>OX457026.1:81546455-83946455 GCA_949752745.1 Protula sp. h YS-2021 | reverse complement strand
AAGTATTTAATTTGTTAATATTCATTTTTATGAGTAAAATATCTTGTAGACGAAGAAGCCATCACTCGAATTGTACCCACCCACCTCCCCATCAATTGGTTTCGTCTGGTACGATAAGTTGGGCATGGCTCGATCAGATGATAGGAGCCGCAGCGTGCGATGATTGGTCGGTTCTTTGACAGGCATTGTAAACATGGCAATGAGCATCTTTTAAGGGTACCCATGTGGTGTTAATGTACCAAAGAATTTTGTTATAATGGATCACGATAACCAAAGTAAATACATTGGAAAACATATGGTGATGGCTTCTACGCCTACGAGATATTTTACTCATAAACATGAGTATTAAGAAGTTGAATGCTTCAGTTATTTTAACCATTTTATCTTTCAACACTTCGTTCCATCATATTTTAATAGCTAACCCACAACACTGAATAACCTTTTACTGTGTTTATATACGACGGATCCGTTATTAAGTTCACAACAGTGAAAAATAAGACCAGGGTGATTCGAACAAAGTTAGACTGGAAAGCATCGTTAATAAACTCTAGAGCGGCTGTGGATACCAATTTACAATGCGGGAATCTCACGGTGCATTGCTTGCCGAAATTTAATTAAAATTTTTGCCACATACTTGTGGTGCGTGTAGGCACTTCTCAGACGAGAGCGCTGCTGTTGTTGTACGAACTTAAAAGAAGTGTACAATTAATTTATCTCAGCAATCTGCTTTGGGAGAACTTTTACGCCTCATTTAAAATGGAAACCGATGTCTATCAAGGTACTAAAGGGCGCTCAGTTACACTTGGTGTGTTTTATGAGTAATATTTATGGGCGATAATATGGTTTATGAAGATGATGAACCTTGGTCGTTGTTATAAGTCAAATCACACTTTCGGTGTTTAAAATGTGCAAGAATTTTGAATTTGAGGGAAATGAAAGAAATTATAGAAAAATGTGGAAGAAATATCGCAAAAACAGCTCATACAAGGAAGATAAAGGAAATTGAAACTTGAAACCTAGCTCCGAGTAGCTCTGACTTGTATAACATCGTATATCTCCTTGTCAGAGCTACGAAGCCTTCCATTGTTCCACTAATAGGAGTCAACTTCATGTGTTCTGAGGCACGAATCCTGCATACCAGTCCCAATAATTCAAACATTTACTGAAAGTTCATGCATAAAATGCCCTTTTTGCAAAACAGGCACAATTTTTAGTGAGCTGTATATTTTTTATTTGTTCATAAAAGTGCAGAAAAATTAGCTTCCGCACCCACCTGTCAAATGTTTGTTTACATTCTGGCCTTTGAATGTCACATGACCAAAGTCAGATGACCAAAAATTTAAATAAAGGGGTCATAGTTTATTTGTAAAATATATACTAAAATACTTGATAAATGCAAAGTTAGGTATAAATTTATTTTGTATACCCACAATATTTGACGTTTTATTTTTTACGTTCTTTTGAAATATGAATTCAAAAGTTTTTTGGTGGATAATTGCAAAAATTATTGTTTCTCTTTCACGTAATAAAGTATGCTCCCTGTATACAAACAAATGTCAATTATTGCGGGAGAATTGTAGTTATTTCCGTGTTATTTTCTTTTAAAGAAAGCGTAACACAGAAGTTGTATATCGTTACCGTTGTACTTTGAGGGCCTTTAGTAAATGCCAATAAAAACTTATGGGTCGTTGATTCACGCATAAAGTAGCCACAGGGGTGCCTCAGAGCGAGCGCAGTTGACTTGCTTATCGTTATATAGCGAGGCTTTGAAGCGGTGCCCGGAAACTTTGTAGAGTGCCGCTTCTTGGAGCTACTTGAAACCATTTGTTAAAACTTTTAATAGCTTTTAAACATATCATACGGGTTGTTAAAAACCCGATTGCTCTTTGGTGCAAGAGAAATTTGACATTTTGGCGAAATCTCTCTATCATTTCTGTCATTTTTTACCCGGTTATTTTATTCGAAACGCAGGAATTTTGCGCATGACAGAGCTTTAAGATGTCAAACCTTTATAAGGATATGCGGGAAAGTTTATAAAACATATCACACTTTTGGCTTTCCGTAAAAAAGGCGCAAAACTTCTGCGTTTTGAATACAAACGGGTAAACATGAAAAAAATTATAGAGAGATTCGCCTAAATGTCAAATTTCTGCACACCAAAGAGCATTCATGTTTTTAACAACCCTTGTGCTAGTTTAAAATGTGATGAAGTTGTGACAAATAGTTTTAAGTTTCATTTTCATTTTTGTTCCGAGCATAAGCTGTTTTTTATCCCTCAGGCAATATTGGCTGAAGGTTATTGTTATCGGTCTGTCGGTCCGTCCGTCCGTAACTTTTTTTTTGTCCGGACGATATCTCTAAAACTAATTATGGGAGCTTCACCAAACCTTACAGGAAGAAAGTATATATATAGTGTAGGTGTGCAACGGGGGGTTAGATTTGTACGTAACCGGAAGGTCACGTGACCGCCGCACTTGAAACTTTTCTTGTCCGGGCGATATCTCAAAAACTGTTCATCGGATCTTCACCAAGCCTTACAGAAAAAAAGTATGTAAGGTGTAGATGTGCAACGGGGGGGGGGGGGGGGGGGAGGGTTCGATGTGTCACGTGACCTTCCGGTCACGTGACCGTCACACTTTAAACTTTTTTCCTTGTCCGGGCGATATCTCCAAAACGATTCATCGGATCTTCACCAAACCTTACAGGAAGGAAGTATATGAGGCGTAGATGTGCAGCAGGGGGTTTGATTGTCACGTGTAGGGATGGGTCGGGTTCCCCGGGGCCCCGTCAAAAATTTTAAACCCCGGGGTTGAAATTCGACCCCGGGGCCCCGTCACATCTTTATATAAATAATTTTGATCTTTAAATAAAAATAACATAAGTTTTGACAAGTCGCCATTTTGGCAGTTTTTGGCCGATTTGAAAAATAACACAACATTGCACAACTTCAATATATATATTTTCACTGTGCAAGGCTGCATATACCTAGGGTAAATAGTTTCGGAGAACTCGCTTGGAAACCACCTAAGTCTTACATTACAGTTATCTAAAAAATGGCAATTTTTGACAAGTCGCCATTTTGGAAGATACCGAACTCGTACAGGAGAAAAGTGGGATATGAATGGTTAAAAAAGACTTCAAATCATAAACTAGTGTATTTTATTACAATAATTTGAAGTGTTCATTAAAGAGTGACGAAACTTAGGACTAACATATTATCACAGACAATTGGAGATGATTTTTAGTTCTGTTTTTTTTTTTTTTTTTTTTTTTTTAATTATTATTTTGCGTTACAAAATATAGAATTACACGCGTTTCTTTCCAGGATCCTCAATAATTCTTAATTAAGTTTGTTGGAGTTAAAATAATCTGGTAACCTAAAGTAGATTTTTAGAAATTAATAATGCTAAGATTTGTTCGATATTGAGCGGAGTATATATATATATATATACCTCGGGGCCCCTGGGACGGGGCGGGTTTTGGGTCACGGGTCCCCGGGGCCAAAAATTTGCCCCGACCCATCCCTAGTCACGTGACCGTCGCACCTAAACCTTTTTTCTTGTCCGGGCGATATCTCAAAAACTGTTCATCGGATCTACACCATACCGTACAAGAAGAAAGTATATAAGGTTTAGATGTGCAACGAGGGCGGGGGGGGGGGGGGTCAATTTGTCACGTGACCTTCGGGTCACCTACGTCGCACTTTTAACTTTTTCTTGACCGGACGATATCTAAAAACTATTTATCGGATCTTCACCAAATCAAAAAGGAAGAATGTGTGCAAAGTGCAGATGTGCAACGAGGGGTTTAATTTGTTACAATCCGTTTTCCTGTTAGTCTAAAATAAGAATTGACCTTCGGCTCATTTTATCGTATGACCGGAGCCTATTTTTGAACCGGGGACCTCTCGCTTGTCGGCTGAGCATCGTACCACTGAGCTAATCTGGGATCACTGTTTACTTTCGCTTTAGCATACGCGTTGCATTGTACGATCTATTGAAGCTTAGTCATTTGTTGTTTCTTCATCGGATCTTTATCAAAAACCTTGCAAGAAGAAAGGATATATAAGGTAGATGTGCAACGGGGGTTTAACGTGTCAAATGTCCGCCCGTCTGACGTGTTAAAAAGCTGATTATGAAATGTTTCATAAACGTCTTTAAAGTCAACGACATACATGCGCGCAAGGAGTTAAATATTGGTGCGTCACTAAGTCTCAAAGACAAAAAGCAAATGAAACTGTAGTTGTGCAATTAGAGGTTTATTTTATCACATATTCGTCTCGCCATTTCTTTACACCTAAATCTTGCATTTGTTCCGGCGATATCTCAAAAAGGTAACTCGCCCACAGTGATGTAACTGCTATTCGCTGAGGGCTCTGCATCTCCGATGCCTATGTTTTTGTTATATTTCTTCTATCATTTTTTTTTTCATTTTTTAAACCCGGTTCAGCTGCAGTCGAAATTCAGAATTCGTGTGCATTTTATTCGAAACACCCACAGTGTTATCATGCTTATTAATTCCTCATAACGCACCAACGTCACAGCAGCAGATCAGCCAATCAGCTGCAAGGGAGCCCCGTAGCAATTGAATTGTTTGCGTACATAATGCATTTTATCACTCTCTCTTTGCAAATTTCTCCCGTATAAAAACTTGAGGATTAATCCCAGGTAGCGCCCCTGCTGGTCTAGGTAAAGGCGTGGTTTTGGGACTAGGGTCACTCGAGACTAGATATTGATGGCTTCCCTTAGATACCTCTCTTTCAGATTTATGAAGATGTGTTTAAATTTTCCGCAGTCACAGAAAAAATTGTAACGGTACCGAATATCGTTGGTGTCCAACAGCCAACCTCGACAGTCGTTCGGTCTGTTGTGTATAACATTTTTTCTCACTCCCCAGACTCTCTGGGGTTTCCGCGAAAATAGTACTCATAAAAGTGAGTCACTACATTTAAAAATATCACTCCGTTATCTGTTATATCTGTTATATCTGTTATACATAACAGATAGGTCTCATAGGTCATCTGTTTTATTGTAGTTATTGCTAGTTTTGTCACCTGTTGCGGTTTGGAATTTGACGAAAGTCAAGTGTATGTGTCGGGAAGAAGGATATTAAAATGGCTTTACAGCAGACAAAGAGCTCTATGCCTATTTCAAAGTGATTTTGATGTTTTCTTTATTGACTCATTAATTATATCTCGAAAGCTGAAAAAAATTTATTTTACTCGGAAAGTATTATTTGGGGAATAATATACCAAATAATTTTCGAAAAGATAAATGACTTTATTGGTTTTGACATTGCCCACAAATAAAAAGAAATTGTGCTTTTTGGCGCTAAGTGTGTATCATTTATTCATCAAACTTTTCGATGCAAGAAATTATTCATTTAAGAACAGCTTTTCACAACTGACATATATGTAGCTGCTGTTTTTACGGGTCACAGTGCCTTTTTATAATGGACATTTCTATTTAAAAATATAATTATTCTGGGGGTTTGTTCAAACACATTTCTGTCATGTACAGTTCTGGCCAATCTTGGAATTATTCGGTTCATTGTAACCAGGTAGCGAAAACATATACATATATCATAGAGTTATGAAGCAAAACTATTACGTTTCTTTTTCAGAAGCTCTCGCTCAGTAAGTTTCCATTTATACTTACACTTAGAAAACCTATGTAGTGTTGTACAAGTTCTATTTGTGCTTCTTTTTTAGTTCCGTTGAAAGTATAAAAAATAGATATATAATAAAATAGAAATAAAAAAGTTTCGGTGACACGCAATGAGTGGAGATGTTTGCTGGATGTTAAATACACGATGCATTGTTTGACTAGAGGTCTTAGATATACGCTATTCTTATTCGTTTACTTGTTTCCCTCAGTAAGTTTCCTTATACTCTGTCAAGTTATCTAAGTGTGTTGTACAAGTTCTCTTTTTTTTCAGTTCCGTTGAAAGTAAAAAAATATAATAAAATAATAATAAAAAGTTTCAGTTAAACATAATGAGTGGAAATGCACGAACCCTGACATCTTTGAATCTTTGATGAATATACTAAATATACCATGCAATGTTTGACTAGACGTGAACAGAACGTTTTGCTGGGATATCAAAGATAGGTACCGGTAAATAACTGTCAAAATGCTACTGCTTCGGCCAGATCTCCCGATATTTTTTTTTTTTGAGATTATTCTTCAGAAAGGTTTTAACCAGTCTGTACGAGTTTTTTTATTCACGAAAATTACCAAAAAAAAAGATTCGAAATTGTCAGGGTTCGTACAAAGTCCTGCAAGTCCTCGAAATTGAAATACCATATATAGATGGTAAAGAGTCCGGGAAAATGGTCCTGGAACGTCCTGGAAAAGTCCTGGAAATTAGCTGTCTCAACTTTGTACGAACCGTGAACCCTGATATACCTCATAATGTAAATATTAAGCATATAACTTCTTACCCAAGTCATCGAATTACAAACCTTGTTAGAAGATAAGTTTTTACGTCGTAAGAAAATACATTAAATTAAAAAAAACTTTAGGCGGATCATTTCAGTTTTATATTGAGGGTTAATAAGCTGTTCGTAGATTTTTGGCCTCTTCGCCGGGCAGTAGTTCAAATATCGGCTATAATTTTGTTAAATGTATTCTGTCTCATTTATGGAGTGTGGAGGTTATTTATATGCAGAATCATTCCTGTTATAATTTCTATGCATACGTATCCACAAACTTACATTACCTTTCATACGCATCCAAAAAATTGCTTTTCTGTGTCACGAGGCTTTTGCGAAAGTGAAATTCGACCAGCGGCCGACGTAAGAATTTTTTTTTCAACCAGAAATATGATATAATGTGAAAATACAACTCGGGTATGGTTTATACTCCATTTGCTAATTCTTCCACCATGGTATTTTGTAATATTCAAGATGTGTTTACCGATTTGTTACAGCTTGCTGATGGTGGAGGAGAACTGTAAGGGACATGGAGTAAAAGACCTGCAGTTCCTGCGTATGAATTGCACGCGCTGTTTCGAGCTTGTCGAGAAGTTAAAGCAGAAGGAAACAGATCATACAAGACTGGTATTAGTTTTTTTTTCCACTGTTCATTGAGTGAACTATTTGTCCTCATCTCTCCCAGCAAAAATGGTTATAATTTATTTTTATAAATACGTACTTTAGACTGCCAAATTTTACGATCAGTCTAAGACGCAGGCCAAGACTTAGATATCTAGACACCCTCTACGAACGTTATATGTTTTTTAGTCCCCCGCCGCCGCGTAGCGCGGAGTGGGGGACTATAGTATTCTGGTCTGTCTGTCCGAACGTCCGTCTGGTGACACTTGGAAGCACAAATTTGCGCCGCGATATCTCAGCCGCTATTCAACCCTGGCTTTTAATTTTTGCTACAGTGAAAATATATATATTGAAGTTGTGCGACGTTGCATTATTTTTCGATTCGACCAAAAAATGATGAAATGGCGACTTGTTCAAAATAGGCAATGTTTTAGTATTTCTGTTGCCTACAGTACAACTTTGTGCACGCGATATCTCAGCTGCTGTTCAACGCTGGCTTTTGATTGTTGCTACAGTGAAAAAAAAATATTGAAGTTATGCGACGCCACATTATTTTTCGATTCGACCATAGTTCGTGGCGGGGGACATTCATCAGTTTCACTGATAACTTGTTTTTTTTTGTGTGTGCGTGGGGGGGGGGGGGTTGTCCTTTTCTGTATTGTGTCATTGTTTGTACCCTGGTCATCCGCAGGCTGGTCTCTCGCAGCTTCTGGACACACTGAAGGGACATCTGCAAATTCTCCACGAAAGACGCATTGAAGAAAATATGAAAACAGGTGTCTCGAATGGCAAAGCGACAGAAAAGGAATTGTCTTCAGAAACCGACAAAGAAAGCAAGTCACTCTACTTTGTGTCTGTATAAACGAATCTAACTCCTAAAAACTGTTTGAATGTGCCGTTCCTGTTTTGTTACCTTTCGAGTGGATGTAAGCAGCTTTTCTGTCTATTCACACGTTCAGTGTTAATTTTTCAGGCCGCTGGTTCTTGTGTCAAATATTAGGCCCCTCCCTCCCTCTTGCATGGGGAGGGAGCGAATGTTCTCATTTTCTTCTGTTTCTAGAAGGAAATATGAAAAGAAGTACAGTAAGAAATATAATAATAATGAACTTTTCCCTATGTGAGATGTGTTATCTGTTATGTATGTTCTGATCTTCGGTGCTGAGGTCATACGAACGTAACCCTTTTCCAGACACATCGCTCTTCTCTAATCTCCCCGGACCGAAAGAAGACTTATAATTTCATGTAGAATTTATCTTGCGCGATTTAAAGCTGATTATGCACAACAAAACGACAGAGAAAGCATCACGAGAGCTTTGGCAATAAAAGATACCATTGTGAAGAAAGGCCAGCTAAGGTTTGCTGATGTGGCTGGATTGAAAGAAGCGAAACAGACTCTAAAAGAAGCCATAATTATGCCTTTACAGTTCCCGCATTTATTTACAGGTACACACTGAAATAAAGTAAATTTCTTTAAATTATAAACTAGACCTCGGGAATTGCAATGCAGTAACCATTACTGTTAAAAATCGCATTTCCAATCATTAAAAAAAAAGAAAAAAAAAACGAGACCGACCAGTGCACAGCAACATCACTGTACCAGATCATGTCAAACACTTTTATTGGCCAGCCATTGCCGTTTTGGTTTTGTAAACAAAAACAAATGTCCCCCCTCCCCCCCCCCCCCCCGAAACCCCCTTAATTTCTATATCGTTTAGGTTTTAGGTTTTTTTTAAGGACCGTGGAATGTGGCCATTATAAACTTGGATTATAATCTGCGTTTTCTTGATTCGGGTCTAGAAGGTGGTCACTACATAAATTTTACTCTGAACTTTTTTTATCTAGGTGACTACAGACAGGTTTCACGTTCGCCTCTTTATCTGATCTTGGAAGATGGTCGCCAAAAACAAGTTTAACTGTACGTCTCTTATCCGCCACTAGGAGGTGGGAACTGCAAACAACTTTAAGTGTACGTCTGTCTATTCGGGTTTCGAGGTTGATCGCTACAAACAGGTTTTGCTGTTTGTATTTTCCGTTTCTGTCCTGTCGTTTTTATCCGTTTCTGGGAGGTAATTGCTACACAATCATTTCCCCGTGTCCTTCTTCATTTTTTGTTTGTTTTGCTTACCGTCACCCCTACCCCCAGCGCATCTAATGTAGGTTCGACTTTGAACGCAACCCTTACCCTTTTACGGTATAGGTCTGCACAAAAATGTACTTTTTTTCGCACATTCTCATTGGCCAAAAACGCGCAAAAAAGGCAATCGTCTTTTAACTACACAGTAGATAACCCACCTCGAAGGGACTGGGGGCGTGGGTTAGGAGGGACGGGATTGGCCAATGCCAAAATGGTGAGTTGTTTGCCACAACAGAAGATACCCAGCGGCCCACTTAAAAATAGTGCCACGTACTACAAGCAAATGTAACATAACCGCTCCCATATGGAGTAGTTTGGCAGTGAAAACCACTTTCTTGTCAGCCCAGTAAAATCAACAGACAGTCCTTCAGAGGCATGTAAATACGATCATAGCAGAAAAAGCCCATAGAAAATGCCGTGTCTTGATATTTCTAGCCAGCCACATAAACTTATGCATCGGTTGAGAAAGGTACCGGCCACCCTCCCCCCCTCTCCCCCGCGACTCCTCAAACAGCACTCGCTCACCTCATGTGACGCCATACCTTGCGCTATATACGCACAATGCAATATAAGCCGTCAAACCTACCCAAGGCATTGTCCTCCAAAGTCTGAAGTTGATCCGATATTTCTTTTTGCTGTTACGGTGGTGACGGTTTTGCCTCATATGACGTCACGAGATGTCCTATATGCATAAAAAATAAAAGCAACCGACGGACCTTCACAAGGCATAATGCCACCAAATTTGAAGCTGATCCGACTTTCTTAAGTTATCGTGGCAACAATATCTAGTGTCCACAATGCATAATGACGATCATACATTGCGTGATATCCACCAAATGCAATTCGAATCGTCAGAGCGACACAAGTCATGTTCCCACAAAGTTTGAATGTTATCCGTCGTTCCATTTATAAGTTATAGGTATTACGTATTTAACAGGTTTTGACGTCACGCGTTGCCCAATATGCACGAAATGCAATAGCAACTGGCAGACCCATCCAAGGCATAATCCCACCAGTTCGACAGTTATAAATCTAGTGTCTGAAACACGTGCTGATGTTATATGGCGTCAAACCTTACGCTATATATGTCAAATTCATTATGAACCGTCGGACCCACCCAAGGCATTATCCTACCAGTTTTGAAGCTAATCGGACGTTCCGTTCTGCAGTTACAGTGATTACGGGTTTTGACAACCTATGACGTCACGCATTGTTCAATATGCGTAGAAATAACAACCGACGTTGCTCGGCTACAGCTATTACGTAACATGTCATTCTGTCAGAGGTTAGTTTCAGTTATGGTGCATTATGAGGTCTTTATCCTCTAAAACAGACTGGAATGTGGGAAAGTTAAAGTTGTATGTTTATACGACGCATTTGATTCAGTGAGGTGTTTGAGGAAACAACCCCCCCCCCCCGAACTCACTCGTTCCACTTGTCAGGATTTGGGGACATAGGGGAGGGGTACGGAAATTGTCGTATTTACATGCCTTAGCAGGTCTAGCTAGTTGTTCCCTCCCCTCCCCCCCCCCCCCCCCGCAAATTTGTTTTCTTTGACGCAAACTGTTCCATGTATGGGGCATGATCATGTAACGTTAAGCAATGTTTACGGCACCTCATATCTTGTGTTACGACAAGCAGCTTATCATTTTGCAACCAAATTGCCCCTTTTCCTACCGAGGCGTGTCATCTCTTGGGCAGTTATGAATGCCTTTCTAGTGTTTTTCAGCCGATGGAAATGTATGAAGACAAGGTATATATCATGATTATAACTATACTTAAGACTACAGACCCTTACCGTAACATTCGGTAAAAGGGTAAGGGTTGCGTTCAGAGCCGTACATACATTAGATGGCGGGGTGGGGGTGACGGTTACCAAAAAAGAACACCAATGGAGTAGAGAATTTGTGATGTAGTGACCAACTTTCAGACCCGGATGCAAACATTGTATTTAAACCTATTTGTAACTACCATCTTTACTGTGGCCAGCTTCTGGATTAGGATAAAAAGACTACTGTAAAACCTGCCTGTCTTAACCACCTTTCAGATTCGGATAAAAAAAAGTACTTACAGTAAAACGGCTGTAGTGACGAACTTCGAAACTGGATAAAATAGGGCGTACAGTAAAGCCTGTTTCAGCGGCCACCTTCCAGACCCCGAAAAAAGACTTACAGAAAAACGTGTTCATAGTGACCACAATCCGGGCCCAGACAGAAGAGACGTACAGTAGAATGTCTTTTGGGGACCACCTTCCAGACCCGGATAAAAAGGCGTACCGTAAACCTGTTAGTAGTGACCGCCTTCCAGACCCACATAAAACACCTGTACCTGGACTTGTAAAGAAAAAAGGAAAAAAGGATTGAGATACCAAAAAGTCAGGTAACGTACGACCCCACCCCCCCCCCCCCTCCCTACTTCCCTGCCATCCCTCTCAGTTCAAAAATTTGATAGGGTTATACGCAACCCGACTTCTGGGCACATGAGATCCCTATTCTGAAAACCACACAGGCTTGTTGAAATATAACTTGGTGAAAAGGCTGTCGGGGAAACAGTCGTTTGTGACAATAAAAAAAAAAAAAAAGGAAAGAAAGATAAAAAAAAGGGCAGCTGCTGGCTAACAAAAGATTTGACATGTTCAGGGACACCGTTGTTGGTGAGCACTGACCGTTCTAATTTTTTTATTGTTGAGAATGAATTTTGATTATATTTGCAATCTTTTGTTTCTGTAAACAGAAAAATGACAAATAGTTATGGGGAATTATGGGTTAAGTCGGGGAGACATTTGTTTTTGTTTGCAAAAACAAGAAACTAAATAGGTGTCGATTGAAAGTGTGTAATATAAGCCTGTACTCTTATGTTTTGTGTGCATTGCATGCCCCAGCTTATGTGTTACGATTTTCTCCCCCAGATACTTTAGACAATCGCTTATCTTGCAAAGAGAAGCGTTATCTAAAATTCTGCGTAGTGTGTATCCCTGTAGCCAGGATAACAAGTGGGTCAGTGAAACTGGCTGTCCCCCGCCGGCGTACAATCCCAGTGTTTGATTTTGTTAGGTTGAACTACAACCCTTAAGCTATTCGTATCATATTCGTGAATTTTAAAATTCCACCTTGGTCAATGTCCTTGGGCCGACCTGGCTCATTTACAATACCAGTTCTTGTTACCACCCATAGTACCTATGTGTATAACATTTTGCCGATTGATCAAAAAATGTAGGCTTCAGTGTGTTAACAAACTCATTCCAGTATGTAAGGGTTGTGAAAATTTCGAAAGTTCAGCTGGGCCAATGTCCTTTGGCCGACATGGCTCATTTACAATACCGATCCTTGTTCGTTCCAGTACTACCCATATATACAATATCTTTTTTGGTTCCAATACTTCCTATATGTAAAAGATTTCAACAATCGATCCAGAAATGTAGGCTTGAGTGTGTTAACAAACTCATTCAAATGAGTAAGGATCGGGAAAATTTGTGAAAAGTTAAGCTGGGCCAATGTCCTTTGGCCGCCATGGCTCATTTACAACACCGATCCTTGTTCGTTAAAGTACTACCCATATATACTATGTCTTAACAATTGGTGGAAAAATGTAGGCTTGAGTGTGTTAACAAAAAAGGTGTTTACAGACGGACAGACAGACCCGAAAACTATAGTCCCCCCGAAAACTATAAGCATTTCCTTAGTATGGTTAGTTAAGGGAAAGTCGGGCTGTTAAGAACAGAACTTTGTTTATCAAAATGCTACAGATACGCTTGCGACAAACGCAAAAATAAGTCGCAATAAATTTCAAAAAATAAATGCATTTTGTTGCAGAAAAATGAAACAAAACGCGTCCTGCGTGTCGCAAAATGCATTTGGCAGGCCGCAATAAATCGCAACAAATTTTACATACATTGACACTTGCCTGAGTGTTATGCAACACATTGTCTTTTGATGTTTTGCATTGTGTACTCTACTAATCCCCAGTAATGCGCATTTTGTTTGGACACAAGAAGTATTGTGTGAGATGGTATGATGCTAGCAGTGTTTAAATATTTCATGTTGTTTTACAGTGTGCATGGCCATTTATTTTCAAGACTGAAAGGGTGTAAAATGTTAATTTAAAAAATGGAATCCGGGACAGAAGGGCCCAGGACAAAAGGGCCTTGGAGGGGTGGTCGCTTGCCCCCTCCATATGCTATTTTTCTTGGGTTCTTGGCTTACAAAGACACAGTAAATAAAATTCTATTTATCTTATTGAATGTATTGTACCTCGATAAATTGCAGTTCACCAATAGGAAACTAATTGCAATTAGAATTGCAATTAATTTACGGGTCAGTCTCTCCTAAGATCAATATTGGTGAACAGATCAATGAAGATCAATTGTTTCAGAGACGAAGTAGACGGGGACATCACAACTGCCTAAATTAAAAAAAAATTCTACCAAAAAAAGGAAGGGGGGCAGATGACGACCCCGTTGAGTTGCAGGAGGGGGCAGTTGACCGTGGGGGGGGGGGGGGGGGCGGGGGCAGATGACCGTTTACCTTTTCTACCACCCCTTGCCGTCATATTATCCTCAGTTTAAGACTAAAACCACCCCAACAGGCCTGAATAAAAATCGTATATTTTTTCCCATTTGTAATTCCATTTCTATTTCACACTTCCCCCCCCCCTCCGGTCAGAAAGCTAACTTTTTGATGTGTTTTTTTTTTTAACGAAAGACACTATTCATGTAAATTTATTCGTTTTTCACTTAAATATGGCAAATAAAAACAGATGAGAAAGAAAGGAACAAAACTTGACTGCGTTCCACGGAGGATAATTTCAAATTAAAAGCTTTTTCTTAATATTAGTTAACACTGGCATTCCTTGGACAGTAATCTCCCAAGCACATAACACTGGCATTCCATTTTTAATTTTATTTCATGTCGCCCGAGAACATGTACTTATACAATAATTTTAAACACAAATACAGCCTGTTACACGTCCACACATACAGCTGAAACATTGACTTGTTTACACAGAGTACATGTAATTGGAGTGAATGCGCAGGGGGATTAAATCGCTTGCGTGAATGTTTGCTCAAGGTGTAATCTTATCATCAGTGTGAAATAAGTCGCAACATATTGCATGCTCAGGACGCGTCCTCTGAAATATTGGATCGCGGCTAGATGCAATAAAATGCAATAAGTCGCAATAAAAAATTGCAACTTTTTGCGTTTTATTCCAACATATTTTTGCATTTGTCGCAAGCGTATCTGTAACTTACTGGTAGCCAATCGGGCTGCCTACAGCTAGATCCATCCTTGGTAGGTTGCCGTAAGCCGTGGAAAAGGATCCTGTTGTACGGCCCGCCGGGCACGGGCAAATCCAGACTAGCCCAAGCCGTGGCCTCCGAAATCAGCTCCACATTTTACAGTGTGTCCAGCTCTGATCTAGTTTCAAGCTGGGTAGGCGAAAGTGAAAAGTAAGGAATCCTCTAATCAACAAAGTGCTTCTTGTATTGAAGTTCTTAAATTAAGTAGAATAGGGTTTAGTTGATATTGCTGTAGATCAGCTGTGAACGGCCTAGCGATGGCAACGAAATTGACCTGACGTTCTGTGTCGTGTATTACCCCGTATTCGGCCCACATTCGTCGAAGCGCGGTCTTATGACGTTATGTAACGACAACGCCACGTTATGGTTAATTCAGTCTTTATATATTACTGCAAGAAAGCACCACTGCTTATTACCATTTACGTTTTTGTTCACAAATAAGCACTGGGCACTGCCGGTTTTGTAATTTGAAACGTTAAAACGTGCCGTTATCTTGCAGTTTTACACCACTCAATTTCAGGCGACCCACTTTGTCGAGTGGGTGTGCATTTATCAATAACTGTTTCGTTGGACTAATAAGTAAGTGTGATTTTGCCGATCGATGGGGGACTGGTAAGGAAAGTACATATATGATGTTGTCATTTAAAGTTGAAGGGGTCCATGCATAAACTTGATAACTCCACTTATCAGGAAAATGTACTATTATCACCTCGGTATGTCTTGGCCTCTATCACATATGTAAGTCTTACACCTCAAAACCGATTAGAAGTGGGTATTTTTTAAGAAAATGCGGAACTTTAAAAGCGTTTTTCTCCACTGCTAATAAGTGCAGTTATTAGGTTTATGGATGGACCCCTTCAGTTATTTTTGTTACAGGCTAATCAAAGAGCTGTTTGTGCATGCTGAGAAGCAAGAGGGCAGGGCTGTACGTATTAGAACGATGTACAATATATAACATTTAGAGCAACAAAATGAAAACTGAAGATGTGTGCTTTACAATAAAGGGACGCATTATTTTAGGCAAAACGACAACAGATTCTGCATGTTCAGCGAAAATGCGCGTAATGTTCATACAGTATTTTTTTTCTGGTTGTAAACCTTGAAGAATCCGTCAACAAAAAAAAGTTAAGTAAATCCTAATAAACCAGTGTATTGTTACAGGTAGTTTTTATCGATGAAATTGACAGCATATGCCGCAAGCGAAGCTCCCGAGAGGAAGAGCACACAAGGCGAATCAAAACCGAGCTCTTGAAGCAAATGGAGGGCACTGGTAACCAGGGCGATTCCAATATATTTTTACTATGCGCCACAAATTGTCCGTGGGAATTAGATTCGGCATTCCTGCGCAGATTTCAAAAAAGAATCTATGTTCCCTTACCTGACAGGTAAAGTAAAACAATTTAGTTAAATCTTTGTTAAATGTAAGGGGCTGGAGGTAGTGGAAAACGACAACAAAATCAGCGCTTGCTCTGGTGCCACAGAATGCGAAAATTAACAAAATCTATGTCGATTAGTTGATCTGGTATTAATTTGCAATATATTTGCGCAACCAAATTATTATCGGCTCTGTCTTCGGTAGTTCTTTTTAACACTTGACAAGTCTTTGACTTGGTCAAGGCTTATATGAATTTGTGCGGGCAGTCGTTGGGCTATTTTTTTTTTTGACAGTAAAATTCATTTTGTTGTCTCAGCTTCTTCTGTAGCACTACAGGCCCTAGGACCACAACACTTTGTACTTATGTAGCACTTGATCTGAGGGTGTGCATCCCGCCTTTTTTTCGTCTATGATTTCCATGCGAACACAGCTGATTTTATAATAAATAAATACAGCTCATTTAAAAGAAAAGTAACGGTTGAGCAAAACAGCACAGCTTATGGGCGTTACGCGAGCTCTGCCTGCATAGAGAAAAGGTGCTAGTCCGTTCAATCAATAAAGGCGTTGAGCCAACATAACCAAGCAGATGAACCTTATAAGCCGCATACGTGCTGCGCCATAAGCTCTCTACTAACTTTTAATGTTTGTCAAGTGTTGAAGATCTCGCTTGCGAAATGCGGTTCTAGTAAAGAACATCGATAACTATGGATTTTCCTAGCATGAGCTGTTACTTCTAGGATTCGCATTTGAGCCCAAACGGAACGGGCTGCGACGGAAGACGTCGAGCCACGAAGCGAGACTTCGAGTATTTCGGTTGTTTTTTACCCCATTTGAGTTTCTTCAAGAAAAATGCACGGCACATGTTCAGTAACAATATGCATCTTGCTTGTATTGTTATGCTCTTAGCCATACATAGCTTCAGCTAAAACTAGAGCGGCTCTTTGCTTCTTCTAAGAGAAGTGATACACGTGGAAACGTATAAAACTTTCTGCATTGTTAACATTTATATAAATCAAAACCTTTAAAGGATTAATGCAAGTGATAAGTCGGTTCAGTAAACTGACGGACTCTTAGTCTTCAGAGCGATATGGATGTTCGGCCGAATGCAGAATATAGACTCTTCCCCCTTAAAAAAGAAAAGAATTGCTTTATTCAGAAACACCGCTCCTTTCAGAGCGATTTATTTTGACAGAATATCACGCAGTTTTCTTACCTCGTCCAACACGGCACACACTGGCTGCTATGTGGGCAAGCACACACGATTAATTAAGGCTACTCCTGCTGTTATTGTTGATGTGCGTTCCGAAATTATTATCCATAAAACACAACGTCTAAGGCATCTTTTGCTTCACAATTTAACACGGCTTCGGAATGGATACCCACAATACTTACGTAAATGTCGAAGTTGTAGCTATTCGCGTTTTTGACGACAACCACGGAAACGATTAAGGGAGAAAAAAAACTGAATGAAAAAGGGAAATTAAAAAACTGAACATCACACCGTTGAGAATATGAATTGAGGTAGCCAACTGTGTGTGTGGGGGGGGGGGGGGGGGGGAGGGGGGGGGGAGAGGCTTGTATAACGGAGAAGAATATATTGTCGGGCCCCTCGAGCTCCGACCGAAAGAATGCGAGCACCGAAACGAAAATTTCGGCGAAGTTGCTAACCCTAATGTATTACTATGCCGGTCAAAATTTTTTACGCGAGATTAAACCAGGAAGATTGGGGAATGTGTTACTCAGATAGCATGTTATCGTTTTAAAAGCAAAAGGGTGAATTTTTTGCCTAGGTACATCCAACTTCGTTTACTTATTCGCAGGAACCTGTCTTTGCCCTAAAAATAACGTCAGACTTTTTAATTTAATTTGTAGGACAGTTTCTTGGTCATGGATTTTAAAACCAGTCTTATTCACCAATCATTTGGATCTCGGTTGGGGAGAGTCGGATGGCCTGTAAAATGTCTCAGAATAACCCAAAAGCTGAGTTGCTTTAACAATTGGAAAGTATAAATATGATTTGTTTGTTTCGATATGAACGTATATGTAAACTGGTTGAAGTAATGCTTCTATTTTTAGGGAAGCCTGTTTGAATTTGATTAAAATTCACACAAAGGAATCACCCGTACAACTGACGGATAAAGAATGGGATGAGCTGTGTGACAGAATGCAAGGTTACTCTGGTAGCGACATAGCAACGGTTGTCCTGGGGGCGATGTTTGAACCAATCAGAGAGCTACAGACTGCTACCCACTGGAGACATAGTACAGGTGAAAACTCAAGAAGAATGCGGATTTTCGCGGAAGTTCATCATGAACAGGGATAGATAGTGTTGGGCAATAACCCCCACCCCTCCCCACCCCTTGCAGTTCCCAGGGTCCGTTAAATTCTAATAGGGTATCTCTGTAGCAAATTGTAATTTTGAATGTTTGAAAAAGAATTTCAGTCCGTTTTGCAGTACTGTTATTAACATTTAGACAGGATTATTCAGTGAAGTATTCTTGCTTTTGGCCTCGAGGCGTTTGTGTGCAAAACGGCTTAAAATTCAAAATGGCCACCCGCCTGTTTCCTACTGTTTTTTTAGGCCTCAGCCAATATTGGTTGAAGGCTATTGCTATCGGTCTGTCCGTGTCTGTCCGTAAACTTTTTTTGTTCAGGCGACATCTCAAAAACTGCGTTACAAAATCTTACAGGAAAAAAGTATGTATAGTGTAGATATGCAACAGGGGTTCAATTTGTCAAATGTCCGTCCGTCACTAAATTTTTTTCTTGTCCGGGCGTTATCTCAAAACTATTCATCGTATCCTCTTCAAACCTTATAGAAAGAAAGTATAGTGTAGATGTGCAACGGGGGTCCAATTTGTCAAATGTCCGTACGTCATTCCGCCCGTCACACTTTAGATTTTTTGTATGGGCGATTTCTCAATAACTGTTCATCGGTTCTTCACCAAATCTTACAGGAAGAAAGTATATATAGTGTTGATTTGCAATGAGGGGAAGGGGGCTCAATCTGTTAAATGTCCGTCGTTTTTTTTTTTCAACTTCTTTATTGCCCGGGCGATATCTCAAAAACTATGTATGGGAAATTCGCAAAACATTACAGAAAGAAAGTATATATAGTACAGATGTGCAACAAGGGGTTCAATTTGTCACTTGTCTGTCCGTCCGTCGCAGTTTTTGTTGTCTAGGCGATATCTCAAAAACTATTTATCGGATCTTCATTAAATCTTACAGGAAGAAACTATGTATAGTGTAGATGTGCGGGGGTTCAATTTGTCAAATGTCCGTCCGTCTGTCCGTCGCACTTTAACTTTTTGTTGTTCGGGCGACATATCAAAAACTATTTATCAGAGCTTCACCAAACCTTACAGGAAGAAAGTATATATAGTACAGATGTGCTACGGGGGGGGGGGGGGTGGGGTTCAATTTGTCACTTGTCCATCCGTCTATCGGTCCGTCGCACTTTAAACTTTTTGTTGTCCCGGCGATATTTCAAAAAGGTAACTCTCCCACAGTGATGTCACTGCTATTGACCGAGGGCTCTGCATCGCCGATGCCTGTGTTTTTTAAATATTTTTAGGAGGCAGAATAGAAGCGTGTGGAAAGGATAACCCAGGTGCTTTTCAAGCAGAAATCGCCGATTTGCCACCAAACAAGGTACATAGGCCTTGGTGCATTCCCCTTTGAATACAGCAAATTCCATCAATTTAATTAGGTCATCACAATTGGAAACAGTGTACAGCGAGACTAGCAAAACCACGTTCTTATCCAGAGGGTTGGTGGGTAAACCACTGCTTTTGACGGTTGTCTGTGAAACTTTTGTTTATATGCATTTACTACTATGTGTATTTTATGTTTGTTAAATAGGCACCCAAGCTACATTTGTTGTAGGTAACACCACGGGAGGTTACCATACAGGACATCCTGAAATCCTTAGAAATCAACCGAAACACTGTCACACAAGACGAACTCGCAAAGTTTGAATCGTTCACAAAGCATTATGGTGTATGTGGTTGAACAAATAATGTTAAATGGCATGGAGAAGAGCCTGAAGGTAAAAAAAATGCCAGCTGATCTAGGCCACAGCATGCCTGCAATTTGGTTATTTTCGGTTTAGCGCAGTTGTACCACAATGTAGTTGTTATCTCCACCATATGTTAACTAGGGCTACATGTTTACTATTGGGTAAAGACGCAATAAAAGTATGGAGAGAAGAGACATTTCTGGTTTATTGAGTTGCAAAAGGTTTAAAAGAAAGCAGTTTAAAGAATATCTATGTTTGATTTCAAATCGCACTTTTTTCAATTTTAACAGTTTTGTTTTTATAAATTTGTTATCCTTTATTTCAATTTACGTTGGACAATTTTTTAAACGAAATACAGAGTAAAATATAATAATTCAAAACAACAAAATGTAATCTGCTCAGTTTAATGCATAGGACCAAATGTTTAACGGGCAATAAAATCGATTCAAATCTTTGTGTTTTTATTTCGAAAGGTTCTATTTTTGTTAATTTTTTTGTTTCTTTATTCCCTTGCCTCCACACTTTCACCATTGTGAAATTATCCAGCACCTTTTGAGACGATTTATATTGTTCTGTACGAAACCTTGTGACATCTGGAATCCGTTTTACCAGTTGGTAATAACTGAAGCAGTAATGTACAAGTCAATGGTTCTCGCTCGTCCCCAAAACTGAACCCTGTCGGCTGTAACTATGCTCAACGCTGCCCCGCCCACGGCAATCAAGTTGCGTCAATCATTCGGCTTCGGGTTCCCCTTCACTGCCAGAACCGTCATCGCTATAACTGTCCTCACTGCTGTCTCCGCCCACTTCACGATTCGCTTCCTCCAAAGACTCGAGCTGTTTCGCCAGTTCGGCTTCATCAGTGCTTGATACAACTTTTGGCTGAAAATAAAATGTGCAACTAGTTTATAGTCCAGTTATGCCAATAACAAATGCTGGGGGGGGGGGGTGCGGACTTTACACAGGCTCTTACTGAAGACGAAATTTTTTTTATTCTACTTAAAATAAACTGACCGGCGAAGAACGTTGGGGATATCCACACAACGAATTTAAAGTGCACCAGCGGTCCCAAATTTTAAACTTTTTTGTACCCACGATCATTAAATTCTTTTCTTTGTTTTTCATAATGCCTGGTTGCGTAAGGATGATCCAACCCAGCTGTCTGTCACTTACTGCCATTTTAACATTAAAAATCCCGCCTTCTGATGATATTGACGTTTTGATGGCTTCTATGGCTTCATTTAATTTTTTCACGCCGTCCGCGCGTTCTAGTGTTTGCGACGACAACACGTAAGTTGGAGGCGCGATGAGGTTAATCTGTAAGCGAAAAAAGCCACTGACCAAAAACAAAAATCTGCCCCATCTGCTGTCAATACTGCTGCTTATGTAAAATATACAACACTTCCGCTTACACTAAATCTTACTAACGAATGAAAAAAAAAAAAACAAACAAAACAACGATGATGTTTGGAAGTTCTACATAGTCAACGTGACAACCTTCAACTGCAAAATGACTCGCAAGCCTTTGAAAACAATAATAACTGTCGAATTTTAAAAAAAAAAGATAACATGGTAATGCATATATAAATGAAAGAAGAAAAAGACCTTAATTGGCATATCTTCTGTTGACAGCGCCAAGGCGGTACTTAGAGCCCTTTTCACCGCATCGATTCCCTCGTATCCATAGCAAGCAACCTCTAAATCTACAAATGAAATGTAAAAGGGGACTGGACATCTCGGCACCTACAAAGTCGGCACTTTATGGACAACTCGGCACCTCATTTTCAAACTCGGCACTTTTTGGACAACTCGGCACATATTTTTTTTATTTTTTATAGCCTTAATGCTATAAAAGTTTATTTTTTATTTAAGTAGCCCATTTTTTTATACTTTTTCGTTTTAGAGTTATCCCTTACGGCTTGAACAAAGTGTTTCAACTCACAATTCCAGAACACTCTGGACACCACAATTTATTGCAATCACCATGAAAAGGAGCCTTTTGTGTCAGTGTACTCTGAAACCTTTTATGTATTTACTATTGTTTTGTTCTCTGTGCCTTAATGAAGCTGAACATTCACAGAAAATGATCTCCTTATTTTATTCTTTAAAAGTATCTGATATTCACCTAAGGCATGCTGTTTTTCTTACATAGATCTACAACTTAATCAAAGTTACCTGCTCTAATTTTGACTGCTTGAGGCGTCAGTCGTCTTTGTATATTCTCTTTTAAAACCTGTTTTGTGTGATCGTCTATATCGCATTCATCTAGGATCTCTGGATTTCTGATAAATAAAACAATTAGAAATAATGCTTAGCTAACCATGATTAAATTTAACCTATAGCTCATATCAATTTTATACTCTAATAATATTTAAAGCTTCACTGGGTTGTAACAACACTGATCGGTTATTTATATTTAATATAGTTTACTGACTTTTGCGTGTTTTTTTTAAATTAGACGCTTGATGATAAACCTTATTGTATCCAGCAAATGATATATACGTACGTGACAGCATGTTTGAAAGCTTCAAAACAGGAACCGGGCTTGCCATACTTTTTGTCAAAATGCCAGGCAGTCTTTCTATACAGATTTTCTAGCTCTTCATCTGTTTCATACTTGAGAATACTTCCAACGTGACACAAAATGCTGTGAACCTAGAAAAAAAAAACCCCGATACAATACAACATAAATACGGGAGAGGTCATATTAAACACCCACAGTTGTAAGTATTGCGTGTTTGGACATGGAAGAAGATGGCACATAAATACGAAAAAAGAAACACTAGCCAAGTAAAGGTACCATGTCAGTTATAACCATGTCCCGTTTTGGCTATTTTTTCGATGTCACACGGTTATCTCGACGGCTTTGACCTGATCAATCGTAGATGACTGAAGGTAATGTGAAAGTTAAACGCTTACACATTTGCCGTTCGCATATTTTTCTTCGCACTTCGCAACTTCTTCGGGTGATACTCTTCTTTTCGATAAATCAATATATCCTACAATGCATAAAGCCATCGCTACAATCAGATCACTTCCAGGAGAATCACATGTAATTAATACACGCGTACTGGGCCACAGGTCAGTGCCACTCCGCCAAAAGAACAGCTTTCAAACGAAGGTCTCAAATATCCAACGAAACATCAACGCCGATTGGCACAGCAACTAACAACATCGCAAAAGTAGGCTATATCTAACGATTAAGTTACCTCTGGTGACGTTTGAAGAAGTCGTAATTCAGTGGGGGAGTGCTGCACTGGTAATCCCAAGGTTCGAATCAAAGCGCGGTATATGGTGTAGGATTTCATTTGCGCACTAACCCCGACTTCGCTATCCCTATCCCGGAATTTAAAATTACGGCTGTTTCTATGACTTATGAACTTTCTTTTTTCAGTTCTAAATAAAACAGTTTCAAAGTTTATTTTCAAAGTTTATTTTCAAATCTCACTGCGGGGCAGACAGGACTTGTTAGAAAATAACGACTGAATGATTTCACTACCTTTGTCTTTATCAACACGGATGACCACCACACACTCGCTTCTTCCCACACGGATCAGCTTATTGATGGATCGTATACGCCTTCTGGACAGCTCGCTTAACAGTATCATACCTGCCGATAGAATCAACGTCATTCAAAAGAGAAACACCAAAAAAACTTGTATGGGCATCGCCTGTTTGTAATTGCGTGCGTAACTAAAAATACTACTACAGTAGAACCCCCCGATATGGACAACCCTCTTATTTGCACACCCCACTAGCTTGGACACATTTTCTCAGTCTGTTTTGATTTCCCATTGAAATCAGTTATGTCCAAATCCCTCTAATCTGGACACCCCGCAATTCTGAATTTTGGATACCCCCCTTCAGTCTAAAAATGGACATCGCATACAAAATTGATCCCGCTATTGTGGATACGGTATCTAGCGGTTGCACTGTATTGTGCTGCATAAACTGTACCATGCGTAAACTAGAGCAGTGTGCATAGCCCACATATTCCCCACAGCCCCCCCCCCCCCCCCCATCAGTTAAACACGGCCATCAATAGTCAGTCAAGAGCTGAAATTTTAAAAGTCCAGTTCGTGCATTTTCTTTGGACGAACCTGGCCCATTTACAATGCCGATCTGTGTTTGTTTCCATAGAAGCTACATTCCAAGTTTCATGAAAATCCTTGCAGGAGTTTTTAAGTTATCGTGTTAACAAGGTCACACAATAGTCAATCAAGAGCTGAAGTTTTCTAAGTCCAGCTGGTCCATTTCCCTTGGACGAACCTGGCCCATTTACAATACCAATCTCTGTTTGCTTCCATAGAAGCTACATACCAAGTTTCATGAAAATCCTTGCAGGAGTTTTTAAGTTATCGTGTTAACAAGGTCACACAATAGTCAATCAAGAGCTGAAGTTTTCTAAGTCCAGCTGGTCCATTTCCCTTGGACGAACCTGGCCCATTTACAATACCAATCTCTGTTTGCTTCCATAGAAGCTACATACCAAGTTTCATGAAAATCCTTGCAGGAGTTTTTAAGTTATCCTGTTAACAAGCTCTTGATGACAGACCTACAGATCGACACGCGGTGGATCGCATATATTCCCCACAGGTTCTACCTGTGGGGAAAAAATAAATAACATCTCCAAAATTACCACTCGCTCAGCATGTTTCGCAGCTATCTTGTGGGGCCGATTATGGCTTACGTAAGATGAGTAGAATCAAAGAATTGGCCATTTTGTTGGGAAATGCATGCAAAGTCGACAAACAAACCACTATGAAAATAAGTTGTTTTGTTAACTATCTTACATACAGTAAAAGCGCATGCAAATGCCCTACATGTCTTCATTGAGTTTTAAATAAGTGGCAACTGAAAGTAAAATTTCGAAATAAATTTAAAATAGAAAAGCTTATAGCGTATTCTGGCGCTCAGAATATGCCAGAGCTCAGAAGCATTGCGTATAGCCGCCAAAGACCTAACTGACGAAAGACCGGCTGCCTGAAGGATGAAAGCTGTTCAAAGCAAAATAAACGACTTTTTCTTGCCACAGTAACTGTATGAGTGTATATGAACTGTATGAGTACACATGAACTGTATGACAAACCCTGTTGTATGCGACCCATCTAATGTGAAGACCCGCCAATTTGAACACCTTTTGGCCAAACAGTTTTTCTCCAAATTAGCGGGGTTCCACTGTATTTACATTAATTAAAAAAACTTTGCAAAACCATCTTCGTCAGCAATGGGAAATCTTTTCAGGGTAAATCCGTGAAGTGCCTCTACGTTTGAGCTGTCACAGCTACACTCTAGGCCTTCACAAATTTAACAATTTGCTAAATGCTTTATGCACTGAAAGGTACACTAAAACATTTTTAACATTCATTTTATTTGTTGTTAAATTAACTTACTACATTGCAGACTTTTTTTGCAGATTGAACAGCTTTTTACTTAAGTGCTATAAAGAATAAATTTTCATTTCAAGAGGAATATAAACCAAACCCAATGGAAATTACTTAACACCAAATTAACATAAAGTGCCCTTTTTAAGTACCTTCTATATTGTTGTATTCTGAAAGATAAACATACGCCCCCATCTCTTGAATTTCTCGTACATTCACCATCACGACGTCTTCCATTTCTGGAAACTTGTGCTCGTAAAACCTGCATCCAATCGGCATTTTGCTTGTTCGTCGACGCCAGTCTGAAACAATATTTATCATAATTAATGACAGGCATTCAACCAAATATTATTTGACCTGATATCTCTCGAACAAAGGCCTTCTTAGGCCTGGACTTGATTTTTTAGGATGGCTGCGACACCAGAGAATATGGTACGATTTTGCAAAAATTGTTAAAATTTTGCTGAAATGATATATATTTGTATTTAGCCAAACATTTGTCGTATAACAGCCAACAATGCCTTTTAGCCGTGTGATTTGAAGTGCTATAAAGAATTATAGCACTTATAAAATTTATAATTAGACACTTTTTTTAAAAAAAATAAAGCATCACTCTTTTAATTTTTATTCGGTGATGAAACACCTCAAACAGGTCTCCCCGAAGGAGGAGACCTAGTAATGATTTTCTTAATCACAACTTTGTTTTGTTTATTTAACAAGGTGTTCATTTTTTAACAACAAATTTCCCTGAATTCTCGTTAAATATTTAAAAAGTTACAGGAAAGACAATAAAGCAAAATATCTAAAATAACAATCAATATACATATTATTTCACATCCTCCATCTTACTATTGATTGAAAACACCGTGTTATTTAACATAAGAATTCTGAAACAAATAAGAAACCAGATGTTTTTGGCAGGCTTTTCCGGAATAGACTACCGATAATTCGAATGTCAAAGAAATTAAAAATGCTTCACTTTTCTCACAGCAAAGGTTGAAATTAAGTTACACAAGTGGGTCAGTGAGACTGACTGTGTCCCTCGCCGGTGTACAATCCCAGTATTCGATTTTGTAAGGTTGGACTCTTGTTAGCACCTTTACTACCTATCAGTAAAATATTTTGACTATCGATCAAGAAATGTAGGCTAATTTTTAAAGTCCAGCTGGGTCAATGTCCTTGGGCCGACCTGGCTCATTTACAATACCAACTCTTGTTAGCACCCGTAATACCTATACGTAAAATATTTCGACAATCGATCAAGAAATGTAGGCTTGAACGTGTTAACAAAAAAAGTGTCGATAGACTAACCGACAGGCCCGAAAACTATAGTCCCCCAAGCCGCGCTTCGCGGCGGGGGACGAACAATGTAAATTCTTACCTTGAATGAAAGAAAAATAAAAAGTATTGAAAAATTGAATTTACATTAATGTTTATTAAAATATCGGTAGTTCAGTATTAAATAATAATCAATTCAAATTTAAAAGTTACAATGTAAACAAGGTTCCACAGAATTTCCGTGACAAAATTCCAGGACTTTCAAGCACTCAGCACCAGACTTTTCAAGGACCCCTTTTCCGGCACAATGCCCCCTCCCCCCCCCCCAAAGGCAACCAATTCCACACCGCCCTCTCCCTCCGCGAAGTTATAATAATAAAAATCTGTTGTTTATTGGTCTTCATGTATATCTGAGATTCAACATATATATATATATATATATATATATATATACCACATAAGTAATCTACCAGAAATAAACAAAAAGTGTCACTTTTGTAGCTATATAATAAGGTCCTGAAACACGGTATTTAACCACTAGATTACCCACTACTTTTCACTGCGTCTACAGCACGCCCCTCAAAAAAAGTTACTTTCTCAACAGCGCAGCTATGCAAACTAGAGCAGTGTGCATAGACCACATATTCCCCACAGGCCCCCCATCCGTTAAACACGGTCATCAATAGTCAATCAAGAGCTAAAATTTTCCAAGTCCAGTTGGTGTATTTTTCCTTGAACGAACCTGACCCATTTACAATACCGATCTGTGTTTGTTCCCATAGAAGCTACATACCAAGTTTCATTAAAATCCCTGCAGTTGTTCTTGAGATATCGTGAGCCAACCTAACCCATTGACAATACCGATCCTTGTTAGTGCCCACAGAAGATACACATCAGGTTTCATTACAATCCTTACAGTTGTTCTTGAGATATCGTGTTAACAAAAGTCAATCAAGAGCTGAAATTATCCAAGTCCAGCTGGTCCATTTTCCTTGGACGAACCTGGCCCATTTACAATACCGATCTGTGTTTGTTCCCATAGAAGCTCCATACCGAGTTTCATGAAAATCCTTGCAGGAGTTTTTAAGTTATCGTGTTAAGAAGCTGTTGATGACAGACCGACCGACACGCGGTCGATCACATATATCCCCCCCCCCCCCCCCTGTGGGGAATAAAACAGTCAGATTTGGATTTCAATAACTGTTCAATGCTAGCTTAAATTTGATTTAGCTCATCCTCCTTCTGCTTTACCGCTTTTCGAAAAATGTTAAATTTGACATTCCATTCACGACTGGACGTTTCCTCTGCTCTCTGCAGCCCCGTCACATGATGCCTCCAAAGACTGCACGTCAAGGCAAAGTCTCTTTTCACTGGTAATTTCATCTAACGCCTTTCTTTTCACAGACTTTCCACTCTCATGTTTATGCTTTTCTCGTTCTTGCTGCAAATACTGACCACACTTTTGCCTTGACAGTTTTGCGTAGGAAACTAGCGCTTTATTTATTTTTACATGTTTTACGCTACCAGCACCTTTCACAGCATCGTAAACTATCCTTTGCGACACAAACGTAAGTTCAAATTTATTCTCTGCAGTCATTTTGTCATTTATTTTTATATCATACATTTTCCTTCTTTACTTATTTTACGTTTAAATTATTTTAAAACTTATTTTTAAAACAATTTCTGATAATGTGAATACTCCTGTTTATCTTGCGCAAGTAAGCATTTGTGAAACACGAGCAGGCCCCAACCATACCCAAATTCAAAGGGGCATAAAGTCAATTTTTTACCACTTCCGGATGACCGAATGTGACCAAAAGTACCAAAAGGCACATCTACATGCCGAGACGTTTCATTTGAGCCTATTCTCAATAGTCCACGACTAACAGAACCGAAGATATAACGTGTACAAGCTTATTTCGCTAAATACCCCAATTATCGCCCAATTCGGTCAATTTGACCGCTTCTGGATGATCAAATCTGACCGAAATTACCAAAAAGGCACATCTACATGTCGAGATCTTTCATTTGAGCCTATTCTCAATGTTTTACGACTAATATAACCGAAGATATAGCGTGTACAAGCTTATTTCCCTAAAACTTCAATCATTGTCCGTTCTGGTCAATTTGACCACCTTCGGATGACCGATTCTGATCAAAAGTACCAAAAGGCATATCTACATGTCGAGACCTTTCATTTGAGCCTATTCTCAATGTTCTACGACTAATAGAACCGAAGATATAACGTGTACAAGCTTATTTCCCTCAAACTCCAATTATCGCCCGTTTTCGTCAATTTGACCACTTCGGGATGACCGAATCTGACCAAAAGTACCAAAAGGCATGTCTACATGTCCAGACCTTTCATTTAAGCTACCTATCGATGGTCTACGACCAATAGAACCGGAGATATGGCGTGTACAACAAGTAAGCATTTGTGAAACACAAGCAGGCCCCCCCCCCTAATTCATAGGGGTATAACGCGATGACGGACAGACGGACGGGCACCCCAAACCTACAGGCCCCAATCCGAAGGGTTGGGGCCTAAAAAAGCGATGACGGACACACGGACGGACAGACACCCCAAACCTATAGGCCCCAATCCGAAGGGTTGGGGCCTAAAAATACTCAATAATTGCTGAGATCAGCCTACGTGACATTTCACTTGCCATAACATAACTTTGATGCTATGCTACGCAGTTCGGCACTTGCTGCTGACGCACTATACTAGCACCCATAGTATCAATATCGAAAGATTAAACGCAAAATTTGCATTTATACACATTGCAGTGTTGCCACGCCCTTTTAAGCTAAAAGCAGGACGCTGTCCTGCCAAAAGCAGGACGATTTTTTCAAAAAAGCAGGGCAAAAGCAGGACGCAATATTTTAGTTTAAAAATTGACTTAACTCGATATGGGCAGTGCCAGAACATGAAGGAAAAATACATTTAATTCTGGAGTTCAAAAATTAAAACTTTACTTACATTTTTCATGATGACGGGAATGCAAAGTTCAAAAATAGTAAAAATCGCTAACCATAAAAATTTCTTTGGTTTTTCGACAAAAAATTCGCCGATTTTTTGCCAATCACTAAACATTCATAGCCATTTAGGTAATATTGATTACTACTGTTACTTAAAATTTCAGGACAGTTATACTATTTTACTGGGGTTTGTTCAGAATTTATGAAATTTTGTTTTTCAGATTTTAGCCAAAATTTTCAACACTTTTTTGGCCAATCACCAAAAATTGTACCAGCACAGGTAGGTAGGAAGGCCTGCGAATTTTACGTAAAATTTCAAGACTTGGACTATTTTCCTGAGGACCGTCAAGATTTTACCGAAAATTTGTTGGGTTTTCGCCAATTTTTGGCGAATCGCCAAAATAAGTAATAGCCAGATAGGTAGTAACGCCTCCTACCTTCATCTAAAATTCCAAGACAGTATGATTATTTTCCAGCAGTTAGTTAAGATTTTACTGAAAAATTTGGGTTTTTTGCCAGAACTTTCGCCAATTTTTGACCAATCACGAAAAAAAGTAACAGCCAGATAGGTAGAAACGCTTGCTATTCGTACTTAAAATTTCAAGACAGTAAGATTACGTTCCTGGAAATGGTTAAGACGGTACGAAAATGTTTCGACAGTTTTTGGCGAATCGCTAAAAAAGTAACAGCCAGGTAGGTGGTAACTCCTGCTACCTTCACTTTAAATTCCAACACGGCAAGACTACTCTTCAGCAGTTAGTAAAGATTTTACAGAAAATTTTCGCCAGTTATTGGCCAATCACCAAAAAAAAAAAGTTATAGCCAAGTAGTAGTAAAGCCTGCTAACTTATCTGAAACTTTCAAAACAGTAAGATTAATTTCCTAGAAGTAGTTAAGACTTCACGAAAAAATTTTGTTTTTTTTCGCTTTTTTCGCCAATTTTTGGCTAATCGCCAAAAAAGTAATAGCCAGGTGGACACTTATGCGCCCTACCTTCCACCAAAATTTCAAGACATTCAGGCTAGAATCCTGGGAGAATATACGATATTTCAACTTAAAAGCGTTCATTCGCACATACTTTCAACAACTATTATAGTCCTGCTTCTGAAAAAAGTTAGGGCTAAAAAAAGAACAATAAAGAACGCTTGTAGAAAACAAGTACGTTATGAGGCAAAAAAGGAACGCTACGAAAATAAAGACTAAATCTTTTAAAACAGAACGATCCAGCAACCCTGCTAATAGTCACGTTCTGTACAAACACCGAAAAATCTAGGTAGAGGCGCCGAAGGCGCCAAAAAATCTGATCTTGAATTATTCGGTTATAAAAGCAGGACAAAACCTGGACGAGATTTCACAATTTTGCTAAAAGCAGGACAAAAGCAGGACATTTGCCCTTTTTAGCTCAAAAGCAGGACAAAAGCAGGACGTTTTCCAAAAATGCGAAAAAAGCAGGACATCTGCAAAAAGCAGGACGGTGTGGCAACACTGACATTGCTAGGATCACGTAACAACCAGCTACAATAAATTTCATTCTCAATCCAATTCGCAATAAACTTGCACTTCCCAGGCATATTTGCAATCTATAGCTTTATTTCAATTGTTAAACTTCACATTTATCAAGTATCAATGATTAACTATCAATAACTTAATTATAACTGAAGCTAGGAATGAGTACTAGCACATAAGTGACGATACGGATTAAGGCTCACACGCCAATCATACGAGGCAAGCAGATTCGGAGGAGCGAATAGTTGAGAAGATAACACTGTAGAAACAAACACCAGTCGTAGAGCAAAAACAAACTAGCTCGGATGACCATTGTACTTCTATGGTCATGGGATAAATACACACACACAGGCCAAGCCAACTGCTTTTCAATTCATACTCAGTCCCCATGGCGATATCTGCACGAAGCCACAGGCCTCGTTGTGTGAGTGTGTGTGTGTGTGTGTTTTTTTTTCTTTTTTTTTTACATCTTCACTTTTCCAGGACTTTTTCAAGCACCTGCGTTTTTCCAGGTATTCCAGACCTTGAAAAATCCACAACAAAATTCAAGCACTTTCCAGGACTTCAAGGACCTGTGGGAACCCTGTGTAAATAATGAAATAATAAAAAAAATCGATTTCTGTGACATTCGAATTAACGGTAGTCTATTCCGGAATAATCTACCAGAAAATATCTGGTTTCTTATTTGCTTCATAATTCTTATTTTAAATAATACGGTGTTTATAGTATAGCCTTTAACAATAATTAGTTTCGTCCTAACTTAAGTTTCAGTATATCACATAGTAACCATTCAGTTTTTGTCTTAGCGTAAGAACATTTCCAGTTTCTTAATTGCAACGCCATAAATAAAACGGTTTACACATATTATAAGAAGCTTTAAATCTTGAATTATACTTCGGAAACAACGTTAATGTCGCTGTGGGAACAGTTCACATTAAAATGTAGACTGATAAGTTCTCAAAATTCACATATTTTTCTTCAAAAAGCGCGAAGCAGTACTTTATTTTTCGGTTTTTTAATTGAACCAAAGAACTGCGGTCGGTATTTGGTTGCGGTACGAACCGTAACACCCCTAACTGCCTAGATCGCGGGAGTCATCCAGGACTATCATTTGCCTGTCAAGTGACCAGGAAAAATTCGCATTCATTAAATGGATATCTGTTCCTGTATACAGTATGCAAAAATTTATCCAGTTTGCCTAGTTCAGCTGGAATTCCTGACCTGAATTTTTAGCTTATGCACAGAAATAAAGGTTATTAACCCTGCATTCGATGCAAATTATCCACCAGAAAGGGTACTCCAGAATCCGTATATACGGTCTGCACGACAGGAGAACGAATGATTACAGTAGATCCAAACTGGTGAATTGAAAAGAAACATAAAGACGAGCAAAATAACCAGTAACCTGGGTCCGTTCGCCACTTTTCAATGGTTTTTGTGCAATAACTCTCATCTCAACTCTCATCACGATCCGGATATGCTTTTTTATGTACAAGCTCTACAGAATTTTCTGTTATGCGCGAAGTAAAATGTCATGATTTACGAAAATGCCAGGCCGATGTATTTTTCGGGCAGGATTTTCCAGCTGTAACTCGCAACTTTCTTCTAACATCCCGAAATATAAATTTTAAGTGCAAACTATAAGACTATCAACTCGCGTTTCAAAATGACTGCTAAGAGCTACGAGTATTAGGATTACATATGAGCACAACCTGACTTCTAATGTGTATACTGACAGTTTACTTATAGCAGCTCAGTATTTTGCATTCGAGAACCAGTGGCAGTTGCCGGGAGGTTCGGCAAAAAAAATATCATTTCCGGGATAATTGTTGTTTTCGGGATTTGGCGACGGTACAGGTACGGGCAGATTTGACCTAGGTAACTGGTAAGTACGAGCATAATATTTCAGTCTAGCTCCAAGAAGCGGTTCGCTAAAAAGTTTCCAGGCACCGCTTCAAAGCCCCGCTATATAACGATAAGCAAGTCAACTGCGCTCGCTTTGAGGCACCCCTGTCTCTACTTTGTGTGAGATTCAACACCCGCAATTTTTTATTGGCATCTGCTAAAGGCCCTCAAAGTACAGCGGTAATCATATACAACCCCTGTGTTACGCTTTATTTAAAAGAAAATAATACGGAAATAACCCAAATCTCCCGCAATAATTGACATTTGTTTGCATACAGGGAGCATACTTTATTACGTGAAATAGTAACAATAATTTTTTGCAATTATCCACCGAAAAACTTTTAAATTGATATTTCAAAAAGAACGTAAACATAAAAAGTCAAATATTGTGGGTGTACCAAATAAACTTATATGTAATTCTGCATCTATCAACTATTTAATATATATTGTCCAAATAAACTATAACCCCTTTATTTAAATTTGCGGTCCCTTGACTTTGGTCACATGACATTTAAAGGCCAGAATGTAAACAAACATTCGACAGATGGATACGGAAGCTAACTTTTCTGCACTTTTATGAACAAATAAAAGATATATAGCTCCCTAAAAACTGTGCCTGTTTTACAAAAAGGGCATATCGGACATGAACTTTCTGTAGATGTTTGAATAAAAGGGGTTGGTATGCAGGATTCGTGCCTCAGAGCATATGAAATTGACCCCTATTAGTGGCGCAATGGAAGGCTTCGTAGCTCTGGCAAGATGTTATACAAGTCAGAGCTACTCGGAGCTATTTCAGTCGAAAGGGTTGTACATCTGCCTTATTTAGTGGAGTTGGAATATAACATTTTACTGCCAGCAATTATGATATACTGTGACCAGTTTATCTCCAGGTAAGTGTTGACTGACTACAGTCAGTCACACAGGGCTATGGAAATGGGAGATTACCTCACTTCACCAGCTGGTTTCACGGCACCAAATTATCGCTCAACTTTTTTTAACTTGCCTTTTCTAATCAAATGTGGAGTTTCTTCAGACCACAGTAAATGAAAACTGTATGTTGCTTTATTTTTGTCTTGTATTCACAAAATATTTTATCTTATTGTACGTATAAGTGTTCTGAGGCACGAAATGATGAAACGTAACTCGCCTCACACGCAATCCTGCTTCTTCCCCCAGGTGGCACTCTTGTTTTCGAATTGTGTTTTCGCAAATGTCCCATTGAAAGCAGCTTTAGTGTGTTTAATGATCGTTGTTATAAAGCAGCTGGCCTCTGAGAAGATCTATAAGTTATCTACAGGCACAGAGTGGAGAGAATTTTAAAAAGTAGTTCATATCTTTATTTTAGTGGAGTTCACAGTGGATATGCGGAGTAACCAGGTGTTATACATAATAGACCTAACCCTTGTAGAGGTTAGCTGTTGGACAACAGCGGTTTAATGATGGGTCCTGTTCGTTGTGGGTTATGACATCAAGTGAAATCAAAATGTCACCAAATATGATTGGGTAAGACTTGATATCATCATCAAAAATGCAAAATGTCGAATGTCTCACAAGCAGAAACTTTGGCTTACCTAGCTTAAACGTAAAATGAAATTGGTACACACAACCGCTCTGGCTTAACGTTAAATGTCCTTATTGGGATAGTGGCATTGTGAACATCATTTCAAATCCAAAGCAAACTGCAGCTAGTTGTGTAACTACGGCATGCAAAGGTCTAATTTATAAAAATCTCTAAACACATTGGTTTAGGCGACTTTGAACTTGTCCTATATGTCATTTGTGTAATCACACCATAACTGAGAAGAATAGAATGGAATAGAATGTATCGCCTTTGTATAATCATACCATAACTGAGAAGAATAGAGATCTGATATATGCGTCAAGAAAACTATTCATTTGACTACTGCACAAAGTTTGACTGCATACACAATCATGTTTTTTCTTGCTTATATAGCTCTAGTCCCCCTTATGATACCATCATTACCACTTCGTGATTCATTAGTCATATTCCAAGATGTATAAACGATTTATAATAATCCAACAATTACCATAGAGTTTTTTTAAACTGAAGTGTTTAATTTCTTAATACTCATTTTATGAGTAAAATATCTTGTAGACGTAGAATCCATCACTATGGGTTTTGCAATGTATTACATTGGTTATCGCGATCCATAATAAATAAAAATTCGTTGGAATACATAGCACCACATGGTAAACCTCACCAGGTGCCCTGTTGCTATATTTACTATGCCTGTCAACTAACCGACCAATCAGCGCTCGCTGCAGTTCTCTCATGTGATCGAGTCATGCCCAACTTCTCGTATCAGACGATTCCAATTGATGGGGAGGTGAGTGGGTACAATTCGAATGATGGCTTCTACGTCTACAAGATATTTTACTCATTTCGAAAATATCAGTTTGTAGACTACGAAGCCATCACTATGGAAGACTCGAACTGGCGGTGGGAATAGATTACCCAATGCATACAGACTGGTTAACACACTGTCTACAAGACATCATGAAAGCAGAAATAAAGAAAGAAATGAAGAAAGAAATAAATTCAAGTTATTCTTTTGATTTCAGTGGGGTCTCACCTCGAACTGATCATTACAAACAAACAACAAGATCAGTGGGGTGTCACCAAGACATGGCCATTATCAAACATCGTAAACTCGAACAATAATGACACGCAGATACGAGGGAGCTTATCCCCTCCCCTCTTTTGGCAAAGAGAGGATTAAGAACAGCATCATAGAAAACCCTACAGATGTTGCCGACCCACCGCAGCCACGTAGTGCACCATACACAAAACCACACTGTCCAGAACGAGACCATGGTATAACTGTACTGCGCCGGGCCGACAAGAGAACAGTCACGTGATCGAGAAGTTGCCACCCTGCCGCTGCAGATCCATACTGTGTCTGTACCCCCATTCCTCTTAGAGGTCTTTTTCTTCTTGTAATGCTTTTTCCCACTGGAATGCTGAGCAGTCCTGAAGGAAGAGGACTGTTATGAATCACTGATTCAGCAGCAACAAAGTTACCAAGACTATGCAACTTACTCAACGCATCAGTTGTATACTCTTGCAAATAATGCTTAATAAAAGTGTTAGGTCACGCCCAACAACCAACGCGCAACAATTCACACATTGACACCCTGTTAGTACTACACAAAGGGTGCGCTACATGTCTGACCTGATAAGCTTTAATATACAATCTCCTTTGGATTACATCTTCAGGATCTTTAATTATATCATCATATGATAACAATATGGTTTTCTTGATATAATTCGAAATCGACACTTTCGACAGATCTGCCGTAATAGTTCGCATAAATAAGATCAATAGACGACGTTGCAACGAGCTGCGATACGTAGCCGAGCGTTTAACGTACGCGCGTAGCATGGATACGGGACATAGGGATGCCGAATCGATACTCCCACGTGACCTAACCTCCGGCAAGGCCGGAATCACGATCTGTTCAAACATACCCAATGTTTTAGTCGCAATATGCGTCTTGCCCAAGAAAGACGGTAATGGTTTGAGAAAGACCGCCTCCCATGAGCCATTGACTGACTGACAACGTTTTACACGTGTATTTCTCTCGCGGCGTTTACCCAAGGCCAATGCCACCAGAAACACACACTTTAGGGCAAGCAATTTGGCCGAAATGATGGAATGATGGAAAAGTGGAGATGTGAGATACTTCAACACTAATGACAAATTTCAAGGCACCACTGTCCTATCCGAAAAAGGCCGTTCCAATTGAAAGGACCTAACCAAATCCGCCAACACTTTACAAGATTACAAATCATATCCCGATGCCCTCTTCAAAATAAAGGTGACAGCGGAGCGGTAGGTCATGATCGATCTAACCGACACCCTCATGACCTCGAACAGATACAGCAAAAAGTCGGCCATTGCCACCGCCGTAGCAGCCACGGGATCGATATCCCTATCAAGACACCAAGACTCAAACAAACGCCAATACGATAGGTACACCTTGTTGATGAAATCCTTTGGAATTCTATCCATTCTCTGAGAAAAATCCTTCGATTTCAAGAAGGAAAACTTAGCTGAGGATTTGGGTGATAATGCTCCCAATGAGGTTGACGCAGACTGCCATACTCCGGGGGAACCGGAAGACTTATGACGCGCGGTAACCGCATTAACAAAGGAAAGCAAGAGAATTCTGGAAGATCGGGAGCTAACAGCAGGAGGTATTGAGGCCTGTCGTGCCAAACCTCGATAAGAACTTTCATCATGAGAGATGACGGCGGGAAGGCAAACAACACTTGCGCCGGTCAGTACACAGCAACGCACCATTCGCTATTGCCCCCCAGATCCGGACACGGAGACATGTACGCCGGAAGACGATGACTGAGCCTGTTGGTAAACAAATCTACTTGAGGTGCACCCCACGGAGACTGCGAAGCAATCCATCGAAACTTGTGATCCGCTTACGCCCACTCGGTGTGAACAACCTGACCCATCCGGGATGTTAAGTCCGCTAGAACATTCAGACTGCCGGTAATGTGAGAAGGCTGAATGAAGAATCGACCCTCCAGGGCAAGCAATAAGACCTCTTTGGTGAGACGAGACAACATGGGTGAGTGAGGGCTACCCTGCTTGGCAAATTCGACACCACCGTCTGATTGTCCACGAGAAACTGAACTACATGACCGCATAGAATTTTGCAGACTTTGACAACTATCAAAACCGTCTTCATTTCCGATACTTTGATATGCAAGCGTCGTTCGTGATCCGACCACGAGCCCTTCCACATGCAGCCTTGGAAAACAACATCCCACCCGATGCAAGAAGCGTCCGTCTGCACTTGCCTCGATCGAGCTGGGAGAGAAAAGGGAACACCGACCAAAAGACTGGATTGACACGATCACCAATCCAGATCCCTTAGAGCTAGCAACGACAACCTTACGCGACGTGTCGGCAACCTGCCGTGACGCAAAGCCTTCAAGACCACCCGCTGAAACTCACGAAAATGACACCTGCCCAGCTGGACCGTCTTTTCTGCTGCGACTAACAATCCGAGGAGAGACTCTAGCTGAGCTACCCGAGGTTTGGGCGTGGAGACAATCGTGGCAAAGAGTGACAATATTTCCGGACTCTGTTTTGTGTGGGAAAAGTTCTGGCACACGCAAAATCCAACAACTCCCCCCGAAACTCTAATTTCTGATTGGGAACCACCTCCGACTTTTGTGATTGACCAGCAAACCCAGGACCTCACACAGCGACTTAACAGAACATCCAAATGTGATAGGAGCAACTGCCTGTCCGCATTTACTAACAAATAGTCGTCCAGATATTGGAACAACAGCAACCGTTCTTGACGACTCCACCTTTTGAGTACCTTAATCTCTTGTGTAAACACAAACGGGGCCGTTGACAATCCGAAGGGGAGGGCGAGAAACCAATAATTCTGATCCCCTACAATGCAAGAAATGCAAGAAAGCGGATTCTTGCATCCCACTGTGGAGATATGCATCGGACAAATCCACCGACACCGCCCACATCCCCTGACTTACCGTCGATTTGATCAACTGGCGCGTATCCATCGTGAACGATATAAGCTGCAGAAACTGATCGAGTTGCGACAAGTCTATGACAAGCCGCCAACCAAATGATTTTTTTTCGGAAGGAGAAAGACACGACTGAAGAACGCAGGTGTGCCTACTGGCAGCTTTTCTACAGCCCTCTTGTCTAAGAGCTCTTGCAACACAAGTTGCTTTTCTGGGTTTTGATCGTACGTCGTGACTACAGTAGGATTGGGAAGCTTGGCTAGCGATGCAAGAGTATGACAACCCGATCTGTCCCTTGCAAAGGGCAAAGGATAACCCCATCGCAACCGCCGGAGTACATTTTTGTGAGCTCGGGCTCAGAGCTAGCCAGGCTTGCCAAATATTCTTTAGCCTTCCACCTGCGAGCACTTTTACGCTCGATTCGTGAAACAAACCAGCCAATTCTCCGCAAGAACCGAAAGTTTCTCGTAGAGATCGTCGTGCGATCTGCACCGGATACTTTAATTGGTTACTACCTCTGGTTAGGACTGGCAGCCTGTTTTTAGTGTCCAATTTGTTCTTCTTTGACTGGAGTCGTACCCTGCCTCTTCCGTGGCGTAACTGTAGGAGGGGCGGTCGTGTGACGTTGCTTCGCTGAACCGGCCCGTGGCGCAAGTGTTTTGCGCATTAATGCGTCTTGCGAGCCTACCCGTGCCACCTCACTGACACTCTTAAGTAGCTTTGGTGGAAACAAGTCCGACTGACTGTCTATGGGGCCGAACCGCAGTTTCCTGGCATCTTCCGCCCTGACGTTTGAGTGCGACAACACCTGATCTATACGTTAGACCACCAATAACGACAGCAAATAAGCATTTAACTTCAATAAATCAGATGACGCAGCGACCACGGAATCAAACACCCTGTCAAACAGTACGTTGGTGTCAGGATCGACGAACTTACAGAGCGCCTGAAACGCTGCATCTTGAAAAGACAAGGTATGCATTGATTCCTGACCTACTCCTTCAAAAACTGACTGTCACGCTCCGCTAACGGTACTCGCGAGTCGAGATTAATCTTCGGTAGCCAGGGTACCATATCCTTAGGACAGACCAGCGGTTGAACCGGCAGAACACCATCATTGGACTGATAAGACGCTGTCTTGACGTGTAACACTTTGATGGCAATAAACGTGACCAAGAACGTGGCCGAGCCTGCTGCAGCGACTGTAAGTCTTCCATCCATGCCTCTAGGACGTTGGCTACGCATGGATCTGTGGATAATGTCATGAACTCGTCACGTTGCTGAGGCTGTGATTGAGCCGCAAAAAACTAAATCCTCCCGTGGCGAGTGCTGAGACGTGGCGGGCATCTGATGTTGTAATCCGCGAAAAAACGAGAGGCGTGGGCCGTGGCGGTGCCACCGTGAACGATGCCGTCGAAGTTAGGACCGGAGACTAAGAAACACAGGCTGAGGATGTTCCTGCTCACTAATCAACGGCTGCTCCTCTTCCGCCGACGAGGAATTATCTGGCGAAGAAGCTGAGGAGGATTCATACACTGCGCTACGACGTACAGTACGTGATTCATCCGCCAGCGGTTGAATGGCTGCATTGAGAGGAAGGGGAGCGCGTGGCAACTCCCTGTCCTTCGGTGAAGACGGTTCCATAGTTATAGTGGCGGATGGAGCTGAGTTAAGGAGCGACGTTGTCGACGCCACCGATTCGGATTTGGATGCTAGATTACGCAACATCTTCAACTCTTCATCTCTCCGATGCGTTGCGTAACGTGTCGGGGTGCAAGTTCAAACTCAAGGCAAACTTCTTCAGAGGAGATGATTTCTTTCTCCGAGGGGAAGAACCTGACAACACCTTTTTCACTTCCGTGGAGATTGTAACGTCTAAGTCCGCGGGTGCAGGCAATTGCTGCATCGATGCATCAAGTGCCACCATATTGGTATCCGTTGGTGTATCCGTGTGCAAAAGTACATGCAAAAGCGGCCTGTAGTGCAGGAGTCGCAGTAACTAACGCAGTTCCAATGGCTCTGCTGTGCCGCACACAAAGGTTGCGCAGAATCAGCAGACTGTATCCGGCATAACCTCTGTAGGCAAAATCAAAGGTGAAAGGGCTTGCATCGACATCGATGGTCTCCGACCTCTACTTCGAACCCTTGCCGACTCTTGCTGCTGAAGTATAAACGCGAACACGGAGTCGTCCAGATGTGCACACTGGTCGCAACGGCTCTCTAAATGCCCCAGCGGCGTAGGCAGGTGGTGTAGTGTGAATGAGGATCACCAGCACGTTTGATGTGTGCGCAAGATTGTGGCATGTGTAGCTACTCTACAATCAAAAGAGCAAGAACCATACAAAAACTGCCACCACAATGTGTCATAAACAGAGTTTATTAATGATTAAAACGTAATGATCAAAACGTAAACATCATTAAACTGTTTACCTTGTGTTGTTTTTAAACAAGAAATTGCCGCAACAGAAGTGATGAATGCAGGAAATTGCTATAACGCTGCAATATAATAACGCTCACAGCGAGACGGTGGCAACACGACCCGTGACAATAGGTAGTCGGTGGCAACACGACCCATTAGTACAGCGAGTCGGTGGCAACACGACCCGCAAGCACAGCAAGTCGGCGGCAACACGACCCGTGAGTACATCGAGTCGGTGGCAACACAACCCGTTAGCACAGCGAGTCGGTGGCAACACGGCCCCTGAGTACAGAGAGTCGGTGGCAACACGACCCGTGAGTACAGTGAGTCGGTGGCTACATGGCCCGTGAGCAAAGCGAGTCGGTGGCAATACGACCCGTCAGCAGAGCGAGTCGGTGGCAACACGACCCGTGAGCACAGCAAGTCTGTGGCAATACGACCCGTGAGTACATCGAGTCAGTGGCAGCACGACCCTTCAGCACAGCGAGACAGTGGCAACTCGACCCGTGAGGGCAGCGAGTCGGTGGCAACACGACCCGTGAGCACAGCAAGTCGGTGGCAACCCGACCTGTGCGTACATCCAGTCGGTGGTAACACGACCGTCAGCACAGCGAATCGGTGGCAACACGACCCCTGAGCACGGCGAGTCGTTGGCAACTTGACTGGCAAATCAGTAAGAAATTGCCATTAACACAAACCAAACATCCCCATGCTAACCCATACAACGAGCTGTTATGGAAGATAACATTACACAGCCGTAATTTAGAGTTGTTGTAGCTGCTTCAGACACGCTGCCGCTGTTCCGGCTACATGATCGATTCTGCACTGAGTCAAATGTTTACAGAAGCGGCTATACTATTCTCTACCGCGAAAAAAACAACGCTGCAGCTGGTAGTCTAGGTGTGTTAAAACACGAAAGAGGAAAGTGTATGCAACTATACCTCGAAAGTTGCCGCAACATCGAGGTAATAGAAGCAAAAAACTTCAAGAATCCGTGTTAGCCGCTTGTCTAACTGCCTACAAAGCCCTCTCGCTGGCAAAAGGAAGAAAGACAATGGAATGTAGAAACAAACCTTCCTGTTTGCACGGCTTACTCAATGCAAAATGTTTGCTGAAAGGGCAACCTTCGAAATGGAAACTGAGAAAGTCGCCCAGAAACCATCTCACTGTCCATTACATATAACCTACACTACGTTCTGATGGCAGGGATGCATTTACCTAACGAAAGCCGGTCTGACAAAACCCAGAACTATGACGTGTAGGAATCAGCAAAGTCAGCAAAACCATTCAAAACGTACCCGTAGCCAGTAAAAACTTACAGTACAGATAATGTCCAAGATAAATAATATTTTATCTTTTATCTTGCATTTACCTTGATTTTGATTCGTCCTTTTAACAAAATTTTTACCGGAGAAAAATCTCCTGCTATTCAGATCGCGATAATTTGGGAATGATTCGATCACTTGATAGGAACTGCAGCGTGCGCAGATTCGTAGGCTGGTTGACAGGCGTAGTAAACATAGCAGTAGGCCACCTGGTAAGGTTACCCATGTGGTGCTGTGTGTTTCAAAGAATTTTTTATTTATTATGGAACACGATAACCAATGTAATACATTGGAAAACACTCTAGTGATGGTTTCGTAGTCTACAAGCTGATATTTTTGAAATTAAAATTGAATTTCATTAGTTTTAAAGCTTTTGAAAGATACCATGCAGATTGATTTTTTTTCATTAAATTTGATATCAAACTTAAATCCTATGTCACTGCATAGGTCAACAAGTTTCTGCAGCATTTTGTGCTGTAGCTAACATTACCAGATCATCTGCAAAAACAAATGGGTTGCCTGTTCCCTCCCACAGTACAGCTGATTTTTGTTTCAATGAGCACATTACGCACTGCATAATTATATAAGTTAAAAACTAGATCGAAATTCGCACAGCGAATTAGACCCCACTTGGAATGATAACTTAAAACGGAAGGTAGATGATATTGCTATTTGTTAACAATTTTCACATGTCTGAATGTAGCATATCCTCCTAAATACTACCAACTATACCGGTAAGGTCAAGGTCAAAAATTTTTATCAGGTGCACCACATCAGATGACCTTCTATAAATGTGCCGAGTTTGGTTGGTCTAGCTTCAGCTGTGTTGGAGGAGAGATCTTGAAATCGATTGCTCTATTTCTTATCTTTTTTCGAGATAAAGGCCAACTTCCGGTTTGGGGCTCGAGAGTAACCTGGAGCTCAAGGACACCGAGAGTCATATCTTACGTATCTTCGTATTGGGGGTGGAAGTCGAAAATGAGGTCAAAATTGCTCTTTCTCTTACCGTTTTCGAGATAAAGGCCAACTCTCGGTTTGGGGCTCAAAAGTGACTTCGAGGTCAAGGACACCGGAAGTTATACCTTACGTATCGTCGTATAGCGGGTGGAGGTCGAAAATGAGGCCAAAATTGCTCTCTATCTCTTACCGTTTTCGAGAAAAAATGCCAACTCTTGGTTTGGGGCTCGACAGTGATCTGGAGGTCAATGACACCGGACGTTATACCTTACGTATCGTCGTATAGGGGTTGAGGTCGAAAATGAGCTCAAAATTGCTCTATTTCTTACCGTTTTCGAGACAAAGGCCAACTTTCAGTTTGGGACTCGAAAGTGACCTGGAGGTCAAGGACACCGGAAGTTATACCTTACGTATCGTCATATAGGGGTGGAGGTCGAAAATGAGCTCAAAATTGCTCTATTTCTTACCGTTTTCGAGACAAAGGCCAACTTTCAGTTTGGGACTCGAAAGTGACCAGGAGGTCAAGGACACCGGAAGTTATACCTTACGTATCGTCGTATAGGGAGTGTCGTTTTCGAGATAAATCAATGTTTTTCTTAAATAACGTTTTTTCGCGATTTGACCTTAACCATCAAGGTCAAGGTAAAAAAATTTTAACGGGTGCCTCAGATCACATCGTTCTTTATATATGTGCCAAGTTTGGCTTTTCTAGCTTCACCCCCTTGCTGTAGATATCTGGAATCCGACAATCCCCCACACTGTCGAACTCGTTTTCTAAACTAAACAACTAAGATAAGGATTCTTCCAAGTAAACTTTATGGTCTGATTACGATACCAGTAAGACAACCAGACATGCGCACATATTAGCGTTAGCGTATATAACTCTTCTGTGATCATCGAGTTGCGAAGGCGCAGTATTTCATGAACAGAGACAGATCCCAAGGGGATACAGAGGGATAAGAAATAGAGCGCTCAATCAGAAATACCCTCAGTAAATTTGAAAGAACATTGCAAGCACTCAGATCATATTCCAACAAACGCTTCGAGATGAGTGGCGATGTGTACATGAGTTTTGGTTGAATTGACAGATATTCTCTAGCCTCAAAGAGAGAATCCCTTCCGACCAAGGGACTGTGAATTGGCGCCAATACGACAAGTACAGTTAGTCAAGGAGTAATTATGAACCGACACTAATGTTGCAGGACTCTGTGAGAAGAATCCTTGGTTTTTCATGAAGATTTATGAGGAACCAAAGACGGCAGGGTAGATTTGGAAGCAATTGATCGACGTTTTTGGGATTACCAGGTATCAAAATAATGGGAAGATCCTTGACGCACAATAACTGCATCAACAATGGATTCCAGAACTAATCAGACATAGACAAAGAGCAATGGATAACCGATTTCTCTTGAAAATTATTCTGCAATACCTGCAGCACGATGAATATGGGTGGAAACGCGCTCTACACCACAGATCGATCCGCTAACCGTGCTTCCAGATTTGGGCATGGGAATGAGAGCGAAGAAGACAAGGATTCAATCGATTGACGAAAAACTAATACTGACCGATTCACCGAAACGATAACGGAGAATGACAAAATCTTTGTTTGAACAAACAGCAGACCATACTACATCAACGACCTCGTTTCTCCCACTGCCACAACCAAAACAGACAAAACCATTTAGTTGTTGACTAGAAATTGAGCAACTTGCTCCTTGAGAAAGATGATAAGAATTAACAAGCAAATATAACAGCCTCCAATTTTAAAATACTGCTACAATGACATTAATCGCTTGCTGACCATTTGTAGTATAGTGCTGTGATGTTTCAGTATCGACCCCTATTGTTCTCAGTTTTGGCTACTATAGTTCTCGGTTAATGGGCCATGAAGGATCCTATTGTTTACTGAGTGACGTCAACGCCATGACATTATAAGTAGTCAGCCAATCAGAGGTGGAATGTCTAGTCGGATCCACATTGTTTCCAGTTTGGACTCCTATTGTTCGCTTTTGGCCTCATCCTTTATGCAAGCAGACAATGGAGCCCATTGTTATGCAAACAAATAATGGAGATACTCAAGGTCATTCGAGTTCCAATTCCTAAAATTTTCTCTGAGACGTCCAGTGATATGCTAGTTAAATGTAATAATCTTCGTTTCTTTTTTTTTAGCTCTGCAAAATTTGGAATACTAATGGGTTTGTGCTATCGTTGAGAAAAATAACAGTTTTTAAGACTAACGGTTTGGCTAGTGTCTATTAGGTGACTGAGAACCCTTAGTTTTCTATGTGAACTGTGAGAAATCTGTTGTCCTGTCGTTTCGTTTCTTGCAAAAGTGCATGGAATTATTTCTGGTTGGAAAAATTTATGAACAGTTTTCATTAGCTCTCATTTGAAGGGGGTGCAAATTTCGTTAAAGACGACAGCATATTAAATTCCTGTTTTTACCTCTACAAGACACAGCAAACCTGCAGGCAAATAGCGCTTCATATATCCCCTTTTTAGAGTATATTTGATGCAATTGATTTTTTCATAAAGTCGCACTCTGCAAGGGGTTCATTCAGAAATTTTTTGATAAATTCAGGCAGGTGACTCGGAGCCCCAACCTAAAGAAGGTTTTGAGTGCTAGGTGTTTGCATGAAGTGTCATATGCTTTTTCCAGATCGAAGTAAATCATTAAAGAAGCTTCTCTCATAAGCACCATGTAAGCTCTCATAATTAAGTCAGAAGTACTGATTGAGAAAGGTATATCAATTTGCAAGTCTGTATAAAACGTCCGTACTTCCACAGTAGCAGAGGGCACGCAGTTTCTTCTTCTTCTTCTTCTTCTTCTTCTTTTATTAAGCTTGTCTCTGATTGAACGTTGTGCTGCCAGTGACAGTTGAACAAACAGAAGGCTTTGCCACGCTTCACCTTCCTCACCTTTGCGTGCTCATGCGCTGTTACTCTCGTTTTCTGGGCGTAACTTAAGAGGGGATCGTCAAGATGTGTTGACTAGTCGCAGCTATATTTCAGCGTTAGCATACCTAGAAAACGAATCCACAACAACTGTCCGGAGTTCAACATTCGTGCTTGGCTTTACCACGTATCACAGACATGGTAAAAAAATCCAGGAACGATAAAAAGTGGACGAAGAATTAAAGCAGTTCTGTGCCCAGGTCGACACTCACAATCTAAACCACCCGTGCGAGATAACGTCAGAACACGGAAACGACCTGTTTGCCTTTTTTGCACAGACGTACGTCTAAGGTACCTATCGCCGACGCCTCAATGCACAGAACAGGATCAACGTGCGTGAGGTTGGGACTGTCCATGAGACATCCATGAACGAACAACATATGTGACGGCTGGAACAACAGGTTTTTTCACCTTTCCGGATATAATCACCCATCTGTCTGGGCGATTATTACTGCACTCAAGGGAGAAGAAGCTACTGTCGCCATCCTTATCGAACGAGATGCACGAAGTGACCCATCGAGGAAGAGGATGCTTCGCGAATATGCGGAATTGCAACAGCGCCTAAAAACCTGTGCTCCGACCGAACAGCGGACAGAAAAATCCTCGAGCAGTTCCTCCGCGGCATTGCACACAACATAACATAGCATAACACAGAAAAATCAGCAGGAAGACGAATAACATTTATTGCAAACAAATTCCTTGCTAATAAATCAAATGAAATTACGATTACTAATGATATATAGAGACACGAGTGTTTGCAATGTAGAAAGCAGAATTCGAGTATTTGCAATTAGATTAGGAGTAAGCATGGTGAAGTAGATTATGTCTAAAGTAGAAATTAGATTTAATTGAATTAGATTTATTGAAAATACGTTTTTTTGTCATTAGTAGAGTTGTATTGTAGAGCAACGAGTTAGAGTAATTGTCGAACTTTTTTCATTAGTTGCGAGTTATGCAGTTGCGAGATGTCAGTCGCGAGTCTGGATACCCTAGGAAACACATCAATTGATCAATTACAACAGCATATCACCATGTTAGAGTGCTATATGTGATTATGATGCCACCCGTTGCCTGTACGACTTTGTACAATGCATTAGTTACATGATTTATTTAATGACACGGCCATCCCTTAGCGGATAAAATTCTGTCAGCACATGTTAATGAATAGAAAACAGCACCATCACAGCTAAAATCCATCGTGAGCTGAAACCGTGTATATGTTACAGCGAATCTGTAAAACCAGCGAATCTATAGATTCGCTGAAAATTTCAGCGAATCTGTAGATTCGCTGAGTCACTTAGCGAATCTATAGATTCGCTGAAAATTTTCAGCGAATCTATAGATTCGCTGGTTTTTCACCTGAAAAATTATACAGATTCGCTCAAATTGCCTGATCGACCATCTTTACCGACAACATCACTTGTTTTTGTTAATATTTGAAATTTAATTGCATTTGTGTGATTTCGTAAGTCCGGTTGTATTTTACACACTTTTTCCTCGGTGTATGTGAAGGCAATATATTAAAATCGGGCTTTATTCTCAGTTTTAATTGCTATTAAATCATTTCATGTAGCTGTGGGTTTTGGACATTTGGTGGAAATGCAGCGATTTATACGCTTTCACAACGGAATAAAGTTTCTATTCGTCGAAATCATGGTCCTATCAGTTTCTGTTAAATTAAACTATTAGTGTGGGGAGCATCGAAACTTAACACTGATTGGATAACCGTACCGTAATTCAATTGCAATTTATATCACCCGGAGGGGAAGAGATTTTTGTGTTGCACTCACAGAAATAGTATTAAGATTTGACGTGATCACTTTTTTGAAAGACGACAACACAAAGAGAGAAACTTAATTTAAGCCTATGTGAATATTGATAGAAATATTTTCGAACGCTTTCCAATATTGTTTTTCATTTGAGACTGGAAACTCGCATTTCAACAATGCATTTTAAAGCTAGTTAAATAAGTAACTAAGTAAGTAATAAATAAGTAAGTAAGTTCCGATAGCAATATATCACACTCCCCAAAAAAGAAAGAAAAAGGTGTGTAAAACACCTCTGGAGTAAAGAAGTCACATAAAAGCAATTAAATTTCAAATATCACCCAACACAAGTAATCCTGTCGGTAAAGATGACTGGTCAGGCAATTTCAGCGAATCTGTATAATTTTAAAGGTAAAAAACCAGCGAATCTGTAGATTCTCTGAAAATTTTTCAGATTCGCTGAAATTTTCAGCGAATCAAAGAATCGCTGGTTTTACAGATTCGCTGTAACATATATTTTGAAATGATAATATAAAAAAATGGCAGTGGCTAAAATACGGCGGGCAGTTGGCGAAAATTTTAATTCTACTTTTAAATATTTTATGCATTCTCAATGTAAAAATTTACACATAAAACATAAAATTGGCATATAATTCAAATTATTGAGGTCATTACTGACAAGTGTCATAGTCGTGTCATTTTGATGTTTCTGTTCGCTTTAAAGTTGTAGAATCACAAAAGGACTGGTTTTAAACATTTTCTGATATTGAAACACAGTCCTTCAAAACTAATTGAATGTGCACATTTGCACCACAAATGTTTTCACTCTGCAAGCTTGTTCTTACACATGTTAAATATATATTTCCTGTTTAAAAGTTTCAAAGTTTACAAAGGCTGGGCCTTACAGTTTCTGAGCTCATCTCTGGACAAGGCTCCATGTCTCGATGCAATATTGTTCATTTTCATCTATTTTAACATCAATTCAAAAATAATTTAATATTGTACACCTCATGTATGTGTTTATACTGTGCAAAGTCTAAAAAAACTGAGCAATGCGGTTTCTTTAAGCTGGTCAGAACAAACTCCCAAGTCTGGTTGCAAAAATGTACGTTATAATCCATCCCCATTTCAAGTTCAGGTCCGTCAACTTTACGTTAATTCAAAATCACAAGATGGTACTGTAGATATTGCAATTGTGGGAACTTATCGAGACAAAATTCTTGAGTCTAGATGCAAAATTGTTAATTTTTAAAAGTCTCAAAAGAAAAAATTACAAATATCGATCCGTTAATTTTATTATTATTATTATTATTATTATTATTATTATTATTATTATTATTATTATTATTATTATTATTATTATTATTATTATTATTATTATTATGCCTTATATATATATAAGACTTCACACCACTCCACCTCCATCAACAAATGAAACCTGCTGTGGGCCATCTGCCCTCATTCTTTGACAAAGCGGGCTTTGTTCTTCAATTTTGACCTAATTTGCTTGTCTGGAGTAGTCACGTTACCCCTCCGTGACTGTGACTTTGAAGTACTTGGTTTTAGTTCTTGGATGATAGAGGAGGTAGAATGACTTTCAAACTGAGTTAATTTGGTGATTTTCGTCAATTTTAGTGGCCATGGTCTTCTGTGTTATCATGTGTTCTTGTACCCATGTTATATTTGATTGGCATGCTATTTGACTACTTTCAAAGTGGTCAAGTTGGACTTGACCACTTTCACATAACTTCTTCCGGTGGTCTACCTGCTGTTGCCAATCTACGAGCTTCTGGGTGTGTGTAACTGAGTTCAGGTGTTTTATCTATAATTTTAAATATAGATAATATTGGAACTAATAAGGGTCGGTATTGCAAATGAGCCACGTCAGTCAAACGACACACTAAAGCGTACATTTCTCGATTGATTGTTGAAACATTTTAAATATAAGTAGTTTTTCAAGTGCCAAGGACATATTCAATGAGGCAGGGGTGGAGGCGGTTTAGCCAGGTCGGTTATGTAAACGAGCATGGTCGGCCCAAGGTCACTGACGGCATACTTGAGCACTTGAATGAGATTTTTAAAACGCTCAGGCCTGCATTTCTCGATTGGCTGAAAGATTTTAGTATTGGTAGTTTGTGAACTAACAAGGACATATTTGGTTGGGAGGGGGATTCAGCCAGTTGAATTGATAGCTTGTTTTAAATTTTAAGGTGATACTAAAATAGGCATCGTTTTCTTTGCGCTATTTGCATTACGATATTGAAATTGTTTTAGTACACGGTGTTAAATGTTTCGATTAAAATATCATAAGCCTTACAAAATATTATAAGTAGTTATTAAATAGAACACCAGCAGAATTACAAATTGAAGGTAGTGAGGGAGTGGTAGTTCGCATGAAGCTTTGCTTGTATAGAATAAAGGCTAAATGGTTCGGCTGGAAGACGATATTTGGCAGAAACAAACTTTGGTATTGTCTTGATATGTTTCGTTTTCTATGCAAACAGCGGGCATTTTGCTCACAGATTGATACAGGAACAAACAATTTTCTTTCGCGTTTTCCGTGCAAAAACAGGGCATTCATTGACGCTTATTCATTAGCCAATTAGGCACGTACCTTTAGCACCACATTGATCGTTTCAATGTCAAGAATTAATGTGTATAGTACGCTTGGCCTTAGGTAATTCATGTAAGCGACCAGTGAGTACAATAAAGGTTTTTTAAGTAAAGAGCTTTTATAAAGGGTTTTAACAGCAAAAATAAAGGTTTTTAAAAGATGTGACGAAGGGCTAAGAAGGAACTGTTCCTTCTCATCCCTTCGTCACATCTTTTACATATGCCGGGAGTTTCCGAAAAGAAGCCCTGGGCTTCTAAACGGAAACTCGACATTTTGAGCTTCTCATATTCAAACCAAATAGAAGCCCCAGGAACTTCTATTCGGAAACGGTTTCCAAATAGAAACCCCGGAGCTTCTGTTATTATTTCGGCCATTCGTTCAATATAAACAAAAAAAACAACTTTTTTGCCAGCCCTAATGTTTCAAAGCAAGTAGAAATAATGATGCCAATAGCGAAAATCCGAACCTATTTAAAGACATTTTGTGACTCGAAAGTTGGTGGTGGATTAAAAAATAAAAATTCGATTTAATTCTAAGGCCTTATTCGTGACATCGCGAGTACTTTCTTCTCCAGAGTACAGGCGCGAGTAGGGGGTTGTATTGTGTTGACAAAAGTGGACGATTAGGGGTTGTTTGTGCACTCAAGGGGATTGAGCGTAGCCATAGCGCAAGTATATATTCAGTAACACTGGAGATGTCAAGGAGGAGGGCTTTAATTTGGAAACGATTTTTTACTGTGGCCACTTTCAAACCAAATAGAAGCCCCGGAGGCTTCTATTCGGAAACAGTTTATAAATATAAGCCCCGGGGCTTCTATATAGGGGAGGGGGGGCTTCTTTCGGAAACTCCCGGTAATAGGCTAAAGTACCATTACAGTCAGAAACACAGATCAATACTTCAATTTCAAATATTTAAAAATAAATAAATAAATAAAAACCATGAACAAAAAGGAATTGCAGTTTAAGTTACATTTATTCTATAATGCAGAATAATATATAATAATATTGAGAGAGAGGAATAAGCTTTTTACTCTTGTGCAGAAAAACTTATAAGTGGCTTTTGACTTCCAATAATAATAAAGGATTTTGGACTGAAAAAATAAAGACTTTTTAATGGCTTCGCTTACATACCTGTAATTCTAGAGAGCTCTACTTCGCAGTAGACCTCAGTCCACAATTAATTTAGTCGCATACTTTGTTACAGCTTCGGCTGAAACTACGTTTTCTCCAAAACTGGGAGCAATATACTGCCTTTTAAGCTCAATTTTGCCTTTGAAAACAAAGATACACACTTGACAAGCCTTTGGCTTGCAAGGGCTATATGAAGTTGTTCCAGCAGACGTTATTATCTTTTTTTCTTGACAGTGATCGGATTTCCTGTGTCATCTCCTGCACTGGCACTACGGGCCCTAGGGCCACGAAACTTGTTAATTAGGTAGAACTTGATATGAACGTGTGCGTTACACTTTGTATTTTCGCCTTCGATTTCATTTCCTTGTTTAAAACGCCATGTGAAAAGAGTGTATTTTTGCAAGTAAATGCGGTGCATTTAACGACCAGCACAGAACACCACACAGTTGCTCAGATTTGTGCGAGCTCTCACTGCGTAAATAGATAACACGGCGATAAAATCTTAGTCAACAAAAACTAAACACTACTCGGCTTATAAGACGTATTCAAGCTGTGTTGTTTCCTAATATATTTAGCTGGTGTTAAGTTATCAATCTCTGGTGCTTTTTTCTTGACAGTGGTCCGATTTTTTGTGTCGTCTTCTTATCTGGCCCTATGGACCCTAGGACAACAAAAATTTGGACTTGTGTAGAACTTGTGAATAATAATAATAATAATAATAATAATAATAATAATAATAATAATAATAATAATAATAATAATAATAATAATAATAACACGGATAATTTTTGTGGGGGCCATGGCCCCCAGTTTCAGATGTTAGTTAGTTGTTTGATTGGTTTAACGACACCGCCAACCTATTGGTCATATTGTGTCATTCCTGGTAACTTTGTCGCATTTATATTTTAGCGATTAAAAGTCAGTATCAGATAAAATATTAAATATACTAAAACGCTAGAATTAATGGTAATCTATACATAAGAATACAGGTTAATCTCTTTTTAAAATTTTAAGATCTTGTTAGAATTTACTTTTTCAAAGAGCTCCCTCAAAGAGTCAACTCTATTATAACGGGGACGAATGTGATTGAAGTCTATACAATCTATCCAGATGTGTTTCACTGTATACCGTTCCTGACAACTTGTACAATCGATTTGTGGTTCACCTCTTAACAGGTGTTTGTGAGTAGTGTAAGAATCGTATTCTTAATCTGTGTATTACCATATCGTCGCGGAGACCATTTATGGAGGGCAATTTGCGCCCTACCATACGATTAATTTGGTATAGCTTACTGTTGGTTTGTTCATCCCAATGTTGTTGCCATAGATTTTTGACATATCTAGAAATACGGCACTTAAAATCTGATGACGGTATAAGGAAATCTGAGCAATCTTTCTTTAACGTTTCTTTGGCGCCTTTGTCCGCTGCCTCGTTGCTCGGGATTCCAACGTGGCTCGGTATCCAACAAAATATTATCTCTTTGCCAGCTTTTACCACTTCGTCGCATTTTTCTATCAAGTTCAAAATTAATGAGTTGGATACCTGTGGGTTTTCTTATGATTCTAGCACTGACATGGAATCCACATATAATATGAATTTTTTGTAACGGCTAATGTTGACAATATGTATAGCTAGCTGCAGGGCTCTAACTTCTGCAGAGAAAATAGAAGACCCATCAGGGAGCCTGGTTTTCAATGTATTATTTTGTGACAACAGCTGCTGCAGCCTTGTCCTCAAGTTTGGAACCATCGGTATATATGAAATGGTAGTCATTATAATTATCCTTTAATTCTGGAAGTTTCGACTGAAATACACACGCATTAGTTTGTTCTTTTGAGGACTCAGAAAGAGTCTTCAAGACCACAGGTTTCGTTAACTTTCAAGGGGGTTGGTTGGCGATTCTGTAATTTGCAACAGATTCAAAGATTATACCTGGTTCTTGCAAGTGTGGTATAATTCTAGTTCCAAAGGGGAGATAGCATTGGTACCTTTATTCGCATAATGTGACCCAAAACCAAATCTGATGAGTAGGGTTATTTCTATTGGAGTAAAGTTTTATAGAATACTGCATGGCAAGTTTTTATCGCCGGATATTGAGAGGTTGTTCATTTGCCTCAACGTGTAAACTGTCGGCTGGAGGTGTTCTAAAGGCATTTAAACATATTCTTAAGCCTTGATTCTGTATCGGTTCTAGCATCTTCAGATAGGATAGTCTTGATGAACCATGAACTATACTGCCATAGTCCAGTCGCGATCTAATTAGAGCTCTATACAAAGAGTAAAGTATCCCCAATCGTGGAAGATGATTCTCAGTAAATTTAAAGCCTTGTGATACTTTCTTCGGAGGTGTTTGATATGTGGGATAAAACTAAGTTTGTTATCAAAAATTAAACCTAAAAATTTGTTCACCTTGACAACAGGGATTTCCACATCGGAGATGTGTAAAACTGGATCGTCGTGTTGTTGTTTTTTTTTACAAAAGTGCATACATAACGGTTTGGTTTGTGAGAATTTAAAACCATTTTTATTCGCCCAAACTTGGAGAGAATAAATACTCTGCTGAAGACGACGCTGTATTAAATTCATACTTTTGCTTCTACATGACATGGCAAAATCATCTACGAAGAGTGAGCTATCAGTTTCAGAAAATGGCCCCCTAAATTTTTCGCTGGGGTCGCGATGGCTCCCAGATTCCATAAATTGCCCCCAGTTTTTATGGCTGGGGGCCATTGTATGCATGTTCTAAAATACTTTATATTATTCAAGAAATAACCCACTGAAGGAAGTATTTTTGCCTTTTTAATTTTTGCAAGGTGTTTAACATTTCGCTAGCGAAATGCGGTTCTGGTATTTACACTATACAAACTGCAACTAGAGTTGCCAGTGCACAACAACAGTGTACCCGAACATGTCAAATATTTTTACTAGCCATCCACTGTCATTGTTTTTTTTGTAAACAAAAACGAATGCCTCCCCACACATATATATATATATATATATATATATATCTGATGTGCCCAGAAGCCGGGCTAGCCATATATGAAAAGATAATTTTCCCACGGGGGGGGGGGGGGGGGTGGGGTCGGGAGGTAAAAATAAAAAAAAAACAAAAATGTTCAGAATTCTCTGAAACGGATAGATATAATTTTCCTACCGAGGGAGGGGGTGATCCGACATAGTATGTCCTAGGGGGTGGTTCCATACTTTCTCCTAGGGGGGTCGCGTGACTTATGACGTCACAGGTGGCGTAGAACACCCAATTCCTTACTAACAGTGTACCCGAACATCTTTAAGACTTATCAAGCAACAATCCCAAGAATTTGCAACATTCTCCGATGTTCAGAGGCTGAGAAATCTTACACATAAGTTTTTAACATAGTGACGTTATATGCCTTTCTTTATTTCGCTGCACTCGTTCATTCTACTCACGACTAAATCTGACAATCTTTCCGACCTATCAAACAACAATCCCACCAAGTTTGAACTTTTTCCATTGTCCAGCGGTTGAGAAATTTCGCACGCAAGATTTTTACGTAATGTCATGCGCCTGCTTTTTCGTTCCTTAAATATCTTGCACACAACAGTTTGTTCACAACAGAATGACACGCACAGGTACAGACGCACACACAGAACGTACAAACACTACGTCTCCCCTTGGTCGGAAGACATAATTCCAGCATGCGTCAAATACAAAGCACCCCAGAAACCAGCAGCCAAACCCAAGGCATAATCCCGCAAAGTTTGAAGCTGATCCGACTTGTTGTTAGATAGTTATCGTGTTAACAAGGTTAAGCGTCCACAACACGTTTTGACATCATATAACGTAATTCGTTGCGCTATATAAGCCAAATACAATATTAACTTTCAGACCCACCCAATGCATTATCTTACCAAGTTCGAAGCTGATCCGAAGTTTCCTTCTGAATTTACAGTGATGTCGCATTTTTTCATGTTTTGACGTCCTATGTCCAAAATGCGTCAAATACAATACCATCCGGCGGACCCACCCAAGGCATAATCCCACCAAGTTTGAAGCTGGTTCAATTTGTTATCCTGTTAACAAATTTAAGTGCCCAAAACGTTGCGCCATATACACTAAATACAATATGAACCGTTTGGCCCACCCAATGCATCATCCTACCAAGTCTGAAGCTGCTCCGACCTTTCGTTTTGCATTTACATTGATGAGTCATCTCACGTTCTGAGGTAATATGACGTCAGGCGTTGTCCAATAAGCGTAACCAACAAATAGCGACCGGCAGACCCATCCAAGGTATAAGCCCACCAAATTTTGAAGCAGATCCCATTTGTTTTTCCGAGTTATTCCCAAGTCTGTTGAGATATAATGACGTCATACATTGCGCTTTATAGGCCAAATACAATATGAACCTTCGGATCAACCCAAGGCATTATCCTACCAAATTTGAACCTAATCCGACGTTTTGTTCTTCAGTTATGGCATAATCCAGTCAGATTTGAAGCTGATCTGGCGTTTCGTTCAACAGTTATCTTGACAACATCATGTGTCTAGAACAGACGCTACATACAAAGAATGTACAAAAACGTTTCCCCTCCACGGCGGAAATCGAATCACTTACCTTTACAATGACCACTACTTTGTTCTTCTACAAACTGTGTCTTCTACAAACTATTATACTGCAATTTATCAAGGAACTATTTTCCTTCGTGTAGCGTTGTTGGTAGTGAACGAAAAGTAAACAATTGCGGCCTGATTCAAGTAGCGATGTTGCAAGCAGTCCCCGCTTATTGTTTGCTACTGGACTTGAACTAGAATTCTACATTAATTATAAATATCTTAATTGCAGTGTGTCGAGTTACCTAAAAATATCTTAAAATTTAACGTAAGTTTGTTTTTTCTTCCTTGCGTTTTTTTTTTATAGTTTTTTTGTTACATTTGCTTTAATATACGTCTAAATATCTAGATTTTCAAATGCGCCAATCGCTTTTTTCACGTTTGCCATAAAAATCGATATCTATTTATTACTGAATTAATCTCAGGCAGCGCAGCTGTCCGTGTGGAGTCGCGATAACCCACTGACTCAACACCCTCCCTGCACCGTTCGGCGTTAACATCTCACAAACTATGAAGGCACATGCTTTTCATGATTATTACAATTTTTGCACACTCGAGTTTACTTTTGGGAACGAAATCAACCGTTTTTATCCTTCAAAATGTATGTAAACAAAAGTTTTCTACTTTTGTAAATAGCCCTAAATGTAATTTTTTTCTGTAGTTTTAAAGTAATGGTATGAACGGGAGAACGAGAGCAGAACAAGGTCTGTTACCAACAAGCAGTCGGTATCAAGGGAAGCGTATGCTGGTGTCATCAAGAAAGACGCCCCTATCGTCAGTTATCTGCGTCTTTTTCGCTTGTTAGGGTTGCGATTTGTGTTACGAAACCCAGCTGATGGCGTACTTTTGTAAACACAAAACGTGGTGCGCGAGCATCCAAACCCCTGGGCTGACAAGAAAGCCTTGAAGAGTAATAAGAAGAAAGCCTGGAAGAGCAATAAATTCATCTGAAAACACGCAACTTTTTATGCACTTTATTAGTTATCATAAACCAAGTACTGGTCAGAAATTAAAAAAACGAAAACTTTCACAAGTACGTGTTCACAAGTACTTGTTTTCCTTACCGAAGCGAACATGAAATCGTGCCATAGTGTCTATTGTACTTTTTTTTTTTTGGTAAACTCTACTCATGCGTACGTAAAAAAATTATCTTGGTAGAAGCTGGCTTTAAAAAGGAAAGAATCCACTTCACTCACAGGTGTGTTGTTTTTTTTTTTTTCACATAAATGCACAAAGGGACAATCGGATAATAAGGATAAGGGATAACAATATTATTTACTACACAATTTAAAGAATACGCAAAACATTTGCCTTTAGAAACAGTGGAGGCAGATAACAACGCAAACTGTTGCATATTAACTTACAAGCAGAATAAAAGTGCATTGTTTCTATTTCAGATTAACTTTTATACTTTATTTTTGTTCAGCATTTCGTATACAAACCGATTCAACTACAAAGCTAATAACAGTAGAAATGTTTGGTTATGACTTTTTAACACATTACATTATAAAGAGAATGGTACAAACATCAACAAATTTTTACATAATATTTACAAAAAAAAAAAAGAAAAAAAAAAAAAGAGAAAACTTTACAGGAGAAATTTAACTGTACTCCGGACCTTCTCAGTCCGATTATAAATTTCTACACTAGTTCTTAAATAGAAAGCTCTACGTACTCTTTTCTAATATCTACCCTTGAAAAAAATCACTCTTTTAAAGTATCAGTTCACCACTAAACAACGTTACTGTTTCTCTGCGTCTAAACTCGTACGTGTTTTTTGTGTGCAATATTGACAACAAAATAAACTGCTCCCATTTATTTTCACATTTGTTATACTAGTGATACTACTCGCAATAAAATGAATGTTCTATATGTACATGGCACTTCAAATAAGTTATTCACTCACACAGCAGTTTACATATACAAACATTTCTTTTTTTTTTGGGGGGGGGGGGCGGGAGGAGGCGCAGTTCGTTTTCCAAACTGTATGCACACAACTCGAGAGGCTACCCATAAATTAACAGCAATAAACGAAAACTCAACAACGCGTAAAAAATAAAGGAAAATGTTTGCTTACAATAAAGTTAACACAAATTTTCAAACAACAATCTGTCTGTTTCTAACAATGACTGAACATTTCAGAAATGAAATATGTACAAAGCAAATGCATTTTCTTTTTTGTGACATTGATGTCTTCTATTTTCGGTGCTCATTTTGATAATATATAACAATTATATCACTATATACATAAGCACAAATGTACAATTGTGGGAGAATACGAGAAGAAACCAAGATGGGGTCAATATTCAATACATTCCTTTTTTAGCAGAAAACGCGAAGCTTCCTTTTGTTTTCAGGCCTGTCTGTTTATAGAGTGATAGAGTGTACTTACTTGACCTCCCCTATGCCATGGCCATTTTTTGAACTGTACACTTGGCGGTTGTTCTCCCGCCTAATATTACCAACACCCCATTTCAATCCCCTGACGGAGAAATACAATGTAGCAACAATAAAGAGTAGTTATCACAATGAAAACTGACGCGTCAAGACAGGGTGCATCTGTAGGATAAGAAAACCAGCTTTCTGTCGTAATTCCTCAGCTCGCGTTGATACTTGAGACATCCTAATTCACCTTTTGTTTCTTCTTCGCATATGTATTTGGTAGTTCACAGTGGTCTGTATTCGAAACCGAAACATAAAATATATATATGTTAGGCACAATTTTTAAATCTGGCCAATTTATAAATTGTCCTGTTTATATATTAAACAGGTTTATGCATTTCCTGGCTTGATCCAAGCTACGGTTCTCACACTCATATCCAGTATTGTTTCTAAATTGTAGACTGACAGAATAAATGCTCAACGCTCATATACTTCACAAAGAAAGAAGATTCAGAAAGGAAGATTGCAAGCCCGCAACACATTATTGAACTTATGCCAAATTAACTTTATAAACATTCTCCACTGCATACGCCGACTGTTAGTGACAATAAATAGCTGCCAACGAAAGAAAGTTGGCCCCTATACTAATACCACATTTTTACTCGTTTAAAATCCATTTTTGTGTAATTAAAAAAAAAAAATTAAAAATCCAAACATCAATCTTTAAGCACGTTTACTTCTATAAGAAACCTTTTATTCTCATTTAGGTCTTTCCTGGTATTTTTGTCAAAATGATATGAGGGCACACCTTGTAGACGAGCGGACCTTGTAGACCTCTTGAACGCAGAACCTTCCCCACCTTTGTCTGAAATGAAAAATACCACTATGCATTAATTTCTGTCAAAACTTGACGTTTAAAAGGAGGTATTTTTAATACAAATGAGTCGATTTACTAATTCACTATTTCTTGCAATGACTTAAGTATCTTATGTTCGAATATCTGGATTCTTTTTTGTCATTCGTACTGCAATTCTTGTTAAAATAGGGCTGCTATGACAACATTAGATTACTTCCAATAATGTTTCAAAGAGATAACGAAATTGCACATTTACGGCACAATATCGCTTTGCTTACCTTCCTGAGACGCTGTTTCTGACAGGATGGGGACGTCGGCCAGCGGAACCACTCCTTTTGCTTTCGTAACTCTTGCTTTCGCTGTGGCTTTTGCCTTGCTCTCCTGTTCAACCGAGTCGGCACTAGCGTGTACAGTTTTTGTTTGCGAGTCCGTCACTTGATAAGACGGATCGTGGTCCATCCTGCTTTTCTTCACATCATTTATTTGGTCTTTCTCATCAGATGTGTGCAATTTGCGCTTGCTACTACGCGTGGCCCTCGCCTGGCCAGCATCGCCCTGCATCTCCGCTTTCATGTCCACACCGGCAGCGGCAGTAGGCTCTTGGCCGGTGTCTGGCGCTTTCTTCCGCGTCGTTCTATTGGATCTCGTGTTGTGCGGCGAGGGCGAGGCGGAGCGGTCGCGGGTACTCGCACCACTACTACGCCGGGAAGCTGTCACGTCCTGGTTCTCAGAACTCTCGCTCGTCGTCTTTCTCCTACCGCGCGTGCTCATCTTTTGTGATGACGTAGGCGATTCTTCCGCGCGGGCCCCGTCACATGAACTAGCCTTTGACTCAGTAGAAGCTCTGCTGCCTCTACGCTTGATGCGAGCTGGTTTGACAGTCTCAGCCTCTTGGATGGGGGTTTCCGAGCTTCTCCGTACCGAAGCTCGAGTCAACTTTTGGGCTGCGCTTTCCTTCAGAGCTTCACTTGCCGTATCATTTGGGCGTAGGTCAATTTCAAGCTTTATGTCATTTACTTTACATGAAGCGTCAATTTGCGTTACACTTGGTCTTCTGGAAGTGACTTTAGAAGTACTTTCAACGGGTTCATTCTTCACATCGCCACCTTTAGATTCACTTTTCGCCTTGAATATCTCACTCTTGCCCTCGGTCTGTTTTGATTCGCCTTTCGCCTTGATCGTAACACTGCCGCTCACCTTAGTTGCGTGTCCAACACGCCACTCCTTCCCGCTGCTTGGTTCAAGCTTGATGAATTTCGAGGAGGAACTCGCAGTAACCGCGGACCGTAAATCAAGAGAAAAGTTAGTGGTTTCCTTAGATTCGCCACCTTTACTTGAGATTATTACAGTTTTTGAAGTCTCTTTGGTAGCAACTGTCGTAACTATAGGAAAGTGTGACAGTTTCGTGGAATGTTTCGGCTCAGCCGATTTTTCGGATGATGAAGATGATTTTAAGCTCTCGTTTTTCTGTATGATAGCGACTAAGGATTTCACTTTGCCCGGTGCTTCTTTATCCCTGTTCGTTTCTTTCTGCAGCAGTGCATCTGGGGAAGGAGCACCCGGCGCATTATGAGACGGCGTGCTGGTCTCCTTAAGCTTTGTGCTGGCGGCCTCTATTCCGACTGAACTAGATATAAGCTGAGCTGCCCTGGGATCTTTCTCTGACACACAGTCGTTTACAGGTGATGGCACATTTGGTTCAGAATGTTTGCTCTCCTCGGTGGATCCTGCAGCTTTCTCAGACAGCAAGGTCGTGCTTGAATCATTCTGTGCACCGTTTTCCACTGACGCACTCGCGCAGTTTCCTTTTACAGTGTCTCGCTGTGCATCTGATGTTTTCACGTCACTGTTTTGAGTGCTATATGAATATTCACTCACGGCTGACCTGCTCATTTTAACAAGTGCATTTGGTACCGAACCCGAGCTTGACACGTTGACTTGGCCTTTTGCGCACAGCGACTGTCCGCTGCTTACCTGAGCTTGGCCGCTGGACGGTGTGCTAACAGCTTTGGCAACACTTTGAGCATTCACAGCGGGAGGACACGTACTAGTTACAACCTTGCTTCGTGACATTTGCAACACATGTTTTTCCTTGTGCTCGTCTTGAATCTTGTGTTTTGCTGCTGCACTAGCTATCAACAGATTATCCTCCCCATGACACAAACTGTTCACTGTGTGGTAATGAGCGACAGGAGATTTTCTCGAGTCACCGGCTAAAACACTCTTATCGGCTGAAACAGTGACCCTACCAGAGGGTGCTGATGTACTTTCCGAAGGCGACACAACTTTCATAACTTTTTGCACAGATTCAGTCAAGTTCATATGAAATTCAGGAGCAGTAATTGTAATATTTGGATGAGGAATTTGAACTGGAGGAACAATATTTAAGGACGAATTCACGGGTTTTTGCACGAAAGTGATTTTGTTGGTGGTCGACATCAAAACGTCCTCTTGTGAAGTTATTTTCATAACGTTCTGGATTGGCTTTGTAAAGAGTTTATCATTAACTTGTCCCTTGGCGTCCAAATTTTTGGCAATGTTCTGTAACGCAACAGTGGCCGGTTTACTCGTGGGAGGCACCGTTTTACTGACATTCTCATTACTGTCTGAACTTATAAATGGCTTGTGTAAAGACTGTGACTCTTTAACCTTCTTTTCTGCGTCATGCAACAACTGGGCGACGGTAAAATTTGACTTTTTACCCGCAGAAACTTTTTCATTTTTCTCCGCTTTCTTTGGAGATTTCCTGTTTGACATTTCTTTCACAGGTGATCCCAGCGAATCATCGTCTTCACATATATCCCTGTCGTGCAGTGGTTTCATAATCGAGATACCTTTTACCGCCACGGCTTTCAGCGACTTATCCACTGCGCTTTCCGGTGGCGGTGTGACCTGCCTCGGATTCTGTGTACTGAAATACGGCAAACCCGTAGACATGATAGGCGAGGGCCCCAGACTAGCCATCCCTGTATTCACTTTACTGGAATGTGTCGTCGTCATTTGGCTGCGCATGGGCAAATGGCCCACGCTAGGAGCGACTGTGGTGAGACCTGTAAGCGCGCTCAATGTGGAAACAACTTTGCCGTTATCACTGGCCGTTCTAATTGCACTCAAGGCAGGTGAGCTAACAGCAACGCTGGTGGCATTTGACACATTTTCGCCAGGCTTCGAACTGAAAGGCGTCTCCGTTTTCATTTGTATATTGCCTGTTGATACAGAAGTGCTTATTGAGGTAATAACTGGAGAGTATGAACGAGGAATGTTTGAGAAAGATGAAACAGTTGTGTCGGACACAGCACTTGGATGGCTGCCCACAGGCATAGACTGTGCATTCACAGGACCATTCGTAAGCGCTGTGAGAGATTTCTTCGCCAATGACTGAGTGCTAAAACCAAACTTACTACTTACAAGATGACCATGCACTAATAATGGATTAACCGGGACGGAGAGATGTTTTGAAGAGTCAGTACATGGCGTATCCCGACTCCCATCCATTGGTGAAGAGAAACTGCTGGATAATGCCGAATTGGTAGCTACACTCGTGCCAGAATTTGGAACATTCAATCGGCACGTTTTAGAATTCACAGTTCCTCCCAAATTATTCTGCTCAGTTACAGCCACAGATATCACAGCATGTGCACTTGGCGATAGCGCATTCGATCGTGGAACGTCACTGGGGCCATTTTGTCCCAACTGCTTCGAAAATACCGGTGAGTTATTATTCATGTTTCTCGATGCATTTGCTTTAGCCCCATAGCGCTGTCGTTGCACATTTAGAGGCGGTTGTATTGTGTTAGACAGAGTTGAAATCCCCACTGGATGTTTAACAGTGTCCAGAGCCTGATTGGTTGTACCACTTTCTGCTGCACAAGTACACGGATGTGTTCTTGCAACATCGTCACCTACGCAAACATAAAACAGTTCTTCTATCAACTCCAGTGCTATTTTATCAAATCAACCCTCGACCAACTCAACCCTCTGCCAACTCAACCCATTTTAGTACTGGTTTCAGATGAAAGAAACTTAACCAAATGTGTTATCTTCTCGTTATTGTCATAATACAATCACACAAACCATCTGAGACGGGAGATTTTCATAGCATATAATTCGAAGTATTTCCTTAAGACGACACAGATATTGAATTGCAATTATGCTGTGAAGGTTTGTATGGATTATGAACTCGGCAATCTGAGACTGGAGTTAACAGTGTCACAATGAATTGCACTTGGGTTAATGGAGTATTTCAATTGATTGTGGTCAGCTCTTTTATGTACTGTTTTTTGAAAAAACATAAATTATCTGAGACGGAGAGGGTGTTCTCGAGGTTTCAACTGATATGGGATCATCTTTTTAATGTATTGTTTTTTTACCATCAAAGAAATTTTCTGTGGGCAATGTGTTCATAGGGGTTTAATTTGACCAGACCAGAAACAGTTTGTGGTGTGCAAAACGTAATCATTTTGTAAAGTCAGAAAAATAACTTAAGCGTAATGTGGTTAGTGTCTGTGGTGTGTATCTGTTGTGCAAGACTCGTATTTAAATTGTTTAATAATGTGTGAAAAGATTGGTCAGTATTTTAAAAGGATACACACGTAAATTTATGAATTATCATGCAATTGTTATTGACCAGACACAGCTTGATATGTAAAATATGATGCGTATTGCCGTAAAGAAGAAATAAATTTGGGTTGTATATGAACGTCATTGTTTTTATTTCCCTCCAAAATAAGAGTAATTAATAACAAGTTTGTCCAAGGACAAAGTCCCAGCTTACGAAAAGCAATAAATAATGTGGTTGTCTCTAATCAGTTTGTTTTTATCGGGTCTAGGACAGAACCCCCCGGGACCAAACCCCCCGTGACCAAATCCCACGGCACCAACCCCCCCCCCACCCCCCGCGCATAACCCCCCGTGCCAAAACCCTCCCCATCGGACCAAACCCCCCTCTCAACCTAATCCAAATGCCAATATAATATGTCAAATTTAAACACACGTTTATTGCATCATGATTTTACAACAATTCTCTGGAGGGCTCTCAAATAAAGAAAACCCACTTCGGGACGCCAGTGGTTTTTGACAGTCACATGCCTTAGCGTGCTGATTGGCCTCTGCAGTAATATCGTCTACTTCGGACAAAATTAATTGCAGCTGGCTGTATAATTGTCATTCAGCAGTTGGCTGTATCATTGTAATTCAGCACACAATGTGGACTCCTGTCATTTATAAATAACAGGAATTCGTCCTTCAGATATTTTAATTGCAATCGACATACAGACTAGATGACAAGGATATAAATTGTACTTCAGATCCTGTGATTGTAAGATGACAGAACAGGACACGGCAGAAGCTCTGATTACATTTGAGATCAAAGCTCGTCAGATAATATGACTAAATTATATACCTTTTATACCTTTATAATCAGTAATCATAAAGTAACGATTACAGAAGATCGGAGGCTGCTTAAAATTTCAAATATAATTGTTGGAGTGGGGAGGGGAGGGGGGTTTGGTCCTCTCTATATGGGGGGTTTTGGCATGGGGGTTATGCGCGGGGGGGGGGGGGGTTCGGTCCTGGAGGGGTTTGGTCGGGGGGTTCGGTCCCGGGAGGTTCTGTCCGGAACCCGTTTTGGGTCATCAACCTGCCAAAACAAAATAACATGTAATACTGCAAAATCATCATCTGGTTAAAAAAAAAAATCACTTATTTTCACTGAAATCATTTTCATGATCATATTTGCAATACACCGCAAAGAAATGTAATGTTAAAACACTGTTCATAAAAAAACAGAATTTTTTTTCGAGCTTTTTTCGTTCATTTCAAAACATTTTCTGCGCCTTATATGCCAATTTTCTTTCAGATAAGGTACTTTGCGATTTGGACGGCCATAATAATAGCGAAAGCCCTTGGCAAATTTTGGCTGAGGCCTTAAAAATTTATTTGGAGCAACTGAAAACTTCTAGGCGCCTATGGAAAAGCATCACTGTTTTATTCTTGAAGGCTTCAAATGTGTAGGAAAACTCATGGAAGCGGTCTAGAACCAAAATGCCCGATATCAACCCCTAAACTCCGAGCACAAATGTACAGAACTCAGGGGAGGGGGTCTAGAACCAAAATGCCCGATATCAACCCCTAAACTCCGAGCACAAATGTACAGAACTCAGGGGAGGGGGTCTAGAACCAAAATGCCCGATATAAACCCCTAAACCCCGAGCACAAATGTACAGGAGAACTCAGGGGAGGGGGGTCTAGAACCAAAATGGCCCATATCAAGCCCCCCCCCCCCCCCCCCCCCCCCCCAACCCCTAAACGTTCAGCACAAATGGTCAGGAAAACTCAAGGGTGGCGTCAAAGACCAAAATACCAGCTATCAAATCCTCCTAGACTCACAGAAAAATTTCAACTGCATCACTGACATGAACAAAACATTTCGAACACTACAACAGTCTATATTTCCCGTCGTTCACCTTGCCCCACACACAGACCTACTTTTTGGAGTTAGTCGCTCGGCACAAAGTTTGTCTCATGGTTCATACTATTTACTTAAAAATATTCACAAAGGTGATCACATGAGTCAAAAGCTGAGAGACAAAAAAAAAAAAAAAAAAAAAACAAACTATAATTTCTTTTCTCAACAAAACTGTAATTTTGTAACTTAACAAATAAAGTAACCCGCATGAAGGTGTGAGGGGCTCGATACAAAATTATTCAAGGCTACAATTTTTGGGCCTTGACTAGTTCTTAACATTGGTTTGTTTCTGTATTCCCTTACAAGAATCAGGCCTTCATATATCGTACTAAGACTGTTGGATTAATCTGCCGCTCCAATAGCCAAATCTACAACTTTGGCTCCAAGTAGTTTTTGTGTTATGTTCAAAAGAAATTTTCGATGAAATGCTAAATGTGGTGTCGTTTTAATTTTTCGATCGGAACTCAAAGTGAAACAACCATTGTAGAGAACACAGCCCCCAACCGAACGGAATTCTAAGCACTTGCATATTATCTGTTATTTCAATCGAAAACCAGTCTTGAGCATGTGAATTTCTAATGTTCAGCTTTTATCTAAAAGTTGGTGATAGTTTCATTCGTGCAGATGACTCAGTGACAGGTCCTGAAATCAATCCCATGCGTGTTTTTGGTAACGCCGAGTCTAAAATTTTCTGATGATCGGTCAACTTGTTTTTATTTTATCTCGCATTTTCAAACATTTCTGGAAAATTCAAGTAGCGTCCTGTGCGAGATCAAATACTGACCGCCATAGAAAAGTGAACCTTCGGTCAAAATTTGATTATCAAATACTGACTCCCCCCCCCCTATCAAATAACGACCTCCCTCTTTTTTTTAAATGTATAAATGAACTATAAATTAAAATACAAGATTCTGTCTGATTTATTGAGTATTTGATAATCAAATTTTGACCGGGGGAGGTCAATATTTGATATCACAAGGGCGGTCATTTTAAATTTACTGGTCTATATCAAAATCAAACCCGATCGTCCTTCTGAACTGGTTAAGCCTGATCTAAAATTTGGTGATAATCGATTAAGCAGTTTTATCGTGTCAATGCAACTTCAAAATTAGGTCAAGGCCAAAATAAAATTAACGTGCATATAGATGACAAACACGAAACATCACAGGAAACTGGATGGGAGTAACAGCCGGCGATGGACGGACGGATAACAAATTTAAGGTCCCTCCGGGGCCTAAAGCCCCGGTTTGGGGCTAACAGCAGCTGGTTTTAAATGGTTAAACGGTGCCTAAAATTTTGTGACGATTCGTCCGGTTGTTTTGTGCATTGTACGTTAGAAAGTCCAACTGAATTGCACTGCCGGATACTCAAGCTCGTATTCTCGAATTTCATTGGTACAAAAAATAATTGCGTCGTAAGGCAAACTGCGGAGATCCCAAAACAGCAGGGATCGCTTGGTGTCTGCAAAAATTGGGAAATTTTGTGATGAATACAGAAACGTAACTAGCTCCGCACCAAAACTCCTGAAAGCTGATGGCCGCACTTACCCCCTTAAGATCGAAAGGGTCAATGACGATCTATTGGGATTGTTTAGTGACGTCATGCACAAACGCTTGTTCAGTAACATCGGTCAGAGAATGTTGAAGATTGTGGTCTGTGCGATCAACACGACTGAAAAACTACTTTTTTTTTTTGAAGAAAGCATCACATGTAGTGATCTTGGATGACGGCCATGTGTAATTCAGTTACGGAAGTGATGTGATGGACATTTTAAAACTTTTTCTCTATAGTTTTGTCTGTGAATATGTCCATTATCTTGTTATTGTTTGTGGTATGGTTTTGTCAAATTAGTATTTCAATTATATGATAGTTTTGCACGTTTTCATCTGGGGGTCAAATCTACATATCACACCGTATGCTTGCAAACAAAGAAGTATTAGTGTAACGCGTCGGGCAAGGTGTATTTAAATCTCGCCATACAGGGGTTGTTCTCGAACTCGTCGAAATCGATGGAAAATTTTGAGTCGAAGAAATATGTGATATATTTTTGTGTAACTATAGGACACATTTGCACATATACCTTATGCATAGTAAATGTCCATATAACATACTGTGACCACAGCTAAAGCATAGAAAGAACCTAAGAGTGTTAATTCGCCAGCGCCGACGCAGCGAGTACTAAAAATTTACACCTGCCACCTTAAATTTCCACAACAGTACCTGCAAGTACCAAGCCTCCCCCTCCAAAAAAAAAAAAAAAACAAAAACAAACAAAAAAAAAAACAAGTAAGTATTTGTGAAACACAAGCAGGCCCCAACCGCCCCCCCCCCCCCCAAATTCATAGGGGTATAAAGCGATGACGGACAGACAGACGGACGGACACCCCAAACCTATAGGCCCCAATCCGAAGGGTTGGGGCCTAAAAAACAAGTGAAGAAAAAAAATTATTGCAGAATTCAGTTGATCTCGAGGAAAACAAATTTTGGCTCAAAATCGACGGAAAAAACGACTCCTGCCCATATGACTGCTTCTTCAATTGTTACTTGAGAATCTGACAGAAAAAAATTAAAGAATATTGCGTAGTCTAAAGCCAATTTCATTGGCAATTTTTTAGTTGCATTCATTGTCAAAACAACCAGGGGTGCACATAAGACCATCGCAATTTGCCATGGCGAAGGTGAAATCCATTTGGCAAAGATGAACAGATTCACTTTCGCCAATTTGGCGAAGGTGAATTTTAGGCAAAGATTATTATAACAAAATCAAAATATGTTTTGTTTTTGATTTAGGTGAACGTGAAATGAATGCGCAGCTATCCTATTGACAAACATAAACAGTGACGACACTCGTTATCACCCATGAAACGGAGTGATATAGTTTCATAATGTATGTCTGTCTGTCCTCCTGTCGACACTTTTGGCTCCGTTTGTACGCGCCATACCTCAGTTACTATTGAAGCAATTCAATTGTGCGGTTGCACATAGAAAGACCACACACTGGAGCTGCAGGGGGGGGGGGGGGGGGTTATTTTTGAATTTCAGGTAAAATGTCAAAATGGCGGAACTTTGAATATGCCCAAAATTTGCGAGTTTTGAGGGTGTTTTGTTTATACGCGCCATATCTCAGTTACTATGGAAGTGATTCAAGACCAAATACTGCGCAGTGCATAGCGGGTGGGGGTTATTTTTGAACTTAAGCTAAAATTTAACACATTGCGAAAGTTTGAATTTGCTAAAATTTGTCAGTTTCGAGGGAGTTTGTACGCGCCATATTTCGTACACCATTGAAGCGATTCAAATGTTCGCGTGCACGGAGAAAGGCTACATACTGCAGGTGTGCGTTGGGGAGGGGTTATTTTTGAGATTCAGCTAAAATTGTTAAAATAGCAAAACTCTGAATATGCACAAGTCTGTCGGTTTTGAGTATACATGTATTTGTACGCGCCATATCTCAGGTACCATTAATGCGATTCCATGTTCGCGTCACACAGAAAGATCACATACTGCAGCTGTGCATAGTGGGGGGGGGGGGGGGGGGGGAGGTATTTTGAATTTCAGCTAAAATTTTTGAAACAGCGGAACTTTGAGTATGTTTTTGCAAATATATGTCGGCACGGAACTAAAATCAATTTCACTGCTGCACTTGTTGATGAGACAGCCATCACCACGGGTGATACCCTGGTCTCTGACCGTCTAGTTCAACTTGTCCATTTTTACACACCATAATTGTTCGCATATCAATTTAGACTTAATAACAGATTACCATATTTGCAATAAACAAATTAAGTTTCAGTTTCGGTAAGAGGGTTAATCTGGTGAATTAAAGGTGAATTCGATTTGGCGAAGGTGAGCTGAACGTCCTTCGTCAAATTGCCGAAGGCAAAACAATGCTTATCCTTATGTGCACCCCTGAACAACCCACTACCTCGCAATTCTTAACGAATTATTTTCATTGCAATTTACACACGAATGGATTATTAGGGGTGCCGATATTAACCGGTACGGCGATATATCGCGATATTTTTTCACGATACGATATCCACGATATAAATTTCCAAATACCGGTTTTTTTCCTATTTTTTTTTTTTTTTTTTTTTTTGGTTTTTTACTGTCTCTGTTGTAAGTCCTACATTTGCAATGGTTTCGAGTACACAAACTGTTGAAGGCGACAGTTCCTCTTTAAAATAAATGAATTGTGTTCAAATAAGGATAAGTAATAAGATTGTGATCAAACAAGGGTAATAACAGATAAACTGGATAAAAAAATATGGAAAAAAATATTGGAAAACAAGAGAGAAAAAGCTTCCATTTGAAAACATTTTGGACTCAAATGCAGTGACGGAAAGAAAGTTGAGAAAAATGTTGTAGTATGCAAGCATTGCCAAATGGATGTAAAGTGTTTTGAGGTTACTGCTAATCTCCGATATCATATGAGAAGGCATCACTCCAGACAAAGTGGAAATGCTCATCTTTCTTAAGAAAAACATGTAATGTGTTATAAGAACAGCTTTGTTTAGCGACGTTAAGCACAGCTAATTCTCAGATCTAGTTTGACCTACTTGATAAATTTGCAATGTTCTGAAAACAATTACGGTATCTGGAGAATAATTTTGTTTAGGGGCGTTTTTACCATATCAAAATTAGCGGTTTATTATTATTTTCACGAATGGTGGTTCGCAGTAAATATTAGACACTGAATACTTTAAATGTAGTCATAATTTACCGCAAGACAGAGTTTTAGTTTTATAATTAAGTACATTCTGTCTGTAAGCCGTTTGAAGTCGAGACATAATAATAAGTGTGAATACTTTTCATGGGAGACTGTTTAATAGTATGCTCTTGCTACAAAAACTTGCATGCATGTACAACGAAATTTGCGGGATAATCACACAGTAATTCGTTAGATTGACAGCTAAACTAAGCTGTGTCACTTAGCCATCGATTTGTTTACTCCAGACTATTATAAAAGTTTCGAATAAATGTTACCAAAAAATAAGTTTCTTTTTTCATAACACGGAAATATCGCGATATATCGCGATATGAAATGCTATATCGCGATACGTATTGCGATTTAAAATTTTTCGCGATACGCACCCCTATTGATTATCCTCTAAAATCAATATTAATCTTTTCGTTTTTTTTTTTTTGAATTGTAATTACACTGAAAAACTAAGCTTGGTATTTTTTCCCTTTTTTTCTGCTTTCGTTTTTTTAGTCTGATTTAAATTTTTAAAAATCCAATCTGAATTTTTAAAAATCGAATTTTTTTCCAGCCCTGCCATTCTGTAATGCTCTGTTAGGGCCTTCATTACATTTTCAGGTTTTCTTCCTCAAGCTATCATACACCATAATTTTTCGGAACACAGCACTTACTCATGACTTCACTTTTTCATGGCACACAAACCGTTGTCAGAATGAAACAGCTTAATATGGGAAGTCTTACTTTTATAAGCTGCGTTTTTGCCACCTTTTCTACGCTGTACTGCATGCGCATTTGCCTTGTGTTTGAGGTCTTGGTGAGAACCATGCAGTGAGGCGTCGTCTCCGTTCAAAAGCAGCGCAGGAGGGGCGGCTTCCGTGATTCCACCAGGGTTGAGATCAGAGCGGCCAATCAAGTTTAAAGACTTGCTCAAGTGATCGTGATTTAACTGCATACCTTTGTATTCCGAGTCGTTTTCTATGTTAATACCACCAGGCTTCATGAGAACAGGGAGAGAATCAGGCTCCTTGGCAGTTCTTTTGTACACTCCAATGGATTCTGAATCAGTCACAAAACAGCCTGCATCGCCACCGGGTTTAGACATGAAATTTTGATTAAAAAGGTCATTTTCATCTGACAACACATATCCAACAGTAAGAACGTTTTTATCACTCAGCTTTGGCAGTCCTGGATTAGCATGCACAGAACTAGCAACTGTAACACCCGGGGAATCATTGCCACTTGACCCGCAAGGAGATTCACCATTATTTTTAATATCACCTAAGCCAGAGTCCACGCTCCCGTGTTTCGTGTGGTCATCACATGAGTTATTGCTGTGTTCAGAATTATTCCGTGGCGGGGAGCCTGAACTATTGCTTTGAGCACCTTTCATAGTTGTCTGCTGAGCATCCAGTTCGCACGAGGTTTCTAAACTGCGACCTTTGGTCAACTTACCACTATCCGATCCAACCACACCAACGTGATTTTCAACTGGCGCTGTTCGAACTGCCTGAACACTGTTTTGTTTTGTATGCAGCTGTTCGGTCATCTGCGCCTGCTCAAAATTTTGATTTGCCAAACTTGGTCCCACATTTGAAATTCCAACAGAACCCTGTGTTAAGAGGCCACTGCTCCTACTTGTACCATCCTTTTGACTAGCAGTAATACTTGCAGGATTTTGACCTTGAAGTCCTTGCGTGAAAGGAACTCGATAATCACTTTTATTTCCCGGTTCGCTATATCCAGGTTTGTCACCATGTTTCATCACAGACTGTACACTGATTAATTGTTCTGGGGACTTGTGGTGTGCCACTGGAGCGATGGTTTTAGCGAATGAGTGCGACGCACTTGACAAAGCTCCATCAGGTTGCAAGGATAAACTTTCACTAAATTTTGATGCGGCACTTACAGAATTCGACATAGAAGCGAAGGTTGCAGTTACTTTTGCACCGGCAAATGATGATGGTACACTGTTTTCCTTCACGGGCATTTGATTCAGCTGAGAGGTTTCGCTTTGCTGTGAGTTTATAAACTGAATATTTTGCATAGAAACGTTCACCGGTCCTTGGGCCTGTGTTGGTATTCCCGCAACATTTGCTATGTTAGACACCACTGGCATAATTGCACTATTTGATTGAGCAGCTGCCTCATATGAGGACTTCTTGTATATTAGTTCGTTAGGATTCGACTTGGGGACACTTTGCTGGTGAAAATGAGGGCTTTGCAATCCCAGACTGCCCGGACTTTTTCGTCCCTGGGCTGATCCACGAACGCGTTCGAGGCCTGCCACATCACCACTTGTTAAAGATTCGTTGCGATATGTTTTATAATTGTCTGATCCCAAAGTCGCAGCAACTGGACTAGACCTTTGGCCACTGCTTGGGAGTTGCATATCTAAACCCCCTTGAGTACTATGATTAAACGCCGGGGACGTGCTTTGAAAGTGGGGACTATGTATAGGTCGTGCAGGCGGTGTTCTCTGCACTGGTCCAATTGCCGTACTGTCAGGCAAAGTAGGGCTAAAATGCAAATTATCGTCGTCAACAACTTCCAGCTGCCCTGTACTCGGATTGATAATCTGTCTCTGGCCTGGACCGAGATCTAGGCTGCGCTTGGGACTTTTTGCATGTGGAACAGGACTTTTCGAGGGTGTACCCGCATGGCTGGACGACGGTGAACTTTTATGAGCTGGAGTATTTGGTCTAGAAACAACTGGTGAATGTTCATTTCCAAAAGGTGGTACTCGGTCTTGGACACTCTCTGCAGCCACTTGATTTAAAATATTATGAATTGCATTTTCAGTTTCTTTTTCACTCTTCGCACCCTTTTTCGGTTCCTTTTCCACTTTCTCCTTGGGCTTCCGTCGTTTCCGTTTTTTAGGAGGAGGACCTTCCGGAGGCTGTATGCCAACCAGTTTGCTGACAGTCTGTGCGTTCAGCGTCCCGGTAGCCACGGCAGCTGCTGCCGCCGCTGCCGCTATTGCATCGTTCTGGAGGAGATTGACCAGAAGAGGACTGGTCGCACTGTTTGCTTTGCTGCTTAGCAGACGACTCACCATATTACTCACAGCTGCTTGGTTCCCAAAAGCATTGGGAATTGTCAGATGGTGAGGAAAATGAGCTGCTTTTGGTCCGGGTGAACTCGGCGTGGAAACTGAAGGGGGAGGCGTGGGGAATTTTGGACTAATCTGTGGAGGTATTGGTAGTGGTACACCATCGTATCCTTGACCAGGTATTTTATCTGAACCACCTGGTTGCCCGGAAAAAACAGCTGATGAATTCGCAGCAGTGACGTGTCTACTCGCATGGTTCACCACTTCGTGTACATTTGCGTTCGCTTCACGGACATGCTGCTGGCCCAAATATTGAGCGATATTTTTCCGCGTACCCTCTACGTTCTTCGGTGGAGGAATTTCGTCAGAACTATTCAAATCGTACACTGAAGAAATACCAGAAGCACTTGGATTAGACACACTAGTCCTGAAGATTAACTCGGTCGTTTCATTATTTCGACCAGCGATTCGAAGCGAAATTTTGCGATCTCCTTCAATCTGCACGGCTAAAATGCCCAGCTCCTTCAACTTTTGATGCCCTTCTTCCGCTAAACATTTCAGTCTCACTGCTGCCTCTTTGGGAATATTGAACGTCACTTTGACACTGTTCCAGGGCTCAACTTTCTTTAATATCAGGGGATGCTCGCTGTCCTCTGAAAATGGCAACACATGAAATTGGTTTCTAACTGTTTCTTGCACAAGTCTTGTATATTTAAAATTTATCTCACTACCAACTATATTAAAACACCTGATCCTCCGAGACATAGAATAAATTTACGCATTACATATCAGCATTTCGTGTACAGCGCCCTGGAAGTACGGTTATTCGAAATTTTTGCAACGTTTTTTCGTTTTAAATTACAGCAATAATTTTGAATTACATAAAAAACACTCATACAACATGGTCGCCTGGATATAAATTTTATTTTATTTCACTAAAAAATTAAGCATGGAACCTGTACTAATTTGTGTCTTTTATGTCGCTTTTCACTTCATGGCAAGGAGCGGGAGGGGATTTGAGATATAACCGATTACACTTACCTTCTAGAAGAAGCTCTTCAAGTTTCTCGCTGAAAATCCTAAGCTGATTGTGAAACTTCGGATCGTAAAAGTCCCCTTCACAGGTCAGGACTGTTTCGATGTAGTCCTCTGCCTGGGGACCCATGATGGGTAGGGTCTGAAAAAGAATAAATGCAGTTTTAAAGCGGTATGTCTGCAGGTTAATCAGGGTTGTGTCCTTGTTATATTCTTCTTATTATTATTTTTGTAGTATTTCACTTTCAAGAATTATGTTGGCGAATCATCTGGTCGACTTCCAATTGTCCAAACGCAACATCACAGTTCACGAGACAAGTACTTTGTTTCAGGCTTAACAACCAAGAAAAGAAAGGTTCTAAACTACCCGGACTGCCTTGAAAGTTCTGATCTTGTTACGCTTCAGTTTTTTGTCTTGCTTTTTTTTTCAATCTTAAATTTCTTCATCGGGCTTTCCAGCGCTGCTTCGTAATGAAATAGGTTATTTTAATGGCTCCGGCAAAAAAAAAAAAAACAAAAAAACGTATACGTTATGTTGGTTCAAAAGGCAGGCTTCCAATGGATTCTGACGTTCAAAATATATTTAACAGACAACCCTTTAACAAAACACATTAACTACAAAATGCCAATTACAAGAAAAACTAATTTTAACAAAGGAATTGAGAACATAGTTCACAGTGAAAAGGTTTAACAGGTTTTTGTGGATACAAAAGGTCGGCTTTTAATGGATTTTGACGTTCAAAAATATATTTAACAGACCACTTTTTAGCAAATCCATCAACTGCAAAATGTCACCCACAAGAAAAACTAATTTTAACATACGGGAATGAAGAACATATTTTAATTTAAAAATCGACAAAGAATGGATGAAATCAGGAAGTAAAAAAATTTAGAAAATATAATTAACATTTCGAAAAAAAAGGTTCATAGGTCATTTCAAAAAAAAAGGTCCATTTATTAAAAAAAAAGCTTTTACCAGGTTAACCAAGTTCCTCTATAAAGCCTGCTTTACAACAAAAGTCATCGTAGAGAGCACAGCATATACAGAAAGATTGACGCTATTTTGACCCTGAAATTGGGTTAACAAGTAAGTATTTGTGAAACCTCCCCCAAATTCAAAGGGGTATAAACCGATGACGGACAGACGGACGGACAGACGCCCCAAACCTATAGGTCCCAATCCGAAGGGTTGGGGCCTAAAAAACAAAAACAACGTTCACTAATAACTACCATTGGTTATGTATACAAAAGAAAACGGACTGTCAGGGTGGAAGTAACAGCTGGAGATAGACGAACGGACAACACCCAAACCTGTGGTCTCCCTCCTGGGTCTAAATGCGATGTTGGGGGTTACAAACTTCAAACATGTTCGCGACACTATGGTCCATAAATACTTACAATCACACCAAGACATAGGTCAAAAACAGTAACCGGATAGCAATGCACGGGAAGGTATTTTTTCGAATTTTTTCCCCGGGAACGCGTGTTGATGCGACGCTACAGTTTGATCACCATAAAACGAAATTCCCAGTCTAAAAGTCATGAAATACCATTTATCCTCTTTATTAAGGGGGGGGGCAATATTCATACCTTTTATATTTGTGCTCGAATGTCGAGAAAGAAATATTTATGTCTTCCCGGCTCAATCCCGCATCCATGTTTTGCCATATGTGTTCCGAGTGTCAACATGAAACGACGTTGCACACATTGAACATGTTCATCGTGCCAAACATTTTCACATCTCCCCCATGCTATAAGTTGAATCGAATATCGCTTGAAAAAAATTAATCATTTTCACCGTTTTTTTTTTTTTGGCCGTTTTGAGTACGACCGACATACTCAATTTGACACTGTATTCGGATTGTTGGTATCAATATCGCATGAACATATGGGCGTTAATGGGCATTCCTCTTTTCTTTAGTGATCATACGTAAATACTACAATCAACCAGACAGGCGTTCGGACCAGTTTTAAGCGATATTCCAATATATATCAGGCCCCAACTCTATGCGCCATCTAAATATAGCATACATCACTCAGTTCTTAAAGAACAGCGAATCGGACAATATTATTAGCTGAAAACAATGAGCCCACAATCTTTGGTAACAGTATAACAAATTATTATTTAATCTGTGGTGCTAAACGTCAAAGCGCACAATGTCTGTTCGAGTACACGAGTTACTCAAACTGAAGTTATATTTGCAATTCCCACGCAAGTTGCAGTTCCCTATACTAAATTCAATCCTACCCGTCCGCAGATTTTTTACAGAAGGTCAACATTCTGTTTAAAACCAAAAATCCAGTTGTTTTCATCTTTCACTTTTCATTTTAATCCCTAGGTATAATGTAGCTGTACGACTGAATAGAGGCGGAACTAACCCATCATAATCTTTATTGGGACTTGGAACTGTGCAAGATATGCAAAGGTTTGAGTGAAAATTAAACGTGGATCAGCAAACCTAAAAATAACAGGTCATTGAAACTATTCGGAATATAGTATCAAGACAAGCTGCTCCTAATTCAGGTGCGTTTTGCAAAGGAAACATACTGTTTACCAAGTTAAAACCCGTTTGAAAACTTTCAACTGAGGCGTGGGTTTACTTTTTCAACCAAGTTTCGAGTGCAGTGGAAGGGTCCATGCACGACAACAACTGTTTACTTTTGTTCGATCTTTAAGCTGTAAAACCATATTATATATGACAAAAATTATGTACCGTTAATGATGATCAAAAGCAAGAAACTCCACCACTGTCTTAAAATACATGAAAACAATAACTGCCGCCATTTGCAATGACATTTGTGAGCATGCGCATTAGATGGGAATTGTGGGGGGGCAGGTGCCTATCAAATTTTCGCCAGAGGGCGTCAGCAGTGCATTCGAATTCAAACAGAAAAAGCAAGGATTTGCAACGACAAATTAAACGTTCTTAAACGTTCAGCACCAATAAAATATAAAAAAATTGTACTTAAAATATTTTAACACGTATGTACTCTAAATTCAGCGTAGAACATAAAGCAGATAGACATTTGTAGAAATTAAACTGCAAATAAAAAATGTGAATTGATTTTCTTCTGACAAAAGATACCGGTATCACTGTTTTATTGGAATTTATAAACAAAATCGAAAATAGCACATAAAAGAAGAATTTAGTGAGAAAAAAGTCTGTTGACGTTAAACGCAACGAGACAAATAAGCCAATCTTTAATCAATTTAATTCAGTTTTTTATGAGACGTCTATAACTCAATAAAAATATGTTTTATTTTGCACATATAGTTCATAAAAAAATGCTGTAGTTTTTCACGGGAGGTCATTTGGCAAATTCCAAATGACCAAATGAGCAGCATATATATATATATATATATATATATATATATATATATATATATATATATATATATATATATATATATATATATATATATATATATATATATATATATATATATATATATACTAGGAACAGATAGTTACCAATCAACACTAGATATTAAAACCTAGAAAGTTCCCGTTGCTCATGGCAGTAAATTGGCAAGATATTAACATTTTATAAGTTGCCGACCTTCGCATAGGAACAGATTTTCATATGTGCATTTGTTTTTATTTAGAGCCAAGTAAAACATACTTAGAATTTTTATGATCATTGATGCCTTCTTATGTGAATTATCTTAACCCAGATTCATGTACGGCTCTTTCTTTTAAAAACAACTACTCACGGCACTTTCATTCAAAATCTAGAAATTACACTGTTAACGCCATTTACTAAGTATTAAATGATGTTGATCTAGGAGATAAGAACAGTGGTTCTTATTAGAAATATTAAAGAATCACACAATGTTTACACAAATGGCAAAGTTTTTAAATCTTTCCAAAGTATGATGTATATTAGACTGTCAACTATCATAATTTTGCTTTGACTTTTCACTTTGAGGCGAAGTTAATTTAAGTTAAGTGATAATCGATGTACACAAGACCAGTTCCTTAAAATTTCTAACTTACTCTGACACAGTAAAAAATTAGTAGAAAATTAAATATGCTAATTTTGGCTAAACGATCCTAAACTCTATTGCTACCACTTTGAAGCACGTATTTGTCTTATCTTCTAGCCCAAACGCTCCGGAGCCTCTCGTGTCACATTTTTGTGTGCTGTCTTTGTGTGCTGTGTTCTGTGCTTTTGTGTTGTAACTCTCACCCCTCCGGTGACTAATCCCCTTGTCAAACATCTTTACTCCAGCCTATTCGCAGCATTTCTTTACTAGCAGTGACAGCGTCAACATACGAACATATGAACACGAGATGATGATGATCATTCCTCGACAGCGTTTCAAAGCCAGACGCGCTCAAAAGCTTCCCGGGAACACATCAAAGACTACGGTATCCCGACCCACACAGTCGAAAAGAAATCTAAAGTAGCAGCCAAAATCTGACGGGTTGCAATCGCAAAAAATGCAGATTTCAACATGTCTGCATCGTCCTAATCTGCTACAGTCAGCACTCTCATTGCCGCCACTAAAAACCAGCGTCTCTAGCGCACTCACGGATAAAATAGCTTTTATTAATTTCGAAAATATCGTTACTATGTTTCCAATGCGTTGTCAACCAACCGAACAATCAGTGTCTGTGCAGATCCAGTCATATGATCGAACCATACCCTACTTATCGCGATCCGATAAGCATGAGATTTTCTCCATCCACAGTTTTTATTTTGTATGTAAATATAATGTAAGTTTCATCTTAACTGATTTACATATTCATCGTTTGCTTACTTTGTTGATTTCTACACATTGTAGTTCTGGGTTTTATCAAACCGGCTTTTGTGGACTTTTGTTCGGTAACTGTTTCGCGGCCATCAAGAACGTGACTGTGTCTTACAAGTAATTTAGAGTGGGGTGATTTTAGCGATTTTATTAGAAATCCTCCCTCGAGCGTTTCCCTCATTATCATCAAACAGTTTGCATCCAGTCGGCTCTGCAAACAGGAAAGATTCAACTTTCCACCGTCCTTCTTTTCTTCTGCCAGCAACAGCGCATGGTAGGATCGTTGGATCCATGTCCGTGAGTTCGCGTTCTCCACCTGGTCGATACTTCGGAAACTTTCTTTGCAAAGTTGCAACCACTGTCTCCATCTGTGTCAATCATGAGCTGATGTGTTACGACGACTTGACACAGTGTGGTGTTGTGGAACCACACATTTCTACCACTGGTACGGCGTCTGGTAACGCCACATCGGCGCTGTGTCGGGTCGTTGTATCACCAACACGGTGTTAGAATCGATCACGTGTCACGGTATGAGGCTTCCCTCCAGCTTCACCGCGGGTCAATCGAAGCAACTTCTCTGCTCAAATACTTTGCGGCGGAAACAATAATCTTGATCAAGATGTGCCTATACCGGAAGTGGAAACGGACGCTAATATAGTTACAGCGATGAAAAAAATCTCCTCAGAGACTCTTCCTTCTCGGGCACAAGCACTGTCTCCGTCCTTAGATTTGAATTTACATCCAGATACTTTAAGACACACATCAGATAAGGAACTTAAAGTATGACGCGGTCTTTCGTCAAAATCGAGATCTGTAGCCAATCACACTGTGGTCTCTTTATTGGACCAAGCAAGGTGGTATGCGCTCAGCAACGCTTTCTCGTCTCACAAAGCAGGTTTTCTTGCATGTGCGCGACAGTTGTTTTGCACGCAATGTGAACATTCTGGCCGATTTAGTGTCTAGAATGGGATAGAACGTTCAGACAGAATGTGCTTTAACGGATTACAAGTTTCAATGGATTGCAGCTCCGTGGCGGCCGCCTCAGGTCGATGTCTTTGCCATTCGCCTTGATCATCTTGCAGTGTAATTTCTCCGTGTTCGGAATAAGTAGCATTATTAATCGATGCGTTACTTTGCCGTTGGCCTCCAGCGATGTTGTTTGCGTTTTTAATTTAGAAAATATCGCCCTGTAGACTACGAAGCCATTACTATGGGTTTTCCAATGTGTTCAACTTTGGTTATCGCCATTCATAATAATAAAAATCTTTTGTGGAACAAATAGCACCATATGGGTACTCTTAACAGGTGCCCTGTTGCTATGTTTACAATGCTTGTCAACCAACCGACCAATCAGCGTCGGTACAGTTCCTGTCATGTGATGGAACCATTCCCAACTTATCGCGATCCGAATAACAGGAAATTTTTCTCCGGTGAAAATTTTGTTAAAATGACAGATCAAAATCAAGGTAAATGCATTCTTTCAGGATTTTATTTATCTTAGATATTATATATGTATACTGTAAGTATAATCTTGTTTGGTGTACGTTTCACTAGTTTACTGACTTTGCTGATTCCTACGCGCGGTAGTTCTGGGTTTTGTCAGACCGGTTTTCGTTCGATAAATGCATCCCTGCCATCAAGAACTTAGTGTAGGTTATGTGTAATAGATAATGAGATGGTTTCTGGACGATTTTCTCAGTTTCCATTTCGAGGGTTTACCTCATTGCTGGCAAACAGTTTGCATGGATTCGGTGCTGCAAATAGGAACGTTTCAACTTTCCACCGTCCCTCCTCCCTTCTGCCAGCAACAGGGCATTGTAGGATCGTCGGACACGCAGTTATCACAGGTTTAGGAAATCACGTCTTCCACTGCTCGATACTGCGACAACTCTCTTTGGAGAGTTGCATACACTATTTCTTTCTGTGATGGACACGCCAACTTTTATTGTGGTGACGCCTTATCACGGTACTGAGTAGTGTAGCCACTCATGTCCACTCTGACACGGCGTTGAGTTGTTCATGTGGTCGTTGCAGCGGTATCGTACCTTGAACAGGTACGACACCTCGACCCTGTGTCAGGCTGCTGCAGCGCTAGTACGGTGTAAGCATCGACTACGTGTCACGGTACGAGGGTTATCGGCACAAGTACGATCATGTGATCGAATACGAGCCGATGTCGTGATATCAATACGAGTCGTCTCTGTCACGACTCGTTGCAGTGACAGGTCGCTGCTACCACAAGTCGCATAGGCAACGAGTCGTCATTGCCACGACCCGTGGCAGTGACGGCTCGATCAGCTGATGGGTCGCTGTTATCACGAGTTGTATATGCAACGCCAACACGGTGTAAGCTTCTTATCACGTGTCACGGTCGACACAGGTACGATCATGTGGTTGAGTACTAGCCGATGTCGGGTCAGCAACGACCTATCACACGGGAGTGTTGCGGTTATACGCAACTGTCACGACTTGTCAAAACATGGTGTAAGCATAAGTCACGACACAGGTGCAATCACGTGATCGAGTTGCTGCTATGCGCAACTGTCACCATTTCAGCATGACTGGATCATATGACTTGTGTCTACAGAGGCGTATCACTCCAGTCTATGTCTTCTTTTCTATGATGCATGACCCTAACAAAGTGGGTAACAAACAGGGGTGACGGTTAGCTCATTAGGTAGAGTATGAGGCTGCTAATCCCAAGGTCTAGAGTTCGATTCCAGTTCGGATGGGAGAGCAGGTATGATGTTCGCTCCAAATGCCTCAAGGGTGATGGTTAGCTCAGTGGGTAGGGCGTGGGGCTGCTAATCCCAAGGTCCCGAGTTCCATTCCAGCTCGGGTGGGTAAGCAGGTATGACGTCCGCTCCAATTGCCGCAGCTAAGCGAATGCAGTGGGCTAGATCACCTATCACCTGAGTTGTGTATGCTACTAGTCGTCATTGCCACGATCTGTAACAGTGACGGTTCAATCAGGTGATGAGCTAATGTTGTCACGACTGTTCTTATCATGTCACGACCCATACCAGTGTCCATTGTGTGACAGATCGATAATATCATAGGTCGTGACTGTCACGTATCGTGTTTGTGACGAGTCGTGATTTAGACCACTCTTCAGCACTTCAGACCACTCTTCAGTCGATTATGTCACAGTTTGCTTGCACAGCGTCTCAGTCACGTAATAACGCTTTTATCCCTATTTTTAAAGTTTTTACGCAATAGTCAGTGATTGGATTGTGTTGTATTTTATTTTAACAACTTTTACGGCAACAACAGTTGTTATTACATACGTACATAGCATTCTTTTTGTTGTACATCCGCAGTCCATCGTGTGTTAACCTTGCTGCATACACGCGTAATCGATACTGCAGCAACTTTTCTTTGCAAGGGTTGCAACTATTGTCTCTTTCTGTGTCAATATTGCAAGCGTCATCGTGTTGCATCGACTTGACACAATGCCGACTAGTGGACTGGTTGGCTACGTGTAGTACGGCTATTGAGTTGTCCACCTGTTTGTCGTAGTGGCGGCACATCATCTCGACACTCTGTCGGGTCGTTGCATCAATGATAGTGTGCATGCATCGTCTCTATGTACGGTGTTTCCCCTATCCTTTGCCAAGAGCATATAACTTCATTAGGGGGTTCGTGTATCAGTTTTCTTCGTGGATTACTTGGAATTATGTTTGTATTATCGTCACGTTTGTAATCAGGTATGTGTCGATGTCCTATCTGCAGCGATCCGTCACACTGAATTGGTGTGACTATTCATACGATGCTGTTAGGTTGTTGCGATGTCGATTGCTGCGATGTCGCTGTGCTGACTTGGATATGCAACCATTCTGTGGTCGGCAGCTATGCGCCTGGTTGTCGTGTTTCCCACAACTTGTGGCGATGAAAAATTGACCATGTAAAGCTTTGTCTCTATTTCGCAGTCAGTCGCGCATATGCTGTGGCGTGACTGTCACGACCCGTGGTTGTGACGTGTTGTGTGTGCGATTTGTCGTGATTGTCACGACTCGTGCATGCAACGTGTCATCACTGTCATGATCCATGGCAGTGACAGGCAGATCATGCGACGGGTTGCTGCTGCCACGGGTCCTTCATGCAACGGGTTGCTACTGTCACGACCCGTGGCGGTGACGGGTCGATCTTGTGACGGGCCGTTGCTTGCACGAGCAATGCACCTTGCGTGTCCTGGCTGTGGCGACTAGTCGCTGGGACTGGTCTCCGACGCCAAGGGTTATCTACGTGACAGGTTGTCACTGTCACGGCCCTTGACTGTGATGGGCCGTCAATGCAGGGGGTCGGATGTGCAGCAACTCGATCACATGTCACTCGCTGCAGTGACGGGTGTCGACGCAGTGTCGAGTTTAATATGTCATGGGTCACTCGTGCAATGTTTCCATTACGTGTTAACATTGCCATTTCGACTGTATATCACACTTTTGAGTGTTTTTATACAATTTAAATTGACTAGGTAGTGTTGTATTTTATTGGCTTTTTATGGCAACAACAGTTGTTGTGCTTACTTATGTGGCTTTCTTTCTGTTGTACACCTACAATCGATCCAAGACTCCTGAGCTTACAGCAAGCAGGCCGGGGATCCGCATACGAGCGGCACAGCATGTCTACCGCTCTGAGGCATACAGCTTGTTACTTTGGAGAATCGACGCGACCAATGGGCGCGCCTGGAGAATTCAATCTTTCTTGAAGCTGAGGGAGTGGGCTCGTGCGCGGGTTAAGAGTCGTAAACGTTCAAGAGTGATCAGAAGTCTGAGCACACTTTCGTTTCCAGATGTAACCTTCGAAACTATGCGCAGATTTGTAGAAACGGAGACAATTTACTGCTTGATCGCGTTTTCGATTCCATGGTGGCAGTGTCTTTCCATCCATTTAAGCTGCATGCTTACCTGTTAGCTTCTTTGGTGACCAAATGTTGCCACATTCAAATATCAGTACCAGAAGATGCTTGTAGGCGTCGATTTGCACCAATAGACGGTCAATTATAACGTTTTCCGCCCAAACTTGTTGAAGCAGAAAATCGAAGCAGGAAGAGTAAACTCTTATGTGTAATTTTTGATCCGGCAGCACAACAGGCCAAAGCAGTGGCAGTCTTTCTTGCCGTCCATACCAGCGACCAAGAAGCGACTGGAATCTTCATCTACTCCTCAGGCTGAAAAGCCAAGGTGGACACTAGAAAACAGGCTGCTCCTTCGAAGCAGAGGTAACATTTATTCTAAATATCCGATCAACATCGCGCATCGATCTCGCACAGATACTTTAAGTTCTTACAAAGAACTCTTTCTCCATCAAATGGATCGGGTGCAAAAGCAGTAGTAGGAGCGAGGCTAAGGAATATTTGGCAAGCTTGGCAATCGTTCGGCGTTGGTTGCGTTGGCTAAATCCCTTAACCGTTTGCAAGGGACGGGTCGGGTCACTAGATCATTCCTCCATTGGCCAAGCTTCCCAATCTTTCTTTAGTCATGTCGCATTAAGCTCCAATCACATAGCAACTGGCTTTAGAGACGATGATTCTGGGCACACGAGGGTTTTTCAGTCGAGTCTTTCTTGTACCAAAAACTTGAACAGTTGGTGCCTATTCGTAAACTTTTCAATCAGTTCTCAAATCGTGCAAGAGGGACACTCCACATTTTATCATATCTACTAAGTCAGGCGATGTGGGCCATCTCAGTGAATCTGTTCCGTGCACATCTTTACATTCCAATGTGCAAAACCACTCGCCGTTATCTATCCTTCAGGGTAATGAAGATGAGCTATTGGTTTCTCGCTCTACCGTTCGAGTTGTTGAAATGACCGTTTGTGTTCATCCACCGTTTGTGACCACATTGCCCAAACAGTACGGCGACCTCAGTCTGCTGGTCTATGCAATGAAGTCAGAGTTGGTTCCGGTTCAACGGATAGAGTTCATGGGCGATCTGTTTGATTTTGAAAAGGTCAGAGCGTTTTCCACTCAAAATCGGATTGAATAATTGTCAACTCTGATTGCTAACGTCGAGTCAACTCTCAAGTCTCGGGTTTCTCTGTTGAAGTCACTTCTCGGTTTGTTAGTTGCCACAGAGAAGATGGTCGAGTTAGGCAGGTGCCATTTTCAGCGTATGGTTTTGGGACCGCTGTGTCGAGACTGGTCGTCACATCATTGACTTCGGTTCTCCTTACCAGCACTGAGGAATCTCGACTGGCAGTTGCGTCAGGCCGATCTCCTGAAAGGTGTGCGTTTTCTCTCCTCCATCAATTTCACGACAGATCCAGAACAATGCGTCTTAGAACGACTGGGGTTTCTTTATCTAAGAGAACACTTGGCAGGGGCAGTGTTCTGCTCACGACCGCGCATTGCGTATCAATGTGTTGGAAAGGAAGGTAGTATTGGTTGCTTGTCGACTATTCTCTACGTTTCTCAAGGGCCATATGTTCTGTTTCTGGTGTACAATCAGATAGTGGTCTCTTGTTTGTTCAAGCAAGGAAGCAGGGCGGCACGCGCTCACTGATATTGTCGCGATTCACTGAACAAGACTTCTTCAGTGCTCGAAACAATGGTTTTATCATTTAAGGGTCATACACGGTTTTGAGTTGTCTGCCTGTGATGTATTGTCGGATCTGCTCAGCTCCTTTCAACTGGAGCATCCTCTCTCCGACAGGTCAGTGGCTTTGAAATATCTCACGTCTCCACTTTTCCATCACATTTCAGACAAGTTGCTCATCTTTGAATGTGTTTTTCCTCGTGGCCGCGGGGAAGTACTCTTTTTGCAAAACTCTGTTAGTCAAGTTAATGGTTCATGGAAGGCGGTTGTCTTAAAACCATAACCGGTTTTTCTGTCTCTATCTAATTATGTCAAGAAAAACATATTGTTAGCATATGATGATATAATTAAAGAACCTGAAGATGTACGTCGAAAGCGATTGTCAATTAAAGCTCATCAGGTTAGACATGTAGCGCACTCTCTGCTTATTGCTAATAGTGTGTCAATGTGTGCGTTATTACGGGTTTGTTGTTGGGCCTCGCTAAACACGTTTATTAAACATCATTTGCAATAATATGCAACTGATGCGTTGAATTTTGGCTTGTTTGTCCTTGTTGAATCTGTGATTCAGAATAACCCTCTTTCTTGCAGGACTCACCAGCTGTCTGGCGAAAAGAAAGTTTGTAAGAAGTAGACCGCTAAGTAAACTCTGTGGTGGAGGCACCGCTCGACTCTACACCAACGGCATGTATCTCTGCTCGCACGTGATTGATGTTGTGGCGGCTCGGCACATTGGCGTCCTGTACTATGGTCAGGGTTTTAGAAAGTGCGTTTTGCACATGGTATAACACGCCACTGTGATGGAACGACACATGTGGTGATGCCGAAGTCGGCTAGTTAGTTATATGTACCTCTGTTTTGGAAAAGAGGACGGAGGATATTAGCTCGTATCAGACTGTATGTTTGTCTGTTCGAGCTTCACATTGTTTGCTAATAATGGGCACTTCCTGATAAAACCCTACTTAACATTGGTATTTGTTATGAAATGGGCAGTTCGCGGTGAGACTCCGCTGAATTACAAGATAAATTGAATTCAATTTCTTTTATTTCTGCCTTTCCGGCACAATCTTGTAGACTGCTTGTCAACCAGTTCGTATGCATTGGGTGTTCAATTCCCACCGCCAGTTTGAGTCTACCAGTGACAGCTTCGTAGCCTACAAGCCGATATTTTCGAAATTAAAACTGAAGTATTTAATTTCTCTATACTCATTTTTATGAGTCTCGCCTAGCACGTTTATTGAGCACTATTTGCAAGAATACACAGCTGATATGTTAACTAGTTTACATAGTCTTGGCCTGCCCATTCGTTGCAGCTGAATCAGTGATTCAGTAATCCTTCTTCGTGCAGGACTTCCGAGCAATCTGGTGGAAAGAAAACATTCAAGAAGAAGGAGCCTAAGCAGACTCTGTGTTGTGGATGTACAATTCAGCTCTGCACCGACATCATGTGGACTACGCTGTGCGACTCGCCACAGTCGCGTCTTGTACCGTGGTCGGGTTTTACACAGTGCGGTTTTGCTATTGCTATGGAAAGGACAAGTTGCGATAAGACCCCGCTGAATTAAAAGATGATTATGAATCCAATTTTTTTTATTTCTGCCTTTCCGACACAAGGTCTTGTACATTGCGTATCAAACAGTTCGTATGCATTTGGTGTTAAATTCTCACCACAGTTCTAATCTGGCTTCGTAGTCTGCAAACAGATATTTTTGAAATTAAAACCTAATTTAATTTCCTAAAAGTCATTTATATGAGCAAAATATCTTGCAGACCTAGAGGTCATCACTCGAATTACACCCATCCACCTCCCCATCAATTGGGATCGTGGTGTCCGATATGTTGGGTGCGGTTCGATCACATGACTGGAACCTCACCGACGCTGATTGGTCGATTGGTTGACAGCGCATAGTAACAGGGGGAACCCGTTCAAAATTGAATTTGTAAAATTTCTATTATAGATGTCGATAACCAATGCTTAACACACTGGGAAACACACAGTGATGTCTTCTATGTCTACGAGATATTTTACTCATAAAAATAAGTATTAAGAAATTAAATATTTCGGATGAACTACGAAACTCGAAACGGATACGGATAAAAAATTTTTTCCATAAACGGTTTAGTGTTAATGACTATGCGATCCATACAAACACACATTTGTCACGGTAAATACCGCTGTTAATCTTGTTGGTAAAAATTGTATATGGTGTAGACTTAAAATCGGCTTACAGACATGCCCTATAAATACCGACATATTGCAGACATCCAACTCGTGGCAGCATGGTTATAACAGCGCCACAAAGCGTGATCTCATGTTCACATCTTAAATTTCCTTCTTAGAAGTACAAAAGATTCATTATTTTGATTTTCAACTTGTTATTTTGACGAATGCTTAACTTTTCAGATCTATTCCCCTTCTCATCTGTTCAGCAAACAAGTAAATGCCGACACAACATCCACTTAGCAGTGATCGTGCCAAGGTTTCAAATGAAAGAGACAGTGGTCGGAAAGCGACTAGAATCTCGGTATCAATATTTTGGAAATGAATACAGTCTTATAAGCTTATCAGTTCTTTGCAACATTTCTCAAAGTTTGCAACATGCAGCTTTAATCGACAGCCAGACTGTGTTGTAGTCGTTTTCGCCGACTCGATAATTCTGTGGTAAGAAACAATATCTTTAAAGAGAACCAAATTGACTCTTGTAAGTTCCTACAAAATCAATTATGACTTCTCTTGGTGATGTTTTCAGTTCGCCATGTGTCCTCTAATTCCCCTGGAATCTAGCAGATTCAAAGAGCCCTGTTTTACAGTTTCTACATCTTTTACCAAAGTTTTAGTGCATTAGGTTTTTTATAAGAATACAAGGTATTTTTCTCAAATTTCTGTACAGCCTGAAATCAATTCCTTAGTATCCTACCAGCGATTATCTCACTTTGGCCCCAATTTATGAATGATGTGCCGAAAAGGTCAGACACATCTGTTTTCCACCTCGGCATTGAAATTCAATCACACATTCTCCTCGTGCTATGGTGGTTTTAGTATGCTATGGTGGCTATGCCAGGCGCGTTTTGATCTGATTTTTCGTTTGAAGATGAACGCCTTATCTGAACATAGTTGTTGTGCGAACACGATTGAGTATTATATGTGCGCGGACATCAAAATGACGTACTTGAGATTGCCAGGCAGATAAATGCAACGGCTGAGTACATACCGAAATCCATCGCTATAGCGACTGTTTATGCATGGTTTAAAATCAGCTTTTTCCTAAGCTTACCAATATATCTGCATAAAAAAGATAATTAATGGAGTAACAAAAGCATGTAGACTCTGTACTGGTGCATCCATGCAATATTTAGCGTGTCCGATGTTAGGCATCTTATAAAATATTACTTGTAAGAAAATGCAATAGAAAAGCGAGACCCTGTTTCATAATCTTAAGCAATTGGCAAAAGAAAGTCATTAAATAAATTTTAAAATGTTTTTTTTTTACAGAAATGCCGATTTTGAAAAAAAAATGAAGAGTTCGGAAGCTTGCGGAAGAACAAAAATGGCTTTGCTACCGATTTTATGAAACAACACCCTACCCCCATGTTCAACCCTTCGCCAGACACTATGTGTGTCGGGTTTAATTTGTTTTTACTAAGACCTGACAGGACTTTTTTGCCTGGAAATATCTTCTTTTTTTTTGGAACAAACGTCATGACTTTTATGCAACCCATGGTTAATTATTTAACTGTACATTGATTTATCAAACTTAACCAATTAATTTAAATCCACGTCTCGTTCTCACAGAACAAACACAATTATTTCACTACGCTCAGCATAACTGCTATATACATGTGATACACATCGTAAATGAGTCAGCTTCTCTGATGACATGGCAGCCTTAAATGGCAGTTACTGTCTAAAACGTGTTATACTGTTCATATTGCACATTTGTGATGAAAGTTTTTGAAAAGTTCTATGTTCAAAGTCAGTAACGGATTCCATAATATTTATAAGCGTTTTGTAGGCTTTTCAATTTTAATGTTGTATGTTATTTATTTAACAGTCAGAGTTGCTTAGCCGTAGAAGCTCTACTTGAAGTTTAAAAAGTATCGCTTAAACTCATCTGACAGTAAGATTATATGTGGATTACTTTCTTTCAACTTGCTACTCATATAGTCACAGGGAACTCAATAAATATAATTTTTGTATGTATTTGCTAGTATGCCTTATCATTTCTAGTGTGCTTGATGAACACTTCTGTTTAAGAAAAACAATTTGAATTCGGATAAGATCCCAAAACTTTGTTATATGTGCTGCGCGGAACAGCCTAACGATATATATGTTACAGTCAATGTTGGAAACCCGCCATTTCACGAAATGGCAAACCGTGTTGGGTAAATTCGCGTAATGCCTAAAATCTTTTGCCGTTTCACGAAATAACCTAAAAGTTAGGTTATTTCACGAAATTACCTAAATTTTCGGTTTGCCATTACATGAAATGGCAAATTGTTATCTGTAACAAGAGAATATCACAGCAATAATAGAAAAACAGTGGTTTGAATTGTTTATTGATAAAAACGGGTGATACAATCAATTCTACTAGAATGTTTCACACCACACGATGAACAATATGAATATCACATCACCGCATTGCAGAATTTCGTATCTGAAAATTGAAAAAAGGAAAATCTTTCAAGTTTTAACCTACATTTGAGACAAAAACATGAACAAAAATGCAGAATTTCAATAACGTTGTACTGCAATTCTATTTTAATAAACATTGAAATTTTCAAATATTATCTGAGTTATAATGACCGAACTTTATGTTAATGATAATAATTTCATACTTGTTGAGAATATAATATTCACGCCTGCTTTTTGTGCCGGTGTTCAAGGCGCATGTTTTATTCCTCCGCAGTCGAGTAATATTGGTCTTTTGGCATAAAGACCGATTTGTGCTGTTGAAATACCTTGTACAGCTCGTGTTCGTATTTATCTTCGTTTGATTCTCCCATTTTTAGGAATTTGATAAAAATGTCCCGATTTCAGGGAAATTTATATCAATATATATCTTCTCCGGAGGGCCAATATGGAGAAAATTTCCTTATTATGACCAATCCATGAAAACGGCTTAATTCCAGAGTAGGTAAAAGCAGACGTTATAGGATATTCTTTTTCAGAGTAGGTTAACGGCAAATCGGTAACTAGTTCCTGAGTACATCACCTTAACCTATTTCTGTGTGTTGTTCTGAAATTTATTCTAATAGCAATTAAATCATTCAAAAAGGAGCACAAACACTTGTGCGCATTACCATGAATTACAATTAATATGGTCGCGTTAAAAGCTTGTGATCAGTTGCAATCAACTGTGATGTATTAATTAAAGGAACAAACCAACTATGATGTATTAATTGTATTTGAAAACTGAAGTAATCTTATTGCAATTATAAAAGATAAAAGACACAATATTTGTCACGATTGTAAGTAATTTCAAGCAAAAAAAGCTTATTTCACAATTTTGCCTGATCTTGGTTTGCCAATTTGTGAAATAAAATGTAAGATTTTTAGGTAATTTCGTGAAATAACCTAACTTTTAGGTTATTTCGTGAAACGGCAAAAGATTTTAGGCATTACGCGAATTTACCCAACACGGTTTGCCATTTCGTGAAATGGCGGATTTCCAACATTGACTGTAACATATACATTGTTACTTGCATTGTGAATAATTCTTGTTCGTGTTGCAATTATCAGTTAAGGTATAGTTTATTTCGTCACAGCGAATTCGAATGACTCTAATATTTGGGCGATAATAGAGTGTCGTGACTGCAGGCCATGTAGAACAAAAACATATCTACAAAATAAAGGCATCTACTCAATCTCACAAGCCATAAAAATTGCACAAAACCGAACTAGGTTAGGAGACTGTGTATAGAAACACACAGAGCTTTGCTCTGTAAGCCTTTCCCGACGACATTTTTACGGACACCTTCTAGCTCCGAGTAGCTCTGACTTGTATAACATCGTATATCTCTCTGTCAGAGCTACGAAGCCTTCCATTGCTCCACTAATAGGGGTCAATTTCATATCTTCTGAGGCACGGATCCTACATACCAGCCCCTGTTATTCAAACATCTACAGAAAGTTGATGCCCAATATGCCCTTTTTGTAAAACAGGCACAATTTTTAGTGAGCTGTATATCTTTTATTTGTTCATAAAAGTGCAGAAAAGTTAGCTTCCGCATCCACCTGTCAAATGTTTGTTTACTTTCTGGCCTTTAAATGTCACGTGACTAAAGTCAAGGGACCGAAAATTTAAATAAAGGGGTTATAGTTTATTTGTAAAATACATATTAAATAGTTGATAGATGCAGAATTACGTATAAATTTATTTTGTACACCCACAATATTTGACTTTTTATGTTTACGTTCTTTTTGAAATATCAATTTAAAAGTTTTTTTGGTGGATAATTGCAAAAAATTATTGTTACTATTTCACGCAATAAAGTATGCTCCCTGTATACAAACAAATGTCAATTATTGCGGGAGATTTTGGGTTATTTCCGTATTATTTTCTTTTAAAGAAAGCGTAACACAGAAGTTGTATATGATTACCGTTGTACTTTGAGGGCTTTTAGTAAATGCCAATAAAGACTTATGGGTCGTTGAATCGCGCACAAAGTAGCCACAGGGATGCCTCAGAGCGAGCGCAGTTGACTTGCTTATCGTTATATAGCGAGGCTTTGAAGCGGTGCCCGGAAACTTCGTAGAGTACCGCTTCTTGGAGCTAGACACCTTCATGCAATGCATAAGCCATTTCGCACTTTCGGATTTTTCCGGTGGCGGTGTTGTTTCGACTGAAAATGTTGGGAGATAAATTATAAAGAAATGATAAGGGAAAAACATCAAAATTCTAATTTTCTTTCAACATACACACTTTCGAATTTATAAAGCCATCACATGATCTTTTAAAAACTATTTTAGATATTATTCAGTGCCTTTAATATGTGACTATATTTCTGGCAAAATGGAATTTTGTTGATTTTTGCCGTTTTTTCATATCATTTCTTTATATCCTTATCCCACCTGAATTCAGCCGAAACGCAAAAACTTTTCGTCAAAAGTCAAAAGTGGGAATTGGCTTATTGTGGGTAACTGAGGGCATAATGAGCGATATTTGGAGTTTTATACCAATACAAATTCTTCGATATTTAGGTTAAGTAATAAAATTTTTCTAAACGGTAGAAACTATTTGAAGAACTAACTTTCTGGCATGTGATAAGTTAGTCCCAGCGGACCCTTTCTGTCTTTCTAGGACAGAAAGGGTCACAGTTCCCACAATTTTCGAGGCTCTGGATCTTTCGGCGCACGTTCAAGGACACCGAGGCTCGAACTGGTAGGCTTTTTCTTTAAAAGCACACTGAGAAGTAGCTCCGAGTTAGTCCTAGATGACTCCTGCGGTCTTCCTACGACAGCAAGAGTTATAGTTCCTATAACAGGAAATGTGATTGATGTTAATTTTTAAATCCCGGCGCACGACTGGGGCCAACGGCGTTATTTAAGAAAGGGTGCATCACGTCAATTGCCCAATTAATTGCTCCCTTGTACTCTGAAAGAAACTCGTCTCTCTGGGCGCTTATAAATCGGCCTTTAAAATGGAACTGAATAATACCCATCGTACTGTTAACTGCTAAATGCGATAATTATATGTTAAATGCGATAATCAAATGTATAATAAATGTTATAAGGTTCGATTCATCTTCTAGCAAAGTCAGTGAAAGATTTTCCTTTGCCTTTGTTCAGTCCACAGATTCAATACAGTGCAAGTGTTAAACTTCTTCGATACTGGGCCGAGTATGGCAACTGATGCTAGGTCGTCCAGACGTTCGGGTGACAGTCGATTCCTGAGGGTTATTTTGATGTGATTCTGAACTGAGAACCCCCCGCTCAAACTGTCTTTATCGCGGAAATAACTGCCGTTTCCTCCGCACTAAGAATCCGGTTGTGCATTTCCTCAAGAATTTTCGCCATGTTCTTTTCCTGAATCGCATCTTTGTGATCACTACATTTCATCTCCACTAGGGTCGTTTTTCCATCTGTTTTCACCCAGCCGACTTTGTCGGACTGGGTTAGTCGTATCACTATAGGGGGCTTGAATGTATGTGTGTATGTTGAACTTTTTCTTTAAAATGGTACTCCTACAGTTTTGCTCCAATCGTTTTGATGTTCCCTGGGTGGTCCCCCACCTGGCTATTACTTTTTTTTGACGATTAACGAAAAACTGAGAAAATGGCGGCATTTTTTGTGCCCGTTTTTACCCATTTTAAAAATGCTACTTCTACTACAATTTTACTCCAATCGTTTCGATGTTACGCAGAGATGTTCCCCAGGGGTTCGCCTACCAGGCTATTATTTTTTTCGCGGTTCGTCAAAAACTGCCGAAATGGCGAAACTTTGAAGTTTGGCAAAAACTGGAATTAATGGTAGTAAATAACTGAATTGTCAAACCATTCATTTCTCCCCTAATCTTTTTCATATAGTTATAAAATTTTAATCGAAAGTTTCTTAGGTGCTTCTCCACATGGACTTTGTTTTTTTTTCCACAAATGACAAAAAAACTCGTTTGTGTGTATTAAAATTATGAAAAGTTACGTTCGGAAACAAAGTAATGTTTTGGCCCAACAGTATTCTGTTTCAGATTCGTTTTCTCTTTCCTTGCTGGGTCATGTCCTTGTACCTGCTTGTTTAAGAGTCTTGACCCGAGGTGCCTTAGTATTGTTGTGTGACGAAAATTGTTGGTTCTTCTGGCTAAGGCATTGTTTTCCAGCATCGCGACATACCATGCAAAACATGGCATTTTCGTCTTTATCTAGCTTCAGCCATTCATACATTGATAGTCATTTAGTTTGGAATTTATGAGTGACTTTTGGTTTTTTAGCACGAGGTTCACCATCACTTTCCGAATGAACTTCTGACGTACTCTGACTCTGCAGTAATGTTTCGTCAGGATCAGTTTGTTCACTATCTCTAACATGTTTTGTTTTTCTTTTGAAAAAGTCTAGCTGTCACTTTAATTTGTTTCGTCATTATTAAATGTAGAAGTCCAACTGAGTAACTAAACAGTTTTTAGGCCCCAACCCTTCTGACTGGTTTGGGGTGGCCGTCCGTCCGTCTGTCTGCCCGTCATCGCTTTATTAGCCCTCAGCCAATATTGGCTGAAGGCTATTGCTATGGCCGTGTCCGTCCGTCCGTCTGTCCGTCCATTAACACTTACCTTGTGAACACGCTCTAGCCTACAATTTTTTGCCAATCGCTGAGATATTTTAAATATAGCTTGTATATGGACCAATGAAGATCCCTATCGTTTTTGAGCCATATTCGACCAAGGACAGTGGCTCAGCTGGATTTGGAAATTTTCTTATTTGTACCATTATCAAGTTTGCTTAACATGTGGCTTGTGAACACTCTCTAGCCTACAGTTATTTACCAATTACTCCGATATTGCGCATATAGCTACTATATGGAGTAATGAAGATGCCTATTGTATATGAGCCATATCCGACCAAGGACAGTGGCTCAGCTGGACTTTGAAATTTGCACATTTCTACCAATATCAGGTTTGGTGACATGTGGCTTGTGAACACTCGCTTACCTACAATTCTTTACCAATTAGTAAGATATTTCAGATATAACTAGTATATAGACTAATAAAGATCCCTATTGTTTATGAGCCATATCCGACTAAGGACAACGGCTCAGCTGGACTTGGAAATTTTCTTATTTGTACCATTATCAAGTTTGCTTAACACGTGGCTTGTGACCACTCTCTAGCCTACAATTCTTTACCAATTACTAAAATATTTCGGATATAGCTACTGTATGGAGCAGTGAAGATCCTTATTGTTAGTGAGTCATATCGGACCAAGAAAAGTGGGCTCAGCTGGACTTGGAAAATTTTTTATTTGTACCATTATCAAGTTTGCATAACATGTGGCCTGTGAACACTCTCTAGCCTACAGTTCTTTACCAATTACTAAGATATTTCTTAGTATGGAGCAGTGAAGATCTTTATTGTTAATGAGTCATATCGGACCAAGAACAGTGGGCTCAGCTGGACTTGGAAATTTTTTATTTGTACCATTATCAAGTTTGCTTAATATGTGGCTTGTGAACACTCTGTAGCCTACAATTCTTTACCAATTACTAAAATATTTCGGATATAGCTACTGTATGGAGCAGTGAAGATCCTTATTGTTAATGAGTCATATCGGACCAAGAACAGTGGCTCAGCTGGACTTTGAAATTTCATCTTAAAGCACTGCCACCCTTTCTTTCTTTTCGGTGCTAAGGATTGAAATGAGCCTGTGACCGGCCTCAAACCTACTATTTTCCTTGTTTCGAATGTTCCGGCTGGCTGAGGGCTATGCATCTCTGATGCCTATGTTATCCCTTTGAATTTGGGGGGGGGGGGGGCGGTTGGGGCCTCCTCGTGACATGTGGCTTGTGAACACTCGCTAGTCTACAATTCTTTATCAATTAGTGAGATATTTTAGATATAGCTAGTATATAGACTAATAAAGATCCCTATTGTTTTATGAGCCATATCCGACCAAGGACAGCGGCTCAGCTGGACTTGGAAATTTTCTTATTTGTACCATTATCAAGTTTGCTTAACACGTGGCTTGTGAACACTCTCTAGCCTACAATTCTTTACCAATTGCTAAAATATTTCGGATATAGCTACTGTATGGAGCAGTGAAGATCTCTATTGTTAATGAGTCATATCGGACCAAGAACAGTGGCTCTGCTGGACTTTGAAATTTCATCTTAAAGCACTGCCACCCTTTTTTTCTTTTCGGTGCTAAGGATTGAAATGAACCTGTGACCGTCCTCAAACCTACTATTTTCCTTGTTTCGAATGTTCCGGCTGGCTGAGGGCTATGCATCTCTGATGCCTATGTTATCCCTTTGAATTTGGGGGTGGTTGGGGCCTCCTCGTGTTTCACAAATACTTACTTGTCTTATTTCCTGTGATGTTATGAAGTACGTGTGAAAACGCACACAAAAGGGAATGAATATCATTTCCAGAAAACACATTATAATTTTACACAATATGTTTTTATCCGGAATGGATAGTAAGATCAATGCGTAATTTTCTTGAATTGCGAGCCTTCCATAAAATGATGCGTCATTTTGCACACCATTTTGTATCCAGAATGGTATGGTAAGATCAACGAGGTAATCGTTTACTTGAAAATGTGTAAAAGAAGCATATAATTAAAGCAATTTTAAGATCTGCAAAGGCGCGCCGCTGATTTTCATGCGTTTTTTCTGTCAGACGTGCGTTTTTCGAACGCGCCCTTGATTTTCGTGCGTATTTTCGGATTTCGATGTGTTAAAAAAAACGCGCAAACGCGCCCTCGGACGAACCCTGTTATGTAACACATGTGCGGTCAATAAATAAAAGTTATTGTTGTGAAATATTCACTATATGCTGGATTGACCTAGGAAAAAAAATGCTGTGAAATACTTATTGTTTTTTTTTTAATTTTTTTTTTTAAATCAGCAAAATACAGGTGGAAATCGGCCAAAACTTGGGAATCCCACGGCTGCTATTTTCCAAACAGCACAGCAAAAAATCGAATGGAAAGACTCCCATTTTTCTCCCATTGGGGTTAACGGTGTTATTTAAGAAAGGGTGCATCACATAAATGGCCCAATTATAAATTATGGCGCACAAGATTTATGGTCAGATAGCAGTTTTTAGGCCCATACCCTTCGGATTGGGGCCTATAGGTTTGGGGTGTCTGTCCGTCAGTCTGTCCGTCCGTGCCCACAATGATTATGTGGTGGATTTTCGGTACATCCGTCACTTATGTGGTTTTTGCTCCTTATGTGGTGGTTCTTATGAGGTAGCCAAGCAACCATTGAGCACAACACATACCACATAAGGGAGTCCGTCAAAGTCCGTAGATCAACTGTCCTGTAACACCATCTGTTGGTAAATAATGCAACTATAAAGCTAATTTCTAAAGCAAATAAGAAGAGCAGCATTTGTTTAAATCCCGCTGTTGGGTGGGGAGAATCTTAAGAATACACCCACTGCGTTCTGTTCCGTTCATTTCTTCATTCTTCCTTCTTTTTTTCCCCACTTGTTTCTTTAGCAAGTGCATCCTGATATAACCATCTCAGTTGGTGAATGGGACGTTAAACACCAAAAAAAAAAAAAAAAAAATTAAACATCAAAGAGACAAATAATTTGTTTGAAACTAGAACGAATCCGCTACATAGCGGAATTGGCCCACTTGCAAAAACCACCAAAGAAAATATTTGTATTACATTATGACCAAAAACCTAAAAGTCAAGCAGTACCCCCTTCTTTATCATCGCTTTCGTCCACCGGGCTCAAAAATGAATCCCAAATCCCTCTGTCTATAACCCTGTTCGAGGTAAAAGTCAACTTCCGGTTTTTGACCTTTACCGTGACCGAGAACATTAAGGTCACCGAGGAATTTTTTATGTACGTTAGTTGGGCGGAAAGGGTCGAAAATGGACTAAAAATCGCTCTATCTCTAACCGTTTTCGAGATAATAGTCGACTTCCGGTTTTTGACCTTGACCGTCACCGAGAACATTAAGGTCGCTGAGGAATTTCTTATTTAACGTTATTTGCGCACAAAGTGTCGAAAATAACCTCGCTCAGAATCGCTCTATCTCTAATCGTTTTCGAGATTATAGTCAACTTCCGGCTTTTTACCTTGACCGTGACCGAGAACGTCAAGGTCACCGATGCATTTCTACAGTAACGTTATTTGCGCTCATAGTGTCGAAAATGAGCTCAAAATAGCTCTATCTCTAACCGTTTTGGAGATAATAGTCGATTTCCGGTTTTTGACTTTGACCGTGAACGAGAAGGTCAAGGTCACTGAGGTACCTCTTGTTTAGCCCCAAGGGGTCGACAACCAGCTCGAGATCGGTATATCTCTAATCGTTTTCGAGAAAATAGTCAACTTCCGCTTTTTGACCTGGACCGTAACCGAGAACATTAAGGTCACCGAGGAATTTCTTATGTAACGTTATTTGGGCGGAAAGGGTTGAAAATGAACTAAAAATCGCTTTGACTCTAATCGTTTTCGAGATAATAGTCAACTTCCGGTATTTGACCGTGACCGTGACCGAGAAGGTCAAGGTCACCGAGGTGCCTCTTTTGTGGCGTTGTTTAGGCTGAAAGGGTCGAAAATGACCTCAGCAGTTCTGTATCTTTAACCGTTTTCGAGATAATAATCTACTTCCGGTTTTTGACCTTGACCGAGGCAACTCTTATATAGCGTTGTTTAGCCACAAAGAGTCGACAATCAGCTCGAAATCGGTATGTCTCTAATCGTTTTCGAGATAATAGTCAGTTTCCGCTTTTTGACTTTGACCGTGACCGAGAACTTCAAAGTTACCGAGCCATTTCTAAAGTAACGTTATTTACGCACAAAGGGTCGAAAATGAGCTCAGAATCGCTCTTATCTCTAACTGTTTTTGAGATAATAGTCGACTTCCAGTCTTTGACCTTGATCGTGACCGAGAAGGTCAAGGTCACCGAGGTAGTTCTTATGTAACGTTGTTTAGGCCCAGGTGGTCGACAATCAGCTCAATCTCTAACCGTTTTCGAACTAACAGTCAACTTCCGGTTTTTTACCTTGACCGTGACCGAAAAGGTCAAGGTCACCAAGGTACCTCTTATGTAGCGTTATTTAGGGTCAAAGGGTCGAAGGTGGCTTCAAAATTGCTGTATCTCTAATCGTTTTCGAGATAATAGTCGACTTCCAGTTTTAGACCTTGACCGTGACCTAGAACATCAAAGTCACCGAGGTATTTCTAAAGAAACGTTATTTGCGCACAAAGGATCGAAAATGACCTCGCTCAGAATCGATCCATCCCTAATCGTTCTCGAGATAATTGTCAGCTTCCAGTTTTTGACCGTGACCGAGAACATCAAGGTCACCGAAGCAGTTCTAAAATAACGTTATTTGCGCTCAAAGGGTCGAAAATGAGCTCAAAATAGCTCTATCTCTAACCGTTTTGGAAATAATAGTCTACTTCCGGTTTTTGACCGTGACCGAGAAGGTCAAGGTCACCGAGGTACCTTTTATATAACGTTGTTAAGCTCCAAGGGGTCGACAATCGGCTCGAAATCGTTATATCTCTAATCGTCAAGGTAACCGAGGTACCTCTTATGTAGCGTCGTTTAGGCTGAAAGGGTCGAAAATGACCTCAAAATCGCTGTATCTCTAATCGTTTTCAAGATAATAGTCGACTTCCGGTTTTTGACCTTGACCGTGACCGACAACATCAAGGTCACCTAGAGATTTCTTGTGCAACGTTATTTGGGCCCAAAACGCCGAAAATGAGCTCTATCTGTAACCGTTTTCGTGATAATAGTCAGCTTCCGGTTTTTGACCTTGACCGTGACCGAGACTGCCAAGGCCACCAAGGTACCTCTTATGTAACGTTGTTTAGGCCTAAGGTTTTGACAGTCAGCTGGAAATCGCTCTATCTCGGTTTTCGAGATAATAGTCAGTGACTTTAATTTGACATTGACCGCTGGGGTCCAAAAAAATTGCGGGTTCACGGAGACCTCGTCGTCCTCAACACGTGTACTGAATTTCATCTCCCTCTATAGGAGGAGTTTTCTGGAAACGGAAGAAAAAAAAAATATCTTTATACATTGAAGTACCACATATAGAATTCCGTTTATTTACAAATGACACACACAAAGCATAAAGGTTATTGACACTGAAATGACGCCTGCTGGGAACCACATAAGCGCACGGGCAAATATATACCACCACGTAAGTATTTTTTATTCCCAAATAATCTTGTCCGTGACCTACCACTTAAATGCATTTCAGGCATATCAAATGCTACCACATAATGCAGCCACCACATAAGATACCTCTCGTTGGTCTGTCCGTCCGTCTATCTGTCATCTCTTTATACCCCTATGAATTTGAGGGGCGGTTGGGGCCTGCTTGTGTTTCACAAATACTTACTTGTTTACTGAGAAAAATATGTTTTCTTGAGATCAAGATATCGAATCCCTCATTATCGCCAACAACAACAGTGAATCCACAGTTGCAAAACCACGCTTTACTCTAGTTTGGGAGTTTCGCTGAGATCGAAAATAATGCGCCAGGGTACTTCTCAGTGTGCTTTTAAAGAAAAAGCCTGCCAGTTCGAGCCTCGGTGTCCTTGAACGTGCGCCGAAAGATCCCGAGTCTCGAAAATTGAGATCAATGGCCATTTCTATTTAAGGAACTGTGACCCTTTCTGTACCAGGAAGATAGAAAGGGTCCTCTGGGACTAGATTTCAAACTGTTATGCAGAAAGTCTATGTAAATTAAATTTTGGTCCATGGCCTGCACTGCGAATTCTGAACACACAAAGTAGGGAAAAACATGAGTAGACATAACGAGAAAGTTTTATTCGTCACCTGTGCCTTTTGCTTTCGAGCTTTCATCGGACCACAGTGTACGAGTAGAGACACGAAAGTACAAGGAATAAAAGTGTGGGGGTTTGAAGATACATGTAAGCCAATTCGCACTTTCGGGTCTTTCCGATGGAGGTGTTGTTTCGACTGCAAATTTTTGGGGATAAATTTAAGAAGTGTTTAGGGAAAAACATCAAAATTCTAATTTTCTTTCAACATGCGTACTGTCAAATTTCTAAAGCCATCATTTGATCTTTTAAAAACTATTTTACATATTATTCAGTCCCTTTAATAACCAACATGTGAATATGTTTCTGGCAAAATGGAATTTTGTTGATTTTTGCCGTTTTTTTATCATTTCTTTACATCCTTATCCCAACTGAATTGAGCCGAAACGCAAAAACCTTTCGGCAAAACTCAAAGTGCGAATTGGCTTATTCGGGTTTCGGCAAGTGTTTAATGGGCGCATCAGATCACAGTGTTCGAGCAGAGACACGAAAGTACAAGGACTAAAAGTGTGGGGGTTTGAAGATTCAGGTTTCGGCAAGTGTTTAATGTGCTTATTTTTTGGTCATTTGAAAGAAAATGCTGAATTAAACATTTCCGCAGTGCTTATACCGTAGATCAGTACAGGAGGAAACCATGGAGCACTTAATTATGGAATGGGGAAGGGATAGTGGATTTCAGGGAAGCTATTCTGGCCCATAGAGAAATAGAGCAATAGAAAGGGGGTGGCGCCCAGGCAACAGCGAAAGGAATTGTTGGGTTAAAAGGCCGGACTGGTTGAAAAGGGTGGGTACACAGACAACTATTTGCACAATAGTTGTGGGTCGATGAGACAGATGGGTGCAGGCGGGTGAGGCAGGTGGGTGATTTATATCGAAATAATTCAAAGGAGAGACCCTAAAATTGCTGGAGAAAGGAAGGGGGGGGGGGGGTAGGGCACACAGACTGAACTGCTCCCCCACCAGAAGGGACGCATCAGGGTGGCTCTGGACAGACAACACAGGAGGCGAGGTGGTGGGGGGGGGGGAGATTAAGGATGAGAGCGAGATTAGAGGAGCCAGAGGGCTGATGTCGACTCAGTTGGAACTGAGTGGGGTGTGGGGATTTGCTAGAGCAGAGACCTGACCAATGGTTAATGCCTTGATGGCACAATTTAGTTAGATTGACATAAATAACACGAACAGGAGCTTATGTAAAATAAACCCCCCTTGTATTGCAGAGAAAATGCCCTTGTGTATTTCTGAGTATGCTGCTCGAAGTTATTTTAAAACGAAGAAACTTAAAACCAGTGTAACTTCTGATTTAATTTACATTATTCAATTTATGAACAAGATAGCAAAATTGTATAATTCATACAACTGAATAGTATTTCTCAACATTATGTATTAACCGCATCGTACACACAGCGAATAAGTTTTGCCTGATGCACCCCATGTAGATGTATTGTTACGTTGGCACCCGAGCATCCAAAGGATTAACGGTGCCGCACAGGGATTACGTTTTGCCATTTTTGCTTGCACCCCAAATACCCTGACATCAAGTGGCATTCAGTGGTTTTGATTGGCTTTCTTTGATCCTGAGTAGTCAAGGTAGCGATTTCTTTGTTTCGACTGAACTTCAGTGAAACCTGCAAAATTTGCCATTTTGTCCTTTTTTTCACTTTGCCATTTTTTCCGTTGCCATTATTTCCACTTGCCATATTTTCCGTTGCCGTTGTTTCCGTTGCCATTTTTTCCGTACCCCGATTTACACAAGTAGCCGTTTAAACAAACAATCTCACTGACTTCTGTCTGACCACTTACGCACCCCTTTTTGAGTATATGTGTACAAGTGCTGCAAATGCACATCACTTTCTAGTGACCACATTTGCGTCACTGTTTATTTAAGACCCATGTTTCACTCCAGTCTTCAGTTGTCTACTTGTGTCATAACTAATCCTTATCTGTGTACATAGGCATTGCAGCTGTGTGCGGTTCTAAAGAATAAGTATTTTGCCAACCGTAGCCAAACAGTAATTCCGCAATCTGAACATGATTAGAAACACTATATTGGGTGGAAACGGGCATTTACGCCCCGACTGCCCTCACCCCCCCCCTCAGGACTTTACCCCCTTCTATTCAGCACTTAGAAGAATTGAAGTCGTTTACCTTTATCTCTAAGATTACATGATTGAAAGGAAATTTATCACAATATTGAGTGGTTTTATTTGATTGCAATTCAGTTGGTTGCGATCGCTATTACAATTCACGGGCATAATATGATTACAATTCAAACCTGCAATCAGCTGGAAGTAGGGGGGGGGGGTAAAGACCGGTGGGGTAAGGGCACCCGGGGGGAGGTTAAGGTCGGGTGGTAAAGGCCTGGGGGTAAAGGCCTAAACTGGCATTGCGTACATAGTGAACTATATGAACTTACGATTTAAACAGTAACTTGGATATTAAATTTGTTAAAAAATAGTTAGATGCATGCACAAGAGCATATAAGTGTGCAACATAAATATGCTGAAAATAAATTTCAATACTCCAAGTACATGCATAAAATTTTTTTTTTTGTTATCCTAAAGGAGGACATTACAAAATGTGAATGTGTACATTGTAACTGGCGGCCATTTAAAAATTCGATAACTCGAAATATTCGATTACTCGAACTTTTTGGTGGTCCCAAGCATTTCGTCTTATCGAGTATGTACTGCAAATATCGCTCTCCATGAATTTATTATGAATATCCATGAATTTATTAGTCATTTATTAGGTGGGGAGAAGAGATGAGCATAGTCATGCTTCAGGGTCACTGGCAGCTAACACTCTTGTGGAATCAACTAGCGTTTTCGAGAGGTTGGGGGTGGCTGATACCTCATGCATATGAGCAAGTGTGTATTAAAGATACACTTTGATCATCTGCCCGTCATACAGATGTGAATTCAAGTCGTCTTTACGGTGACAGTTTAAGTTTTGTGATATCAACTCGGGGGTTTTTCAGTGGATCTGATTTGAGCTCCAGGAAAAATCTGCGTTGTTGAATGGATTGCAGAAGCATAGAAAAGCAAAATAACCAAGAAATGCACAGTAATTAATTAATTTTCGTTCTTTCGTCCTCATAAACTGTTCTGTCCCACCCGTCAGGCTTTCGTTACATACACTGTCAACTCGAGAGGGCACATTTCTAGTTTGTTTAGATTCGCGCCATATCTCTGCATCCATTCATTGCAGATTCTGACAGTTTTATGGACGGGTCCTGTATTTACTAAAATTATGCAATGTCGCATGTTTTTAGTTATCAGAATATCCATTATTTTGCAATTTTTATATTCAACTTTTTTTAGGCAAACTTTTTCAGACTTTGCTTAGTGGAGTCTTGAAATCCATCGTGTCGGTGAAGTTATCCTGGAGGTGGGCAATGTTGCACTTTATTTTTTTTTATAGAAAAGTGTAAAATTTGAGCTTTTTTAAAATTACCCTTTGCCAAAAACTGGCAAAGAACATTGCAATCCTTTTGATGCCACCCCTTAATATGCTACGCAACAAGGATTGCTGCCCCTTGGCGCTGCTGCGTGCATGTTTTACTTACAAATAGTGTCGGAACGATCCTGCTAATGTATTGATTCGGTGGGGATTCTATCTTCTAGTTGCGTAGAATAGCGACGTCTCCAGCGACGTTTCGAATATATCGTAGAATTCATAAAAAATACAGTTCTGATACCATTGTCGACAGGTATTTCAAATTTAACTGAATGTTGCATTTAACATGCTGGTTCGAGTGGTCGCAACCTTTTTGCCATCTAATATGATGATAAAAGAACGGTTTAATAGCTTGTAAAGTATATCCTAACAACAGAATACATATTTTCCATACCAGACGAAAGTGGTATTTTTGAATCCAGTTCTGAAATCAGTAAGTCGACGCTAGAGACTTACAGTTGATTGGTTTCATGAATCAACCTATTCCGAACATCATTTAAAATATGTACCGAAACTGCGAGGGAATGGTTAAGTTTATGATCACATTGGCGTGTGTGACATCGGCAACAATGGCAATCAGGCAAGCATGCACGTCTGTTAGCCATGCTGAAAACCCAGATTCCATGCCACAGACCCGCCCCCCCTCCCCCCTCCCCCCTCCCCCCTCCCTCGCCCCATGTCTTCATCAGCGTGCCTGTTGTCTTCCTAGCGGAGTACCGTCCAGTACAGCTGCTGCAGGAATACGTCCCACTGATTTCGAAAGTACAGGTGTCTGATTTTTAGACGACTGCCAGAACAACCCCCCCCCCCCTACCCCATCCCGAACTGGTTTACAGGGATGTTCCCCTTTGAAACTTCCGATGTGATTTTCCAGATCTGTCGACGGTTTGAATATGGATAGAAATGTGGGAAAATTGGCCAGTATGAAGAGATCTTCAACGACGCGCAACGAACACGTTCCAAAGAAGCAAAGTAAGTTGCCTGGATGGGAAGGCTAAAAGGTTTGCGGGCTTGTCCTCATAGTAGCATGTCTCGGGTTTGACGACTTGACCTGTTACGTGTCAAAAAGCATCCTTGAGAGTGACCTTCCTGATCGAGTTGATTCTTAAGTGACTTAGCCTAAGTTCCTAGCAACAGTGTAAGTGACAACGATTCTACCAAAATCTTATTTTATTTCTTGAAGTGGACAGGGAAGTAATTTACTAGTACAGTTTTACCGACTTCGCCGGGATCATAAAAACATGTTGAATCATGCTTCATGTCTGTTGAACGGAATTTGTTGCATGGGAATCTATTGCACAGGTACTATTTAACCGATGTGTCGGATTAACCGATTTTGAGTGAGTTTGAGTGGGATTAATTACATTAATTACATTTCTTCTTTATGTGTTTAGGAGTCAGCGGTGGTGATGAAGAAATACAGTGTCAGAGGCGCGCGCTCCCAATTTTTGGGATGCGAAAAACGTTACTAAAAAACGTGCGGGCCTGTGATTCTCTGATCGTTCTTGGAGAAACAGCGTGCGGAAAAACGACTCAGATACCACAGGTGTAGTTTCGTATTTATATTGCAAGGAATCTGCTTTTACAATTCCAGTTAAAAATACCATTTAGTCACGTCTTTTCGGATTGATATAATGTATATTTGTTAGAATTTAAATATAAAGGTCGGAGTGAAAAATATTGTCAGTAACTTCATGTGTGTCGAAAGAGGCCATAAAAACGCTTTTGCAAGTGGGAGGTTATTGAACCATGAATTTGTCCCTACAAGCACGTTACCGCTTCTACTTTTGTTTTTGGCAAAAAACAGACAACAGTTGTATTAACACATTTTCTAAGAGCAAAAAAAAGTTATCGGATACCCACAGTGCAGTTATATATCTTCCTTGTGTTTGGTCAACCATTCTCCATCACACTTTTATAGAAAAATCTTCACCTCAACTGTGGGCGTATCCTTCAGTGCCAGTTGGTTAAAAGTAAATCTACGTCAGTTACCGGGAACAGAATCTTTATTCCTTGCTCACATTGTTTATTTTCAGTACATTTACCAAGATGGTCTGCATAAAAACAGGATCATTGCATGCACCCAAGTGAGTGTCTCTGCTACTATATGTACAAGTGCCCACTTTGTCCGTATTCGTTTAGGACGGCAAGTCTCAAAATTTCGTATTGTGATGTGTTTTTTGCCGATGTTTGTGGAGAAATAGATCAGTGTGGAGAATTTGACCGTAACACGTACGGTTGATTAGGTCTTAATTATTTTGGAAAAAAATGTTTCCTCACTGAATTTTATGAATTTCTAACCTTGAAAGAGTGCCGTGATGTCCGGAATTGAACGATGGAGCCTGCAGAACATTACATTTGCGGAATACGTGACTATACGCCTGTGAAAAGCGTCACACAAATGTCCCCCCCCCCCCAAAAAAAAAAAAAAACAAACAAAAAAAAAAACAAAAAAAAAACATAGTGTTATAAACTTATGATAAAAGAAGAATGTAAATGAAAAAGAAGTGTTAATGTGGAAATCTGCAACAAACGTGCAAACAGATTGAATGTGTACGATTTGTTTATAATGTGTGTTGACTGCAGCCCAGGCGAGTAGCGGCTATCACGGTAGCACAGAGGGTGGCACAGGAGATAGGCAGCGAGGTCGGGCAGCTGGTAAGTAAAAGGCGGCTGTTAAATTCTGTTTGCTTGGTCTTGATGGAGGTTAATCGAAACCAGCAAAAAAAAAAAAAAACAGGTTAGTTTAATATTATACCCATAAAATTATTTACGTTTAGTGTTCCAACAGGGCAATAGTCAGAATGCTATTTTTCAATTTTTTGACCTTTGCCCGTGGATGCTGTGACCTTTAGCATCAAGGTCGAAATCCGCAGTATTATATCATAAAGTATTGTTCTGATCTGGATTTTTTTTGGTCATAGGTGGGGTACTCGGTAAGGTTCGATGATTGTACAAGTGCTGAAACAAAATTAAAGTACATGACGGATGGCATGCTATTACGAGAAGCCATAGGTGACCCTCTGCTTAAAAGGTAGGCCAGCTTGTGAAAACAAGAGATTCTGTCTTAAGGAGAGGGTTTGAGACTGCCCTGGAAAAAAATCGTGTATTTTCTTAAAGTGTTGTTCAAGCTTTTCCCAGTATATGTTCAAGATATTTAGTTGTGTTGGATTTACTTTATTTTTATATTTCATTAAGCGATTGTGTGTTCTTTATACAGCCTAAATTCTATTTTTGAGATTACTGGAAAAATTTGTAATTGCTTGCGCCTCGTAGAATAACGAAGAAGGCGGGAGGGGGCGGGTGTGGAACCAGACGATAATAAAAACATGAAAAAAGGGTTTTCACTTTTACTTACAGATATTCTGTGGTGATCTTAGACGAAGCCCATGAGCGGTCCATCCACACGGACGTGCTGTTTGGAGTTGTCAAGGCCGCCCAAGCTCAACGAAGAGAAAGAGCATTGCTGCCGTTGAAGGTCAGTCGGGTTGCTCCTGGCATGTAAGTGGATTGGAAGAGGAGGCTAACCTAACAGAGACGAGACAGAGAAATGAATCTGCATAATTGGTCTGCATAAAACGCTCTAATCTAATTGATTCCCAAGTCAATATTTTTTTCAATATTGACTGGAACTGCAACGCCGATAGATATTGCAATTACTTATTATGAAAACGTCAGTTAAATCATGTAACAAAAAACATATTGACTTATTTCGAGTCAGCAAGAACATATTATTAACCAGTTACGAAAATGTTGACCTAAAGGTCACCTTTTGATTGTAGGTTTCACTCCTTTCAATTAGCGATTGCACTTAAGAGTCCAGGCAGAAGTTCTGTTTAGTTGAAGCTTTCGATCATTGAAAAATTATTGGTTCAGTATTGGAATGTAAAATTGAGCATTAAATTAGAAATCATTAGGAAGGAGACGCACCTATTTTCAAGTTCAAGTTAATGAAACTTGGTATGTAGCTTCTATGGGAACAAACACAGATCGGTATTGTAAATGGGCCATGTTCGTCCAAGGAAAATGGACCAGCTGGACTTGGAAAATTTCAGCTCTTGATTGACTATTGATGGCCGTGTTTATCTGATGGGGCCTGTGGGGAATATGTGGGCTTGCGCACTGCTCTAGTTTGTAGATTATTGTCATGTCGACTAATCTAGGCTACCGTTATTTGTAGATTATTGTCATGTCGGCTACGATGGACGTTGATCACTTCTCGCAGTATTTTGACAATGCTCCGGTGTTGTATGTCAGTGGGCGCCAACATCCGGTACAGGTGAGTCACGTGATACTGTCCAGTGAATAACAGTATCCGGTACGGCAGACCAAGTCACGTGGTACAGCCGAGTAGTTCAGAGGTCAACAATATCTTGTTCGGGTGGAGGGGGGGGGTTATAGGGTACAGCCCAGTAGTTCAATGGGTAACGGTATCCGGTTCAGGGGAATCAGCCAAGGAGATCAGTGGGCATAATGTAGTAACTTTCTTTTTCAATTTGATTTATTTTCAGTTATTTTATGCTGGTGAATCACAGAATGACTACCTGTTTTCATCTTTGGTGACCATTTTTCAGATTCACCAAGAAGAGCCAGAGTAAATATTTCCTTTCTTATTTTATGTCTGTAGAAACTTGTGACCTGGGCCACACGCTGTTGTTGTGCAATTGAAAAGTTTTGAGAAAACACCGTTTTGTATAAGGGGAAGGAACTATATTGTGGTTTCATGAAATATTTGTGAGTGAGTATTTTATGTTGCAGAACACAATTAAGTGAAAGATTCAAATAATACATTAATGCAAGGTAGTTAGATATTTAGATTTTCTACTTACTGCAGCATAAAGAAAAGCTGGTGTCTAAGTTATGGGAGTCATGACGTGCGGACTATGCTAACTTGCCTGTTTTTTTCCTTCATTACAGAGGTGATATCCTGTTATTTTTAACTGGGCAAGAAGAGATTGAAGCCACCGTGAGAGCGATTAAGGATATTGCCCTCACGCTGCCGCAGACCTGTGCTGCGATCTATCCGTGTCCTATGTATGCCAACATGCCGGCTGGCCAGCAGCTCAAAATCTTCAGACCAACATCGGAAGTAAGAATTAACCTGGCTTCCCACAGGTCATGAAGTGGCAATTATCGAGTGTTCATTTTCAGAATAATTACATTTTTAAAAAAGCGAGATTTTTTCTGCAATTAGTGACCAGTCACATTTTCTTGTTGCAAATGTAAAGTTCATTTTATTCGATGTTTTGTGTAATAACTAGTATTTTCACCAGGCAACCCATTTCGGAATGATAGTTTGTATTTTTTGAAATTTTAGCCAGCGATATCAATAAACTGTATTTACAACAGAAACTCATTACGACGACATGTTTAGGACCCAAAATTGATGATAAAGTTTTGTATCGTTTGTAACGTTTTAAACAATGTCATTACAACACAGTTCTTATGTTTATATGACAAACCGCGCAAACTCCCTTTCTGTGGGACGTAGCATGTATCGGTCGTAAGGAACTCAGAAACTTTTACAGACATTATGGGAAGTTTTTTTTTTTTTTTGAATATTTCATTTTAGGGTTTCAGGAAGGTTATAGTCTCCACAAACATCGCAGAAACATCAGTCACCATTCGCGGGGTGAAGTACGTCATAGACAGTGGAAAAGTGAAAGCAAAGTAAGGAGTAGTATGTCTATTATTGCTCCTCACCACCCTCCCCCTCCCCATCGGGTACGCGGTGTCTATTAGGAAAGAACATGGTATGGAAGTGTTTTTTTTCAGCACAGGTGGCCATTTGCCACATGTGCTATATCCATCGTGTGAGGCTTCTGTCGTCTGTCCGTCTGTAAACTTTTATTTTTGGCTACTCTTCTTTCATTTTCATGGGATAGTAGTAAACTTTTGTGGAAATATGGTCCACTCAGGGGGACAAATGCCCATTGTTTTATTTTTACAATTCGCCTATTTTCGCCAGTTTCGCTAACCGATCAAATATTAAATTAAATTAAAGCTAGTCTGGGCAAAAACAGTACTAGAGCCGATTTTTTATTTCGCCAATTTGGGCAATTGGCGAAATTCCAATACGCGTTTGTTTTTGCTGTGCTCACTTTTGCATTTCAATGGATTTGATAGATGTGGATGGAGTTGAGAGTTGGTCGCAGTTTTTTTTCCAAATGAGACTGAAACCAGGTAAGCCATCGGTTAAAACAGTCACTTGGTGCTTGGCTGCCAGAAAAACAGTGCAGATAGCTTAGCACAATCAAGATGGCTCCCTCCGTGTAGATGGAGAAGACTCTGCGGATGTAAGGCATTGCAAGAAAAAAATAGTAATGATAAATTCAATTCTTTTCTTTTTAGTCCCCCGCCACCGCGCGTGGCGCGGAGCGGGGACATATGAAACGGGCCGTGTCCGTCTGTCTATCCCCATCTATAGTGGTAAGTTTGTACGCGCCATATCTCAGTAACTAATACAGGTATTTCATTTCTTTCTTGCACAGAGAGAGTACATATATTGGAGGTGTGCAACGCGTGGTTATTTTTTTTTTTTTCAAAAAATGAAAAATTGCCAGATTTTGAAAATGTGCAATTGCCCCGATGTATAGTGGTAAGTTTGTACGCGCTAGATCTCAGTCACTATTAAACGGATTTTATGTTTCTCTTGCACACAGAGAAAGCGTATATTGGAGGTGTACAACGCCTGGTTGTTTTTTATTATTGTCGCAAATTGAAAAATTGCCAGATTTTTGAAATGTATGATAACCGCACAAATCACTGTGCAACGCGTGGTTATTTTTGATTTTTCTAAAAAAAAAAATGAAAAATTGTCAGATTTTTTAAATGTTATGAAAAATGTGTAATTTCGACTACTAAGAATCATAAGCCCACCACCTGTTTTTGAATTCCTAGCTATCGAGCTAAACCGGCCAAGTGCAAATATCAGCTTTGAAATCTGCTCTCATTTGCTATTGATCGATATTGATCGAGAGCAGCAGAGCCTGCAGTTGGATGATTGTTGTTGTATAAGGCAGGTATCTCAAGTTTAGCTGGACAGATTTCAACCAAAATTGGTAGGTAGAATGGTGGGCAAAGACGCTTGACCTGATAAGTTTTGGTGACCTTGGGTCAAAGGTCAAGGTAACTTTTTAAGCTCACTGAAACTTTTAAATTTTTCTCTTGGGGACACAATATCTCAGGTTGTGCGTCATGTGCACGCTGTTGTGGACATGATATGTCAATTTCGGCGGGACGGATTACAAATAAAATTGGCAGCTGGGTTGGGAAGCTAATGATCTTGACTTGATTAGGTTTTGGTGACCTTGTGTCAAAGGTCACTCCAACTGTTTTATTTAAAAAACGGAGGTGCGGCGGGGGACTTAACCAGTTTACTGTATACTTGTCCTATGTGAAATAAATAAAAAAAATGCTTCTACTAATAATAATGATAATAAAAAAAATATAATTATATAAAGACCCACTCTTTTGAAATTGTGCAGTTATGCACTAAAAATATATTTATCGCAGATGTGCAGCGTCGTGTTATTTTTTTTCATGAGTTTGGTGGGTCTTAACTCTGTCAAGCATGAAAAAAAAAAAAAACAGCACACTTTGCATCGACAGGATTTTGTCAGAGAGGTTCTAAAACCCAGAAGCCACAGCCTTTTAAAACTGGACTCTGAAAATAAATATGTTGCAGATGAGCATTGTTGTCGAAAACGGGCAAAAGTTGACCCATCAACAGAAATGTGTAAAAATTTGTAATGTGTGGTTTTTCCAGACAAGTCAGAAACTATAAAGTGTAGCTTTTTAAAACTGACACAGTGAAACTATCTGTTGCAGATGTGCGATATCGGGTTATTTTTCAAATTGGTCAAAAACGGACAGTTACACTTATCAATAGCTGATGAAATTTTAGACAGTTTGTATCCGAACCCTGCAGTGTTATCCATACAAATTCTAATGTAGGTGTGCCACGGGTTTTTTTTAAAATCAGGAAAACAAAATAAAAATTGGCACATCAGAGTGCGTAAAATAGCATGGGAATAATCGGATTTTTTTCTAGCTCTTATTTTACTATTTCATTATTCTTCCTTTTCCAGCCAATTGATCCTTTAGCAAGTATGTCCCAGTATAGCCTTCATAGCGGTTGAACGGGACGCTAAACACCGAACCTTTCAAGCTTTACACAGTGAATATACAGGTGTTGCAGACGGGCCAAGCGTTATATTTGAAATCAGTCAATATTTGAAGGATCGGGTTTTTTTATAATACAAAATTATACATTTTGTATGAGACTCAGCATCTTGGCATAATATTTAGATTTTGCAGTCTAAAACGAGATTGATGTGGAGGATACATAAAATACCAGGAAAATTTCTGCCAACTGTTCGCCATGTTTTGGAAAAAAGCGCAGTGCCAGTTCATGTCTTGTTCCTCTGACGTCACCTGTGCCCCGTCACTTCACGGTTTTGTGTTTTGTTTTTTGGCGCTTTTTGGGGGAGGGGGTTGGGGAGGGGAGGCGGGGGTTGGGTTTCAGCCGAATAGAATATCTTGGTAGATAACCATTGGGCTCCTCAAATTTAACGTAGTTATTTTGTTCAACAGGAAAAAATTATCATTTTACTATCAGACGTTCTTGTTGCTTACGCAATAGTTATCGAAATCAATTAACTCTACAGTACTTTTGTGCATGCGGCCACTGGGGGTCCGACAGAAACGAAAGAGGGTGCAATTTTTGCCCACATGACAACTCCAGTGTGCGATATATCACACATTTGCAGGTTTTCTCCAATGACTAATGAGTTGCCTTCTTTACTTCCACGCATCACACACATAGACTTTTGTACACGGTTTCTGAAAAGAACCCGTCGAATTGGTTCTGTGGCCATAATTGAGTAAACACTGTCGTCCTTTTTTGTGTCTCATAAATAGAAGTGTATGATGTTGAAATGTGTATTAATTTTGTACGAAGAGATGGTTCTTTGATTTCCACCCCTGTTGCTGTGTTTATTAGGACGTATCATCCGAAGAGTGGCCTGGACTTGCTCAAAGTGCAGAAGATTTCACAGAACCAAGCCTGGCAGAGGACAGGAAGAGCTGGGAGGGAGGCCCCAGGCATATGCTACCGGCTTTACACGGAATGCGAATTCCAGTCGTGGCCCTTAAGCACTATACCTGATATACAAAGGTTTGTGGATTAATTAAAAATGCAAAAGGCAGTGATCGTACCCGCATTAAAATGTGTTACCCAGTGAAAAGAAGGCAAGACTTGGCTAAGCCCCTCGCGAGTAATTCCATTGCGAAATAAATCGATTACGTTTCGGAAGGGGTAGATGGAAGACGATGTTTGAAATTCTGGTAGATGTGGGTGTGACGTGTCAAGATATAAAAGGCATAACTGCCCAGTCTCAGTGTTGTAAAATACAGGCACCACTTTCTGAAAGAGAAATAAAAGGAAATGAAAGTAAATAATGCCGGATAAGCCACGCCTAAACTGCAGACACTAGTGTGTCTGAGAAAATAGATTAATAAACAGTAAAAAAAAAAACAAAAAAAACAAAATGGCTGCCCTTTTCATTGATGCGCCGAGTGTATTGTTGCAGGTGCAACATGAGCAATGTGGTCTTACAGCTGATGGCCATGGGTATCAGAGATGTGTTTCATTTTGATTTCTTGGACAAACCTTCGCCCGAGCATTTAATGAATGCCTTTGACCAGCTGGTGCTGCTGGGTGCGGTAGAGGAGGACCGCAAAACGGTGCGCATTACATTGTTTAATATGTTGTCACAGCGACCAACGATTGTTTTAACGGTGTTGCCGTTGTCCAGAAAACTTGCCAAAGGAGAAAAAATGCTAATGAAGAAATCGTTGGTTTGGTGGTTGGTGAGAAAAGGAAAGTGCACATTGGAGAAAGTAATATTGATATCTGTGTTACTGTTTTTAATTGACGGAAATTACATAGGACTGAACCGCTGGTCTGGAAACAACAGAGCTGTTTGGAAAATGTTGAAACTGATAGCATTATTCGTAGAACAAGAATTGGGCATACATTACACAAAGTTATTTACTAAAAGGAGAAGTAGCACCAGAATGTATATGATGTCAGGAAGCTTTGACAGTGAAACATATTTTACTCGACTGTATTGATTTTAGTTTTACAAGGAATCAATGTTTTGATGTGAAGTCGCTGGCGACACTTTTTTCCACTGTAGATAGTAGTAAAATTATTGAATTTTTAAAGGAAATTAATTTGTTTGATAAATTTTAAATGACATGAAAACATAGAAATGGTTTAGACACAGTATGGCCTACATAGGCTAGAAGGTGTCATTAAATAAATGACTTACTAACTTACTTTAGTTGACGGCTCTTGGAAGAAATATGGCAGCATTTCCACTGGATCCCAAGCTTTCCAAAGTCATTTTGGCGAGTAGAGAGCATGGATGCTTGTAAGTTCGCGTGACTTTCTCTGTTATCCCCCGTGTAACGAAAGGATATACAGTTATTACTTGTCCATCCGTCCGCCCGGCCGGTATCTCCGGAAGTGCTCCGGGCTATATCTCCGAAAGTGCAGGTCGGATTGTTTTGAAATTTCACACACGGGTAGAGCACATACTCAGTGTATGCAGCGTCGTATTTTTATTTGGAATTCATGAAAAATTGGCAAAGATGACAGTATTTTTTCGATTATTGGAACTTATTTTCGGCGTTCGTGTTCAGGCTAGATCTTCAAAGCTATTAATCGGAGTGCTTGGAAATTTCATATGTAGAATGAGCATGTATTGAAAGTGTGCAGTGTCGTATTTTTGTCTGGATTCATGAAAAATTGTCAATATGATAGTATTGCAGGGTGCAAAACTTCGCTTTTGGATGTAATTTTGTCGTCGAGGCTGTGTTTCCAAAACTCGTAGGTTTTTAGACCAGCCGACTATGTCGGGCTGGTCTTATCTTATCAATAGAGGGGTATCCGTCGTCCGTATGTACGTATGTACGTATGTACGTATGTATGTGTGTATGTACGTGTGTAAACTTTTACTTAAAATGCTTCTTCTCCTTCAGTTTTGATCGGATTCCTCTCAAATTTTACACGAATGTTCTCTAGGTATACCTCTCTTTAAAAATTATTTTTTTTGGCGATCCGCCAAAAATTGGCCAAACGGGGGGCATTTCAAATTTTTCGGTTGCCAATTTTCAAAATGCTTCTTCTCCTTCAGTTTTGATCGGATTCCTCTCAAATTTTACACGAATATGCCCTAGGTAGACCTCTTTTGAAAAATTACTCATTTTGGCGATCCGCCAAAAATTGGCCAAATAGGGGACATTTTTTGGAAGGCCAGCCCAAGCTGGCCTTCCTATAGTGCTACATTCCGCTTGGGGGATTTTTTTTTTTGAGACGGTTCCAATTTCAGTCATAAATTTACTTTCATTCACAGTTTATTTACGTTCATTGATGAGTCAACTAATAGTAACTACAGTGGGCCAATGAAATTTGAAGATTTTTGTGATGTCATGCATCTGCTTTGAATATTGATCACCTCCCATTGAGGAACGTATTAGGGTTTGTCTCAAACATTGAATGAGTAGGACATTTATTGCATTTCGTCTGAAAGAAGCTGAAAAACAGCGACTTAGGAATACTGGACCATGAAACAAGTCGCAACTTGTCGTCTAGATTTGCCATAGTCACAGCGATTTGTTAACCTGTGGATTGTGGCTTACTATTTTGTTATTGAGTTTTGGCCGATATTCTTTGAACTTCGATAGCTTATTGATTTTGTTTCAAAGAGTCACTGTTTTCATGAAATATTAAAACATTTTTTTTGAATAGATTAAAAAAATACAGAGGCATTTTTATGGGTTTCGTGGCAATGCTTTCTTTAGATTGAGCATTGAAGTGTGACTGCATCTGTTATTGACCTGTGTGCCAGTGCTGCCCTGCAGTGTTAGCTCGTGGTAATCGTTGCCAGCGGTTATACTGCATTTGGGTCATCAGTGACTCACTTGCTGCGCACTTCTTTTTCGCTGTTTTTGAAAGTAGACTGTTCATGTTTTGGCAACACGGAAAATGTGAACGGTTGAGTGCGGAAGCACAGAGAGCATTTTACTCAAGTTTTGTTAGGAATTAAGTTGTAAAATGAATAGAATATTTGTTTCTTTATCCAACTTAAATCTCTTATACAACTCCCTTCAAATACATGTGTATATTGTGGCAGAACATGGCCTTCCACCGATGCTTTTAGCCTAGTTAATTTTTTGGTGTCAAATTTTCAAATTGCTTCTTCTCCCACAATTTTGATCGGATTCCTTTCCAATTTTGGATATTTGTTTTCAAGGTAGACCTGACTTGAAAAATTACTCGTTTTGGCGATCCACCAAAAATTGGCCAAATGGGGGCCATTTGTAATTTTGTGGTTGCCAATTTTCAAAATGCTTCTTCTCCCACAATTTTGATCAGATTTTCTTCAAATTCTGCACGAATATTCCTTAGGTAGGCCTCTTTTGAAAAATTACTCATTTTGGCGATCCGCCAAAAATTGGCCAAATGGGGAACATTTCTTAATTTTTTGGTGTCCAATTTTTAAATTGCTTCTTCTCCCATAATTTTGATCGGATTCCTTTCCAATTTTGGATAGTTCTACCCTAGGTAGACGTCTCTTGAAAAATTACTCTTTTTGGCAAGACGCCAAAAATTGGCTAATGGGGGACTTTTGTAATTTTGTGGTTGCCAATTTTCAAAATGCTTCTTCTCCCACAATTTTGATAAGATTTTCTTCAAATTTTGCAAGAATATTCCTTGGGTAGGTCTCTTTTGAAAATTTACTCATTTTGGCGATCCGCCAAAAATTGGCCAAATGGGGGACATTTTTTTATTTTTTGGTGTCAAATTGCTTCTTCTCGCACAATTTTATTCGGATTCCTTTTCAGTTTTTGTTGGTTGTTCTCTAGGAAGACCTCTCTTGAAAATTTACTTTTTTTGGCGATCCACCAAAAATTGGCCAAATGGGGGACATTTGTAATTTTGTGGTAGCTAATTTTCAAAATGCTTTTTCTCCCACAATTTTGGTCAGATTTTCTTCAAATTTTGCACGAATATTCCCTAGGTAGGCCTCTTTTGAAAAATTACTCATTTTGGCGATCCGCCAAAAAATTGGCTAAATGGGGGACATTTTTTAATTTTTTTGTGTCCAATTTTCAAATTGCTTCTTCTCCCACAATTTTGATCAGATTCCTTTCCAATTTTGGATAGTTCTTCCCTAGGTAGACCTCTCTTGAAAAAGTACTCTTTTTGGCGAGACGCCAAAAATTGGCTAAATGGGGGACATTTGTAATTTTGTGGTTGCTAATTTTCAAAATGCTTTTTCTCCCACAATTTTGATGAGATTTTCTTCAAATTTTGCACGAATATTCCCTAGTTAGACCTCTTTTGAAAAATTACTTATTATGGCGATCCGCCAAAAATTGGCCAAATGGGGGACATTTTTTAATTTTTTGGTGTCAAATTTTCAAATTGCTTCTTCTCCCACAATTTTGATCGGATTCCTTTCCAATGTTTGATAGTTGTTCTCAAGGTAGATCTCTCTTGAAATGTTACTTTTTTTGGCAATCCGCCAAAAATTGGCCAAATGGGGGACATTGGTAATTTTGTGGTTAGCCAATTTTCAAAATGCTTCTTCTCCCACAATTTTGATCAGATTTTCACCAAATTTTGCACGAATATTCCCTAGGTAGACCTCTTTTGAAAAATTACTCATTTTGGCGATCCGCCAAAAATTGGCCAAATGGTGGGCATTTTTTTATTTTTTCCCCTTATGAAAGAATTGAAAGAATGACTCCTCATCAGCCACAACTACACCGATCAAGTGAGCGAATATTTTATCCGTTCAGTTACGGCTTTTTTCGTAACCGCTGTCTGCGAATTTGATCATGATTTTGTCTGTGATTCTTGGAAATATATTCTGTAGGTCACGGCTGGTCACCATGTCCCTGGACATGCTTGTTTTAAAATTTCACACATGGTTAGAACAGATATTGAATATTGCCAAATAACTTTTTTAAACGTAATACTTGGCTCGATGTTGATTCGAAAAATCTAAATGCGAGTGTCTATGAAGAAAAAATACAGTTTATAAATTGCACTGAAACACTGAATGAGGCAGTGAGGGAAATCAGTCTCGAAAGAAGTTATGAAAGTAACGCCGGGAGAAGTGCAGAAATTAAATTACAAATATATGAAATGGAGATTTGGAAACTCAGCTTTTAGTGAAATTTTAGCTATGTTGAAATTGGTGACGTAATTGGCTTTGCAGGGAGGAAATTCTCACGGTTGTAGCTTTGCTGTCGAGCGATAACATTCTGTATAATTCACCTGATAAGGCAAGTCGTTGACATTTTTTGTACATACCCTGAATCAGACACATAAGTTCTAACGCAATTGTGGAATAAGCGACTTAGCCATCGTTGTGTACCTGACCGAAGATGCTGATAAGCGGCTTATCCTCTATTCCGTGCCTCATTGAAGATGCAAAGAAATAAGCAGCTTATCCTCTATTCCGTGCCTGATTAAAAATGCAAAGAAATAAGCAGCTTATCCTCTATTCCGTGCCTGATTGAAAATGCAAGGAAATAGGCAGCTTATCCTCTATTCCGTGCCTGATTGAGAGTGGTAAAAAATCAGCGGCTAAAGCCCCATTCCGTGCCTGTTGATGGTGCCAAGAAATAAGCTGCTTAATTCTGTTGATGCCTGATTAAGGTGACTGCGAAATATACGGCGTAACTCCCTTCCCGTAACCGATTGGGCAGGCTGCGATATGTAAAGCTAACCGTCTGTTCCACGCCTAATCAAGGATGCTAAGTTATCTGATGGGGATGCAAAGAAATAAGCGACTATTATTAACTGCTGGATAAAAGAAAATAATAACTCATAATATTACCGTAATAACCTTTAGACAGTAATACTACTAATAGTGAAAAATATTGAAAACCAGTTTGTCAACAGTTATTTTTATAGAAGTTTTTTGTCTTATGAAACAAGTTGATTTTGTGGCCTGTGATTGTGGAAATTCCCCATTTCGTGGAGATTATTGTGTGGTTGATCTGTTTAGAGGGAAGAAGCTGTTGCCGTGAGAAGGAAGTTCTCATCGTCGGATGGTGACCACATCACTTATCTCAATATGTATAGGTCTTATAAAGGTGTCAACGGAAATAAAGTAAGCATGTTATTGCATATATACACTTGTATATTTAAATTTTCGTCATTCAGGCGTAAAGAGCATCTATGGCTTTAATTTTTTTCTCTTAACAAAAACGGGCTGGGTCTTTTGGAATTTGTAGACGAAATTTCACACACCCTGGAAACATAAAAATATTGGAATTATCTAGAACAGGAGTTGTAAAATGTTTCGTTCTTGTCAGTTCACCTCTGTGATTAAGTTATTCGCTTGGCTAGCGAAGGGTCCCCAGCTCAAATCCTTCTGGCTGCAATTAATTCTTCACTAACATTGAACGCCAAAGGACCACCTGCGTTTGAATAAGAAGTCATGCGGCCGGGGATACCGTCTTTGTACCAGACTGGAAATTAGCGTGCATTCGTTATTCAGAAAACACGCTGAAGACAACAGGAAAATCACCAAACATATCTTAAGGCAAAAAAAAAATAAATAAATAAATAAATAAATAAAAAAAAAAAAAGAAAAAAAAAAAGAACACAACAGGGGAACTAGTTTTGCATTTAAATTATTATTTTTTTTATCTTTACATTTTGTAAAAATCTTTTTCACTGTTAACCATTTCCAACTGTGAACCTTATGCAGAAACATTCTTTTCTGCATAGGGAAATTATTTTAAGGTTCTAAAGACTTTACCTACAGGAAACTGTTATTTTAAGGGTTGGTGTCAGGATAATTTCATTAACGCCAAAGGAATACAGCAAGCCATGGAGATAAGAAAACAGCTGAGGGGCATCGCCGAAAGGCTTGATCTTCCGTTCGCATCGTGTGGAAAGGATACAGACCCCATAAGGTATGTGCGGAAGTATTACAGGTCCTCTTGCCAATGTCAGACCGCCAGCGTTTACAAAATAACATTCAATTTATATGGTTTGGCAAAGGCTTTAAGCATTGAACAGAAATTCATACGGACACTAGAGTAATTTTATAACCAAAAAAAAAAAAAATATTAGCTCTTACATTATTTCCAGTGGAAGTTTTCAACTTTGTTTTGGTTGGGGACTTAGCCTGTATATTTCGCAGTCACTACAAAGGAGTTGCTTGATGTTGACAAGAACTTCAGTTTATCTCCCGTTAATAAATACTGGCGATGAATTTAAAACGTCATTCGAAATGCTTCTATTACGGCGTAAAACTGAGTTTGCACACTTACCAGTGGCCGACCCAAAGTATGGGCGTAGATGTAAACGAATAAACGGAAGACAGAAAATTCATGAGAAATTTGGAAAAGCCTTTAAGGAACGTGTACGCGATTACAGTTTGGTTGGTGTGCTTATATTGCAGAAAATGTATGGTAGCCGGGTTTTTCATGGATTCCGCTGAGCTACAAATAGGAGGGTCTTATACTTCAGTAAGCTTCGTTTAATCGCCAACAAGTGAAAAACAAAGTTTTGTGATGCGTAATGCCATTTTTTTTCGTAATATATTTTTTTTGTGGTGCACTTTGTATTCGGCACATCTACAATGACGTACTCGACAAATATCAAGCTCAGCTTTTGCTATAACTGCCTGTTACAAGGAAGTATCACGTGGTACGGGCATGTATCACGTGGTACGGGCATGTATCACGTGGTACGGGCATGTATCTCGTGGTACTGGTATATATCTCGTGGTACTGCATGTATCTCGTGGTACTGGTATATATCCCATGGTACGGGCATGTGTCTTGTGGTACTGGCATGTATCACGTGGTACTGCATGTATCACGTGGTACGGGCATGTATGTCGTGGTACTGGTATATATCTCGTGGTACTGCATGTATCTCGTGGTACTGGTATATATCCCATGGTACGGGCATGTGTCTTGTGGTACTGGCATGTATCACGTGGTACTGTATGTATGTCGTCGTACTGCATGTATCTGGTGGTACTGGTATATATCACTTGGTACTGTATGTATCACGTGGTACTGCATGTATCACGTGGTACTGTATGTATCACGTGGTGCTGCATGTATCACGCGGTACGGGCATGTATCTTGTGGTACTGGTATATATCTCGTGGTACTGTATGTATCACGTGGTACTGCATGTATCACGTGGTACTGCATGTATCACGTGGTACTGCATGTATCACGTGGTACTGTATGTATCACGCGGTACGGGCATGTATCTCGTGGTACTGGTATATATCTCGTGGTACTGTATGTATCACGTGGTACTGCATGTATCACGTGGTACTGCATGTATCACGTGGTACTGCATGTATCACGTGGTACTGTATGTATCACGCGGTACGGGCATGTATCTTGTGGTACTGGTATATATCTCGTGGTACTGTATGTATCACGTGGTACTGCATGTATCACGTGGTACTGCATGTATCACGTGGTACTGTATGTATCACGCGGTACGGGCATGTATCTTGTGGTACTGGTATGGATCTCGTGGCAATGGTGTAGTCTTGCCGACCTGATGCACAATTTAACTGCTTTCCATAAGAGGCTGTTTTCCTATAAAGCTTGCACGTACATTTCTTTTCATAAACTGATATAGTTAAAATTAATTTCTTAGACGCACTGTTTCTGGAAATGTCCTATTGGTCACCTATCAAATTTGTGGGATGACGTTGCTCTTTACATTTTTCGATTTTATAGGGGTATCGCTGTTAGGTATACTGTATTTTGCAGTCAGTATCTGAACGGCATTTTTGTTCCAGTTGAACACACGAAAGCCTGTGGCGATTCACCCGTCGTCCAGCCTGTTTATGTGCAAGCCCGGATATGTTATCTTTAATGAACTTACAGAAACCACTAAATGCTATATGAAGTAAGTAGCCAATCAAACTGTACTCATTCTTATTTCAACTCTCAGTCATAGAACGTCTGGTTTTTCATTTTTCGCAGATCAATGTGCGAAGATGTATCTGTGGTGTTGATACGCTGTTTTCTTTTGTTTCTGTGTTATTACACAAATTTCATTTTCTAAGTTAAAAAAAAAAACAATTACTTTCGTTTGTAAATTGTGTTAGCCATTTGACATTTAGTTCTAAAAAGATACTTAGTGTAATCGCTTAGAAAATTTTTTTTTTCAGATTTTGCGTCACGACTATCCCAGATATTTTCAAGAATACCTTAGGAATATGTCCGTCATTAACACAGTATAAACATAGAATGCAGTGCCGCGATATATTTCTTTCATGGATTTCCTTCTTTTACAGGACATCATAACTCAGAGTAGGATTACGATTTTTGCCTTCATCTTTGCTTTGTTTCCAGGGACGTCTGTGTAGTTGACCCAGAGTGGCTTTATGAGACGGCCCCCGCATTTTTTCGCGGCAAGATTGGGCGGCGATGACGTCATGCATACCGCCCCCCCCCCCCGCCCACTGTATGGCCAAGCAGAATCAAAATCACGAAAGTGCTCTTGAAGAAATTGGCCGTTGTTACGGTTTAAGGAAGAGTTGGAAAAGGTGTGAAATGTTTAAAGAAGAGCCCTTGAACGATCTAAGTGAAGTGTTGTTTCCTTATTGACAATTTACTTCCCAACCGGTGCTGTGAAGGGGCGTGTTCTTTCCTGTTTGACTGCCTGTTAGTCAATTCGAAAATAAAATATGACAAGTCATTTCTTTCATTTTATTCTTGTTCTGTACAAAACAATCCGGTAGTGTTGCTAGGAGGCGCATCTCACTAGCTGTAAAACCAATAAAACCATTCTAGTGTTCACATAAGAGCTTTGATGTATGTCATAGATCTCAGTTACATCTGTCTTTCGGATAGCGATTTCACGCAATGTTCAACTTGGTTACTTTATTGGGTAAAGTGTGTAATTGTACTGCAAACATACATATAGATTTTTGCCTCAATGGCGTTAGAATCCTCGAATAGTTGCTATGTGCTTTATCTACGAAGTCGACGTTATAACAATACAAGACAGCTTTCTTCCGCACACAGAGGACATCTGGTACATATGAAGAGGGTGATAACATATCTCCAGAATCGCAAACATTTTTCACCCTGACATCAGAAATCAGTTGAAAAATCAAAGATCAGATTGCGTCAAAATGTTTCCAGAAAGCTGCCTCTAGATTATTTGCCACAGTTTCAAATTTGGTACACGTATAGAGAGCAAAAACGTCCCGATGAAACCGCAAAACTTTATGGCATTGACATCAAAGGTCAAGGTCAAACTAAGTTCAAAATAGGTTAAAAAAGATGCATCATGAACAGCTAGATTCCGTGGTCTGAATCTCGTGGTCTGGATCTTGACCGTGAAAGTCAAGGTCAAACGCCACGTGACCTGTCCAGATATAACCGTTAGATAGAGAGACCTACTTGGACCTAAAACACGTGACATAAGAGGTGGCTTGATGACCTTGAGGTTTTTCAAGATCAAAACGCAAAAGTTAACAATTATTTTGGAAACCGTTGGGAGGTACAGCAATTCTGAAAATTCATTTTTGACCCGTTAGGGCTAAGACTTTACCTAAAATGTACCTCAATGACCTTGGTGTTGTCCGTTCCTAAAATGTACCTCAATGTCCGTCAAGATCATTACCTAAAACTGTAAGTATTTTTGCGACTTCATAGGGCTGAAGGACGTTAAATGAGATATACTACCGAAAACTATTGCGTCAAGGTTTAGTATCAGAACCGATTGTTGACCATTACCTCGAAAACCGTTGAAGACGTTACATAATATGTCTTTCGGTGATTGAGTTTCTCCGTCAAGATCAACACCACAAACCGGAAGTTGAGCATTTCTTCGACAACCGTTAGAGATCAGCAAGCACAGCAATAATCTCACTTCGGTGTGATTTGTAGATTGATCAAATCTGAAGTTACCGCAAGACACCCATCTGTCTGGCATGCCTAAGATACTCGAGACATGCCTTCAATGACGGCCTTCGCACCGAAATTGCTCTCGTATTATTTTTAGCCTAGATGAATTTTGTTGTTGGGCTATACCCATCGTTTGTGCGATATCCGTCGTTCGTTATGTGTGTTTTTGTATGTAAACAATTTTTATTAAACCCCAACCGGGCGAGCCCGGGGGGGGGGGGGGGGGTCTATAGAATTGTCCTCTGCCTGTCCGTCCGTCCGTGTGTCACGCTTTGGATGCTGTTTTGTTTTCACGCAAGTTCTCCAAAAACTATTTACGCTAGGCATATGCAACCTTGCACAATGAAAATATATATATTGAAGTTGTGCAATGTCGTGTTATTTTTCAAATCGGCCAAAAATTGCCAAAATGGCGACTTGTCACAAACTGTGATATTTTGAGATAACTGCAATGTAAGACATGGGTGCTTCCCACGCGAGATCTCCGAAACCATTAACCCTAGGCATATGCTACCTTACACAGTGAAAATATATATATTGAAGTTGTGCAATGTCGTATTATCTTTCAAATCGGCGAAAAATGGCCAAAATTGCGACTTGTCAAAAATTGTGATCTCTTGAGATAACTGCAATGTAAGACTTGGTGCTTTCCACGCGAGTTCTCCGAAACTATGTATCCTAGGCATATGCTACCTTGCACGGTGAAAATATATATTGAAGTTGTGCAACATCATGTTATTTTTCAAATCGGCCAAAAACTGCCAAATTGGCGACTAGTCAAAACTTGCCAATTTATTACATAACTCTAATGCAAGACTTAGCTCTCCGAAACTATTAATCCGAGCATATGCAACCTTGTACAGTAAAAATATATATAGTGAAGTTGTGCAACGTCGTGTTATTCTTCAAATCGGCCAAAAATTTCCAAAATGCCGACATGTCTAAAATTGTGATTTCTTGACATAACTGCAATGTAAGACTTAGGTGCTTTCCACTCGAGTTCTCCGAAACTATTTATCTTAGGCATATGCTACCTTGCACAGTGAAAACATAAACATAACATAACTTGTACTGTTTGGCGATTTGACCAAATCTAAGAAAAAAACAACAACAAAAGATCTGCTACTGTTCCTACAAACACAGCTCAATTGCGTTGAAGTTTCGCAGGGATGCTCCCCTCAATTTCCTGCATCAGGCTTGTACTTGGTTTGGCGATTTAGCCAAAATATTGGCCAGAAACGGTCGAATTGCAGAAAAATAAGAAAGTGCTGGTATTTGACAGTTCTTCAACAGTCCTAATGTGGGGAGGACGGATTTGTCTAGTGGTGAGCAGTGTCGCTTGTGAAGCATGAGGTCATGACTTCAAGCCCCACTCAATTGGCACTTCTTCATTGTCCTCCTCAATAGTTTTTGCAGGCTTTATGTAAAATATAGGTCTGCTCCTCCCCACACGTGCATATATAGGCCCACATTACATTAGTTCATCGGTTTTCAGTGGTTCAGAACTTTAAGGTCTATACACTAAATTATAATCATCCGAGTACTGTGAACCGGCTTGAGCAGAATTATCTGAATAAAATTGTGTTTTAAAAACTCCCCCCCCCCCCCCACCTCCATTTCCTAATTTGAGCAAATCTATGCAGAATATCTCGATGACGGAAAAGCATATCGATTTCAAATTTTATATAGATAATCCTTGGTTCAGTAGGATGGCTGTTTTAAACTCTTAACGGCTATAGTGAAATTAAGAAAGGCGTATGATGTCAATACGTTTAAATCTTGTGTGCAAGGTTTCTCAGGCGTTGAACAGTTATTAATTATGCTAGGGATTTCCGCATTTAAACATGGGGAACGGATACGAATCTCCTTGTGTCCTAAAGCACATAAATAAAACAGTGATTACGGAATGGTATACTCGTATGTACAGGCCCCAGCAGGCGTAGCTATTGATTTTTTTTCGCCGCAAATTATTATTATGATGTAACGGCTAGCATTGTTTGCAGCACCTGGAAGAAGTTTTCATTTAAAGGTGAGCTGTCTGATATCTTGTGTTATGGCAAGAAAAAGAATACTGAAATACCAACAACTAAGTTACGTACCCCACCCCCATTCAGTAATGGGATAAAGGTGATACGCAGTCCGACTTCTGGGCACACGACATATATTTAGTCAGATAACTAAACATTACTAGATTACTAAACATGTTCACACCACCAAATACTACATAGACTGACAGATTACTACACATGTTCACACATAAGATTATTGACAAAGTCACGGTGACACAAAAAAGGCAAAAGACTATAATATTTAGGCACTTCTTTTATTGCGCAAACAATGTTCTCTTTTACAGAAGTACATTCCAACCAATTGTGCAAGTTCGGCAAAGTTATCCACGTGCTGTGCTATTAAAACATGGCTAGTGACATCAGTTGTCAACTTCTAAATATGTTTACCACAAAATATAATAATAAATAAATAACCATCTAATGCTAACAAACAATAAAATAACGAATGAAACTAGAAAAACGACAACTACTGCTTCTATAACTAGTATATATATATATAATGGATAAACATAGGTCCTGGTTGTCGAAGCAATGTCCCATCAATTTAATCGAAATTCTTAACTTGCTGCAAAAAAAGTTAAAACGCAGCATTTAATGGGTATTCGTATAATTGAGCTAAAATTTTGTAATCGTTTCCCATGTGATTCACAAAACCATGTCGTATATCGTTAGTGGTAAAATGTTGTATTTATTCTATTTTCCATCAAATTTTTTTCTAGATGAACATTCTTTTGGAACTGGTTGTCATTTCCATTGCCACTACTGTCGCTTTTTGCGTTCTGCCGCCGTATCAACCTGTTTTGAGTGCTGACGCTGGATTGACACGAAACCAATTAATTCGATATTATTTTGATCTGGGATATACATACATTCTTTAAAAGCATTTGGGAGTTACTTTGGTATGTTCTTCTTAAAATTAACTGTTCTCCAACTCTTCTACACCATAATAAAGACAAAAATATACAAACCATTGTTGTATTATAGTATCCTACAATCCAAAATGGCGGTCTTTGTACTGTACACAAACATGCAAATGCGTTCGCAATTAGAAATACGAAGTCTGAATTAGGAAGTCAGAAATAGGAATTAGCAAGCCAGAAGTAGGAAGCCAGAATTGGGAATTAAGAAGTCAGAATCAGGAATTAGGAAGTCAGAATTAGGAAGTCAGAAATGGGAATTAAGAAGTCTGAATTAGGAATTAGGAAATCAGAAGTATGAAGTCAGAATTAGGAAGTCAGAAATAGGAATTAAGAAGTCAGAAATAGGAATTAGGAAATCAGAACTAGGAAGACACCACGGAGCTTTGTACGAAAGCCCCGTGGTGTCTTCCTAGTTCTGATTTCCTAATTCCTATTTCTGACTTCTTAATTCCTATTTCTGACTTTCTAATTCCTAATTCTGACTTCTTAATTCCAATTTCTGACTTCCTAATTCGGACTTCCTAATTCCGACTCCCTAATTCCTATTTCCTATTTCTGACTTCCTAATTCTGACTTCCTATTTCCTATTTCAGGCTTCGTAATTCCTATTTCTGACTTCCTTATTCCTAATTCTGACTTCCTAGTTTCTATTTCTGACTTCCTTATTTCTGCTTTTTGAACACGCATTGCACCCTACCTCCTTTTAAGCACATTTTCAAGACTTGGAGGAGCAAGCGAAAACATGACACAGTCACTTACAAAACAAGTTAAAATGGTGCTTTAAGCGATCACAGCGCTACATCAGGACAAAACAAGTTAAAAGTTCTCATTCTATGTGAGAAGAATGATATTTTTGGCCTCCAGCCTACGGGCGCGTACGGACTTCCTGCTCAAGGCAAAAAACAATAAAATAAAGTAATAAATAAACAAAATTCTGCACATATAGAATGAAGTATTGTATTCTATTCTTATTTCGAAAACTGTTCTGTATTGGCACAACCTACATTCAGTAACCGGTTTTCATATAACTGCAGCAAGCCATCAACAATTTTTAACTGGTCCACTCTGTCAGTACTAATAATCATATGTTCAGAGAAATGTATGGCGTAAGCACTTGTAACAGCGGTGTTTTATTTTACAGGAAATGCTTTATTTACTTTTTTTCGTTCTCAAGATTTTTGTTTAGTAATTCTCATATATTTTTTGGCAAATCAGAAGTAATTTTTCACCAACATTTAAAGGTATTACAACAAGATAATAGAAAACAAAGCACAGCATCTCTGAACCGACTTGGGACACCTCAAGGAGAAGGCAGTGACCTCTTACAATGTTTACGCTGCGTTAATGAATAGCAGTCCTTTGAAGTTTTTAAGGCAACTGACAACAGAGTGGAAAAATTCGGGAATCATCAACATCAACTCGAGGCGCAAGATTTCAGAGACTGGGATCCCGAGGAATCCCGAGGAACCCCCGATCTGAAAAGTTAGCTTCATGCTCCTTCGCTTAGCATGGGTGGATTCCCACAGATTTCCTAAATTCATGTGCTACACACTGTGAAACCAAAGATTTCTAGGAATTATAGATTATGAATTATTTTTATTTCGATTAATCGATTGCGAGTTTATAATCGATTCAACCACTAATAGGCAGCGAAAACACATGACAGTAACATGGAGGGAAAAAAACACCAATCTCCTTTATAAAAATACAATCTCTAGCAAAAGGAGCATAATCTAAGCAAGATAAAACATCATACATATGTGAACGTCACGTTGTTGATATTCGCTTATTCTACACCGAACCCATAATGAAAAAAAATACAATAAACTGCAAAACTTTGATCAGCTCGTTTCCTTTTGATTTCATCTGACTGCCACCGAATACTGAGCAGCAACGTCCAGTCATTTGTGTTTGTAAACATACCGGTCTACATTGATTGTTGCCTTCACGCCAGTTCCCACCAAAGAACAAAACATTCTTTCTACAGAAGGCATGTTTGAACAGTCAAACGTAATGTGCTTGCTATGGCCTTTCATAGCATAAATGATAACACGTTATTAAGATATTTCCTCGCGAAACTCTCAGCTTCTAAGCTGTATTGGAAGGCTGGGGGAGGGGGGGGGGAGTGCTTCCGACAAGTTTCCCGGACAGATCACACTTTTCTTAAACTATTCCTTCTCTCTAAGTGTTTTATAAGTGTCCCCCTCACTCCTCCTCTTCCTCCTTCTCACAAGAACGTAACAAGATAGGTGCAAACTAAAGATCAATCCATCAGACTTAATAAAACAATGAACATGAAACAAAATACAACAAATTTTTACAAAACCCATAAAAATAATAACAAGTTAAAGATAAAATACAATAACAATAATAAAAATAAAAATAATAATAATAATAATAATAAGAAGAAGAAGAATAATAATAATACTGAAGCAAATATTTAAGAAAATCGAATACAAAGCTGCCAGATCTAATGTTTAACAAGATTAATGGAGCAAGCGTCAAAGTGTCCGATAAATCGTAATATTACCACCACTTGCCACTGCGGGATGAAAGAACGTACACGGAATGATCAGATTATGCCCGGTGATTCAGTGACTTCCTTGCCAACACTTGACTGTTACATTTGAGAAAAGATTTCACCTAAAAACCGAATATTCCTGCTTATTAGGAGTGGCGATATTTATCGATACAGCGATATATCGCGATATGTTTTCTCACGATACGTATCGCAATACGAATTTTGAAATATCGATATTTTTCGATATTTTCCGCTGCATGTTTAATTCAATATTTTTTGGTGATGTGCTAACGAGTGATATCTGCAATGCTGCTGTTCATCATTTTACACACCATATTCGGCTTGTTTTCGTTTCAGATATATTTTCACGAAATTTTTTTCATGTAAATTTCTGACCAAGTCGGCCAATTATAGTGATAGAACATGGATGATTTTTTGCTATATTGGATATGAAATGATTGGATAATTGAATGATATACTTGATAAAAGGAACATGTGACATTTTGCGATTCAATGTCAGAGTAGACGCTGTGTTTTTGTTTCAGTTTTAAATACAGAACTGTTGATGTTTCAAGTTAAAAATATACCAATCAGACATTTAAGTTTAGACACTCAATCAAACAGACATTCTTAAAATTTAGTTAAATACTGCCATTGCCAACATACTTTTTGTATTTGTTATAACGCCATTATCTATAACTGATCAATGCCGTTGGTAAGTCTTACAATTCCTGGAAATAAAACCATAAAACAGCTGCATTTTTTAGTTTTAAAGAATTAAAAATATCGCGATATGCATCGCGATACACAGCCAATATCGCGATACGTATCGCGATACAGACCGCGCCGCCATACCCAACCCTACTGCTTAGTGATTACGCTGGAGGTCTACATGGTTTCGTTTGCCAGAAATCTAGTTTGAAGAATCCCATCTATTTAGGTTTAGGTGAAATCAATAAAAAGGCTTAATCACTAAAATCGCAAATAAAACTAGAAAATAGACGTCGAGAATTGCAATTTAATGAGTAGTTGCTGTTTTAACTTCGGACTGGAGTTAGTCACAGTCAAAGGGACTGTACCACAGAGGAGAAATGTAACCTAAAAATTTGCAGAGTGGTCATTGCAAACAGGTTCTATTGTGTGTCTGTTATTTTTTCTCCGGGCTTTAACTACATTGCAACGACGCCATTAAGCAACCTAAAATCGATGTGGCTTAGGTGTCACAAAAAAGACCAAATGGCGAAGTATAAGCGACGCCGCTAAGGCGTCGTCAGGTGGTTGTTAAGATGATGTCACTTGAGAAATATATCTGCATCTTCAAAAGAGATTTCTTCCGTCACAAACGTAAATTGTTTCATAAAATGATAAAGGAGGTCGTTGCGAGATCGAATAACTTTTATTATCACTAGCTGGAAATAGCAGACTTTTGGGACAAGTATTCCATTGTGGTGGCACATCTGAGGTCAGATTTTTAGATCACATTTTATATGTCAATTTTTTTACAATATATTTTGCAATAGCTTTTATACTGTAAATTAAATAATGCGAAAAACTTTCTTTCACAAACGTATTCGTGCGTTGTGCTTGGATGTCAAGTATTAACTAGAATAGTAAAATGAAAAAAAAAAATCAAGAAACGACCATAAAAGCGACCACACAATATCACAACAACGCCAAACTGACGTATGCGACCGGCCAAATGTATGCTGTGTAGAAACTCCACTACCTAAAAGGGAGGGCGGGGGGGGGGGGGGTGAGAGAGCGATTGGGGTAGGGGGGCACATCGAAGCTCATATGACCCTCTGCTAAATATAAAATTTACTGTCAAATAACTAAACTGTCTCTTCCTACGGGTTTCCATAAACTATTCAAGAGAACGCGAAATTCTTTTCTTATTCCTATATGTGGTGGTGGAAGTGGCAAGAAAAAGATGTCAAGATATACACTCTAAGCAACAACACCCATGGCACAGCTATGCAATCAAATATACCTCACAAAGCCAACAATGCTACATATAGACCACATCAAACATATCTGGCAACTGCGTGTCCACACCGTTCGGATACTCTATGTATCTAAATTGTGTGTTGGCTTGAAGTGAAATACATGTACTTGATAATACCATATACTGCTTTCAAAAGGCTGATGTCGACTAACACTGCTTGAAACTCAAACTCGGTGACGAAACCGATGAGGGAGTTACTCTTTACTTCATGTCTTATCAGACCTGAAGTCCTGATGACAGTATTCGATCTTAACCATAACTGGGTTACATCTTATGTAACGTCTTTGAGGTTCGAAAGGTCGAAAGTGAGCTCAAACTTGCTCTATTTTCGAGATAATAGTAAACTTCCGGTTTTAAACTTTGACCTTGACCGAGAAAGTCAAGGTTACCAAGATACCCTTTTAGGCACAGGAATCGGAATCAAGATCAAAATCTCTGTTTTCGAGATATTAACCAACTTGTGTCTCTAACCGTCGTCCTATTGATAACAGTATATGAGTCATCAACTCCATGACCTTTGACCGTGACCCTCAAGGTCAAGATTCAGGTCTTTTGAACTGCCATTTGAACCTCATTTCCAATAATTTTTCATGATAAATACAGCCCTTATAAAAATTTTTTCAACTTCACTTTGGACACTGAAGTCAAGGTCAAAACAAATTCTGGTTTCAGCGAGACCTCGATACCCGCCATGCGCGTGTTTCAAATTAAGGCTCATATGAACAATAGACTTATAGAGTTTTCTGAAAAGGATTTCAAGTAAAAATAACATTTATTTCAATCCGACATTGACCTTGAAGGCCAAGGTTTAAAAATGGGGATTCGGGGAGACTTTATTACACTCCATACTTGTGCCAAATTTGGTATTCGTACGTCAAATAGTTTCTGAGTTGTCTGCAACCAAAATTTCTCAGAGGGATTAATTGCGTACCAATTGGGAGGCCTGGTAGGTCACCCCCTCTACACGCCCCCACATCTTACCACGACTATGAATGCGGCCGCGGTTTAGTCCCCCTACACATATTCTTGCTTGAATGACCAACATGCCATAAGAATACACATATCTTGGTGCGCTCTCATTGGTATAAAACCAACATCAAAGCCGTATCTTGAATCACAACTGGCAACTGCGTATCCTAACACGTAGGTATTCAAACTGTATCCTAAAGGTGCATGTGGCTAGTTGTTAAGGTTAAATGACTCCGTTACGCTGATGACGATGGTGGGTCGCTTTGACTGGTCAAAAATACAACATTATAGTCGTATCTTCATTTAAATACAAGTAATTCACAACACCGGATAAAAAAACTGAAGCCCAGACAAAAAAAATATGCTAGAGAATACTGAAATTCAGATTATTTCCAAAATCATAAGAATAAAGGACACGCGAGGAGACGTAACAATATATGGAAACTTCTTTTTCAGAAGTTCTTTTATCGCGCGAATAAAGAATTCCTATCTCTCTTTCTCAAGAGTATATTTGAGCCGATATATGCCTTTCTGTCAGACCTCTGCAGCAGATTTCGTCACCAGTTGCATCAACAACTGATAAAAAGTGACCCGGCCGGACCTAAAAATTTTCTTAGAGTAAAACAAAAAAATTACAGCCCGGCTGTATAAAAGGTCCTGGAAAAACAGAAAATGTGCTGAAAAAAAGAGGAATTAATTCCAAAATTTCTGTGCGCGTCTTCGCTCCGGTAATTTTCTAAAACAAGTCTTATTTTTTTCTTGGCCTAAGATTAATATCTTAAATGAATAAAGGTGCTTACTGTGCTTGGACAACGTTAGAATACGCGCTGACATGAAATCAGTCTATTTTCGCAGTTTTGCTAGCTCTCAGAGCATCCGAAGTGCGAATGAAACTATACAACACAGCAACAACAGTTAGGAGAGGCACAGGCCACCCGTTCAGGACCATCCGATCAAAATAAATCCAGCCAACGCGAACACCGCCAAAAAACGTAAAAATCGCTATAATGGATGATGCAAACACGGGTACAATAAACATAATCCTAGATCTTTCCCACACGGCTGGTGGAAGGCAGTGTACGAACCTTTGCACCCTTGGTGTTTGTTCCAGGAGCTTCCCACACTGTTCAAGGGCCACCCCGCAAAAGTTTAACAGAACCCACACAAATATGTATTTCGAAGGGCCATGCCATATAAATATGAAAGCAAAACAAAGAAAGGATGAACAGAGGCGTCGCAAAATGCCCTTTTGTGAACCTCCCAGTGGAATGTATAAGTATCTTTTGACAAAACTGTATAAACCTTTATCAAAATATCTCCACATTTCCGAGTACAAATAGATATGTGATATACAATGCGGCCCCGGCGGAGGCTCAAACTGATCAGTTTTTGAAATAATACCTGGAAGTCCAAAAAACACGACATACTTCATCATGAAAAATTGACCTTGGATATACCCGACACCGCACAATGCCCACAGCGGCATCTTTTCCATCAGCTCGACTTCGTGCATCAAAGCACTAAAATAAAGTAAATGAACCATCATTTCACAGGCAAAAATCCAGAAAACAACCCTCACGAGATCTAACAATAGTTTGGCTATACTTTCCTTTGTCCATGCTTGGTACGGCTTGTTAAACTGCTGTCTAAATAAATTAAACGTTAATAAAGGTCCACTGCAATATAATGGCAAATAAAAAACAAACATTAACATGTCAAGACAGGAATAATCCAGGTAGCTTGTAGTGTGCTCTATTTGGCGGTTCTTTGAGTTTCCAGTGTCTCTTGGGACCTGTTCTTGATTTCTGGCGGTTTTATTCCATAGTAATTCCAGTGCAAAACTGGTATACCTCAAATGCGACATCGCTGTTGTAAGTACAAGCAAATCAAAAGATGCATATGAGTCAATATCGAGAAGTCGCCAATACCTGTCCAAGCAATATGTTATATTTAGCGTTGATATCAAAATTAAGCTCACAACCCACACAGCTAGCAACGAACCAGTACAGGCCGCTAGGTATATAATAAGTGAATGACTTGCAACCAAAGCAACAGGTTTCCATCCAAGCAGCCAGCAAAGTGCACCACAGGAGTAAATCAGGAAGACATATTTCTTTATTGTGTGATATCTTGCTACAATCTGGCTTAACAGGATGTGCCCGACAAACCACGGCCACAGTTTTTGGAACCAGTCATCCCAAAATGCCCACTCAAAATCGGATGTATCTCTATGAGTACTGACAGGCAGTCTTGCAGGCGAGAAAAAATCAGAAAAGATTTCATCTCTGTACATCAAGGAAGCATAATATACCGATATAAACAGATACGCCGTAACTGAAATCCACGCAATGCAGCATAGTTTTTCCTCGATGGTCCACTTTTTGGGATTTATTGCCCCTCCAACTTGTGATGAACTGCGCATCATGTCCTTCAAAACGTCAAAACTGAAAATAGCAAAATATTCTGATAAATAATAATAATAACTGTCAGATAACACTACATAAGGCCCACTAGAAAAATATAATGAGATACGAGCAAAGTCTGATTTGTATATTTTTTATACTTTTCGCTCACAAAGCATACCCTGTCTAGTCATGTTTTTATATGCATTTTCCGGGTGAGGACTCCTGCTACAGATTGGCTCACTTTGTTTTTTTTCACAATACGCTGGGAGGTGCATAATATTTGTGACATGTGAACACCATTCGGCCAAAGCCGGTGAGCGGATTTTGAGAAAACTCGGTGCAAGTATTGAAATGGATGACCCCTCCGACTGATTTAATTTTGGTGATCATGTGTGGTCATGATCATGACGACTCCGCCAAAACTTGTGAATGGATTTTGATGTAACTGCGAGTGTTCATATGTATGATTCCTGGGGCTCAATAGATTTCGGTGGTCCTGAGCGACAGACCATTTATGGTCATGTCTGGACTTCTTACCTTCAACACTGTCAAATAGGTGGATCTTGTGCATTTTCATAACAGGGTTTTATTTGAGCTTGTGAATGGATTTTAATCCAAGTCGGTTTGAGTGTTCATATCGATGACCACTCGTGAGAATTACATTTTGAGGATTCTAATTTATGGTACAAAAATGTCTGTTCATACCACAGTTGTGTAAATATGACCTTCAACTTTTCAATTTCCACTGCTACTTTCAGACAATACAGACGACTTTTGGCTAGGTTGGTAACGTCTAGGACTCGTAATCATAGAAAACTGCTGAAATCAGCTTCAACTTAGAATACTTGTTGGAACACGTTTTTGTTTCCGTCTAATTATCTCGAGTTAAATTTTTTAAAACAAATTTCACTGTGAGGTCACAAGACCATGCATCTGAGCAAACATAAATGAAAATCGTTAAACTTTTGGGAAAACGTGACCTTTTCTCGTCGTAATGTGTAAATAATTTAATCTACACGAGTTATTAATTACTTGCGAGAAGCTGTATTTTGTTATGGCCCAGCGTTGAGTACATGACGGAAATTAGGGTTCTAAAATTTGAGGTGGACCCAACTACAAACTTCAGATATATATATCCCCCGCCGCGCTCATCTACACTATATATATTTTCTTCTCTTAAGGTATAGTAAACGATGAATAGTTCCAAAGATATATGGCCTGAATAAAGACAGTTACAACAAGTATTTTCTTCGTTTGTATGCTTACGCCTTGCTTTGTTCGCAACAAACTTGTTACTTTGAGTAAGAACGGTATTTTAACAGAAATGGAAACTAACGAGTAAGTATTTGTGAAACATGAGCAGGCCCCAACCGCCCCCAAATTCAAAGGGGTATAAAGTCAATTTTTTTTTACCACTTCCGGATGACTCAATCTGACCAAAAGTACCAAAAGGCACATCTACAGGTCGAGACCTTTCATTTGAGCCTATTCTCAATGTTCTACGACTAATATAACCGAACAAATAGCGTGTACAAGCTTATTTCCCTAAACCCCAATTATCGCCCATTTTGGTCAATTTGACCACTTCCGGATGACCGAATCTGACCACAAGTACCAAAAGGCACATCTACATGTCGAGACCTTTCATTTAAGCTAACTATCAATGCTCTACGACCAATAGAACCGGAGATGTCGCGTGTACAAAAAAGCGATGACGGACAGACGGACGGACAACCCAAACCTATAGCCCCAATCCGAAGGGTTGAGGCCTAATAAATACCAAGTGTTCCCTACCATGGCAAAGTCACAGGTTGTGGGCTAGTTTATATCCACATGTAGAGGTACTGATGGTCTGTATAACATACAGGGAAGGTAGCAATATCGGCCACAGGACGTGAACTGAACATTAAATCAAGATAGCCGCCGTGCCCATGAGTCGGGCCAAAGTCTGGCTGCTTTGGAAAGAACGTTGACATCATTTGAGAAAGTTTTTACCGTTGCACTGTATCTCGGTTGAAGTCACCACAAATGACAGAAGGGAATTTAATTAGTGGTAATGAATTCCTAGAACATACGTAAAACCTTATGTCGCACAACTACACTTTATATACTTTCCAGCTGTAGAGTTTTATTGTTCTACGGCGAATAGTAACAAAGATACAGCCTGGACAAATTTGTCTGAAAAACCACAAAGTCCAAATTGTGAAAAATCGCCAAAATTACATTTTTTGAAGAAATTGAAAAATAACCTGAAGTTGCACAACTACACGTTATATACTTTCTACCTTACGATTTTATTGGTCTACGGTAAATAGTAACACAGATACAGCCTGGACAAACTTGTCTGAAAAACAACAAAGTCTACATTGTAAAAAAATCGCCAAAATTATATTTTTGAAGAAATTAAAAAATAACCTGATGTTGCACAACTACACTTCATATACTTTCTACCTGTAAGGTTTTATTGGTCTACGATGAATAGTATCAAAGATACAGCCTGGACAAACTTGTTCTGAAAAACGGCAAAGTCGAAATTTTCTAAAAAACGCCAAATTACATGTTTTGAAAAAATCGAAAAACAACCTGAAGCTGCACAACTACACATTATATACTGTCTACCTGTACGGTTTTATTGGTCTACGGTGAATAGTAACAAAGATAAAACCTGGACAAACTTGTTCTGAAAAATCACGAAATTCAAATTTTCAAAAAAAAAAAAAAAAAAAAAAAAAAAAAAGAAATCGCCAAAATTACACGTTTTGAAAAAATCGAAAAATAACCTGACGTTGCACAACTGCACGTTGTATATTTCTTGCTGTACGGTTTTATTGATCTCTGAGGAATAGTAACAAAGAAACAGCCTGGACAAAGAGGATTGCGGACGGACGGACAAACGGACACGCGGCGTTTGTATATCCCCCCGCCCCCGGCCAGGGCGGAAGGGGGGGGTCGAAAACAATTTGACAGTTCGAGACTGGTTAGGCCAAACATGGACCACACCTGTCATCAAATATATTTTGGAATTACAAATACTGGAAGTGTATACTTGTTTAATCTCCTCTACTTAATACAAATGCCATCTTTTATTCAGAACAGCAAATCAACTTTTATATGGCAGTCATTACTAATCAGTATTGCACATTGAAACTGAGTATTTTGATCATCTAAAATTTTTCACACAAGAAATCTGTTGTTTTTAACAATCAGTAATATAAAGGTTGTGCTGATAAATATATGTGCTTGTCTATTACACATTACAGGTGCCATATCACAGTGTTTGCTCTCTCTCTATATTGTGTTATTCCCCCCTCCTCCCCCCCCCCCCCAAAATAAAAAAAAAAAAATCAATTTTACCTTTCGTAAGACTTTACCTTGCTGACCTCGCAGGGTTTATACTAATTAACTGTTTGCACTTGACCCAATGCTCCCCCGACCAAATGACCTGACACGACACGACAAAACTTGATAAACTAGTCCCTAGCAACCCTTAAGAGCGCAAGTCATCTAGAAATCTCGATATTTTTATTTTTTATTTATTAATATCTTTGTATCAGACTGCTCGGTCCATATACTAAACCTCGCAATCACATATATTGTCAACTACTCGTAAGACGAGATCAGCATATATATTTATTCTCAAGAATTCATAATAAGTCAAATCACACTTTGGGTGTTTGGAATAAAACACGCAAGAATTTTGAATTTCGACTGCGATGGAAATTTCGCAAAAACAGCTCATACTGGAACATAAAGGGGAACTTGATACAATTTTTTAAACTTTTAATCAATTTTAAAACAGCATACGGGTTGTTAAAAACCCCGATTGCTCCTTTCTGCGTCAGAAATTCGACATTAAGGTGAAACCTCTCTGTCATGTTTTTCATTTTTACCCGGTTATTTTTATTCGAAACGCAGAATTTTTGCGCATTTTTATTGGGAATGCCCAAAGTGTGATTTGGCTTACTGAACTGCGGTTGTAAGAGGTTTTTCTAAAAGGGCCCGGATGATCGCATAACAGGCTTCACCACAGTTAACTGCCAAATATAACTGTATGCTGCTCACAACTATCTGAACTACGAGAAATGAGCGATAATTGGGTTACCTATCTATTATGCCTTTCACTGATAATGCATACAAAATTTTTTCATATATTTTGATATATTACAGTATATTTAATGTAGTCTATCCCTTTCAATATTGGCAAAGCGTTTAGTGTTCTTTTACTAATGGCATTCTTACACGTAAACCTGACATTCTACTCGCAGAACTGGGTAAAGACAAGTTAGGCAAAATAATCTTTGGCAGATTTATTCATCAATATACCCATAGCACCCGATCCAACGGTTTCCAGCATACCAAAATGGTTTAGCCATGGTGATGGCCCAATGGTACGCCACGACTGGACGAACTACATCTAAAGAGTGTCGATTATTATCCAGTCACATTATTTATTTTTGCCCTGCATCACTTAGCAGGCACACACAATAGAAATCATAACATTTTTTTACGAAAAGTTTCAAGGATTTTCCTCAAAATTAACATATTTATCAATTGTCAAAAGACTGCCTCGTCTTTTATGTTTACAAAAATCAATCGAATCTACACGCAATTACTCAATTTTTGCTCAATCTCTCAAGATTTTCCAGGAAAATCTTAAAATATCAGCTCAAATTATATTTGAAAAGTTCTTTTTCGAAAGCATCGCTTGTCCAATTTTTAAAGCTAAAAAAAAAAAAAAAAAATTGAGGATTTTTCAAAAATATTAAGATTTGTAGCAGTTAGAAAGTGTTGTGTGCGCTTACTAACTAAAAGTTAAAATATGCGATTTTTCGTATACTTCCAAATAAACTGTCAGCTCTCATAGTTATTAAAACAATAAATACATTTAATCTTTACACTTTTTAAACCTTTCCAAATACAGTACTTTTAGTGGACGTTTCAAAAATATTATTCACAATATAAAAATTGAGTCTCAGTTATATTTATATAGGTTTTCGTATTAGAGCAGGAACTGATAATTTTGAAAACTTACCATAAATCGTACTAAGAAGTTTTTATGAAAATGTATTCAAATGAGATCTTTGTACTGCGATGTTTTCCAACCTTCACGGCTGTTAAGTATGTTGTGCATAATACCTATTACTCCGCAGACCCACAAGAGGATTCAGGGAAAAAAGTACTCATAAAGTGAGGAACTACTTTTTAAAGTATCCGCCCTCTTTGTGTTATTGCATATCCGATAGATTTTGCTGTGAGTTGAACCTCTAGATATATATACTGACGTGGTGCGTCAAAGTTTGGATCAAGTATAAAAATCTCATATGCCAGCTTTAAATTTTATATTATCGCCATGGTTTTAAAGAACATATTTAGATAGTTTGTGTTTCAATTAAAATTGTATAGCCTGTGATATTTTTCTAGAAATACTTAGCATTGTGTTGCAATCCTTTAAATTTATTACTTAAAAAGCTCATGGAGAAGTAAAATGCAGAGTTTAATCATGTCCTCAGACAAGCCCGTCTCGACAAATGAAAAACGGTTTTGTTTACCTGCTGGTTGTTATTATTCTAAGATGGCACCAACTATTTCAGTGAAAAGAAACCAGACAAAAGCTTCGTAAAACAAATAAATCTGTTGGCTTATTTGAAACCCCCACATGTACACGCTCACATAGATTGTACCGTATGATGATTGATCAAACTTCAATTTTTTGTCATAATAACCCTATTTTCCGCTGCTACCGCTGCTACTTTCAATGCACGAAATATATATACATATTTGTATTTAACACCCCTATAGTTGCAGTTCAACATTGAAAGAGGTTATTTCGTGTTAGTATTTATCGTTTTATTCGAATTGGATTTCCAATTTTATGTAATCGGCTCGCAAGCCATAGTTACAATTTGTGCAAATCCATTTCAAGAACCGGAAGTAAACATTGAACACTGGTGTGGAAAAAAATAAAATGGTGTTTTAGTATGGCAGCGCCCCCAAAACCATGGGAAAAGGCGGGTGTAAACAGCCAAATTGACGAATTTCCATTCACAAATTCGAGGTAATTATTGTATATTCTAAGTCAGTTTCAAGAGTTCAGAAAAATTTGTCTACAAGCTCGTAGTGTTTTCGGCCTTCTCGCAGATCTGCAGAGTAAGCTCATACCGTAGTTGAATTACTTGATATATCTCTCTGTCAGAGCCACGAAACCTTCCATTTGTCCCGCTAAAGAGGGTCGATTTCATATGTTCTGAAGCACAATCCTGCATGCCTGAGCGAAATATTCAAGCATTTACTGAACGTTCATGCACAAGATACTCTTTTTGCATACAAGTAACAGGCGCCATTTTTATAAGCTGTACGAGTATGTCCTTTATTTCTTCGTTAAAATGCAGAAAATTTGGGTGCCGCATTCACGTTTCAAATGGTTGTTTACATTCGGGCTTTAACGTCATGTGACCAAAGTCAAATCCTTTTCACTCTGCAGATCCGCTGGGGATTCCGCGAAAGCAGTACTCAGTAACAAAGGAACTGCTTTTTAAAATATCGATCCTGTGTTTATACATAACAAATTAATTTTCTCAGAAGTCAGCTGTTTCATAACAATGAGGGTTATGGATTATTTTTAATATATATATTCAAATAATTGATTCATGCAGAGTTAGTTAAATTTATTTTGCACACGCGTAGTATTCAGTTTCAAAATTTTCCATGCCTTTTAAATATCGAATCATTTTTTTTTTGGTTGATATTTAAAAAATATGTCGTTACCTTTTGATGTAATAAACCATGCTCTTTGTGAACAACTGTCAATTATTATTGCGGAAGATTTGTGATTATTTCTTTTCATCCAAAGAAGGCGTGGGGCAGAAGTTGTATATCATTTTCGTTGGTTTGAGGGCTTTTAGCAAATTCCAATGACAGCTTGTAGGTCGTTGAAGCTCGCACAGAATCGCCACATATGCGCCTCAAAGCTAACGCAGTTACCTTGTATATCGTTATATAGCGAGCATTTAAAGTGGTAGCCGTTCCACTAGTAGCGAGCCGCTTCTTAGAGCTAGCCTTATGCAACCTTCGGTTGAGCTTATCCTTGCTGTTATTCTGTATTTCTCTCTCCCAGAGCTACGACACGCTCCATTGTTCAGCTAATAGGGTCAACTTTGTGGTGTGAGGTGCGAATTCTGCATATGCAATTAGACAAATATTTACTGAACATACAAATTATCTTTTGTAAAACAGGCGCAATTTTAAACAGACAGCACATTTGGTAGATCAACTGGGGTAAATTATCGTCCGCACTCAGTTGTCAAATGCTTGGTTGCGTTCTGGGCTTAAAGTAACACGTGACCTAGTCAAGTGACCATGAATTTAAATAAATGGGTTGCGTATTGCCTGTTAAATATACTCAGTTGAATGCTAGATTCAGAAATAGGCATAAATTCATTCTGTATACCCGTAATATTTCACTCATAATTTCTGTTTGTTTTAAAAATATTTCAAAAATTTTGTTGTATCATTACAAAATTTATTTTTACCTATTTATGAAGTAAAACATGCTCCCCCTGTGTAAACAAATGTCAATCTGGGCGATTTGTTGTCATTTCCGTATTTTTGATCTTATAGAAGTTTAAATGCCAGAGTGGTAAGCTTCTTGTAGCTAGCCTTTTGGCAGACTGTAATCTGTATGTACGGTCTGTACCACAGGCACAGAGAAAATAATAAGTTAAAACAGATTCTAAGTTGTTGGTTTAAAGTGCACCGAAATGCACAGGCCGTGATTCCGTGCAACTCTTGTCTTTACATCTATTTTTCTGTCGGAAATATTCACTGACTTTAGTCAGTTACTTTTGGATTCACTTTGATTGCAAAGCCAAATGACAAATTTTTAAAGAAATGAAAGGTTTATATTACTAAAATACTCAGTATCTTTTTTTGTAGTCATTGCCCGAGATTTCATTGGGAGAAGGAAATCTCTCATCCTGTTAATCCGTTTCCTATGGTATTTGGTGTATATTTGGTGACCTTAATTTCAAATAAAATTAAAAGAAACATACTTTTAAAAACTTGGGTTATTTCGCAAAAAGGCACTGTGCATACGAACGTTCTATATGTATCCACTTTTGTACTAGTTATATGTCTCCCCCTGGGGGAGACACATATATAGCATTTGGTGTGTCCGCAGTGAGTTCTTATGAAATCAATGAGTCGATTTTTCTCAAAACATGCATACATATTGGGGCACGTGTCTAGACGATGCCCGTGTTATTTTTTTTTCGTTCCTGCAAAAGTTCTATTTTTGGCAAACTTTGAACATGGGGGGATTTCGTGCATTTTTTTCACTTTGGCAGGCTAAGTCTCCAAAACACTTCCTTGGATAAGGCTCAGACGTCGCAAGAAGAACACACATATAGCGCAAATGTATACTGGGCAGTTTTTCTTCATTAGGCCCCAACCCTTCGGCTTGAGGCCTATAGGTTTGGGGTGTCCGTCCGTCCGTCTGTCCGTCATCGCTTTATACCCCTATGGATTTGGGGGCGGATTGGGCCTGCTTGTGTTTCACAAATACTTACTTGTTTCCGTTGAAAATGTATTTTTGGCGATTTTTAAAAATTCTGATTTTTAAGTTTTTTGGCCATATTGTTGCGATATCTCCGAAACAGTGTGTTGGATTAGACCGAAACGTGGCAAGAAAAACCCACATATAGTGCAAATGTTCACTGCGAGGTTTTTCTTCTTTTTCTGCAAAAATGTATTTTTGGCTCGCCAATGTTGTACTTTTAAGCAAGGGTTTTTCCACGTGACTGATTGGGGGGGGGGGGGGGGGAGCAAGGGAGACATATCTGTTTGGTTTTAACAAAAACACTGGCCAATCTAGTTTCATTCCTCAGAAGACAAGTAAATGACCCCTGTAGCTCTTATTGTGGGTCCGACATAAGTATGAGCTGCGGACATCTACTATGAAGAGGGGGGATGGTACGGAAGTGAGCCAGCGATACGAAAGAAATTTAAACCATACTATTGTTTATAAAAAGTAATACTTTTCCAAATTTTCATTATGTAAATTAATAATTGCCCATTGAAGTATATTTTAAAACTTTGAAGGCTATTGTGTTTTTACCGCCAAACGGCAGGAATTTGGCGTGTTTTTGTTAGTATTGTTTGGCTCAGCCTCTTTGAAACTATGGGTTGTGTATTGGACCGAAAATCGTTTTGTGATGCGTATCGATATTCAAGACCAGCATCGCGGTGAATGTAATTTATTAACACCTGGTTAGTCGATGCGGGAATAATTATATGTCTCCCCCTAAGGGAGACATATGTAGTATTTGGTGTGTCTGTCCGTTCGTATCCGCAAGGAGTTCTTATGAAATTAATGAGTCGATTTTTCTCAAAACATATATGTTGGGCTACATGTCTAGATGATGCCTGTGCTATTATTATTATTATTTTTTTCGTTCCTGCAAAAAATCTATTTTTGGCAAATTTTTGAACAGAGGGGGGGATGGAGAGGGGGTTCGTACATTTTTTCACTTTGGCGGGCGAAATCTCCAGAACAGTTCGTTGGGTAAGGCTCAGGCGTCGCAAGAAGAACACACACATAGCGCAAATGTATACTGCGAAGTTTTTCTTCATTTCCAGTGAAAATATGTTTTTGGCGATTTTTTTAATTTCTGATTTTTAAGTTTTTTTGGTCATATTGTTGCGATATCTTCGACACTGTTTGTTGGATTAGGCTGAAACGCGGCAAGAAGAACCCACATATAGGGGAAATGTTTACTGCAAAGTTTTTCTTTATTTTCTGTAAAAGATATTTTTGGCGATTTTTTAAAACACTGAACACCGTGGACTATGGTCCCTTCTTCAATTACTCAAGTGACATTTGCAGTGCTTGAAACGTCTTTTTTCACAACAGAACGTTCACTGGTAAGCAACGTTATCATCCTGGCATAATGAACTTCTAAAATGGCTTTATTCTATTCCTCATTTTTCACGTCACTCATTTGGGGGTAGGGGAGACATCTGTTTTTGTTTTAACAAAAACACTGGCCAGTCTAGTTAACTGGCGACAAGTCTTAGACTTGCAGAGAGTATATTGAAGTTGTATGAGGTCATTGTTTCGGACCTTTTTCTCTTTACTGGTCCGTTATTTTGTCTTTACTGCTCCTCTGACCACACTGCACGTAGGACAACAAATTTCGCGTATTTCTAGTACTTCATCTGAAGTTGTGCACCTCGCTTTTTGTTCTCGCCTTTGTTTTAATTTTCATCATTAAAATGTGAAGCAAAAAATAGTGATTGTATATCAAGAAATACAAGGCCTGTGGCACCCTTTTTAACAAGCTTTTCGCATCTGCCAACATCTACACTGCATTGTATAAATGATGTGGGCTTTATTTGAATACGCTGAGCAATAGTCAAATGCTTGTATTAGTTTTATAAGCACGACGCGTGGATGCAAAATCTTATTAAATATTCTTGGTGAGGGTCAGTTGGGATGCCGTTTCATAGAGCAAGTAGCAAAGCTATGTTTTTTCCTTAGAAAGATTTCGAACTTGCAGAAACGTTTCTCAGAATTTGCAGTTTTCGACATATATTTCTTATCTTTTTGCAATGCCCTGAATTTCGACTTAGCATCCTTTTGGATTGTTGCTGTTTGAAATGCCTCTATCAAGGTACGTATTTCCACACAGGAGCTAGGGGTCTCCCGGACATTTTGGAGTTTTCAATGATTTTTACCTTAGATTCTCAATTAACAACTGAAGAAGCAGTCATTTGGGGGATTTAATGTACCTTAAACACGCGTAATACTGATACTTTGCAAGCACACGGGATAGAACATGCTTGACCAACACCAGAGTAGGTGCAGCACTTGTTCTGTCGTAACCTGATGCCCACTGCTATCTCCTCCACCCTTCCTCGCCTCCGAAGCTCCTGTGCACTGATAAGCGTAGGATATGAAATGCTTTGTTTCAGCAGAAGGGGTTGAGAACGATTGCCGAGTGCCTTTACTGCACACAAAAGGCTTAATGACAAACGAAAAAAAAAACATTAAAAAATAAAAAAATCATGATTTTTTTACGTTGATTTAAATCAAAAATTAAATCGTACCAGCCTTGCTTAGAAAGGTTTCGGAATCTGAAAAACGTTGTCTTGTCTGTAAAGGAAAAGCAAATCAAAATCAAGCTGAAAAGTTTTTAAAATTGTACTGGAAGGAGGAAAGGGATTTTTAAAATATTATTTGACCAAGTGTTTAATATTTCGCCTTTGAGAAATAGACTCTCGTTTATAGTCAGTTATTGATGTATACGACGTAATTATATGTGTATACAATATGTGTTATAATGGTAGTTAGGGGTTTCTGCAAACCACGCTAGATAGGGCAGTGAGGGTTTTGATATTTCCGGATAAAACCTATTTTTCGAGGACATTGGAAAAATGAAAAAAAAAAAAAAAAGCGGCGAAATTGGAAAAATTATCTAATATATCTATAGTTAACTTTTGCCCGCAATAAATATGGCAAAATTGCTACAGGGATTCAGTGTATAAACACACAACACACACATTCCAGTGAGGAAAGCAGTTTCACCCAATAAAACTGCTAGAAGTGGGGGGTGGGGTGTATATTGGTACTCTGTATTGGCAGCCAAGACGTGGGTGTGTGGCTTGAAATGCAGTTTCGTGTACAACTTGAGAAAAATAATTGCAATCTTTACAGAAACAGTTGCTTTTCGATATCATATTGCCAAATTTGATATCGATATATGTCGGCGTTTCTAGCTGTTTGGGATGAATTACGCGAATGTTGCATGAAACGGTAAAAAAATGGTTCTTTTAACGATACATACAGGGAAGCGATTCGGAAGCGGAACAGATATAAAGCTTAAAACTTTGACAAACATTAAAAACATTTACAATGTTGCCTGTTGGCCGGTGTTGGGTGAAAGCAGAAAAGCTGAAAATTCAACCACTCTGCGTATTCTCTACCAAAACACATAAAATGTCAAAGTTTGTCCGCATTTACGAGCAACACACTTAACCGTCGTTGTAATAATTGTAATCTCCCCGTAAAAAAGAAAACCCTTGGTCGAGAAAGTAATCTCTTAAAATCTTTTAAACAAACAAATCCACGAATTGCCCACCCACTTCCCGAAATTTTATTTTGCCATAAATTTTGGCATACCTGTCTATCAAACGAGGCCTAGTCATTTATGAGGGAATATATAGGGAGGGTATTCTAAAATTTACGGATTATTTTTTTTCACGCGACACCGGACATTCTATTGGTTTTACATCATTAATGACCTGCTTTGCCAGAAGCAGAGGAAATGTAGTTGCTGCTGGCTTTTTCTGTCTTCCTAAAACTGGACTTGAAAAACCGGCCGATTTTGTCAATCTTTGTTTTTTATTGTGCTAATGGGAGCGATAGATTACTTTTGCCTGGTGGTAAAAAAAGATAAATAACGGGGCTGGCCTGTCCGATACGCCTGTCCAGTCTTGAAAACTAATGTAAACCACTGTTACAATGTGTTTAAAATAACAATACATCAAGCAATAATTATTAAGAATCCAAAGATTTTTTGTTGAGGGCGCAATCACACGCTTTCGGCGAAGCGAGTCTGTTCCGGAATAGACTCCTGAAGCCCAATCTAATTGAAAATGTAGAGAATCATAGAAGTTAAAACTGTCCTTAATCTTCGTTGGTCTGTTCCGGAACAGACTAACTTTGAACACAGTGCTTTGTTTCGCAAATAACAAAAAACATATGAATTCTCATTTGCTTGATATATTCTTATTGTAAATAGTAGAGTGTTTAAAGCAGGGCTAGGATGAAAAATGATTTTGTTCCCCATCCCAATAGCTTGCAAAAGCCGAGTGTGTGATTTTTGCAGTTCTCCGGATGTGACTGTTCCAGCTGAATTCGGGAGAGGAGTGCCGTCCTCGGCTCCAGCTCCCCCTCCTCTGCCACCTAGACCGTCTCAGCAGCGATCAACCTTCTCGTCGGGTTACGGCGGATATGGCACCGGATTGGGATCATACAGTGGAATGGGAGGGATGTACGGGGGAGGGATGTATGGAAGTGGCATGTATGGTGGATACGGAAGTTACGGATACGGGGGTGGCATGTACGGCGGATATGGTGCTATGAACCGCTTTGGCACGGATAACGGATACACCCAAAACAGCTTTGTGCGCCAGGCCGAGGAAAACTCACGACAGGCATTTCAGTCTGTTGAAAGTGTGGTGCAGGCTTTTGGTTCGGTTGCAATGATGTTGGAGTCCACGTTCTGCGCTGTTTACAATTCCTTTAGAGCTGTGATCGGCGTTGCGGATCAAATGTCTAGAGTAAAAACCCACCTGGCGCAAATTTTTTCCGCCCTTGCTGTGATAAAAACATTGCGCTGGCTGTATCGCAAGTTACTAGTGCTTTTAAGACTGAGACAGGGCGGTTTACCCGAAGACGCGTGGGCCCAAGCCACTTCCGAAAGTGTTCAAGCGATGCTGGCAGAGCAAGAACTGCAGGCTGGCAAGAAGTCAAGCTGGCCTATATTGATGTTCTTTGCTGTAGTTTTGGGCGGTCCATGGTTCATTTGGAAATTGTTGTCCTCAATGTATTCAAGTACAAGTAAGAACTATGTGTTGTTTGTGTCGCCACCTTTAAAGCTGTGAAATAGTAACACACACACACACACAAAAAGACGAACGTTAAGTGTGTCGTCGTTGTCTCGAAGTTGATGGGGCTGGCCATTTTTATCCGAGATAAGCAAGAAGTGACATCAGCCACGATTCGATTCCGTTAGTCTTGTATGTGTAAAATATCGGGACCCAGACAGAGTTAACTGGCATTTCGATATATCAGAATTCGAGATGATGAGAACGCACTCTGCTTGAATGTTCTGTTTAATTCTGACGAGCTATATCGGATTATCCTCCTTCTCAAGGGAAACTAACGCTTGGTAGTGAGTTTATTCATGTTAAATCGAGTTGTTAGCACATTTTTGGCATTCTGATGGACCTTGTTTCGCCTTGTATGTGATGTTTTCAGATGTCATTTGTTTCTGTGCCATTAGGCAGCAGCGAGTGGATGAACGGCACAGATGATCACTTTCTTGCTATGGGAGAGTACACCTTCTCCGGTCAAGGTCAGGATGAGCTATCGTTCAGGAGAGGTCAGCGCATTGTCATTGCACCAAAAGGTAAATTTTTACTTGGTATATCCCGACGCACATGATATGCACAATGCGAATCAATGAAGATATGAATCATTGCTGGTAATGAGAATCGTGTAAATTTTCCAGTCATTATTCTCTTTGAGGGATTTAGCTATCCAGTCAGAAAAACATGAACATTAAAAGGAATAGAATACGCAGTGTAATGGTTAGTGTGTCTTAGCTACATCGGTTTGTGATACAATCACAACGGCATGATTGTGTTTCTGTGCAGTAGATCGGTTTTTCTGTATAGAAATGCAGCCACAGATCAGAGGGTGGCTGTTGGCGAGTGTGGACGGGAAGAACACTGGAATGGTTCCGGCAAACTACATCAAAATTCTTGGCAAAAAGAAAGGAACGAGACACGCGAAAGAGGCAAGAGAGATCAAATCTTCCGGGTCTCAAAAAATGCAAGATAACTTCCCAAAGAATCGATTTTGAGTCAGTTTTAAGAGTCTTTGGCATCTTAAAGTATTAAACAAGTCTAATCTTTTGTTTGGAGTATACTAGTGGAGACGACGGCTTCATTATATAAATATTTTACGGTATTGAACTTGTCGGTATCGGGGGTTTATCTTACTTTTCGACCCAGGGAGGCATCCATTTTGATTGTGGACACATCGACTGGCCGACTTTGTGTCGCCTTGTGTCATTTCATTCGAAAATTTACACTCGAAGTGAAATAAAATGTAAGAGAAATTGCGCACTTTTTTTGTCTCTAGGTCGTACCAGTTGTAAAAAAGGAGACTTCACCCATGGGACCTTCTGCGGCAGTCAGTTTTGACAATGAGTTCGCAGCCAGTGGGACTAACCAACGATCCGTGTCTAATCAGAGCATGGAGCAGGTGTTCTCCGGCAGCCAAAGAGATTTCCCCTCCTCGTCAACCCTGGATGAAAAAACTGCTGTTGATATTTTGGAAGATGCTTCGACTAATACTGACAAAACGAACGATACTTTTTAGTGGCATTTTGAAAATATGTCATTTAGTTACTAAATAATTTTAAGTGGTGATCCAGACTGCTGTGATATTTGAGGGTGTCGTGGGTTGGGATCAAAACCAGCGCGTGTCCTTAACAAGTGTTGTAGACACAAAAGAAGAAAATAAAACATATAAATCTAAATAGAACGATTTTATCAATTTTTTAACATTTTTCGGCAGTAGCCTATACCCAAACTAGGAACTGGTTTAATAAAAGTAATAAGCTTAAGAGAACCAAAGGAGAAAAATGTGGCTAATAAGGGCCTAGCTTACTACATTTTACTATATCCATGCTCAGTATTAGTGTCTTAAATAACCTTAAATCTTTGTTTTTGTCGTCATGTTTAAGGACTAGTAGTTGTAGTGTGGATTTCAGGTTTTGTTTTCCTTTGGGTCGCAAAAATGCCAAAATTTGGAGCATTGCGTCTGTGTACGGGAATTGTCATATTTTGTGTAGATATATTTATCTACAGATGTAGATATATTCAAGATAGTGAACAAGCACTGTGTGCTTAACCAGTCCCTGCTCCTTCTAACCAGTTCTTTGTTCTTATTCAGAAAGACTTTTGTACGGCATTCTTTGTGTCATAACAATAAAATACGCTTGAAATTTGAAAATCGTTTTTATAATTGCAGACCGAAGCACTTAAAGTTTGGATAAACATTTGAAGACTGGGTGAAGTAATGGTTCAATACGTGCATCTTATCATGACGAGGTTCCATGTTTATAGCGTTATGCCTTTTTCCAAAAGTGTAGAAGGATTAGGGCAGGGACATTTCTCATTCAAAATCGAAAGTGGACCCAACCAGGGATTTAAAATAAATGCACGAAAATAAGCCTAGGGACATTGTCACCAGCCGAAACAATGAAGATAATGACAAGCACAAACCAGATTGGAGATACTCAAGGTCAACTGCCTTTGACTGGAATCCCATCAAAATGGGCATTAGACGTATTTTGAAAATCGGCAAACAGCAGATTCGATGAGGCCGAGGTCGTTAACCCTATTTGCCTTCCATAACTCAACCGTTATCTTATTAGATATCCTGCACCAGAGCACTTCTTGTATTTGTTTACTCCATCTTGACAGGCGCGTATGGTAACAAATAAACCATTTGACTTCTTTCTATGGTTCTTTAACAAACGGATAAGGTGTTATACAAAGGAAATCAAGTTTTATTGGCTGAACCTCACGTGGCTGCAAGTAAAACTTGCTTTGAGTCGTACATATTTTCTTATCGAGAAAAACTAAAGTGCCTGTTTCGAGTACCGATAGTTTGACAGATATTGTCAGGATCGCGATACTTTGTACCTCAATGGTGAAGGTCAAATGTTTCATTTTCAAAGACAATTTATGACGATAGAGCATACCTTTTGGCTCAAACCCCAGTTCGAACACGCACAGTGTTATGGAGGATGAAGCGGTAACCACGTGGCCTGGATCTTGAGCTTCAGGTTCAAAGATAAAGTGATTTCTTATCCAAGGTCACCAAGCGCAAGCTCCATCCCCCCCCCCCCCCCCACCCTTTATAAAAGTTACTTTGGTTACCTTAACGACTTTCAATGTCAAGATCAAAACTAGCAGCAGGGAAGAATCTAGGATTTTGAAAATACACGTAGCGCTACGCGGAAGTTTTGAAAAACCGCGTAGTTACGCGTAACAAGGCGTAGCATACATATATTCGCTTTAACCAGGACTTTACAAAACTAGAGCAGTGTGCATAGCTCACAAATTCCCCACAGGCCCCCCATCAGTTAAACACGGCCATCAATAGTCAATCCAGAGCTGAAATTTTCAAAGTCCAGTTGGTGCATTTTCCTTGGACGAACCTGACCCATTTACAATACCGATTTGTATTTGTTCCCATAGAAGCTACATACCAAGTTTCATTCAGTTATCGTGTTAACAAGCTGTTGATGACAGACAGACACACGTTCGATCGCATATATCCCCCCCCCCCCCCCGTGGAAAATAAATTGAGTGCTTGATACAACAATGACTAAATAATCTTGGAGTCTATAATCTGCATGAATTTCGAAGATTAAATGGAAATTTTCCATTTCTTTTGTGACTTCTGCGACTCCCAATAAGCTGCTGCAGCTTGAAAGTCAAACTCCTGTATGGCTTATTTATAAAAAAAAAAAAAAACATATGCTGCGTGCACTTCTTAAATTTACGCGTAGAAAAGAAAAATTATGCGTAGCTAGCTATGCGTAACTTTCGAATTTACGCGTAGTTTACCCAAACCAAAAAAAAAAAAAAAAAAATACGCGTAATTACGCGCTCTAGATTCTTTCCTGCTGGAAGTTGACCATTTTCATGAAAACCGTGGAAGAAGCGGTCATTTCGATTTTCTGTGGCTGAAACATGTCATGCAAGAAGTACCTCGATGACCTTGACCTCAGGAAATCGGAATTTCATCATTATATGGAAATCTGTAACCGGCAGTGATTTTGGCTCATTCCGAAACGTAAGTGAGTGTCATATACTTCAGTGACTTTACTTTTACTTGGAAACCAAGACATACAAATTTTTGACCAATATATCGAAATCTGTTGGATATATAGCACTCTCTAGCTCTTAATTTCGAAGTGCCAAGACTAAAGACGTTACAGAGTATTAACTAGTTAGTTAGTTATTTGATTGGTTTAACGACACCGCCAACCTGTTGCAGGTCATATTGTGTCATTCCTGGTAACTTTGTCGAATTTATACTTTATTGATTAAAAATGATTATAAAATAAAATCTTAAATATACTAAAAAATATACTAAAGATAGACTTAATGGTGGTCTACACATAGGAATACATGTTAATCTCTTTTAAAAATTCTAGGACCTTGTTGGAATTTACCTTGTCAAAGAGCTCTCTCATGGAATCAACTCTATAATAACGGGGGCGAATGTGATTGAAGTCTATACAATCTATCAAGATGTGTTTCCCTGTATACCGTTCCTGACAACTTATACATTCGGGTTGTGGTTCACCTCTTAAGAGGTGTTTGTGGGTAGTGTAAGAATGTCCTATTCTTAATCTGTGCATTACCATATCGTCGCGAAGGCCGTTTAGGGAGGGCAATTTGCGCCCTACCACAGGGTTAATTTGGTATAGCTTATTGTTGGTTTGTTCATCCCAATATTGTTGCCATAGATTTTTCACATATCTAGAAATATGGCACTTAAAATCTGATGACGGTATAAGGAAATCTGAGCAATCTTGGTTTAACGCTTCTTTGGCGCCTTTGTCGGCTGCCTCGTTGCCCGGGATTGCAACGTGGCTCGATACCCAACAAAATATTATCTCTTTACCAGCTTTTACCACTTCGTCGTGTTTTTCTATCAAGTCCAAAATTATTGGGTTGGACACCTGTAAGTTTTCTAGTGACTCAAGCACTGACATGGAGTCCACGCACAATATGAATTTTTTGTAGCGGCTAATCTTGACAATTTGCATAGCTAGCTGCAGGGCTCTAACTTCTGCAGAGAAAATAGAAGACCCATCAGGGAGCCTGGTTCTGAATGTATTATTTTCTGTGACAATAGCTGCTGCAGCCTTGTCCTCAAGTTTGGAACCATCGGTATATATGAAATGGTAGTCATTATAATAATTATCCTTTAATTCTGCAAATTTTGACTGAAATACACACGGGTTAGTTCGTTCTTTTGTGGACTCAGAAAGAGTCTTCAAGACCACAGGTTTCGTTAACTTCCAAGGGGGTTGGTTAGGTATTTTGTAATTTGCAACAGATTCAACGATTATACCTGCTTCTTGCAGTTGTGGTATAATCCTAGTTCCAAATGGGGGGGATAGCATTGGTACCTCTATCCGCATAATGTGATCCGAAAACAATCTGATGAGTAGGGTTATTTCTATTGGCGTAAAGTTTTATACAATACTGCATGGCAAGTGTTAACCGCCGTATATTGAGAGGTTGTTCATTTGCCTCGACGTGTAAACTGTCGGCTGGGGATGTTCTAAAGGCATTTAAACATATTCTTAAGCCTTGATTCTGTATCGGTTCTAGCATCTTGAGATATGATGGTCTAGTTGAGCCATAAACTATACTGCCATAGTCCAGTCGCGATCTGATTAGAGCTCTATACAACATGAGTTTAGTATCAAGATCTGCTCCTCAATCGTGGGAGGAGATGACTCTCAGTAAATTTAAGGCCTTCTGACATTTTCTTCGGAGGTGTTTGATATGTGGGATAAAACTAAGTTGGTTATCAAAAATGAAGCCTAAAAATTTGCTTTCTTTGACAACAGGGATTTGCACGTTAGAGATGTGTAAAACTGGATCGTCGTGTTGTTTTCGTTTTTTACAAAAGTGTATACAAACCGTTTTGGTTTTTGAGAATTTAAAACCATTCTTATTCGCCAAAACTTGGAGAGAATAAATACTCTTCTGAAGACGACGCTGTATTAAATTCATACTTTTGCCTCAACACGACATGGCAAAATCATCCACGAAGAGTGAGCCATCTATCCCCTGCGACTTCGAAATTTTTTGTCGCAGTCAATACAATCGGACTGGGACCATTTTCTGGAAAACCATTTTCGACCCACTCAGACTAGAAGACGTCACATGTCTTAGGCATTCACCTCAATGGCCTTGCCCTTATATGTCAAGGTCATGTTGACCAATATTTCAAAAACCGTTTAAAATTAGCAAAAACAGCAATTATCTCACTTCGATGTCTTTAGATAGATTCCATGTGTAAATTGCAGGCAAATAGCAATGTTGCAAGACAGACATTTCGCACGTTAAATCTGAGCGTGCGGAACTCCGGTACGGCAGTCATGTTATTTTAAAAATTCACGAAAAATTTTCCAGTTTGGACTTGGTTTAAATTGACGTTATTGCAACACTAATTTGCAGTTCCAGGTTCTATTACTTTATCATTAGCTTTATGTCATTCAATCTTTCGAAAGCTTTATCACAGAATCGACCAGGGTCACTGTTTTAGCTTCATTCTGATTTTATATACCCGTCCGGATCACCACATTTTGATTGAGTGATACCGCCTAGAATGAGAAATCGCAATTATGCCATTATCTTCCATTTTAACACACGTAAATTTTATCAAATACTCCAACTGCTAGATGTTACCGTTGTTCTGTTCTTTTACTGCCAGCACATTCCCAACATGACTGAATAATCAAACAAAACACATATCTCGTTCACACTTCTTTATTTGTTTTGTACAAACGAACTCGTATCACTGTTCAATCTGATAATAATGTCCCTTCAAATTTCACACCATTTACAAATGGTTAGATCAGTGGCTCTGGGAATTCAAAATTCACATCTTTGCCCGTGAGCTTCTTATAAACTGCCGTGAATGTCTCCAACTGCGAACAAATAACATTCAATATGAAACAAGAAAAAACTTTATTTGGGTCGAAACAGGTTTAAGTTAAATACTGCCTCAGATTTTGTTTATCGCCATTTAAACTCAGTAGTAGCAAATATAAATAAGCATCATCGGCAGAGAGTGAACGCAGTTTGCAACTTCTTTGCACATAAATTAAACAGGTCAAATACCATCTCCTTATTTATATCAATATATTTTTTCAGCCAGTGAAGACTAAAGACATCATTCTATAGCTTGAAGCAGAGATCGTGTGACTTTCAATGAAATGAATTCTTGCAAATAAACACACAGCATTCCAACTGCTTGGTTACCTTATGTTCAACTGTTGTCATGTTACTTTTGTCCAGATGAACTTTGAAAAGCCTGGCACCGTCGAGCTTTATTCTAATCCTCTTGCCTACAATTTCAGCAGGAAAGACCAAGTCCTCGAGCATTGCATCGTGCACAGCGGTCAGCGTCCGGCTCCTCGGCCTCTTCTGTTTATTCTTTTGGCGTGACTTACGCGTCGGCTTGGGCAAAATACGGCGCTGCAACGATATAATACGTAATTGATCATTCAAGGCAAACCTATCACAAAGCTGGTGTTACTAGTCACCAAAAGCTTCCCATTTATAGACGTAACTAATAATTTCAACTGGCCCAGTTAATATCTGGGAAATTTCGAACGCTGGGAACTGTCTCTTGTGTTAAAAAGGTTTAGTTCAGCATAAAGGGAATAGAATTTTAACAGAAATTTTACCAACTTCACTGCCACAAGCATAAGACCTTATGCAGGCCATTGTTTACACGATATCTTAGTTGAGGCCAGATGATTTTTTCAGCACATTTACAGCACTTCTGCATTAACCTGTGCAATGAAAACGACGTGTTTTCCACTAAATTTCTTCTCGAGTTCACGGACAAGTCTGGCCTGGATCTTTTGGTAGGCACGGAGTTGAGGAACGGGAACAAAAACGATTATTGCTTTCTTTCCCTGCACATCGATTTCCTGAATACAAAAAAAAAAAAAAAAAAAAAAAGAAATAAAAAATTAAATGTTACTTAAACAACATTTATCTGAAGGAACTGTGATCAATTTTGACTAAACTTAACTGCCTTCTAATAAGAGTGACAACTGCGTAAAAGAAAAAACTACACTTGAGCTAAACTACAACCACAAAAAATCACAAATAGCAACATTTATTCATATATAAACAAATAATTTATCTATATATTTTCCCATATCAAGTATGCTGTTACTAAACCATCAAGGTCACTCTCATACAGGTTCTATCCAAAAAGACATGTTGCAGGAAATGAACCGGAAGCTTTTCAGCCATTCGAATTCAGTATTTTAAGATGAAACTTGTTGCATCTTCGCGAAAAAATAAAAGCCATGCGCATCTCTCGGAGATGATTTGTTATTCAATGGCCTTTTAGCGTCGAGTCAATGAACACTTACCTTCGCACCAGTGATATACAATTCTCTCAACTGTTGCTTGAGATCGCTGTTCATTTCCAGGTCCAAGAAGGCCTAAAGTGAATTTAACCATTGTTTGGAATCAAACTAGGTCTACAGTATGGTCAAAGTGAGAAAATTACTGCCCATGATGCAAAAACCGAAAGTTATTCACAAAGGCGTATGTCAGTATTCCCCCGTATTCAAGTTCTGCCAAGGTCTGGCAGAGCAATCTCATCAGGGAAAACATGTTTTTTATCTTGTCCACAAGCGAAACTCTAAACAAGGTGGTGTGCTTGAAAGAGCATTAATGTGGACGGGGACAATTTACAAAATTCAGGGTCGAAAGGGGTTTTGAACTTGAGCGTGGTAGATGTGAAATTAGCGTTTAGCCCCAAGTTTCTTTTCAAGTTGGTTTGACTGGTGCTTCCTTTTAAACGAACTGCGATATGGCAAAATTAGACACTTTTAACTGAATGGAATAGATTAAATCACTTCAGAATAGAGTTAACGTAATATTGAAGTATCTCTATACCTGAGAAATAGACGCCTCAAAGTCGTCTGGCTTTTCGCCTTGTGGCTTGACAATCTTGACATTCGCCGAGAACATCTGTAAAACAGATTTACGTTAGCATAAACACAAATTTTTTATCAGACTGAATCTGTATATCGACCGATTTTACACCACTGGTGATCGTCGAGGTGATTGTGGTTGAAGCTGGCAAAAAATAAATAAAAACTGAAAAAAAAAAAATAAATAAAACATATTCGATAATATTTGCCTTCTCGGGCTGTCATAAACACCACGTCTAAACGGCGAAATAAGAACGGATAAGTAAAATCAATATTTCGCATTTATCTTACTGACAATCCTCAACGGAGGTGATATAATTTGTACGGCTGATTTATTCTCAACGCTGGGAAAGCCACTCTGTCTCACTTTCCAAGCGTTATTTAATGCTTTTGCTGACAACACTCATAATTGTTGGGACATTGTAAAGGTCAAAGTTCACGCACTTCGGGAACCATCAGTGTTGGAAGGATAACCATGCCAACACTGATAAAGAGAAGAGTGTGTAAAGGCAGCTACCCTTACTGAAGTACAATAGGTGCAGAAAGTTCTGAAACTTCAAGCAGCAATAACCCTGCAAGGATTCTCGAGAAAGGATTTGGAAGTGGCACACCGAAATCTAGCTCCAAGATATACAACTTCTGCGTTATACTTAAACAGAACAGAATAGGGAAAAAACCACAAATCTCCCGCAATAAATGAAATTCGTTTACATCGAGGGAGCATGGTGAAAAGTGACAGTAAATTTTGTAATTATACGCCAATTCACACTTTCAGGTCTTTCCGGTGGAGATGTTGTTTCGACTGCAAATTTTTCGGGATCAAATATAAAGAAACGATAAGGGAAAAACATCAAAATTCTAATTTTCTTTCAACATACACACTTTCAAATTTATAAAGCCATCATATGATCTTTTAAAAACTATTTAATATATTATTCAGTCCCTTTAATAATCAACTTGTGAATATGTTTCTGGCAAAATGGAATTTTGTTGATTTCTGCGGTTTTTTTTCTATCGTTTCTTTATATTCTTACCCCTACTGAATTCAGCCGAAACGCAAAAACTTTTCGGCAACGTCAAAGTGCGAATTGGCTTATTCACCAAAAGCTTTTGAAATGGTATTTCAAAAAGCGATTCAGAAATTAGAAGGGAAATATTGTGGGTGAGTGCAATAAAATTATTCCGCATCCATCAATTATCTGAGTATATATTTTACAGATAACCATCAATCCTTTTATTTAAATTTTTGTTCATTTGACTTTGGTCACATGACATTTAAAGCTTAAAACAAACATTTGACAGATGAGTGAAGCTGACTTTTCTGCAATTTAACGAAGAAATAAAAGATATGCATCCCATTAAAAATTGTGCCTGTCAAACCCCCCCCCCCCCCTAAAAAAAAGGTATTTTGTGCATGAACTTACAGCAAATGTTTGAATAACACGGACTGGTATGCAGGATTCTCATTCATGCCTTAAACTACATGAAGCTGACCTTATTAGCGGAAGATGTAAGGTTTCGCAGGTTTGGCAGAGAGACATACGAATGTTATTTAAGTCAGAGCTGACTCGGAGCTAAGCGAAATGGAAATCGAACCGATTTAAAACCTAACTTAGTCCAGTTTCACAGCACAACGGTTTACAAACAAGTAAGTATTTGTTAAACACAAGCAGGCCCCAACCGCCCCCCCCCCCCCCCCCCCAAATTCATAGGGGTATAAAGCGATGACGGACGGACTGACGGACACTCCAAACCTATATGCAGGTGTGTCATAACACTTATGGTAATATAAAACAGAAGCTGTTCAGGAATTGTGGAGCAGCACACACGTCAACAGAGATTTTATTAAGTTGACTGTCAAACTGTGGTCGTGCCTTGACATAATGGAGTGCTTAATATTCGGAGGTTTGCAGCTCTCAGTATCATTTACCGAAGGAACTGGGCAAATATCTTCTACATGTAATATTCAAAAAATATTTTATGGAATAAGATTTGAGAGGCGCAGAAGGCGGGTACATTCCAGTGATCATAATTTTAGTGATCATTGTAAACATATCAAACCATAAACCTTGCTAGATGAATGGCGACCGGAAAAGGAAATCGGTGATGTAAACAATGAAAAATGTAACAAATTCGGCCGTCGGCTCTGTTACCATTACATCTTACACTTATTGTGTTACATGCCATCGCCTCTATATGTGGCGAAACACCGGCACAAAATACTAAACGGCTTGCGTGTAAAGTTACTTTTGAATACTAAGCAATGGTTGTACGGAACCGAGGAAAGTTCAAAGGGGTCATTAAAAGCCCTAGTAAGCATTGCGAATTCAAGTCAGACCAAATTTGAAGTTACAGACTTTACAAAACGTTTACTCTTCTGATATAAAAGATCAACATATCTATGAACATATGAAGTTTTATTATCTTCAATGAACAAACCATTTTCTTAAGATAAGCAGAATTTTATTTTAAAAAATAGATTAATTACAATTATGAAGCTCGTCGGCGTTAAGGCCAGTTCTCATTCCTTAAGTCATAGGGCATAATTGAAAGTTGTTTTTTTTTTCTTACAGATAATTTTTTTTCGTTTAAGGCGCAAAGAAGATACTTATCAAATACCAGTCCCTTATTTCAATTATTAATTGAACTGTTTTTATTTTGGCCATGAGTGATTATGAGTGAGCAAATATTGCGCTGGTACCACGTGTATTTGCTGTCAGAATGAATAGACACCAGATTTTTTGCGTTGTTGTTCACCATGTGTTCCATATTTAAATATATTTAAAATTGATATTAAGTTTTATTGACACCATATTTCAATGAATTTAAACTTGTTATCAAGCTGTATTGACATCACAAATTGCTGAAAGTTATAAATATTTGGGATGCTATGTATCTCCGCCTTATCCTTCGTTTACTATCCTTAATTAATTCTTTTCTCCTGTAACTTCCAAAAGTTGTTAAACATTTGTTTCCAAATGCAATTTTTTTTTTGCCTCTTTTGCTTATTTTTTATCATGGTGCCAGGTTTGGTTTTCCACTTTACCGCCCAAAACAAACTTCTAAAAAATTAAACCTTTCTGACTTTCTGCCACCTGTGATAAGATTAAGCTGTGATGCGACAATTAGGCTTATAATATGAAAATAATGTAATCATCGCAGAAAACATTTCTGCGTTTCTCAACGTCAGGCTTTTGTTGATCATGAAAGCTTACAATCTCTAAATACGGATGTTCTTTGGACGTTAGGAAAGTGACGCTATATAGACGTTACGACAATATTAATTGATATTACCGTATATTGAGGGACAATCATAAGCAGTGGTCAACGTTCCGTCAAAGTGCCCTTGGGTCATCCGGATACAGATGAAACGGTGAAATTAATTGTCGTTAATAATTTTCTAAGTAAAGAGGGAAAAACTTTCGCACTTCGGAATTTTCTATACTTAACGTCTCCATTTAGGTGGTGAACAATAACATGATTAGTTTCTTCCTTTGTTGTCTTTTGTACGTTTTTACCACGTCAGGTTCTCAACGCCTATATAAAATGACGACGGAGATATCAAATATAGGCTTCGGAAGTCTATTCAAAGCAACATCAAAGATGCTGATTAGTGGAGTTGCGAAACCAAACACAACGCCTATCTAATGTTGCTTATCCATCATCTATTCAGCCTTGCATCAAAGACGTTGATCAGACGTTGCTAATTGCAACCAAATTACAATAATATTTAATGCCCGAAAGTAGAGTTACAGATCCACGTTATTCAACGATGTGTCAAACCTATTAATTGGATGTTTATTTATGGTCGCGACCCATTGCAATCAATTTACAACCATATTTAATATTGCATTTTAGTAAAATCAATGTCGTTAGCCTCAAATCGACTTAACACATAGGACTTTGTAACGGTGTGGGATGTGACGGTGATGGAATCTCCGTGAGTAGGTACCTTTGGCTTACATCAATGGAACAAAGTAACGATCAATGGAGTGTAAGCTTACCAACATGAACGATAAATGGTTTCTAAACACTTGTTCTAACTAATCGGTTCACAATTATCCAGATCAGGTGTTTTCTTTACAACAACACATGTAAAGATCAGGTGTTTTCTTTACAACAACACATGCAGCTTTCCTAAATAAATATATTTATCCTTAAAGTGCTCATATAAATTTTCATTCAAACAATGTTTTACACTAATAGTTACTTATCCCCTTTCAGATCAATCTTTATTTAAAATAGCCTTTTGTTGCTTAGTATCTACTTTTGTACCACCTTTCTTTTAGCCAGTATCTGATTTCTTTGTTTTCTTGTTATAAATCAGATTCACACCTGGCATGTGACCTCAATGCTTTCAAAAAATTAACTGCTAACAGTAAAAATTCTGCGCTCCTTATATGCCTGCTAGTAGGAAGTAGTCCCTACCAAATCAATCACAAAGAGTGTTAAGAACCAACAGAAGATATGAATAAGTTAAGACTATATGTTGCAAGTTAAATATGAGCTAGAAAGCGTTTTCGGAACGTTTGCAAATCCGTTTATAGGAAGGTATTATCGGTTGCTACCACTTTCAAACTTTCCCAATTGTAAATTTTTGGCTGTTTTAGTTTCGGGTGTGATGGTTACGTGCCGCTAGTGCTATCATAGTGATTGATTACTGGTTGTTGGTGATGGGATAAACAGCAACAAGAAAGTTGCTTGAGTAAAATATCTTGTGTCTTTTGCATTGTTCTCGCTATCCTTGTGATTAAATTTTAAGAATCAAACAAGAAATAACAAGAAACAAGCACTTTTCTTGTTGCTATTTTTTCTATCATCAACAACCAGCAGTCATTCCCCATGACAGCACTAGAAGTATCTGACCGTCACACCCAAAATTATCACATCCAACGATTTACAATTGGAAAAGTTCGAAGAGTATGCTTTAAGCGATGGTTCTACATCCATAACATAATACACTGTGTATAGCGGACTATTCTAGAAAGCAAGTCAAATATAAGCGTAGATACGAGGCATTTTGGAAACTGAAGACTCCGAAGAAGGTTTCAGGGTGGCTACACTCGGGTCAGCCTTTACCGTTCAAAAGAGAGTCATTGGATCGTCATCGCGAGAGAAGGGAGCGTCACTTCATAGTCCTCTTTCATCTGTATCATTTCAAACAACTCAGTTCATCTAAAAGGGACATGCCTCAGGTCATAAAGTCACATTGTAACAGGTGATACAAACGGTTTGAGTCGGCATGTCAGACGCGTATCTATATATTTGGAGGCATTAGGCAGCACCTCGTTTTCCTTGCTTGAGAGAAGGCCATCAAAAGTTTTGGTTTTTGGCCTCCGGTGCATCGACAGCGCCCTACGCCCTCACATGTCACGAAGGCCCTCAGAGAGTTTTATGCAACTGGTTGTTAACCAACCAAGTCAAGGACTGCCTTGAAGCACAGTTAATCCCGCTGCTCTAGCAGTGCTTTATGTTAGGCCTTTTAGCATTTTTAATTTGAAATTCGTCCCGGTTTGAAAAATTGAAGACGACGTTCTCGATTTCACTCTGGACAAGATGATTCTTTCTGATGTCAGATTATCAAAGACTCATCGACTTATATCTCTAATGAGGCAGAGCAGTTGCCACAGACAAAACCGTTCAGTAGAGCAAAATTTAATTTCTTGAGTTTCGGTGGGAAGTATTACGGGCGTTAAATTGCAGCGGATGGGTACCTTATCGCATGCGTCTGTCCTTTTCCACCTTCAGAGGCTTGGATTGTTATTACGTCCATCGATTTGTTGACATGTGTTCCTTTCACAATTAATTTACTGTTCGAACATCGCACTGGTCATCTCAATCTTTGTTGAAAAAGAAAGACTTCTGTTCCCGAATCATGACAAATGTTAACCACTCACATTCACGGGGAAGTTAATTTGGGGTTGCGACTTCGCGTCTTGAGAAATTTTATTCGATTTATTTAGGTTGCTTAAGTACGAGTGTCCATGTTTTATTAAAATATGGCTATTTGCAAACAAACACCATAGTGAGTTGGAATTCGACACAAAATTTTCATAAGTTAAAGAGCTTCCAACTTTGTACTTTTTCCCTGGGGCTAATGACATAAAGTAATCGCATTTCAGTACATAGAGACAGCTTATTAAACTGATTTCCACATTTCTAAGGGCTGTTCAAATTTTAAAAACTGACCAAATTTTAGTACATCACACTTGGCTAAAACATAGTCAGAAGAGTGTTTGAGAACAAAGCTATGGTCGAGCAATATGTTCTGACCGGCAACTTTACCTTGGCAAGTCATGGTTACTGAGACGGCCACCATAGAATGAATGCCTCCTTGAGGTTTCAGTGGAAGATTTTTTTTTAATCAGGAGTCTCATTACATTACAGAGTCCAGATTATTTTGCCAGGTCTCAAACTACAAGCAAGAGAAAATTTTGGTCAGTGGAGTTATATGTTCCAGGAAGGATCAGATACTATAGAAACGCTCAATAATTAGATGGAGACCACAGAGACACAAGAAGTGATCGCTAATGTACAGATATTGCAGCGAGAAGATGTAAAAAAAACTAAAGGAAGATTTGACAGTTCCTTGATCTAACCCGCCTTGTGAGAATATCTATAGGTGCATCCACTGTCTCCAGCACAAACTTGGATCTCTTTGAGGAGATGATAAAACATGAATGAGAGTATTGCTCTGCCTCTACAACTAGCAAACAATGACTTTAACATTCAACTGCTGAGATCTCAACAAGTCAGGGCCATTTCGAACGGAAGATTTCGCATATCTGCCATACCAAGTTAAGCTTGTGAAAAGGACAGGAAATGGTTAACATTTTGAGAAACTCTTCACCAGGTTTTGTTTTGAATTTGAGGTGTGACATACAGGGTAGGTCTATCTAAATATTAGCACTCGGAACAGCACCAAAAGCAGGTTTTCGTCGAAGCCACACAAGTTTTATTTCGATACACGCCTTTCAATACTTTGAGTTATTGACAGAGGAAATTGCCTGAAACCTTGAAGTCAACTGAAAATCATCACATAACATCTACTTAGTTCTTAAAGAGCAAAAGACCAGAAACTAATAGCTGGTATAGAATTCCAAGAAGTACAATGTGCAGGAATTAGCAATTGCAGCAATACATAATTACAAGTCGATGTTCACAAAACAATAAATGATTACAACAAGGCGTTGTCAACCAACCAATCAGAGTCGGTGCAGTGTCCGTCATCTGAGCGAACCATTCCCAACTTATCGCTATCCGATAAGCAGCACTTTTTCACCGTCCACATGTTTTTAATTTGACGGATCAAATTCAAAGTGAAGTGCATACTTTATGGATATGATTTATCTTTAGTAGCATCCGTATATATACTATAAGTTTCATCTTGTTTTGTTTGAAGATTGCAGTTTGCTAATTTTCCTGCACATGGTAGTTAAGGTTTTGTCAAACCGGCTTTCTCTTCGGTAAATGATTCAAGAACTTAAGTGTCCGTTACAGCTGATTGAGAGTAAGATGATTTTTAGAGGTTTCCTCATAAATCCTTTCTTATCGGCTTCCTTCATGGTTAACATCTAGTTTGCAGCGAGATTTTTTTGCAAATAGGAGAGTTTAACTTGCCTCTTCCCTTCCTTTTTTCTGCCAGCAACATGGAATTGTAGGGTCGTTGGGCATACAGTTGAATCCATCTTGATGAGCTCGAATCTCCCGCGTGGTTGATACTGTAGTAACTTTTCCTTGGAGTGTTTGCAACCACTGTATCTTTCTATGTCACTCCAGCAAACTTTGGCGCATCGCGACGACTTGATACTGTCGAGTAGTGGCTTCGCTTGCTACCGCCTCTGGTATGGCTATCCAGCCGTCCACGTGGTTGTCACAGGTGCGTCGTACACGTATCGATTACTCCATTTCGTCATTGTGTTGGGTCGCTGCAAGCGCGACAGCAAGAAAGCATCCTCCCTGTATCATTGTGCTAGGTTTATCTAGCTTTGCCACGAGTATATAGCTCTAGTAAAGGTTGGTACATCAGTTTGTTTCTTGAACCACTCAAAATTTTGGTTGCGTTATCGACACAGGTACAATCACGTAATCGGGTACGTGTCGATGTCGTGTCACCAGCTCCCCGGCCAACTGGCAGGTGCGTTTACTCCTATGCTGCTCTCACAACTAGACACTCTCACCTTCGTTGCAATGTCGATTGCCACGTTGATGTGTCGTTGCTGTGTCGATTCGAGTATGTCACAGTCACGTAGTTGGTAGGAGTCTAGGCCCAAACCCCGCGACCAAAATCCCCCGGCTCTAACCCCCCTGTCAAACCCCCCCCCGACTAAAACCCCCCGGCGACCAAAACCCCCCGACCCAAACCCCCCCCCCCGGTTCTCAAAGGAAATGTGTCATGATAATTTGTTATGGCGCCCCTTTTCGCACTCGTACGAAACATAGCCATTTGCTAGATTTTTTGCTTTACGTACAAATTCCCTTGATACAATATCTTTGGATTCCCTTTAGCAGATGTGATGTATTCCATGAGGGTAGCATGATTTTTCACAGCAATCTGGGTCACTAAATTACCCATTCAAGTGAATCACAATGGACGTAAGTCACATCTACCGCAAGTGAAAATGTAATTTGTAAACTCGACTGATCTCGCAACCGGCATATGAATTGCAATATTTAATGTGTACACATTCATCAATCGTAAGAGCATTTGCAATTTCAAAAACTGAGTGCTATCATCAATGGATGTGTGAAGTTTCTTTTATAATGATGATCAATTCCTTCAGTGGTTCGGAAATTGCAATTTTAAACGCCGTGTGGTCTCTTCAGTGGGCATTTGAAGTGCAATTAACAACGTGGATGTATCGCAATCAAAAAATATAAAATAGACCTGAGAACCGGGGGTTTTGGGTCGGGGGTTTAGGCCGCCGGGGGTTTTAGTCGGGGGTGGGGGTTTGACGGGGGGGTTTGGTCTTGTTCCAGTTGGTAGCTATGCCCTCAGTTGCTGTGTGTGTCACGAGATGTTGAGGTGGCGGATCGATTGTTTGACGGATTGCCTCTCACAGGAGCTGTGCATGCAGCAGCGTGTGTTCAGAACGACTGTGACAGGTCAACCGTGCGTCGAGTCGTCCATGACATGAGTCGTACACACACCGTTTCTTGATGGATGACGGATGACGGGTCGTCGCAAATCAAAGCCCGAGGTAGTGAGTAACGTGTTAACCAGATGACGGGTGGTTTCTGACACGAGTCGCACATGCGACGGGTCGTGACTATCACACTCGAAACTGTAACGGGTCGTCGCTTTAATGGGTCGTACGTGCAGCAAGGCGAAAACCAAGTCAAGAAGTCGGCAACCAAAGTACTACCACATTCCGTATCGTTGATGGCTACTGTACGGATATTGATTTCGGAAAAACAGTAATCTGATGATGATTCAGTTTACAGGTCTTCGTCATCTTCATCCACCGAGGACTCGTCATATGGCAAAGAGGAACAAGAGGGGTTGAGTAAACCCAAATTGCCACATCAGTCATTTCATGCCGAACATCAACTGTTGGTGTCGACGAGCTTGGAGGTCAGGACGACAATTGTTCTGCCACTTGTTTCGCATGTCCCGACGACTGCTGCATCGATGACAGTTGCCTACCAGGCTTGGCCACGTGTCAAGATGCCGGACGATGACAGACCTGTATGACAGAGACGCACACCCAAGCCGCCAGGTGTTGACACCCTACAGGATGAATGGGACAATTAATCTAGTGCAGATTTAACTTCAGCGGACTCTCCATTGGAGATATTAACAAGTTTATAGCAGTCGTTCACGAAGTCAAATTCTCTTTGGCCCATGGTTGCCCAATGTCAATCCGGAGTAGTGTGTGCAGTTAGCAGAAATGGAATGCCGATTATTTTCAAGAGCCTAGGCACGCTCTCTCTTTTCAGGATGGCGTGTTCAATATGTTGGCCAAGTTCGTTGACACTAAATCACAGTGTAATCGTGTTTTCGACTGTGTATCGTGACCAGGCACTACCACACTAAAATATCAGCACGGAAGACGCCCTTAGCTGCATTATGCTGCAATAGGCGGCCCATCGGAACTTTTGCCGCCGGACATGTTGAAAGAAGCAATCGACGCAGCCCAAGTACAGTCGCAGGACGCACTTATATGTAGACTTCGCAGCACAATAGGTCTAAACAGCGACAACCGTCCATGCGGTCTACATCAGCTACCATGAAGCGATCTGTAGATTTAACGGTATCCACTCCACAGGCCAAGAATTTCATGGCTGCTCTTTCGAAGCAAAAATAGCATTTAGTCAAAGTATTTGCCCGACATCGTACTTCTTGCGAAGAGTTGGTTCCTCGATTATGGAAATCATCTAACAAGTATCCTTTGGTTAGGAGAGGATACTCCGTACCATTTGAGAGGAACCAGTCGAGTCAACAAATTATTCTACATCTCATCAAATTCGTATTAATCTGGACATATGGGCTATCTCGGTCTATCTTTCGGACCCTGACCGTTATATTTCGTTGCACAAATCCGCTAGTCGCGATTTGTGCTTCACATTAGGGCGTAAAACATTTGGTTTCTCGCCCTCTCATTTGGGGTGTCAACGTCACCATTCGTGTTCTCTCAGGTTATAAGGTAATCAAATACTAAGGCCAACATGTCGGGTTGCTCATTTTGCAATATCTCGATGATTGGCTGCTGGTAAACAGGGATAAGAAATGAGAATTTTAAGAAATCAGAGTTAGTTCCAGTTCGGCAGGATTCGGCAGGTCGCCACATGCTCTCCCCATTAATACTCAGAGATCGCAACTGGTAGTTATGTCACGGCAATCTCCCGAAGAGTGTGTCTTTCTCTCTTTCATCCCCATCAAGGCATTTTCAGACGGATGGGTCTTGTACAGACTGGGGTTTCTTTTCCCAACGGTGCACTTGAGAAGGTCAAGGGTCTGGTCACGATCAGACACTTCATATCTACGTGTTAGAAATTACGGTTTTTTTATTTGCAGGTCAGTTTCTCAAGGCGCATGTGGTTCCTTTCCTCATGGACAATCAGACGGTTCGTCATGTTTGTCCAAGCAGGTTGGCACGCACGCACCGATGCTGTGTAGACTCACCAAGCACGTGCTCGTGACAATGGGGTTGTCATTCGAATATACCACATCGTAGGCAGGTTGAATGTTTTTTTTTCGATCTGGGTTTTGGTGGATTTTACGTTTCATTGGAGTTTATGTCAATCGCCCTCCTCAAATCCATGTCTTTGCAAACCGTCTAGATCGCCGTCTTCAAGCGTTCATTTCTCCGTGTCTGGATTTTTCAGCGTTAGCGATCGATGTGTTAGTCTGCAGTTGGCGTTCAGTATTGTTCGCATTTCCATAATGCTGACGGTTCCTTGGACAGGTTGCTTTGACTTGACCTTAGTCAAGCCAATGTTCATGGGAGGCGTTGAGCCTAATACCATTATCGTCATTTCTGGGCAAGACCCATATTGCAACCAACGGCTTAGGTACATTTAGGCAAATTGTGATACCGGTTTTAATGGGGGTGGCATCACCTGTCAGTGTCAACATCTTCTTGCTATGTCCCATCTTCTTAGCTACGCGCATCTGTAAAACGGTTAGACACTTATTGCACCACATTGCAGCGGTCTCTGTTTATGTCATTCATGCGTAGTATTACAGTAGACCTTTCTGAAGCATCTATATATAACTATATAAAGGAGGTTATTTTGCTAGCGGACAATGTTTTAATTTCGAAAGTATCGGTTTGAGACTACGAAGCCATCAATGCCGGTTTTTCAATGAATTAACATTGGTTATCGCGATCCATAATAACAATAATAGAGAAATTTTGCGGGATATTAGCGCAAAGTAAATTTTAAACAGGTTCCCCTGCTTTATGTTTCCAATATGTTATCAATCAACAGACATATCAACGTCGGTGCTGCACCGGTCATTTAATCGAACCAACTTATCGCGATCCGATAAGCAGAACGTTTTCTTCGTCTACTAAGCAGAACGTTTTCTTCGTCTACATTTTTGGACTTGTGACAGATCAAACTCAAGGTAAAATGAATATTTTTTGATAATGTTTATCATGGATAGTATATTTACGTATACTGTTAATTTCATCTTAATTGATTTACGGATTATGATTTGATGACCTTGATGATTCCTACACGTGATAGTTCTGGGTTTTTTCAAACCTGCATTTCTCGGTATATGTGTCCAATTCATCTTGAATTTATTTGTGGTTTACAGGTAATATACAGTGAGGTGATTTTTGAGCGATTTCCTCAGAAATCCTATCTCGAAATTTTTCCTTATGGTCAGCAAACAGTTTGCAGAGTTGGCTCTGCACACAGCAAAGGTTTAGCTTTCCACCGTCCTCCTTCCATTCTGCTAGCAACATGGCATTTTGGGGTCGTGGGGGACGCAGTTAAGTTCATGGTGTTAAGTTTGCATCCTTTACATGGTCGATACCGCGGCAACTTTCCTTGTAAGGTTGGAACTACTATCTCTATCTGTGTTAGTCATGCAAGTGCTAGCGTGTTGCGACGACTTGACATAGTGTCGAGTAGTGAAACCGAGGGTAGGCATCGGTCACGTGTCGCGGTACGAGGCTTCCCCGTGGCCATTTGTGTCCCAGGTTGTGTATAGGGCGGGTCTCACCATGACGACCTGTGGCAGTGACGCATCGATCGCTGCTATGAGTCGCTGCTATCGCGGATCGTGTACGCAACGGGTCGTCACAGTGACCGGTCAATCATGTGATAGGTCGCAGGTCACTCGTGTCTACAACGAGCTGTCACTGTCACGATGACGATAATGGACCAGTCACATGATAGCTGGATAGTACGATGGGTCGATGCTGTCACGAGTCGCGTATGTGGCGAGTTGTGATTGTGACCACTCATCACTGTTACGGGGCGTTACTGCCACGGATCACCCTCTTGACGGGTCGTAGCTAACACGGGTCGACACTCTGTGAGGTCGTGCCTGCGGCGACTCGATCACGTTCCATTTAGTGTAGTGACGGCTATCGACAGAGTGGCGGGTCGCCAATGTCACGAATCGCTTGAAAGAGCCTCAGTCACGTGTGTATCGACTTTTTATCATTGTGTCCATGCTTTTTATGCAATAGTCAGTGACTAGGTCGTGTTGTGTTTATTCCTAAAGCATCAACAGTTATTATTTCGTACTTTTGTAGCTTTCTTTCTTTTATCGACCCACAGGCGATCCCGGATTCCTATGCCCACATCAAGCGGGCAGGGGATCTCCACACTAGGTGCACAGCATGCCTACGCCGCTGGGGTATACAGCCGTGTACCCTCGAAATCTCTGCGACCACTGTGCATACCTGGAGGACTCACTGTTCTTGTTCCTGTTGCAATAAAGAGAGTCGGCTCGTGTGCACGCCAAGAGCTGCAAAAGTTTTAAGAGTGAGAAGTCGTCAGCCTCACAGCAAACTTTGGCGACTGAGGCTATGATCGCTGTGGAGAAGTCAGATACGGGTGTATCAATCAAGGACGAGAAAGGCCTCAAAGCCATACCAATGTCCTTACCTGCTGTCACTCTGTCGTTACAAGAGGTCCACTTATTGTCATCAAGTCCTTCCGCCGCTAGCCAAGCTTCCCGATCCTTTTTAAGTCACGTCGTACGAGCACCAGCCAGAGAAGAAACTGGCGTTACACACTATGATTCAAGAACTGGTAGACAAAAACAACCCTAGAAAAGATGCTTATGGGCACTCAAGGGTTTTTAGTCGAGTCTTTCTTGCACGAAAAAGTCGGGCAGTTGGCTTCTAGTCATAGACTTGTCACATCTCAAATCGCTCAGAACGGACACTCCACAACTTGGTATGGGAACAAAGCTATTGGTTTCATGCCCTACCATTCGGGTTGTTCACCCTGATTATGAAGGTAGTTAACATCGAAGCCAACGCGCTGGATTGCTCTCCACGATTGGCCATTAGTGAACGGGAGCAGTTATACCCTTCTATCTTAGTTGACCATTTATTCAAACACTGCGTTGGTTAAGGAAGTTGGAGTTGGTTCCGATTCAACGAATAGAGTTTCTGGGCGGCCTCTTATATTTCGTAAGAGCCAGGGCATTTTCCAGTGAAAATCGGATTCAAAAATTGCCATATCTAATTGCTCAAGTCGTGTCCAATCCCAAGATTCGGAGTCACCTCTCGGTTTGTTAGCTGCCATGGAGAACACGGTCGAGTTAGGGAGGTGTTATTTTTGCGGGTTTTGTGGTTTTAATGTGTTGCGTCGTGATAGGTCGCCACATCATCGGCTACGGCTCTCCTTACTAGGCGATCTGGACTGTGGCCGATCTTGACTGTGGGTCGGGTCAGACCAATTTCCTGAAAGATCGGCTTTTTTCTCTTCCTACCCCATCATAGCAGGTCCAGATCGATGCGTCTTGCAACGGTTGGGGTTTCTTTTACCAAGAGCACACTTGGAAGGGGCCGTGATCGCACACTGCATATCAATGTATAGCAAATGAAGGAAGTATTGGTTGCTTGTCAGCACTTCTGTATGTTTCTCAAGGGTCGTGTGGTTCAGTTTCTGGTGGACAATCAGACAGTGATCTCTTACTTGCCCAAACAGGTCGGCACGTGTTCGCCGATGTTGTCTCCACTCACCAAGTAGGTTTTCTTGCATGCTCGCAACAATGGTTTTATCATTCAAGCGTCACACATCGCAGGTAGTCTGAACATTCTTGCCAGACGGAATGGGCTTTAGCGGATTGCAAGTTTTAATAGATTGCAGTTCATTCACCATGGGGGCCGTCTCGGATCGATATATTCGCCAACCGCCCCTGTCATTGTATTGAAACGTACTTTTCGCTGTGTCTCAACTTAACAGCCTTAGCGATCGATGCGTTGGTTTGCCGTTGGTCTCCAGTGGTGTTGTTTGTGTGAAGATTTGGCAGAAAAGTCAAGACATCCCTTGCCTGTAGCTTCCAGAAGTCTTTGTTTCCTTTGTTGATGCGGTTACCGTGCGTCAAGAGTCTACCACTTCCTATGGAGTGTGGCAGTCTGTGGTAACCTCGTTGGGATAATTGTCACCCAAATCCTTAATTTTTTCAGCTCAGTCTATGTTGCATAACTTTTCCTTTATGAAGAACAAGGGTTTTTCTCAGAGAGTAATTCAGGAGCGGGCCATTGTCCAGAAAGACTCTATGAATGACGTTTATTTATCGCATTGGCGACTATTCGAGGCAAAGACATATAGACATCGATCGGTGGTGGCAGTGACCAATTTCTTTGTTTACCCATTTGAAGTAAGAAAGGTTTCAGTTAGATCGATTATGACATACCGCTCAGCTCTCATGTTTTTCCTAAAGTGCTTCTCTGGCTATGATTTGTCTGTCTGTGATGTATTGTCGGATTTGCTCAAGTCCTTTCAATTGGAGAGTCTCCTTTACGACAGAAGTGGTGTTCCGCCAGAACAACTGGGATTTTTAACTGGTTTTGAAATACTCTCTTCTCCATTCTTCAATCACTCTATTATTTCCGAGAAATTACTTACACTGAAATATTTTCCTCGTCGCCCTTGCTTAGGGCAAGCGTTGTGGGGAAATACACGAGTTTCAAGGCTGTATCGATCAAATTAATGGCTCATAGGAGTGGTGGTACCGAAATCATTACCGTCTTGGGGCTTAGGTACATTTGAGCAAATTGTGATACCAGCCTTGCGGGTGTGAGATCAAGTGGCAGCGTCGACTCCGCGTCGTTATGCACCCATCTTCCTACTACGCGCATATATTAAACGATCAAGGGCTTATCGTAGCACATTACAGCGTCGTCTATTTATATCTTTAATGCGTAGTATCACAGCAGATCTTACTAAGGCATCTATATAACTATATCAAAAAAGCATATTGTTAACACATGATGATATTCTAACAATATCTGAGGATGTAGTGCAAAAGTTGACAGTTAAAGCTCGTCAGGTCAGACATGTAGCGCACTCTTTGTACAGTGCTAATGGTGTGTCAATGTGTGATTTATTGCGAGTTCGCTGTTGGGCCTCTCCAAACACGTTTATTAAACACTATTTACAAGAGTACACAACTGATACCTTATCTAATTTGCATAAGCTTGGTCCGTTTGTTTTTGCTGAATGAGTGATTCATGATAGTCCTTCTTGCAGGACTTTTCAGCAATCTGGCGGAAAGAAGAGCTTCAAGAAGAAGAAGTCTGGCCAGATAGACTCTGTCCTTGCTGATGTACTGTTCGGTCCCAGGTCTACTTCAGTGTAACTGTTTCCGTCACGTGACTGACGTCGTGTTGACTCAGCACAATCAGGTCTTGACCATTGTCGTGTTTTGACAGAGCCATTTTGCACATCCTATAACACGGCACTGAGACGGGTCGGCACACAATGTTAGAGCCACATTCGGCTAGTGATTTTGCATGTCACCTCTTCTTATAAAAAGAAGGAGGGGATATGAGCTCGTATCAGTCTGCCAGTACTTATGTTCGAACGTACGACACCGTTAATAATGGGCAGTTCGGGATGAAATCCCACTTCATGTTGTTATTGACATGGAATGGACAGTCGGCAATGAGAATCCAACGGATTATGAGATTGCATTGAATAAAGTTTCTTTTTTTCTGTGCTTTTCTGTGCCTTTCCGGCATAATGCCTTGTAGACAGCGAGCCAACCAGTCCGCATGCATTTAGTGTTCCATTCCCTGCATCAGTTCTAGTCTCCTATAGTGATGGCTTCCGAGTCTACAAGCCTATATTTTCGAAATTAAAACTGAAGTTTTTAATTTCTTGATACTCATTTTTTATGAGTAAAATATTATGCAGACGTAGAAGCTATCACTCAAATTACACCCACCCACCTCCCCATTAATTCGGATCGTGGTGTCAGATAAGTTAAGTTCGAACAAATGACTAACACTGCAGCGACACTGTTTTTTTCTTTGCGGTAATATCCTGCAAAATTTCTATTATGGATCGCAATAACTAATGTTAACACATCGAAAAACCCATACTGATGGATTCTACGTCTACAAGATATTTTACTCATTAAAATGATTATTAAGAAATTAAATACTTCAGATCTTTTGAAAGAGCCCGATAATGTAAAGGAAAAGAAACTGACAATTAAGCAACATTAGGGTAAATATGTAACGCACTCTAGTAGTGTAACAACGTGTGATTTGTTTCGAGATGGCTGTTGGACTTCTCCAAACATGTTCATTAAACACTATTTGCAAGAACGTAAACTTAGAATTGATATGTTTTGCAAAGTCTTGATCTGTTCCAATTTTCCAGAAAATATGCTGATAAAACTGCTGCCTACTACAGGTTGCATAAGGTTTTTGTTAAATTTGTCATAAGTTATCCTGGCTTATTGTTTGATTCGTTCTTTTAGAATTAAAACAATTAGGAAGAAATTTCGAATATCAACATCATGTTTCCAGTATGTCCAAGTAAGCACTGACAGATTATGCGCTTTCAATGGAAGCACTGCCAGCTTTATTCATTTTCTGATGTCCGTTACAGATGTTTGATGACCCTTCTTGCTGAAAATAAAGACTAATGCACTCTATCCACAAGAAATATTTGTGGAATTTCACGAAAAACTTAAAAATAAGTTTGAAGCCATTTTATATGTACGATCAGGGTAACTGATACATTTTAACTCATATTTTGTGTTAAATGAACCGCTTAGCCGCACAGTATGACAGTATGGCGAATGCATATTTCTTAACTAACGTGGTAAATTCTAAAAACTACGAGTTTCTGAAATGAACAGTGCGTGATATGCAGATAGCCGAGAAAAGTAAATGTTGCGAAGTGTCCCGCGTTTCTTAACTTTGTATGAGTCCACTACCAGGCTAACGATGCCATATTACGCTGTTGGTGTTGGTAGAATTCCAGGGGTATACAAAACATGGTGAGAGGCCTTTCTAAGATCTGAACAGCAATGTATTGCTTTATCGCCCAATAAGTGGATTCGTACTGAAGTTTTTTTTTTTTTTTTTTTTGCGTTTCGGCCGAATTCGGCGGCGATAATGGTACAAAGAATGATCGAAAAACTGATAAAATCAAGAAAAGTCTGTTTTTAGAAACACATTCAAAAAGTCGCTATTAAAGGAGCTGAATAATGTGTAAAATATACTCTTACGCTACATAATTTTGAAAAGATAAAAAGTTAAACCCAAACAATTGCAGTCGAAGACCATCTAAGACCCGAAAGTACGAAGTACGATTTGGCTTATATGGGATTACACGTAGCAGATCCCGGATGAGATCTCTATACGGTCTGCATGAGGCAAAGAACATTCAACTTGAACTGCGTGATTTCTAGTTACCAGTAACCTAGGCTAAACAGGCCTGCACCCGTGGTGATATATGATACAGGGCTGGTATGAAATATTTCTTGAAATATTTCACTGTAAAAATTTCAAAAATTTCACATGTTTTGAAATTTTTAAATAAAAAATAAGTTGGACATCAAGAATACCAACTACTGACGGGTAACTATCAACTGGCATTCATCTTAAGTTGTCAGTTAATACACTTCGTCGGTACAACTCTACCAGTAAACAATGCAGCCACAGAAATCTTGCGCAGTCTGACTTTCGAGTAACCAAGCTAGCAGTTGCTGGTCTACAGCACCGTTGACACATCTACTCCGGGTATTTCTAAGAGGTGGGGATAGAGGCAGGAGGGTTTATAGTAACTGCTGAAAGGGGGGTCACTGTCAATGGCACAAGGGAAAGAGGTCAGATATGTACACAAAAGGTCTAAAATATAGCAGACAATATGTTAGCTAAACAACCAGGGGGCAACTCACGCGTGTGAGCGAGTTTGCTTCTAGTTTAGCACTGTTTGAATAGTCACCCCTAATTCTGCAATTAAGCAGTGTTTCCCATTTAAACGAGAAAAATCTTTGCCTTTATCCGGTTTTACGATAAAGCGGTATGCAATTATCCCGTTAAAAATACATAATTTTATGCAATCAACCGATTTATGCGTTTAACCGGTAAGCGATTCAGTCATTTTATCTGTCTATGGGTTTTTGACGGTGGTATTTGTTAAATTAAACCAACAGATATTACGCATAGCCTGGAAATGTGGTTTTTTTCTAATGTGCTTTGAAAGATTTCAAAAATTTCAATATTTCTGAAATATTTCAAAAATTTCGTGAAATTTTTAACATTTTCGAAATTTTTACCAGCCCTTTATCATATTAGCGCTTTTATATTTACTTTAAAGAGCGCGTTGTAAGAAAATACTGTAACAGGGGTTTACGGGAATTTTGAGCTTGCGTCCCAGGGGACGCAAAAAAATCTAACTTCATAACTGTAGAAAAATAACTATCTACAGTTTAAGCACTTTGTACGGTCCTACAAAAACACGTTGACTTTCGAGTGTTTGCAGGGCTCGGAATCAACCATTTTTACCAAATTTCTTGGCGCCCGGCCGAAAATCCTGGGGCCCAGATAGGTATAAGCTATGTATTAGAAAAATGACGATATTCCCATAAATGTAATTTATTTCTCTTAACTATTCGTACACATACCGGTAATACAAAGTCTTCAGTTTGTCGTTTTATTGTTTTTATTATATTTTGACTCTTTATTATATTTTGACTTATTTCCTCTTCGGTGAAAATTGTTTATATTGCCGATTAACATAGGGCTTTCCGAAAAAGGGCCCCCAAGTCTCGAAAATCGTGGGACCCAGCCAGAAATTATAGGGCCTCGGAACCAGGGACCCGGCTAATTTCGAGCCCCGCTTTTGCAGAAATGATCCATATTCAGTTTCCCGATTTCATGTTGCTGTGCAAACTGGCCCTGGTTATACCGTTTTCGTCTGTTCTATGTGAAAGAAGATTTTTGATTTAAAACGCCATAAAAACAGAAACAGACTAAACCCTGAACGGTTGAACCGTTTAATGTTCATTAACTGAAAAGACCAGCCTTACAACAATTTGATTTTCCCGACGCTTCCAGGTTGTTTAACAATGTGAAAAGCAGGCATGGTTAGCTGAGAATTCATTGCTTTTATAATTTTCTTGGTTTGGTAATAAAAGATAGTGTGAACTGCAACTGTACGCGTTACCTCTTACCCCCCTAAACACATACCTTTTGCGCTTATTAGGCCCCAACCCTTCGGATTGGGGCCTATAGGTTTGGGGTGTCCGTCTGTCCGTCATACCCCTATGAATTTGGGGGCGGTTGGGGCCTGCTTGTGTTTCACAAATACTTACTTGTTCAAATAAGGGGACATAAACAAATCAGGGTGCAAATTCGGGGACGCAAAAAAATTCATGGGGGACGCAAAAATATAAAAGCGTGGCGTCCCTGTGACGCAAAGATTTTGAAGTTGACGTAAAACACTGCACTGTAATAATAAATAATAATAAGCCAAATCACACTTTGGGTGTTTCGAATAAAATTCGCAAGAATTTTGAATTTCGACTGCGAGGGAACCAGGTAAAAAATGAAATAAGTGATAGAAAAATACAGCTCATACTCGGAACATAAAAGAAATTTAAACTTAAAACTGTTTGTTGGAACTTTTAATTAATTTTTAAAATAGCATACTTGATGTTAAAAACACTGTTGCTCTATGGTGCTTCTAAGAGAAATTTGACATTTGTTCAAACATTGCAGTGCTACAATACTACAATCATAAAACAATTACTTACTGCGATACTTCACTAAAAGAAATATAGTCATCTTTTGAAATAATATTGTGTCTATTTAATACCGAATATCTAAATTCCAAGGTAAAATATCTACTATATCAAAGATCATATGCTTTTTTATTCCCCACAGGGGGGATATCTGCGATCGACCGCGTGTCGGTCGGTCTGTCATCAAGAGCTTGTTAACACGATAACGTAAAAACTGCTGCAAGGATATTAATGTAACTTGGTATGTAGCTTCTGTGGGAACAAACACAGATCGGTATTGTAAATGGGCCAGGTTCGTCCAAGGAGAATGGACCAGCTGGACTTAGAAAATTTCAGCTCTTGATTGACTATTGATGGCCGTGTTTAAGTGATGGGGGGGGGGGGGGGAGTGGGGGGGGGGGGGTCTGTGGCGAATATTTGGGCTGTGCACACTGCTCTAGTTTAAAAAGGTATGTTTTCACACATCGTTTGATTGAATCCAGAGACTTAATGGCACGTATTTCTGTCGGAAATGTATTCCACAGTTTTGGGGCAACTACTTCAAAGCAACGATAGCCAGCCGAGACAAGTCTGTATCGAGGTTTAACTAGCAGTGAACGATCAGAAGATCTCAGAGCTCGCTGTGGTTGGTATGGCACCAACAACTCGCGCAAATATTCTGGGCCTGCATGGTTTAGAGCCTTGAATACTGTGATAAGGACTTTGTAGTCTATTCGCTCTTTAACTGGATACCAGTGAAGACGTCCGACCACAGGTGTGATATGATTTTTGCGAGGGGTTAGTGTCACAAATCTGGCAGCCCCATTCACCATTTTCTGCAGCTTCTGAATGTGTACACTGGGTATTTTGATGTATAGGCCATTACGGAAATCCAATCTGGATATCATCGTCCCATGCACAATAGTTTTGGTGGTTTCTTGAGTCAAATGCTTCTTTATCTGCCATATTTCACGCATTACAAATCTGCAGTTCTTTACAACTTCATTTACTTGATTTTCCAAGCTCAATAATTTGTCTATCAAAACACCCAAATTCCTAGCGAACGGAGATTTAGGAACAGTCGAACCACCAATATTGACACTGTTGACTGAGGCTTTTTTACGGTTTTTCCTTGTACCTATAACAAGGAATTTTGTCTTTCCACTATTTAGCTTTAGTCTATTTGACTTCATCCACGAAGAAACCTGATCAATTGCAATTTCCAGATGACTTACAGCTTTATTCACTTTAGACTGGGATGAGGGACACAAACTTCCATAACTGACTGTCATCCGCACAGAAATAAAACCATTAAAAGCCATATAAGCGTACCAAAGGGCTCTAACTTTTTTGTACCATTTTGGCTCGAATTTACTCCCCTGGGGCATTTCACAGTCTAACTGCTTGATATTCTTTATCAACACAAACCTAGGATGTTAGCCACATCCGCACATAACTCGTTAGACCTTGAGATTGCAAGTGAGTCAATAAGATTTCGTGGTCGACGACATCAAATGCCGCCGACAAATCTATAAAGTGCTAAAAGAATCACTTCGTTATTGTCTATGGCTTTTAACATATCGTTCACTATTCGCAGCATAGCGGTTTCACAGCTGTGCTGTGCTTTGTAAGCAGACTGAAACGGTTCGAATAGTACATTCATCTTAAAGTGCTCATCTAGCTGATCAGTTACTGCTTGTTCGATTAGCTTGGAAATAAATGGTAGATTGCTTATAGGACGGAATGACTTAAGCTCAATAGGTAAACTGGCTTTCTTCAGCCGAGGTGTGACTAATGCATGCTTCAGATTGCCTGGCATAAAAGAGCGTGCCATAGATTCGTTTATGATAGCTGTAATAGGGTCCAGCAAGTCGTCAATACATTCCATTACCAGATATGCCTTAAGGAGATCGAGGGTACACGTTTTGCTTGTAGCAGCCATAATCATCTTGCGAACTTTCTCTTTTTCTAATGGTCGGAAAGAGCTAAATTCAGAGTCAAAACGAACTTCGTCGAACTCATAGCACTGATTACTGATCACGGGGTCAAGTTCTGGCCTTATGGTCTCAATTTTCGACACAAAATAGTCATTCAGCTGATCGCTAAATTCTTTTAGACTACAGTGATCTGGAATCTGGAAATCGTTTTTCTTATTCAATAGCTTGTTTACACTTTTGAAAAGCTTTCCCTGGTCGTGTCTTGCATTGTTGATGAGAGTTGAGTTAAACTCAGTTTTGGCATTCTCAATTAGGGTATCCACGTCATTCCTATACCTGATAACGTCCTCCAGATTATTGTCACTTTTGTTCTTTCTGTATCGACGCTGAACTCTCTTTCGCTCTTGCCTCTTCTTGTGGATGGCGTCAGTGTACCATGGGGCTCTTTTTTCTCGAACAGCTTTAACCTGTACAGGCGCATGTTTGTCAATGATTTTGCTCAAGCACGTGTTGTACTGATCAACCAAATCTTCTACGTCAACAGCTGGGTTTGTGCATAAACTTGATTCTTTAATGTCATTTTTGAAAGCTTGTAAGTCAAGATCTTTCAAATTTCGACACTCGATTGTTTTTTGTACACTTTTGATCTTGTGTTCAAATAAAATCTTATAGATATTTGGGATTGGATATTTAATAACTCTTCTGAGCGTGTACAATGATGGTCTAGATTTTGGCAAAACCTTGTTGATTTTATCATTCCTGTTTTGAATTTTACTGACAAAGATTTTCCACATGTGTTTTCTTCTTTCTTCCAGTGTTGCTAGGTTAAGTGGCAGCATGGATTGATCATAGATTTCTTCAGCGCTTTTTTGGTTATATATTCAATATGGCTATTCCATTTTAGGTCAACTTGTGTGATGACTCCGACTAACTTTTTGGAATTAAATCTGCTCGTGCTTGTGTTTCCAATCTTGAGTGATTCCGAAGTGTTCTTTTGAGTTTGCTAAATGTTATGATCATTTCTTTAGTTTTTATAAGGTTGATTCGTATGTCGTTGTTTGTTGTCTATTGGACTATATGGTCTAGTTCTTGTTGTAGAGTAATCGAGTTGGGTTATGCATTTCGGGTTTAAATAATTTGATGAGAGTTCCGAGGCAGTTGGTTATTTTCGCAAGCAGAAATGCAACTAAATAAAAATGACAATAAACTGGCCTTTAGACTTCGTAGTAGGCTTCAGTCTTTTGTGCTGTTTCAATGAACAGTAAAGAACTAGGCTCGTTCGTTGATTTTTTTCCTGTCAGATTCTCAAGTAACAACTGAAGAGGCTGTCATTTTGGGGGATTTAAATACACCTTGCACCACGCATAACACTATTACTTTTTTCAAGCACACAGGGTAAAGCCATGCTTGACCAACACCGGAGTAGTTGCAGTTACTGGCACTCACGGTGTGATATCAAATATTGACCCCCCTGAAATGTGACCCCCGGTCAAAATTTGATTATCAAATATTGACCCCCGACATCAAATATTGACCCCTACCCTAAATTCCAAAATTCTTTTTCACCGGCCCCTGTATTTGGTTCAAGGAAGGCCGTCAACTTAACCAGGTCTTTACTCTGCAATTCTAGTCAGTCCAGAGCACTTTATGTCAATTATGAATTGCATTTTCAGACCCTGAAATATATGTAGGTTTATATCATCGTCGTCCTCGGTCAATATTTTATATCAAACATCGTCCCCCGGTCAATATTTTATATCAAACATCGCCCGGTCAATATTTGATATCAAATATTGACCCCCCTGAAATGTGACCCCCCGGTCAAAATTTGATTATCAAATATTGACCGGGTGGTCAGTATTTGTCTATCAAACGATGGGAACTGTCTTTTCAGGACATTTAGTCATTCTCTGAGTGTGTCACAGGCAGATCATCGTATCGTCCGACAGGTCCCATGTCATTACATGACCAAGAGCTCGGCCAGAATTAGTCAGATTGCCCAGATCCCCGACTATCCAGGCACTAGCAATATGCACCCTAGTGGTGAATGGGGCACAGAGGTTGGGATATTCGCCTTAGCCACCCCAGTCTACATCTACGGGCCTTCCGAACAGCGAGAAGACTGTACAACTAAATACAGTTGGCTTCTTTATGCCCCGGATAAGGACCTACAGCCGATCGCGCCACTTCCCAACACCTAGGAATGCATGTACAAATCGAACATTTGTGCTCATTTTGCGCCAGTGAATATAGTCTAAAATTGCGGACATTTTTATTTGTTTTTGCTGTACATAGATTTTTTTGGAACGTTAATAAATCATATAGAATCTTGTATTTTAATTTGCAGTTCATTTATAGGTTAAAATCTTTCGAGAGAGTGCACGTTCTTGGCCACCGAAGTTGGAACTGGCAGGCTTTATCTTAAAAAGCAAAGCGAGAAGTATTCCGACTCATCCCGAATGAGTGCGTGAGGGCCACCAGTGCATCAACTGGTAAACACGTAAAGAGTAAAGAAAAAGCTCGCGGTAAATGTGTTATGGAACACATGTGTGGCCAATAAATCTAATTTATGTTTGTAAAATAATCACAATAGGTTGCATTGTACTGGGAAAAAATTGTCTCTAGACAACTCGGCCTATTATCAACTCGGCCCAAAACGAAAGACAACTCGGCCCACTTCTGAAAGACGACTCGGCCCAAACTACTGACTCGGCCCAATTTTTTTTTCTTTCATAATTTCCAAAGAAGAACACGTTGTAAATCAAGCTAAATTCGTTTTTTCTTGCAGTAAAGTCTTGCTGAGATTTTATTGTGTTCTTTAGACACCAAATTTACATACCATATTTCGAAACAGTTGATACAATATATTCTAGCAAACGGTTAACAGCTCATTCATCCCTAATAAAACACAACTTGACAAAAAAAAGACAATCGCTATAACCTCGGTTTATTTCATTTTTGTTAGAGAATACAGCACACCATAATGTGCTCAGAAAAAAAAACAAAACGAGGCAGTAAAAAATATCTACATTGGTAATTTCACTAACATGAGGAGCTTCGCTTGGGAAATCGTTTCAGTGTACACATTACATTTTACACACCAGAATAAGCTGGGGGAACACGGAGAAGCACGTAAATGACACATTTAAGTCGAATAGATACGTCCGACGGCTTTCAGAAGCTTCGATGCGGATCTCGTGCCAGCCCTGTATTCATCCCACAGCTTCAAAATTTTTGCAGACCACTCGGTACTTGCTGCCTTGGGATCGTCGCAGCTTTCCCTCTGATGCCAATCTTGTGGTTAAGGCAGCGACCAAGGTCTCGTGCTGTAGAAGGTCTGTTAGCTTATACAGGTTTAGATTGCCATGGGTGGCGCACGAAGTTATCCTCTGGTACCACCCCCCCCCCCCCCACGTCATTGTTTGTGAGGATGAGCCTACCGAAAATGCTCCAATCCTCAACCCGCCAAACTGAGGACTGGATCCACGTGAAATCAACATAATCGAACATCTCTGTCAAGGGCGAGTGACGGGCAGCCTGTCGAAGGCGGATTCCACGTTATTTGAAGGCAAAAACGGCAGGGCTAGCAGTCTCCGGAGAATTCTGTGGCAACAAAAGAATCATAGGGGTATTTTGATACATAATTGAAGTACGTACATATTAAAAATTCTCGATTTGAAAAAAGGCACGTGCCTACGATAACAATTACTGATTGCGATATGGAATTAAATAATATGCAAGATTAACATGTGGACGGCGGGATGACTCATGTAAGGCTGTTGTAGGCCTAGGCCTTGGGCATGCCTCCAAACGGCTTGCGTCCAATGAAAGACGCACCCCTTGAGGCATGCTTCTGTGCCGCAAACCTGGCGAAAGGCCTTCCACAACCCTCGCTCGAAGTCGGCAACGGCTCCGTCTAAGCTCAGCTCTGGTACAAGCTCACGAATGGCTTCAAGCACCTAAAATTAAGAAAAAAAATTGGTAATAAATATTTTTTCATGATTTCGTGTTTTTATATTTTATATTACTTTTTCACAATTTTTACTTTGTCACCGAAGCTGCATAAAGATTTACCTTCACATAGTCTTTCTTCTTTCGTCGAGACATCAGAACGGACACCAGCGGTACCTGTTTAACGTCTTCGTCCGATTTCACGAAAGCATGCACACCAAAGAGCTGGCTGAATGGCGCCCTGACAACCTTGAAAGTACCGTCTAAGTACCAGGTGCCGAGCTTTCGCCAGAAGGCTCAACTGTCAGTCTGTGGCAAAGAGCAAATGCCGATGTTCGTCCACTCGCAAATCTTTCTTTAGAAAATTCTCGGGAATGTAGTTTTCATTGACCTGCAAAAATATATTTTCATTTTATTATCTGAGTCGGTACCTGTTCAGTTAAAGAAAAAAAGATTGAAATTTAGTTACTTTTTATTTAACTTGAAATTTAAATCTTCCGGGTGTCGTAGGCGCCCAGCTTCTCTCGCCTTGTTAACCATCCTCACCACATTTTCAGGTTTTGGGAGAGTAGGCGCATCAGTGTTCGTCACCATAGCTTCTTCAGTTTAAAGAAGTTCTTCTTCGCCTCCACTTTTACCTGGAATTATGACCATATTTATGTTTTCGTTAATTTCCCTTTATTTCGCTATTTCCCTTTATATTGCGCGTTTCACATGATTTTCCACACCACAATTTGGACTTACTTCACTAGAAATCACTGCCTTTAACTTCACACCAGGGTCATATGAATAGCAATGGCTGTGGTGCCCGGCAATAAAGACATTTCCTTTCTGGCGAACGGTGGCTTTGTAGCTGATGGCCTTGTTTCTCACTGTACATCGCCAATATGTCACATTGGGTACTTTCCCTCTTCACAGAGTAAGAATGTCCTTTATTGTCCAGTAGCTTCGGTTTTCCTCTCTGGGAGCTTTTTTCCATGATCTGGAATTCTGCTTCATTTTCCAGTTCTTCGACCGTTCTACAAATAAATAAATATTTTATATTTTTACAAATATTTTGTTTATTTGTAATTAAATTTAAAATGTAACTATTTTACTTTTTCTTTCAACCGTTCTTTTTCTCAACCGTTATTTTTCTCAACCTTAGTGTTTTCTAGTTACCGTTCAGGTGGCAACGGCGCCTCTTCTATCGCACTATCGTATATCGCAATAGTAGTTTTGCTGTCAACGTCACCCTGTTCATTCGCCGGGTGAATTTCTGCTGACTCCCATGATATTTCCCTGCTTTCTTCATCCAAAAACTCTTGAAGCGGGACAGAAATACGAGTGCTTTCAGCCCTTGGAACAGCTGCGAATTCTACTGCAACAAAAGATTTTAACTGTTCTATTGCTATAGTTTTTTAACCCAGCCGACTTTGTCGGACTGGGTTAGTCGTATCACTATAGGGGGCTTGACTGTATGTGCGTATGTTAAACTTTTTTCTTTAAAATGCTACTCCTCCTACAGTTTTGCTCCAATCGTTTTGATATTACGCAGGAATGTACCCTGGGTGGTCCCCTACCTGGCTGATACTTTTTTTGACGATTGACGAAAAAAATGACAAAATGGCGGTACTTTTTGTGCCCGTTTTGACCCATTTTTAAAATGCTACTCCTCCTACAGTTTTACTCCGATCGTTTAGTTGTTACGCAGGGATGTTCCCCAAGGGCTCCCCTACCAGGCTATTATTTTTTTCACGGTTCGCCAAAAACTTGAAAGTTTCGCAAAAACTGGAATAAATGGTAGTAAATAACTGATTTTTTTTCATTGAATCTTTTCAATAGTACGCGTGAACTTTCATTGGCTGCTCTCCATGTTTCTGGACGTGCTTGTGTTTTTTTCTTTTGTTGCAGCAGAACATACACTCACTGCAAACATGAGCTAACCAAAACGGTTTTAAATTCTCACAAAGTAAAACAGTCTGCATGCATTTCTACAATAGACGCAAACAACACGACGATCCTGTTCTATACATTTCTGGCATTTAAATACCTGTTGTTAAAGAAAACAAATTTCTGTTTTTATTCTTCGACTCCAAGCTAAGCTTCATCTCACACATCAAAGAACTCAAACGAAAATGTCAAAAAGCACTCAATCTCCTAAGAGTATTATCAGCCCATGACTGGGGCGCTGATCGGGATACAAAACTTATGCTTTACCGAGCCTTGTAACGGTCTAGATTAGACTATGGCAGCATTCTCTATGGATCAGCAAGACCTTCATAAAAATGCTAGACCCGATACAAAATCAAGGTTTACGACTGTGTCTAAATGCTTTTAGAACATCACCAGCAGAAAGCCTGCATGTGGAGGCAAATGAGCAGCCTTAACATTCGTCGAGTTTAACTCGCTATGCAGTACGCAACAAAGCTTTATGCAAATAAGAAGAATCCTACCTACAACTCAGTCTTTGGATCAGATTTTTCTCCATGAAAGAGGCCCTACCGCAATACTGCCATTTGGAGCGAGGCTTCAACCTCACCTCGATAATGCTGACATTACTATAGAGTCAATTGCAAAATACAGAGTACCGAAAGTACCACAGTGGAAACTCACCAAACCTGTGGTACTAAAGAACCTTTCGGTCTATGCAGAGGAAACAACTAGCCCCTTTCTATTTCGATCAAACTTTGCAGAGCTCAAAGAAGAATTTAAAGACTATCACTTCGTCTTCACGGACGGCTCAAAGCTCGAATACAAATCGGCTGCTTCCGTTGTAACTGAAAATAACACATTGAAGACAAGACTTCCGGATGAATCCTCTATTTTTCAGCCGAAATTAAAGCTCTACATCTCGCTATCCAAAGTTTATGTTATGCGTGGACTCTATGTCCGTCCTGCAATCAATTGAAAACCTACAAATATCAAACCCACTTATCCTCGACTTCTGGAAAGGTATGACGAGGCCACCAAAGTTGGCAAAGACATAGTGTTCTGCTGGGTTCCAAGTCACGTGGGTATCCGGGGAAACGAGATAGCCGACAAAGCTGCAAAAGAGGCTCTAAATTATAATTGTACCGATATGCTCATACCAGCCGCCTATTTTAAATATCACGTCACGAGATACACAAAAAGATTGTGGCAAGAAAGATGGAACAAACAAAGAAACAACAAGCTGTATCAAACAAACCCCTTAGTCGGACAAAAGCCCCCGCCACTTAACAGTCTGCGAGATGAAAAGGTTTACCATAGAGCCAGAATAGGACATACATATATCACCAACAAACATCTTTTAAGAGGCGAGCCGGCGCCCGACTATGTCGGGTGTCAGGAACGCTACACCAGGGGTGAAACTTAGTATTTTTTTGCCGTGGCCCGCCGGGCCACGAACCAAAAAAAACTTGGTGGCCCGAGCCAAAATCTGGTGGCCCGGATTATTTTTGCAAATAAAACGGTAAAACAAAATAAAATAGAATAAAAACCCTCAAAATACATTTCTGACACTAATATTCACTCATGTGCCAATCTTAAAGTTTTAATTCAATGTTTTCCGCCAATCCAAGCGTAAGCCATGCTGCCGTCTCTTCACATTCGATTGATTCTGTGTCAACCGTTTTCGTGATATCAAAGTCTCGAGCGCAGGGTTTTCTAGGGCGCATGCCACCCCTGCTCCACAGGTTGATGGCGATAGTTGGATCAAATGTTGCTATCTCGCTCGATTCTAGCTGAACCATTAGCAAGTCGCTCAAATGCGAGTCAGTGAGGGTTGAACGCCAGTTTGTTTTCACTCGCTTCATTGTGCTAAATTATCCCTCTCTTTCAAATGTTTCGTGGCCCGGCGGGCCACGAGCCCCCAAATTCTGGTGGCCCGAGTCAAAATCTGGTGGCCACGGGCCACCGGGCCACCGTAATTTTCAACCCTGCTACACCGTTAAACATATTTTAATAGACAGTACCGATTTCCGAGACGCCCGCTCACGTCATTTCAGAGTTGACTCCTTGAGGCAGCTGTTTGATGAATTTTTAAAAGAAATCAATCCGTATCGGTATTTGTAGTCTCTTTTTACTTTATGAATTAGATTATACACGGTTTTAGCTTACCTTGATTTTAACTTGTAGTATTATCTTCCAGTCACTGATTACTGACATGTTCTGACACAGTGTAACCCACTAAGGGTCGGTCGTGTCGTTAAACATATCATATAACTAACTTCTTTTTGTTTGTTTGTTGTTTTTTTTTAGATTTCACCCTGGAAAACCCGGTTTTTCAGAAACAAAGTTCTTCATTTTTTGGCCTAACAGTATTCGTTTCAAAATTTTTCTCTCTTTCCTTGTTTGGTAACTTGGTTGGGCCATGTCCTTGGATATGCTTGTTTTTTTTTAACTGAATGCAAACAACATATCTATCACTATTCAAAATACAACAAGTTATACCTTCTCTCAAAGGGACAAAATGTTTGTCAAGAATATGGCCGATGCAAATTTGCTGCCCAGAAGAGCCGTGTTTGGTCATGAACTCAAGGCCTGTCTCCGGGCAGACGCTGTTTACAACTATGGACAGACAGAGCATTCAGCACAACCCCTCAATCAACCTGTAATCTTGACACTCTTTGTTGAGGGTAGCTAACTCACTCAAAAACCCATCCTCCCAAGTCTCGTTGAGAAATGTGTCATGGTCCTGAAACATTACACACCACAGACTGAAGTACTACTTTTGATACATAAGAAACAGATTTGTCATCTTTATGTTACAACTGTTCTAATAGTTTTGATACATAAGAAAGAAAACAGATTGGTCAAGTTAATGCTATACATCTCAAACTGACATACTAGTTTTTATACATGAGAAAGACATCACGACTTCATTCTATATAATGATTATATCTTTACTCGTATTCTATTCCATTATCTAATTCTTTTCTGTTTGATTACTTATTAATCTCAGATACTCCTTTGCTCAAATCTAATAATTTTCTGTGCTCTAACGAAATACCTGTCTGACTAAAGAGAAAACGAAATCTTGACGAAGCTGCGCTGGTTGAGGGCTGTTTGGAACAAGGGCGGCCACAGAGGAAAACAAGCAGTCTCCGTCATACGAATGTTTTGCATGAGCTCTAGATTGTGCTTCGCAAGGGCGTCCAGTAATGTAGTGAGCTGTGATATCCGGGTGCGCCGTTCTTGTTCAGCAGACTGTTGGGACTGCACAGCCTCGTCCTTTATAAGAAGGAGACAATTTTTATATGACGATTTTTGAAAGCACTAATATGAGCTTTTAAAAATGTTTGCAATCAAGTCTACTTAAGGCTATTAATAATGACCACACTGCAATCGTAACTTAAGACCAATAAACAATACACGCCTTTGCATGTTTGCAACGTACTTCTTATTTACTACATGACTACAATTAAGTCAACTTAAGGCTAGACCTGTGTTCAATTAATTGATGACAACACTATAATCATAACTTTAAAAAATCTATACACAATACATCTGGCCTTATGAAAGACTTCTTACACGACGTTGTGTAATTGCAATTTACTACTTTTCAAAAAGAATTTTTTATACGTAAGCGTTACCTGTTATTAATACAGGCATGCTGAAATCAACAGTTGCATTTGGCCCAAAACTGTGTGCAACTAGAGCGGGTATCGAAGACGCTGGCGTTGCCGTAACACCTTGCTGGTAGGCATTGCGGACGAAGTCCAGATTCCTGCCAGCTGAAATATCATTCCCGCAGTTTTATTAATCTAAATTTCTTCTTTGTAATTTAAGTCGTCTAACGAAACTTTTTCAAAGCAGAAAACTTTTTCACCCCTTACAACTTTTACACAGCATAATGTGTAGATTCACATATGGCGAAATACAAATGTCTGATCTTCCAATATTGATTTCAGTTTCACAGTTACCTTTTTTTATTTTTGGGTCTGGCAAAATTATTATCGTAGGAACCTTTATCAACCCTGGTTTGAATTTAAATTTTTTAAACCATACAACTTATGACATACGATCTATAAGTTTTACGTTTTTGCTATTATTTCCGTTAATATTATTTTTTGGCTATTTCGTCACAAATTTTGTTTCTGACCCTGATGACAATTTAGTTTTAAACACCAGAGTGCATACATAAGTACATGGTTCACTTACCTTTCTTAGCGCAGTGGAAGTCCTATTGTGATATCCCAGTTCCACATATCCGGTGTTGTCTATATCCACAATCAACACAACTAACAATCTGTTGACGGTATCTCAGAATTCCATTGCATGCCAATCATGTATCCATTTTGAAGGTTCACAATACATAAACTTTGTTCGATATATTCTTATTCCTTTCACTCAGCCTCCAATTCTTAAACGGCGTGGGTAAAATTTGCTCGGTTTAAATACATGAAAATTTACAACGGAGTAAATGATGTTGCTAATGAAACTTGACATTGAGAATTACTCCGTCACATTCTGCTGAGACAGGCTGGACTTCCTAACCAATTAAATACTCAAGCACCACCTCAGGTTGTGTAAATTGTAACTGAGTAACGCGTTTTATAAATTGCAATCAAATTCATCCCAGAACAATTGCAATGAAATCCTGTACGTTGCGAGATTAATTAAATCTGTCATAGTTTTACATGAAAGACAACAAAGAATCTCCGACAAGCACAATTAGCATAACACAGAAAGCAGAATCTTAACACCCCCTTAATTCTTGGATGATGGTTATCAAACCAATGACAAATAGTGTTGGCAAATAGTGTTGCCATCAAATGTATACTATAACAATGTTTATAGAATTGAAAAAAAGTTTGTTTCATGATTTTGGGCCGAGTTGTCCAAAATGGGCCGAGTTGGCAAAAATTTGTTGGGCCGAGTCGTCCAAATAGTGCCGAGTTGTCCAGGCCCCGGAGAAATTACTGTGAAATCTTTAACGTAACGAGTTTTTAAAAAATAAGTAAAATTTGGCTGGGTCATGTCCTTGGACATGCTTGTTCTTGAAAAAAGCTCGTGCGTGCGATTGTCGGTAATGTATTGTAGTTGCCGTATGTTAAAACAACGTACACTCTAAGTATATTCATTGTGTTAGGTACTTTGAAGACTGACAAAATATTTTTAAGCATAAGAAAATGACATGTTCTAATTCTTAATTAGTGGGTGCAACAAACATTTACCAGCTGCTCCATAACTTAACATTTTTGAGAAATTTCGTCAGTGGGCTATACTTGTGGGGTATCCGTCGTCCGTTATGTGTGCGTCAACACTTTTTCACAGTACCACTCGTCCTACATTTCTCAGTTCTACTGGTATCTCGCCCCCCCCCTTACCTTGCCTATAATATATACCTCGGCAATAACATTTACCTATAATAAACACTTCAATAATTACCTTTCCTCTCACCAATAAACACTTGTTACCATCTGAAATCATTCCTTACCTTCCTGTTTCATTTTCCAACCCCTGGGGTTTTCTTAAATGTAAGTACTCCAGTTTTTTCGCACCTACCTTGTCTGACCGTTCCCACGTTGATCGCATAAAAGCGTGGCAATCTGTCGTGCGTTTGTTCAAGAGTGACTACAGTAGCAGGGGTTTTCTTCGTCGAATGTGCCCCTGCCCACAAAAACGCACTTTGCCGTGGATTGCACCCCTAACGGGAGGGAGACCGGTGACCTGGCTGTTGAGGTTACCAGGTTCTAGGCAATACAGTGCCTGGTTACCAATACGCGGCTTTGGCCCGACTCTTCAACCCAAGAAGGGCGGTCGTGTTGGCCCGTCACGATCATTAACGGCTGGTCGTTCAGGTTAACCAAACTGCGGCCAATGGGCTAATCAAACGGCGTTGGATGGGGAATACTGCCGCGCCTAGTCGAGTATATCAGGTGACCTAGCCCCATGCGGAATTCCCGCTGCCAAAAGGTCGGTCGAAGTAAGGCCGGGGGCCGGCAGACCTGACGAAAATTTATTTATACAATATGGAAACGACTTATGACACAAAAACGCCTCAAAAACGACCCCATATACAAATTGAATCGCCTCCGATGACTTTTCCGGAGTTTATCATTGTATCTGGAACAAACGGCCCGCTGAAACTCTCGCCTTTCGCGATCGAGAAACAGCTTACGGCCATCATTGGTTCAAAGTACACTGTAAAACGAATGCGATCTGGGGACTTGTTGGTTCGGGTTGCAACCGCTAAACAGAGCAATAGCCTCTGCAATGTTAACCAATTTGTCGGTCACACAGTAAAATGCGCACCACACAAAAGCCTTAACGTATCGAAGGGCGTAGTGGCAGACGCAGAACTGATATACTGTTCAGAGGAAGAAATGGTCGAGGGACTAGCAGACCAAGGTGTTGTTGCAGCCAGAGCTATGGGGAAAAGAGGTACCTATATGCTCACCTTTCAAAGGTCCTCGCTGCCACCAAAAATAAAAGTTGGTCACCTGAGTCTGGAAGTGAAACCATACATTCCAAACCCGCTGCGGTGCTACAACTGCCAGCGATACGGGCACAGCAGCACTATTTGCAAACAACAAGTTACTTGTTCGCGATGTGCCGAAATAGGCCACTCTACAAACAGCTGTAAAGCTTCTGTCGAAAAATGTGCCAACTGCCAAGGTGCCCATGCGGCCTCATCTAGAAACTGCCCAAAGTGGACAAAAGAAAAGAAAGTCCAGCAAATAAAAGCAGAAAGGGGTGTAACATACACCGAGGCCCGCAAAATCGCTGAGGGAGATGGCTCACGAAATTACGCCGCTGCTGTCAAAACTAAACTAACAACAGTGAGTACGGGCTGTCAAACCGCCATTTCCTGGGTCGGAGACCTGCAGCGCACTCTGCCGCAGGCCAAAAAACCGACAACACCGCAACCAAAACCAACTAAACCAACAATTGCAACACAAACTTACACAGGAAGCTCGCCGAAAACTCCATCGCCGAGCACAAGACCGAAAACTTACACAAGCCCTTCCTCCCCTCTGGATAACGGAACGAGGAAGAGGCTCAAAGACAAGGCAGACAAGGTCAAAAAAAGGATACAGCAGACATTAAAAGAAGTCAAATACGATGCGCTTATGGAAACGGACGATGCGGTTGAAGGCTGCTCACCGCCACAACCTCCATCGAAGAAAGTTACTACCGATGAGAGGAAGTCGTCTCTACAAACATTGCCGCTGCAACCGAAACCTTCACGGGCTCGCCAAGCAAGGGAGAAGTACCAGAGTCACCCAAATTTCCCACTCAATTTGGAATTTGTGGGAAACCGGTACTCGGTACTTGAGGATGCGGACGAAAGGGGTAACCTAGCCAAAACCCCAGAAAAACAACCATCCACTCCCCCAAAAAAGGTTGCAGAGGCAGAGCAAGACAAAGCAGCAGTAAAACAACAATTAAGACCACCCAAGGTAACAATACAAAGGCCCCGGACATATAGTAAGTAAAATGGCAATAGTCCACTGGAACATAAGAGGTTTTTGGACCAACCAGATAGATCTTTTAACTCTGAGCCAACAATATAACCCGTCTGTCTTTTGCCTCCAAGAAACATACGGTACTGATATCTACCCACCAAATTTAATCGGTTACACCTCCTATAACAAAAACGCCAATAACAACCGCGCCTCTGGCGGAATCACTACCTTTATCCGAAACAACATTATTCAAAGTGATCTCAAGTTAAATACAAACCTGCAAGCAACAGCAGTTCGTGTTACAATGAAGAAAACTTTTTCCATTTGTAACATATACTTACCACCACCTTCCAAACCTCAACCGGAAGAACTCAACGACTTGATTTGCCAAATACCAAAACCTATTCTGTTCTTAGGCGACTTCAATGCACATAGCGACCTATGGGGTAATACAAGCACCGACCACAAAGGTAAACTAATTGAAAACCTACTAAATTTCCACAATTTCTCACTTTACAATGATAAATCTCCTACATACCTACATCCTGGCACTGGTTCAAAAACCTCTATCGACCTTGCAATGGCATCTAGTAATTTGTTTTTAGATTTTGAATGGGAAGTCTTGGACGACACTTATGGCAGCGACCACTTCCCCATTTTATTAAAACCACTAGATCCACAGCAACAAAAAGGAATACCAAAGTGGAAATTCAACAAAGCAGATTGGTCACTGTTCCAGGAACTCTGCAAAAAGGCCATTAAAATCAACCAGCTTACACACGACGACGACCCGATTTTATTTTTTACGGCTCTAATCCAGGCAATCATGGAAAAAACCATACCTAAAACTTCCGGAAATCCTAAAAAACAACAAAAACCATGGTTTAACGACGATTGCAAAAAAGCAATTTCCATGCGGAAAACAGCTCTGCGCCAATTCTACATCAGCCCGGACAATAGTACCAAACTTGAATACAAAAGGCTGCGTGCCGCAGCACGCAGAACCATCAAAGAAAGCAAAAAGCAAACCTGGGAGGAATATATCTCCAAATTAAACAAAAACAGTTCAACCAAAAAAGTATGGGAGATAATTCGGAAAATATCTGGCAAAAATATCCGAAAACCTATAAACCACCTCATCACAGACAACCAAACTATCACAAAACTCGATGAAATAGCAAATGCCTTTGGCAGAACCTTTCAATTCAACTCTTCATCTGACAATTACTCCCAAGCGTTCCGTCAAATAAAAGAAGCAAAAGAACAAATACCAATGGACTTCACCTCAAATAATTTGGAACACTACAATAGCACCTTTACCCTGGCGGAGTTGAAGGACTCCATACAAAACTCACATGATTCAGCTGCCGGACCAGACGACCTGCACTACCAGGTTCTAAAACACCTACCTGAGGAAACTCTTGAAGTCCTCTTAAAATTACTTAACCAAGTTTGGACTACAGGAAACTTTCCTGAAATATGGAAAGAAGCCACCATCATACCAATTCCAAAGCCGAACAAGGATCCTACTAATCCACAAAATTACCGCCCAATATCTCTGACAAGTTCATTGTGCAAAACACTAGAGCGAATGATAGCCACAAGATTAATTTGGTATTTAGAGAAAAATCATTTGCTCACTGACATTCAAAGTGGTTTCAGAAAAGAGAGAAGCACCATAGATCACCTGGTTAGACTCGAATCATTTATAAGAGAAGGTTTTATCAATAACGAACATATCGTCACTGTTTTCTTCGATTTAGAAAAAGCCTACGACACGGCTTGGAAACACGGGGTCATGCAAGATCTCTACGACCTTGGTGTACGAGGTCGCCTTCCTGAATTCATTCAAGCGTTTTTAAATGACAGGCGGTTTAAAGTCCGTCTCGGTTCCATTTTTTCGGATTATTTTGAGCAAGAAGAGGGCTATCCTCAAGGCTGTATTCTATCAATTCTGTTATTTCTAATCAAAATCAATAGTATCAAAGGCGCAACTAAACATGGAATAGACAGCTCACTCTTTGTAGACGACTTTGCAATGTCTGCCAGAGGCAAGAATATGAATCTTATCGAGCGTCGCCTCCAGCAAAATATAAACTCGCTTCAAAAATGGGCTGACCAAAATGGTTTCAAGTTTTCGCAAACCAAAACGGTTTGTATGCACTTTTGCAACAAGCGAAAACCACACGACGATCCCATTTTATACTTATCAAACACTCAGATACCTGTAGTAAAGGAAAACAAATTCCTTGGTCTAATTCTGGACTCGAAGCTAAATTTTATTCCCCACATAAAAGACGTGAAGAGGAAATGCCAAAAGGCACTCAATCTGCTGCGAGTCGTCTCCGCTCAAGACTGGGGAGCAGATACCAGTACTAAATTAAAACTGTATAGATCATTAATAAGATCTAGAATAGATTATGGTAGCATCGTCTACGGATCAGCCAGGCCTTCATACTTGAAGATGTTGAACCCAATACAAAATCAAGGCCTTCGCCTCTGCCTTAACGCCTTCAGAACGTCACCTGCGGAAAGCCTTCAGGTTGAATCAGATGAACAACCACTAGATATCCAACGAATCAAACTGTCATTGCAATACGCAGTTAAACTTTACTCAAACAAAGAAAACCCCACCCATAAGTCAGTGTTCGAAAAAGACCATTCAGAAATCTTAAGCACACGCCCTAGGGTTATCGTACCCTTTGGCACTAGAATCCGGAACCACCTTAATAATGCTGGAATCAAAGTTGAGCAAATTGCAAACCTGAAAGTTTCAAAATACCCAACATGGAAAATACAAAGGCCAACCATAAACAAAACTTTGTCAAACTTTTCCAAAGACACAACAAATGCTGAAGAATTCAAAGTTAGGTTTGCTGAGATAAAGGAAACCTACCCTGACCATTATTTCATATACACAGACGGATCTAAGCTCGATAACCAAGTTGCTGCCTCAATAGTTACAAAATCAAATACCCTTAAAACAAGATTACCAAACGGCTCCTCCATCTTTTCCGCGGAGGTTCGGGCACTCCAACTAGCCATGGAAATTGTCAAGATTAGTAGATACAAAAAATTTGTTATCTGTGTCGATTCCTTATCGGTCTTACAATCACTAGAAAACCTGCAAGTGTCGAATACAATGATTTTAGACCTAATAGAACGTTATGAAAGGGCCACTAAACAAGGCAAATCCTTAGTGTTTTGCTGGGTGCCAAGCCACGTCGGCATAGCGGGTAATGAAGCTGCGGACCAAGCAGCAAAAGAGGCCCTAAACTACAACATATCCGACCTTCTCATACCATACTCCGACTTTAAACCCCATATCTCAAGTTATGTAAAAAACCTTTGGCAACAAAATTGGAACGAACAAAGAAATAACAAACTCTTTCAAATCCAACCAACAGTTGGACAAAAGCAGCTAGCTCTTGACAATATTCGCGACAAAACAGTTTTGCTTAGAGCTCGAATCGGGCATACATACACCACCCACGGATATCTTTTGAGAGGCGAAGAGCCTCCAGAATGTATTGGTTGTCAAGAACGTCTGACTGTAAAACATATTTTACTCAATTGCCTAGATTTTCAGAACATTCGTTCACGCTTCTACAGTGTGAATTCCATGAAAGACCTTTTTACAAAGGTAGCACCAAGTAAAATTATTTCTTTTCTGAAAGAAATACACTTGTACAGTAAGTTTTAAATTGAATTTAGTTGGTTTTAGATTATACACTACTCGTTATGTCTACTTTAATTGATTTTAGTTTCAACTGACTCTTGATATAGCAACAGAACCGACACAATATGACCCTAACGGGTTGCCGGTGTCGTTAAACAAATCAATCAATCAATCAATCATTCTCATCCGATTGTTTTGAAATTTGGCAGGAATGTTCCCTAGGTAATCCTTGATGTGGCTTTAATTTCTTTGGCCATTTGGCCAGAATTGGCCAAATTTAAGAGACACAAAAAAGATACCCTTACTACAAATCCGGTCTGATTACCTTGAAATCGTACAGGAATGTTTTTCCAAAAATCTTGCATCAGACTTTTATTTGTTTTGCAGTTTGACCAAAATAGGTCAGAATATTGTCCAATATTCAAATTGTAGAAAACTCACGATGTTTTCGTACTTAATGCTTCTCCACCAGTCTTTGAGTGTAGAGACGATATAATTAAAGTGGTTAGACGTTAGACTAATAATTACGTGGTTGTGAGTTAATGCCCCGCTCAAGACGATTACATTACACAAATTACTTTCCTTTTCTTTCCTTTCTTCTTCCTTCCTTCCCTCCCTCCCTTCCCTGATCCAAGATAGATCTATAGTGGAGTTGTAGTATTTTTGTTATCGGTTCGGCAAAAACTGGCCGAGTAAACGATGGCTTCAAGAGAAGCACAAAAAAGCCGTGGAAATTGTCAAAATTAGTAGGTACAAAAAATTTGTTATCTGTGTCGATTCCTTATCGGTCTTACAATCACTAGAAAATCTGCAAGTGTCGAACACAATGATTTTAGACCTAATACAACGTTACGAAAGGGCAATCAAACAAGGCAAATCCTTAGTGTTTTGCTGGGTGCCGAGCCACGTGGGCATACCGGGTAATGAAGCTGCGGACCAGACAGCAAAAGAGGCTAAACTACAACCGACCTTCTCATACCATACTCCGATTTTAAACCCCATATTTCAAGTTATGTAAAAACATCTTTGGCAACAAAAGTGGAACGAACAAAGAAAAGCAAACTCTTTCAAATCGAACCAACAGTTATACAAAAGCACCTAGCTCTTGGCAATATTCGCGACACAACGGTTCGAATCGGGCATACATACATCACCCACGGATATCTTTTGAGAGGCGATGTACCAGAATGTTTTGGTTGTCAAGAAGGTTTGACTGTAAAACATATTCTACTCAATTGCGTAGATTTTCAGAACATTCGTTCACGCTACTACGTGAAAGACCTTTTTACAAAGGTAGCACCAAACAAAATTATTTCTTTTCTGAAAGAAATACACTTGTACAGTTAGTTTTAAATTGAATTTAGTTGGATTTAGATGTATACACTACCTGTTTTGTCTATTTTAATTGATTTTAGTTTCAACTGAGTCTTCCTATAGCAACAGAACCGACACAATATGACCCTAACGGTTGCTGGTGTCGTTAAACCAATCAATCAATCAATCATCCCACAGATCTTGTCCAGTTACTTTTGACAGCAATGTTGATCCGTGAGCTGGTTGCACTGTTGCTTGATAGGTTCGAAAGAGTCCCACAAAATTTCGTTTGCAAAATATCTCGATAACGGAACGTCGGATCGACGTCAAACTTAGTATGACAATTTCGTGGTCTGAGTGTTTTCAGCTTAAAACGTGTGCGGTGTTGCTGATTCTTCGTCCGTCCACTGAACACCTGAGCCTTGAGTTTGATAGATTGTTGGGGAATGTTTTCGACAGATTCAGTCAAATTTTGTCACACTTGCATATTCTCGAAGCCTTATAGTGTGAGAGAATTTCATTGGCTTAACCCCCCCTCCCACACCCTCTCTGCCAATGTACGACAGAGTGAAAAACACTTCCCCAGTGTAAATTTTATCTTTTGGCAGGCAGAAAATGAAAAATATATAAAAGTGAATTCAAAGTTCGTTGCTTTTTATCCCCCGTGAAACGGTGGGATATAGTTTTGAGCTGATCCGCCTGTCCGTCCGTCTGTCCGCAAAAAGTACTAAGTTTTGTCCGGCCGACTTCTCATAGAAGGGTATGTCATAGGAACCTGAAACCTTGCATGGTGAAAATATATATATTGAAGATGTTCAACGTGGCTATATTGTCAAAATCGACCAAAAATTGACGTCGTGGGAAATTGTCAAAAATGGTGAATCTTTGGCTTGAACTTAGCCGTGAAACGGTGTTTTGTCCGGCCGACTTCTCATAGAAGGAATTGTCATAGTAACCTGAAACCTTGCATGGTGAAAATATATATATTGAAGACGTGCAACGTGACTATATTGTCAAAATCGGCCAAAAATTGACGTCGTGGGAAATTGTCAAAAATTTTGAGTCTTTGGCTTGAACTTAGCCGTGAGACGATGTTTTGTCCGGTCGACTTCTCATAGAAGTGATTGTCATAGGAACCCGAAACCTTGCATGATGAAAATATATAAACAGTAAAACCCCGGATATGGACACCCCTTTATTATGGACACCCCTGAATTATGGACAACATTTTTCAGTCTGTTTTAAAACACCATAGAGTTCCTTTATATCTAGACCCCTCTTTTGTGGACACCCCGCTATTCAGAATTAAGGACACTCTTTTTATCCCGTAAGTACGGTTACACATTTAAAACAACCCCTGTATTGTGGACAGTCAAATTGCTGTTCATATTTTGTACGTTATGTAAACAACCCCTGTCAGCTTGTTACTCGGTAGTGTTTGTTTTTCTCGCTATTGTTATCTAGGGGTATTGAGTGCATTATATTGAACACTGCATGTAAAGACAGTAGGGCTTATTGCAAAAGATGTGTGCTTAAGAGAGGAGATTTATACGACTAATCCCTATTGACATGTGCTCCGTCTTTCAAAATGCATATAAAAGAACAAGTAATTCATTGTATTTATACTCAGTTAAGATGTTATACAAGGTGTTAAGTCTGAATATCCGTGGTGTGAAAAGAAAACGGAAGGAACTTTCGCTATCTGATAAAGTTCAAATAATCAAAGCTACTGATGGAAAAAGTGTGAGAAAATAGCCAAAGATTTTAGTTGTAGTTGTCAGATAGAACAGGACCTCGAAATTAGGGACACCCTGCCATTAGGGACAAAATTATTCAGTCACTTTTTGTCCCCAATAGCAGGGTTTCACTGTATATTGAAGATGTGCAACGTGGCATTATTGTCAAAATCGGCCAAAAGTTGACGTTGTGGGAAATTGTCAAAAATGGTGAATTTTTGGCTTGAACTTAGCCGTGAGACGACATCTCATAGAAGTGATTGTCATAGGAACCTGAAACCTTGCATTGTGAAAATATATATATTGAAGATGTGCAACTTGGCATTATTGTCAAAATGGAGAAAAAATTGACATCGTGGGAAATTGTCAAAAATTGTGAATTGTTTGCTTGAACTTATCCGTGACACGATGTTTGTGTGGCCGTTACTATGTGGTATTGACATTTCTGCATTCGACGTTTGTTTCAGAAATACATGGGACTATTTTTTAACGTTGCGATTTACTTATGGTCTGTAGTTAATGCCTGTTTAAGAAATAATTCAAATGCGGTGGCGTTTCAGGAAACCTTGCACATTTTGCATGTGTTTTAAGGATTATTCAAAGTGTGTTAAAATATATAAATTGAAGTTATTTTGAAAATCTGCCAAAAATTCACGTGAGGAAAGCTGTCAAAAATCGTTAATTTTACCTGTAACTTTTTCCTGCATTTTAACTTTTACTGCTTCACCGGGGTACTGCCTTACTGAGGCTCTAGTTAAATGTAGCTAGTTCAGTGTTGAAAAGCCTACCAACCATTTGATTTTTTTTAACTAGACTGACCAGTGTCTTTGTTAAAACAAAAACGGATATGTCTCCCCTTCCCCCAATTAGTCACGTGGAAAAAAATTACTTGCTTAAAAGTACAACATTGGCGAGCCCAAAAAAATTTGAAAAATCGCCAAAAATACATTTTTGCAGAAAATTAAGAAAAATAGTAACCATTTGCAGTATATGTGGGTTCTTCTTGCCACGTTTCAGCCTAATCCAACAAACTGTTTCGCAGATATCGCAACAATGTTTAAAAAAAAACATTTTCAACGGAAATGAAAAAAAAACTTTGCAGTGTACATTTGCGCTATATGTGTGTTATTCTTGCGACGTCTGAGCCTTATCCAACGAACTGTTTTGGAAATATAGCCTGCCAAAGTGAAAAAAAATGCACGAACACCCCCCTCCCCCCAACGTTCAAAAATTTGCCAAAAATAGAGTTTTTGAAGGAACGACAAAAAAATAACACAGGCATCATCTAGACATGTACCCCAATATGTATGTGTGTTTTGAGAAAAATCAACACAATAATTTCATAAGAACTCACTGCGGACAGAACGACAGACGGACGGCAAGACGGACAGACACACCAAATGCTATATATGTCTCCTTTAGGGGGAGACATATAAATATACTTTTTCAATTTTTAATTTTGTAAGGAAAAAATGATCATAGTTTACAGCCAAAAATAACGAAATAATGGAAACATTTCAATTTTTGCGATTTATCGATAGTCTATTCCACACAAAAGCATGCCAATAAATATCTGATTTCCTATGTGCTTCAGAATTTTTTCTAAACAATACGGTGTTATTAGTGAAATATAAAAAAAATGTGATTTACTGTTTTTTACTGTATCGATTCTATATGAGGGGCTGAGGGCAGGGAGTGTCCCGATTTCGATTCTCACAATCGCGATATTCGAATTTTAAAATTTATATTACATTATAACAGGGACGAATGCAAAGCTCAAGTGGAAAATTTTTCTGCAGCAAAGTTTAGGAAGTTCTCAACACTGGGCGAAGCAGAGGAATTTCTTCAGGCCCACACAACTAAAAATAGTATGGAATCCCGATCGTGTGCTCAGAAGATTATAACAAATACATGCACCAGAATGCTTTCATTTAGCTGTTAACCAACTAGACTTCTTACTATGGATGGCTATGTCTCTCTAGATCTATTATTAGAATATTTATTAGAACCATGTTTAGAACCGTGGTTATTTATTAATGCACGATTAGCTTTTCTTAACAGAATGGTAAACATGATATAAACCTTTTCAATAGGTGTAGACTTACCAAGATAAAAAATAGTGCCTTGTTGCGAGTAAAAGAGCCGCCATACTTGAGCCATAGTGCTGGTGAGACTGAGTTCTCCTGATGGCATTGAATTTCAGGAAGTTGCTCCCAGGGCAGCACGGGTGAGCATATCGCACGAAAGGAGAAAGCGACTGGCTTTGGAAGTGGCGGCCGCAGCACTGCCATCACCATTGCAAGTTCTCGCAAGTTCCATCTGGGTGCGGTGCGGCAAAGTAATTTCCGTTTGTTCTGAACAAAATAAACGCCACACGCTTGGAGTTTACATCGTGTTGGTGAAGTTTGCCACGACGCACTTTATGTGTACCGACAAAAGGAGTGTTTTTAAAAAAAACAAAAACAGCTTAAAAACAAGCACATTTTAAGCTGAAAGAATGTATCAAAACCAAGTTTAATTGTTGGTCAGTATCTCTTAAAAATGTTTTCTGTCGACTTGAAACTCGCAATATAATGTGGTTGAAAACGTTACGTTCCAGTTCATACATATTTTTAATTCTGAAGTAAAATTACTGTAACCAGAAGTCAAACAGAACAGCAATTTTTAGTGGTTTTAATGCAAACAATAATAGGAGCTTTTCAGTAGGTTACTGATCATAATGGCGAGAGATTTGTTTGTAGATAATTCCAGTGTCCACTCACTGAATCCTTCCGGGAAAAATGAAATTCAAAACCTTCTTACATGCATCAAAAGCAGTGCTGATCAAATTAGATCGTACTGCACACAACTCGAGGACGCCTTAAATTCCCAAGGTGAAAGCGAAGGTCCCCCGCGGAAAAAGCAGCGAAGTCTTGATTCATCTGGAAACGGTAACGTAGAGATCCATTTCATTTTTTTTTCGTTTTGTTTTATTTATTTATTTATTTATTTATTTATTTTTATCTCCGGAATTGCTTGCCCGAAATGCAGGCCATCATCCCATCTATCCGACGGCTCTAGTTCTATGTACAACTTGGCACATGTCCTTTGAATCCCCGGTTCATGTCATAAAAAGTTTCTAAAGTAATCTATCACTACCAGTAGTTAAAATTATACTTCCATAAATTCTTATATTAATTTTTAAACGGATGCATCAGATCACATCGTCCTTTATATATGTGCCAAGTTTGGCTTTTCTAGCTTCAACGGCCTTGCTTTAGATGTCTGGAAACCGATTGACCTTTTTCGCGATTTGACCTTAACCAGTAAGGTCAAATCAAAAATTTTTATCAGGTGCACCACTTCAGATGACCCTCCATACATGTGCCAAGTTTGGATGGTCTAGCTACAGCGTCTTGGAGGAGATGTCTGGAAACCGATTCGGCGGAAGAAGAAAAAAAAAACGAGGAAAAAAAATAAGTGAAGAATTCGAGGCAATCCTTCCCCATTTGGTATTTGCAATACCAAGTGGGAATTACCGCTGTTGGTGGCTGATGACAGAAATTTGCCAATGCATTGCATTTTTCTATTTGGTTAACATTAGACGAAGTAATCGAAAACTGTTGTCATTTCATATTATAGATGATCACAGGAAATTTGCTGAGAATTATTTAAAATCTTTTACAGAACACAATGAGGCGGGATTTACGATTGTTTACACTGATGGCGGGTGCATACATAACGGCCAGCCTGGTGCTAAAGCCGGTATAGGCGTCTACTGGGGCCCAGAGCACGAATGGTATCTGTTACACTACTTAATATGGAACATTTTAAGTACTGTGCTGACTAGACTCCTTGGGCCCAATAAGATTGGAATTGTCAGATTTCCGTTGTATGCTATGATATCTCTTTAATGTACAATGTGTCTGCGTTGGAATTTGACCAGTTTCTTTTCTATCTTTTTGTTCCGTTGATTAAGTTATGCTTTTCTGCCGTGCAGGAATGTCAGCAAAAGGTGTCCAGGGAGGCAGACCAATAATCACGCGGAGATAAGGGTAAGATAAGGCCTCTTATACTTCGAATCACGTCATGCCTAACGTTTTAGTCAGTTCCTGATTTTTTTTTATTCTAACAGTTTACTAATTTACGCTTTGGCTACAATCTAATGTACGAGAAAGAAAGTGGCATTTCGGACAGTTTATAAGTAAACTGGCACTCAGTTTCTAACATTGTCGCGGGTGATCCATAAAACATACAAATTTAGTGTAGGGTTTAAACTCAGCTTATGATACTGTAAGTCTTTGGGTCGGGGTGACGCTTATCTTTGTTAGATTTGTTAGAACGTTGGCCCTATAAACAAAAGGTCCCGGGTTCGAATCCGGCCTGGTGTCATAAGCTGGGGTTTATTTTCAATGCTATTACCTGTCACAGAATTCAAAATTAGAACCTATTGATTTTTTCAGCCGTCTCTTTATTAAGTATCTTGTCATTGTATCTCCTCGATCGAGAGAAAACATTTAGTGTATGTTTGTCACGTATGTGTGTGTATCAGTGGACAAAATGTTGGGCGCAAGGTGTCTCTAGAACGAAAAGTCGGATCGACTTCAAACGTGGTATGGTCATTCCTTTGGTAGGTCAGACGATTCTTTCAACTTTTGACGCGTTATCTAAAATTTTGTGTGCAAAATTTCTCAGGCGCTGAATATCGGAGAAAGTTCAAACTTTGTGGGATTGTTGCTTGGGATGGTCCGAAAGATTCCGTCACGTTTTGTCGCGAGTAGAACGAACTTATGACGTTATCACATAAAATATGCATATGTTTTGAACTTGATCTTGTGTGCAAAATATCTCGACAACCGAAATTCATATCGACCTCAAATCTTATGTAGTTAGTCCTTGGGTCAGTCGACGGTTCTCGATTTCAGTTTTGGTGGAATCACTCCTTCCATAAGTGTTTGTAAAACGCGTATAGAAAATTAAGAAAGGCGCCTTTTTTGCGTTAGTCATCTACAGCTATTACGTAACATGCCAGTGAGGGGTCAGTGTCAGTGGAGTGCATTAGACCTTTACCTGCTATAACAGGCTGGGATGTGGGAAAGTTAGACACCTGAGTTGTATGTTAATGCAAAGACATATGACACAAGAGAGCTGAATATCTGCTGGGCTGGTTGTCAAAACGTTGACTATTCAATGCCTCTTCTGAATACTGAAATTTAAAATTAAATACATAGCTTTTAAATGTCAGGTTGAAAGTAGTCTTCGTGCTTTAAAGTAGTGTTTAAAATACAATGTGGCAGCGCCACCAGCTTACACGGCACTATAGTCATAGTAAAAAATTTGATTAGTAATGTTATTACAGCAAAGGTTGCAGTACCGAATATGGTGTGTAAAATGATGTGCTAATTGTGGGTAAAGTACGTCTTAAATTCTGTTATTGAAGTGTGTTGTTTTCCCAGTAAAATAAACAAGGTAGAATTACCCTACGTTTGATCTGAATAACATAAAACACCAAAAATATGAAGGACTTTTTTAATAAGGGGCAGACTTGACTTTCACGAGGGGGCCGACTTCACCTGTAAAAGGGCCGTGTGGGGACCGACTTGACTTTCACGAGTGGCCGAGTTGGTAGGGGCCGACTTGGCAAGGGGCCGAGTTGACTCAAAACCATTTGAAACCCGCCCCCCACCCCCCACCCCCATCATTCGTCCCTCGTAGCTTTTAGTCAGAGGCATGTCAGGATTTGAGGACATGGGGGAGGGATACGACTATGGTTGTATTTACAGGCCTTACCAAGTCAAGCTGCTTTTTTTCCTTCGCCACAAACTTGTTTTCATTTGGTTGCCAAGCTGTTCCATACATGGGAGTTATTATGTAACGGTTAGCATTGTTTAGAGTGTGGAGCACCTGGAAGTATATTTTACTTTTAAAGTGGGTCATCTGATATGTTATGTTATGGCAAGCACCTCACCATTTAGGCACCAACATTCTCCCTCCCTCCTCCCACCGAAGTGAATCATCCGTTGCACAGTTATGAAGAAGGCCTTTCTAGTGCTTTCGGGCCGATTGGAATGTGCGAAGACACTGTATATATCATGGCTATAACTACACTTAGGGTATAGACCGTAGCGCTGGGCAACAGGGATAGGGTTTCGTTTCGAGCCGTTCCTATATTAGATGGCCTTGGGGGAAGAGTCTGTGATATTTCGCTATATCACACTGGTGATGGTGGAAACTGACCACTCTGGTTTAAATTGATACAAATTTATAGTACACAGACTCATAGATACGGGAAGTCATGCTTTTTTTTTCTTTTTGCATAACCTCCCCCCTCCTCCCACACACACATACACACACAGAACGTAGCTTTTTTGCCATTAACTTGGGTATTAGGATATTGTAGAAATTGATTATGACGCCACTTCTTACATGTGTATGCTTGCGACCTTTGCAGGCGGCCATTGAAGCTGTGACCCAGGCTAGAATTCACGGAATAGACAAGCTCCTCATTAAAACAGACAGCGAATTTATGATTAACTGTAAGTACAGGGAAAACACAGGCATGCGTGTGAACCGCAGTCACGTGCGCGTTTACACCTCGTAGGGATGAGGGAGGCGACGGCTGCTTGTAAGATCGGTCTTTCTGCCCCTCCCTCGTGCACTGACCACAACCACAAGACAGCGATTGTTTTGGTGAAGCGTGTGGACTTTTCAGTTTAAATCAGTATAACTTGACATGTGTGTTTTAAGTGCGCTTTTGTTCAGAATGGCTTTGTTGACCAGTGTTTATACAACGGAGCGCGGTCAGCCGGCCTTGACCTGTTGCTCGTCTAGTATGTTTTGGCTTCGTGGTGTAGCCGTGTACCACTGTGTTTTAATGTCTGTAATCGGCATTCCTTTCAAAGACGTGCAAACCCGATTGAGGTCTAGATTGGTGCCATGTCCAGTGTCCAGATTTCTTTGACCTAATTGATTGAAGCATATTCAGGCACTTCGTTAACATTTAGAAAAAATAAAAATAAAAAAATCGGCGATTATGTGACATTTAGCCATGATTAGAGTTAACTGTCTACAAATTCTGAAATTGACCGTTGTGTGAAGGTGTAAAAATAAACTTGATAAACACAACTCCTCCCCCCCTCTCCCATCCCCATTCTGTAATATTAAGTTTGTTTTCAGTTTCAAGTTTGTTTTACTTGGATCACTAACCAGTTGTAATGTGTGTGGATAGGTATGACAAAGTGGATTCGTGGCTGGAAGGCTAAAGGCTGGAAGTCGTCTACGGGCAATCCTGTGGTCAATAAGACAGAATTGATGGAACTTGATTCGCTGATCAATGACGGCACAATTAAAGTAAAATGGGTAAGTTTTGGTTAAGCCTCATGTTGTTTTGTGAAAACACTTTTAGTTACTTTGATAGTCGCTGTTTTTTTTTTCTTTTTCAATGAAACATGTTGCGGTTTTGAATAAAGCGTCGAAAAATAACTATCTATTTTCAGAAATAATCAATTGTTTTCATATTTGGTGTTAAATTTAAAGGGAAAAGTGCTATTATTTTAGATGTTATTTCAAAAATATCGAGCTAATGACGCTGAATAAGAGTGAAAATTTTGTAATTACACTGTATTTTGGTACAGAGAAGTCTTGGATAGTCTGACACTTTTATCCGTATTGTTATCCGCCCGTGTACAAACTTCTACACTGTGATGTATATCTGCGTTGTTGGATTATTTTTGAAATTGACCGAAACTAGGATAATTGAACTATGGCATATTTAAAACTATTTTTTATTAATGGCAATATCAGTTGTATCAAACTCACCCTTTATAACGACAACGCTTTAACGCAAAATTAAAGCTTTGCAATGCTATTTGATGAAATGAGTCACCCGATGTCGCGCTGTAAGGAAAGAAAATGACTGCAGTAAAACAATCAGTCTTCTCATATAGAACATACAGCCGTACCTTTATTTGACAAACAATTGAGCTGGTAGGAGTTGAGGTTTGGAGTTTCGATGATTACGCCAGTCGAGGAGTAAATCCAGTCCATGTCGTTACGTCATAATCCAATCAAGCACGTTCTTTGTTTGCCAGGAGCATGTACGAGGGCATGTCGGGGTGGAAGGCAATGAAGAAGCGGACCGTCTGGCCACGCAAGGCCTCCACCTCCCCGAAGCTTGGTGACTGGTCGGCGCTCGCTTCCACAGCTGTGACAACCTTCTCTTGCCGGAGAGGTGAAGGCAGATCGGAGCGACTTCAGAATTGTTTCCATAATTCTGGGTGGTGTTACTGAGAGTGAATGCAATTAAAGGAATATGACGAAGTCATTTAAAACAGTTTATACTGCTGTATCCAGAGAAACATAAAGGAAATAAATGAGGATTGTGATGTGAGAAGGAATTTGTCATATATGCTGGTTCTGACCCCCAGAAGAACAAAAAAAAAAACCTTACCGGCCCCAGATGAATTCTTGTGTGAAAGTAAAGGTGTTTGTCGTCGCCACATCTCAACAAATCTGATATTTTGTGCACGGAAATACAGTATATGTAATGTGCAAGGTTAATGTGCAACATGGCATTATTTGAAAAAAAATTGGATGACGACGCAATTCATTTTGTGTCAGTGTTCATGACTGTTGTCGTCATACTATCTCAAATGTGGTCCAGTTGGTGATTAAACTATACCATGCATTGAACTTATATTGCGTTTGGCCAACTCACGTCTTGGTAGTAATGAGTAGGTCATCCCTGGTGGTATGAAGACGAAAGATGACTCTTCAAAAGTAACGTCGGTGATTTCAATTATGACCTTTCAATGCAAGTTGGCGTTTGAGTGATGCCCCGTCTCCAGTTGGTGTGTGTGTGGGAGGGAGGGGGGAGGGGAGTGGGGGCTGTGTGTGTGTGTGGGAAGGGGGAAGGGTGAGGGCTGTGTGTGTGTGGGAGGGAGGGGGAGGGGGTGAGGGCTGTGTGTGTGTGTGGGAGGGGGAGGGGTGAGGGCTGTGTGTGTGTGTGGGAGGGAGGGGGGAGGGGGTGAGGGCTGTGTGTGTGTGTGGGAGGGGGAGGGGTGAGGGCTGTGTGTGTGTGTGTGAGAGGGAGGGGGGAGGGAGTGAGGGCTGTGTGTGTGTGTGTGTGTGGGAGGGAGGGGGGAGGGGGTGAGGGAGGGGGAGGGAGGGGGTGAGGGCTGTGCTTTCTGCTATGATAATGATGTTAATCAGTCAATGAAATCGAGTTGGTTTAATTTTGAGTGCGAATTGTTTATTTTCATATGAAAGTCATGTAACTGTGTCTTACAGTCAGAAATGTGTCATTTTTTATGACAGATGTTATGTGGAGTCACCCTGCAGCTTAGGCTAGAACAGAATAAAATATTCAGTTTGAGTGCTGGCTGGATTAGCACATCAGGGGAAAGCCCTGTGCTTATGATTAAGTCAAATGAAACTTAGCGCCAGTGTAACCCTTTTATTTTGGGTTGCATTTTTATGCCCCTTGTAACGGAGGGATAGAGGTATGAACTTGTCCGCACTTATTATTTATCGGAAGCAAACCAAATGTTGCAGGAAGTACGGATTTATAGTGAAGTTGTGCAACGGCAGGTTATTTTTCGATTTTGTTAAAAAATGTGAAAATTTCGACGTTGTTACGTTTTTGGATTCAGTCGTTTTTTGCATCGACTTTTGTTCGCGCACTATCTCTATTACTATTTATCGGAAGCACACCAAATCTTAGAGGAAGAAAGTATATATAGTGAAATTGTTAAACGGTCGGTTATTTTTCAGTTTTGTAAAAAAAAAATTTCGACGTTTTTACGTTTTTGGAGAGAGTCGTTTCTGTATCCAGTTTTGTTCGCGCGATATCTCCGTTACTATTTATGGGAAGAAAACCAAATCGTGCAGTAAGAAAGTGTGTATCTCTGTTACTATTCAACGGAAGCAAACCAAATCTTACAGGAAGAACCGATATAACGGAGGTTATTTTTCGATTTTGAAAGAAAAAAAAATGAAAATTTCGACCTTGAACGTTTTTCGACTTAGTCATTTTTGTATCCACTTTTGTTCGCGCGATATCTCTGTAATTTTTTTTATCGGAAGCAAACAAAACCTTGCAGACAGAAAGTATATATAATGAAGTTGTGCAGCGACAGGTTATTATCCCCCGTGTAAGGGTCGGATAGAGTTATGAAGTTGTCCGTCCGTCTGTCCGCACTTTTGTTCGCACGATATCTGCGAGGCATTTTATATCGTAGGCATAAAAAGAACATCAATTGTAGATGTGCAGCGTCAGGTTATTTTTGAAAAATATTAGAAAAGGAAAAATTGGTGCAAGGTTGAAAAATATGCTGTTATGAACTTTTCTTAAGGCAAAATGTAGCAGGCTTTTTACGGTTTCAGTTGAATATTTAATATACATTTTAACAGTATTGTATATTTTTTTTGGAATATCACATAATGATATTATTTTATTGTACTTGGAATAGGTTCACGCAACCAAATGTTTTCTTTATTACAGATTAAGTCTTCTTTTAAAAAGAAAAGTTGTATGATTAGTAGATATAGGTTAACAGCATGGAGACGATTCATTTACTGGCTAATTCGTAAAGACAGACCAAGTATTTATATATGTATTACAAGGTGAAGGGCCTAAATCTTGCCCATCGCAGTATAAAAGGCATTGAAATTATAATTGTTAAACTTATGATACGTGTAAATGAATTATAACTAACACCGTATTACTTAAATAAAATAAGAATTCTGAAGCAGATAAGAAACCAGATATTTTCTGGTAGGCTATTCCGGAAATCGAATTACTTTCATCATTTTATGTTGCAAACTATATAAACAACTTATTGTCTTGCCGTAGAAATAGAAAATATAAAAAAAATGATAATATAAATAAATTTTTAAAAGATTTAAATTTCGATAGGTTATTCAATACGGAAATACAGACATTTTAATAAACAGCCAAATGTAAATTCAGTTTTTCAATATTTTTACTTTCCTTTCGCGAAAAGATAAGAATTTACATTGTTCAGCTTATTTTCACCCTTTGGTATAAGAAAAAAGAAGCATTGATTTCTGTGACATTTGAATTATCGATAGTATGTTCCGAAATTGTTTGCCCAAAACTATGTGGTTTTTTATTTGCTTCAGAAATGTTATTTTAAATAATATGGTGCTAACTATTCCTACTTTTAAGATGTGCACAGGATCCTGTCTCCTAAATTGTTTTAATATTTTTTTTATATATTTTGTGGCACGTTTGTGTTTTGGGAAGGATGGTAGCACATCCAAGTCTAAAACATAGTTTACACTTTATTATCCATCGTGTAACGGAGGGATATAGTTATGAACTTGTTCGTCCGTCCGTCTGTCTGTCTGTCCGCACATTTTTGTTCGCGCGATATCTCTGTTACTATTTATCGGAAGCAAACCAAACCTTACAGGTAGAACGTATTTCCTGAAGTTGTGCAACGACCGGTTATTTTTCAGTTTTGTAAAAAACAATGAGAAAATTTCGACGTTTTTATGAGTCGAGTTTTTCGGTGAGAAACCTTATTTTACAATATATGATCCCAATGTACAATGTTATACTTTTTACTAAGATGTCCTGCTACACGGGGGATCCTGCCCCACCAAGGCTATAGTTGAGATAAAGGTAAAAGTGGCCAAGTCTTTATGTGCATTTAGTGTTCACTGCGATCTGCATTTTATAACGTGTGTTACAGAGGGTACCAAAGCTCTGTCAATAAACAGAGAAGCCATCTGTTCTGGAAATACTCGATTAAATTGTGTATTCAATTTCACCACACTACTGTACTCCCTTTCCTAAAAACAAGTTTAAGATAAAATTTAGGTTGTGGAGACAGAACAGAGGTGCATCTGGAAGTGTATGCCATCAATAAGTCTTACAGAAATGGTGCACAACTTGTGTTCGTTTGGTATGTGTACAAAGTATCTGATTTATTTAGACTTAGGACTTTCAGTCTTAAGGAGTTATTGTCTTACTAGAAATTGCGAATTTTCTTTTCTTGGAGTTTAGCACAGATATCCATGGGCCAGTTTTGCTAGAACCATGGTGTCGTCTGTCCGTATTTCTGTATTTTTTTTTTCTTTTTTTTTGGGGGGGGGGGGGGGGGCTAAGCAAAATATTAGAGCCGATTTTTTTTTCGCAAATTTTGCAGATTTGCGAAAAACGAAATTCACTAACTTTTCGCAAAAAATTATTTTCTCAATAATGTTTGTGTTCTCTCTAAAATTATGATACTGGTGTTTCCAATGCGCCTGAGTTGAATTCTGCCTTTTTATTATTATTATTATTATTATTATTATTATTATTATTATTATTATTATTATTATTATTATTATTATTATTATTAACGGTTCGTCTAATTTTGTTGCATTTTTCAAACTATTTTAAAATATGCGCTTTTGATGCATTTGATAGGTGTTGACTGCGTTGAGAACTGCACATGGAAAATGTCAGATAGATTGAAACAAGGCAGGCCATTGGCTTCAAAGAGTCATGTGGCGCATGGCTGCCAGAAGAACACAGAACAAAGCTTAAAGCTATGTAGATAAAAAAGATAATTCGCTTGCCATTCATTGCTAATGAGACAGTTGTGTTCTTATATATATCGGTTGATTCGTTTATTTGTAATATGTATATGTTACAGGGACTCTGTGTAATTAGGGATTTCATAAAATCGTGTAATGAATAAGCTCATATTGATTATAAACCTTTTTTGAAAAATTATCCATTCAGGAAGGCTGTTTAGTGGTTCTTCCAAACCAATGTATCCCTTTTCACATCGAAAGGAATTGGAATTTATAACATTACCGTCCAAAATAACAGAGGTTGACGTGAAATGTGACATAAGTTACATAGGGTAAAAATATCGCTAAATTCAGGTACTGAAGTGAAAATTCTCAATAAAAACATCGAAATTGATTGAACAAGTTATTACACGAATCCATTAGGGATTTCATGAAATCTCTAATTTCACAGATTCCCTGTAACATATATATGATTTCCTTTCAGGTATATTATAATTTCATGGTTGTCGCAGAATAACGTAAAAGAAAAAAATTAATAAATAAGTAAAGTAAATAATAATAACACGAAAAATTGGAGAAAGTGTTTGTTTACATTATGACCGAGAAGTTCAAGGTCACTGAGGTACCTCTTATATAATGTGGTTTAGATCCAAAGGGTCGAACTGATCTCTAACCGTTTTCGCGATAATGGCCAACTTCCGGTTTTGACCTTGACCGTGAATTTCTCCATCTCTAACCGTTTTGGAGATAATGGTCAACTTCCGGTCTTGACCGAGATGGTCAAGGTCATCAAGATAACTTTTATGTGACATAACGTCGTTTTGATAGAATCGCAGTGCCATTTCGTGTATTTTTACTCTGAGAGCATCTGGACACCGTCGTCGTACTTAAACTGAAATGCGGGTATCTCTGCGCCATCTAACGACCGAAATGCGCATTACATTGGATATCGCAGAGTTTGAATCCATTTTTACACAGTATAAGTAACTACTAAATCCGTCTAGATTTAAAAATTCTTTTCAAAGATAAATAGGGTCGTGTCCAGAAATGGTCTGTATTGATATTTTGTTCCTAGAAGGGCCTGTGTTGATATATTGTCCATTAAAATCATATTAGACTGTTTTCACCGTTTATCCATTGAATCAATGGGATTTTGTCAAAAGATTGTTTAATTCTCTTATTGATACGGTGACATTTATTTTTTTATTTGTATGCTCTTCAAACAGTGAAAAAATGAGGCAGTTGTGATTACATGAGGATTTTGCATTTTGATTGAATTTTTATGTTTTCCCAATGGTTTCTGTGGTAAAAGTACGCGACCTTTCAGTGTCTTTATTTCTCTTATAACATCGGTGACCCCCCTTTTTCTTCCCAATTTTTGAATGTATATTCTCAAAGCATTAAACTGTGAAAGTATGAAGGAAATGTCAATTGTAGGTGAGATACCCGCATTTCCCTTTAACGGTCCTTTTGACAATTCCCAAGGAATTAATGCTGGCATTGGTCCAAAACCAGTTTTGTCAAAAACGCATCTCCTTCCAAGGAATTTAACGTAAACGTCCTAAAATTTTGGAGGAATTACTTTTTTTTGGCTATTCACCGAAATTTGATGGAAATATTGGCGATGAACATACCTAAACTGGCGCTTGGGACATAGCCTTATATCTGGCTATTACTTTTTAGCCCAGGGGGCCAAATGGGTATCACCCAATGGTGTGGGACCTCTCTGGTCTGTCCTTCCGTCTGGCCCGAAGAACAGAAAACCGTGAGTAATCACAAAAAGTTGGGCCAGAGTGATATGTGTGTTCTTCATGATTTTTGTGATTATTTGCTAAAAGTCAATTTTTCGGCGAATTTTTAACCCAATGGTCTTACAAATAAATTTGAAACTTCTTTTCACAATATCTCGTACAGTTTTGATAGATTCAACTTAAAAATGCCACACCCATCTTTACCTTGGGACTAGTGAATTTGGGTTCGTCCGCCTGTCCGTCCGTCAACATCTCAGATATGATGTCTTTTGTGCGATAGATCTCGAGGGATTCCATTTAAACTTTGCATGGGGAAAGAATAAAGGTTCTAGTCAAAAAATGTGTCCTAGGGACTTTGTCGAAAATCCAAATATCCCCGCCCGAAGGAATATAGAGTGTAGTTGTTCACCTGTGTATAGATTTTGCCGGCCGCCAAAAAAATGTGTCCTAGGGACTATGTCGAAAGTCCAAATATCCCCACCCGAAAGAATATAGGGTGTAGTTGTGCACCTGTGTATAGGTTTTGCCGGCCGCCAAAAAAATGTGTCCTAGGGACTATGTCGAAAGTCCAAATATCCCCGCCCGAAAGAATATAGGTTGTAGTTGTGCACCTGGGTATAGGTTTTGCCGTCATGCAATTTATTTATATTTGTTTTTCTTACACAGTTACAAATATGTTATAGTGTGTAGCTAAGTGAACAATTTTATGAATTTAAAGAAATTCGGTAACAAATCAGACATTTTTTCACAAAGTTTTATCCAGACATACGTTTTTTAAACTTTTCTATTGAAATCCAGGAATTGCACGCCAGTGGGGACTTAGTTTCACTGACATACTTGATGCTACTGGTCTTTGTTTTCATTGGCTCGAAGCAAAAATCTTTTTTTTTTTTTTTTTTTTTTTTTTTTTTGCAGTTCGCCAATTTGGCAAACTCTTCCCCACTGTAGCGAAAAAAGCCGAATGTGATTATTTGCTAAAGGCCAATTTTTTGCCGAATTTTTAACCAAATGGTCTTACAAATAAATTTGAAACTTCTTTTCACAATATCTCGTACAGTTTTGATAGATTCAACTTAAAAATGCTACACCCATCTTTACCTTGGGACTAGTGAGTTTGGGTTCGTCCGCCTGTCCGTCCGTCAACATCTCAGATATGATGTCTTTTGTGCGATAGATCTCGAGGGATTCCATTTAAACTTTGCATGGGGAAAGAATAAAGGTTCTAGTCAAAAAATGTGTCCTAGGGACTTTGTCGAAAATCCAAATATCCCCGCCCGAAGGAATATAGAGTGTAGTTGTTCACCTGTGTATAGATTTTGCCGGCCGCCAAAAAAATGTGTCCTAGGGACTATGTCGAAAGTCCAAATATCCCCACCCGAAAGAATATAGGGTGTAGTTGTGCACCTGTGTATAGGTTTTGCCGGCCGCCAAAAAAATGTGTCCTAGGGACTATGTCGAAAGTCCAAATATCCCCGCCCGAAAGAATATAGGGTGTAGTTGTGCACCTGCGTATAGGTTTTGCCGGCCGCCAAAAAAATGTGTCCTAGGGACTATGTCGAAAGTCCAAATATCCCCGCCCGAAAGAATATAGGTTGTAGTTGTGCACCTGGGTATAGGTTTTGCCGTCATGCAATTTATTTATATTTGTTTTTCTTACACAGTTACAAATATGTTATAGTGTGTAGCTAAGTGAACAATTTTATGAATTTAAAGAAATTCGGTAACAAATCAGACATTTTTTCACAAAGTTTTATCCAGACATACGTTTTTTAAACTTTTCTATTGAAATCCAGGAATTGCACGCCAGTGGGGACTTAGTTTCACTGACATACTTGATGCTACTGGTCTTTGTTTTCATTGGCTCGAAGCAAAAATCTTTTTTTTTTTTTTTTTTTTTTTTTTTTTTTTTTGCAGTTCGCCAATTTGGCAAACTCTTCCCCACTGTAGCGAAAAAAGCCGAATGCTACAAATTTAATTAAATTTTACTCTAAATTGTGCGTGAAGAAAATACTCGAGAAAACCCCACATACGGATTGCATAAAATAGAAAGCGAATAATGGGAATTTCTTCTTTTTTTTTCTAGCTATACTTAAACACAAAATAAGCATACAAACTTTTCAAGCTTTAAACATTAGAAATACTTGATGGTCCAAACTAGTATTTTTGAAATCGGTCAGCAGTTGACGGATCGGTGTTTTTTATGATAAAAAAAATACGCATTGTGCATCGACTCAGAGGTAGCTTTCTATCTTATTTAGGTTTTGCAGTCTAAAACGAAATTGATGTTGAGGATACATAAAATAGTTCAGTCCGTCTGGTGACGTCCTGAAAGTTTCATTTAAGTATCTCGAAAACGGTTTCATACACAGCTTTCGAGCAAAGTACGTCATGAGACTACTTTTTTGGAAGGAATATTTTGGTGACCGACTGTTTTACCTGTGACGTCACAATGACATCATTGTTCAATTTTCCCATTTCTGAACGGTTTAAATGCGGGATTTCAACATAATGTGCACAGGAAGAAAGCTTTGAGAAAATAAAAAATGTTCTCGCCCCAGTGTTGCCACATTATACTTTTTTAAAAGTATTATACTTTTTTTTTTGACCAACCCCGAAATTTATACTGTTTTTAACTTTTTTTACTGAAAATTTGTACTTTTTTTACTTTTTATTCGCAAATGTTTCGCCTGATGATGCACTTAGAACAGGACGCACATGCTTGACTGTGATGGTAAAATGGATGGTACAAAGGAAGTTGAGCGTTACTGGAATAATTATTATCCCCGGTGGAACAGATGGATATAATTTTGAACTTTTTGGTCTGTCCGTCTGTCTGTCCGTCTGTCACGCTTCAGTCTCACGCGCCTACAGGCCACATTAATGAATGGATTCGTTTTAAATTTTGTACACGGCTTCTCTGGACCCTTCCGCAGTGCAGTGACCGAATTTTTCGGTTCGGAAAAGAATTGACAAATTGGCGGACTTTTGAAAATCGGCACTGGACTTCTCTTGACCCTTTCCTTTTTCTTTAGTATTTGGGAAAAACCCAAACGCTGCAGCCAACTTAAACTTGCACACGCATGCTGTGATGGCTTTCATTGAGAGTTAGGCGATCAATACACCGAGGCTGATATAATGCCAATTTAAACTTCTGCTCTCAGATTCTTGCCCACAAAAATGCAGATTTTACGGCGTCTAATCACCCTGTGTAAGTGAGCCAAATTTCATCACTCTTTAGCAATAGGGGAAAACCCAAACGCTGCAGCCAGCTTAAGCTTGCACACGCCTGCTGTGATGGCTTTAATGAGAGTTAGGCGATCAATACACCGAGGCTGATATCATGCCAATTTAAACTTCTGCTCTCAGATTCTTGCCTCCTGTTTCGCAAATTTGTTTTTTTTTTTCGTTTTTTTTTTAATTGAAAAATTAAGCGAATTGGAAAAACATACAGGAGCAAAAAAAAAAAAAAAAAAAAAAAATGCCACAACTGCGGCTAAAAGTTTCGTACGAATTCAATACACTAGGGGATTTTGGCAAATCCCCAAGTGTAATAAATTTGGAATAAATCATCTGTATGATCTGCACGAAATCTGCAATGTTAGATTAAAAAAGAAAAACAAGTGGGGGAGGGGGTGGGGTTCCAATTTCATAATGAAATTCGGACGGGGGATCACTTTTTCATGGCTGTCAATATTTCATCTCACACCGGCAAAGGAGATGCCAGTGCCGACGTCGCTTTTTGAGACAGCCAAAATGCCAGAAGGAATAATGAAATTAGACTATCGAAGAAGAGAATAGAAGAGGCACAAGAGAAAAAGAAGAAAGAAGACAAAAAGTACTTGGAAGCTTTCAGTAAGGAGCTTCAATCGCGAAAAGAAGTCACGGAAAAGGAAATGGAAATGGAAGAGAAAACAGTAAAATATGATGTCAAACGTTTCTTGAAAATCGTCGTTATTGTTGTAACTGTGCAGAAATATAGAAAAAAGGATTTTAATTAGCACAGCAATTTAGAATAAATACGTAAAAACTGCAGTAGATAGGTCCAGTCTATTCTTTATTAGTCCCCCGCCACCGCGTGTGGTGCGGAGCGGGGGATTTATGAAATGGGCCGTGTCCGTCCGTCTGTCTGTCCCCATCTATAGTGGTAAGTTTGTACACGCCATATCTCAGTAACTAATGGAATTATTTCATTTCTTGCACACAGAGAGTACATATACTGGAGGTGTGCAACGCGTGGTTATTTTTTATTTTTCTTAAAAATTGAAAAATTGCGAGATTTTTTAGATGTTGTGAAAATGTTCAATTGCCCCTATGTATAGTGGTGAGTTTGTACGCGCTAGATCTCGGTCACTATTAAAGGGATTTCATTTTTCTCTTGCACACAGAGAGAGCGTATATTGGAGGTGTGCAACGTGTTGTTTTTTTATTTTTGAGGAAAATTGAAAAATTGCCAGATTTTTGAAAAAATGCAAATGTCAGTTTAGAAATGTGCTCTCATTAGCTATTGATCGAGAGCAGCAGAGCCTGCAGTTGGATGATTGCTGTTGTATAAGGCGGGTATCTCAAGTTTAGCTAGACAGATTTCAGCCAAAATTGGTAGGTAGAATGGTAGGCAAAGGCACTTGATCCGTTTAGGTTTTGGTGACCTTGGGTCAAAGGTCAAGGTCACTCGAACTGTTTTATTTCAAAAACGAGGGTGCGGCGGGGGACTTACTATACTTGTTCCCACTTGGTATTGAAAATTCCAAATGGTGATGGAATGCCTCGAATTCTTCACTTTTTTTCCCTCTCCTTTTTTTGAATTTTTTTTTTCTTCTTCCGCCGAATCGGTTTCCAGACATCTCTTCCAAGACCGCTGAAGCTAGACCAACCAAACTTTGCACATGTATGGGGGGTCATCTGAAGTGGTGCACCTGATAAAAATTTTTGACCTTGACCTTACCGGTATAGTTGGTAGTATTTAGGAGGATGTTCTACGTTCAGACATGTGAAAATTGTTAACAAATAGCAATCATAGCAACAAATATCTTCAAATAGCAACAAATACCTTCCATTTTAAGTTATCATTCCAAGTGGGGTGGGGTCTAATTCGCTGTGCGAATTTCGGTCTAGTTTTGTTTGTAACAAAATGCAGATTGTTCGCTCATGATTGTGAGTTTTGTTGCTAAGTTGATATCACAGATTTTTACGTTTTTTGGCCCCCAACTGGGCGAGCTCGGGGGGAGGGGGGTCTATAGGATTGCCCTCTGTCCGTCCGTGCGTCCGTGTGTCACACTTTGGATGCTGTTCTGTTTCCACGCGAGTTCTCCGTAACTATCTACCCTAGGCATATGCAACTTTGCACAGTGAAAATATATATATTGGAGTTGTGCAACGTCGTGTTATTTTTTAATTCGGCCAAAAATTGCCAAAATGGCGACTTGTCGAAAATTGTGATTTTTTTAGATAACTGCAATGTAAGACATATTTATCTTAGGCATATGCTACCTTACACAGTGAATATATATATATATATATATATATATATATATATATATATATATATATATATATATATATATATATATATATATAAATGTATATATATATACTGAAGTTGTGCAACGTCGTATTATTTGTTCCCCACAGGTAGAACCTATGGGGAATATATGCGATCGACCGTGTGTCGGTCTGTCATCAGCAGCTTGTTAACACGATAACTTAAAAACTGCTGCAAGGATTTTAATCAAACTTGGTATGTAGCTTCTATGGGAACAAACACAGATCGGTATTGTAAATGGGCCAGGCTCGTCCAAGGAAAATGCACCGAGTGGATTTCAGCTCTTGATTAACTATTGATGGCCGTGTTTAACTGATGAGGAGCCTGTGGGGAATATGTGGGCTATGCACACTGCTCCAGTTGATAATGTTTTGATTTCATAAGGTAACTGCATTTCTGTTCTTAGTTTCCTTTAAAGTGAGACTGGCATAGGTCTTTCGTTAGTTTGATACGTGGTTCGGTGGTAATTATGTGACCCAATACACGAGGTTGCACTGTATAATGAACGTTTCCATCGTTTTTAGCATTTGACCACTTTAAAGGTATTTTTAAGATGTTTTTGTTGATACTTTTTTTTAACCCATTTTATACTTTTTTTTTACTTTTGTTATTTTTCTCTTGACGTCCGTGGCAACACTGCCGCCCCCCAACTCCACACACCAAACCCACTTTGCATATGGCACCACAAAGCGCCTGCATCTTGTTAAAGTAACAGTACATCTATACTGGACTTCAGTACCATGCATAGTTTGTGTTGCTTTGACGTCTCCCAACACTGCTTATAATTCTTGAACAAATGCATGGCGATTTAAATTGTCGGCGGCTTTCTGTTGAAACGGTTATGAACGAGAGTGTAAAGTACTTGTATTTACTTCATAAGTTCGTGAAATCTTGTTTAAACCAATATCTTTGATAATGCGGTTGTGTTTTGCCACGCATTCCGTTACGTTTTAGCACATCTGGTCTTCAGCCACATCGCCTGCCCCACGGTGTGACCTCTGTCGTCTCTCCGTCCGTCATTAAGCTTAGAATAAATGCTATTTCTCCTACTGTTTTCGTTCCACCGCAATAAAATAAAACTTTTGCACTCCCAAGTGTAAAATTTCGCTACTCGCCACATTTAGTTTATTCTGATTCTCATTAGAAGTTGAAGCGAGAAGTAGAAGCGAGAAGTACCACTGATGTTCGTTTTTTTTTTGTGTGGGAGAACTTTACAAAATGCACCTAAGCCGTCACTCACTTTAAGACAAGCATTTCAAAGAAATTAAACATGTAGACAGAAAAATTTGTCATTTTGTCTAACCTTGCAAGCTATTCATGTATAGTGCGTTGCGGGTGTCGAATATTAAGGGATAATGTTTACAATGTTCTGGTGTTATGGATAAATCATAGTTTAATGATACATTTCAATTTTTATGTCGTATTTTCTCACATTCTCTTTCAGATTGTTCCTGTTTCGTACATTTTAGATAGATCTATGTCCACTGTTGTTATTAATTTAAGGCATAAAGCTACATTCCCTCACTTTAATGTTTCATGTTTAACCATTTGGGTTGAACTGCTCAAGCTAGGTTTAAACCCCGACTTTTTGCAAGCGTTTTTATGATAACACCAATTCTATATCCAGGCTGAGAAAATCATCCTCGGTTAATGGTGTGTTTGTATGAAATAGTTTTTTCTAAAAGCGCTAAATCGATGGCACTTGAGAAACTTATTGGCAAAATAAATCAAGAAATGTAACAATGTTCGTGTTTTTTTTATTTATTTATTCAAATGAAAAAATGGTTTGAACTATGAATTAAAAAAAACATTCAACACAAATTCACAAAGAGAATTAATAACACAAAGGTATGGACGATCGTTGTAGAATTTACGGAGAAAGGAGCCCAGAATGGAACTAGTCTGCCATTCATTCAATCAATAAACAAACCTATATTTTTAGCACTTGGGAAAAGTGTGTGGTATTACCCTTCCTAAAACTTCACAAATATAAATCATTATACTCGCAAACTTGATTTCGTTGTGGTGAGAGAATAAATACGAAGATTCTGAAAGCGATAAAGAAGACTATTCTTGATTTTAAAATTGTACGATTTTACAAATCTTGGACACCAGAACAAATCCCCAGTATAAATCGTTAGACAGGTAAAGGCAGACTACAATGTAAGTACACAGACAAAACATTACACGCTCAAGACGCTACCTGGGTTGTGGACTAAAAACAAAATGGTGAAAAGTCTAGTAGAGTTCGCCATACTGGAACCGGAGCAGCCAGTGCACATGAAACACAAGTGTACAGCCTCGCATCACATACTTTCAATCGATACCTATTTAGTTTACTGTTTTTATAAACTAAAACAAAAGAAGGTGGTCATTAAAAGAGGTTTTACTGTAGATATTGTTTATCCGTGTCCAGATGGTGGCCACTACGAACAGGTTTCACTGTCCTTTTTTCGGGTCTGGAAGGTAGTCACTGAAACAGGTTTTAACGTAATGATGATGTCATACACCTTTCTTAATTTCTCTACACGCGATAAAAGTTTATACAGGCGTCCAACTGACTCAGGGAATATCCATACAAAATTTGAAGTCGATACGACTTTCCGTGAGCGAGATACTTTTCACACAAGATTCTATTTAAATTATATAAACATTTTACGTGATGACGTCATGTGCCGTTTTCGTTCGCCTCCCAGGCAACACTGCCAAGTGTGAACATCTCTCCGATGTTCAGCGGATGAGAAATCTTGCATACAAGATTTTAACGTACTGACGTCACGTGCTTTTCTTAATTTCTCTACATCTGTCAAAATTTGATAGAACCGTCCGACTCACCCAAGGAATAACCAAATAAAAATTGAAGTCGGTATGACTCCGTCGTCGAGATGTTTTTCACACAAGGTCTTTTTCAAAATATATACATATTTTACGTGATGACGTCATACGCCGCACTCATTCGTTCTACCCGCGACAACATTTGACAGAGTCTTTCGGAACTACCAGCCAAAAATCCCCACAAGTTCGAACTTTCTCCAATGTTTAGCGGCTGAAAATTTTCGCACACAAGATTTTATTCGCAACAGACTGGCACACGCAAAATACACACACAGAACGTACAAACACCATGTCTCCCCTTGTTTGGGGAGGCCTAATCGCACGAAGATGCACAACAGCAAATAGCCTTTATCTAGCTAAACAATGAACTTTCCAATCAGATCGTCCTTTGACACACAAAAATAATCTACCCAATTTGTTTTAGGGGCATTTCAAAATTACATACATTGGTGTGAACAAAAAGCCTTATTCGAAAGAAACCTGACAAGTCTTTGTTAGCTCCTGACCAGAAATTAAAACAATGAGTTTTGCATTTCAACCAAAATTATCGTGTTGTATTTAGTTCGCCCATGCCTTACGACACATTCTGCTTCAAGATAAATAACACGGTCTTAAAATCCTCCTACATAAAATGGTTTCTTGTCTTAACTCTTAAAATATTTAGCTATCATTGTTATAGGTGCAAAAGTACAACAACTTTCCCCCAAAAGTGATAAAGCCTATTTCAGTTTCAAAGCGACAACGACTAATTCAATTGCTGAGCCCGACCGGCACATGGCACACCCAGCAACTCTGTATTTAGACTTAGTGAACGTGTTCTTACGAGATTTTACGGTAAATTGCGAGACCAGAATAAATAAACATTCGCACACTGCTGAAATAGATACGTCTACAATTACTCTTGTTTAGCAATCTAAGAAATTGGCAGCCATCAACAGTTCTAATGCGATTTCCGGGGCAATGGGAAACTCGGGGATTTCAGTCGAGCTGTTTGTGTATCGCACTTTGTAGGTAAAATACATGCAGACTTTCTGTAAAACGTGCGATCTGCAAACAACAGAAAAAAAAGAAATGTTACATACATACATATTTTGCGAGGAATAAAACATTGTTAAAATGAAATGTTTCCAGCAGTTTTCTTCACGATTTTTTCGGCGCCGCTAGCATTATTGTAATCGTCGCTACTTCGCGTATTTATGTTCCCCGACGGGACAGCTGTATATATTTCCTTTATTTTGAAGTCACATTTCTATCTTTCTCTTTAACTATTGTCTATTCAAACTTTAGTGTAAATAAACTTCTATATACTCGTTTAACCCCTTAACAAAACAACCTTTAACTACTATCTGTTAAGCTTAGAGCGAATAGGTTACAATTATTTCAGTTAGAGTCACTGGAATGAACTGAACCCACTGATAATTCTATACGTCTCCCTTTCACTACTCATAGCCATAACAAAACCAGAACAAACGGGCGCTTTGTAATGTCAAAATAAGAAACGAAATACTTACGGTATTTCTCTAAAGTTGATTTCATTTGTTTCGTTTTCAGCAAACTGACCTGAAATGTAAAAACAGAATAAACGCTTGAACCAGTCTTCATAAACGAAAAACAAAAGAATAGACACATAATCATGATTGTGTCACTTTTCTTTTTTTTTTTTTGCATACAGACACGAATGCTTACTGAGTCCTATTATACACCCACCCCATCCCGAGCAACATGCACACGCGGGGTGGATGACATGAGCGGTACAAGTGAAGTGAGCGACCTACCGGGACCCGACAGCATAGCCTTGATCGTGCCAGAAGTCAGGGCGTGCTCTCGCTTGACGATGAATTCGTGGCCGTCTGAAGACACAAGCTTGACATACATGGCATTAGGACCCTCACAGCTGCCAAACATGTCTTCATCCCCCTTTTCATCTTTGTGGTCAGTCATGTTGAAGTCTGGCTGTTTTGTTGGAACATAAATTCAGTTAGCACGACACCTCTTAATTTTTAATCTCAAACTGAAAATTATACATTCCAAAAAAAATCATTCTCCACAAAAATAAACAAGTAAGTATTTGTGAAACACAAGCAGCCCCCAACCGCCCCCAAATTCATAGGGGTATAAAGCGATGACGGACAGACGGACGGACACCCCAAACCTATAGGCCCCAATCCGAAGGTTGGGGCCTAAAAACGACGAAATGGTGACTTGTTGAAAATAGGCAATGTTTTAGTATTTCTGTTGCGGTAAACGGCGTGAAGCCCCCCCCCCCCCCGGCGAAAACCCCCTACATTTTGCCACCCTAGGCGAAAAGCCCCCCCGGCGAAAAGCCCCACGGGCATTTTATTTAGTACATTATTTGAAAAATATTTTAAATTCATAAATATAATTTTCAAGGAAATGTAGGTCATTCGGCAAAATTCAAATATTATGCTATGTGAAAACCACACAAAGTTGATTGATGTGGAGACCACAAAGGCGTCACCGTCCATAGGGATTTGAACTACACAATAGACTATTGTAAGCTGGATCACACTCATAATCCCTGAGCCCACTCCTATCTTTGCACTTCATCGCTGATACCACACCTTCAAAAAAGTTGCCGTTGAGGATGAAAGGGTAAGATGCAAGTTTGTGGTGGCAAGTGTAAAAGTGAATTATTCGTTCTTATTTATCTCTGATATCGCTTTTATATATATATATATATATATATATATATATATATATATATATATATATATATATATATATATATATATACTCTAGAAAAAAAATGACCGGGGAGGGGGGAGGGGGTTTCTGCCGGTAGGGCTTTTCGCCGGGGGGGGCTTTTCGCCGGGGGGGCTTTTCGCCTAGGGTGGCAAAATGTAGGGGGTTTTCGCCGGGGGGGCTTTTCGCCGGGGGGGCTTTTCGCCGGGGGGGGCTTTACGCCGGCATTCTTCTGTTGCCTATAGTGCAACTTTGTGCACGCGATATCTCAGCCGCTATTCAACCCTGGCTTTTGATTTTTGCTACAGTGAAAATATATATATTTAAGTTGTGCGACGTCGCATTATTTTACGATTCGACCGAAAAATAACGAAATGGCGACTTGTTGAAAATAGGCAATGTTTTAGTATTTCTGTTGCCTAAGGTGCAACTTTGTGAACGCGATATCTCAGCCGCTATTCACTCCTGGCTTTTGATTGCTGCTACAGTGAATATATATATTGAAGTTGTGCGAAGTCGCATTATTTTTCGATTCGATCATAGTTCGTGGCGGGGGACATTCATCAGTTTCACTGATAACTTTTTTTTTATTCCAGTGTTGCCACGGAGTCATCAAGAAAAAGAGAATAAAAAAGAATGCATTTGAGGAAAAATGTATGAAAAAAATAAATTAATATTTTTCTGAAAGTCGAGAAAACATTAATGTTAATCATATTGTATCATTTTTTGTAATTTTTACTTAATGAAATGCTCGCTTTCACAGCGATTAACAAGTAAGTATTTGTGAAACACAAGCAGGCCCCAACCGCCCCCCCCCCCAAATTCATAGGGGTATAAAGCAATGACGGACGGACGGACACCCCAAACCTATAGGTCCCAATCCGAAGGGTTGGGGCCTAAAAATGTTCAGTATAAAAGGTACCCGGAGAATTGAAACTGGCGCGGTAGCGTTCAACGCTTTTCACTTCGTGCTTCCTTAATATCTACCGAACAGGAAACCCCGGAAAGGTTACTTGGAACCAATGGCAGAACATCCTAACATCGAACACAGTTCAAAGTAAGGCTTCATTTTTAGTACTGCCAGATTGGCAGAAAATTAAATCTGTTCACCACAAATATTACAAAAATATCTTAGTCTCAAACTCCTCTACACAACTAACGATTAGTTAAGGACTTTTCTAGTTCTAACACCTTATAATTTTTCTAAAATTTGAGCGTTTTTCTAATATTTCGGTAAATTTTGGTCAGATCGCCAAACAAAATACAAGTCTGGTGGAGAAGTGTCTGTTGAACATTCCTATATAATTTCAAAGTCATCTGTAGGTAAACTGCGAACTAAATCCTAGCCAATCTCCAACAAGTAGAGCAGTGCACCTGGTAACAGTCCCCCGATATTATGGTCATACCAGGGTTGGAAAATTCTGGGCATGGGCCGTTTTACCAGTGATTTTACCAGGTATTTACCGTCCGGGAAAAATATATTTGGACACGGGAAAAACTATATGTCGGGGTAGTGTATGCCTCATCAGCACGTCATTCCGCCCGGTTACTCTATATTGCAAGTAACATCCTTCTTATCTGTTTCTTCCCCTTAAAAACTGCCCTAAAGAGAAACAACAAGTTGCCGACTTTTGCCTTTATTCTCCAGTTAGTGACCTGATGTAAACAAATAGCATCATCACAGGCATATATCTTATCAGTATTGTGACTTGTTTAAAACCAAACAAGTCCTTTTAATTGCTCCACTCTTTACTCACCCGATTACCCTGAAGACCAAACAACTATCTGATGCAAAATAATTCACTTAGAAACTTGGAGTGCTTAAATACACACGTATAACTGTCTGTTTAATTCAGTTAAAAATTTCACAATGAAACTGATGTTTTCTCGATTAATTTATATTGTGCAAAATGTATAAAGGCGGTAGAGCAAAACATTATGTGTAAAAGGTGATACAATGAGATGCTGATAGATTTACAATAAACAGTGCAATGAGTGAACTATATTTTTGAATAGCTTTTGCATACGTTTCAACAGCAATTCAGATAACTTAACATGCATGTGAGTGCAAAAGTAGTAGAATTCCGCCCCTTTGAGGAGGAAGTGCGTGCTGATGCTTGCTTATGATAACATTAATTGGGCCACTATATCTTAAGTCTTTTCATGGACTAAATCCTCCTATAATGCATTCCAATTTGAAGAAAGAATTTTTATTGTGGTGTGGTAGAGTTAATATTTCATAAATTTGACTATTGTTTCCCACATTTTTATATATTATTCTTCCTCTTTCGTACACTACTACACTATGTTTCTGATAAATCAGTTTTTCCAATTTTCAATGCTTTATATCCTTTTAACATAGTTAACCCAGCATGATAAATAACCCTAATCAGTCTTTGGGTGTTTCCAAGAATTTTGAATTTCGACTGCAACGAAACCGGGTAAAAAATTATAGAAATGAGAAAAGAAATATGGCAAAAAACAGCTCATGTTCGGAACATAAAAGAAACTTCTAATAAATTTTTAATAATTTTTAATTTTTAGCATACGGGTGGTTCAATGTTTCACTATGATATTTCTCTCAGCTTATACACGCAATCCATATAGCAATATAAAAATTATGGCTTCACAAAATCTAATATATTTTTCACAAATGAAGTGTTCTCAGTGTAAATAACCGTTAACTTCAGCAAAGAACAAGCACATTTGCAAGCGTTCGATTTTGCTTGCTCCCTTTTATGATCGTTATAAGATCCAGATAACTCGTAAATTGCATAGCTATTGGTTGTTAAATTTTCAGAAAATATGACATTTAGACGAAAACTATCTATCGTTTCTTTCATTTTCTTACCCGGTTAGTTTGTATTCGAAGATCGCAATTTTTGCGCATTTTATTCGGAACGCCAAAAGTGTAACTGGGCTATTCCGCCTATAGCTCCAAGAAGCGGTGCGCTAGAAAAGTTTCCAGGCACCTGACAGAGATATGCACGATGTTATACAAGTCAGAGCTACTCGGAGCTAATCCGCCTACGATATTTCGACAACAGCATTTCCTCAAAATTACACACAACACGGTAAAACCAAATCTTCAACATTTCCCTTCCCCTCAGAGGCTCACCAACGAATTTGTATTTCATTTATCAACAAATGGTTAATTATATGCGGTTACCGATTGGATATACGGCGTAGAGAGTGAGCCCTTTTTGATTTACATGAAGTCAAACAAGTCAAGTCGTGCAAAATCCTTCAATATCGCAGGTCACGTGATGGTAACAATTTTCCGTTTTTCAGTTCGTCTTGACAGTAAACAAAGCCTTTCATTAGAAACACATATGAAGGCCAATACGAAGTTACTGTAGGGTGTTCTATACATTTAACACTTCTATACACTTTTTATATGACTGGAATTTCAAGACTATCATTATTTCCAATCACTTTGAGCCTCAAATCACTATAACTGCCCAGGATTTCTGTACTTTAAACATCTTATTTGATTCACAGTAGTATTGATATAATATTTATATTGAGACATAATTCCGTCTGAGTCGTAACAAATAGATTGAATCACAAAATAAGGAGCAATTGCAGCATGGTCTTTGCTTCAAATTACGACTTCATTCCTGTACTTAGAAATAAATTTAATTAAATTTTGGGAATAAAATCAGATATTAAAACAGGTGATAGACAACACCTTGAATTAATTTGACGATGTGGTACACGCGTTTGAGTTGAAACAACATGTAAATGTTTCAACCCACATATCAGGACACTGCCTTGGCTCGGTGATCACCAGAAGTTGTGAACAACTGTCCAGCATACCATGCACAACACACGTAATCTCTGATCATCTTGCCGCGACATTTGATTGCACACTGCAGCAAAAACGAAAAGATCGAACTGTGATTACTTACCGGCAGATAAGTCGCATAGATCTGGATGCAGTTAAATCGGATTTATCCAGTATATCATTAAACCCGAACTCAGATCTGAACTCTATGGTTGCTGAATATCAGAGCGCTATTCAAACTATATTAGAGAAGCACGCACCTCTCAAAAAGCGCCTCGTACGCAACGATGTCCCAAAGTCTTGGATAGATGACGAGACATTATTGGAGAAAAACAGACACAGGCGATTAGAGAAGCGTTTCGTGAAAGACGAGTCAAGTGTTAATTTATCTGCTTATAATGAGCAGAAAAACTACGTCAATAAACTCATGGATAAAAAAAGATCGCTTTTTATAATTTAGAAATAAATGAAAATTCAGGGGATCAAAAACACTTGTACAGTTTGGTCAAACGTCTATCAAGAAAAGCATCAACTAATGCCTATTCCGAAGCAAACAACGATGCTGAACTTGTGGAGAGATTTTCCGAATTCTTTGAAGCAAAAATTAGGAAAATTAACGATAACCTTAATGTTGAAGTTAAGGACACTTGTGATCCGATGAATATCACACTGAGACAATCGCAATGATTTCGGCCATATTTCAACTGAAAAACTGCGAAAAGTTATCATGGAATCACCATCAAAGTCATGCGCCCTGGACCCGCTGCCGAATTTACTTCTTAAGCAATGTGTCGATGAATTATTACCTTCCATTTCCCTCATCATCAATAAATCCCTCTCTAGTGGATATATGTCCAAGCAATTTAAAGAAGCTATCATCATCCCTATACCTAAGAAGTCAAATGTCAAAGAAATGAAAAATATCAGACCCATGTCAAATCTTCCATTCTTATCAAAGGTTATCGAGCGCATCGAGATTGAGAAGCTATCCGAATACTGTTCGCAAAATGGTCTCGAGGAGTCACTGCAGTCGACGTATCGAAAAGGACACAGTTCGATACGATTCCGCATGATAAATTCTTAGAACGCTTGGAATTCGACTATGGAATCTCAACTAACGCCCTCTCTTGGTTTCAGTCATATGTCCAGGATCGTTTCCAAGCCGTCCGCATCAACAGCTCCATGTTACAGTCACGACCGCTGACTATCGGTATGCCTCAGGGATCCGGTGCGGGGCCCTGGGGTTACACAAAGTATACCGTGCCCCTCGATCTTCTAATCCGTCTCCTCGCCATCACCTTTCACATGTTTGCAACTCTATTCCGCTTGCAAAGCGAGTTGTAGTTTCTCTCAAAACGATGTTCGAGCGAAGTTAGAAAGTGCTATATGTTCCGTTGGAAAGTGGATGAAGAATAACAACCTCAAGGTAAACAGTGATAAAACTGAATTTATGCTTGTTGGTACCCAAAAGCAACTTTCCAAAATGGAATATAGCCATATAACTATCGACCAGCAGGATATCAAGACTAGTTCATATGTGCGCGACTTAGGTGTCTGGCTCGACTCTGAACTCAAAATGAATGCCCATGTACAGCACGTGACTCGCATATCTTACATCAATCTCCGACAACTGTGGTCGATTCGTAAATACTTAACCACAGACGCGACGAAAATACTTATGCAGTCGATGATCATGTCACACTTGGATTACTCGAACAGTTTGCTACACGGTGCCAGTTCGCAGTTGACTAGTCAGCTACAGCGAGTCCAAAAACGCAGCTGCCAGACTGGTATTACGGCGACGAAAGCATGATCATGTCGGTGATGGCTTAATTCTACTCCACTGGCTTCCTGTTCGATCTCGAATCGTATTCAAAATTGCAGTATTGGCGTTTAGGGTGCTTGCGACAAATCAACCAACCTACCTGAGAGAGCTTTTAGTGATCCATAAACCAAAAAGATCTCTGAGGTCGGGATCACAATTACTTCTGAACATTCCAAAAACCAAATTACAGTGTGGTGATCGCGCATTTGCGGTATCGGCTCCAAAAATTTGGAACAATATTCCTGATGAAATCAAGAGCTCTCCAAACTTAGTAACCTTTCGAAATTAATTAAAGACGCATCTCTTTAAAGACGCTTATGAATTATCTTGTTGAAAGAATGTTTTAGTTTGATTGCTGTAGCTTTTAATTGAAAGTATTATTATCATTATTTTATCCAGATACATTTTTACATACTTTAGTGCAGAAACCCCATGGGCTTCCGTGAATGTGGCAGGACGTTACTGAGTTAAAGGCGAGGGTTTACTCTGCCTTTACTAAAATTTGCGTCCGTTAAAAACTCCTTTTTTTCTGTGCGGGCTTCTATTTAATAAAGGAGAAAAGTTTACTGGTTTTATTCTTTTTACGGCTCTGTTTACTTGTTTACCGGCCTGTACTTTGCTCGGTAAATAAAAACAACAATTAATACTCAGAGTATCTAAACAACAAGAATAAACTGTAAGCAAGCGTGCTAAAATCAGAACAGATGCTTAAAAACACGTTGAGAGATGCGCTGCTGTGGCCTCATGCACTGATAGCAGGAGGCTCTTAACACTTGGTTCGAGTAACTCTTCTACCGTTAAGCGATCTTCTTTAAGCGTTAAGCCATTCTCTAATAACAGAGAAACAGAAAACTTTACATTAATTACTGGCTTTTTACTCAATATTATCTCAGTACTTACTCGTTCATTGAACGTTATCCAATTAAGTTAACATCTAAATCCGTAAACTGAACACTAAAACCTTAATTTTTTACTGGGAGACGTTGTGAAAACTTCTCACTAAAATTTAAATTCACTATAAAAACAATACAAGGACGCTGCGCTGAAACACTAAGCTGCTACTCTAATCCCAACACTAAATACAACGTTATTCTAATTGGCATGCACCCAGGCTTCATTATGCTCTTATCCGTACCAAACTATGCTCGCACTGCTCTTTTAACTTCTTTATTTTCGATTAACTTCTACTGTTGTTCAACGCGGTTGCTTGCTTCTCTGAGGCTTGATTGCAATATATCTTTTACTCCATTTACTGTGGGTTTTTAAAGCAACACTGGCTTAGAGCACGTGACATAAAAAACACTGCAATGCGATTAGTAAACTTTCGCCCCCCCCCTTTTGCTCCCGAAAACTATATGTATACAAAAGCCGGGTGACGTAGCACTGTCGCAAAACTTGTTTACAAATACGTTTATTTGCCAGCAATGAGTACCATAGCTGACTGGTGCACCAACGTAGCCCATCTTCGGCAAGCAAACAAACCTTAGCGAGTCTAAGGAATGATCAGAAACTCGTGCTCCTATTGGCTGGCTCATTAAATATTTCGCTCCTTTTAGTAATTTCGCTCCTGTTTGAGGACCAACCTTTTATTTTTACATTTTGTATTTATTTCAAAGGGGCGAAAGGTTTTGGCACAAGAAAACTAAACAACACGCCAATAGAACATGAATCAACACTTTAACTTGGCAAAGGGGCCACCAATTATCGAATTATTGCTTAAAGAAAAGGCGACACCAATATAAAAGCCTTTGGTTCCGCTTTGTAACAAGGGTCGTATAAAACCCACCAAACTGATACTAAACATGTAAATAGCACCGCGAGACATTAAAGCAACATAAAACTGAAGGCCTTTTACACACCAAGAAGGCCTTTTAGCACATATATATGACAAAAAACTGACTTTGATCGCGGAAACAACGCAATTTTGACCTAAAATGAAGTACCATCTTACTTTGCTGCCGCTGACTATTTTAAAAGAGGAAAATACTCCTGCCAAGCGAGCACCCTCTCAAACCATAAATAAACTTTTAGAAAGAAGTTTCCAATCCGCCCAACTGGTAAAAATACGTTTGAACAACGTTAAATACACATTCAAAGGAAACGTTCACAAAACACTGACAGAACAAATTAAAACTGAGGCACAAGGGTCGAATGCCAAGTATACACATAAAGACGACACATAAACGCTCCCTACATGCGATTAACGTTTCAAAGACGTAAAATAAACGTTTCTTTATCTCATTTCACATACTGGTGCTACTACAATCCAGATACTGAAACTACTCAACTTTATGACGTCAAACACTGCCAAAAAACCTCTGACGTTTCAAAAAATGTAAATTACACGCCCAAAACATTAAATGCACGGAACAAAACCTAAACATCCACGGGGCGTTTACACTTAGATTAAATATAGTGATATTGTTCAGCGCTTAGAGCAAACTGGTTGAATAAGCGCTACATTACATTACATTACAATTTTTTTTTGTGCGTATGTCCTTCCCGACCCTTTCCACCAGAACACGATGCTAATACAATGGCTTTCGATATTTGACATTTGGAAGAAGGAATGAATTCGAAAATGGCTTGGATATCTTAATGGGCTAATCCCGGATTCTGCATCTGTTGAATCTGTAAGCGGCCTTATCCTAGATTTACGTTAGTTAACCTGAGCTTGTCTATGGCTTTTTTAGCGCAAATCTCAAATGGAAACTACTAAATGCAAAAAATACACCCTCCCTTACTTAACTAAGTATAAAGTTTATCTCTTTTCACGGACTCTGAAATTAAAAACAAAACCAAAAATATCAGTGTTCATTTTAGTCTGGTTCATGAGTATGATCATGTCTAGAATACAACTGCCATCGTAGAACGTTCACAAGACAATTACCAATATTTGAGAAGAATATGCACCATTAATTTTGATCCTTCCTTTCTGTGGAAAGCAGACTGCATCGCAAAACTAACCCCTTTTCTTGAAAACCTTCTTAAACAAAATTAGCATTCTGTGCTTGCTGCGCTTGAACATAAAATACCCCATTTCTCCATTTTTTGTACACATATGGCAATGCATTTGCTACCAAGTGCTATTTTACTCCGGAACCTAGGCAGTACATCAGCTAGTGCATTACATCAGCAAGGTTTTGGCATAAGAAATATACCATTTATTACTGGCAGCTAGTTCATGACTGAAGTTAAAGTGTACTAAAATTTATTAGTGGCATAAGTAGGAGGGAATTGGAGATTCTACCACAGTACTCCCCCCCTCGCGGCAGCAATCTCTCGCCTCTCGCGTCAGCGAAGCTGTGTGTGATGTGTTCGAATGGGCACCCCATTCAAATACGTGTTCAAATGAGGAGCCAATACATTTTTCACACGTACAAACACTCAGACAATCATACAGAATTACATAAGTTTATTTTAGATTTTTGAGCGTCTGCCCAGTAAAGGGCTACCAGGAGGGTTTTAACCTCCTCACTGGTTTTAGATGGCGAAGATCAGCCTGTCTTAAACCGGTCTTATCTGGTGCGTTATTTGCGCGCCATTGGAGACGAAGTAGGTCATTCTGGCTCCACAGGTCATGCATTTTAGGCCGTACTCATGGCGCATGGCCACCATGTATGCGTGGTTGCAAGCACAGTAAAGGCATGCTTGGTGCCCGCAAATGGACGTGGTCGCTCTGTCGTTTCTAGGAAGCAGCGGCATCCATAAAAAAACTCTTCAATGTCGTTAACCAAGAAATATCTAGCCATGCTGGATATCCCTGTTCTTCGAGAGCGGTCGGCATGCCCCTAAGCATCAGCATCCTTTGGTAGGCAGCCATGTAGTCGCCTTCTTATATGTTATTCATTCGTTTGCCAGTAGTGACGATCCGGTTGATGAATACCGTTAGGCAACCTGGCGCGGCAAGGTTGCCTAACGGTATTCATCAACTGGATCCAGTAGCAGTTGAAAGAAGTACCGTCTGTAATGTGTGTCTGTTGGTGCATGGACCAGAACATCTGTTTCCATAACTTCCCTGACGACTAGCGACGTGTTGATGTCAACGTAAAATTCCACTTTGACAAGTGAGGAAGAAGTGTGAAGGGAAGCTGTTTATGTATATGCGTAACACCCCCGGTATATTAAGACATAGTGTGTGTCAGCCCCCCCCCCCCCATCCCGGCCATTTAGGACATAGTGTGTGTGTCAGACCCCCTATATAGAAAATTTATAGAAACATATAGACATCCATAGAAAATTTACTTTTAGACATATTAGAACATAGTGTGTCAAGCACCCTCCCCCCCCCAGGAAATTTTACAGAATTTATTTTTAGATATATGAGAACCAAGTGTGACATCTCCTTAGAAATTGGGAACTTGGAAAGGAAATTTAACTGGCGCGAAACCTGGGCGTTTAAAGGAACGTCCGAGAACACATTATCAGTTAAAACATATCAGTTTAAGCAATTGATGCGGCAACGATGGCAGCCAGTTCATTATGGGATACACTAGTCCTCTGCCTTAAATGCAATGTGGAATTTCCATCTATGGAATTGTTTGAAGCACATCCATGCACACGAGCTGAGATGAAAAGTACTAAATTGCTAGGTTACGCACGGGAGCGGAACTTATATCTGCAGTGAAACGTGCTCATGAAGAGCTTGATGAGGAGAAAGCTTCAAACAGAAGAAAGACCGGACAAGTGGGGAGAGGCAGAAGGCTTAGTCTTGGCAAAAACGCACAGGAAAAACGGTTTGAGACCGACAATAGAACGGATTTGCTGCTTGAAATGCAACAGCAAGAGAACCGCATCAAGACACATTTGCTGCAGACCTTAGACCATGGAATAAAATGGTACATTGTGGTGCATGAACAAGGTGTCATGACAGAACAAGTGGATAATGCATTTATCAGCAGTCCAACATCACATTTTTTACCTATTTCCGAAATATATCTTTTGATGTTCCTCGTTTCACTTTCTTTCGCCTTCTAACAACTTTCTTAATTGTACTTCGTTTATCAATAGCACTAAAGTTCGTGAGCTACTCGGCCCGTAACAACTTTTGCCTTAAGCAGTGGAATAGCTTTGCGAGTCAATGATCGCAGTATTGAACCAATACCATCTCCATATTGCATTCGCGCTTCTTTGAATAATGTTAAATCTCCACCAACTTGACGTCGGAAATGACTACGGTCAGTGTCTGGATTATGTATATATGGCTTCAAAATGCTTTTACAGATCACTTTCCCAGTCTTAAATAATATATTTTCATCGGTGTCATCCTTAATAATGATTTCAATGGTATCAACTTTGAATGTATTTACAGAGACATAATGAGGTTCTCCATAAGTTTTTATAATAATGTCTCCGCCATGTCCTTGTATTCTGACAGATCGTAGCAAAGGCACATAATAATCTCCTACAACCTGTGGTTCACAAATACTGCAGTACACACAGAGTGTATAAAATCCATGGTTAATATCAAGCATGTGCAGCGCCTCACTTTGTTTAAGATAAACTACACCTGGTCTAAATCCTAGTCTAATCCTGTTGAAAATGGTAAGGGATAATTATCTTTTAACACCAGAGAGACTTTTCTTGTAATTGGATTCATCAGTCGATTCATCAGTGATGAAGGCATCTTTAAAGGTTTGATTTATCGCTTGAATGATTTCACTGGGGTTTTTGTAATAGCCATGGGGAATATAGACTGTTTTGAAGACACCATCAGATCCATAATCCGATATGTATTTCACATAATAGTCTAAGCTGGACCTCATCGTACACCATGTATTCAAGCATTGAATTTCAGGCAGGGCTACTTCATAGTTTCCTTTCAGATATAAGTCGATGCATGCGAATTTGGTTGAAGCCTTGTTGATGGAATAATAATTCAAGCTAGCATTGCTGGGTAAGGTGATGCAGAAACTTGTCGACTGTATGATAGCTAAATTGTATATGAGCGTTGACGTCTGAGAGATTCGTTGGATATAATGTGCACTTGAACAATCTGACCATTACAACATCCACTTACACATCGTATTTTCGCCCTAATAGTTCCACCTCCTCCTAGACAAGAAAGCAGTTGTTTCAAGGCATTTAAAAATTTTCCCATTCTTGTTGTTGTTGTTTTTGGTGCTTTTTATGCCAGCTTAGTTCGTCCCGTCTGTCGTCACGTGTAGATATTTACTAATTATAGCCTGTAAAATGTTGGCATTAACAATTTTTTTAATAAAGTAGTTCCATCTATGTGGTATTTCACGTTCTTTTCTCCTTTTAGAAACCAATGCTTCTTTAAGCAAATCTACAATATTGGAATTCCTGATGATATCACCCGTTTTTAAAACAAGTTAATTTTTATCTGTCAAGCGTGAACCATATTTATTTAGTTGTGACATGACTGTTAACTTTTGCATGGTATAACGGTTGAAAGTGGGATAATATGTTTGCTTTAGCAGCCCTCACAGCACCTTTGCTTCTTTTTCATCTTTCTCAGGCTGGCGTCAAGGTTGTATTCGTAAAAAGTGTCAAACCAGTTGAGTCATTTCAGTTGCCTTATCACGAGTTCGTTTCCCACATAAAAGTTTATTCACTTTTGCTTTGATTCAGCCGTAGTTTCATTTCTTTTCTAACAACATTTTATATTCGTATTCAGGAATGAGGACCATTTTCAAAGTATGTTTCATTTTAACAGCAACTGAGCTAACAAGGGTAATGCCAATCTAGCAATAGCTCCAATGAATCCTTCATTCTGATTGACCAACTTCTTTTTTCTTCGAAGTGATATCTTCCTATCTGCCAGTGTGCGTAGGGTACGACGCTCACGCTTGAATTCCTTCAACCTTTTTGAGCTTAAGGGTAAATGTTCTCGCAATATATTCAAACCAATTTCAAACAAGCTAGTTAATTTCTATTGGTAGCTTGCTGTAGCAAGGATTTACATCTTTTAGGCCCACTGCGTGCAGGCATGTGAAGAAAATACTGGGTAGCTCGAATACGTTTAGACATCTTGGCTGTGAATGGTCAAGTGACTTATCTCTTGTTCATACGCCACTTTATTACACATATACATAATGTGTATCTTTTGGTAAAATGCCTGTATGAATGCGCAGTTGATCATTGTCTTTGGCTTCAAGTCAATGAATAAATAACCATGAGGTTTGCTGGTAGCATTTTGATAGACTTCTATGAGGAATTGAGATTTTCCAGGTATATTTGCTGCGCTAATGTACTTATTTGTTTGCTGTCTCTAGGATTTTGAAACAGAATGATATAATGTGTAATCAACCTAATATTTCGCATTTCTCTACCATGATGGAGTAAATTATGCAATAAAAATGATGCTAAGATTTTGATGACTGCTACCAACACTAAAGGGGAGTGTCGTATGCTCATCACCATGACATTTGGTCATCAGGTCTTCAATGATGAGTATATTTGGTTTATCGGTTTAAAACGCTCTTCAATGTCGTCTGGAATGCCTTGGTAAAATTTCACACCTCTCATTCCCTTGTACAAAGGTTTTTCTGCTGTATGGAGCCAAAAATGAGGGGTTAATTCACCTTTTTTAGAATTTCCTTGGCCAGAGAAGTTTTACCACTGTCTGTAGGTCCAGAGACCAAACATGTGAATGGATGCTTCATTTTTGAATGTCTGTTTCTTTTACCCAATAGTTAAACTTCTTTGGCCAGCCTAACCACTTGACAAATAATTCTTTAACACCTTTTTTCGTGTCTTCAAGACCTTTTCAATTCTATAGATGAATTCAATATCTTTTGTCACTTTCTGCAGTTCTTCCTCAGAGAAATTTTCATGAATATCTTCGTGTAAAAAGTCTTTCTCACGATGCAAGTGTATTCCTTGCTTCTTGTAACGATGTGTGACAATGAAGACTTCTTGCGTCCACTTTATATGATAATCCTGTTGAAACATGTATTTCATGTGGGAAATGCGAATATGTTGGCCAATTTTAAATTTGTAGGGTTTTTTCTTCTTCTTCTTTGATGTCAATTTCAATTTGTCCACATACATATACTTCCACACTCTAGATTCATTTTCCTTTCGAATATCTGCAGGAGCATACCTTTTAGGGAGGGAGCCATGAGGTTTATGGTTGTAATTGTACACCATTTCTGGAAGGATGTTCACATGACGGTGGGTTTGGTTATGTAGGAAATACCGATACATCATTCCCTTTAGAGTACGAATGACTCTTTCAGCAAAGTTGGCCTTGGTTTCATTCTTTGTCGTATAGGCATGAATTACCTTCTTCTTCAAAAACGCTTTTACCCATCTGTTTTTAAAATTCAGTTCCTATCTGACCTTTGAGTTCGTGGTTTTCGACGTGTTTCATGAAAAATCTTCTGGACGGTTTGTATGACGCTGGTATGTAATTTATTGGCTGCACCCACAAATATTTGGAAAACACATGAATGATAACCAATAAAAAGCGGGTGTCATCATTATAGCACTTTGATAAATACCCAGTGAAGAACAACCCTTTATATAATATTAACGTGTCTAAAAGTAAGATATAATAAGATGGACTGTAGTGAGGAAAGATTTAATAAATACTTTTGCGCAGAGAAGGTCTTTAATTAAAGAAATATGTCAATGTTTTAGACTGCAATAAACAAAAATTAATTTTCCAAATGACTTTTTTGAACATTTACAGTTTCAAGATGGTCTCAATGTAACGGTGCAAAAGAACTTAACACATAAGACATGGAAAAAAATCGTATTCCGTACCTTCAAAAACATGTAAGTGTCATACTTAAGATGCATCAATAAGCCATGCTCTTTTAGATCTAAAGATTTTTTCTAATATCTCGTATGACTTGTTTCAGACATTGTATACCGTTAATTACAGGGGCTTTTTATTCCCGAAAACAACAGCAAAATGTTGCATTGCAGTGTTTCGTAACATCCATGCAATTTAGATTTATAGCACAGGTAACAACGTCCAGTTCAAAGTTTTGTGTAACTTCTTTCACAAGCGAAGAAAGACCCATACTCCAGTTGTAAAATTTGTGACCGAAATAATCTACTCATTCCTAAAGTATGGAAAGAATGAATTAATGCTGTAAAACATCAACAAACTAGACCGATTTCGCCACCTAGTGACGAAATTAACGCTTGGAAGCAGTCAGTTAGAATGTTAAACATATAATTTATCGTTAATACACAATGTGCGATTTATTGAGCTTCATTCCGATGGTTAGGCATAACCTGTTCACTAATTACTGCGTCCCTTTTGTTTTATGTCCACACTCGCTCAGCTGTGACAAACCTCGAAGTCACACAATACCCCTTCGTTATCGCTGCTTTGATCCAATCTCCTTTTTTTTGACCTTGACCATGACAAAGGTCAAGGAAACCGAGGTACCTCTTATGTATCGTTGTTTAGGTCCAAAGGATCGAAAATGAGCTTCAAATCGTTCTATCTCTAACCGTTTTCGAGATAATAGTCAACTTCCGGTTTTTGACCTTGACCGTGACCCAGAAGGTCAAGGTCACCGAGGTACCTCTTATGTGACGTTGTTTAAGCCTAAAGGCTAGTAAATGAGCTTAAAATCGTTCTATCTTTAACCGTTTTCGAGATAATAGTCAATTTCCGGTTTTTAACCTTTACCGTGACCCAGAAGGTCAAGGAAACCGATGTACCTCTTATGTATCGTTGGTTAGGTTCAAAAGATCGAAAATGAGCTTAAAATCGTTCTATCTCTAATCGTTTTCGAGATAATAGTCAACTTCCGGTTTTTGACCTTGAGCGTGACCCAGAAGGTCGTGTTCACCGAGTTACCTCTTATGTGACGTTGGTTAGGCCCAAAGGGTCGAAAATGAGCTTAAAATCGTTCTATCTCTAACCGTTTTCGAGATAATAGTCAACTTCCGGTTTTTGACCTTGACCGTGACCCAGAAGGTCATGTTCACCGAGGTACCTCTTATGTGACGTTGGTTATGCCCAAAGGGTCGAAAATGAGCTTAAAATCGTTCTATCTCTAACCGTTTTCCAGATAATAGTCAACTTCCTTTTTTTTACCTTGACCGTGACCCAGAAGGTCAAGGTCACCGAGATACATCTTATGTAATGTTGCTTAGGCCAAAAGGGTCGAAAATGAGTCCGAAATCGCTCTTTCTCTAACCGTTTTCGAGATAATAGTCAACTTCCGGTTTTTGACCTTGACCGTGACCCAGAAGGTAAGGAAACCGCGGTACCTCTTATGTAACGTTGTTTAGGCCCAAAGGGTCGAAAATAGTCAACTCCCGTTTTTGACCTTGACCGTGACCCAGAAAGTCGTATTTTGAATAACCCCGTAGAACATTCAACCCTTTAAGTGAACACTAACTACTCCCTGCCCCCCCCCCCCCCCCACACACACACACACACTCACTGTAAACAGATTCCTGTTTCAATGGCATTTTAAACTTTTTATTAAGTCAACGAATACCTACTTTTCGAGTGGCTCTTCCTTATCCTGCACAGAACTTTGTAAAACACAAGGACAAACAGCTTTTATAATCAGCTTTGTCAAATAAATAACTTGCAAAAGACTATGAAATTTAAGAAGCAACTTGTTCTCTTTGTAATCAAAAACGCAGTCGGCTACTTTATGAAAAAAAACACTTAAGTACACTCCAGTATGAGTGCCATGAAGGCAGCATTGCATGCGCACAGTGATGGGAGCCTTTCTGTATCAGCCAGTTACAGCAACATTGCTTATTTATGCTTATCCTTATTTGGCACACATAACGCAAATAGCTACTGCGAGTACTACAGTATCTGTTTACTTGCTGACCTTGTGATGGCAGTATTTTGTTTATGTATTTTTGGGGTGGGTGGGGCGTTTTACAGGGCGTTGGGTAGTTTAAAGTTATTTTTAACTGCCAATTCGTATACAACTAAGCTTTCTGTATACTGTGCGCAAAAATCCCTCTTTAAAACCGCCCAGGAACAGAAAACGTAGAAATGACGTCAGAATTACGCAATACGTAAAAAATAGTGCTATCACGGTGTTCTTTGTCAAAAAGTAGTCTCATGATGTATTTAGCTCCAAACCTCTAGATCCAGCGGTTTTGGAGATATTAAGCAATGAAATCGGCGTGACGTCACAAGACGTAGATGATGACGTCATAGGTCAATAAAAAATTCATTTAGCACCACTTCGCATAGTCGACTTCAAGTATGCCAAATTTCATTCTTCTAGCTTCAGCCGTTTCGGAGGAGTTGTCTGGAAACCGACGGGGACTTTGCGTGAAAAAAAAATAAAGAAGAAAAAACAACAAAAAAAAACAAAACAAAAAACTAACAAAAAAAGGAAAAAAAAGAGGTACTTTACGCCCACAATTCGAGGAAAAACAATAACTTCTTGGAACGAAGTTCCAAGCGTTAATGAATACAACAGGCGAGAAGGTTCACTTTTATTGCAGGTCTAACAGACAATTGCAAACGAATGTTTCAATTGTAGAATATTTTTCACACTTGCAAAAGCTGAGTAAAAGAATGAATAACTTTAAAAATGTGCTAGGCAGAATTCGAATGACTAATGGATTAGTGATGTTGAAATGTGAAAATATACTGAAGAAAACATGGTATGGAATGGCATGGAAATACCAGCGAACAGACGTTAATGAAATTCAAGGCACTGTAGAGGGGTGCACAATTTCAAGAAGTTAAAGTTCACAACAACAAAAAAAAAAACACAACAAATAATAATAATAATAAATTAAAAAACTTTACATCCTCGATTTGTAACATTCATCAAGTGAGTCCTCGGCGATGAGTATGGCAATGAGAAACTGCATTCCGAAAAATGCTCTCAATGAACCTATATATAAGTACAGTTGTGACATAATGGTTTTTACATCTGAATACTTACTCCTAATCTCCACCAACAAGTTCATCGGAAGGACAGGTGTGCGGAAAAAAATCGATTTGAAATCCGATTTTTAATAATTAGTTGAAGATGCATTTGATAGCAGTATTCCAGTTTAAAATTCTTAAGGATAGAACAACACAACTTGGTGCAATATCCCGAAGAACCATTACACAAATGCGGATAAATGCATAACCAGACAGCTACCGTTTGCAAAGACTATAAACAGCTGAAAATATTCCAGTTGTGGGTTACAAGGTTTATTTTACAAGTTTATTAGTTAGTTATGTCATTTGTTTAACAAAACGGCCGCTCTTACATTGTGTCACTACATGTCAATGATTGACTAGAAACAATATTATCACGGTTAAAATGCAGGGTTTTTTTTTTTTTTAATATCGGTTGTGTAGAACTTAATGCTTAGTTAAGGAAATTGAACGGAGTTGTTACCACCTTTTGTTGGTTTTGAACCAGCAAGCTGGAGATTACTCACACTGAAGATAGAAAAATAATTACCTGATTGCTGAAGGTTACAATGTAAAAATAAGATTTTCTGAAATATTTACTTAAAGGGTTATTTAATGTCAAAATAATCTTTCTCAAACACAGCGCAATATTTTCAAAAGTTAACTCACAAAACTGCAAATTTAAATGTTAAAAGCTCGCACTTAAAGCATTTGAACAATTAGGATCAATTTAAGTAAAGCGTTCATTTTATATTGATGGTCAATTTTTTCAGCGCCGGTGCTGCGTGACAGCAGTGACAGCAGCTCCCGGTTACACTATGCAAGTCTTATAGCGATGGACAATGAGCAGTGCTAGTGGGGTGGAACTTTCAGCACGGTGAAAAACAAACTTTTGTGAGGTGCTAATCTGTAGTGTAAACAAGAGGACTTGGTCTCGGAACTGGGGCATTTTACACACCCTTTTCTCAATAACATTGAGAGGTATATAACATTAATTTACAGGCAACTGTGAAAACTCGTTTTTTCTTAAATGTTATAGAATTACATTCTTATTTCATGACAAAAAGCATATAGCATATAGCGATATCATACGCTGAAACCGATGGCAACGAATATGTTAATTGCCTTTGTCATTCCACTGGTCCTTTCCAAAAGCGTGTACACGAAATTGCAATTAATTATATAAATAATCCCAACAATGTGGTTTACGCAGTCAGCGATGACTTAATCTCCGGGAATTAGCCATGCCACTTAATCCACACTCCTCACAGCTCCACTCTGTTATCGGATTCATTTATCCACAAAAGTAACACAAAAGATTTCTTTGTAAATTAGGAGTGACGATTGAAAATTATGAGAGTAGGTTTAGTTTGAGACATGGCTTTTACACACCACAATTCGAATAGGAACTCCAGTTCTGACTGCAAATTATAAGTGTTCAGTAAATAACCAGTTTTCCTATAGTACTGTTGATATATGTGTTTGTGACAATAAATGATCAGTTAATATAAAAATTATGTATTTATGTTGTCTGAATTTAAACCCAAACAGCATTAAAAACAACATCAGACACATAAAGTATTGCCAGTGGTCTTATTGAGCCTCTAAATTTTACACACCACAATCGACAAGCAGGAACTCCTGTCACGACAGGAACTCCCAATACACACCACATTCGTGCTCAAATGCCCGTGGGTACTTTCATCACGGTGGGAACTCCTGTCACGTAACACCGGAAAAAATATAGAATATTTTGTTAGCTTAATATTTTGGGTAATAGTAACTGGTATTTGAATCGTAATTGGGCAGTTGGAACCGACTTAAATTCGCCAGTGCTTTCATATACACGTCCCCAACTAGCTGCACGCTGCAACATTGTTTGTGGTGGCTAGGTGTTGCCATGCCCTCCCGTTTGCTGTGTGGTTGCGGTGTGGATATACGCGCTTACCTTGCACTGTAGTTGCGAGGTGCTGCTGTACCCCCCTCCTTTACTGTATGTTGGTTAGGTGAAACTGCGCACCCCACCCGGCTCCAAGCTCCCACCTTGCTGTTTGGTGGCGAGTGAATGTGTACATCTCCCCTACCATGGCGGTGCGATTTGTTGTGTTCTTAAATAAAGAGCACGTGTTTATGTGCTCGCCGCACAAGGTAAGCTGGTTTGTTCACCTCCCCCTCATTACACCGCCTTCCAACGTTAAAGTAGGGATGGCTGGCGTTGCGTCCCCAACCATATGAACGAGATGGGCGAAGCAATATCCCGCCATCCTTGAATGAGAATCCAGGTTAAAAAAGTTATGTTAAAAGATGTTTGATTTTGGTTTTGAGTGGCTGGTGTGTATGTGTCATTCTGAAGAATTGCAGAGTTTAAATAAAGTAGCAAATAATTAGAAAATGCCCTGGCGTGATTATTCGTCTTCTGATTCAAGATACCCACACATAAAATTAACGAAAAAATGATCGCAACTATTTTATTGGTCACTCATAAAGTTTTGAAACAATGGATAACAGAAGTTCTTCCAAATACGCAATGCAGAAGGGATTAAACAGTTGGCAATAGTTTACAGTAGTCATTAAAATTATACATCTTTCATTTTTTCATTATGCAATATTTAACATTTAATTATATTTAGCATTGCAATTATTAATTCACTTCAAATAAGTCTAGAGTAATATATTGGTTTATTGAATTTTCATAAAATACAAATATTTTTATTTCATCTAATATTTTTGCTCCATTATCAGGGTGACTTCTGCACAAACGATTTTGATTGCAATTTTACACTATAAATGGAATTTCCTAATTCTGAACAAGAGCCAGCAAATTGCAAAACCCATGTATTAATATCGTATCGAATGAACAGCTGTGCGTGGTTTTACTGGAAGCGGCTAATACAAAACAAAGCACTAAGAGGGTAGTTATACACGTGAGAAATCCAGTAATCGCTGTGGCATTTCTAGAGCTTCCTTGAATTGATTTCAATGATTGTACCGCATTCAAGAAACGGAAGGACAGTTTGCACTTGCACACCTTTCTGTCATCTTTTTCTTGTGTAACTGGATATACTTTTTTGGAGTTCGCGTTTGATTTGCTACTTTCATCCATTGCGATCTGAAAAGCAGAATGATCTTGCATTATATATATATATATATATATATATATATATATATATATATATATATATATATATATATATATATATATATATATATATATATATATATATATATATATATATATATGTATATATATATATATATATATATATATATATGTGTGTGTGTGTGTGTGTGTGTGTGTGTTGGTGTGTGTGTGTGTGTGTGTGTGTGTGTGGATGCGGCTTCGTCGGGAAACAAGACGAATTGGTGTGTATCACGTTGCAATGTTAAAGTGAAACGGACCGAATTTCGGTCCGTTTCGCATTTTGGTCGGGTCGTCCGTTTCGCAAATCTGTGTTAGGGGTTCATTTTGCGAAACAGAACGTGCTCTTTCACCTGAGACCACATGCCTATTTCGCAGAAATTTACAGAGACCATCAAATTTGCTGTGTAAAATAGTTCTCACACCAACATATAGGTGGCTACCTACCATGAACTCTGTGTGAGAAAAGCACGTGGAACGAGAGCCAATCGGAAGCCGTACACATCTTTCGATCTGTGTGAAATCTATTTTTATATCACATTTCAGCCAATCAGGTGCTAGCACATGTGTCAGGGGAGCGCGACCACGTGTTGGAATGGACCTGGCCCCGGGTGGTTGTCTACTTTTTGGCCGACATTTTAGTAGATTTTGGGGTGGCCTATCCAAATAATTGTATTTAAAACAAGAAGAATAATATCACAAATACGTTTTAAAGTTATTTATTGTTTTGTTTGTAGCCTATAAATCTCAAAAATCAAAGTTAAAGTTGAGGGTAAACAAGGCAACACCCCTTTTGTTAGTGGACGATAATATCAGAAAGTTTCCACTTCGTTTTTTTAAGTACATATTTTTGCTTAACTGAAGCAAAGTGTCACATATTTTATTAAGCAATCGTTAGAGTTTGTTTATCTTCGTAGATTCTTGTTTTTTTTTTAAACCAAGTCATTTGTTTGACATATTATTCTCGGTTTCTTTATATAAGCCGGTCTGTTTCGCAAGACACATGTATGCGTGTTGTGTGTGAATTGCAGTCACTGTAAACTCTCAGTGCACTTTATAACTTTTTATTGTGCGAACAGGCGTGTTACGTGTCCGTACATGTCTTATTTACACTCAATTTTTCTGTAGTTATCGCTGAAATTGACTTAATCTCTCATTACTTGATGCCCTTAAACTTGAGTGTTGTGTTCACCAAATTCTTCCAAATTCGCCTGGTTTCACTGTGTAGAGGCAGGTTCTCGTGTGATGCCATTTATATTTTTGGGGTGTACAAGCGTGTGTCATGTGCGTACATGTCTAACATACACGCAGTCTTTCCGTCAATATCACTTAAACTGAGTCTCGTTTCTCACTGCTTGGTGACCTTAATCTTGATTGTGCTGTCTTTTTTTCAAATTCGGCTTATTTCACTTCGACTGAATCTAATACTTCAAAAGTGCATTGTTGCATTAGCGCAAGTAGAGGGGTGCACCACCCCCACTCCCCCCTCCTCCTGTACTGTTAACACCGTTAAACTTAAAATTTTTGCAGGCGAACCCCCCCCCCCCCTAATACACAACCAGTGCGAAATTGATAGTTGATAAACGCATTAAAATCGGTTTATTTTGCTCATTGCAGGACTTCAAAAATATATTGCTCCATTAGTATAGCTAGTGGGAGACAATGACGTGCAACCCCCCCCCCTAGCTTTATAAAAAATATGGCATTAACTGAGTTTCATATCTCACTACTTGTTGGCGTTAACTTGAGTGTGCTGTATTCGCAACATTTTCTCAAATTCGACTTGATTCGCCCAGTAGATGCAGTTATTACTCTGTGCCATTTGTATCTTCCTGTGGGGGGTTTACAAACCTGTTTCTTGTGTTTCAAGTCAAATTTACCCCAGTCTATCTGTTAATATCGCTTTAACTTAGTTTAACTATGTCACTGTCCTTAATCTCGAGTGTGCTTTATTTAAAAAAAAAAGCAGAGAGAGAGGGGGAGACAGAGAGAAAGCGATTCGTTTCACATTGACTTTGCGTTTTGACACCAAAACGGCTTGTTTTTTCGAGCCAAAAATTGCAGTATTTGTACTGTTAAATTGGCACAACAACGGGGTGGGAGGGGGTTGGGGTTCATTCGGGGTAAACCCCTCCACCCTTTCCCCAAAAAGCGAAATGCACTGGTAAAGTCTAGAAGTGAAAAAAATATATATTAACACCGTTAAACCTAGACATTTTCCTCACCAGAGCCTCCCCCCCCCCTCCCCTCTTCTCTTGCGCACGCCAACTGCGAAATTGGTAGTTGATAAACGTACTAAAAACGGTCTGTTTTATTGACTGACGGACGCAATTCTTCAAAAATGTTTTGCTCCATTGGTGTAGCTAGGAGGATACAATGACGGGCAACTCTTCCTCCCCTCGTTCGTTTTTCTCGGAAAAAAATGTTGCATTTTCTGAGTTTCATGTCTGTTCATGTTAGTTTCGCAAGCGACATCTATGCGTGCCGCGTGTGAGCTGCAGTTACTGTAAACTCTCAGTACCATTCATTTTAAACTTTTTTCTTGGCGTGTGCAAGCGTGTTTCATGTCCGCATATGTTTTATTTACACCCACTCTTTCTGTGGATATCGCTGAAATTGGCTTTCATTATGCCCCAACCCTTCGGATTGGGGCCTATAGGTTTGGGGTGTCCGTCCGTCTGTCCATCTGTCCGTCATCGCTTCATAACCCTATGATTTTTTTTGGAGGGGGGGCGGTTGGGGCCCGCTTGTGTTTCACAAATACTTACTTGTTTCTCATTATTTGATGCCCTTAAACTTGAGTGTGCTGTGGCCACCAAATTCTCCCAAATTCGCTTGGTTACGCCGTGTAGAGGCAGGTTCTTGAGTGATGCCATTTTATATGTTTCTGGGGTGTACAAGCGTGTGTCATGTGCGTACAAGTCTAATATACACTAAGTCTTTCCGTCAATATCGCTTAAACTGAGTTTCGTTTTTCACTGCTTGGTGACCTTAATCTTAATTGTGCTGTCTTTTTTTTTTTTTTTTTTAGTTTCACTTTGACTGAAACTAATACTTCAAAAGTGCATTTTTGTATTAGCGCAAATAGGGAGGGTGCGCGACCTTCCCCACTCCTCCCTCCGCCCACCCCCCCCCCTCCCCTCCCCTCCCCGTCCCAAGAGCAAAATGCAATGATAAAGCCTATTAGTCATAAAAAAATGTTTAACACCGTTAAGCGTAAGATATTTGCACACGAGAACTCCCTCCCCCCTCTCCAATACACAACCGCTGCGAAATTGCGCATTAAAATGGGCTTATTTTATTCATTGCAGGACGCAATCCTTCAAAAATATATTGCTCTATTAGTGTAGCTAGTGGGAGACAATGACGTGCAAACCCCCCCCCCCCCTCCCTTTTTAAAAAAAAATATCGCTTTAACTGAAGTTCACTATCTCACTGTCCTTAATCGTGAGTATGCTTTGTTAAAAAAAAAGGAGCGAGAGAGAGAGAGAGAGAGAGAGAGAGAGAGAGAGAGAGAGAGAGAGAGAGAGAAATCGATTCGTTTTACTCTGGTTTAACGTTTTGGCACATCAAAACGGCTTTTTTTTTCGAGCCAAAAATTGTAGTATTTGTACTGTTAAATTGGTGCAACAACGGGGTTGAGGGCATTCGGGGTAAACCCCACCCTTTCCCCAAAAAGCGAAATGCACTGGTAAAGTCTGGAAGTGAAAAGAAATTTTGCCGGCCAGATCCCCCTCACCCTTACTCCTCCTCTCTTGTACACGCCAACTGCGAAATTGACATTGATAAACACACCGAAACGGCTATTCGCAGTTGATTTGCTTGCATCTGTCAGCGGGCTAAAGCGAGACATTCTCACGCACATGTGATAGGCTGTGTCTTTTATATATTTTCGCTTTCGGAATTGAATGTAAAAAAAATCTACCGAGATTTTCATATACAACTTATGTCTGAAAAGTCCCTAATAACGAAGTCAGATTTTTGGCGTATATTTCGCGAGTTGGACAAGAAATCGCGATTCCTCGTTTGTTTCCCGACATACCTGTATATGTGTGATTGTGTATTATTGTGCGCTGTTTTATTTGTTTGAGCACTACTTTTATGATTGGCTTGCCTTGTTACTATTTACACGCGAAAACTGTCATATGTATCTTCCCATATATGCTTCCCAGATCCTCCCCCTCTCCATCCACACCCCGCCCCCTTCACTGCGGAATAGCCAGTGCAAACACGTATCAGAAGCTCTAAGTCACAGTAGATTTGCTTTGATCTGTGAACGGGCTAAAAGCTCGAGATTCCCACGCTCATGACAGGCTGACTGTATATTATTGTGCGCTGTTTTAATTGTGTGAGCACTACTTTTATGATTGACTTGCCTTGTTACTATTTACACGCGAAAACTGTCATATTTTTCTTCCCATATATGCTTCCCTGATCCTCTCCCCTCTCCATCCACACCCCCGCCCCCCTTCACTGCGGAATAGCCAGTTCAAACACGTATCAGAAGCTCTAAGTCGCAGCAGATTTGCTTTGATCTGTGAACGGGCTAAAAGCTCGAGATTCCCACGCTCATGACAGGCTGACTGTATATTATTGTGCGCTGTTTTAATTGTGTGAGCACTACTTTTATGATTGACTTGCCTTGTCACTGTTTACGCGCGAAATAATCCGTCATTTTGTAATGGTTTTCTGCCATTAAAATGCTTGTTTGGCGATATTTTTTAGCTTGTGTTAGTTTATAAAAAAATATGCTAAGGTTTGGAATGAAATTATCTGCGAAACACTACACTGTGTACATGAACTTGAATGTTTTTTTTTTTTGACTCAGTATATGCAAATTAACTTGTCACGAGGTGTATGCGCGCGGCTTTGTTCTTGGTAGCATCACTTCAATGCAGAAAGCGTCCAGGTTACATGTGGATAATTTTTGAAAAACTTAAAAGTGGATAAAAAGTTAATGAGGATATGCCTAAAGGTAAATACACACATTTTGTGAATCACGTGAAAATGTTTGTTTAGCGTATTTGGTGTGATTTGTGACATTTTCTTTAAGAATGTGTAAGATGCTGCTGTAAAAATACAGGCTTAATTGTAAGGGCGGCATTTTTTTGAGCTAGCATGCCTTGTCAGTTTACGGATTTAAATGTCGAGAAATGTTCGCTCAGAAAATTGTTGTTCAGTTTTGCTTGAAAATGCTGTCGATGTTGTCTGTTCATGGATTTCTTGGTGTACAATTTTTGGTAAGTAGCCACTGCTGGAAGCTAACTTTTTTAGGCCCGGGTCCTTGGGACCCGTGTCTTTGAAAAAGGAAGGTCCAAAGCTATTTAGGGAGGATCCGAACCGTGTTAAGATAAAATAGGGCGCAAGAAGACCTGATTTTTTGCGGCTCTGTCGGACTCTGGGTAGCCAAAAAGGAGGGTCTCGGACCCCCGCCAATTTCCAGCCCTGTTAATACGTACACAGACTTTTGCCAATTTTAAACCCCTGCCCTGAACGCAGTCCGGATGCTTTGACCCCCCCCCCTCTCCGTCTTGAACGCTTAAAGAATAAGCCAATTCGCACTTAGCTTTTAGCGGAAATTTTTTGCGTTTCGGCTGAATTCAGGTGGGATTAGGATGTAAATGATAGAAAACAAACGGCATGGATGGTCTCTTAGAATGTAAAAAAAATCGGTCAATTTCGCGCAGTTATAGCTTATGCTGTCGGGTCATACCTAAGATTTGGATTCCTTCTTGCTAGTCCGTGAGGGACTCCATGTACAACGGTTAGAGAGATTTTGAATGCCTCATACCAGGATAATGTGGCAGGGGGCCCCGATATGGCCATATAACAGTAAAAAAAAGATCGAAAATCACAATGCTACACAAAATGTATCCCGTCACTTGTCGGTTAGTTTCGCTAAGATTTATGGATTGTGGTGTCTTTATTTCAAATTCCCAATATATTCAGCTAATGATATTTCTCTTATTGCTTTCACAGATGCTGCGGAAAAAAGGGTGGATTAAAAAGGCCAAGGTCTCAGAACAGTCCGTTGATCTGCAGCGCTACCGAACAGGTGACGTTGTTCTTCACATGTACAGAAGGAAGTGGTGGCCTGCACGTGTGGAAGGCCGGGACCCTGACGGAAGTATAGAAGTCTCGTTTTGCGGTTTTGACTTTGCGTAAGTTCTTAAACATTTTTTTATTGCTTTCCTTTCCAGGTCGTGGACGTCCTTTTATTGCTTTCCTTTCCAGGTCGTGGACGTCCTGTAAACCAGGTTGATTTAGATTCCCTTTTGTTTTGCATGTTCTTGTGGAATGATGACGTCCTATTCGCAGAAATTATACTTGTGTAGAGTTGAAAGACCAGTGTATTGTAGCATTTTTTTGCTCCTGTAATAACTGAAATAAAAACTGGACAACGACAGAAGTGACGTCCTTCTTACAGCAGCTGAGAGTGATACATTCTTTCATTTTTAGTCCGGAGAAAGTTTACGATCCCAGGAAGCTCAAACCGTTTCCTGTGGCTGTGGGAATTGGTAATATGTTATTAAGAAATGACAGATTTTTTTCCTTCCCTGTGATTGGATTAAATGTCTGTTTTGTCGTTTTATAGTTTGCCAGTCTCCGTTTCTGTTGAGTTTTGCATGATAGTGCTTCATAAGTTTGCAGGTTCGATTATCTAGCCGAAAGCATCAGACCCGAAAAACTTGTATTTTTTCAGTATCTTAGATGAAGTGCTGAATCCCTCTATTGCCAGTTGCACGCTCTCATTGCTAAACGGACTGTATATACAAGATTTTACTTATTCCTTATACCACCTATTTTTAAATTTGCCCTTCGGTATCGGTTCTCTCTGTAACTTGCGTGGAAGGGAAATTGAAATGACCATTGTGTACGTGTAATTTTTGTGCTCAGGCCTTGGAATGATAAGAAGGTATCGTTTTCCTTTACGCACAGTGTGTTTTCGCATGGTTTTTCGGAATGATTTATGTGCGTCTAAATTTATATGGAATGAAATGTGGAATGATTCAGCATTCCGTCATTTTTTTCTGCAGACGAGGTGTGTAAAAATCCCGGTAAGGGATACATCAGGGCCTGGGCAGAAGCCGCAAAGAGGTTATGCGGCAGGGATCAGAGCCACTTGACCCATTTTGTGGGTGAAATTGTTGGGGGACCGCTTAAAGATAGTGATGACAGTTCGGATATTAACCAAGCCTGTAGACAGATTAAGAAAGCAGCGGAAAATATCCCTGCGCCGATTTCAGGTAATTACAAGTGGAAGAATATAGAACATATATTTTGCTTGACGCGTATTTCTCGTTTCATTCGACATTTTTTTGGTTTGTGTGAGTGTGATCCGAAGGGCAGTTTCGTTATTTTACTGAACCGGAACTTGTAAGACTGAAGCGAAACGGACTGTTGTCAGAATTTTGAACGTGCATGTCCTGTGCGGCTAAGCTTTAAATTGTTCAAGGATGAAATAAGGACGTTATAGTTTATGACTCGGCTGTTACATTAGAATGAAACATTGGCATTTGAAGAAAATTAACCACAGAGTTTAAATTAATTTTAAAAACATCTGTTCATTTCGCTTGCACAGATTAAATGGTTTACATTTTCATACAATATCCCCGTTGCAGCGATCAAAAGCCATGACACAGAAGTTACGGCCACCGTTGGGGAGGGGGTGGCGCAATCCGAAGAACGTAGTTCGGGCAGCGATTGCGTCATTACAGGCGTTGATACCACGTCAAAAGAGCTTTGTGAGAGACCAAAGGGAAGAGGGGGAACACACACATTCATCGCAGGGCGAGAAAGACACAATACTCTCAGCGAATGCGGAATCGGCTGTTGAAGGGGCGTCTTCTGAGTTGCTGGGTAAGTGATGCTTTTGCATTTATAAAGGGTAAGAATTGTTGCTGAGATGTGTCGGAAGGAGTATCGTGATATATGTAGCACTTGTGCAGATTTGGTCAAGCCAACCAGATGTTGGCATTTTAAAGAATTCAAAACATTTTTCGTGCGTTATGATTGTCGGCGAAACGGACTGCTTATCAATGCCCACTGTTGTGATTCCGGAAGACCTGGAGGGCAATTACTGCTGCTGTCCTATTTGGATTTTGTATGTGAAATCCTGCTTAGGTATTGCTTAAGCACTACCTGAGCAGGATTTCACTTGCAAAATCCAAGTACGGCAGCAGCAGTAGTGGCCCTCCAGGTCTTCGCTTATATCACATAAATGCATTTACCATTTGCTTGTGTAACTCTCATGTCTGTCATTTTGTTTTGTTGCAGAAGCTGCTGGACTTGCAGGATGGTAGAGAGGCCTGGAGGGGTAGATGCGGATGTATTTGCTGGACATGAAATTGCGACATGTGTTTTGAGGGATGTGGTAGAGCATTGCCTGTGGGGAATATGTGGCCTATGCACACTGCTCTAGTTTGCATTTGACTTTTCTCTTATAAAGTGACCGACTGTAAATTTATGAAAGTGGCGGCGATGGGTAGTACGGGCAAGTTTCCTGTGACAGGGTCACAAAAGCTGCCAGGGTTGCCGATGTATTTAAAAAAAAAATACTTGCTTCGTAGATTTCGCGTGGATGCACTATATTTCGCATGGCTATGGGTGTGTACGTAAACTTCGCTTGTCAGTTCGAAAGCTTTTAAACTGTGTTATTTGCAATTCACTTTCTCACACCAAGTGACCGACTTTGTAAGTACAAAACCATGCGAAATGTGCGAGCATCAAAGTGTAGTTATTCACAGAAACATCGACAAAATTTTCCAAGCCTGAGACCCTGTTACAAACATTGTTGTGGACGTACATTTCGCATGTGATATTTTAGGACACAGGGGTAAAGTTCAGTTGCGGGCATACCTTTCAAATTTTTACAAGAAACAAAAAGGGCGGATGAAGCTTCAGATCCGTTTAAAAAAAGAGATTATTTTGGGGACATTTCGCTGTGGTGTGGTGTTTTTGGGATTCTGTTTTGGTTTACACAAATGCGGGGAATTTTCTTTGTATCACTTTTCCCATGCAGTTCATTGTTCTAATACGAAGTGACCGACTTTAAATTTTTAAGCGTCGTGGGGTTGGGTAGTACGGGCAATTTTCATGTAACGGGGTTTCAAAACCTAACAGATTGACCGAAGTATTTAAGAAGTGTTTTGGTTCGTACATTTTGCATGGTTATGTGCGTTCGCGTATCAAATGAAAGTTTCAATGTGTTATTTGCATTTAATTTTTCTCGTATAAAGTGACCGACTGTAAATTTATGAAAGTGGCGGCGATTGGTAGTACGGGCAAGTTTCATGTGACAGGGTCACAAAAGCTGCCAAGTTTGTCGATGTGTCAAAAAACGAAATTCTTGCTTCGTAGATTTCGCGTGGTTGCACTACATTTCGCATGGGTGTGGATGTGTGCATGCATTTCGCTTGTCAGTTCGAAAATATTTAAATTTATGAGCGTTGCGAGATTGTGTAGTACGAGAAAATGATATGTGACAGGGTCTCAAAACGTGCAAATTTTGCTGATGTTTCTGTGAGTAAGAACAATTTGGTGTTCGCACATTTCGCATGGTTGTGTACGTACATTTGGCTTGTCAATTCGAAAGCTTTAACTGCGTTAATTGCAGGTCTTTTTTCTCACACCAAGTGACAGACTTTGGTACGTACAAAACCATGCGAAATGTGCGAATACCAAATTGTTCTAATTAAGAGAAACATCGGCAAAATTTTCGAAGTTTGAGACCCTGTTACATACATGGTTGTGGACGTACATTTCGCATGTGATATTTTAGGACACAGGGACATAGTTCAGTTGCGGGCATACCTTTCAGTTTTTACAAGAATAATAAAAGGGCGGATGAAGCTTCAGATCCGTTTAAAAAAAAGAAACTGTTTTGCTGACATTTCGCTGTGATGTCATGTTTGTGGGATTCTGTTTTGGTTTACACAAGTGCGGGGAGTTTTTTTTTTTTTGTATCAGTTTTTTATGCAGTTCACTGTTCTTATATGAAGTGACCGACTTTTAATTTATGAACGTCACGGGGCTGGGTAGTACGGGCAATTTTCATGTAGCTTGGTCTCAAAACCTGCCAAATTTGCCGAGGTATTAAGAAGTGTTTTGGTTCGTACATTTCGCATGGTTATGTGCGTTCGCGTATCAGATTTCATTGTGTTATTTGCATTTGATTTTTCTCGTATAAAGTGACCGACTGTAAATTTATGAAAGTGGCGGTGATGGGTAGTATGGATAAGTTTCATGTGACAGGGTCACAAAAGCTGCCAAGTTTGTCGATGTGTCAAAAAAACGAAATTCTTGCTTCGTAGATTTCGCGTGGTTGCACTACATTTCGCATGGTTGTAGATGTGTGCGTACATTTCGCTTGTCTGTTCGAAAGTATTAGCTGTGTTATTTGCAGTTCACTGCTTTTATAAGAAGTAGCCGACTTTAAATTTATGAGCTTTGCGAGATGATGTAGTACGAGAAAATGATATGTGACAGGGTCTCAAAACTTGCAACTTTTGCTGATGTTTCTGTGAGTAAGAACAATTTGGTGTTCGCACATTTCGCATGGTTGTATACGTACATTTGGCTTGTCAATTCAAAAGCTTTAACTGCGCTAATTGCAGGTCTTTTTTCTCACACCAAGTGACAGACTTTGGTACGTACAAAACCATGCGAAATGTGCGAATACCAAAATGTTCTAATACACAGAAACATCGGCAAAATTTTCGAAGTTTGAGACCCTGTTACATACATGATTGTGGACGTACATTTCGCATGTGATATTTTAACACAGGGACAAAGTTCAGTTGCGGGCATACCTTTCAAATTTTTACAAGAAAAATAAAAATTTGGATGAAGCTTCAGATCCGTTTAAAAAAAAGAAACTGTTTTGCGGACATTTCGCTGTGATGTCATGTTTGTGGGATTCTGTTTTGGTTTACACAAGTGCGGGGAGTTTTTTTTTGTCAGTTTTTCCATGCAGTTCACTGTTCTTATGCGAAGTGACCGACTTTTAATTTATGAACGTCACGGGGCTGGGTAGTATGGACAATTTTCATGCAGCTTGGTCTCACAACCTGCCAAATTTGCCGAGGTATTAAGAAGTGTTTTGGTTCGTACATTTCGCATGGTTATGTGCGTTCGCGTATCAGGTTTCAGTGTGTTATTTCCATTTGATTTTTCTCGTATAAAGTGACACACTGTAAATTTATGAAAGTGGCGGTGATGGGTAATACGGATAAGTTTCATGTGACAGGGTCACAAAAGCTGCCAAGTTTGCCGATGAATTTAAAAAAAAAGAAATACTTGCGTCGTAGATTTCGCGTGGTTGCACTATATTTCACATGGTTGTGTATTAGCGTACATTTTGCTTGTCAGTTCGAAACTTCTCTGTTCGGAGTGACCAATTTCAAAGTTTACGAACGTTGCGAGATTGGGTAGTACAAGCAAAGGGTATCTGACAGAGCCTCAAAACTTGGAAATTTTGCCGTTGTTGCCGTGATTAAGAAAATTTTGGTGTTCGCACATTTCGCATGGTTGTGTGCGTACATTTCGCATGTCAGTTTGAAAGTTTTATTTGCAGTTCACTTTTCTCATGCGAAGTCATCGACTTTAGTACGTACACAACCATGCAAAATGTGCGAACACCAAAATGTGCTTATTTAAAGAAACATCGGCAAAATTTTCAAAAGTTTGAGACCGTGTCACATACATGGTTGTTATACGTTCATTTCGCATGATTGTGTATAAACGCGCATTTCGCTTGTCAGTTCGAAAGTTTTACCTGTTATTTGCAGTTCATTGTTCTTATACGAAGTGACCGACTTTAAATTTATGAACGTCGCGAGAAGGGCGTACGCGCAAATGTGACAGGGTTTCAAAACTTGGAAATTTGCCGATGTTTCCGTGCTTAAAAAATTTTGGTGTTCGCACATTTCGCATGGTTTTTCATGTAGCTTTTGTACGTACTTTTCGCATGTCAGTTTGAAAGTTTTAATTTAGTTATTTTCAGTTCATTTTTCTTATACGAAGTCACCGACTTTAAATTTATGAACGTCACGAGATGGGGTAGTACACCCAAGTTGTGTTGCAGGGTCTCTAAACCTGCAAATTTTGTGCATGGTTGTGTACGTACATTTCGCATGTTAGTTTGAAAGTTTCAGCTGTGTATTTTGTTTTCTTTAGGAAGCTTTTATGTGGTTTATATCTCATTGCCTCACGTTTTTTCGGCCTATCATTAAATTTTAATTAGTGCACATAACACTGAGCTTGAAAATAAGATAGAGTTGGTTATTTACACATCACGGTTATATCAGTAAAGGATTTTGTTGTTTTATTTTTCCTGTATTTTGGTTTTATTTTAAAAGAGTTTTGTTTTTAAACATTCATCTGTATAAATCTATGTTTTTTAAAATTCATCTGTTTGAATATCTTTTGTACTGCTTTTCAATATTTTGTAACTCTTCAATTAATGTTAAATAGTTTATGTATAAAAATGAAAGAAAATAAATATTACAGGGGGTTATGGTGTAAATAAAAGAAAACAAACTCTACGCTTGTTTGGCTTTTGTTTAGTGTTTCCCTAATATTCATTTACAGAAAGCACGTGGCCTTTGTTTATAAACAAAATCGGTTTGTTTACATTTTTTACACAGTCTCATTTCACAGCAAACTTACAGTTGTAGATATCAAAAAATGGTGTAAAATATGCAAATTATGTAAACAAAATATTCCGTTTCGCAGGGTTCATGCTTTGTTAAATTTCTCTTAATCTGATGTCTTTTATATATTTTCGCTTTCGGAATTGAATGTAAAAAAAATCTACCGAGATTTTCATATGCAACTTATGTCTGAAAAGTCCCTAATAACGAAGTTAGATTTTTGGCGTACATTTCGCGAGTTGGACACGAAATCGCGATTCGTCGTTCGTTTCCCGACGTAGCTGTATATGTGTGTGTGTGTGTGTGTGTGTGTGTGTGTGTGTGTGTGTGTGTGTGTGTGTGTGTGTGTGTGTGTGTGTGTGTGTGTGTGTGTGTGTGTGTGTGTGTGTGTGTGTGTGTGTGTGTGTAAAATGAGGGGGGGGGGCTGTTCCTGGGGGGAGGGGGGTATGTTCCCGAGGTTCTGTTCCTACATTCTAAGAAAAGAGATCACCTCGCAATTAAGACCACTTTTCGCCAGTCCCGTCGGTGGTCCTAATTCCGGGGTTTCCCTGTAGCTATTTTTGTTGTTAAATATTACTGCTTTTATAGTTGAAAAAATGTGGTAATGTTGATCTCTGGTCTTTGGTCTCTCAGAAAGTGGATCCTGTAGGAGACCATCTATTCAAGCAAACCATTCTATCAGTTGAAAAATTATCCGACAACAATAAGGCAGGAACTTGGGAACTTTTCTGCTTCCTCCCTAATGTAGTTTAGCTTAATTTGGGATGTACAAGTTACAACATACTGCTTTGGTGCGTAAAGTTAAATTTTAGTATCTAAGGTATCCAACTGGTATGCAAACTTGAAATATGCGAAAAGCATTGCTCTTTTAACAGTTTTGTAGACAATGTAGATCTCGTTAATTTCTATTTTGCTTCCAATAATTGTATTTTAGATGATAAATAAAAAAAAAACGATTTTACAAACATAAAATTTAAGGAAGGCACACCTTCAAATAAAATTTAGCGAACCGGCAATTAATTTTTGATAACGAAATACTGAAATACTGAAATACTTGATATCAATAACAACACAGTTTTGAGCTGAAAAAAAGGCTTCACATTTCTGCAGTACAAAAGGAAATAGAAAGAAAGATTCGGTATAACGTTGCCATTCATTATTTTTTGCATTCACAGAAATTTACTTCTGAAATTTAGATATAAAAAAAAACAGACTCTGATATTTTGATATAAAAAAATAATTTTTTGATAAAAATATTATTTGCAGATTTCGAAATACAACTGAAAAAAGTCTTATTCTGACAACATGACATTTAAATAAATTTTTTATATCAATAAAAAAATTAAATATTGAGCTTAAAATTGAAACTTTTATGGAATGCCATTTTCACATTTATTGCGGAATTGCTGACCTATAAAATTAATTTTTGATCTAAAAAAATCCATATTTTGATATCAAGAATTAATTTTTGCTATCTGTAATTGTATTTCTGATATCTCTAAATGTATATTTGATCTCAAAAAATAATTTTTTTTTGTATTAATAAATATTTAGAGATATCAAAAAGTATTTATTGAGATCAAAAATAATTTAATGGTATCTAAAATTGATTTTTTGAGATCAAAAATTCAATTCTTGATAGCAAAAATTAAATATTTGAGAGCAAAATATCTATTTTGAGCTCAATAATTCATTTTCCTTTTATTTATATCAAGAATTTATTTCAGATATCATTATTTCAGAATGATACTTTTAAAATTTGTATTTGGAAATCTGTAAATGATTTTTTGATCTCAAAAATTGACTTTTGATATCAAAATATCAGTCTATTTTTTAAGTAAAAATTCAGAAACACACATCTGTAAATAAGTAAAGACTGGTCGTCGTATACAGAGCCTTTTTTAAAATATTTTACTGAACAAAAAAAGCAATTTTTGAGATAAAAAATTATGTTGTTATTATTGATCTCAATAATTCAAGTTTTCACCTCCAAAATTTAATTGACGATCCCTGTATTTTATGTGAATGTGTGTCTTTCTTAAGATTTTGATTGATTTTTTTATTTCAACAATAAATTGTTGCCATCTAAAATTCAATTATTGATAGCAAAATATAAATTATTGAGATCTAGATTTATTTATTGATATCTTTAATTATATTTTGATATCAAAAATAAGCATCAAATGTTAAAACGGCATTCCATCAACTTTACTGTCAAATATATAATTTTTCTTTCAAGAATTCAACTTTAGTTTTCTAAAAATCAATTTTTGACATCATTAAATTATCCTTCAATAAGTATTTTTGACAGCTCCAAGTATTTGTTAATGAAAAAATATATATGTATTTTAAAAAAATCAGATATATGTTTAAAGATATAAAAATGAGACCTAAAATTTATTTACAGATATAAAAAATATAATTACTGATAGCGAAAATGAATTCATTGTATAAAAATGAATTTCTGCTCTAAAAAATTAATTCTTGGCATCTATAATAGTTTAAAAAATAAGAAAATGTCATTCCACAGATAATCAATTTCAAAAATAAAATTATGAATTACCGCCTGACATGCAGATATAAAAAGCAAACAACCTTTCTTGATAGATAGTCTTTTCTTAGCCCGGGATGGAGATGAGGGTGATGGTGTCACTTACTTACAAATTGTTTAAAATGTGTATCCATGATTTTTGAAAACTTGTGACAAGCCGTGGTACCTCTTGGTTGCGGCTGCACCAAGTGCCAAGAATACACACAAACAATGGTTCGTGACCAGGCTTTGGCGCGTCTTGGTCGCGGCTGCGTGCCACCAAGCATATGCACAACCCTCGGTTCGTGACAAAGCCGTGGTGCGTCTTGATCGGGCCTGCGTCAAGCATAAGCAAAAGTGCAGACCTTACTTCGTGAACAAGTCTTGATCGGAACTGCGTCAAGTACCAAGTATAAGCGCAGGCCTTGGTGCGTGACGAAGCTTTGATGCATCGTGGTCAGGGCTGCATCAAGTACCAAGTTTACGCACAGGCCTTGGATTCGTGACCAAGACTTGATGCGTCTTGGTTGCGGCTACGTCAAATACCATGCATACGCACAGGCCATGGTTCATGGCCAAGCCTGTGTCTTGGTCAGAGCTGCATCACCCTGCGTTCGCACGCGCTAGGAGTCACCAATACCAACCTTTCTACAGCGGGTAGCTTGGTTAGGTACAGTCTTCGGTGTATCTGAGATGAGTCTCACAAATTTACAAATAGTTATACATTCTTCTAGCCGTGAGATGGGTGCTACGAAAATAGTGCCTTGGCTAAGAGTAGGCTACGCCTCTCACCTCTGCCTGAAAGGGCCTGTAGTGGAGCTTCCCTATAGGTACTGTCTTTTCTGTTGCTACTGGACAGCCCAGAAGGGACCCCATTTTGCCAGACTCACTCTATAACCTGGTTCTACTGACTGGACGCTCATAATAATCCTTTCTCTTCCTTCAGGAGTGGGGTAAGTCCTTGTCAAGCTTAGATCTCATTTTTCTCCCAAAGATACCATTACCCGTTTTGGTACTAGTTCGGACTTAGTGAAGTTCATTAAGAGACCTACCTTGTTGCTTGATCGACCAAGGTCTGTGTTTGCTGTTCTACCGTGTCTTGGTTGCGATGTGCTAGAAACCAGTCCTCCAGGTACTGGAAGACCAACCCCCGATTTCTTGGGTACCAAAGACCCGGATGATAAAATCCCTTTTCGGTCCTCTAGCATCTCTCTTATCGATGCCTTGTGCAGTCCTCGATCATGCTCTGTAGGGCTTGATTTTTTAAAGGGTCTTGGTCGTAGGACGTAACTAGGCTTCCGGGAGCTTGGTCGGGCAGAGGTGTGGGTGGATCGTTACCCCGTTACCTCTCTGGACCCTTCGCCAAGACAGGCACCCAAGTCCGTAATATCCGTATCCGAGGAAGCCCACCAGGCTTGTATTTGCCCGCGCTGCTATCAGAGCGTTTGAGGAAGGTTTATTTGCGCTTGAGCTTGCCTTTGACCTTGATCGTTGGTTCACTGCAACAGACAAGGCTTAGTTAGAGACTACCGCATCCGCTGCATACGCCCGACAGTTTGCACTGAGAGCAGTATTTTAAGTAATATTTAATGAACGAGTTAGGAGATGACCAACAACCCGTCTTAAATATATCAGTTAAGGACACACTACACAGAACCCTAATTGAGTTATTACTTGAGTTGGACTTCAACGTTACATCAGTCTCTGAACCTGATTCTGCCTGAGCTTCCAAAATGATTTTTCCAATATATCTAGAAATAGTCTGTTTAGATAGATCTTTACTGAACTTGGGCGTAAAGGAAATTATTAAAGCTTTTTGCCCGTCTTTCCTATAGTTCTCTGACACCTGGAGATACTTACACAGTACCTGCACTGGGCAAAGCGAGACCAAACCTGACTCTTCGTCCCCTTGCAGCCAGGCGGGCAGCGTTATCTGTTGAAAGGTACCAAGACCACAGTAGCAAAGTGGGTCATACCTATGAACCCTGCTCTCGATCTAAGATAGACTTTTTTCCACTCGCCGTTCTCATAATTTGACGGTCCAAGGCATGGACTCTTCACTCTTCTCTAGCTGAAGCCAGCGTTAATACGAACGTGAATCTTACGGTCGCATTTTTAGGGGTGATGTCCGCTCTCTGGAGGTAGCACAGGACAAAGGAAAGGTCCCACTGCGCTATATTGGTATTTGATGGGGGAGAGTTCACCTTAAAATGCCTAAACAGCAGGTAAGGCTTCCCTGGGTCATAACCCGTCTAGGCTTCCAGTCTAGAGCCTATAGCGACTCGGTAGCCCTCAGTTAAACACACCTTAACGTGCTCGACAGTGAACAGGTGATCCATGTAGTCTGCCACTACCGCTGGTCTTGATTCTCTAAGGCTGAAGGAACAGGCACCACAGGTGTAGGTACAAGAGGGGAGTCTAGAACATCACCCCCGAGACAATACCCCCCTCCATTACCCTACCCCCGACACTGCCGAGACGATACCCCAATAGGACTTTTCCCCCCGAGCCATTACCCCCCCCCCTTCCATCTGAGCAAGAAATCACATTATTTCAGGTAATAATATTTTATTTGTCAACTATTCATCTATAATACAAACTGCTAACTAAAGTTTTATGTTCAATTTATGAACACACTAAATTGATCACGCGACCACTGCATTGTAAACAAATCACCTAAACAATTAAGTTCTCAAATGAAGTCACAAAAAATCTAATACTTCAAATCGTGTTTCACATTTTGCTACTTGCACTATCCACATTCTGCCTTGTACTATATAAATACTGTCTCACATTATCTACATCCTATACACACACTGTCTACATACGAATGTTGTGGGCTATCCTCTCTACATACGAATGTTGTGGGCTGTGCCACGAAGGTAATCCAAGATGTGTCTGTTCTCGTAGTCGGCCACAACAGTTGCAATTCGTTGTGCGGTTTCGCGATACTGGCATTGGGATTCGGCAGCCTCGTGACCACCCACCATCTCATGTCTAATTGCAATTGACTATGCTTTACTGTTTCTTCAATCACGACTGTGATCTATGATCAAATGTGTATGATATTTTGCGACTGCTCTATTTCAATCACGACTGTGATCTATGATCAAATGTGTATGATATTTTGCGACTGCACTACTTCACACGCCGTATGAAGTTCTGTAATGAAGTTCTGTAATTCTGATTTCTTGTTCAGATGGGGGGTAATGGCTCGGGGGTTGAAGTCCTAGGGGGTATTGTCTCGGGGGTATTGTCGGGGAGGGGGTAATGGCTGGGGATATTGTCCCGAGGGGTAATGTCCTGTTTCCCCAGGAGGTAGGGATTCGGATGGAAGTACGACCAATCGGGCTGAGACAGGATCTCTGAGTGGCAAGGTAGCTCAGCGGCGGATTGGTCACGCACTTAGTTAGGGCACGGAACCAAAGGGACCCGGGCGACCACGGGGTTAACCGGATTAGGTGTTTGGGTCTGAGTGACATTACTCTCTGGACCACCCGTAGCAGGACTGGTTGCGGAGTAAGGCATACAGGACCTCGTCTCTCGGCCATTCGCAAGTTATGGCGTCGATCGCCCAGGCCTGTGCGTCTGGACACGGGGAGACATACCTTGGCAACTTCGTTGTCATCGCTGTGCAAATAAGTCCAAGGTCGGGTTTCCCACGGGCAGTGGTTGGTCAGTCATTCGAATGATAGACACCACTCCGCGTATTTAACCTGACCGCCTGTGAAAGCCAGGTCCGCTAACACGCTCAACAACCCCACTAAATGCCGGGCTGATAGGTGGATATTTTTCTCCCGGGAAAAATTCAAAATGTTGCTGGTTAGTTTGGTAAGTTGCTGGGACGTGGTACCGCCTTGTTTGTTCAAGGATGACACCGCTGTGGAGTTGCCCAGGTGAAACTCCACGTATTTCCCCTCTAGAGTGTGGGCCAGGTTGGTTATAGCTATCCAAACTACCTGTAATTCCAATCAATTAATGTGGCGGCTTCTTACCTGCTCTGATCACTGGCCGTGCCACATCTTGCTCTGGAAGTGAATCCCCCAGCCCGACAGAGACGTGTCGTTTTGCACTTCTAGTTCTGGGAAATATTTCGAAAAGGGGAACCCCTTCGCTCATGACCTTCCCGTCGCACCATCAAGTCAACGCCTGGTGGGCTTCCTCGGATACGGATATTGCGGACTTGGGGTGCCTGTCTTGGCGAAGAGCACGTCTCACCTCTCCCTGAAAGGACCTGTAGTGGAGCTTCCCTATAGGTACTGTCTTTTCTGTTGCTACTGGACAGCCCAGAAGGGACCCCATTTCGCCAGACTCACTCTATTACCTGGTTCTACTGACCGGACGCTCAAAATAATCCTTTCTCTTCCTTCAGGAGTGGGGTGAGTCCTTGTCAAGCTTAGACCTAATTTTTCTCGCAAAGATGCCATTACCTGTTTTGGTACCAGTTCGGACTTCGTGTAGTTCACTAAGAGACCTACCTTGTTGCTTGATCGACCAAGGCCTGTGTTTGCTGTTCTACCGTGTCTTGATTGCGATGTGCTAGGAACCAGTCCTCCAGATACTGGAAGACCAATGTACCTTGGACTCGGGCCCACGTCTTGAATGCTTTCATTAATATTTTCGTGGAGACAGAGGGTGCCGTGAAGAGACCGAACGGGAGAGCACGAAACCATAATTTCTTTTCTTTTATTTAGAAGCATAGGTACTTCCTGGCCGACAGGTGTAATGACACGTGTATATACGCGTCGCACAGATCTATGAATGTCCCCCAAATGCTTCCGCCCATTGAGCTCCTTATGACCTTGGCTGTATTCATTTGAAAGGGCGTCACATGAAGGAATTGATTCAGGGTTGATAAGTCTACGACTAACCGCCAACACCCGATTTCTTGGGTAACAAAGACCCGACTGAAAAAATCCCTTTTCGGCACTTGGCTCAGTCGCGAACAAGACGTATCTCGGCCTGGTCACAAACTAGGGCCTATGTTTGTCACTTGACGTAGCTCCGATCAAGAGTTACCAATGCCTGGTCATGAACCAAGGCCTGAGCGTATGCTTGGTACTTGATGCAGGTTCAATCAAGACGCACTAATATTTGGTCATGAACCAAGGCCTGAGCATATGCTTGGTACTTGAAGCAGCCTCGATCAAAACACAGCAAGGCTTGGTCACGAACCAAGGCCCGTGCGTATACTTAGTACTTTAAGATGCGACCAAGACACACCAAGGCTTGGTCATGAACAGAGGCATGTGCCTATGTTTGGGACTTAACGTAGCCTCGACCAAGACACATAAAGCTTGGTCACGAACCAAGGTCTGTGCGTATGCTTGGTACTTGACGCAGCCAAGACCAAGACGTTTTTCTGAAAACGAAGCAAAGGTAGGTTTGCATAAGTAACTTGTACGCAAATTACCAACACTTATCTCAGAAAATTGAAGTCTGCACGGAACCAATCTCTTTGCTACAGCGAGGATCGTATTGGTGACTTCTAGCCCGAGAGAACACAGAGGGTGATGCAGGACCGACCAAGACGCACTCGGGCTTGGTAGTGAGTCAAGAACCCTGATGGTGCTTGGTCCTTGGTAAGTCACCTGACCAAGAAGTACCAAGCCTTGGATACGTACCTGGTCTTGGTACCTCCAAGCACACAGTTGTGCCTTGGTGCTAAGTCACCTTGCTCAGACCCAGGTACCCAGTGGAACTTGTCCAGCGGCAAGTACTGAGCGCTACCAAAGCTAGGACAGTGCGAAGACACAGGAGTTGGTCGAGCAAGACAGGCGACTGCAACAAATTAGACTTCTGCGTTCAGGCCGTTCCCAGTAACCCTGTACTGCGCTGGAGTTGTGGTAGCCTGCTAGGAAGCGACCAGTGTGGAAAAGTAGCTTGAGATTCGGCCAGACATCAGCCATCTGACATGATTCGGCTCCTAGATGGACCGTCAGTTAGTACGCTTAAACTGGCAAACGGTAGAGACCTACTAGTCACATTTTTCGGGGAAGGGCAACCCACGGTATGCAAACTCAGATTTACTAGTAGAAAGTGTACGAAGGCAAAATCTCCAAATTTCGCGAGCACACAACGATCGTGTTAACACAATCAAAAAATGAAAGTACTATTCAAAGTTTAATAATAAATTCGGAGAAATTCACCTTAGACTGTAGGCAGCAAAATATACAAATTTGGTTGGTGCCCCACGCAATACGAGAATGAGGCTTGGTATCAAGGTACCAAGGATGCTGATTGGCTGTTACCAAGAACGGGACTATTCGAGTCATTAAGGAAAATTCTTAGTTTCAAATTGCGTGATTCTTGTGGTTTACGAGAAAACCCTTATAGAAGTGGAGATAAGCGAATTTGGAGCTTTTACAAAGTAAAAAGACTTATAGAAGCGACGCCATCATAACCGCATTGCTTCATAATCTCGCCACTAAAACGACATTTTCCTTCATTGCTTCATAATCTCGCCACTAAAACGACATTTTCCTTCCGGTTCCGAGGTGTTGCTTAATGTCATGTGTCAATCATGCGTGTCCAGCAATACGCGGAGGAGAAAAGGGGCGGGGTTAGGAATGCCGATTGCGGAACAAAGGCGGGGGGGGGGGGTAATTTTCATTCAGTAGTCGGGGTTTTTTTCAGGACTGCACTCTGCTTCAAAAAAAAAAAAAAAAAAAAAAAGGACCAAAAATTGTGCAAGTATTTCTCAGCGTTACTTTTTTCTAGTGTTCGTCCTGGATGGATTGCACTAACGTGCGTCACTTCTTGGCCTGTCCTCAGTAATAATAAATAATTTGGTGAAAAGCTGTGTTTTTTTTTTAAGTTAAATTTTAAACTATGCGTTCAGGAGGTTAATTTTGAAAGGGTGCTCGCGTGTAGTTAAGGACTGGTTATTTTTGCAAATTCGACATTCCATACATTTTTAAGTGTACGTCAATGCCCCCTATCCCCATCGTTCACGGGTGGCAAGGATGTCGAATTTCTTTTAAAGTCCCTCGAAACAACCCAATAAAAACATTCCAAAATCCAACCAAGTGCCGTCGTTTAAATGTCTTCTGAGCAGAAGCAGTGTTGTCATGACGATAAAAAGTATAGAAATAAAATTATAAATGATCGGGTTACGAATTTACGGGAAAAATTTGTTCCGATATATAGTTGCCCGGAAGTCAATGGCCCGTTTTTTTTTTTTTTTTTTTTTTTTTTTTTTTAAGCGTGGAGGTGGGAAGGGGGGTAGAGAACTGTTACCAGAATTACTTAAGTAAAAAAATTCTAGAGTCAAATTCATGAGGATTAATGTTTTGAAATATTTTAATCATTACTTCTTAAGCTGGAGCACAAGAATTCCTCATCATTTTCATGTCGTCCTGTAATTGCATATATTCCGGGTTACATTCCTAATTTTAAATGATAATCCGCTAGATAACTTGAAACAGCATGTTGGATAAAGGACAATTAAAGAGAAATGCGGGTATCTCACCTACAATTGACATTTCCTTCATACTTTCACAGTTTAATCCTTCGAGGGTATACATTTAAAAATTGAAAAAAAGGGGGGTCACCGATGTTATAAGAGAAATAAAGATACTGAAATGTCGCGTACTTTTACTATGGAAACCATTGGGAAAACCAAGAAGTTTCAATCAAAATGCAAAATTCACACATAATCACAATTGACAATTGCCTCATTTTTTCCCTGTTTGAAGAACACGTCATACGAAATGTTTTAAGCAAATAAAAAATATATGTCACCGAATCAATAACAGAATTATACAATCTTTTTTACAATCTAGGAACAAAATATCAACACAGACCATTTCTGGACACGAGCCTATTTTTCGATCTGGACGGATTTAATAGTTATTTATATTGTGTAAACATGGATTCAAACTCTGCGATATTCAATGTAATGCGCATTTGGGTCGCTAGATGGCGCAGAGATACCCGCATTTCCCTTTAATTAAAGAAAGCCACATAGTTTCTCGCTAAAATAATTCCATATTTGAATCTGTATTTTCATCAGTATCAAAACCGTTGGCAGCATTCACAAAAATTAACTGTACACTTAACCGATACCGTTAACTGCCCCGTTGGCAATCAGAACAAAGGAAATTAGTAAATTTAACCTACTTAACAAACAGAAATCCGTCTAAAATTGTTTGCGCTACACAACTAAATAAACCGATTTTCGATTGCGTGATTACAGTTAACTTTTGTGAATACAGGAGCTGGAGTTAAACAAAAACTAACCTGAATTAAATGTGTGGGCTTCGTTTGTCTAAATAGATTTTATATTTTAATCTTGTGTCCAGCAAGTCTTAGAAACGGTTTAGTCACGACGTTTGGTTGACTGCATTGTGACGAACAGAAATTGTGATGTCACAATCGAAAGTTTAGTGTGGTTTGTAAAAGATGAATAAATCTGCACAAATTAACAAACAAAAGAGCATGGCCAAAAACCATGACAAAAAGACCACTACTACTCTTTAATAATAATAATAATAATAATAACAATAACAATAATAATAATAATAATAACAATAATAATAATAATAATAATAATAATAATAATAATAATAATAATAATAATAATAATAATAATAATAATAATAATAATAATAATAATAATAATAATAATAATAATAATAATAACAACAATAATAATAGGATTGCCTTTTATCATTGTATTTGCCATGACAAAACCTCCTTCCCGAAAAAGTCGAAGACCACTATTTTCAAAAGTGTAACCAGTGTAACCAGCATAAACAACATGAGTTATGACACAATCTAAATTATCCTTTGCAAGAACAGAACTGCTAATAGCTAAACATTGAACTCAAAATCTTTTATACATCAATGAAAACATCTTTTGTTATCCTTAGTTTATTATCTAAATGTTGACAACAGTTAGGCTTTGGATTATATTAATGTTTGTCAACTCGCAGTGTTCCAGAAAATAACTATTTTTCCAGAAAATAACTCATGAACGAATATGATTATAAATTCTGACTGTCCTTTTCTTACCTTAATACGCTATTAGTGGTCGGCACATGAACAATTGTTCGTTATTAACCGGGGGTTGAATTAAGTGGGGTAGTTCAATGCAGGAAATGTATAAACCACTTGTTTCTAGTTATGGTTGATGAGGTTATTTTAATTGCGTTTGCAATTCAGTATATTTGTTTAAATTTTAACTTGAATGGATAAACAATATTTTCCGTAATAATTATTATTCAGTGATCCGCATTTTTCCGCAGAGGGGGTTCTTTGGAACTGAACTCGCCGTTTTGGTAAAAAAGAGGGGATAAGTTCGAACTTACAACTCCATGTTGGCAGGGGGGGGATTAAAAAGTGGTGGATGCACATGGTAACCAGTTGGTACGTGAGTGGGTCGTGCTCCTGAATTTTGGATACTGAAAACGATTAATAACGGTTAATTATTATTTTTATTATTATGAATAACCGTTTTCAATTTACAGAATTCAAGAGTGCGTTGTGGTTTAGCCATATCAGAATGACCTTTTCCAGTTCTTTACTTCAAACACAAATATGTGCACGTAATGCATATGCGCATTCTGTTACAGTTCTTTCTGTAAAAAAAAAAAATCGACTGTTGCAACAGAATCGGTTATTTTATAAAATGAAAACGACGGGCCGTGTTACTGAAATCTTACAAATACAGAGAGAGAGAGAGAGAGAGAGAGAGAGAGAGAGAGAGAGAGAGAGAGAGAGACTACGTGATTCTAAAACATTTTGGGTAATAGAAATCGACCGGGTGGCGAAGTTTACAAACTCGAAAGTAAACAATTTTAACTGAATGAATAGCTTTTCGGGAAAGAAATATCTTTTATTAAAAGTTAGTACCTTAAAAATCGATAAAGCTGTTATATTACATACGGACGTTTTATAAGACAATTAAACTATATTTCTCGAAAAAGAAACCGAAATTGGTTAATGCCGGGTCATCGAAGTCTTCAAAAGTGAAAAAAAAAATCATCTAAAGCGGAGAAAAAATGTGATGAACTGAACTATTTGGTGTTATTGTAAGACACTTAACATATTTCAGAAGCACTGACTTGCATCTAAAACACAAATAAAACAAAGCTTTAAACTTTTTCTGTTATCCCAACAACGTCTATCCCAACGTTTGTGCTCCAACGTCAGATATAGGATCGACAAACAGACGTCGGATAAGCTTTGTAAAAAGGCATAATTTGAAAAAAAAAAATAAATAAAAAAATAAACAGAGAACCAAAAATTGTGATTTGACTGACGATGAGGCATATTTGTTTTATGGTATTGGCGTAGGAATAGGCGACGATTGAGCATTATGAGTGAGTAGTTTATACAATCATTGCCGTAGTAACAATATAGCACTCGCCGGAGATGGTAGCTATGATGAATCTGTCAGAATACACACACACACACACACACGCACACACACATACAAATATATATATATATATATATATATATATATATATATATATATATATATATATATATATATATATATATATATATATGTAAAATGTCGCAATTGGAGCAGCTTATATATTTATTATATAAGATATAGAACCTATCTTGCGGACATTAATCTTCACATAAAAAGACTGCGTGGTCGGAGGTTATTTTACCGGGTGGTCGACGGTCGTTGTTCCGGCGCGTTAACAGTTTCTCCCTCCCGATTTCGCGCCGGCTTCAGTACTGGGCGTTTCGTTCAAATCTGTCTGTTCCACTTCTAGTCAGCGTAGAAAGAACAGCGACACTGAATCACTACTGGGCGGTTGTTTAAAGTAAAAGTTTCGGTTAATGGTATTTGTGTTGTTGTTGTCATTCTTGTTGTTATAATGTGGGATATCGAGCTTTGGTAAGCTTTACTTTTTGGGTTGGTGGGGGGGGGGGGGGGGGTTCCTGCACCTGGAACTGTCCGAAGGATAAAACCTCCACCGTGTCATGTAAAAAGGTTAAATCTTACCCTGAAATTCAATGTTCCATTTAACGCAACAGTAATAATGGGAAACTGATTATAGTTATCACTTTTTCTGTACAAGAATGGCCTGCACGATGACAAAGCAAGAGCTAAATAAAAAACACGATCACCCCTACCTCATCCCTCCCGGACACCCTCTCCCTCCCCCCCCCCCCCCCTCCACCGTCTCACTTGTGAAAGCAAATTTTTGGAGCATGCCTTGGACAATTGTTCCAGGTAAGCGTTGATGCAATATTTTTTGCTTCAAAACAATGATGACTTTTTCTTTGAAATAACAAATTATGCTAATTTTCTTGAGAGATTGTCTTTAAAAAAAAATGTTAGTTTTTCTTCCGGACAAACTTGTTGATCATATTGCAATATTATGACGCATTTCATCGACAACCATTCTACGGTTATTTAGAAATCCTTTTATTTCCTTAAACACAAAAGTGTTAATAAAATCTTGCAAGAGCAGACATTGCAAGTGTGCGAATGTGCGAAAGTAGAATGCAAAGACTAAATATATAAACATCAAACTGCAAGAGGAGAATATCAATATTGTCCAAATTAGAAAGTGCAAGTCGTATCTCTGATATTTGACATCACTCTATGGCTCTAAGAAAGAGACGCGCGGTGGTGAAAAAAAAGCGTCCCCAAATGTCGCAATTACTGCAAATGCAAATTACTAAGTTGGGGGAAGTCGAGTGGAACGAATGCAAATGTATACCCATTGTATGTGTATTGCATTAGCTGGGCGTCCCTTTGTGAATTAATAGCCGCGTTCTGAGGTTTGGGGGTACATTCGGACTGCCGTAGCCGTTAGGTTCATTTCATTTGAGAAACTTAAGGGATATTACGCGCTTCTAAAGATTCTTAAATTTGCTATAAAATCCCTAGTCGATTCATAGTCAGCCGAAGTCAGTTGCCGCTCCAAGAAGGTCATCGTTAAACAAGTGGAATCTGGTCACGGGATATCTTTTCGATGGAATCACGAGACTGAATTCATTATTGAAACAAAAGGTTGGTTTTGTATTTTTTTCTGTTATGATATCATATTAGTAACTTGTCATGATAAAGTAACATGTATTGTTTAACTTTCTGTGGTCGATTTTGTTAGGTGGGGACTTCAATGTTTTATGAGAAAATAAATTCACAAGGAGATGTTTTAGAAAATGTGTTTTAAACATGCGGAAGGTTGTGATGGAGAAACTTCCTGGTGACACTCAGTTCTTACAAGGACAGCCTAACCACATCTTATGTTTATTTCAGACCAATCGCTCAATTATTCAAGAACATGTGGCGTTTTTTTCTTTTTTTTTAACATTTCAAATTTGCAAGTGGATATGTTTGCACCACATTTATGCATCCTGTACAGCTTGGTTCCACATGTTTTCGATATTTCTGTAATTCACATAGTATAGATACGATAGTTTTCGCACAATATTTTTGTAATTCATACATCATTATCCTTACAGAAATGATTTTGTAAAAATATTTTCAGAAATTTGCACGCCAAAGCTAATAGCATTTTTTAGCCCTGTGGTTAGAAAGACTTATCCCGGGGGGGGAGGGAGGGGGGCACTCATGTACCAAGTGGTTACTATGGGTGTAAATGACTTTTTAAAACAACCCCTGAACTTGGAGTGCTAATTGTGAAAAGACCCCTTTTCAATCAAACGCGGGGTGAAATTCCGTAACAAAATTTGAAAAATGACCCCTTTTTAAACGCGCGGAGTGCCAATTTTACTCCGCGTTTGGTAAAAGAGGGGATATTATTTCAAAGTTAGCACTCAGCGTTCAGGAATTGCTATAAAAAGTCATGCACACCCATGGAAACCAGTTGCTACGTGAGTGCCCCCCCCCCCCCTCCCTGGGTTAAGAGTTTGGCGATTATTCGCCTGTAATGGTTGACAACTTTTTAATTAATAAACTGAACTTATCTCGTATTCCATAAAGACTCTTTTTGCGGAAAACTGACAAAAACATTTAAAAAAAAACGCGAATTTTTTACCACCCTGTGCAACAACACAATTTTTTGATGATATTTATCACATTGCAAGAGCGCCCAGCTATTCAACTCTGCGCCTCGTCTATGCCCGACTATTTACCAAACAAAAGCAAACGCTGAAAATCGAGCTTTTTTATGGTTGAACACACCCAAAGGACCTCGGGGTGTACTTGAGTAATCCAGTTACTCTTGTGGTGTTCATAGTAATCCTATATCACTGGTAGCACAAATGAAAAAAATCTCAAACAAACCACCTTCTGCACCTCTCGCTCCAAATGACCTATAACATGAGATGAATGCTAAAAAGAAAAGATAACAATAATAAAAAATGTTAATTTTTACTAATTTATGAATTTTGAATAGTTGGGATTGAATTATCAATTGATATCTTAACAAATAATAAGGAACTCCTCGGGGATTACCAGACATCTACAGAGTGAGTGACGTCACGAATCAGCACTGGTGACATCCATGTTACCATACCAATCAGTGCGAGCAGCGCACCAAAGCTCATTTGAGTTTTACAGACATTTCGTACTCCCTTCTGTGCTAACTTGGATGTGAACAAAATAGTAATGAGGCTGACGTTGTGATCACGGCAATATATATGGGGTGTACACATGTGTCTATATATACACAGTTTGTGGTATTTTCAAAGAACAAGTCAATTCGTACCTGTTTTAATGGCTAGAAACGATACTAAAATAACTAATCGACAATTGGATTAATCAAGAATTAGCCTTATAAAAATTAGACTGAAAATGTGTCAGTTAAAATGAGATAAATTAAAACTGAGAAAGGAAAATATCGTTTCAGGATTAAGGTAAGTTCCGTGTCCTAAAATACATTAGATGCGACCGCCAGGTACAAGAACCAAGAACTAATTTTTTGCTCTGAAAACACCCGGACTTTTTTTAAGAACATATGGTTGGTGGATTGGTCATGTTTTAATTTCATTTGTTATCCCTTTTTTCACATTTTGGACAAGTTTTATTTATTATTTTTTATGTTTATTTTGCAATGTCACAGCTGTTTCTAAAATGGCTCATATTGCTTGGCTACTGACAAACATATGAAAATATCAGTTACCTGGCTGTCACTTTAAGTAAATTGATTTAGGAATACAGTGTGTGCTTTAGCTTTCGAAGTTCTTTGCAGTCATATGTAAATAGAGTTCACCGACTTGTCCAGACAATGAATAACTTTCTGTTTTCTTAAGTCGTGAAGCCGGTAAACTACACTATTGTTTGCGAGAAAACGGAGAAAGGGCAAATCCCCACAACAAATTTCTTTCAAGTTAGCATTATTTACGTATGCTAAGTGCAATAAGCTATACACTAAACTTAATGGAATTAGTGCCTTCTCCAGCCCTTTGAGCAAATAAGGGATTAGGTTCACAAAAGTTAAGAAACTATACAAATTACCACTGTGTATAGAAAGTAATTATGCCACTTTGTGTCAGAGCTAATTCCTTTGGTCGCGTCACTCATTTGCAGTGTAATTAATGGTAGCGCTGGAATGAATGCAATTAAAAGGGGTTCTTTATAAGGGGTAGTTAAGCCGCTCAGTAAAGCAGACAAGTTACCTTTCTGATGAAATATATAATTGGTGTTTATTGAATGTAGGTGTATTAGTTATATAGCTTAGCTCGCAGTATGGTGGCCTCTTGTTTATGAGCGAAATACAATAGAACAGAGACATTGAAATAATACAAGTACTGGAATATGCTAAGAGCTTTTGAAACATTGTTATGCGTCGATGGGTCCGGTTTTTGCTATTTTGCAATTGGTTGGTGAAAAACAAATCGATTCCGCACTGTCATTGAATTGGGTATATTATTCAACAGTGTTGGCTGTTTGTTTCAATCAAACCAGCGTTTAGCTTCATTGCTTATTAGCGGAGACTTGAATACCGTAGACAGCATAAACACTTTAGGACTGAGCCAAGCAGTTTAACAACCTAGCGTTTTGATGTCTTCTTATATATTTCAATGGATGAATAGTAGTTAGGCAGTGCAGAAAGAAAAAAACTTGTTGATGAAGAAGTGAGCTTAAAATAAATTCGTAAAGCTATAAAATATAAAGCGTAAAAATATATTACTACATTTTAACTGGTTTAAGAGAGTATATAATAGCTGTAACGAATCGACGTTATTCAGAGTTTTACTTGGAATTTATTGATGTTGATTTGCCGTTTTTGAATTGGCAACGGATTCATTTTTTTCCTTCAGATAAACAGTGACTGGTCGCCACGCCATCAAACAAAAGTAAACAAGTGTTTTATGTGGACATTTGGTTGTATCACATTTAGATAAATTTATGGATTCTGTTGCAGGTGAACGTTAATAAATGAAGATGATGGACACAGTGAAACTCCGGACCCAGAACTGGGGACCGCTGGTATGTCAGGGACTTTACGAACTGTACCAGGAAAAAATTGGCTTCAATGTCGCCATATATGGAAGTGATGGTGGAATCCTGGACGCTCACGCATGCGTGTTAATGGCTGTTAGCCCTGAACTCAAGACGCGTATTGCGGATGACCCAATCCAGGGTTGCCACAGTGTGGAGATCGACACCATCACGTGTGACGTGTGGACAGTGCTTCTGGACTTTATCTACACGGGCACTGTCTCTGTCGATCGAGACATGGTCCACGAAGTGTTAAATGCAGCGGAGAGACTTCAAATGTACCCGCTAGTGAAATGCTGTAAAGAATACCTGAACCCCAACGAAAGGTCGAATGAGGACCTTCCTCCATTGATATCAAAACGGCAGGGCATCACCCAGCAGTCTATTCGCTCAAGTATCATGCCAATCCAGGCTCCCCAGGATGCGAAACCGAAGCAGGGTGACCATGGCGTTCCGACTGACATCCCGCCATTGATATCCCAGCAAGCTATCCGCTCCAACGTTGTGCCAATGCAGTTACCCAGAGACGCCATACCGAACATTATGCCACACAAAACTGAGGCGGCAGAGCCACAACAAGCTAGGACCGACCAACCTCTCGATCTCACCAAGGACATTTCTAGTGAGTAAAGGCTTTATATTTCAATCCGCGAGTTGTTTTTTTAATGAAAAATCCATTTTTAAGCTGTGTAATGTTTATTAGAAGGTACAAATGCTTTTATCTGATAGAATTTTTTAACTAAATTTTAAATTGCATTTTAAAATATTTCCCCTAATTTATTTTAATCATCGATTAAGAAATTTTTCCTTGGATCATGTTGTCATTTTGCACACTTGCTGAAGGTTTTTTTTAAGGATTCGCACGTCCCATTCCCAAGCCCGCTATGGCTTCATAAAAGGAATCATTTTTGTCAGCAAAAAAAAAAAAAAAAAGAAAAAGAAAAGGAAAAAGAAAAAGCAAAATATATAAATCTGATAGCAATAGTTTTATTTTGGCATAAAACATAATTTTCGTTGATAGAGTGAGACTCTGAGAATAGATTACATCCATTTCAGGTGCCACTGTCCCTAACCTTCCACCAGTACCACCAATGCCAGGTGCCAACACCCATCCCGACGCTCAGATGCAAGCCGTCATGGCTGTCTACTACAATCAGATGTTCCAGTATTCCATGCTAGCACAGAAGATGCAGCACACCGGCCAATTCAATCCCATGCCAAAAATGCCCAACGGCAGCACCTTTCCGATGCCAAATATGATGCCGCCCGTGATGCCACAAATGCCGTCGGAGGAGTCGTATGGAGACGGGCGCCAACGCAAGTTTGCCTGTGGTATCTGCGGTATGCTCTTCTTCACTCGTCACGTAAAGGAACAGCATGAGCTGACCCATACCAACCTCAAGCCGTATGGGTGCAACATCTGTGGCTTCCGGGCCCGCCAGAAGGCGGTCATCTGGCGCCATAAGAAGAACCGACATCCGGAAGCTGACAGCTCCGTCTCCATGGACTCACTGACCATGCTACCACCGGAAAGTGAAATGGCTGACGCGGAAGACGAAGAGGAAGAAGCGAACGACATGCCGAGCGAAGATAGCGACGGTCTTTCTCCAGTTCAACAATCTTCCGCTGCTGTACAGAACACTTCAAGTGAGTCTATACCCGCTACAGCACAGATAGCCCAGGACCAGCCCGCTTTGCAGAGCTCCATGATGATGTCGATGGACCCTACCAAGCCCTACGCTTGCGCCACCTGCGGCCGAGGCTTCAAGAACAAATACATTTTGTCTCAGCACCAGATGATCCACTCCAACGTTCGCCGGTACAGCTGTGATATATGCGGCTTCCGCGCCAAACAAATGTCTGTCATTTACAACCACAAGCGTAACAAGCATTTCGGACGAAAACCCGACGACCCCTCTGCTATATTCTCGCCCATCGCTCACCCCGATCAACTCCCAGGTGTACCGATGCCCCCGCTATCACCTAGCGAAGATTTCAAGCCCAAGAGATGTGGAACCCCACGTCGCGATGGCAGCAGCATGACTGATATCGAAGAAGAAGTAAGGAACGCCCCGAGGTCGGAGAACGGCTTTTTGTGCAGACTCTGCAACCGCCATCTCAAGAGCAAGATGATTCTCCAGGAGCACATCATGACCCATTACAACATCCGACGTTACAGCTGTTGTTACTGTAACTACCGCGCCAAGCAAAGGGCTGGCCTCTACAACCACATGAAGGTCAAACACAAGGGCCTGAAACCCATCTGGCCTAGCAAAGTCAAGAAGTCGCCGTTTAAATTTGGCTCGCCAAGTGTGCGTGAAAGACTGAACCGCTCGTTTCTGAACCGTTCTCGCCAGACGAATTCCTTCCATATCGGTATAGCACGTAAGCATAGTTGTCGCACGTGCGGTAAGAACTTCCGCATGAAGAGCACGCTGGAGAAGCACGAACTCATTCACATGAACATTAAAAGATTCTCCTGCAAGTATTGCGGCTACAAGGCCAAGCAGAAGACCGTCATCCAGAGGCACTGTGAAGAGCACCACCCGCAGATGAAAGTGCGAATGCTCGACTTGTACAACGAAAATCGCGGCCAGTCGCCGGTGCCTCCGGAAGAACTGACGCAGATGGAAACGAGTGAAGTGGAAGATCTTTCCCAAAGAAAGATTCCAAGCCCGATGAAGATAACACCGGCTCAAGTGAATAGCAATCCAGTTGATTTGATGGAACCCACTGATTTATCGCTACCTAGTATACCGCATCCTAGGCCGTTGAGGGCAACCATGTCTCCGCCGCCCATCACCCGCGCAACAGAGCAGCGAAATCCGAGCATTCCCAGCACCATAGACCCAGTCCGTACATCGATCTCAGTGCCCAACGGTAATGCCAATGGGCCCGTGACGCTACTTAATGGAAACGTCGGGATTCTACAACTGGAGCTGCCTAAGTCGCAGAGAGATGCACTAGAAAGTCCGAACACTAATTTTCCCAGTTACGGCACGCCTGATAAGCCCCATCGTTGCAAGACATGCGGTCGCTGCTTCCGGTTGCGTCACGTGATGGAACAACATGAGCTAACCCATTTCAACTTCCGGAAATACATGTGCGACATCTGTGGCTTCCGGGCAAAACAAAAGGCAGTGATTTACAGGCATAAGAAAGTGAAACACCCGAACCACCCAGGCGCTGGTAGGGTTACGCTGGTGCCCGAATATGGTCTTCCGTTCGCTAGACCGATGCAGCCTTCACCTCAGATGTCTGCGCCGAATCCGCCGCCACAGCCAGGCTACAGCATGCCACCACAGTCCATGATGAACGCAGTTACTCAGCCAACCATGGCACCCACACCCATCATGGTTGCACCATCGCCTCAGATGAAACTGTCACCATCGAACAACCCCGAACTGGCGCACAACAACAACAAAGGATCACCACAAGATGCCAATTTGGTGCAAGATCTCAGCATCAAGCGCGAAGAGATGAAAGAAGTGAGAGAAATCAAACCCATCCCCATAGCCTCCCTGTTGCCGAGTCAAGCAGGCAAATCCTGGTATATGAAGCCCAATAGTGATCGCTCTGACAGCGGGGAAGACGACGATACGCTGAGGCCTGGGGAGAACCTAGCGACCAACATGGCCATGGGGTTACCCTCGATGGCGCCGGCGTCACAGTCGTTTATGTCCCTGCCTCTGATAGCCCCCCTGTCGCCGGAGAGCAACAGTAACAGTCCGAATGGTACCCCAGACAAGAAGTACTCATGCCAAGTGTGCGGCCGCTCCTTCAAGCACCGCCATGTTTTGGAGCAACATTATATCACACATACAGGTCTCCGTCCGTACAAATGTGAATTTTGTGATTTCTGTGCTCGCCAAAAGGCGTCGCTTTGGCGCCACAAACAGAAGCATCTTAATCAACAACTTTAAAAATGCCAAAAGGACAAAATTTAAGTTGCCAATATTGATCAGATATATGTGCCAATATAAAAAATTCAAATTTACTTACTACTTTTTGTTATTTTTTTTATTGGTTAAAATACACGACACTGGCAGAATTTGTTTCTCATGGGACAGGCGCTTACAAAATAAGTAAAATGTGGTGTGTAAAATGACTTGTATTAGGGAGCGATTAGTATTACAAGACCGGAGTTTCTCAGAAAAGCAAATACGTGTATAAAAACTGTATTATCCATTTTTTTTATTATCCAACTGCATATATCTTGTTGGAAACCGCAAGCCGCCAGTATACTAAACATATCGCGTATTCTTTGCAACTGTAGACTAGAACTGCTATATTTTTTGTTGTATTCATTTACAAAGTTGTTCATAACTGGTAGATTATTGTAGTTATATATTGATCACTTTTCTATGCAAAAATGTTTCTTTCTTAATAGCTAGACTTCAACTTACATGTAGAAGTTGTTTATAAAATGTAATTTACGTTGTTGTGTTTGAGCTGAATATAAAGTTGATATTGTTTATTGTAAAAATAGTGTTTAAAAATCGTATCCAGTACAAATTGTCACAATCAGAGGCGGCCAAATACTGTATGATGTTCCAGAAAATGTGTAAGGGTAAAGCAGGATTATTGGGTGGGGGTGGGGGGGTGGGGGAGAGGGCTGGGTGGAGGGGGTGGGGGGAGGTCTTCTCCCAGCATTGTAATTTCATAAAAATTAAGGTGTTTTCCAACTTGGATTTTGATTCACATTCACGTGTGTTGATTTAGCCTTTGACTCCCCCCCCCCCCCCACACATAAATAAATAAAATTAAATTGAAATAAAAAAATTAGGATCCGCACCTGGCACTGGGTTTGTTTCGGTGGAGTTTGAAATACAGCATACACATTCTATGGAAAGTGAAGGTTAATTAAAGGAACGGATGACGAACTCTATATAATTTGTATATTTTTGTCTGCTGAAACCTGAAAAACACGCATGGAATTCTGATTTAATGTAGTGATTGATTCATTACAATTTGGCGTTCAGTGGACGAAGCATTTCTGTGCAAAAAATGGACTTTACATCGTTTGCTTGGTTTCCGCCGCTGTTTCTATTTTTCTTTCGCTGTGTAGAATCTGAAAAAAAAATAATGCTTACATCGTACGTGCATTCTAATGTGTGACTGTGATATACAAAGTTGCTATATATTTAACATATTTATCATTCCTGTGTGACAAGAGGTCAAGTAAATTGCAATTATCAACTGGAAATCGTCGTGGTTGAAACATACAGAAAGTCTTTCACGAAGCAGCTCATTTTCTGTGCTCATTCATAAAAAAAGTTCAGTGATACGTTCTGGTGGACTTTATTGCAGTATGTACGCTATACAAATATGGATTTTTTTGTTAATTTTACCCGTTGAAACGCCGAATTTTGGCATTACTGAATGGAGTGTCTGTATTTAAGAGCGATGCCATTAGACAATATTTACATTTATCTTAAAGAGAAGAAAGATCTTTGGTTATGTTTATGTAGCTATGCAGTTCTTTACTTTTGGGCTGTGTCAACATGTCACAGCAGTTTGAACGCCATTAATATGCTGCGACACTGCACGTATCAATTTCCTTTCAAGACCAGCTATCAAAAACTAGTGTTTATCTAGACTTGTTTGAACTAATTTCACTTTAATATATAACTGCAAATAAAATTACTACTTTTGCCTTATACTGCAGTATAAAATAGTTCGAACTTGGAGTTAACTCAAGACCATATTTGAAAGGGCAGTAAAATCAAAACTGAGTCATAAATGACGGTGTGTTATAAAAGTAAGAAAGTTAGGGAGACACACACACGTACGAAACCAAAACGGCATAGGCTATATAAGCATGAAAAGTGTCCGCAGACAATTTTTATATCATGAATGATGTTTTCTCACTTAGACACAATAAGTTAAAATTAAATGCACAGGACGATTTTTTTTCTTGTTATTGCTATAAATTTGTACAGTTTATTTTGTGTTTCTTTGTGTATTGGTACTAGACCGAAGTTGCTATATTAGACTTGGAGATTTACCATGACAATTCAACACCTACAAGTACATCTAGAATAGTATGGTGTAACTAAGGAGGTTCTTTGTGAGAAAGAGCAGAGGTGTTGATTTCACGCGCTACCACTCCCCTCGCCCCCCACCCCCGCCCCCGCCCGCATCCCACCCGGCCCCCGCCAGCCGCTGTCACTTGTGGTTGAGGAGGGACATTGTCTCTCATCTTTCCAGTTCACATTTTACCGCCATATTCAGTTTAAAACCAGTGGGGAAATTTTCTGGTGGCCTAAACTAATTTTTTCGGCTAAAATATCTTCTTTTTCGGTTTGCTTTTTTTTCACAGAAGTTGTGCCAGCATTTGTGTAACTATATATTTAGATTTATGAAGCAAAAAAAAAAAAACTATTTTAGCAGCAGAAGAATTGCAATAATCCGTTGTGAAAAAAGGACCTGATTAGACCAAACACATGGCGTATGGAGTTATCAGAAAGGGTCATTTCTCTGCAAAGCTTAATGAGATGTAGTTTACTTTTCTTCTTTGTGTGGAGTTATTCTATGTGACAACTTAAAACAAGTCGTTCACATCATGACCATGCGGTCGGGAAATGTCGCAGGCAGTCGATAACTGAACCCGCCGCAACACTGCTTTGCGATGACTGTGATTTTGTTACCATCAACAGTGCACGCTGAAAAAATTGTATATAATATGTATGTAGCAGATGATTAGAAGTTATTCTTCTTTTTTTTTTTTTTTTTTGCTGGAAAATAGATCTGAATAAATAAGCAAATACATGCCATTACACAAAAACACCAAGGTTGTTTATTTCTTATGTTCGTATATAAGCCATTGTGTTTATAGCTTTAGAATTGAATGCTTGCTGGCACGTACAAAAGATAGGGAAAACCAAAAAGCCTCTCAGCCGTCTAAATTACTATTAAATAGCTTTATGAGCTTTGCAACACAAAAACTTTTATACAAAAATGTAATTACTTTTGTAATTGTAAGAAACTGCAATCTTGCTCGCGACATTGTAATATTATTTCAGCCGTGGGTAACATAAAACCTGTTTGTGCATAGCAGTGCTGGATTTAATTACACGTATAATATTTGGAGACTTGAACGCAGTTTTCTGATCTCTCCGCGCTCTCTGCTGAAATAAAGCACTCCATACATCTTTCTTATTGACTATGTATGTCGCTGTGACTAATATTTAAACAGTAAATGGAAAACCTGTTGGGACTCAACTGAGTCTGCATAATTTATGCTCAAACGTTCTTAATGGCAGAGAATTGCACTGTAAAGGGTGCTATTGAATCTTTGCAATCAATACTTTGGTATAGAGAATGCGAATAAATGGCAATGGCTAATGGGCTATAATCCTGGCTTCTATTCAAATGTCTTTACAATTTTGGTAATGTCTTTTACTATTGAGCAAAAAAACATTTTCTTTTCATATCAGATCTGCGTAATTGCAGCGGCCATCTTGGTATGCATATTGTGATGTTGTGCTGTGTTTTCTAAAAGTCAGTTCACGCCGACAGCCTTCAAGAAAATCCCTTCTTTTTTAAAAACATAACAGACTGCTTGTGCATATCCGAGAATTTGAATAAGGAAACCACGTTCAGTTTTCAATTTAAAAATTTGTTTGCCAGCACCAAATACTATTTATGATGGCTCATGAATTCTAACACGTGTAGTTCTATGAATATGATCAATTTGCTGGTATTCTACCACATCAGAAAGTCGTTTCGAATTTGAATTCTTTATAACATTGACGAAAAAATAAAATTTCAGTTGCATTGAATGAGAAGTTCCCTAACATAAGGGTTCTTTTAAGGATCGCATATTTAATGTTTCTTTTGTAAGTTGTGCTGAATAACTGATTTTCTTTCCGCACAATAGCACAACAACTTCCTTTAATATACCGAAAGTTTTTATCAATCCTTATTTGTTTGTACATGGCAATTGTGAATTAAGAAATGTGTTGCAATTGTATACGAGCCGGTTCCGAGGTGTCACAGCTATTACGTATCTGAAACCTCACGCGACTGCTATTATTATTATCATTATTGTTTGTTATTATTTTTTACCCTCTTTACATTACTCATCTTTTGTTTGAAGTGAAATAGGCTTCTTAGATGAGCATTATAACTCCGGGACACTCAATAAGCGTTTAACAATGAAGTCCATAGACGTGAAGAACAGATTTTCCCCTCGAAATAAAATACGTATGTTGTGAAAAGCAATGTGTTATTATTACACGTAATATCAGTTAACAAAATGGCTGGTGTCATGTTGGATTACTTTCGTTAAGTTGTGAAGTTGTGATGGCAGTTTTTTTTTTATTATGTTGGATTTAAAAGTTTAGCTAATGTTATTTCTTTCTATTTGCTATAGCTTTTTTTATAGTTGAAAGAAAGTGTACAGATAATTGGTATTAAGTTCGTAGTTGGTTACAATAAACTAAGTTCTTTTGAATATATCGGAGTTTTTTCAGCATTTTTGTTTACATAAGACCCCCCTCCCCCAAGGGAAGGACGCACTTGGCAGCACGTGTGTTACCACGAGGAAAAGCGAGCATTTTTGGGGCCCAGAACTATTTGCGTTCGGCTGTGCGCCCGCCAATAGTCAGTGGATGGTAGAAATAATATTCCGAGCTGAAAAAAGACGGGGGAGGTGGGAGTTGGGGCGTAAAAATTCATTTTTTCCCTCACACACCTTATGGATGACCCATTTCATTTTGTACTTCGCGTTTTTGTTTTAAAATTCGTTTGTTTCAGAACTGCAGTCCATGTCCAGCAAAAGATGGGATCCAAAATTTGTAAACATACTTGCCAAGTTTTGGCGTCTAAAATTCGTGAGCATGTAATGAGGTTAATGGTGAAAAACTGCCATGTGTAGTTGTCACGCCAGACTGTCCAAGAAAAGTGGCCTAGCTGATAAGATAGCAAGCAGTTTAACAATTTCGGAAGATATCTTTTGGATGGAATCGGGTGTGCTCGATGATACATTGTCTCCAGTCACGGAAGTTTACTGAGTGGTGGTAGGCGTATCTCGCCCAAATGGAAAGGTTTTTTTTAAGCAACATACTCTTTGGTAGATGGAGCATGAAAAGTAAGATATAATATATCGACTGAATGTTACCGTGTTGGAACAATAACAGAGGTTTGCTGCTTGGTTGTTGTTTCTCGCTCGTATGGAAGGGTTTTTTTTTTAAAGTAAGAGACTCTTTGGGTAGTTTGGGCATGAATAAATAAGCTTTCATATAGGGGCAGAATGTTATCATGTTGGGGCAATATCGTATTTCTTCTGTAACACTGTATCTCACAAAAAAAGGAACTGCCCCTGCTGCAATGGGAAAACTGTCTTAACGAGGTAATAAAGTATGCGCAGGAAACTATTGCCATTTGCATAGATACAGCTCAGGGGCAAGAATGGGTTTGAAATGGGCCCGGTCATGTGACATTCATGCTATCTAAAATAAGTTGAAGAAATGCGTGCGGAACTGTGGGGCACCCCATAAACCCTAAAATCACTTTAATTGCAGAGTACTACAGCTATGGCCAACGGGTGCGGAGGGCTTGTCATTTGTTGTCACTGTTCGTGACTGCTTCGTTTTCTTGTATACAAAAAGATCATTTAAACTACAACTCTGTGGGTGTTATTCGAAACAGAGAATTATCGTAAAATCGCAGGCTCGAATTCTGAAACCGAAACGGTTACCAGTAAGACTGGGGGTGCCTTTATGATGGTCTTAAAACAAATCCCCAACAGCGAATACCATTTAGGGACTGCTTTACCTCATTTTCGGCTGCTAAGCTGCATACACGCCCATTCATTACACCCTGTAATGAGGTGCGTTTCTTTGCGGTCACCGTGTCACGTATCGTGAAAAGCAGTTTTACCTCATTTTATAACATATTTTGTAATAGAATTTTCCATCTTGAAAGCAAGTAGTGCTGCTGAAATTGTGCACATAACCCCCCCCCCCCCCAAACACACACACACTGGAAGAAATGTTACGCATCACATTGGGTTTAAACATCACTGAATCGTTTATGTTCGTGAGTGGTAATTTAAATGCAGTGAAACTTAATTGTGAACCGCATCAACAACGCAAAAACTACAGAAATGAAGGCCAATTTTGTGATTTTTGCTGTTGCAAGAAGAAAAATGTCAATAGAATTTAACAAACAAAATATAGTTTCCATCAAAACATGCACTACTTTAACTATGCACTGTCACACGAAATCCACACATCCATTTCTTTGACATAAGTCTGATGAACTAACAATTCTGCCCCGCAGCAGCTTCAGAACTTTGATTTTCAAATATATTATTTTACCTAACAGTAAATACACTTTTGAAATGACTGTAATTAATGGCCGATTTTGTTATGAATCTTTTTTTTCTGAATATTTCTGAACATAGGACAAAAGGACCGGAGATATTTGTGCCCCGAGACAAAACAGGCCACGACACCCAGCCATAGGACAGAAAAACTTTCCAAACCTAGATTAGGTTGTTAGAAACTCACGTGGAAAAGATGACATAGCATGTCCCTAAACTCGCAAACAAAACGAAAGAGGTGACCGATTGGCTGTTAAACTGTTAGTGAAAAAAGTAAATCGGTCAGCCGGCCAGCTGAAAAAGTATTCGAGGTGAAAAGTGAAAATGGTCACCGGAAAGCTAATATATAATAACAAGATTAGCCTTTTGGGATAAATTGATTTTGTTATCTAGCATTTTCGTACCAGATGCAGTTCAAAGTAAAAGTGATAAAATAACAACAAGTAAAAAAAAAATAAAATAAAAGTGTCATGTGACATAAATGTGCCATTAATACAAACGTAGCGGAAATACGAGGTTAAAAATTCCGCTTAAGTCAGGCTAAAATGAGATTAAAGGAAGGAGTGACGGTCCTGGAGGTGATGTAAACGTATATTAAAACATAAATAATTACATGGAACTGGTAACTGCAGGTATTGACCCAAAGCATTCAAACCGTGTTTTAGAAGTTTTATGTTTTCTTTGAAGTTGTGTTAATTGTCGCCTTCCTTTACCAAGTGAGTTGTTTTAGATTGCATGCAACGGTTCACAGCATATTTGTTTCAAAGAAAGGTTAGCTCCACATCGCTACCAGCAAAGATTGTATAAAGGCACGCAATCTGAATCCTCTTTAAAATGTTTTATATACTAAATCGAGCGTGTGTGTTCAAGTTTTCTAATTTATTATTTTTTGCATTATAGTTGTTTTGATATCACTATTCTTTATCAAAAGATACTGTCTGCACTTACAACTACATGTCACATTAAGAGCGAAGTTTTCTATGTGGCTTTTTAACTCTTATGTGATTTAAGCTCAATTAAACATGACTACAGCTATTATTGTATAGGATTATTATTAACATTTGGAAGGAATCGTTTTATATACAACAAGTGAAGGTAATGAAATCTAACTTTGTTAACAGGTGTTTGCGATCGGTCGTGCCTTTCCTTAAGAAAACTCCAGACAGGAAAAATGCCTTGGGGCCTTTCCGGCTTTTGGGATCTTACGCCGAAGTTGCGATCCCCACAGCTGATCTAGCGACAATTCATCCAGCGACAATTCGTCTAAATGAGATGGGTGCGACAATTTATTTGAGTGTGTGTGTGTGTACTGGGGGGGGGAGTGGGAGTTTAGTTATTGCTTGTGTGGGGGGGGGGGGGGGGGGTTAGGGATTGGGTGTGTGTATGTGTTGGGGGTGGGAGTTTAGTGACTAGGTGGGTGTGTGGGAGGGAGTTTAGTGATTGGGTGTGTGTAGGGGGGGGGGGGGTTAGTGATTGAGTGTTATGTGTGTGTCTGTGGGGGGGGGGGGGGCTCAGTGATTGGGTGTGTGTGGGGGAGGAGAGTTTAGTGATTGGGTGTATATGTCGGGGGGGGGGGGGGCTTAGTGATTGGGTTAGGTCTATATATCTTCTATATCTTTCCACAGGCATCACCTGCTCAGGGAATTAAGATTTTCCAGAGTGCGTGAGGATTGAGGGGTGCACAACGGCCATTCAAACTGCAGCAGTGCAGATGTTGGGCCCGATCTGCTGGTCAGCCCCATCTGCAGATGGGCCTGTCCCGTTTACGGATCGCCAAACGGGAGGCCCATCTGCAGATCGGCCTCCCGTTTGGCGATCCACAGATGGGACAGTCCCTTTTGTGGATCTTTAGTTGCTTCCCATCTGCAGATCGGAACGGTTGGCCCATCTGCGGATATTTTGGTAACTCCTAAAAAAGTAATTTAAAAATGTTTTAAATATATCTATTGTATAAAATGTTATTTCTTTTACTAAGCCAAAGTAGTTCATAGCATAAAAGTTGGTGACAAAAATAGGGTTCTTTTTATTCAAGTTTCATTTAACAATATATTTGCAGATGGGCCTGTCCGATCTGCAGATGGGAAGCAACTAAAAATCCGCAAACGGGACTGTCCCATTTGTGGATCGCCAAACGGGAGACCGATCTGCAGATGGGCCTCCCGTTTGGCGATCTGTAAACGGGACAGGCCCATCTGCAGATGGAACGGATCGGCAGATCGGGTCTAACACAGAAACTCTTGGGCATTGATAGAATTTCTTTTGGTTAGAATAACTGGGCTATAAGTAGGCTAGAATAATTTTCGTTTGTTGCTGAGTCAGACGATATAACTATGGAATGCCATTTTCATATTTATTAGAGAATTACTGGTCTCAAGAATTAATTTTTGATCTCAAAAATTGATTTTCTGATATCAAGAATTAATTTTTAATCTCAATAAATACATATTTTGATATTAAGAATTAATTTTTGATATCTGTAATTGTATATCTTCAAATATGTTCTTGATCTCAAAAAATAATTCTTCATATCAATAAATATTTAGAGATATCAAGAAATATTTATTGATCTCATAATGATTTATTGATATCTAAAATTGATTTTTTGAGATCAAAAATTCAATTCTCGATAGCAAAAATGAAATATTTGAGAGAAAAATATCAATTTTGAGTTCAATGCTTCACTTTCCTTTTACTGATATCAAGAATTTATTTCAGACATCATTATTTCAGAATGATACTTTTTAATTTGTATTTTGAAATCTGCAAATGATTTTTTGATCTCAAAAATCTATTTATTTTAAATAAAAATTCAGAAACAAATATCTGTAAATAAATAATGACTGGTTCTTGTATACAGAATCTTTTATTTAGATTTTTACTGTACAAAAAAGAAGCAATTCTTGAGATCAAAAATTGTGTTGCTAATATGGATCTCAGTAAAGTTTTCATCTCCAAAATTTGATTGACGATTCGTTAAATTTTATGTAAATGTGTGTCTCCCTTAAGATTTTTTAAGTTTGTAAAATTGAATTGTGATCTCAAAAATAATTTTTTGCCATCTAAAATTCAATTATTGATAGCAAAATATAAATTACTGAGATCTACATTGATTTATTGATATCTTTAATTATATTTTGATATCAAAAATTAGCATTAAATGTTTATGGAATGCCGTTTCAACATTAATATTTTAAGATCAATAATAACAACATAATTTTTGATCTCAAGAATTGCTTCTTTTTTGTACAGTAAAAAGTTAAAATAAAGATTGTGTATACAAGGACAACCATTATTTTTTTACAGATGCGTGTTTCTGAATTTTTTTTTTTAAAATAGACTGATATTTTGATATCAAGAATCAGTTTTTGAGATCAAAAATCGTTTGCAGATTTCAAAAGACAAATTAAAAAGTATCAGTCTGAAATAATGATATCTGAAATAAATTCTTGATATCAATATAAAGAAAATCAATTACTGAGCTCAAAACTGATATTTTGCTCTCAAATATTTCATTTTTGCTATCAAGAATTTAATTTTTAATCTCAAAAGATTAATTTCAGATATCAATAAATGATTTTTTGATATCAATAAATATTTCTTGATATCTCTAAATATTTCTTGCTATCAAAAATTATTTTTTGAGATCAAGAATACACTTAGAGGTATCAAAAATACAATTACAGATAGCAAAAATGAATTCTTGATATCAAAATATGGATTTATTGAGATCACAAATTAATTCTTGATATCAAAAAATCAATTTTTGAGATCAAAAATTAATTCTTGATATCAATAATTCACTAATAAATGTGAAAACGGCATTCAATAAATGTTATAACGGCATTCCATAGAGATCCGGATTCGTTTTATTTCAATACAGCGGCGATGTGATTGCCAGTGGTAAATGCGAAACAGATTAAACAATCGGATTAACCTTACTACTCTTGGAGGATAAAGGCGGGTTGAAGTGTGCCAGCAGCAGAAAGAAAATGAATAGAGAAAATAATAGAGAGGGAAAGCTAGAATGGCTTGGGGATGTGAACAGGGGACCGAAAGAAAAAAAAACGAAAACAATAGCGGGGTTGGGGGGCTAGCCTTGGTGGGGGGGGGGGGGGGAGCTGGACAGGGGGCAAAAAAAAAAAAACAATTTGGGGGGATAGCCTAGTCATCTTCCCCCGGGGATGGGGGGGATGTGTACAGGGGGGCAAGATATACTGTTACACAGGTGGAACACAACACCACCGTCATCTCTCTGTAGCTGCTCCTGTCTCGTGCGACTTGGTGGGCTGCGTCCCAGGAGAGCTCTGTGCCAGATCAGCCGGCGTTTTCTTTCCAACTCGAGATCATTTTCAGCACCTCTTGGAATACGGAACTGTTCCACTCTTATCACGAGGCTGAGCCACGTTAGTCTTGAGGTGTTTGATATCCATAACAATACCGCTGCTAGCTTTTTTTTTCTTAGCATATACATGACTCAATGCTGGATATCTCGGAGCCGAATGTATATTTTAACCAGCGACATTTTGTCGAGCGACATTTTTACACAATGACATTATGCCGAAATTGGCATCTCCGACATTTAGCCGAGATAACTGTGTATCATTTTAACTGATTAGTCAAAATATTCGAGTTGAAATTTCCTTTGCGACATAGTATGATCCCCCCACCCCAAACTACCCATTTTATACTCAATTTGTCCTCCGAAACAGCTGAGCCTATTTATTCCATTCTTTGGTTCTTTGTTTTATGTGATTCTTCAGGAAAATTAGGCAAATGGACTTCGATGATAATAGCAATTTAACAGCTTCTGCTATACAATTTCAATGTCTTGTAGTCACTGGTAACAGAAAAATGGTAACGGAAATAGTGGTAGACAGAAAAATGGTAGTGTTAAAAACGGAAAAAAAATGGTAAAGTAATTTTAACACAGTGAAAATTCATCAATGTATTCAATCTTTATTTAACGTATCATAAACGTTTCATAATATACAGTCCTCAGTGACACCTGAGCAATACCAGGTGTTTACTGCAAGGGGACTTCTAATCTGCCCGTAATGTGCACGCAGGGATCATGAAGCCTCTAGAAATAGACACAAAGCCTAGCGTATTCGGGTGTCTATGGACTTTCTTTGATGTTAAGTAAGGTATCCAGATATTTTACAGAGCGAAATTTGCCGAAATGCCACCTGCGACATTTGGCCGAGATTTATAATTGAGGGAGATCTCTTTTTAACTGATTCGTCAAGTGGTGGTTTGTTTCTTTTTTATTGACGGGCCAAATGGAAACAGGTAAAAAGTGAGGTAATAATGTGTAATTTTTGGTGAATTCTTTTTATACTTTGAAACTACCAATCAGGCAAGTACCTCTCAATTTATTATTTCATTAATTGCCTTTTTATTAAACTGCTCGATTGCTCCGTTAAGAGATAAATTGATCACTTTCCGGAGATAGTATATAAAGGCTGTAGGATTAATTATTTCAGTAATCGTCGTTGCAGTGAATTGCTGAATTTTAAATATTGATTTCAAAGATGTGTTGATGCATTCATAGAGCGATTTCAAATCCTTATTTCAAAGATTTCTTGTTCCATTAAGCGCTAAAATAAACATGTGCTGGAGATGGCATTTAACAACTGTGCAATTGCAATATTCATCGAATTGCAATTTACAACAGCAATAAAAACAAGACGCTGAAATTGCACAGCATTTCATTGATCCGGTCATTAGTCGCATGAGATGGTAGTGATTTTAAGAATCTATCAAACTGCGATTATCATGGGATTGCAATTGCTTTTTTTCTCCTAAGAAATCATAGAAAACAAAGTATACAAGACCATCGGATAATCAGGCCCAGCTATTCCTGAGAACAAATTTAGTGTGCATAAAACTGGCCGTTAAAAAAAAATAATTCATACTATTTCGCAATGAAAATTTCAACACGAAGAATTTGACGAATCAGTTAAAAAGATATCCCCCACAATAAAATCTTAGCTAAATGTCATAGATGCCAATTTCGACAAAATGTCATTCGGTAAACTGTCGTACATTCGTTGAGTAAGCATGTTTCTTCGAAAAACATTGAACTTGATCTATATCTGAGAACATTAAAATTGATTTATCATTTTTTTTCGTTTTTAACGCTTAATGATTTTCCATTTACGGCTACTTCCGTTACCATTTTCCGCACCGCATTGTACACACACACAAACACGCACATAACGGACGACGGATAGCCCACAAGTGATGGAAATAGTCCACCGACGAAAAGCATCAGAAATAATGAAAAAAATGAACACGGCCGTCAGAAAGATCTGCGGTAATAAATAGAAAGAACTATATCTGTCTGGTTTAAGTGCGAGTGACAGTTTGATGCCGTCCTCCATATAAACTGTGTGTAGAGATAAGGGCGTCATTTCAAATGCAATGCACTTTCTTTCACATAACAACACGGATTCAATATTTGTTTGGTTATAGTTATTTCCATTCGTACACATTTCGTGGAAACATGTGTAATGCGTTATATATTTATTCAGAACAAATAAAGAACATTAGAGCGAGATAAAAAAGACTAATAAGACACAAGTCTTTTGCTGTTAGACCATTGCCAAAAATCAACAGATAATGTGACACGTGCGAGTCTGTACATACTTTTGCCTAATTCAGTAATGGAAAAAATACTACATCTTGTGCTCAATCATTTTCGAGCTGTCCGCAATTTCACGAACATTTTTTGCTTATTTCTTAAGATTTAAATGTTTTTATACATACAATAGAAACTCCTTAAAGGTCCTTCCCGTACAAAAGAGTAGTCCTGCCCTAATTTACAGGTGTAATATTTTGTCTCAAATGGGTATTTTCATACAACTACATAAAACAACACCGGTTAGCCGTCTTTTTAAAGTAAAACTCATTTTGCCTTATTAGCGACCTGGCAGGGTTTTAGCAGGGGAGTGCAATGGGGCTTCGCATGTGCCGTTCGCTCCGTCGTTCGTATTTGTATACGCGCTTGCGTATTGGACAACTTTCCAGAGTGTCCCTTCTCACAGTTCTTAATGCCTCGGACCCTTCCATTAGACTGACGCCGGGCCTCGACAAATGACTCGGTGCTTTGGTACACACATTGGTACTACATCAATAACGGCGCTGTAATATACAACAGGTTGGATTTTCATGTGATTAACAACTACGCGTAAGAAAACCCGCATCCGTGAAGCACCCATGAAAAGGCATGTCCATATTTTAAAATTATCACTCTACAACGTCAAGAATACAATTAGTGTCGAATTTCTTACTTGTATGAATACCAATTCCTTTCTTTTAAAAGAAACGTGTTTAACATCAAAGAAGACAACTGCCAAATTAAATCACACACACACACCAACAGGCAAATAAAAGCCAGAATCACTTGTCTGAAAAATACAGCTAAAATTTTGGCACTCATAGTTGAATGCAATTTTAATAAAAGACCTTGTTTGCCTTAAGACATTTCACCTCCGTCATTAATTCATTTATTGTAAATGGACGCCTTCACACCCGCGAGTGTCTTTTTCTTGGTTCTACAATTTCACAGCACAGAACCAGAACAAATACGCCATATTTGCACTTTTTTATTGTCTACAGGTTTATTCTTTCAAGTGCACATTAATACTTACTGAAGCACAACAATTTCCTATTGATATAAATTGCACCGCTTAGTAACTTAAAACTGCAATAAACAAACTGTTTTCTTGCATATAGAACAGTTTTTTTCTATTTAAGCGCAATTTGCTTACGTTTACTAATGCCAAAAGAACACAAAATCACGGTAAATTAGTTAATTCGTGTAGAATTTAGCTTCTTCAATAATGCAATATTGATTCGCCTGTTGTGAAGCCTCGAGGAATTCTTGAAATAATCGAACAGGATTGAAACTGTCTACAGTTATATTACTACTCTGATTTCCAAGTTATTCCGGACTAAGACGGTAAATTGAAAGAAAAAAAAACGCGGGACAATTTCCGGGAAAAAGACTTTTCTTTCTGACCTGATTTAGATTAGAGTGGCCAGGGGGGGGGGGCGTATTTTTATGCAATTAAATAACCTTATACATCGATTCACAAATTAAATATTATACTCTTTTTGTGCAGTGGCTATTTTATGCACATTTTACTGTATATTAGCATGTACACTTTCATTTTTTTTCACTGATTAATAAGCAGTATAGTTTTTTAAAAAATTGATATTTTCTCAATATTTTGCGTACGTGCGTACAGAGGGGAGATGGGGGGGGGGGGGGGGGGTTGGCCACTGCGTACGCACTGAGTACAGGGGGGAGGGGGTGTCAAAAATTGACAAATTTTTGCGTACGCACTTTATGGATGGCACCTAAATAACTGTCCGGTGCCCAGTCCCATTGTGACTTGATTACTTCAGGGGGTAAACCGCGGCGGAGGGTGTGAGCGCTGTACCGGGCGCCAACCAGGCAGATTTCGCGCCCGTTTCTGTCCTAGCAATGAGGCAAAGGCCGTGTGGATGAGTTCGCCCTGCTATATGTAAGAAAACAGGGCCGTAGCGGGAGGCCTGGCTGTCAACGAAGTGGCTGCGCGAAGCCATAAATGAGCACAGGTTGGACTCCGAGACAGAGGGCACTGGCACTAGAAGCTGTCGAGGGAAGTCGCCGGGAATCTAAAAAACTATAACAGCGCCACCTTCACATAAGGTCACGTCATCGCGGCGGAGGTTCATAATTTCGGTTTGGAGGTCAAGGTAACCGTGGTACATTTTATATAACGTCTTTTAGGCCCATAGGGTCGAAAATAAGCTGAAAATCTCTAACCGTTTTCGAGATAATGGTCAGCTTCCGGTTTTTGACCTTGACCATGACGGAGGAGGTCAAGGCCACCGAGGTTCCTCTTATATAACGTCTTTTAGGCCCAAAGGGTCGAAAATAAGCTCACAATTGCTCTACCTCTAACCGTTTTCGAGATAATGGACAATTTTTCTCTAACGGGTTACGATATACAAAGGTCACTTGACCTTGACCCTGAATGTCGACATTCAGTCCACGATGTTACTGCCTACTGACACCGTACATTTGAGTGCTACTTCTGGTAATTTTACGTGATGAATAGGGGTTTGAAAAAATATTTTGACCTCTATTTGACTTTGACCTTGAAGATCAAGGTAAAAACATTTTGCGAATTCTACGACAACTCATTACCCTCTATGTCTCTGCGAAATGCTGTCTTTCTACTACAAACGCTGTAGGAGGAGTTTTCTAGAAACCATTTTAAGGTCAAAATTACTTTGACCTCAATTTGACCTTGACCTTGAAGGTCAAAGTCAAAAAAATTTTGTGACATCTCATCACCCTCTATTTCTGTACCAAATTTCATCGTCCTACGTCAAATGGCGTAGGAGTTTTCTGGAAATCCACGAGACGGAAAACAAAAACAAAAAAGGAAGGAATAAACAGCCAGAATTCTTAGCAAAGCATACAAATTTGCAAACTATGTTTGCAAGTGGGAAATATTTCAAGTCCAAATTCATTATTCCTAGTGGCCTACTGAGAAAAATAATAAATAAAAAATAAAAAATAGAAATACAAACTGGAATGCTTCAGGTTAATTCACGCCGCCAATTTCTTAAACTTTATTAGGAAATGTATATAGATGGAGACACGGTTCGGTTCCGTGAACTTCAATATTTCGGTTCGGTTCGATTTTTTTTTCGATACGATTTCGCAAAAATTGTTATAATTTTGCCTACGTCTATAATATTTGTATTTAGCTAAATAGTTACCGTATAACAACCAATAATGTCTTTTAGTTATGTGATTTGAAACAAAAAGACCTGTTTATAACATTTATAACGCTGAAATTGATAAATTAGAAACTATTTTTTAAAGGCACCATTTCTTTAATATTTATTCGGTGACGAAACGCCTACAACAGGTCTCCCAAAATACCTTCTAATGATTTTATTAGTGCGGGGACTACAGTATTCTGATTTGTCCGTCTGTCTGTCTGTCTGTCTGTTGACACTTGAGGTACACGATTTTGTGTAATGTATATCCAAAAAAGCGGGGGCGAATACGGCTCCTATGCCTGTGTGAAAATGTCCCCCACCATTTGCAGATGTTCAATAAGTGTTTTTTGTGTCGATACTTGCACTCGTTTAAAATATCTAAAATATTTAAAAACTAATAGAAACGACAATTTAGTATAAACATCTCAAATAACAATCCATCTTATTTCACGTCACTGAACTTAGTATTAAGTTAAAGTATACCCTAAACAATCATCAATGTTTTGCCCTAATTTAAGTATGAGTACATCACAAAGCAGCCATTACAGTTTTGTTCCAACTTGAAAACATTTACAGAGTTTCTTAATTATAATGTCATAAACAGAACGCCTTAACACAGAACACAAGAAGCTTTAAATCTTAAACTACACTTAGCAGACATAACGCTACTGCCGCTAAAGGAACAGTGACATATGTGCATATTTTATTTAAAAAGAGCAACATTAGTTGAGAGTGAAGCAGTACCTTATTCCAAAGCTGTCCACTCTCAGTGAAAAAGAAACTACAAAAAAGCAAAAAAAATACCGCGGTTTTTCTCTTTTGGCTTTTAACCGAACCGAAACGAAGAAGCACTGTCGGTTTTCTGTTACGGTGCGAATCGCTTCTAATGGAGACATAGTTTACCAGTTCGTCACGCTACCAACATGTTTCTACATTGTTATGTTATACCATACTGATGATTCTACCATGTTACGCAGTGTCTGAAAGATGCTTGTTGCGTGACGTCATGCTGCAGAGATGCCTCGGCTTTGTTACACCAAGCTTCGTTTGTCTTGTTTAACCATGCGGTCAAGATGCGTCTGTCGTATTAAGCCAGGCTACCAAGCTAGTTTCTTGGGTTAAGCCACGCCGTCGAACTGCTCAACATGCTGTTCAGCTACATTGGCTCTATTAAGCAATTCATTCAAGCTGTGTGTGTCGTGTTCAGCCATTCGGTCAACATACTTCTGTCGTGTTAAGCCATTCTGTTCAGATGCATCAGCCATGTTAAAGTATTCTGTCAAGATGGATCTGTCGTGCTAAGCCACGCTGTCCAGCTACGCCTGCTGTCAAGATGCGTCTGTCGTCTTAAGCCATTCTGTCAAGCTGCGTCTATCGTATAAAGCCTTTCTGTCAATAAGTGTCTGCTGAGTCAAGCCATTCTGTCAAGCTCTGCGTGTCACGATAGACAACAGAGACCTTTTGTAAGATGTTAACTTTTCAAATTTTACGTATGAGAAAATTCCTGAAATAAGAAATAAAATCTTTTGGTAAAAAGTATTTTGCAAGAAGCAAACTTTATTGCCAGTAAAAGCGAGTAAGTGTTTGCAGGGTACATACAGCTGACCAGCGGACAAGTGGCCACCTACTGTGGTGTCGACCAGACAAATAACCAGCAACTACACTCACCAACAGAGAAGTATTACTTTTTTTTCATTTATTTTTTTATTTCACTAATATCACTTGTTTTTTTACGAAGGCAATTAAGACTGTGTGCGCGTGTGCCTTAGGATTAGGATTACTGAGGGCATGAAGGCAGTGAGTAGACTGCGCTCAATTTGGGATTAAGATAGGTCAGTATATTGACCAGCCGCCGTATTCACGAAAGTTAAACCATTGGGTTAACCCATAACTAAATCCAAAAAGTTAACTTCGCGGTTTAAACCAAGTTTAAACCATTGGTTAACTTGTGTCATATTCACGAAAGTTAACTATGGTTTAAACCAGTGGGTTAAACCAAAAAGTTAACCCTGCTCGTGAGGTGGGTTAAACCAGGATTAAGTTCCTGAGAATTGTCTGAGTCATATCATTTGTGTTCCTCCTCCTTTTTCCTATCTAGGAGGGGGAACGGCAATGAAATACAAATGTGTTTGAAACTGACTTGTAATCCAAAATACCAAGTTTGCAGACTAAATCATGGAGAAAGCATTGACGAGTACAGCATTTTGGAGAGGGAGGGTCGCACAGGCCCGTATTATATATGAAAACAACACTATATTTACCAGTGGCGGATCCAAGGAAGAAAGGGGCGGGGCGTTTATTGATTTTAATGCCCCCACCTCTAGATTTAAAAAAATTGACTGTAAAACTTCGGGTACTACTATGGGTATGCCCCCTCTCTCTCTCTTTCTCTCATTCAAGCAACGGTTACGATGATAGTTCGCTACGAAATCACCTCTCTCTCTTTCTCTCTCTCTCTCTCTCTCTCTCTCTCTCTCTCTTTTTTTTGTTTCGTCTTTTTTCTTTTGCTTTTTTTCATTAATTAGGCAGTCATTGCATTCACTTTGCGATTATGTCGGTAGTTTGCTACGAAACAACTTCAATTTATGTACGTCATTTAGACGTTCACTGGGGGTCATTGCGCATGTTTTTTTTTTCAAATATGTTATTCTGCAAAGTCATAATATTGTTCACTTACACCAACCCCGGTCCAAGTCTAGGCAACCCAATCTTAAAAGGTGTTTCGAAATGAAAATAAACAAAACACAATTATTTTTTCCCTTTCCAGTGAGTGCCATTCTCTTGGAAAATCCCTGGGAATTCCCTGTATTCTCCCCCAGTAATGATGACGTATTTGGGTTAACTGCGGTTTAACTAAAACCAAAAGTTAAACCATTGGTTTAGTTAAACCACGCTTAAACTTCTTTTGTGAATATGGTTTAAACCATTGGTTTAGCTAATCCAAACTTTTTGGTTTAACCCACTGGTTTAACCCAATCAGTTAAAATAAAGAGTTAACTTTTGTGAATACGGAGGCAGTTCTGTTGAGATTAAGTACTCAGGATAAAAGTAATGCATTTCTCACATCTTTATTCATCATAAGAAGCATCTCCAGTAAAACAAATGGCATTTTACCACAAATGCACTAAAGGCACATCTAATTGACACATTCCACGTAAAATAACCGTCAAAGCCAAATAAGTTTTACTCATTGATAGGCCTAATCTCACACTGGGTCCAATGCCTTTAAGAAACACTCCTAGATTTTGTCTGCCGGCGTCAAAATTTTCATAGTATGATACGCAATGAGTAGACCGGCGGGGTCTACCCGCCGCCTTCATGCCCTCAGTAATCCTAAATCCCAGGCACAGGCACACACAGTCTTAATTGCCTTATCCCAAAAGTAATTGACCACGACGACTCAAGATAAAACTTAAACCTTGCTTCATACAAAACAAAGGATATTAGTGAAAAAAGTATTTGAAAATAGTTAAATTATTTAATAAATAATTATAGGTGGTCAGTTGTAAGTCCCTAGAGGGTCAGTGTAGTAGCTAGTTATTTGTCAGGTGGTCACTTCATTGGGTAGCCACCATAGTAGTTGGTCAGTTGTCCTACACCGTGTATGCTGTCTGTTTGAAAAGATTTGCGAATTATGCACGTTTTTATTTTAAATATGAGTTAATTTGAGTAAGTTACCCGACTCTGAATATGAATCGACGCTGTATTCTGACCGGTGGAAAAGGATGCAAATCTATCCAAATGTTTATCCAAATTATATCGTATTCCAGAGATAATCTTTCCAAATCAAATGTGACAAAATGTATTCAACGTGTATATAAGGATTCCGGGTTAATTATACTAACATAATAAAAATGTGCAGTTGCAAAAGTAGTGTGCAGGTGTAATAAAGTCGTGTTAAGCTATTATCAAGATGGGTTTGCTGTGCTAAGCCATTCTATCAAGATGAGTCTGTCAAAATGGATCTGCCGTGTTAAAGGACGCTGTCGAGCTGCTCCTGTAGTGTTAAACCATGCTGTCAAGATGTGTCTGCCGCGTTAAACCATTGCCAAGATGGGTTTGCCGTTTTAAGCCATTGTCGAGATGAGTGTGCCCGTATTAAGCCACGTTGTCGAGCTACGCTTGAAATGTTAAGCCATTCTGTCAAGATGTGTCTGTCGTGTTAAGCCATTCTGTCAAGATGTGTCTGTCGTTATAGCCATTCTGTCAAGATGGGTCTGCCGTATTAAATCACTGTCAAGATGGGTTTGCCGTGTTAAGCCATTGTCGAGATGAGTGTGCCCGTATTAAGCCACGCTGTCGAGCTACGCTTGAAATGTTAAGCCATTCTGTCAAGATGTGTCTGTCGTGTTAAGCCATTCTGTCAAGATGGGTCTGCCGTATTAAATCACTGTCAAGATGGGTTTGCCGTGTTAAGCCATTCTGTCACGATGTACCTGTCGTATTAAGCCATTGTCAAGACGGGTCTGTCGTGTTCAGCTATTCTGTCAAGATGCAGCTGTCACGTTAAGCCATTCTGTCACGACAGATCTGCCGTGTTAAACATTTTCAAGATGGGTGTGACGTATTGAGCTATTGTCACGATGGATCTGTTGTGTTAAGCCATTATCGGGAAAGGTCTGATGTTTTAAGCTTGCCTGTTAACATTGGTCTGAAGTGTTGGGCCATTCTGCAAGACGAGTGTGTTGTATTAAGCCACCCTGTCGAGATGAGTATGCTTTATGCCATTCAGTGAAGATGATCTGTTGTGTCAGCCACGCTGTTCGAGTTGCGTTTGTCATGTTAGGCCATGCTGTAAACACACGTTTGTCGTGTTAAGCCATGTGTCAAGACTTGTCTGTCGTGATAAGAAGTTCTGTCAAGCTCTGCGTGTCACGACAGACGACACAGACCTTTTGCAAGAAGTTATCTTTCCAAATTTTACGTATGAGAAGATTTCTGAAATAAGAAGTTATATCTTTTGACAAAAAGTATTTTACAACTAGACCGTTTTCGCTACCAAGTAGCGAAAATTACACTTGGGGGCCACACAAAACGAATCTGAACTCTTAAACTTCAGAACTGGCCACGAACGAGGAGGTGAAGGTTACCAAGATACCTATACCCTTATCTTTCCTTCAGGCCCAAACGGTCGAAAATAAACTTAAAATCGCACTACCTCTAACCATTTTTGGAACTTCCGGTTTTCGACATTGACCATGACCGAAATGGTTAAGATCACCGAACTACCTCTAATATAACGCTTTTTAGGCTAAAAGGGTCGAAATAACCTCAAAATAGATCTATCTCTAACCATTTTCAAGATACTGGTTAACTTCTGGTTTTTCACCATCAATATGGCCGAGGTGGTCAAGGTCACCGCGGTACCTCTGATATATAGTCTTTTAGGCCCAAAGCGTCGAGAATAAGCTCAAAATGGTTCTGTCTCTAACCGTTTTCGAGATAATGGTCAATCGTTTTCTAAGCTCATGGTAAAAAACGCGGATGTAACGACGTCTCATCACCCTCTATCAGTGAGCCAAATTTCGTCATTCTTTAGCAATCGGGGAAAACACAAACGCTGCAGTCAGCTTAGCTTGCACACACATGTTGTAATCGCTCTCGTTGTAGACAGTCGGGCGATCAATAGGCCAGTGGCAAAATTTCAATGTCCATTTTTACATATTAAATGTTAATGCATTTTGTTTACTTGAGCTGGAGCAACTACACATCCTACATTATGTCTCTGCCGAATTTGGTCGTCCTAGCCATAGCAGTCTCAGAGGAGTTCGCGTGACAAGGTTTCAAATTTTACATTTCAATGTCTCTTTTTATATATAAAATATTCACGAATTTCTTTAAAAATTGAGCTGGACCAACCAGACATGCTATACTATGCCTCTGCCAAATTTGGTCGTCCTAGCCCTAGCCGTCTCAGAGGAGTTCGCGTGACAAGGTTTTGGCGGAAAAAAGGAAACATACGGAAACACTTTTCCGAATCGTACGAAAGCAATAAACTAGGGGATTGAAAATCAGCAAGTGTAACAAATAAAATTTATTTTCAATAAAAATAAGTAAGTGTTTGCTTTCTGTTTGAAAAGAAGCACGAATTAGATGTTAGGTTCATATTTCAAACATGAGATCATTTGAGTCAAGGTGTTTTACTCTGTCTAGTCATGTCGTCAAGATGCTTATGTGAAGTCAAGTCATACCGCCTATCCAAAGTTAAGTCATATCGTCAAGATGCCTAGGCTAACTTAAGTCTTACCGTAAAGGTGCCAATGCTACTACAAGTCAAATCGCTAAGATTCCTGTGCTATGTATAGTCATACCATCAAGATGCCTATGTGCTGTTAAGTCATACCCTCAAGATGCCTATGCTATGTACAGTCATACCCTTAAGATTACCATTGCTGTGTATAGCCGTACCATCAGGATGCATATGCCATGTAAAGTCATATCATCAAGAAGCCTATGCGTCATACCCTTAAGATTTCTATTGCTATGTATAGTCACACCATCAAGATGCATATGCCAGGTAAAGTCATACTATCAAGATGCCTATGCTATGTATAGTCATACCCTTAAAATTTCTATTGCTATGTATAGTCATACCATCAAGATGCATATGCTATGTAAAGTCATACTATCAAGATGCCTATGCTATGTATAGTCATACCCTTCAGATTCCTACTGCTATGTATAGTCATACCATCAAGATGCCTATGCTATGTTAAGTCATAACGTCAAGATGGCTATGATATTGGCAGCCATACCGTTGAGATTCCTATGCCATGTATAGTCACACCATCAAGATGCTTATGCTATTGTGAGTCATACCGTTAAGATTCCTACGCTATGTATAGTCACACCATCAAATGCCTAGCGCCTATGCTATGTTAGTCATACCGTCAAGATGCCTATGCTATTGCGAGTCATACCGTTAAGATTCCTACGCTATGCATAGTCAGACCATCAAGATGCCTGTGCTATTGTGAGTCATACCTATAAGGGTCCTACGCTATGTATAGTCAGACAATCAAATGCCTATGCTATGTTAGTCACACCATCAAGATGCCTGTTCTATTGTGAGTCACACCATCAAATAGATGCCTATGCTATGTTAGTCATGCCGTCAAGATACCTATGCTATTGTCAGTCACACAGATGCCTATGCTATGTTAAGTCATTCCGTTACGAAGCCTCGGTGATGTCATTCCGCAGAACAGACTTCTGCACAGCCGATGGATGAGAACGTTCGGCCGTTATAAATACACGTGCACTATACCAAACCGAACATACAACGCAAATTGCTTTTAAACCCTTTTACTGAAAACTTCACAAGAAATATTGGATATTACGCGACGCTTTGCTTAATTGTTTCTGACACAATATTTGGGGATTATATAAAATGCCGCATTTATGACTACAAAAAGTAATTTTCATTATTGCGTCAACCAAATCTTTCCAATAGCAAATACTTCTAAAGCATTTATGTGCTTCAATTTACATAAAGAATATTTGATAAGAATCGCCGACTGACAATAAGAATGCCAATCTCGAAATGACCACAACTGGCCATGTAATTACTTGAATCATTTTGTGTTGTGACAAGCCTGGCCATAGTTGAATTGTAACAAATAGAGCTTTACTCCCACAGCGGGGCAGAAGAATGTATTTGGAGCGTCGCATAAAGCTTTAGTTAAAACTGACCACATATATATAATGTATTGTATTCTTTGCACAGTGTATGGCTTAATACAATCTCAGTCAACATTGCACCATTCAGAATGTGTCACAGCCCGTAGAAAATGCCTTCACTTGCTGTAAGCAAAGACCCCTCGCCCCTACAATGGAATACACATACAAAAGTAGTGCAAATAATTATCACACTGGCCCCTCTCGGCTATAATTCGCATTATAGTCTTCCCCCCAAAAGAATAAATCTTCGATTCGACCCAAGCAATTAGCAATCTCTACAGCTTGGCAGGTCATTCATTCAGTAAATCCTTCAAGCATAAACACATAACTTATCTCTTGTGACCAACTGCTAAACTTAAGAAAGTGGATTATGTATTGGCCGAGTAAATATGACATTGGTCGGATTGCGCCCAAGTGCTGAACAACACATATTCTTTTCTTACATTATTTAGTTACATATAAGAAAACATCGCCTGCTTTTTTGTGTATATGCGAAACTTGTCTGATCAAGTTTCTATATCAATTTTACAAAAGCACATAAGAAATACTTAACTTCATGGCAGTTAAAATCACGACTTGTAAAGAACGGTTATATGCCGTGGCTTGAAACTTCAAAAAAAAAAAAAAAAAAAAAAAAAAAAAAAAAAGATGACGACTGTAATTAAATTGATATCAAGCAATATTTTCCTACCATTATTTAAATCACCTACACAAGTAGCAACTTGCATATACGCAAAACATAATTACACGGGCATTGCAATTTTGAAATTCTTCTTTTTTTGTGACTTTGCAACTGGGTTTATACAACTGAGGGTGTTTTCAAAGTGTTATAAACTACGTCAATTTTACTGTGCCTTTCCTGTCATTGTCGAATCTATCATTATGGAATACAGGGCCGAATATAGGGCGTATGTGAGAGATAGTGGGGTAAAAATAGAAGTGTGGGCACTGAAATAATACACATCCATTAAGGCTTGCAATTCTGGTAAAGTTTCTTGGAGAAAATAAAACAGGTCGGGTTGATTTTTTATTGTGGATTTTTGAACTAGTATTGGCAGTCTTACATCGATTTAAAAATATTTAAATAATTAAATAACGGGATTTACTGTAAAATTTCTAATTCTGACCAGTCTATTTTTCCTCGTTTTCATTCAGCCTTTTTAGGCATGGCCAAATTACCTATTTTAACATGATTTCCTGAATTTTAGTGGTACGATCTTGATCTAGAAACAACATTTATTTTTCTTAGTAGCTGCCACAAAAGGTCACTTTCTGAATTATTGAGGCCGCCATAAGGCTAGAACCAGTGAACGTGTTTTTCCATGACGTGGTTTTATGTTTTCTGGAATATAAGAAGCAGTATGGATTTGATTGGTTTCAGCTTTTTTTATTTTAACTTTTGTCCAGTTGTTAAGTACAACGTAAAACTTTGTAATGGGTACTCATATCTATGTGAAGTACAACGTAAAACTTTGTGATGGGTACTCAACGAAGGCTTACATTTGTACTCGTGCCGAAAAGACTTTTGTACTGATAATCGTCAGAGCAGCAGTTCACTGGTAGAGACGGAAAATTCACACCTCAATTTGAAAGATCAGTTATTAGTTTGCAGACTCAAAAGCGGGCGCAGGATAAAGATGCCCCGGTAAACAACTTGATAGCACTGCCTCTAATGCGTAATGCATCTCCCGGGAGTGGTCATCATACCCGAGCCTCCACCTTACCCCCTCTCCTTCCACCTCCGTGTGGCCGGCCCTGCCAGCACAACAACCATGTGTAAGTAAGAACCCCCTCCCCCCACCCCCTTCGTGATTAATATCCTACCTGTTGTTAACAGTGCACTTTTTCAACTCCTACTTGCTTCCACCCCGTGTGGTATATTGCTACAAAAAAATGCACAATGCCAATGCCATTTCCAAAACCATTTGCGTATGCTAATTTTACAAAGGGCGTAGTTTTCAGGTTTTATATGTTTCAAATAATTCAACAAACAACAGGCATATAGCTTTCTCAAAGCAATGAGAGCAAATTGCAAGCAATCGTGCCTCGTATACCCGCACATGAGTAATTCTCACATCTGCGAGATTTACAAAAAAACTGAGGCAGTAAAACAAAACTTGTTCGTACATGAAATCTGTTAAACTATCAAGACATGAGCCTCAGTTTTAATATCTAAGTATATATTATTTCACCACGAGCAGCTGTGAAAATCTTGACAGGACTGAGTGCAGGGTGGGTGGGTGCTTGGGTGGCACTGTATTGAAAGAGAAAGCCATGCCAGGGATGTCATAAAGTGCATCTACCAAAGCCAATGAGTTTTTCGGACCTAGTACAGCTAGGCGAATGGCCTTGGGCACAGCTGAAGTACCTTGTGAAAATTACTGATTACGGGGCAAGCATTAGCGCGTATTTTCACGTGAGCTTGATAAGTTGCCCGATTTTAAGGCACATAGCCATAAATTACCATAACTCTAAATTACCTGTGTAACTGCAACGTATATCAGTAGCGCCCAACTTCTTTCAACAAAAAAAGCTGGGGTTTCGTTCAATTATACAGAGTCTTAAAGTGCAATAAATAATTGTAAAGACTTTTTTTCTTTTATAAGATTCCAAAGATAAAATGTAATAGCAGCATTTAAATTACTTTGCATATTCTTTTCTTGCAGTCAACCCCACCAGAAAAAAAAGTCATAATTTTTACATTTCTTTGGCACTGCAATAAAGAAAACAGTTTGTGTAGAATGACGGTGAAACACCTTACAATGACAAGTTTGCGTTAGCTTAGAAACTACAGTCTATAATTAAGCGCCGCTATAACTATTCAGTTCTACAGCATACATTAACACATCCTGCTAAAGAAACGAAGCTGCTGCAAAAAAAGGAAATTTCCGATAGATTCTTTTTACAAGACGAAAACGTCATTCTCCAATTTTATATTGCAATAGGGTCGTGGAGGCAAGGAGAGCTTTCACAGAAAGCTATTAGATATAAAGACACTCTAGAGGTGAATTCTGTGTCAATATTCTCGTGTTAGGAGGGCAAATATTGAGAAAAGCTAGTGTTGGTGAGTAAATATACTGTGCTTCACTAAAGCACGAATTCACATCACTTATCATGACTATACCTTTGATAGTTTCGTCCCTGTGCAAAATTATAGGCCTGGATTTTCTACAAAGGAAGGACAACTGAATGCAAAAATAACCCTTAAAAGTGATTTTAAATGCAGTGTCCTGTTCTCTCTCGCCAAATATAATAATACCGGTATTAAAATACTTAATGCAGTCGAATATTCGTTGGCGAACATTTCAGACAAGTGAACCCATGGTATCCAAAAACCAGTTTGTCATATTTCAATCTGTCTTTGACATTCACCTGTCGTTAATGAACACCTCTTCATCATGAACACTTTCTTCATTTTTAGTCACCTCTCGTTAATGAACGCCACTACATCATTAACATTTTCTTTATTGAAAGTCACCTGTCGTTAATTAACACCTCTATATCATGAACATTTTCTCCATTGATAGTCACCTGTCGTTAATGAACACCTCTATATCATAAACATTTTCTTCATTGATAGTCAACTGTCGTCAATGAACACCTCTACATCATGAATATTTTCTTCATTGATAGACACTTGTCGTTAGTGAACACCTCTACATCACGAACATTTCTTCAATGATAGCCACCTCTCGTTAATGAACACCTCTACATCATGAACATTATCTTTATTGAAAGTCATTTGTCGTTAATGAACACGTCTACATCATGAACATCGTTTTATTGGTATTCACTTGTCGTTAATGGACACCTCTTATATCATGAACATATTCTTCATTGACATTCACCTGTCACTAATGAACGCCTCTCCAAGTGCATGATCTGACATTCTAACCACCCGTCTATTAAAAATAATCTCTGTATATTGAGCGTTTGTAGCGGAGGGGTTGTACTGTAGCGTCGATTCTGCTGTTGTCACAACACGCTGTTACAGAAACAAAGTAACTACCAAGTTATGTATAGGAAGGAATCGTCGAGCCTCTTTTTTATAGCATGCTGTTAAAAAAACTGTGTCTAGACAAATATGGATCGTCGTCTGTCGCGAAAGAGCTATGTTCGATTATGTAATCAGAACTGTAACCATGTCCTAGGATTTTGGACCAGTATTCTGTTAATGACGTCATCGGACAGCCCACGACTTCTCATCTTTGGAAGAACATTCAGCTGTATGTGCGAATAGCCGTGACCCCCGTACTTCACCTGAATATAAAATGAAAACAACATCTGAAAAATAAATCAAATTACTTGTCAATGTTTTTAAATCTCATATTCATTTATTTTAAAATAAAACAAAAAGCACGGGCCCATTCTTACTCACTAATGTTACACAATCCCTGCCATACCTCAGATCTTGCTGAAATTCTCATCCCAGCTATCGCACACATCAATATGTAGACTCACTTAGAAATAAGTGGGAAATTCGAAGAAAAAAAATCGCCACAGCTTAAAAGAATCAACTTCTCAATTAGTTGTTTATGCCACTGTGTGATAGTTAAGAATGACTGCAAATGGAACACGGTCGAAATCGGTTAATCGTGTAGTCCACCTTTCAAAGAAAGTTAGAACGGTTATGGCTTTTCATATACTATGCCATTAGCCGGATTACGCAGTTAACAGCTATGGGATGAACCAGCGCCACCTGTACAACGACCAATCTGACACGATAAGGTACGTCTATGGAACGAAGCTGCCAGGAAAACCAGCATGACAACAAGGGCGAACACAGCTTCCGGTGGCGGAAGTGCAGTGGACTCGATGACGCGCTTACATAAATCAAATTCCACAGCAAAGGGCGTCCTGCGGCTAACAGTAGCACCGCAAATACGAAACTAACTGCTGCAGCTTTTTGTGCTATTTTATATTAAACCCCCTCCCATTGCGGCGAATAGAGTTATGCTATTTTTTTTTTCTCGAAAGTTGCCTCCACTAACCCCTGCGCCTTAGCGTGACGTTATGCTGAATGTCCCTCCTGTTGCTTATTGCATGATTTTTTCCCGAAAGTTCCCTCCTTTCCCTGTGGTTTATAGCGTGATGTGATACTTACAATCTTCTCCGTCTAACAGTGATGCTGAAAGTCCATTCATCCTGCGCCTTATAGAATGCGATTTATGCTATAAAATGGACTTGGTGTCAGTATATGTTTTCAGAAAATTAATTTGATTTGATTTGGTCTCACTGGATACAGAAAATTCCCATCCTATAGCTTACAGCGTGATGTTATACGGAAAATTCCCATCCTGTGGCTTACAGCTTGATGTTATACGGAAAATTCCCATCCTGTGGCTTATAGCGTGATCCTACACGGAAAATTCCTATCCTGTGGCTAATAGCGTGATGTTATATGGAAAATTCCCACCCTGTGGCTTACAGCGTGATGTTATACGGAAAATTCCCATCCTGTGGCTTACAGCTTGATGTTATACGGAAAATTCCCATCCTGTGGCTTATAGCGTGATCCTACACGGAAAATTCCTATCCTGTGGCTAATAGCGTGATGTTATATGGAAAATTCCCACCCTGTGGCTTACAGCGTGATGTTATACGGAAAATTGCCACCCTGTGGCTTATAGCGTGATCCTACACGGAAAATTCCTATCCTGTGGCTAATAGCGTGATGTTATATGGAAAATTCCCACCCTGTGGCTTACAGCGTGATGTTATACGGAAAATTCCCACCCTGTGGCTTATAGCGTGATGTTATATTGAAGTTCCTCCCGCGGCTTGTACAGAAGTATGATTTTACACTGAAAGTGCCGAGGTTTACAGGGCGAGCACCGGTCTCTATATCTACATTTCTTGAAAAAAAAATCAAGAAAGAGCAGCAACTTGTCCACAACTAACTGTAATTATTTATATATCTTAATTATTCTTTTATTTTTTTTCTTGCATCTCTAATTGAATGTACAGCACATTCATATAAGGGTCATACAATATTTATGCACTGAGCGTTCGCAAGTGAGATAGGTGGTATAATAAAACCTTCACGGCAAATAATCAGTCTTTTAAAACACCAAAGTGTTGTTGCCCTTCTAAGAACTAATCAAAAGTCCCGTAGTTTAGGCTTTTTTTGTCAAGACGAGCAATATAATATCAACTAGCTTTCATGTTCTGATTTACAATTCTAAACAGCCTTGCAATAGAGAACTGAGCACTTAAAGACGTGATTGATGGCCCTCAATTATAACGCAATAAGCTGAATTATATACCATGCATTAAATGTCTCGAATCTTAGTCTCCGGAATGCATTCAATTTGCAACATCTTTGTTGCATTTATTATCACACACAGGTTTAGGCTTGGCGCACACTCAAAAGGCAAATCAGGTTCATTCAATCGAAAAGGAACGCAACTTAAAAAAAAAAAACAAAAACAAAATATCATTTGTAATGCTCAGCCATTTGAACTCATCAAAGACTCCACGTCCACTAAACAACCGTGTTGTCCAAAATGGTCACCTTCTACAGTACCGCTCGCCTTTCAGACGTAAACAATTTTGTACCGAACAAAATATTATTTATTGACTATATATGACTTGGAAATTATGATATAACTTGATTAGTTGATGCCCAAGTTAATAAGTTTTCAATGTGACTGCCGATAGAGATTGCAATTATTTGTAATCAAAACGCAAAAAGGAATGCACGACAGAACGCCTAAAGACATAACGTCCGTCGAGAAAAATCCCGACAACATAACGCCCGCCGACATAATGCCCGACGACATAATGCCCGCCGAGATAATGCCCGACGACATAACGCCCGCCGAGAAAAATCCCGACGACATAACGCCCGCCGAGATAATGCCCGACGACATAACGCCCGCCGAGATAACGCCCCGACATAATACCCACCGACATAACGCCCACCGAGATAATGCCCGACAACATAACGCCCGCCGACATAATGCCCGCCGACATAATTTCCGACGACATGACACCCGACGACATAACACCCGAAAAAAGTGCAGGACGCGACATTTGGACCGATTTTTATTCATCTTTTTTGTTACAATTTTCTTTCCTGGTAAATCACGCTGCATTTAAAAAGTGGCCAACCTGAACAAAACTACCAACAACGTTATACACTTCACTGTCCAGAACTCATCTGAATACCAGGTATGTTGCCAGCCCTCCAACGCATCTGAACACTGCGTACTAGGTAAAGTACTTGTTAAAACTGGCAACAACACCACACTTTACTATCCTCGACTCATCTGGACACCAAGTGCGTTCCCGTTCTAAACACATCTAAACACTAGATACGCCCCACTAGTTCCACTACACGGCTTGCACGACGGTTCTCAATCCTCGTCGTTTTCCCTATTGATCGGCTTCTACCTTCTATACCTTCTACGCACTGACTCCGTAGACTGGACACTAGTTGACGGTAAACGGATATCTTTTTGATCTGAGTCAGCGTGATGAAACTTCTGAGCTGGCATTAAAAGGATAGGCTTTTAATGTCTTTTGAACAGAGTGACGCTGACTGAAGTTTGGAGCAATCTTTTAAAGCAATATAAATTAAAAAAAGGAGAAGGGGGAGTAAGTATCGGTCCAAATATCACACCCTTCAGTTTTTTTTCGGACGAAATGTCGTCGGGCGTGACATCGCCGGGCGCTATATCGTCGGGCGTTATATCATCGGGCGTTATGTCGCCGGGCGTTTTTTCGTCGGGCGTTTTGTCGTCGGGCGTTATGTCGTCAGGCGTTATGTCGCCGGGCGTTATATCGTCGGGCGTTATGTCGCCGGGCGTTATATCGCCGGGCGTTATGTCGTCGGGCGTTATGTCGCCGGGCGTTATGTCGTCGGGCTTTATGACGTCGGGTGTTATGTCGTCGGGCGTTATGTCGCCGGGCGTTATATCGGGATATCCGCGAAAAGCACAGAATTAGTGTGAGCCCACATCCCGATGGCTGTGACATGTTACGAATACGAGTGAGCACGCCACTTTAATAAGATATACCCGAATTTTTCCAAAAATTTCGAAATGAATTCACAGTGGCCTTTTTCAACGAAATATCGACAGCAAAATGTTGTTCGACGAAACGTCGTAAAAGAAATATCGTTCAAAGGAAAAAAAACAACAACAAAAACAATGAAATTTTGTTTGAAGTGTGTCGAGTTCACCGACAACAGCACCTTTATTATTATTTTTTTTTTATAAAAATGAAGAGTGTTGTGCTTAGAACACCTCTTCGCATCAGCCTTTAATGAAACCCTCAAATGCAGTGTTAATTTTATGGCAGAAATACCATAAATAGTATATATAGAAACTGTTGTCAGTGTGTGGTCTTACAAACGTACACCGAGACGAGGAATTACTGTGTCGGGAAGCATACAGTTGAGGTTGGGCTTCTATTTAAAATGTATTGACCCACGCTCATCAAATTACCTCTAATCTTATATGTACTGACCCCCCTCTTGTTTTTGGCAGCTCTGACCCCCCCCCCCCCCTCGCCCCCCCCCCTCTACCTACCTTATATTTGTGTGTATTCACTGGCGTGGAATTAAAAGCAAGTGTTTTGTAACTGGAACTTCGTTTGCAGATATATACAGCGTTCATACGGCAATGGCTTGGCAAAAGGGGGCACTGAGGGGTCGCTGATTTGGTATTCGGGGGGGGGGGGGGGGGCTGACCGCTTGCTCAGAGGGATTCCCAAATTTAAAACAACGTTATCTGCATCAACTGCCGAACGTGGATATTTGTGGGAGTCATATGACAAAGACGAAATCTTTAGAATCTATAACTGAAAAAATCCACATCACACAATTAAAAAAACCTATTCTTAGTGTTTCGAAAATCCCCTTTTGAATTTTTTAACGTTACGTCTTTCCCCCATTTTTGGTCAAGTGCCAGAAACTCATACAGTAGATATTCAATAACTGGAAATACGATATTGAAACACTTTTTAACTCGAACTCTTTTCCTTGGTCCCACGCCATATTATTACGTTTTACTTCGTACCTGATCACTCAAAATATTCGAGATCTCGAAGTATTTGTCGGTCCAACGAGGTCCGACTTATCGACCCGAAATCTAGTCCCTCCACTAATTCATACTACATGGATAATGCATACACTCATATAATTCGCACCATATTCTTCCAAGCTATTCCAAGACTATACTGAAGTTGTACGGAGCCAATATGTTTCGGACCTTTTTTCTCTTTAGTGCTCCGTTATTTTGTCTATACCTGCTCCTCTGGCCATAACAGAAATATTACCACGCGTTTCTCACATACATATTTGATCTGAGGTTTTGCACCTCACTTTTTGTTTTTAACATTTGTTTTCATTGTCATGATCAATACGCGAACCAAAAAACCGTGGTTTTTTATCACCAAAAACAATGCGTAAGGGCTGAAGTAGCATTTGCACAAGTTTGAGCCAACAGCCACACTGCCCATTACATACATGATCTGTGATGTGCCAACAATCACACTGCGCCATTACATACATGATCTGTGATGTGCCAACAGCCACACTGCCCATTACATACATGATCTGTGATGTGCCAACAGCCACACTGCCCATTACATACATGATCTGTGATGTGCCAACAGCCACACTGCGCCATTACATACATGATCTGTGATGTGCCAACAGCCACACTGCGCCATTACATACATGATCTGTGATGTGCCAACAGCCACACTGCCCATTACATACATGATCTGTGATGTGCCAACAGCCACACTGCCCATTACATACATGATCTGTGATGTGCCAACAGCCACACTGCCCATTACATACATGATCTGTGATGTGCCAACAGCCACACTGCCCATTACATACATGATCTGTGATGTGCCAACAGCCACACTGCGCATTACATACATGATCTGTGATGTGCCAACAGCCACACTGCGCATTACATACATGATCTCTGATATGCCAACAGTCACACTGTGCATTACATACATGATCTGTGATGTGCCAACAGCCACACTGCCCATTACATACATGATCTGTGATGTGCCAACAGCCACACTGCTCATTACATACATGATCTGTGATGTGCCAACAGCCACACTGCGCCATTACATACATGATTTGTGATGTGCCAACAGCCACACTGCCCATTACATACATGATCTGTGATGTGCCAACAGCCACACTGCCCATTACATACATGATCTGTGGTGTGCCAACAGCCACACTGCCCATTACATACATGATCTGTGATGTGCCAACAGCCACACTGCGCATTACATACATGATCTCTGATATGCCAACAGTCACACTGTGCATTACATACATTATCTGTGATGTGCCAACAGCCACACTGCGCCATTACATACATGATCTGTAATGGGCCAACAGCCACACTGCGCCATTACATACATGATCTGTGATGTGCCAACAGCCACACTGCCCATTACATACATGATCTGTGATGTGCCAACAGCCACACTGTGCATTACATACATGATCTGTGATATGCCAACAGTCACACTGTGCATTACATACATGATCTGTGATATGCCAACAGCCACACTGCCCATTACATACATGATCTGTGATATGCCAACAGCCAAACTGCCCATTACATACATGATCTGTGATATGCCAACAGCCACACTGTGCATTACATACATGATCTGTGATGTGCAATCAGCCACACCGCATTACATACATGAACTGTGATGTGCCAATCACCACACTATGCATTACATACATGATCTGTGATGTGCCAACAGCCACACTGTGCATTAGATACATGATCTGTGATGTGCAATCAGCCACATCGCATTACATACATGAGCTGTGATATGTCAATCACCACACTGTGTATTACATACAGGATGTGAGCTTGATCTGCATATGCTAAATACGCTGGAGGTCACAAGGTGTGGAAGGATGCCGTTTCACAAAGAAAGTAGCAAAGCTGTGTTTAAAGAAAATTTTGAACTTATAAAAAAGTTTCTTAGAAAGGCTTCGGAATCTGAATAAATATTTTGGCTTGTCTGCAAAGGAAAAGCAAACCAAAATCAGGCTGAAAAGTTTTTAAAATTTCTACTCAAAAGGAGAAAGTAAAAATATTAAAAATATTATTTTATGCCAGGTGTTTAACATTTCGCCTTTGAAAAACAGGTTCTCGCTTTATCAGTTATTTTCCATCACTGTAGAGCTTAAAATTCTTTTGGCTAAAGAGAAAAACACTGTCAATGGAAGTGCGGCCTTGCTTCGCATATATTAAACCATCATAACTATGCAGTTCGTGCCATTTCTTTCCGCTGTCTGAAAGCTTAGTGACCCCCACCCACACCCTGCAGAAAATCAAACAGCCCGTTCAAAGTAAATCCAACAGTTCAGTTTGTACCGGTATCTTTTTCGGTGGACCGTAGTTTATGACCCGTCATGAGTAATGGCCTTCTTTGTATGCGAAGTCTTTTCTTCCTTATTTACACCAATATGCATTTATCCAGTTTCTGGAACTACTATTAATCTGCGCACTGCTACCTCCTCTGTGTTATTAGCTTTACTTTACGAAAACATTCTTTCTTTCTTTTCTTTTTTTTTTTTTTTTTTTGGCATATAGAAAATGAAAACTTTTGACCCCCAGCCACCGGTTGCATAAACTGTTCCTGTTTACCTGTAAGTCAGTGCGTGTAACTGATTTTAAAAAATAATTTGGGCAGTTCATCCCGAGTATGAAATGTGTGAAAGAAAATAAATACCAGGTTTTGGGCAGCGTTCGAGGAAACAGGCCGCACAGCCTCGCTCTTGGACCACCCCCCCCCCGCCCCCCCCCCCGCCCCCCGTCCCCTCGCAATACCAGGTGTTGGGAAGCGTTCGAAACAAACATGTCAGGCAACCTCGCTGTAGGACCATCCGCCCCCCCCCCCACTACCCCCGCACCCTCGCCCCCTGGAAGGGAGTGCGTGTGCTGGGGTAGAGGGGGTGGTGTCGGAAGGCGAACCTGTGGTTACTAGTACCATCAGATGGAACGCGTGGGGCTTGAGGAACACAGTCAGAGACAACACAGCTGTGTATCAGCCGCGTGCCACAGTCAAAGGAAAAAAAACGTTGTACAATAGAAAAAGCTTTGCTTTTCAAGTGTTAATTTGAAGAAGAATTGATTCAATCACAGTGCTGTCTAGAGTGGGTGAACAGCCTTGCTATTAATGCCAGCCCACGGCTGAAATGCAGAAATAAGGCTTTCTTTGCTAACCTGTTTGAGCTTGGGTATGGGTATGCAAACAGCAAAGTCTTGTGTTAGCATTAATTTTGTTTGTTTGGAGGATAGTGAAGACTCATCACTGTCAAAATTTATTCAAGTGTCTTTAGACACTCACATTTCCATAGCTGTTTAATCTTAAATCTCAATATGTATACTTTTAGCCGGACCTACATAAGACTTAACAGCGTTTGAATGTGTACCTTCAGGAGGATTAAAATCAGTTTTGTTTGATAACGGAAATTATGTGGCTAAAACGCTTTTATATTGCTGAAAAAAAGGAAATGTAGTTATATATTATTTTACGGTGACTTCAACGGCCTTGCTGTGTTTATAGAAGAGAGTGACTGTGGGGTGTGGAGACAAATGACTTATATTGCTACAATGACTAAGGCATCAAGGCGCAGTGTTGTGAGACACTATAAAGTCTATATATAGGCATGTCCAGTGTTGCATGAGTGGCCAACCGCCCCCCCCAACCCCCCCCCCCCCCCGCTCTCATAAAAGACGCCTTAATTGTATATGTCCAGCTACAACAATGACGAGTCTGCTGAAATACCTCCAAGTGGGACTTCGTTGGCACACAAAATGCTCAGGCATAATAGCTTTCCAAAAAAAGCTGAATACCTGCAATAAAAGGCCCAGAGAGTTGCCACAATAGCCGTGTATTCGCGTACTTACACAAGGATTTAATAGCCGTAATAGGCATTAACAGACCATGGTTTTTATTTCTCATTTTGCGTGCCCCAAAACAAATGCTACCATAAAGGAACTGTCGGAATGTTGTGAGTAACACGCAATATTCAGAGGAGGGCTATTAAAGTATCAATTAGAGGGGATTAGCACTGAAAAAAGCAAGAGCAAAGCGGAAGAATACATTCAATATCGTATACCTGCCACCCAAAACTGACGCGAAACAAAACAATCCCCTCCTACCCCCTCTCTCCCCGCACCACACTGGTTGTCAAGTGCCATTCAAACTCACAAAATGGGGGAATGAATATAATAACTAATTGCTGGGTAATGTGACTACAGTGTGTCATGGGCCTGACACTACAGTTAAAGAGATACCTTCATTTCTGCTTGTCAATTGTAGTGGCCTTTTTTTGTAAACATGTATACTTCATTTAATTCTGGCCTGCTTCACTAGCCATATAAAAACATACTTATTGTCACAACATTGAACATGAAAAATGCCATTGAAATTAAATACGCTGACTTTTTCCCCCACAACTGCTGCGAATGATAAAAATCACTCAGTTGTTTTAATGTAACGGGCGCTTCATTACGCACAAGCTGGTGCAATTTCGTGGGGTTTTTTCTCACTCTTAAAGTACAAAATCAAGAAAAAATAAAGAGTTTTAATTAGCAAAAATGACTCTGTTCATGATTCCAAGCTGGGCCCTCAAAGAAACAGACACAGTCTGCGACAGTCGTGCTTATCACTTCACTTTTCAGTAACCAGCTTCTATATCTGAAATGTTCCTGAGCTCTCACATGCCGTGTTATCGTACATAACGCCGTGTCATCGTACACAACGCCGTGTCATCGTGCATAACGCCGAGTTATCGTACATAACGCCGTGTTATCGTACATAACGCCGTGTTATCGTACATAACGCCGTGTCATCGTACATAACGCCGTGTTATCGTACATAACGCCGTGTTATCGTACATAACGCCGTGTTATCGTACATAACGCCGTGTTATCGTACATAACGCCGTGTTATCGTACATAACGCCGTGTCATCGTACATAACGTCGTGTCATCGTACATAACGCCGTGTTTTCGTACATAACGCCGTGTTATCGTACATAACGCCAAGCGATCGCGCTGTTGTGTTCAGGAGGTAACTTCTCCAGAGTGAATTAGATGCACTACCGATCACCGGGATCAATACGCTTTCCAACTGTGTATTTTTCAATCGGACACTTTCCATCCATCCGGATGGAAAGTGAAAATTTACATCATAACGCGGGGTTCTTCCTTATTCATAACCCACCTGCAAATGCGGCAACCTAAACCACACCCTTTGATCTGATTGCGTTGGATTAAGAAGGCAGATGACTCATGTGAAGAAACGACAGATTAAGGATTAAGATATTCAAAATGAAAGCAGCATACAGACACTGCACGGTGTTCCCACCTATTTATAATCCACATACAAAAATGACACAATGTGAATCCGCATTCCTAACACGTATTTTAAGAGTTCGCACCCTCATCGAACAGGATATAGGAGGATTCCCACCAATCTCCACCAGCGAATCAAAACTCTCTGTCACGAGCATGCAGCCCGATAGAGGGGGCGGAGGGGGCGGGGGCTAGGAAGAACATTTCAACTCTCTTTTTCACCCACAAATCATAGAATTTCCACAAGCTCGATGTTTTCGAGAATCTCCAAAAACAACACAAACCACAAACATACGTTTTATCAGATTTCGGAGATAAACTGTCAAAAAACACACAGCGTGTGACACAAATTTTAAGATAAAAATACCGACATATAAGGGAAATTTCGAACACGGATAAGTTTCCCACACATCCGGGAATGAATAGCTAACACCCTGTCCCCACCCCTCCAGTACGGCGACGAGCGCCTCACAGCCCGCATCCACCAACTCCAACCCCTCCCCCCCCCTCCTTATCTGGCAGTTCAGGTGAGCGAAAACTGAACTGAAGTAAAATCACGTTATTTCAACGGATGTTAATAAAACACTTCGTACAAATTAGGTAATTTTAACACACCGCGTAAGTAACACTGTGTATTTGTTACTAAATAAATAAACACCTCTCAAGAAGCTCCTGAGTTTCAAACAGGAAGGAAACTGCCAGGAAATACGCACTGGAGTGAACAATCAAGAGTCTTGAAAGGTACCAGTCCTTTTTCTTGACTTCGTAATTGAGAAACCAGAACATTACGGGTTCGTGTATTTAGAATGGCGTTACTTGCGAAAAATTTCAACAACAGAAAATTATTTTTTTAGGTTTGTTTCCAATAGGCCTTTTCTTTTCCTGCTGTCAGATGCAATTAATCAAAGTGCTGAAAGTTTTAGAATTTTAGAAGGAAAAACCGAAATTGACAAGTCGTTGTTCCCGTTGTTATATTTCAGAAATAACGAGGGGTGGAGGTTGGAGGGAGAGGGGCTTTTGGGGGAGGGGGAGCGATATAGGCTGTATTACACCAGCTAAACCAAGACGTGTAATGTTTGCTATTCACGACACAGCGTTATTTATTACAATTATATAATAATTGCACCTATTAATCAAGTACTTTTCAAGTTATTGCGTCGTTTATAACACGACAAAACACCGCAAAAATGCTGCTGTAAAAAAGACAAAAGTCAGAAATAAAAACTTAAGGAAGTAATTAAACGTTGACAGTTGGAGAAAAACACATTCACACGAACTAAAATAAAGGCCTTTCAACTTCTAGCAACCCTAATTTCAACATTATTCCTACCAGTCGATGTTTCGTGTTAATATCAAGCGACAGGAGGACTTTCTTCTCCAAGCCTTCTTCCACCAGGGCCCGTATTATCTGAATCCTCTGCGCGTCACTCGGCATATCGATGTCGCTGTATTCATAATGGGAGGCCTCTTGCCCGAAGTATTCGCTCACGCAATACGCGCCCATTGCAGCGATCTCTGCGATGTCCCCGTAGTCTGACAGCGTACCTTAGGAAGAATAATAAACCAATCACCAAGTAACAAAAATAAACAATAATAACGATAACAACAACAAAAACAACAATAGGGGAAAAGCAACAGTTTCTCTTCAAGTTTCGTTCTTTGTTTCGATTCAACACTTGGGTATTTTTCTGAGCCACACTGTTAAATCGCATTATTCAAAGCAACTGCGTTTTCCGAGGTGACATTACTAATATACATATTAGTGGTTTGCATATCTAATTTGGTAGTTCTTTGTGCATTTGAAGAAATCTTAAACGTGAAACATGCAGTTAAGACGTTAGTGTCTCTTTATAATATGGCTTTCGGGAATTTTTACCAGAGCACATTAGAATGCCTAATTGTATGCAAAATGATGTCACAAGCTAGTTATTTTCCAAACCTCAATCCTATAGATCATAATTATTACAATGTGTAGAAAGGGAACGAAAACCAAAAGCTTTGGTCTCCCTTTTTTCCACAAACAAATCTTATAAATTATTCAAGTTCATTATTCAAATACAATTGCACTGTACAATTGTGTACTGAATCTGACTACGTATATCTTTTTCGCAATAAACAAATGCAACTCGCCAAGTAATGTTTTGTTGACTGAATCGATGGTGCGATTGCTGCCTTGACAATAACACGGAACTATATTGATATTTATACACTTAAATAAGCTATATTTAACCTCTAAACGGTCATATTCGTTTAAGGACTTTTACTAAGGAAATTGAACGTATATCGTTGTCATACTGCACAAAATTACTTCTTTTTTTCTACACGCAAAGCGGTGTCATAACGTTTACGTGTATGCACTTGGCACAAAATTTTCAAAATTTTGATATGGCCATAAAGGGAGAGCTGTTAATGTTTGTGTGTTTGCTGACGGCAGAGTGCCTGTTTCTGCTCCGTATCGGTCCCTCATGTTCTATCGCCAATTAATTTTATTTTAAGTGTACCGTGTGATTCCCTATGATTTTACCAATTTCAATCAAAACACTGCCACTGCTTTTTGTTAAACTTGCTGTCCGAATACAAGCTCCTTTCAGGCAGGATATTGATTTTCATTAAATAATAATAATAATAATAATAATAATAATAATAATAATAATAATAATAATAATAATAATAATAATAATAATGTATTGTTGCAATAATAATAATAATTGAAGGGGTCCCTGCATAAACCTGATAACTGCAGTTATCAGCAGCGGAGAAAAACGCTTTTACAGTTTGAAATTTTAGTAACAAACATAGGTTTTTTCCCATCGCGTTTTCCTAAAAAATGCCCACTTCTAATTGGTTTTGAGGTGTACGACTTACATATGTGATAGAACAAAGACCAAGAAATACCGTGGTGGTAATAGTGCATTTTCCTGATAAGTGGAGTTATCAAGTTTATGCATGGACCCCTTCAATTATTATTATTACAACAATATTTAAAAAGAGAATAAAAAAAAACGGCTGAATAAATCAAATTCGAATATTTAAAAACTGATCTACTCCAAGAAGCTGATCGTGCTTGATAGGGCACGGACGCTTTTGACCACGCCTTCAATTACACTAACGATCTATGTGTGATATGGCAGCCTTGTGAATGTCGCCACCGGCCTCGGCAAACAGCCTGAGACATTCTTCCGGGCTCGCCTTGTGTCGGCCTGGCTGGATAGTCACGGCGCATCCACCCAGCTGCTTCTGTGCTTCAGCCGCGCTTCTTAGAACCTTCCGTTCATTCTCTGAAATCCATGAGCAATCATCTTGTTATTCACACTTCATTTTTAATGTATGTGTAAATTAACTTTCTTGCAAAGGTTCAGTACATTATGCAAAGTTTTTTTACATGCAGTACATGCTCATTACATGAAGAGTAGAATCGCCTAAATTTGTAAGGATGGGCTGTAATTCGGTTTAAATGATTAACAAAAATTAACTGATATTGGTAAACATGCTTTATTAACGCTATCTTAAATAGAAAGATAATAGTAGGTGGTCTGTCTTGCATTTGGAGTTACCTGTGATGGGCCAAGAGCAGCCAAGCTCACCAATGACTCCACATTTAATTGCTGTACCATCACACCCGTTTGTGACGTCATTCACCATCTCCATGCACAGGTCTTCTTCGCGGAGATTGCCCATACCGTTTGGGTGTGTGGCATTCGTGTAGTAGCCAGTCGCCGCTATGACATGCACGCCGGTTTCCGACGAGACTCGCTTTAAGAAGGGCAGATTCCTGCCGATGCACGCCGTCGTATTGTCAACAATGCAGCTGCCACTATGTGCCTATGCAAAGCCAAACACTGCAACAAGTGTCTGATACATTTGCACAATGTCCCCTTCCATTCTTCCAGTCAATTTGCGCCAGCCATTTTTTTTTTACACTTGTTCTTAATGTGCAGGGGTCAAATCGATCGAATTATGGATCCATTATTTATATAGCCCAATCACTACATATATTATTAATTTTATGACAACAACATAATCAGCAGACACAGTACAACCTGTTATAACGGTATCGAATATAGCGACATACACCTCATAACGGCATACACCGATAACGACATAACAGCGCATCATGACATAGTTTCTGGAATCACATAATCGAGTTTCTTGTTTAAAACTCTCGGTTATAACGGCACATAAAATATATCGACTTATGTCTTCGATGCAGTCATGTCGTTACAACAAGGAGATACTTCAGATCAGTGTTGCCACGCCCTTTTAAGCTAAAAGCAGGACGCTGTCCTGCCAAAAGCAGGACGCAATATTTTAGTTAAAAAAGTGACTTAACTCGATATAACCACGAATGGGCAGCGCATGAAGGAAAACTGCATTTAATTCTGGAGTTCAAAAATTAAAACTTTACTTACAATTTTCATGACGACGGGAAAGCAAAGGTCAAAAATAGTAAAAATCGCTAACTTAAAAATTTCTTTGGTTTTTCGCCAAAAAATTCGCCGATTTTTTGCCAGTCACTAAACATTCATAGCCAGTTAGGTAATACTGATTACTACCGTTACTTAAAATTTCAAGACAGTAATACTATTTTACTGGGGTAAGTTCAGAATTTATGGAATTTCGTTTTTTAGATTTTAGCCAAAATTTTCGCAAATTTTTGGCCAATCACCAAAAATTGTACTAGCACAGGTAGGTGGGAAGGTCTGCAAATTTTACGTAAAATTTCAAGACTTGGACTATTTTCCTGGAGACCGTCAAGATTTTACCGAAAATTTGTTGGGTTTTCGCCAATTTTTGGCGAATGGCCAAAATAAGTAATAGCCAGATAGGTATTAACGCCTCCTACCTTCATCTAAAATTTCAAGACAGCATGATTATTTTCCAGCAGTTAGTTAAGAGTTTACTGAAAAATTTGTTTTTTTGCCAGAACTTTCGCCAATTTTTGAACAATCACCAAAAAAAAGTAACAGCCAGATAAGTAGAAGCGCTTGCTATTCTCACGTAAAATTTCAAGACAATAAGATTACTTTCCTAGAAGCAGTTAAGATTTTAAGACAGAATTTCGTTTTTCGCCAATATTTTTGCCAATTTTTGCCAAATCGCCAAAAAAGGTACAGTCAGGTAGATGGTAACTCCTGCGACCTTACTTATAATCTGAAGACAGTAATATTGTTTTCTAGCTGTTAGTTAAGATTTTACTTATATTTTTGGTGTTTCGCCAAAATTTTCGCCAATGCTTGGTGAATCACCAATAAAAGTAACACCTGGCTCGGTCGTATCTCCTGCTACCTTTACTTTATATTTCTACACAGTAACACTATTTCCAGCAGTTAGTTAAGATTTTACTTAATTTTGTTTTCGACAAAATTTTTGGTCAATCACCAAAAGAAGTAATGCCCAGGGAAGGAGTAACGCCTGCTACCTTCACTTAAAATTTCAAGACTAACATTACTTTCCTTGAAATAGTCAGGACTTTGCGAAAAAAATTGTTTTTCGCCAATATTTTCGCTAATATTTGGCGAATCGCCACAAAAGTTACAACCATATAGGAGGTAATTCCTGCTACCTTCACTTTAAATTCCAACACAGCAAGACTATTTTTCAGAACTTAGTTCAGATTTTACTAAATTTTTGTTGCTTTTCGCCACAAGCTTCGCCAGTGTTTGGTCAATCACCAAGAAAGTAATAGCCAGGTAGGCAGTACCTCCGGCTACTTTCACTTTAAATGTCAACACAGCAAGACTGTTTTCCAGCAGTTAGTTAAGATTTAACTGTATTTTATTTTTGTTTTTCGTCAAAATCTGAACCAGTTTTTGGCCACTCACCAAAAAAGTAATAGCCAGGTAGGTATACGCCTGGTACCTTCACTTAAAATTTCAAGACAGTAAGATTACTTTCCTGGAAATGGTTAAGACGGTACAAAATATTCGCTAATATTTTCGACAATTTTTGGCGAATCGCTAAGAGAGTTACAGCCAGGTAGGTGGTAACTCCTGCTACCTTCACTTAAAATTCCAACACGGCAAGACTATTTTTCAGCAGTTAGCAAAGATTTTACAGAAAATTTTCGCTAGTTATTGGCCAATGACAAAAAAAGTAATAGCTAGGTAGTAGTAAAGCCTGCTAACTTAACTGAAACTTTCAAAACAGTAAGATTAATTTCCTAGTTAAGATTTTACGACAAAAATTTCTTTTTCTCTGTTTTCGCCAATTTTTGGTGAATCGCCAAAAAGTGATAGCCAGGTGTACACTTATGCGCCCTACCTTCCACCAAAATTTCAAGACATCCAGGCTAGAATCCTGGGAGAATATACGACTTAAAACGTTCATTCGCACATACTTTCAGCCAATGTTATAGCCCCTGCTTATGACAGAAGCTGGGGCTTAAAAAACAACAATAAAGAACGCTTGTAGAAAAAAGTACCTTTTGAGGCAAAAAAGAACGATGCGAAAATAAAGACTAAATCTTAAAAAAAAGCGACGATCCTGCAACCCTGCGAATAGTCACGTTCTGTACAAACACCGAAAAATCTAGGTAGCGCCAAAAAAAAAATCTGATCTTGAACTAAATAATGAATTATTCGGTTATAAAAGCAGGACAAAAGCTGGACGAGATTTCACAATTTTGCTAAAAGCAGGACAAAAGCAGGACATTTGCCCTTTTTAGCTCAAAAGCAGGACAAAAGCAGGACATTTTCCAAAAATGCGAAAAAAGCAGGACATCTGCAAAAAGCAGGACGGTGTGGCAACACTGCAGATCCAATGGAGAACTGTTAGTAGCTGAATCTGTGTTGGTCTTCGCATCTACCCCTGCAGGAATCTTAGGTCATTCTATAGTCCATGGAACCCTCAAAACAGTGTGACATCTTCCCATCAAAACAAACCATATTTCATTTAAAAGAAACACAAAGCACAACTAAGAAGTGTGTTCTCTCCTGTGCCTTTCATACAGAAAAAATTACTTTTTATCTACCTTGAACACAGCCATTTCCTCGATCACCGTCGCATGTTCTTCGTACATTCTTACGTTTTCCGTGTGACTATACCTGTGGTATTTTTTTTTTCCAAAACAACAACTTTAAAATATATCTCTATATGAAAAAACAATTTAACCCCGCTAGTGGACACTGATTAGTGCACACTTTTTCTTTGAACCTCATATAAATCAGTTCTGGAAGGTTTTCAACAGGAAGAAGTTCTACTGTACTGACAGCATAAATCTCGTTTCTGGTGGGTCTCGTTCTTATTTTTTTTTCTTGGCTTTTGCTGCGGGTCCCACCTTTATAATAATCCTGGACTACTATTTGCAGTTTACTAATTTCTGGAAACGGGAAGTCGCATGTTAGAAATTGTGAAAACTAGATCTCAAAATATGCGATTTCAAGCCATTTTTTCCCGGGCACGTAAAATGTGGCGGCCAGCTATATATTAAAGTCAGCATCGAGCCTTTACTCAACCATAACACAGAGAAAACTTCCACACGACAAACTCAGATTACAAACTTAGAAATCATATATATTACCAATAATTACGAAATTACATGAACAAATTGAAACGTACAACACGTGATGGTGAGATGTCGGCCACATATACGAAGTAAAGCGAACATTAAGTAAAAAATCAAAATCTCTCATTAATTTACAATAATACATTACGGAGTTCCGAGGTAAAGAAAAGGTTAAAAAACAACACATCGCGACAAGCCGCGAGCTGGTTAATACAAGAAACAACCATTACACAGAAATAATCCTGCTAGTTGATCCACTCGCAACTTAATCTTTGTCGGCCAACGTAAGGCTAAAACTATCAATATTATTAATATGGCCAATAAAATCTGGCACCGGAACAAAACCATGGGGACTAAAATACGCACGGATTTTGCCTGATCCACCAGAGGTGCTCCATCGTTAATGGTACGCTCGCCATGCCTTTCTCCCGCGGTGGAATTAATAGTGAATCGTAGTTCATGGTCAAATGTTCATGAGTGAGTGTGTATCCAATCTCTTCCGGGTCAACATCACCCGCAACTAAACACAGATAAGTCAATACTGTTAACTATCAAGTAAATAATGTATCACGTAAATACTGTGACTATCAAGTAAATACTGTGACTATCAAGTAAATACTGTGACTATCAAGTAAACAGAGCTATCAATTAAAACTGTGAGTATCAAGTAAATACTGTGATTATAAAGTGAATACTTGACTATTAAGTAAATACTGTGACTATTAAGTGTTAGATTTTAATACTCAGACGCAATTATTTGGCTACAATTGAGCACTTTGATATATAAGGCCCTTCCTAACACGATTTTTAAAAACAGAATTGTGTTTTTCTTTTAAGTGTACATATACATGTGTTGGCATTACACATTCATGCCCTGGCATAAAACCGATTTTAAATTTATTGGAAACAATCCTTTTGGAAAAAGAACGAATTTTCATCGAAAAGAGATTTGTCAGTGGAAACTACTTTTTCTAGATTTCCACTGGAAGTGTAATGGCGTTTTTGACGCAGGGTCACTACGGATGCCCAAAATTTAATCGCTCCATTAAAATCCTAGTCGTTGTCGTTATTGCCACATTAACCAAATTCGCGTCGGGGATTTCACCAGGTCGTCATTAATTACTACGTATCCGAATTTAAATAAAACGTGTTGGGGCTGTAACAGTCTGGAGAATGAGACGCGCTTTCCAAAGAAGTCCTAAAGAGAAAACCTTGTTTTCTTGTGTTTTCAAATCCCGTATATCAGTCACATTAAAAATGAACCTTGCAAAATGTTTCATCTCTTACGCTTGACCAGTTGCGGCGTGCAATATCACGTGTTTTGTTTCTTCTTTTGTTTTCTTTAATTTTTATTCCATTTTCCCGTGTTTTCAGCTGTCACGATTGTTTTGGCGTTTTTTTTATCGCCTCTGACCTCGCTTCAGTTACCTGTTCGGACGATTCTTCTATTCATATTTATCAGACGAGCCTGAATCCTTTGCTGCCAGCAACTCACCAAATATATTTTCATGAACTATATTTTCTGATCTTCAACTATGATATGTTTTCTGAACTTCTACGATTTATCTTTCTTTATTATCAACATATCATGACACCAATCACTTTATTTATTTATTATTTATTTATATTATATTATATTTATTTATTATTCATCTATTTATTTTATTTATTTTTTTTTGCTAACCACATTTGATATAGGTAAGAGGCTAGACGAAATCAAATGTAAGCTTATAACTGATATGATAGTGTCAAGTGCACTCATACTGCAGACATAAAACGCACACACTTCATCCTACAACAGGCACAGCCTTCAGCCACGGGGGCTTGCAATGATATGCTGTATATTTTTAACATTGTCCATAAATATGATATCGATAACGCGTAAATAACATGTTTTGGCTAGTTTTGTATTCACACATATGGCAGAAAGTAACTGTATTTAAAATAATGCTATTTAAGATATACTTTCTCAAAATAGTACCCATATGGGAGTCAACATACACACAAGACTTCACGCATTTTCGAAGTGCTGCCATTTCTATAATTTTTGGTCAAACATGATTGAACCTTGACGAGGCGCAGCTGCAATAATATCTTTTCACTGCGTTAAATTTGACACTGAACTGGGTTTTTATCTTTAACTTTGCAAGAAAATTGAAGAAGGAAATTCTCACCTTACCAACTTTGAACCAGAACCCGTTTCTGAAGAAGAAATACTTGGCCTAATTTTTTTTTTATAACCACTTTCTGCCTACAGGTAGAATTGTAAAAACTCTTCAGCCTGGTTTTGGTTTGCTTTTATTTTTTCAGGCAAGAACAACGTTTTTTTTTTTCGATTCCGCAACCTTTCTAAGAATTTTTTTTGCCAGTTCGAAATCTTTCTAAAAAAAAAAACAGATTTCTGCTACTTACTCTATGACACGACATCCCTCCCTGCCCCCACCCCCGACCCTCAAGAACAATAGTGCGAAACTGAAACTGATAATTCAAACGAACATCCATTGTACTTAAAATGACTAGGTAAGATTTTGCATCAACACGGCTTGCAAATCTCGCTGCAGTCATCACACGTTGCATCTCTTGATGAACAACGATACCAGTGAACTGGTTAAGTCCCCAGCCGCACCCCCGTCCTTGAACTGAACAGTTCTTAACCAAAACTAACCTCGCGTTGCACACCTCCAATATATGATCACTCTTGATGCAAGAAAGAAATGAAATCACTATATTAGTCACTAAGACATGGCGCGTACAAAGTTACCACTATAGATTGGGGATATCACACATTTTTACAAGATTGCATAAATCTGGCAATATTTCATTTTTTAAGAAAAACCAAAAATAACCATACGTTGCACACCTCCAATATATGTTCACTATCGCTGCAAGAAAGAAATGAAATCACTACATTAGTTACTGAGAAATGGCGCGTACAAACTTACCACTAACCGCTGTGCGGGGGGGGCGGTGGACTAAAAAGCGACTTGTTTTTTTTTTTTTTTGTATTTTGATAATGAAAATGAAAACAAAAGGCGAAAACAAAAGGTGGGGTGCTACATATACTGCCAAAGTTGGTGGTCCTGGGGCCAGTATGGCCAGAGGAATAGTAAGGACAAAGTGACGGACCGATACATAGAACCAAGTTTGTCCAAGGACAAAGTCCAAGCTTACGAAAAACGATAAGATCAATTCAAGCGTGCATGTCGGACCAGTGCGCATGTTTGTTTAGCTTGCGTTGATGCGCGGTTGGCATTTCGGACCACAGTACATGTCAAATTAACTTGCGTTGATGGGCGGTCCACACTTTGGAACCGTGCGCATGTCTGGTTAACGTGCGTTGAGGGGCGGTTTGCATTTCGGACCAATGCGCCCATTTATTTAGTTGGCGTTGAAGCGTGGTTCGCATTTCGAACCAGTGCTTTTATTTATTTGACATGCGTCGATGCGCGGTTCGCATTTAGGAGCAGTGCGCATGTTCACTTAATTTCCGTTGATGAGCAGTTCGAATTTAGGACTAGTGTGCATACTTATTTAACTTGTGTCAATGCGCGGTTCGCATTTCGGACCACTGCGCATGTTTATCTAACTTACGCTGATGCGCGGTTCGCATTTCGGACCAGTGCGCATGTTTACGTAACTTAAGTCGAAGAGGGGTTCTTACTTTGGACCAGTGCGCATGTTTCTTTAGGTTGCGTTGATGCGCGGTTATTATTTTGGACCAGTGCACATGTCCATTCAACTTGCGTCGATGCGTGGTTCTTTTTTCGGACCAGTGCGCATGTTATTAACACTTGACAAGCCTTTGGCTTGCAAGAGTTATATGAATTTGTGCGAGCAAAATTCGTCCTTTTTTTTTTCTTCTTGACACTTTTTCCGATTTCCTAGATCAGTCAATAACACCTTAAGTCAACAGAAACCAAACACTACTCGGCTTATAAGACATATTCAAGCTGTGTTGTTTGCAATATATTATTCAAGAAATAACCAATTGAAGGAAGTATTTTTGCGTTTTAATTAACACTTGACAAGCCTTTGGCTTGCAAGAGTTATATGAATTTGTGCGAGCAAAATTCGTCCTTTTTTTTTTCTTCTTGACACTTTTTCCGATTTTTTGTGTCTTCTTCTTCTCTGACACTATGGGCCCTACGACCATGAAACTTGGGACTTATGAAGAGCTTGATGTGAACATGTGCATGTCACTTTTTATTTTCGTCTTTGATTTCGTTTTCTTTGTCAAAACGCCATGTGAAAAGAGTGTATTTTTGCAAGTAAATGCGTAGCATTTAACCCACATCACACAAAGTCGCTCAGTGAGCTTTGTGCGAGCTCTCACTGCGTGAATAGATAACAAGGCGTATGCTAGATCAGTCAATAAAACCTTGAGTCAACAGAAACCAAACACTACTCGGCTTATAAGACCTATTCAAGCTGCGTTGTTTGCAATATATTATTCAAGAAATAACCCATTGAAGGAAGTATTTTTGCGTTTTAATTTTTGTCAAGTATTTAACATTTCGCTATCGAAGTGAGGTTCTAGTTTTAACTTGCGTTGATGCGCGGTGCTTATTTTGGACCAGTGTGGATGTCTGTTTAACTTCCGTCGATGCGTGGTTTGCAATTGGGGCCAGTGCGCCTATTTATTAAAAAAATTCCGAAAAAAAATACAATTTTCCAGTTCACCTAAAAAAGCACAAGCCGGATGCATGACCCCTAGAGATGGCTCATGCCAAGCATAAATGACATCTGATACAAAGTGTAGAAGGAAATGCATTTTGAATTTTTTCTTCGAAAACTCCCTGATCGACAGAAAAAGCACAAGCTGTATTCCCGACCCCATGAGCATGCCTCACACCCAAAATAAAAGAAATCGGATCAAAACTGTAGAAGCTGCACTTCGAGGTATTTTCTTCAAAATTCCCCCCCCCCCCAAATCAAAAATTCCCAAATCGAGTCAAAAAGGACAAGCCACCTGCCTGACCCATCGAGGAATGTCTGTAGGGGTAATGCATTTTTTATTCAAAAATTTCCCCAAAATACAAAAATTGTTCGATCCACTAAAAAGCATAAGCCGTTAGTAGGACCCTTAGGGAAACCTCATCCAAAAAACATATGAAACCGGATAAAAACTGTAGGGGAAAATGCATTTTGAAGTTTTTTCTTCAAAAATTTCCCCAAAATACAAGCATTGTCCGATCGACTAAAACCGCACCAGCCCTATGCAAGACCACCTGAGGATGCATCATACCAACAATAAATGACATCGGATCAAAAATGTAGGAGATGCATTTTAAATTATTTTTAATTTTTTTCTTCAAAACTTCCCATAAATACAAAAATTGTTCGATCGACTAAAAAAGCACAAGCCCTATGTATGACCCCTTAGGATGCCTCATGCCAAAAATAAATGACATCGGATAAAAAAACGTAAGAGATGCATTTTAAAATTTTGTCTTCAAAAATTCCCCCACAATTAAAAAATAACCCGATCGACTAAAAAGCACAAGCCCTTAGCACGACCCCCTAGGATTACTTCATACCAAAAATAAATGACATCGCATGAAAACTGTAGGAGGAGATGCATTTTGAAACTAGAACCGCATTTCGTAAGCGAAATCTTCAACAATTGACAAACATTGAAAGTTAAAAATATTTCTTTGAACGGCTTATTATTTCTTGAACAACATTAAATTTTTTTCTTCACAAGCCGCATAGTCTGTAATACAACTAAGAACAGAGTTTATGGTGCAGCACGTATGCGGCTTATAAAGTTCATCTGCTTGGTTATATTGGCTCAATGGCTTTATTGATTGAACGGACTAGCACTTTTTCTCTATGCAGGCAGAGCTCGCGTAACGCCCATAAGCTGTGCTGTTTTGCTCAACCGTTACTTTGCTTTTAATCGCGCAGTATTTATTACACTTGCAGGGTTCATAGTCGATTTTCAAGATCAAATTCCATGATTTTTCCATGATTTTTCCAGGATCTCAAATTTTTTCCAGGTATTGTTCTTATGAGGTTTTCACGGATATATATATAAAAAAATGAACGAAAAAACAGTTTCAACCCATTTTTTATTCTGTAAAATACAGAGCTATATGAGGCTCATCGAGTCAAGATGTGCTTTTGGCTTGACACTCCCCCCCCCACCCCCCACCCATCTGCAAACAATTTTCTCACCGGATTTGAAGCGTTCTCAAAAATGACAGTTTTCTTGGAAATTGAAAAATAATTACTTATTTTCGTTTTCCATGATTTTTCCATGATTTTTGGCCCTTTTTTTTAAATTCCATGATTTTTCCATGATTTTTCCAGGTATTGAAAAAAATCCAGGTTTTCCAGGTGGCCTATGAACTCTGACTTGGGGATTTTCCAAAATCCTCTAGTGTATTGAATTTGTACGAAAATTTTAGGCGCCGTTGTGCCATGTTTTTTCCTTTTTTTGAATTTGTTCGTGGAACTAGTCAGAGGGCGTTAGGGCTAGAAAGAGAAAAATTTGGATATGATAAACTTCAGTATATCTAGTTGATCCTCCCGGAAGTTGGCCATTAACTCGAAAAGGGTTAGGGACAGAGTGATTCTGAGCTTATTTTCGGCCCTTTGGGCTAAAAGACGATATGTAAGAGGTACCTTGGTGACCTTGACCTCCTCGGCCATGGTGAAGTAAAAACCCGGAAGTGGGCCATTATCTCGAAATCGATTAGAGACAGAGTGATTTTGAGTTCATTTTCGATCCTTTGGGCCTAAAAGTCCATACGTAAGAGGTACCTCGGTGACCTTGACCTCCTCGGCCATGGTCAAAGTCAAGAACCGGAAGTTAGCCATTATCTGGAAAACGTTTAGAGATTGAACGATTTTAACCTTATTTCCGACCGTTTGAGCTTAAAAAATGATATGTAAAGAGATATCTTGATGACCTTGACCTCCTCAGCAATGGTCAAAGCCAAAAAAGGGAAGCTGACCATTATCTTGAAAACGTTTAGAGCGATTTTGAGCTTATTTTCGACGCTTTGGGCCTAAAAGACGATATGTAATAAGTTAAGAGTACAGAAACGTATTTTTGTGAACCCCAAGTGTAATTTTCGCTCTCGGTAGCGAAAACGGTCTAATTTATTCTAAAATCAACTGTGTTCGCATGGCGTTTTAAGCATGAAAATGAAATCGTAGACAAAAAAAAAAAAGAAAAAAAAAGCGGGATGCACACCCTCAACTCAAGATCTACATAACTCAAGTTCTACATAAGTATAAAGTTTTGTGTGTAGTCCTGGGGCCTGTAGTGTCAGAGAGGCTGAAGATTAATGTGTTTACTGTCAAGAAAAAAAACGGCTGCCCAACAGCTGCCCGCACAAATTCATATAAACCTTGACCAAGTCAAAGACTTGTCAAGTGTTAACAAAAGTTTACTAAATAAACAGTCATCTAACTAACTAACGGACGCCGTCTGCAAACCGATAGGCATACCTCACCTTACGTGTAACCAAAGCTGGGCTGAAAAGTCCGAACATTGACCCCGTACAACTTCACTATACGCTTTACAAATCTTCGACTTGCTAAATGTGGAATATAAAACCGAACTTAATTCTGATATCATGAACTAATTTGTAGTGGTGAAGCAACTTCTATACAAAGCGACGTCAGCCAGCAGTATTTGGCGGGCATAGTTTAACTTATTTGTGTCAATATCACCAAAAACGTAAGCGAGAAAAATACAAGATATGTAAAGTCACCCTGTGCAAAACGGCGAACACGTGGTTCATGTAAAACTTCATGCAAAGAAAAAATAACTCGGTTTTTTTCGTGAAAAAAAAGAAGAAAATTGGCCTTGTGACTCTGCTGTTAAAACATCCTAGAGAACTGAAGTGTAGCCATGTACGTGTATAGCCCTGTATTTTCAACGCACGCTCATTCACAGAGCACTGATAATTTAACGGAATTGTAGATTTTCAGCCCTCAGCCAAAACTGGCCAATGGCTCTTGCTGTTGCCAAGTCCGTCTAAGTATCCCCCTACTTTGCCTTCGCCTCTATTCAATTAAGTTTTGTGACCTCATAACATACCATAAAAGAATATCGTCGTTGTGCCTCGGCCACGTTTAACTAAGATCGGCAAGACGTTGTCGAAATAGCAACACTGAAAAAGGTGAGAATCTTATGCATTGACTGCCATATAGAGTACTTCATTGGTACCTCTTTGCCATTAAGTTTTCGCCCTTCAGTTTTGTGACTCCTTTCATTTTTCTTGTCAAGTTTAACACAAAAACTGAGTCCAGTCTCAAATTTAGTAGCAGCGTGCCTCATAGAATAAAGGGACTTGTCACTCTCCACGATTCGACTGAAAAAACTATAAACTCCGCCTGTTACTATGGGAAATCGAGAAACAGGGTGTCTTGAGCTTGGGGTCTATTTTATCCCTGCTCACCAATTCCCTTCCCCGATCAAGCTCGTAACCTGCAGTGCTCTTGGAACGAAACGCGATTTACTAACATCCTTGCGATAGCGACTGACTCCAATGTCCACCAGCAACTCCACTTCAGCTAAGTGCAAAAAAAAAAAAAAAAAAAAAAAAAAAACAAACAAAACAAAACAAAACAAAAACAACAACAACAACGGTCAATGTTTTCAAAAAAAAGGGAAAAGAAAGTAACGCTCTAGATTTTGACTGAAAAATTTAGCATAAAAAAACATTAAAAAATTGGGCTATTTGCTACAGCGTACACAGAACGATAAATATATATATATATATAGCAGTAATAAAGAAAAGATGTCAGTTTTGAAGATCATTCATTTATCACGTTTTTGTCCAAAATACTTCGACCCATTAGCATGCCCCGCCCGCCCCCAAACCCCCACCCCCCTCCCACACACACACACTCCCGGAGATTTCTCGGTACTCCCATGAAAATCATATTAACTTAATTTAATTCTCCCACAAGTTTTTTTATGCTGTATTTGGCGGAGGTTTTTTTATATCTTCAATAATGTGGGTTAAAAAGTTTTTATCAATTGCTTAAGAAGTTATGTAAACGAAAACTACACTTGCTTCTCGTACAATTGAAACCTTTGTTCCGCAATACGCGAAGAAAAATACCTATCACACAATTGGTTATGTGTTCGGCAAGCGAAAATATGCATACGGCATACATTACCAAGATTTTTTTTTTTTTTTACAAATTGCAACTGTAGCACCCAGTGGTTCGGTTTCTCAGGGCGAAGCGTTGTAGAACCTCAGTTACTCTGGCTGCAACATGTTTTCTGTCACACCCTGTCGACTTACTGAGGCCGCGAGTAGGTCACATTTATTTGGCTTCATCAATAATGAAAAAACACAGTTTGCTTCGTGGAAGGGCATGAAAAAGCCGCAATAGATGATGATAGCAAGGTCCGTGTGGCATGTATCCCCTTGTGGGGGGGGGGGGGGGGTTGGGGGTGTATCTTGCTCTTTCCATTCTTCCGCCTGTCTGGGCGATATCTCAGCATCGATGACCATAAATGAGAACTGGGCCAACTTCCACAATTTTTCTGCACAGCAATGCAGTTTCCCCTGTTTTCTTGGATTACATTCAAATGAGACAGACTGTAGCCCTGATTAGCCGGACTTTGAGCGCCGGATTAATGTATCAGCACTACAAGTCTGTCTGGGACGATTTTTCGGGTTTTGTCGTTTTTTTTTTCACCCATTTCTGGACGACCAAAAATTATGATTTTTCCTCAGAATATAGGTGTATATCTCTTCTTTTATAATGACATGTGTTTTCGCTGCTATAAATATAAATTTGTGTTCCTATGGTGACATTTTCTATCGAAAGTTCAGGTTATGGGTGGTTAAAAACAAGCATGTCCAGGGACATGGTGACCAGCCGTGACCTACAGAATATATATCCAAGAATCACAGACAAAATCATGATCAAATTGGCAGACAGCGGTTACGAAAAAAGCCGTAACTGAATGGAGAAAATATTCGCTCACTTGCTCGGTGTAGTTGTGGCTGATGAGGAGTCATTCTTTCAATTCTTTCATAAGGGGACAAGAATACCAAGCGTGTGGTGAAAAGACCAAACACAGGGAATAATTTCGGGAAAAGCAGTGGTAGAAGAGGCAAACGCAAGATCTAATGTCGTGTTAAGAGTGTGTGGTGGGATTACATACAATCTGATTAGTAGAAGGAAAATACTCTAATGTGTAAACACTAAAAGAGTGCAGTTGAAATGAACTCCTTGGACAACCCTTCATGTATATTTTTTAGATCAAAAGCAAGGCCATGCGGAGGTCGTCGACATTCTGTTGAAACGAACTGGTCACATCTCAGTATGGGATGAAAGCCATCTATTAAAAAATTTTTGTTATCATCGTCGGCTGTTAAACGGCTTTCAGCCAAAGCCATAATGTCACACGCAAGATAGTTGTCATCACAGCGTACCAAATCAAAATGAGCGGCCATACTCAAAATTGTATGAGAAGAAGCAATTTGAAAATTAGACACAAAAAAATAAAAAAATGTCCCCATTTGGTCAATTTTTTTCGGATCGCCAAAATGAGTAATTTTTCAAGAGAGATCTACCTTCAGAACAACTATCAAAAATTGGAAAGGAATCCGATCAAAATTGTGCGAGAAGAAGCAATTTGAAAATTGTAGACCAAAAAATTTGAAAATGTCCCCCATTTGGCCAATTTTTGGCGGATCGCCAAGTTCTGTTTCAACCAGATTTAGCCATGCCATATTTGACGAACAAAATGCATCCTATCAGAGTGTTCCACGCTGTCCGTCAAATACAAAACGATTCGGGCACCCTTTGTCGTGCAACGTGCAGGGTGCGTGCGCATGTGTTGGGGGGGGGGGTCCTTATCTTTGGGTTTGTTGGTTATGTGCAGTAGAAAAGATCTGGATCTTTCAAAGATTTCGAAGCTTTCAATCATCAGCAATGTTTGCTTGCTACAATTTCGCGCCCCTTCTCCCCTCCACCCCCCCCCAAAAAAAAAAAAAAAAAAAAAAAATCCGAGTCAGTTCAAGCACTTTTGACGGATATTGTTGGGTTGATTATTTCAAATATGTCTTCTTTTGGGAGCGAAGACCAAATACCACCCAGACCCCGACACAGAGCGATGTGTGTATGGGGAAAAACACGAACTTGTACAAGGGGCGGTAAATCAAGATCTGATACGTACGCCCCTCTTGTAGCTTTTCCCGCGCCAATACCTTCGCATTTTTCTAACAGTTTCGCTTTTACTAATAACTTCTGATCGGTCTTTTGTTCTGCATTAAACTTGCCTCGCCAATCAAATCCAAACATATTTTCCATGTTGCTGAATATCCAGCCATGTAAGCAAAACCTTTAAAACCTTTTAAAAACTTTTATTTTTTACCACTATTTATCTTTATGCAAAAACCTTTAACAACCCTTATTTCTGTTGTAAATCAAAAACCCCTCATAATTTTTTCTGCATGTCAAGGCAAAAAAGGGAAAAAACTTATTCCTCACTCCAGATATTACTACATTTTATTCTGTATTGTAGTAACTTAAACTGCATTTGAAAGCTGCTATCATTGAATCTTGTGAAATGGAAGTACTGACCTACAGTGCACTGCATAAGTCTGGAATATTTTAGGGGAGGAGGACTTAGGTGGATAGAAATTTTCGCACATTTTTTTTCGTCATAGTGGGTGAAGTTTATGTTTCTCCTACAAGTTGAAACCATAAGCAACTAGAGTAGTGTGCATATTCCAAATATTCCCCACAGCCCACCCACCCCCATCAGTGAAACACGGCCATCAATAGTCAATGAAGAATTTCTAAGTCCAGCTGGTCCATTTTCGTTGGACAATACCGATCTGTGTTCGTTCCCACAGAAGCTACATACGAAGTTTCATTAAAATCCTTGCAGCAGTTTTTAAGTTATCGTGTTAACAAGCTCTTGATGACAGACCGACAGACCGACCAACACGCGGTCTATCGCATATATTCCTCCTGTGGGGAATAAACTAGAGCAGTGTGCATAGTCCACATATTCCCACTGCCCCCCTCCTTCAGTTAAAAACGGCCATCAATGTACACCTTGAACACAGCGAGAGCTGAAATTTTCTAAGTCCAGTTGGTGCATTTTCCTTGAACGAACCTGGCCCATTTACAGTACCAATCTGTGTTTGTTCCCATAGAAGCTACATACAAAGTTTCATTAAAATCCCTGCAGTTGTTCTTGAGATATCGTGTTGACAATCTCATTCCGATGCTGAATAATTTCCAGGATTTGGTAAATTTCAAAGTCCATTTGGTCGATTTCCTTGGGCCAACCTAACCCATTTACAATACCGATCCATGTTAGTGCCCATAGAAGCTGCATACAAAGTTTCATTAAAATCCCTGCAGTTGTTCTTGAGATATCGTGTGGAAAATCTCATTCCGATGCTGAATAATTTCCAGGATTTGGTAAATTTCAAAGTCCATTTGGTCCATTTCCTTGGGCCAACCTAACCCATTGACAATACCGATCCTTGTTAGTGCCCATAGAAGCTACACATCAAGTTTCATTAAAATCCCAGCAGTTGTTCTTGAGATATCGTGTTAACAATAGTCAATGAAGAGCTGAATTTTTCTAAGTCCAGCTGGTCCATTTTTCATGGACGACTCAGACATATTCATTGATCAATTTGCAAGATTTCTTTTTCACCCCCCTCATGTTTAGGAAGGTGTGAAAATTTGTTTATCAACCGAATTCATTGTTTATAGTTTCAGCTTGTAGGGGTAACATGAAACTTGATCCATCATGACGGAAAAAAAATATGCGAAAATTTTTACCCACCTAAATTCCCCCATCCCCCAAATATTTCAGACTTATGCAAGCAGCAAGGCACTGTTTGTTTCTGACTGCAATGTATTTTTACTCTTATATATAGCGACAGTCAATGAAAAGTTTCAGGCAATTTCTGATATTTTTTGCCTTAACTGGGAAACATGTTGAGGGCGATTTTTTTGGTTACATATGTTAACCTGGCATTGCACGCAGTGCTCAACAAAGAGGTTCTGGTCGTTCAAGTCATGCCTCACTGCACATCCTGTACGCGTATGGGTCGTTCACACTGTACTGGAGCTAACGCCTTAACTCACTTTCATGTGTTTTAGCAAACGATACTGACGGAAATATCAGATATCGACATCCTTGTTTCAATATTACTGTGTCATGCAACGTTTGGCGCACGACGAGCGCATGCGCGCGCTCGGTATGTTAGACGCAGGCCACAATTACAGCACGGTCGTTTGTTCTCGTCCCACGATACCAAAACTGGCTCAGCGATGCCAAGAAACCCGTTCTGGGAGCGACACCTTTTACATACAAGTTACAGACAAATTTTTGTTGAAATCCGTCCAGCTGACCTTGAGATATGGTGTCCAAAAGGAACACATGTGCACAATTTCGAAGTCTCACAGTGACCTTGACCTTTGACCCAAGGTCACTCAAAAGTAATCAGGTCACGACCCTTCTCCACACAAGCCATATAGCAACTTTGGTTGAAATCCGTCCAACTGAATTTGAGATATCGTGTCCACAAAAAGCTTCACACAATTTACATTCAAGCTAAAAAATGTAAAAAAAAAAAAAATTGGCAAAAATCCAATTTTTAACAAACCGACAAAAATTGGCGTGCATCAAGCTAGCCATGGAGGTGAGTCCTGTAAACTATCAGACCAAATGGTCTACACATCTGAGAGGAATGAGTGGTAACGGACGGGCGGACAGACAGACTGACAGAGCCCAATCCATAAGCCGCCCCGGGGCACAAAGCCCCCTTTGGGGGCTAAAAAAAGAATTCAAGCACAGTAGCCTTTTACTAGTTTGCAATTAATGTGATCTGGGGGCAGAAAATTTTAAGATTTAATTTTCAAGGTAATATTATTTCCTGTCTGACGAAATAAGCCATGACAACCACTTAAGCCATTATCATTTCGTTGGCTTATATCGTTAATTTACTGCCATTTTTTTACCGGATAGTCGACCGTTTATTCAGTTTTCTTTAGAAAAAGGAATTTAGACACCACGTTAAAACAGCAATTTGAATGCGTAAGGTGAGAACAAGTAAGTCACTCCAACATCAATGCCAGCCAATGAGAACATTTGCTTAAATATAGAGGGCACATAACAACAGTAAAACCACTATCATCTGGGGTTAACAATTATTGACATAAGATATATAGGATATATATGAATATATGGGTCATCTTATATATTGCACATACTCATTTTTTCTATTCACAGTACTGATACTGATATGGGCAAAACGGTAGTTTGTAACTAAGGACGTTACTGACGTGAAATCTGTAAAATTCTCCTTATTTCCTTCTCAGATTCGAACACTTTAGATAGAGACCACTGTATTAAAGCAATTTCTTCAGCCTAAAACAACAGATTTCTGTGAAAAAACAGCAGCTGAAAAGCAGATACTTCAAGGGTTTCGCTCTCTCACAGCAAAGAAAAAGGGCTACAGAAGCACATTCAGTCTGCGAATACGCGATGGTACTCGCTAACCACTGCCATTCACTTTATTTTTTTTCAACCAAAACTTGTATCAGACGTATTTAGATAGTACCGTTTCAGCCTAAATCAACGTCTCCGTACTGTGAACATGGAAAAAATAACACAACGCAAACAAACATGTACAAACAAAGCCCTTTCTTAGTGTAAAATAGCACCTGTATAATGCACAGCAGTTTAATCACATGGGGTATTACTGGAATGCACATCTTTATAGTGTAAAATTCGTGTAAATATATAAAGGTATCTGTGGAAAAAATACAAAACAATTGAATCATTGATTATTTCTTAGTTGCCCCTTTTTTCAAAGTAAACAGAACAGTTTTTCCGAGAAACGCTACAACCTTTAGACATTTCTGAACGTTCTGATGCAACTAACCGTTTCCAAAATACAAAGAGCAGATTACACACGTGTGTCCAGTCCGTATTTAAATTGATAACAATTAATTTTTAAAAACTCATATCTGATCATACAAATAAACAATCGTATACGCCTTGCATTTTCATTTTCAAGGCTTGGGTTAAGGCACGGCTTAGAACTGGAGCCACTGGCGCGGGTTTTCCACCATGATCTTATTGATGACCTCCTCAGTAATGCCTCGCTTCCTCATCTTGGGCAGGATATTGATCAGTATGTGCGAGTAGCCATGACCTCCATACTTCATCTGTCCCGAATCAAAACAGGAATACTGAACGATCGATGTTGCTTTTTTTAATAAAGCCAGTATTCCGGCAATACTCCACGTACTACAGTTAATGCAATGCATTTCTTGTTACATGTAAAACAAGTTTCTGAATGCCCCTAAATGTACAGTTTTCTAGGTCACATAGCTAGAGTATATATAATGAGTAACAAAAATAGTGCGCCTGTTTGTGTTAACTTAAAATTCATCCGCCGGCGACTCACCAGCCTGTGCTTCGTGTGGATGTCGTGGGCGATGACGACCTTGTCCTCGTAGCCCTCCTGCAGCAGGTGCTTGATGCTCTGGATCCTCTCCGCGTCCGACGGCATGTCGACGTCACACATCTGGTAGTGAGACGTCTCGATGCCGAACAGATCGTACTCGAGGTACGAGCCCAGAGACGCGAACTCCGACAGCTGCCCGTAGTCAAATATCGTGCCTAGACGTGTACAAGACAAAAACGAGAACGCTGTCTGTTAAGTCTTATAAACGGCTGCAGGATATCACGTCTCAGTATATATGAAAGAATGGGAGAAATTATTTACAGACGTATACAGACACCACACTTTTCTGAACATTTATTTCTCCTTCCTGCACCGATGTAGCTTAAACTCTGAAAGTTTATTCAGCTTAAAAAAAAATAAGGATAACAATAAATTTCTGGTGAATAAGAGTAATCAGTAAAAAAAACCCCGCCTAATGTAGTAAGGTGTATATGTTCTCAAAGTGAGAAAATAATCTCGAATTTGCATTGTATTAACAAGCCCCACGACGACTGCAGACAATCTGATGCACCGAACAACCCATCTAAATAGTCATCGTTACGTTATCAAATGCGAATTTCGTTCGTCAAGTAGATATGGCAAAAATGAATGGACAAAAGCTCCACGATGGATCCGGATTTTGAACAAACCAATCGAACTCCCATGGGCAAAATCTGAGATAAAAAAAATCAGTGTCACCACAGATCAGGATCCAGTCCAGGAAACTGAAATCCTCAAAAGGCAAAAAAAATAAACACGAAGATTAGTACTTACGCCAAACATGAATCTGATTGGTCAAACATTTGAGGAGATTTTGCCCTGATAACATCTCAGTCGATACAATCCCGCCACTGATCAATCTTCAGATCTCAGCACTGGTTATTGCGTGTACTAACCATAAATTTGAATAATTTTTTTAATTAACCAGTAACTTACGATCCAGATGCGACATGACAGTTTTGCCCACGAGGCCGCCCGCTTCTCCTAGGATGCGTATGATCTCCGGAGGGCAGGAAGGGTGCCTGCCCGGGTGTATGATGACTGGGCAGCCAGTCTGCTTCTGCGCATAAGCCGCTGCTTTCAACACCTTCTTCTCATTGTCTGAAGAGAACAAAGCATGTCTACGGACATTGCCGCCAGCCGAAACATCGCTAATTGTTTCGGGATAACAGTATTATTATTGGTTAAAGCAGCGTATATCTTCGGTCTCAGGCATGCTACTATAACCAGCTTATGTTATATAATCTACAGGGTTCGCAATGGGCACCGGTCGAAACTACCGGGGCCCGAAACCGGTACATTTCGTTAGCTGAGTGACAAAAATATGTAAATTCGAAAAAGGTTCCGCCTGCAGCCAGCTTAAGATTCATTTGTCAACCAATAAAATGTTTCTGTCCCTGTCTATCACCTTAGTATGTAACATTTGAGAGCAAGTGTACATACAATTACGAGATGGGGATGGAAAGGAGGGGGAATGTGTGATTTGTACACGGGGACGGAGAGCTCGCGCCGCCCTATCCCTTCTATAAACTAAAGGCACTGAATCGACAATGTAAATTGCCGACAAAAACAATCATGGGTAACCGAATTCGAAAATTTTCGAAGGCTGCGATCCCTAATAATTTGGTGTATGCATTTGCATTGCAAAAGATATTCTATTATCTCAGCAGTAGTAGAAGATCTAGAGCGACAGTCCGATTCTTCGGAGCGAAGCAATATCTTTGGAAACGTGTACAACTTCGCAAAACTACATTGTTAACAATTACATAAACTGAAACCCTAAACAGACTAATCCGAATGATAAGTTAGCGCAATAAACTAATCTTGGGAGAGGCTGGGGGCTCTTAGTCTTCAAAGTGATAGGGATTGTCGTATGAAGACCGCAAAGAATATAGAACCCGCCTCCCCCTTCCCCCCCACAACGAAAAAAAGCTAGTTACGTCAGGCACAACGCTCCTATAAAAGTGATTTCTTTGAAAGAATATTACGGGAAAATAAAAGTAACTTGAAAGATCACTTAAGTTTGACCATTTGCTGATTTCTTTCAAATGAAAAAAAAATCTACGAGTGAATAAATTCAAACATTCTAAACCGACCCAAACAGAGTGTGAGGAGAGAGGGAGTTGTGAATCGGTGAGAACCTGTAATACAGAAGACTGTAGATCTAATCCTTTTTGTATATGCTGCCTTGCTACCAATAGCCCGCATTGATTTTCTTACCTCGTGCAACATGCACACAACACGAACACTGGCTGCTTGATGTGTGGTGTAAAATTAGTATCGATCAAGCATCTACGGCACTTTAATTACACTGGGGAAGTGAAACTTAACATGTGTAACTAAATGCTCGAGAAGCATGAATCCGTCGAGGTTTGGGCAAAATTTGTATTTTTTTAAAAATTCACCATTTTGTCAACTTGACTACGTCTCGAGGAGTACGTCTATCCCCCGTGGGGGATATGGTTTGTGTAAGGCTGTTGCGTGTTGACTACGCAAAAAATTTACAAGTGGAAGGATACAGGTCGACGTAGTGTCTAACATTTAGACGAATCAATCCATTAACCAGTATTCGCGTGAGAATGTCGTAGGTACGCTAAGTACAGCGCCGATTTTGAAAAAATCCGCCATTTTGTCAAGTCCCATCCGAAAGATGCTTGATCACTGCACAGCGGAAGGTGCCAGGGAACCCGTGTGCAGAATTTGAAACGAATCCACCCATTAATGTGGCCTGTAGACGCGTGAGACTGCCGTATATACGCTAAGTCCAGTGCCGATTTTCAAAAGTCCGCCATTTTGTCAATTTTTGGCCGATCCGGAAAATTCTTGGTCACTGCACTGCGGAAATTCCAGAGAAGCCGTGTACAAAATTTGAAACGAATCCGTCTATTAATGTGGCCTGTAGACGCGTGAGACTGCCGTATATATAAAGTCCAGTGCCAATTTTCAAAAGTCCGCCATTTTGTCAATTTTTGGCCGATCCGGAAAATTCTTGGTCACTGCACTGCGGAAATTCCAGAGAAGCCGTGTACAAAATTTGAAACGAATCCGTCTATGAATGTGGCCTGTAGACGCGTGAGACTGCCGTATATACGCTAAGTCCAGTGCCGATTTTCAAAAGTCCGCCATTTTGTCAATTTTTGGCCGATCCGGAAAATTCTTGGTCACTGCACTGCGGAAGGTTCCAGAGAAGCCGTGTACAAAATTTGGAACGAATCCGTTTATTAATTTGGCCTGTAGACGCGTGAGACTGCCGTATATATAAAGTACAGTGCCAATTTTCAAAAGTCCGCCATTTTGTCAATTTTTGGCCGATCCGGAAAATTCTTGGTCACTGCACTGCGGAAGGTGCCAGAGAAGCCGTGTACAAAAATTTGAAACGAATCCGTCTATAAATGTGGCCTGTAGGCGCGTGAGACTGCCGTATACACGCAAAGTCCAGTGCCGATTTTCAAAAGTCCGCCATTTTGTCAATTTTTGGTCGATCCGGAAAATTCTTGGTCACTGCACTGCGGAAGGTTCCAGAGAAGCCGTGTACAAAATTTGAACCGAATCCATGTATTAATGTGGCCTGTAGGCGCGTGAGACTGAAGCGTGACAGACGGACAGACAGACGGACGGACGGACAGACGGACGGACAGACCGAAAAGTTCAAAACTATATCCCTCCGTTTCACGGGGGATAATTTCTCTCGTATTTCAAAAATTCCTGGTCACTGCACCGCACAAGGGTTGGAACCCCCCTGGGTAAAATCTGAGACGAATCCATCCACTAATAAATGCTCTAGGCGCGTGAGACTTAAGTACACAGACAGACGGACAGACAGACAGACAGATTGAAAACAATATCCGTCCCCCGGCGGATAATTAAACACTTCATAACCATTTTAAACACAATTTGTAATAATTTATACGGAGTGAAACCTGTCGAAAGAGCCAAAAGACCAAGTGGTCAATATGTGAAAAAAATAAGCACTGCTGTCATAAACGCGTTTACCAGTGAGCGGATAGGTGCACCCCACTTCCCCAATCACTCCACATTTGATGGGCGTCGAATCACAGCCCTCCGTGATATCAGTCACCATCTCCATGCACAGATCCTCCTCCGTCAGCTTGCCCATGTCCTTGGGGTGGCTCACGTCCACGTAATAGCCACTTCCGGCCACAATGTGCACGCCCGTGTCCTCTGACGCCTTCTTCAGGAACGGCAGAAGCCTGTCAATGCCCTTGGTGGTGTTCTCTACCATGCAGCTACCACCATGTTTCTGAATAAAGCAACAATATACCTAACTACATTCTACCTAAATTTATGATCCAAAAAAAAGACTCACTGTGTAAAGTTTATGAAACATCCATGCACCATAATCAATCAATTAATCAGTCGATCCATCATCATCATCATCATCATCATCATCATCATCATCATCATCATCATCATCATCATCACCTTTACCATCATCACCAGCACCACGTTCATAATCACCTTCCTCCTCCTCCTCCTCATCATCACCATATCATCACCTTCAACATCACCACCACATTTATCATCATCATCATCATATTCATAATCATCACCACCTTTATCATCATCGCCAGCATCATCATCATCAGCACCACATTCATCATCATCATCAGCACCTTCATCATCATCATCATCATCATCATCATCATCATCATCATCATCATCGTTGTCGTCGCCGTTATCACATTTAAGTACAGTTAATTATGCAATGCATAGACTGCAATCGCCCTGGCCTCGATATCCACACGATATCCACACGATATCCACACTAACGTGTCCGGTGTCCATGAATCTCATTAAAATGCAATCTTAACTACTGAAGTAAGCAGAGTGAAAATGGATCAGAATACAAGGCCATGGTCATGCTATTTATGCAAATAGAGTACATGAAACCGAAAGAGGCGTCTGTCGAAAAACTCGGCTCAGTGAGTGCTATTTTATCCAAAAACTCTACAAATAAATATGTCTTCTCATGCTGCCGACCTTCAACCTACTTTAAGAATCGTAAACTTGTACAATGTACAAGTCAGAAAACAACTGCACGTAAATCGGACATGATTTAAAACTGATGTCACCTTGAAAAATTTCAGCTCTTCAATGACAGCCTCGTGCTCCGCGTCGAAGTGCAGGTTTTCTCTGTGGCTGTACCTGTAATGTCACACAGGCTTTTTCAAGGGCAACAAGGTTGTTAATGAGCGATGTTTACAGACAGTTTGCTTGTCCAAAGTGCACCACAATTGATTTTAAATAAGATGCATCTTTTTATTGACGACGTCTAGTATATTCGCAGTGAACATGTCAATTCTTATGAAACAAATGTAAAAAAAAAAAAAAAAAAAGAACAAAAAAAAAAAGAAAAAGAAAAAGAAAAGAAACTAACAAGATTTCATGACTGGAATATCTTTTTTATGCGCTACAATCGAACTTAAACAATAGAAAATAAACGCTTCTCTTACGGGTTTTGTCTTATCCAGCCCAGATTTTCCATTATTAAAGGACACGTTTCCTTGGCTGCATCACCTGCTGCTACGTAGGAACATTCAAAACTCAGTGACAAATGCTCGTGAGTCAAGGTCATACCCAATTCTTCAGGACTGATATCACCCAGCACTGCCAAGTACACAAATCACGCCAATTACTTTCTGCGAATACTAGAGAATCACAACGCACTGTCAAATATTTTAAGTGACCTTAATTTCAAAAGACTAGTTCAAGGAAAAAATTACTGAAACAATAATAACGCCCATTACGAACAACTGTTACATGAAGAAAAGTTGAAAAGAAAGAAGAAAACTATTCTGAAATGTGTTCGAGTCAAGAACTGTTTTTTATGTTTGTTTGTTTGTTTTTTTTATACTTTTTTTTCGTTTTTTTGCTCACCTGTCCTGATTTTTTTGGCTGCCATGTTTCTATTTCTGCAAAAAAATAGCAGCCAACTGGGTTATTCTCAAAAACAAATGCATCTAATGTCTTCAGATAAAACAGGAAAAGGCTACAAAAATAACTAACAACTTTAGCAAAATGCTCAAGTTTGACAAAACTAAATATTTTCAGCAACAAGGGGATTATAAATTACAAAAAATATTATGGTCCTTTTAAACAAGGTCATTTGTTTGTCTTGTCGACAACTCGATCTCCGAATCTAAACCCTCTTGACCTCGAATATTTTTGTTTTTGAAGGTCGTTTTACCTCAACGCTACGCCTTTTTCTCTTTGTGAAAACTTCGTTGAACTGATATCGATATGGTACCAAGTCACGGAAGGGTGAATAAAGTATTACTGTCAGGGCCTGGTGTGACGGGGTACACTGGATTTCAGCCGAAGCAATAAAGAAACATATTCCAGTTAAATATAGTAAAGGCCAGCATGGGCCCATCAAGGACCCAGTGGTAAAAATCTCTTACAGGCCGGGAATTGATTGTAACGATTTGGCAGTAATTGAGTAGTACCGACGTGACTAAGTATGCTTTTTGAAAGCTTACATACGCACATACTTTCAACGACTGCTACAGACAATGCTACTGTAAGAAGCTGGGGCTGAAAAAAGTTATGTTCTCCATTAAAAATAACACCTATTTTGCAAAACGGGTGCACTGTCCATGAACTTTCAGTAATTGTTCATATAACTGGGACCAGTATGCAGAATTCGAGGCTCTGACAGAGAGATATACTAATACAGCGTAAGTGGAGGAGCTGACTCGGAGCTACAGCAGAGTCTTGTTGCGTTTGTCTAACTTAGGACAGTACTTTCTTCCTCAAGTGGTCTCGGTCTTGTGGAGGATGGATGATATTTCACACGCTATTAGCTGTTTTTCAATGGTCCTTACATTTAGATACATCACAGGCCCTCATGCGCTGAATCGGGCCCGGTAATAAAATCTCTAATAACGGGTCTATCGCGTCATTGCTTTTTGATAACACTGTAGCCACTTTCCAATATATGTACTTTTCTTTAATGTCTTTCGCCATACTGGATGATTTTTGTGCCAGACGCATTAGAGGCAGTCGAATGATGCAACTGTCGCCAGTGTGTTTGATTTACAAGTAAATTTACAACGCCGATGAAAGATTTTAGTTTCAGTTAATGTGTTTAATTACTGAGCACAGAGCGGGTACAAATAATTTTGCGGTTCTTCGCACCTAAATCCAGATACGAAACACTTAATTAATCAACTATTAAGTTCGAATAGTTATTAAGCAATTTAAATTATGAAACTTTAAGTTGAATATCAAAATCAAAGCTTTAAATTGCAAGTCAAACCATTAAGCTGAAAGTCAAAGTCAAATGTCAAAGCTTAACCATAAGGTTCTAAGTTAAAGTCAAAAGGCAATTAATTACCTAAAGCTTCTAATAATTATGAAATATTACCGAGAATTTTACTTAATAATGAACATAATGTTCAATAAAATTACTTTTAACCATTTAAAAGAAATAACTTACATCAAACGGGAGAACAACTAAAGTCACGTCCTATCCTGACAATGTTTACCGCCGAACTGACCTCGATACATTTATTTCAAACAAAATCAATAAGTAACCGTAAGTACCAATCCTCAAGTGCATAAATGCATAAGTATAATCAATTTTCAGGATGTCCTCAACCATAATATTAATTAACGTTCTCATACAAAACACCATGGAGAATTATATCGTATACCGGCCCCTTAAACTGGAGCGACCATTTACAATCTTTCATTTTTGTTTTACACCTCATACAGCCATCCAATATTTAAATCATATCGATCACCTAGAGTGAACGTTCAATCAAGACCAATTTCACAGTGTAAATGTAAAAGTAGGGCTTAATGCACTCAAGTGAGTCACATGAACTAATATCAAGGAAGGCCATAATCAAGTCAACCTTTGCACGCTTCGAGACGACATAGCTTAGTCACAAGGGTGGACCATTTCTGACGAACTGGTTTTAACTTGTACCGATCGTACCAGTTCATCTCTACCAGGGTTGATCCTAAAACACGACCCATTGGCCAATGTTTGCGTGGAGTCGATTCGTCTAAGATCAGTACGATGACCCTAACCTTTAGGTTTACTTTGAGGTCAAGCCACTTTTGTCTGGTTTGCAGGGTGGGGAGATATACACGAAGCCATCGTTTCCAGAAGACATCTGCGAACTGTGAACGTCTCCAACGACGACTTAAGACACCCCCTTTGTCAAACTTGCCCAGAGGCGCAGTAATGATTCCACGCAAGAGAAGCAAGTGGTTGGGCGTCAGTGGCTCAATGTCACTCTTTGAGTCGGAGCACTAGGTCATAGGTCTACCATTAACTATGGATTCCACTTCACAAAACACAGTACTTAAGCGTTCGTCGTCCAGAACATGGTACTTTATAATGACTTTCATTGTTATCCTGGTCGTTTTTACCATCCTTTCCCATGCACCTCCCATATGTGGTGCAGATGGTGGGTTGAAAATCCATTCGACTTCAGTGAGTAGAAGGCATTCGCGAAGTTTTTTGCACGTATTCCATTGTTGAATGGACTGCCGAAATTCCTTTTCACCTCCAATGAGAGCTGGTACCATTGTCAGACCGGATTTGTTTTGGATATTCGCGTCTAGCAATGAAACACGTGACTGCGTTTATAAAGGAATCAGCGGTAAGCGAGTGTAGCATCTCCATATGAATTGCTCGAACTTTCATGCACATGAAAACACAGCCGTATCGTTTCTCTTGACCTCTGCGTTTCTTTTCACATAAGACGGTCCAGAACAATCAACTCCCACAAAGGTGTCCTGGAGTAATGCTTTCGTTAGGTAAGTCAGACATGCGTCGAACTTCGGATCTGCCTTCTCGCCTTTCACAGGCAACACAGTTACGTCGAACTCTCTTAATGAGTGGTCTGACCTTTGGTATCCAAAATTGATCCCTCAGATGAGCTAGTACATACTCTGTTCCAGCGTGTTTTGTCTTGACATGAATGTGATTCACAACGAGCTGTGAGATGTGATGATCTCGAGGTAAAATTGCAGGATGTTTTCTTTCAAAATCAATTGTTGCAGCGTTTAAACGACCGCCAACACGTAGAACTTCCTGATCATCCAGAAATGGTTCAAGCGCATACGCACTACTTGACTTTGGTAGCTTGCGAGACGAGTTCAGCAATGAATTCTCTTTCTCAAACGCAGTCTTTTGGACACATCTCACAACAGCTTGTTCAGCCTCGCGAAGTTCACGGACGGTGATAAAGTGACTCACTGAGCTTTATCTCTTGCATTTGAGCCACAGCAAGAACATGCGACGCCTTTTTTGAGTTTTGGCCAACTTGAGAACCGACTAAACAGTGAACAATATCACTTTGGCGTCTGTCATTCACACAGGAATTCCTTTTACGTTTGACTTCGGGGTTATCCAAAGAAATGCTAATTTTACTTAGGGTTTTAGGCCACATTGCCTCCTCTTGAAAAGGAATTTTTGTATTGTTCTTAAGATCCCTTTCAACGGCTATGGTCATATCGGGATCCCCCTGCCACATTATACTGAAATGGGGCATTCAAACCCTCCTTCTAACCCTTACATGTGGAGTGCGTCACGGGATAGCAAGGAGGAGTCCCACTTTTAAAGTCTTAGGTATGACCCGACCGGGGTTTGAACCCACGATCTTCCAGTCTCGAGGCGGACACTCTAACCACTAGGCCACCGAGGCTGGTCTCTCTTGAAAAGGAAATCGGGTGCAGAAATCAACCCATCATTTCATTGGTCTTTAATCCACGTGTTGCTTCGTCAGCAGCATTGTCTTTTGTTGGAGCATAGCGCCATTGGTGAGGGTTGGAACCATTTGTAATAGCTCCGAATCGGTTCGCGACAAGTGTTTGAAACCTCTTTTCGCTATTGTTGATATATCCCAACACGATAAGATATCTCACCAAAACACTGATTCTTGTAGAGGTAGCGTCAGTTCCCGTCGAAGCTGCTTATCAATCCGAACTTTCATTGCTGCAGTACACAGTTCAAGTCTGGGAATACTTTTTTGTTTAACCGGGGCTAGCCTCGACTTTCCCAGCAAAAAGAACAATGGATTTCTCCAGCGGCACTAACCAAGTAGGTACGAAACAGTGCCATAAACATCTTGTGAGGCATCACTGAAGTTGTGAATAGTTGTCGCATAAACATCATAAAATGGTTCGGGCACCATACAGCGAGGCACCGAAACTTCTCTCAGCCCTGGCAAAAGATTAAGCCATTTTGCGAGTCCGGCTTTCGTGTTTTCACCAAGTTCATCATCCCAGGATTATTTTGATTGGCACTCTTGCTGAAACATCTTCTTTGCAATGAGACTATAAAGGCAATCGAAGCCCACCGGATCATACACTGAACAGGTGAGGCTCAGAAGACCTCTTCTTGTAAACTTTGAGTTCTTCAGCTTAATCCAGATCCTCAGTGTGTCCAATTCAGTGTCCCATTCTACTCCAAGAGCCCTCTCATTGGGTAATGTAGAACGCGTAAGATCAAGATCTTGCACTGCCTTGCCACGTTCACATTGTGGTAGAGACCGAATACCTCTGCGATTGTTACTTAACCACTTGGTTAAGCGGAAACCGCGCAACTCAAGTAAGGAGCGCAGCTGATGCGCTAGACGAATAGATTCATTTTCTTGCCGCAAGGAGTCCATCAAATCGTCAACACATAAATTTTTAAGCACAGCACGAATAGTTCTGTCATCAAATTCGTCCTGAAAGTCTTTGGTAGTGTGTATAAGAGCAAAACTTGAGCAACTCGGGCTTCAAATGTCACCAAACAATTGGACAGTCATCCGGTATACTTCAATCTCTTTCGCCGAGTCTCCCCCTCTGAACCACAGAAAACGTAGCGCGTCTCTATGAGGATGAGACACCCGAACCTGGTGGATCAGGCTTTCAATACCTGCACTGATAGCGACAGGGTGTTCACGAAATAGTAGCAGAACGCCCAGCAATTTGCTGGTCAAAACAGGGCCTTGATAAACTTGACAAACTCGGCAGCGTAATCAAATACAATGCGCAATTTCTCCGGTTTATTTGGGTGGATCACACAATGGTGCGGAATGTATCAAGTAGCACCAAGTGATGCCTTGGTCTCAACATCTTCAACCTTTTCTAAGATCTTCCACACCAGATTTGCAACATTCATGTAGTCTGGATTTCTTTACAGGCGTTTTCCCCAAGTACGACAATCTCTTTTCTGTGACCCATACGTTGTTTGGCAGTTCAGGTTTTGGAGGTTTAAATGGGATGTTTAAGCAGTAGTGTTCATCTTCAAGATGTATACTTTCTTCTCATATGTGCAAGACCTTTTGATCGTTTACAGACAACTCCGTAGAAGAGTTAGTAGTAGGGCACGAATCTATTTTCCAAAACTGGTCAACCTGGGTATCAACTTTGTTTTCGGGCAACATCGTGTTGACAAAATTGTATGTTGCTTGCTCTCTCTTGGGAGTACCACCAATGGGACCATTGGCAATCCATCCAACGGATATCCAGCATTGCCATGGCGAAACTCGAGTGGTAGCAGCGCCTCTGGTACATCCTAACCAATCAGCAACTCCACATCAGATTTCTGGTCTGGTATGTGTAGATCCTTCAAGTGATCTCATGACTTGACCTCTGTTGGGTCCACAATACTGGAAACCAGTGCAGAAAATGATTCAAGCGCGTAAACACGTGGAAATCTAACAGGAGGATGTCTTTCAAATACGTTGGAGACCACTAGCAACAGTTCGGCTACATTGGAGCACTTGTTGTCATTAAGTGTTGACAGCGACAGAGTCTTGGCTGACTCTGATAAATTGAGTTTCTTCAAGAGAGTGATTGAACAAAACATGCGATCACTGCCAGTATCTAGCAAAGTATGTGTTACGTGCAGTAACGATAGGCAGAGCAATGCGAAATGTCGCAGGAATATTTGGCACACAGGCATAACTGCATCCTGGTGTCTTCATGCCGGTTCTTCATGAGTAACTTCCGGTTTTTTTTTGTAACTTCCGGTTGTTTTGGCCTATTCAAAGCATTATGCAGGAAACTAGAGTGTTTCTTCTCACAGCCACGAACTTTACAAGATATCTTCGAACGACAGTCTTTAGCAATATGCTTGCTAACTTTCAAGAACTTGAAGCATAGCCGATTTTCTTTGGGATTAAGCTTCTTGAACTGGTCACACGTATAGATTGGAACACTTCTTTTGCACATTTGGCAAACAGTTTGCTGGTCAGTGGGGGGGGGGGGGGGGTGGGCTTGTCGCTTATGCTTTTATGCTTTCACTGAAGTTTGCGATTCCTGAAATGCTTCAACCAGAACCACGATTAATGTTTCTGCGCTTGTTGCCTTTGTGGTCTTTTCTTTGCACAGCACAAGATTTATAACCGAAGACGGGATCAGACGCTTCCTTGGCAACACGCTCTAAAAATGACAGAAAGCAATCAATGTTGGGGTATCTGCCAGTTCCTTCACGGACCACCACTACTTCTCTGTGCCACCTGCCTTGCAAATACAATGGTAATCTGTTCATTAATTTCACTAAGCGTTGTTTGGTTTGATGGGCACCTCACGAGTAATTTTATCAACCCACGCCTCAGAGATAACGTAACCGTTACCAAATCTCTCCTTGAGATTGTTCAATTTTGGTTCAATCAGACACAGACGAGGAATGAACAGCGTTATCAAAAGCGTTCATGAATATATGAAAGTTCCTTGGATCCCCACTGAAACCAAAGTCTTACCGTATACTGGGCCGATATCCCTTGGTTGCTGCCATGCGATGGCATATATGGGTTGAGCATTGGATTAAAAACCTCACTTTGACAGGCTCTTGGCCCGTTGCTTACCATTGGTGTCGAACACCGATACGTAATATCTGCAGCAGACGATGTTTCGATAATAGATGCACTGACACTGACGACCACTAATGATAACGGCGGGGTCACGTGACCGAAGGGTTTGCTGCTGTTGCTGCTGTTCTTGGGGAACAGATGCACCGATTGATGGAGGACCACTAATGACAACGGCGGGGTCACGTGGTCGAACGATCTGCTGTTGTTGCTGTTGGCTTCGACTTCGACTTGCGACGCATGTAACTGTGGTTTATCCTTGCGTTGACTAACAATTTCAGGCGTTAAGGTCGGAAGCGCCTCATGTGCAGAGGTGATGTCATCGGTATTTGCGTCAGCATCATGCGTCTCTACGGCATCTGGAGCTGTAACAGGTGAACTGGTGGCCCTGTCATTTGTGATCTTACTTCTGTTGTGACGTCATCAAACTGAACAGAGGTGGTATCTAGAACAACCTTGGACGTGTCCTTCTCTGTTGTTAAGTCAGCATCTTCATACCCGGAATACAACTATTCCTCAGCACTTATCATATCCACTTCCATTTGCACTTCTTTCTGCTCTATGTCAAGCGAGGTGTTTAGCTTCATCTTCTCTAGGGCATGCTTCTTTCTTGGTAGTGTTAATTTAACAACGGCAGCGGCTTTCTTTGCTGCAGCTTTCACTCGAGACACTGAAGAGGTATGCGAGGATGTTTGCGACACTGCCCTCTGGACGGACAGACGGGCAATTGTCTTGAATACGACATATCAAGGCGGCTTTGTTTCCATGAGAGAGAATGTCCCGTTCTTGAAGCATTTTCTTAAGTTCAATGATTTTGAGTTTGTCATAATCCAGTCCCTCAGCCATAATGATTTGTACTAGGTATGATGTGTACAAGTAAATTTGCAACACCAATGAAAGATTTCAGTTTCAGTTAATGTGTTTTATTACTGAGTTATACTGAGCACAGAACGGGTACAAATCATTTTCGGTTTTTGCACCTAAAGTCAGATTCAGAAAGTCAAAGTTAAACCATAAAGTGCTACATTAAAGTCAAAAGGCAAATAAATTATCTAAAGCTTCTAATAATTATGAAATATTACCGAGAATTTTATTTAATAATGAACATAATGTTCAATAAAATTACTTTAAACCATTTAAAAGAAATAACTTGCATCATACAGGACACAACAACTAAAGTTACGTTCTATCCTGACAATGTTTACCGCCGAACTGACCTCGATACATTTATTTCAAACAAAATCAATGCGTAACCGTAAGTACTAATCTTCAAGTTCATAAGTACATAAGTATAATCAATTTTCATTATGTCTCAAACCATAATTTTAATCAACGTTCTCACACAGAACATCACTGAGAATATCTCGTACAGCCAGTATAAGAATAAGAAAAGTTTATTCTAATTTCAAACCAATGTATAGTTACTGACATGCAACAATTCTACAACTACAAACCATTACATCTCAACACACTGACCGAACTGAGAAATGTTACATTTTAATTATTAAACAAACTACACCGTTTCCGCAACCGAGTACTAAATTACATACGATTTTATAAAAATACGATTCTGAACACTTGAAAATTCAGAATTCTTTAAAAAAATCTTTGCTAAAAGTCAAGCCAAGATGCATCACATTCTACGCAACACAAACTTTGGCAAGTCATATCCCAGTAAACATTCTGACGCCGAGAAAACGTAGATTTGAGGTTACGTCATTGACCAGGCCAAATGGTAACATTGAATCTGGCTGTAACTTGGTTTTGGTTGGTCGCGACCATAGACCATAGACATCATTGACACTACGCTGAACAGACGTTGGATAAGCAACGATATGCAAACGTTTTGCTCGCAAAAAATAATTTTCGCAACATTAAATCTGTTTGTAATTTTGTTGTGATTACATGTGCGACCACAGATCAAGGTCTACTCATCGGCTTTACATCCATTGAACACATATTTCATGTCAAGGTGTTAAGACTCGAGGCTTAGCAGCGTGTTAAGGCTGCAGGAAATTTAATTCTGGTGCTGGTAATGACTGGTGCTTTGAAGATGGACGAAAATCAGGACATAAGGTATGGGATATTTAGAAATGAACCACTTTTTACCGCCTACTGTTATATATAATGTTTGTTTGTTTGTTTGGTGTTTAACGTCCCGTTCACCTACTAGGATGGGTATATTAGGGTGCACTTGGTAAAGAAACAAGTGGAGAAAAAAAGAAGGAAGAATGAAGAAATAGTAAAAGAAGAGTCAGAAAGGAAGAAATTCCGATTAGCCGATTCTTACGAAATGCACGGAACACATGTTGACGTTGATAAAAAGGTTGAAATGTTTACTGGCATGAATAAATTATAAAACGTCGTGAACATTGATGTGACGTTATACCGTAACAACCTTGTAACAACCGGGTGGACAATTCTTTGCGAGTTGCTTATTTCTCATATCGAGTTAACAAAAAAATAATAAAATAGTATTTATAATGTAAAAACTTAATGCGCAAGTGTGGAGGGCAGCATCCAGAAACGTGAAAGATAAGAAACCCCGCTTAGATATTTGTTCAGCCTAACGGCATTGATACAGCACACCGCACATACGCGCAGCATTTGCTCGCTCTTTGTCCGTAGTGAAGCGGTCAACAGCTTGCAGTGTTAGCTTATCATGTGTTCCTGCCTGATAATGGGCTTCACTGGCAAAATATCAGTGTCCATTTTTACGTATAAAACCTTAATAAATTTCTAAAAAAAAGTTAAGGTAGATCAACTAAACATGCTACAGTACGTAACTGTCATATTTGGTCGTCCTGGCCCTAACCGTCTCACAGGGGTTCGCATGACAAGGTTATGGAAAAAAACAGTACAAATTCAATCAACTATAGACACTGAAAATCACCAAGTGTAAAGAGAATGAATGTTAACTAATGATTAAACAAAGTAACATAATACTCACTGAGGTAAAGAATCTATCATACCGACAATTTACCTTTTCTTGCAAATGGTGTTTTACTTGTATCTTAAAATCATCCAGAACTCTACTGGATCTAATTTTCTCCGAAAGTTCAGTTCAGGAGCAACTGAAGATATGCACTTTGCTTTTAAACTTGTCCTTGGATAATTTATTTTGATTTTTTTTACGAGTAACATACTTCCTATCTCCATTAACAGTTTCGAAGTGATCCCACAGCTTAATTGGCAGTTTTTTGTGAAATGCTGTAAACATAATGTACAATGTTTTAGCTTCTACTAGAACAAATAATGTTAGCACTCCAAGCTGGTAGAACAAGCTATCGTGCCAGTATATTTACTTATTTTCAAATTATTCTATCCACATTTCTGTTTAACAATGACTGCAGTTTTGATTTAGTATTTGTCCAGACTTCCATATGTTATGTCAGACATGGTAGAAATAAAGAATTGTGTATTGTTCGTGCTTTTGATTCTACCAAAAAATCCGCTCCTGAACATTACAGATAGACATTTCCTGAATTTATCCATCACCCCATGTCCACGAGAGTTTCGAGTCTATTAATATTCCTAAAAAATTCCCACACATTACACGTTCTATTTCATTACCATTAATACAAAACCGTGTATTTTCTCTGCCGGATCTAAACCATATAATTCTTTTAGCACACTCAGCGAAAGTTTGTTAACTTGAAACCGTACATGAACTTGTCCAGTTCTTTACTTACTTTTCTAGCTATAACCTCATCATCACCACTTTCAAATATATTCGTATCATCAGCAAATAGTACAAATCGAGGTAAATCAGAACAGTGCAAATATTATCTGTGTACATCATAAATAACTGGGACCCTATTTTTCCGGATTTCCCAGCTAGATCTCTGAACATCTAGTTGCACGAATTACTGCTCACTGCTTAAATAACGTTTAATCTAGCTGTTAACTGTACGCCGAATATCATACTGATCAAGCTTTTTTAACAATAAAGACTGGTCAGTTGTGTCAAAAGCTTGCTCTAGATCAATGAATACACCACATTTTTCTTTAATTAATTCTGTGTCAGGCATTGTTGTAAAGCGACCAGATTTAAATCCATATTAACTGTCATTTCACAATTCATATCTTTCAATAAAGACTTAAACCTTGAATTGACTAATTTTTCTAATAAAATTATGACAACAAAGAAACTGGTGTATAATTATTAAACCGAGTTATTTTCTCCTGATCTTGAAAAATCCTGCTCTGAAATGAGGTGTTAAAAATATGACATAGTGGTTTTGCTTCGCCCGAGACGATATTCTTTACAATTTGCATTGAAATGCCGTTACAATCAGCTGATGTTTTACAATCACTCGCCACGCTTAAAATTTCATCTTCATCTGCTGGCTTCAGGAAAACAGAACTTTCATTCTTATGCGCCACATAATTTTTATGTTGTGGTAATTTTTTAGCTAAGCTTGGACCTGTTCAAGCCATTTGCGATATTATCCTTACTTCTTGCTTTTGAATCCTGACCAACGTAAATTTCCTAACCAATGCTCAAATTGCTTGCCTTTGCCTCTAATAACATTATTTAGTATACCCCAAGCAGCTTTGACATTATTTCGATTTCTATCTATGAGTACTTTTTGTCACGCACAGCTTGGTGTCTTTTTTTTCATTCATTCGATTTTTTTCCCAAAGGAAAAATTCTGACATAAAGACGTTTGAATTTTTCAATAAATGTGTCGTAAGCACAGATTATATCATCTGACTTCAACACAGATTCCCAATGTTAACTTTCTAATTCCCGTTTAACTTTGCAATATTTTCATCAGGAGCTCTGAGACATGTTTAAACTGTAAAATATTCCGTTTAAAAATACTTTATGTAGACATATACCAAACACAGGCAAGTGATCTGTGATATCATTACGAACACCTTCACTATGACTAGAAATGGAAAATTGTTTGCAAACATGTTCGCTGTTAGTGTGGCAGACGCTGATGTAAGTCTTGCTGGATTACTGATCATTGGGAAGAGTCCATAACTATACCAGTAGCCTAGGACCGTTCGCCACTTTTCAATGGTCTGTGCAATAACTCTCGTGTTTTGGACGCGAGCCTAGTGATGCTTTTGTATGTAGCAAATAAAGGATTTTACGCATGTTTTCTGTTATGCGCGAAGTAAAATGTCGGGATTAAGGAAAATGCCGGGCCGACATATTTTTTTCGGGCAGGATTTTCGAGCTGTAACTCGCCACCTTATTCCATCATCCCGGAATATAAATTTAAGTGCAAACTGTAAGACTATCATCTCGCTTTTCAAAATGACTGCTAAGAGCTATGGGATTACATGTGAACATAAACCTGACTTTATATGTGTATACTAACAGCTTACTTATATGTACATAGCAGCTCAGTATTTTGCCATCGAGAACCAGTGGCAGTTGTCGGGAGGTTCGGCGAAAAGATCATTTCCGGGATAATTGTTGTTTTCGAGAGATGGGGACACTACAGACACAGGCGGGTTTAACCTAGATTACTGGTACATTAAGAAATTGCTTAGTTCCACAATGGTTGTTCCTTTTAGGCAGGTAGAGACTGAAGCTTTATTCATATTTACATGATTTAGGACATTTTCTACATAAATAAAAAAAATTCAGTATCCGAGCCTGGGGTACTGGACAGACAAGAAAAAATTATTTTTTCTCCATGAATAACTAGAGCAGTGTGCGTAGCCCACATATTCCCCAAAGGCCCCCCGTCAGTTAAACACGGCCATCAATAGTCAATGAAGAGCTGAAATTTTCTAAGTCCAGCTGGTCCATTTTCCTTGGACGGACCTGGCCCATTTACAATACCGATCTGTGTCTGCTCCCATAGAAGCTACATACAAAGTTTCATGAAAATCCTTGCAGGAGTTTTTAAGTTATCGTGTTAACAAGCTCTTGATGACAGACCGACCGACAGACCGACACGATCGCATATATTCCCCCCCCTGTGGGGAATAAATTAACCCAACTGCAGGGCTTTCGAGAATACTTTCAACTGCGCATGAAAACGATTCTATAATTCTATACGTTAGGCACCAACATCTTTTTTTTCACATACAAGTTACCCCCACCTCTTTTATTCCAACAGAAAGTATTGTACAAAATACAGTTCTTAAGGTAAGATAAGGATTTATTCCAACTTCAAATACATATATAAAAATAAAGTATCATATATACGATAATAAAAAGATAAATCACAAACATATTACATCACAGGTAATCACCAACTGGGAAGTTAGAAGTGCAAGGACTGGAAGCAAATGCTTATTCGTGAGTCCGCCCGCACTGCAGGAAATGTGACAAGTTACATGGGTATACTAAACAAATGTGTGTATGAATACCTAAAATAAATACTGACACTAAAACAGCTACCAATTTTACTAAACATAAAATATATCAGAAACTGTACTATTATTGATCGCAATATTCGCTTAAAAAATACTTTTCAGGTTCTTTTTAAATAGATTTAAACTCTTACTTTCGATTATTTTAGGAAGAAGCATGTCCAGAGTTTAGCTCCAACCACAGAAATGCAATTAGCTTCGATACATGTCCTAACGTACATTATTCTAAAATTGTTATGCTGTCTCGTTGTGTAGTGGCTGTGTGAAAACATGCCCAACTCAAAGTAGCTTTGTAAAATATGCGGCAATTTATTATGGAAAGCTTTGTACATTATGATTAATGATTTAACTTTGACAATTTCAAAAAAAAAAAAACTTCAAAGCTTAAGTATTCGTATGATCATGTTTCTTTAAATTAAACATTATACGCATAGCCTTCTTTTGCTTTACTACAACTGGCTGCAATCTTGCCTTAAAAGAATTGCCCCATATCTCACAACAGTAAGAAAGATACGGCAAAAATAATGAGTTGTACACTAGGACAACTGCTTCAGATCCAAGGTAATCTCTAGTTTTGTACATTATGGCTAAACATTTTGACAATTTGCCAGATGCTTTATTTATCTGCGCACCCCAGTTGAAACTTTCATCTATTAAAATACCAAGGAACTTAGTGACTGACACTCACTGAATTTCCTGACCCCCTATGAATACTCGAAGTTCGTTTGATATGACTTTCTTACCTGCGTTTTACTAACATTGAGCGACAGTTTGTTTACCATGAACCACATATTCAACTTATTTAATTCAGAACTTATTTGTTTACATAGTTCAGGCAAGTCCGTCCCACATTTGAATAAATTGTGTCATCAGCAAACAATACAAATCTTAACATGTTAGATACATTACAGATATCATTAATGTACATTATAGACAGTTTTGGGCCCAAAACGGAGCTTTGAGGAACACCACACAAAATTTTTTGAAACAAGATTTGCAATTGTCAATTTGTACACATTGTGTTCTATTTGATAAGTAACTTTTCATCCACTCAAGCGCAATTCCACGGATACCACAATGTTCAAGCTTTTTTAACAACATATCATGGTTTATAGTGTCGAAAGCTTTACTCAAATCAATAAAGACACCTAAATATAAAAATCACATAAAAAAACTGGTGTCCAGCCAAATTTCGCCTATGACAATTGTATGGAATTCTTTTCCCAACATATTAAGATAATCAACACATGGAGACCTTTAAGGATTTTAACTGGTTGAGTGGTCTTCTTGCTGCAGTACAGTATATTTTTTCAGGTCAGAGGGCAGTAACAGAAGCACATTATCGCCCGGTATCTATAATGAAATCAGCTCGGTATATACACGTCACTACTGGTATAAGGTGGTTTGCTATTAAACATATACCACAAAACTGGACTGCAAAGAATTTTAGGCTCCAACCTAATTATAAAAGGTACAATTCAAGGTTTTCTTTTGAACCAAAAACAGAAGCCGAAAGATCTATACGTAATGCGGCTGTACGCGCGACAGTACTGTTGGTACCACCAAATTGGAAATATGAATTTTCTCACGGAGTACCAATTGCGTTGAACAGGAGTGTAATTTTTACTCGGTTCTCCCACAAAAGGGTAGGTGATTAATTCGGAATCTCAGTTCCCGTTTCGATTAGAATCAATCGCAATATTACAACATTTGTTGTTTTACAAAGTCTTTATTATAAAGTTTAGTTAAACTATTTTTTCTATTTTGAAAACGACACCGCGTCGCAGAATACCGGTTCCATCGTCAGGATGCGTCTTCCTTCAATGGTCGTTTCGGCCCTTGCATCGACGACCTCCAGAAGTGGGCCAGTGGAGTTGATCAGACCCCACTCGAAACCGGCAAGCTTTTCTGCTCTTCTCTCTTGCTCCAAATCCACATAGAGGCGTTTTCTGCTCGCTCACCCGTCTCTTTTACGAATTTTCTTCTCTCCTTACGCCGAGCATACCAAGTGCCCTCCACAGCGATTGAGCCGAGAAACCGTGGCACCCCACCTCTACTGGGAAACACCAAGTCTTCCAGCCTTTGTCTCAGCACTGGTCTACAAGTTCTTGATACTTAAGTAGCTTCCGCTCGTGCACCTCGTCTCCTTCCTCCTCATACGGCACCGTCAGCTCGACTAGCACGACTGTTCTGCTTGCCTGCGACCACAGGACTATATCCGGTCGTAGGTTTGTTGCAAATATGCGCTGGGGAAAGCTCAGCTGTTTCATCACATCATAAGTCTATTGTTATTCATCTGTCTCACTGTTTTCCACCTCACTGTCCTCATCCACATCACTTTCTTCGTCGCTGCTTTCATCATTCACCACCTCATCTAGAAGCTCTTCAAAGAATGCATCGTTTCTTCTTACATTCGCCTTTAGTGCCTTTGAATGCTCGTAATGTTTTTCATAAAGAAAGTAATTAAAACATTCTAAAATGTTTTGATAAGGTTCGCTTTGTTCTAGACGCTGGGTATATTTGAATTGTCTCATAAACAGTTGTTTTAGTCCACGCTTATAAATAGGTTGAAGGTCGTCACTTGCTTTTTCACGTGCATGTTCAAGCCCTTGTTCTTCATATTCTGATATTTACCTGAAATTAGTCACCATGGTCATCGAAGACTTCTTGAACCATATCATACCAAACAGAGTCTGTTTCTGACTCACTTTCAAAACTGCTGTCATCGTCACCCTGGCCACATTCTTGGCTGTTGTATAGCTCACCACATTTTATACAAGCATGTGCATCTTTTCAGCCTTGTTGACACTCTGATTTTCCATAGAAGACTCATTTGAAGTTTTTATAGGGTTTTCCATATCTATCTCCCATTCTCTATTCACTTCTGAAGTGTGTGCATGCGTTAAGTGTCTTTTAAGACTTTGTGGCCAATGGTAAGATTTCGAACAAATTTTGCATTGATACATACTTTCGATTCCACATCCAGTTCTCAAATGATAAAAAAGTCTTTCAATGCCAATATATATGACAACAACGGTAACAACAAGGGTATCAACTGTTGTTGCCACATCAACGTTAGCACATCATGACATCACTTCCGGTCAATTTTTTTCTATCATGTATACCAACCCTTTCCAAAACAGACTGTATGTTCTGGCAACGTTGCCAGAACATACATTGCCAAAACAGACGACGTCACTTCATGACGTCACTCCCGGTCAGTTTTTTCTATCATTTATACCAGCGGTATCCAAAACATACATGCATGTTCTAGATATGTATCTAAAACATAATGTATGTTCTAGATAGTATCTAAAACAGCTCTTATACCCCTACTAGGGGTCGTTTTAAAAAGTCATGGATTCCATGGTAACCATTTATTACAGAGCGACCCCTTCGGGCATTTATCAGGCCAGATAGAAAGCATCCATCGAGCCACAACTTGAAATAACTGGTCCTCCATGAAACTGAGCTGGATCTTGCTTGGACAGATGCTTGAAACAAATCAAGAATAGGCTTATTATTACTGGTTAGCACTTCACTGTATTAATGCTAGCTAGTTAGTTATAATAAACACCTGTGTTTTGAATAGATATTCATAATCTGAATTAGCTAACAAAATGAACAAGTGGCTCTCAATTAAACCAAACTGATTAGTGATCAACATTTTCTCACTGTCTGGCGTACACTGAGCTCGTAAAAGTGCTCTGCGTAATACTCTTTTCATACAGAGGCTTAAGAAGGACCAGGCAGATTTTGCTGATCCAATTGAATTTAATCAGATTTTATTTGTTAGGGAGTGACGGTTAGCTCAGTCGGTAGATCGTTGGTTCTGTAATCCTATGGTCCCTGGTTCGAATCTGGCCAGGGGTTGAAAGCGGAGGATTGACCTTCGCTCAATTTGCCTCAGCTAAACGACTGCACAGGATTATTCACCACCACGGAATTCAAAATCAACTCAAATGGGTCTTCCGGCCATCCCTTCAAAAAAACAAAGATTTTGTTTGTTTATAAGCGAGGAATATAGGTTTAATTAAGCCAACCCGCTTTAAACCGAGCTCTTTCCACAAAGGACTTTCAACAGATTAAAGCTACCCATTGTTAAATATAAGAAGATTACAAGACCCTATTATTCTGGTGTATTTATTTGCTTTTATTTATTTATTTTTTTTTCGGTGTGTGCGTTTTTCGGTGTGCACAGAAATACCCTGCTGATAATAATTATCTGTAAACACATTTTAATGTCATCATGGAGGACGTTCGTTCTCGATAGTTTATTTACGAAAATGCGAACGCCATAATTTCATTATAAAGAAAAACCTTTAAAAAGAAATTTACACATTTACATATTTCAAAACGTCGTGAGCTTCTTACTCATTCTCAAAGAAATAATGTAAGAAAGAAAAAAAAACGAACAGAAAATACACAGATGTTTAAAATAATTCCTTTTAAAAGCAAATGGAAAAAGACAAAAATTTGAGTTTTTTGCATGAATTTAAAGAAAAGATTACCTTTATTCAATAAAATTATAAATAAAATGTTAATAAAACGTATGAAAAGATATACTTCTTTTATTTGAGTTTGAAAAGGATTTTATTATAGCAGTAAAACCTGCTTGAACCGGATACCGTTGAGACTGAGCTAATTTGTCCGGTTTAAGGAGGTGTCTGGTATATCGAGGGGTCAAGATGAGGTGTTTTATATTGCATAAAAGTAACTCACAAATAACTTCAAGATCAACACTTGCACCCTCTCCGCACATTGCTTGAAATTTGATGCTAAACCTTTTGCGAAAAATGTTGAGCCTCCCGTTTGATGCTTTAAGACCAAAGTTTAATTGTTTTGCAAAATATTTGGCTTTTTCCTACAATAATGGTCGAGAAACAGGCACATTCTGGCCTCTTACCCTCACAAACCATGAATAACCGTTATTTTTTCAATTTCTTTGTCAACGCCCCCACACGAGTCTAGGACAAATGCCACTCGGATCATCACCATCCAGACTACTGCCATCCGACAACTGTCAACCACAAAAATGAAATAAAAGTTTTTTTGTACTTCTGAGTATTTGTATTGTACTCAGAGACATATCAATAGGATTTCCAATTATTTGCCGAGGAGTAGCCCGCTGAATCCCATGTTGAGTTTTTAAAATCTACTCTCTCCCATTATTTGCCTTAATTGCAGGTATTCCAGCCAACAATGCATCATTATTCCAGGATTTTCACATTTCTCAGTCTCTTTTAAATAACAGTCCATCTTCTTTAAAATATCCGCCACCGTGTTTCTTGTCTAAGACAAATTCTTCTACTAATCTGACGACTGACTTTTCATTTCTCATTTTTATCAAGTTGATTGTTAAATTAAGCCAAATTCTTTGTTATCATTTCGACAGCTGATAATTATTCCGAACACTTGAATGATGTGTAAAAAGAGAAAACGCCCAATCTCAAAAGGGGATAACCAGACACCGAACTCCACTACTCCACTACATATGCAAACACCGTGGCAGTACGACAATAAATGACCCCTCGTTGCAATTAAAACCCTGCTGCAGCAAATCTCTCGGCAAATAAATCATGCATGCTCGGTTTTGTACAAAAACCATGTTTGCGTATCCCTGTCCTCTGTATCAGGGTTCTTTATACAGTAAACATGCATTTAGGACCAGGATTTGTGCCCGGTGTCCGGAATAAGGAGTTGTCCGATTTCCAAAGGTTTTGTTATAATGGAAGTCTATGGGAGAAAATCGGGACAGGGAAAATCTTTTCGGTTTGAGGAGTTGTCAAGGGTGTTTGGTCCTCAGGTTTTAATGTACTATTATTTTAATTTTTGCATAAAAGCAAAAGAGCGTTCTTAAACCCAGTTGAACCAGGTGCCTGTTTATACAGCGGCTTAACTGGGCTTAGCTAAACCGGCTTCGCTACGCTAAACCTGTTTTGTCCTGTTCATGCAACTCGCTATACCGGACAACTCGCCATACCGGACAGACCTTTCTCAGCCCCTTTTTATTTGCCATTTATTCCCATAATAAAGAAACATCAATCAACCGGACACCTCCGACTGGGCACCCGGTGTTGTACCAGATGCAAGCTTTGCTGTATAAAGATTCATGATATACCAGACGTTTAGATAAGACCGTACTATTTGTGTACTTCAATATGCATTGCTTGTTGTTGTTTTCAGGGGCAGCAGCATGCATGCATGCATCGTCTAAACTCTCGTCATTCAGTTAGGTGTCATAACGCAGCCCTTCTGGGACCTCTTTATGCAAGAAATGCTAAAATGTAATGCATTTGAGGCTTGATGAGTTTAAGAGATTAAATGAATAACTTTATAAAAAAATAATAACAATAACAATGATTATGTGATAAGGGAGCACGCTTTAATCCTGATCTGTTAAAACAACTGGGTAGAAATATTACAAAGCATTAATGATGGATACGAATCAAAGAACATTTTATTCTACGTGAACAAAACTATGTTCCTCATTAGAGCACCTCTAAACAAATCCTGGAGATTTTCCTCCCCAGACCCCCCCCCCCCCCTCACCATTTTTTGGCAACACAGAAAAGGCAAAACACATATGTTTGTTCTACTTCCCCTGTATAACATCCTTTTAAGGAATAGGTCGGGCTTGTCAGAAACATATTTTTAACTTGTTCACAGGTCATCGTAAGGGGTATGGGGCTAATAAGGGCTTCAGACATTTTTGGGGGTATGGTTGAGTGGGTCAAAAAACCTGTGGGCTTGAATGATTGCAGGGGCATTAGCTAGTCTATGGCTAGAGTTAGCGATTACAAAATTCACTGGAATTCCGATGTACTGAAAGTGTTCACTAAAAGTGCTCACAGTGGTTGCCAAGTCAAAGTTATTAAAGTACTTTCTTATCCCTTCCAAACAAGTCATGTGTCAGATCATTTGTCATTGTGAAAAAAGTGAAGTGTGACATACAGTTCCTTTATGCAGCCAAAATATTGCATTGCCAACGATATAGCATTATAGCATGGAAAATGAGGGACACTAAGTATGCCGGACACCTTACTAAACCGGACAAATTAGCTCAGCCAAGTGTGTGTCCGGTTTATTGAAGGTTTACTGTAATCATTTTGCACAATAAATTACTTCGTTGTGGAAGGTGCACTTAGGTAGTGTATCGACAGAGCTGAGGCATTCCCAAAGTACTACACAGGCTTTGTATTCTGTGAATGTGACTCCCAGAGAATCACTTGGATATTTTGTGCATTGTGTCGTCAGTTATTGCCTAATCCAAAGTTTGGTCGCTAGTTTTAATCCATCTTTGCAGTTGATAACGAGGGGCCTCTCTAATCGATATATTAAATATCTGGGTCGTAACACTTTTGTTGCAGTCATTTTGTGAGTGCTGTGTTCGGGTATGACAGTAATGTTCAAAAGGCAATTCCATTCAAACATTTTAATTTAGGAGTTGGAATTTTTGCAGTTATATATTGTTTTATAGACAACTGATAAAGGCGGCATTTAAATAGGGCCATTCGCACGGCTGATTAACATGTTTTCTGACTGACCCACAATTTAATACTGCAAATTGCTGAGTCTAGGGTACAGAACTTTAATTCTCTCTCAACTTATTCATTATAGTACAGCACAATGTTTCCATTTAAAAGGAAATATATTATATAATATATATTATATACATATAATATATACATATTATATAACAAACGCATCCAATTAAATGATTCTTCTTTAAAATAAAATTGAAAATACCATATTTTAATAACTGGTACAATGCTTGTATTTATTTTCGAACAAATCTAAATACCCAAATGAGATCCAAACACTTCTATAAATTGGATAGTGTCTACAAGACGTGGAAAGTCCATATATCAAGGAAAATCGCGCATTGCTAACAGTGTCTACAGGTCGCACATGAGCCCACACATGGAGAAAAAAAACTGAATGTGTGCCTCCTCCAAGGAGTGGACACCTCACATGTCAAGGGAAATCGCAGACTGTAGAGTCAGATGGATTACTACGTTTCTATGTACAATCCACTTTTAACAGCCCCAACATAGCAAGTGATTTGAGATTATACTAAAATCTATTGACTACGTCTTTTATTTAATAACTGTCAATAAAAAATCAGATTTGCTGTTGCAAAGTTTCTTCTGCCCTTCAGTATGCTCTTGTGATGAAAAACTAAAACATCTTGAAAAAAGTAAAATCACTGCACATTCTTGTTCTGAATCTAACGGAATAAAACAGCTCGAGAAATGTTCTAATATGTAAATAGAATTGCAATGTAGAAAACGTTTCGTTTTTTCAGTGACATTAAATTTTTTGTCAATATTTCAATACAATTTCTTCCACAAGTGTCACATTGTGACAATTCAGAGAAATGAACTACTACTGTAATTACTAGAAATGTGTCTTGGAGGAACACGAATGACCCGCCCTAAGCGAAATTTTAAGTGAAGAATTCATGGTACGGTAAGCTGTGGTAATAGTAACATGGAAAAGATTCGGTACATTCAACAAAAACTGCGATGGTATTATACGTTTTGACTGTTAAAAATATCGGTTTATTTGCTCAGATGGAATAAAATTTTAACTTGGCCACGTCAAACTAAAGAAGGTCTACTGAAGTATATAATCTTTGTTCTTGACTGTTCATTTTTTCAGTAAATATGACTGAAAAATTGCCTAAGTTCAGACACTCACCACGGCCTGACCCATCGGTCGATTTCGGTCAAAAGGAGAGGTGCACATATTCATTGTATATCTAATCATTTCCAATGGCTTTGGAATTTATAGGTACAAATCCCTAGCGCAAGTTCATTACACAAAACTTCAAGCTGTTCATCAAATATGACTGAAAAATTGTCTAAGTTGAGACACTCACCACGGCCTAAGACAATAGCCGATTTCGGTCAAAACAGGAGTGCACATCTTCATTATATATCTAACCACTTCCAATAGCTTTAGAATTTATAGACAGAAATCGCTAGCACAAGTTCATTACAAAAAACTTCAAGCTTTATGCCTTTGTGATTTATAGATACAAATCCCTAGCACAAGTTCATTGCACAAACTTGAGCACCCAAAGCCCAGAGGGATGGACCGACGGACGGACAAGACAAAAATTATATGACCCTCCGACTAGCGTCGGGCGGGTCATAATAAGATGTTCTGATACTTTAAAGCTACAAGCGGAATTGCAGAGCAAAATCTCAGCACAAAATTTATTCACAAACAAGACCTCAAACATTTTCAAAATATATTTTAAGCTTAAACACTCATTTTAAAAAATGTAACCAAAATAAATTCCTAAAACAATACAAGAAATTGTAATGATGAGAAAGGGTTTAAGCATGGTATCCAACACTGCTCGGCTGGCGCACAGTCTGATTTAAGCATGGTATCCCACACTGCTCAGCTGGCGCAAGGTCTGATTTAAGCATGATATTCCACTGTTCGGCTGGCGTAAGGTCTGATTTAAGCATGGTATCCCGCACTGCTCGACTGGCGTACGGTCTGACTTTAGCATGGTATTCCACACTGTTCGGCTGGCGTACGGTCTGATTTAAGCATGGTATCCCACACTGCTCGAGTGGCGCACGGACTGATTTAAGCATGGTATCCCACACTGCCTGGCTGGCGTACGGCCAGATTTAAGCATAGTATCCCACACTGCTTGGCTGGCGTACGGTCAGATTAAAGCATGGTATCCCACACTGCTTGGCTGGCGTATGGTCAGATTTAAGCATGGTATCCCGGTGTTCCTCCAAGTTCTATATTATCCAGTTCATGTGCGACGGGACTTAACGTTAATGAACCACTTGCTTGGCGATTGCGTCTAAAAAGAACTACGAACGCGATTGATGTAATTACTAGCAATACTAGCAAAATCACTACAGACGTTATTATAATTAATTTCAGTGTTGAAAATTGCCCAGTACTGCTGCCCTTTCTTGTTTCTCTTGACTGAAGAATACTTGGTTCTTTGAGATTTTCCGTTGTGGCGTCTTCAGCAGTTGTAACATCTTCAGCATTTCAGAAACGTATACAAATTTTAGTCAACATACTTAAAGAATGTACTTGGTATCGTTAGATTTGACAATCATGAGTTCAATGGTAAAGGTCTGAGCGATGTAATTACGTAATGTAAGATATTAGATGAATACATGTGTAAGCAAATTGCAAGAATTTCTTATTATGTTAGCAGAAGAAATGATAGTGTTTCCACTGGTGAATTAGATGCTGCTTTAAGGAATCACCGTCGTTTAAATTCGTGACTTTTTAATCTGCTCTGTGTTTCTGACAAATATTTTTACATTTAAACCATGTTCCAACTGAAGTAAATGAATGTCAGCACGAAGTGTAAATTGTGGTATTTCTTCATGTTTAGGCATGGCAATTTTAATGTTAATGGGTATATTACAATAGTTTTGTCTAGTAAATTTCAACACTGAACAACAATTTAATTGCAAAATTGAATGGAAGATGAAGGTTAGTGAATGGAAGTAAAATGGTGACAAATAACAGCAAAGAACTTGACAATATACTGCAAAAATTTCCAAACTTCAGGGTAGTACTTCAATTTCCGGGTTGGTCGCAAACTCTTAGATGTTTTTTTCTTTTTTTTATATAAAATCATAATATTTAATCACAAGTAGTAACATTATATATATCTGTAAAAGGATTGTGCAGCGAAGTTAACAGTCTGGTGTATCTAATCAAAATACTTTTAAGTCTCATTTTTACGTAGGGTTCACTTTATTACAATAATTATATTATTATGATAAAGATAAATGAAGGATTGCTTACCGTATTGCGCTCTGGTCACAACTGCAAAAAAGAACATAAGTACAGATCTTTAGTCATAGAAGTAAAAAGTAAGCAGCTTTATATCACATTTCTTGTTCCATATCGGATATTGGTAATCTGGAACCAAATTTATGAAATACTTTTGGGTAATTTGTTAATCACAATTGCACAAAATATGAGTGTTTATAAATTTAATCGGATTATTAGTTTAATTAATGTTTTAAATGTTTAATTGATATTTAATCAGCAAATATTCTGGCCTTTTCAAAACCTTTCCTTGATGCCGTAGTCGTTTCTCTGATACAGAAAAAAGCCACCCTTAAAAAGCAACCCTTTTCAAACAAGCCGTCTTTAACCGGACTGGTCTAGCACGGTCTGTGGTCTATTTCCCACGTGTATCCCACCCGTGTTTTCTAAACCCTTCCCTCCAACGGCTTTATCACTACGCATTGACTCAAATAAGTCAATATCCGTTATTTTTTCTGTGTTATGTCTCAATTACTTAACCGTTTCTTTTCTTTAATAATACACATTGCATCATAAATTCCGCCCCAGAACACCTGTCGGGTACATTGTCAATTGCCATATGATGTATGAGATGTAGTGTGACTGCGGCCTGTAGATTTCAGTGCCACGACGCCACAATATGCTGTACACTGTTACTAATGTGTCAACCAGCAATACCGCGGTACCCGAGTACCCAGTTGAAAATAGGCATTCCTTGCATATGCATATCCCTTTGCCTTCCATAAAGCAAGTTCAAAATGCCGAGGTTGTCTAATGTGCAGAGAGCACAAATTATTGGTCAGTTGGACGTACCGGATCAAACAGCAGCAACAATTGCACGACGCTTTGGAGTTACTAAGTCGATGTAAGGAACGAATTCCATGTCATTCTTTGTTTTTGTTTGACATATTAATTTGTTTGTGACAAATTTTGTGATACTTGCGGTTCGTCGTTGTTTGACAATTTTTTGGGTACATTGGCAAAAGCCACCCGGAATTTTAAACGGCTACGGTTAACTGATTTTCCCCCTTGCGCTTGCAGCTACTATAAAAGAAACAAATATCGCTCTTTTCGTTAGTTAAAGTCTAGCCGCGGTCGCTGGTGAGTCAAATTCCCGGTGGATTTAAATTTAAACTCTTACACAGGGCACAATGGGTAAGAAATTTCTTTAATAAATTTGTTTGTGTTTGTCTTAATAATAATACGATATAAAATTAAATTTTTATGCAAAGGATGAATTACAAGAGATAACTGAAAATATGCGTGTTGTGTATTTTACACACCATTTTCATGTATTTGTAACGCGGTACTTAAGCTATCGGCTGTGCTTAAGCAAAATGTTATTTGTATCGATTGAAAACAAGATTCTAATATCCTCTTTTTTATTTTATTATTGTAGTTTCACGGAATCAAAGCATGAAATAAGGATGTGATTAACGAAATTCTTTCCGTTAAAACCCACTATGGTTTTAATTAATAAACCCGTGATATCTGCCGCCTAAGTCGACAGTCACTCGTCTACGGCAGAAGTTCAAGCTGACGAACGACGTTACCAATCTGCCACGGTTAGGGAGACTATAAGTCACAACATGAAGGGAAGCCAGGCTGATAACGCGCACAACTAACCAATATCGCTTCCAAACGGGTGCGTTACAATGTGCCTACGTTTCTTTTGGTGTGTGTGTGTGTTTGTTTTAGGGTAGCTCGTGTGCGTGGAAGTGTTTCAGTACGTGTGTGTGTGCACGTGTGAAATTCAGTGAGGTTGAGTGAAGTCCACCGAAGTTCAGTGAAGTCCAGTCCAATATTAAGATTGCTCATTAGGTCCATGGGATTGGATACGATGAGATGTGTCAAGATCAAGAAAAGCCATGATGGACCAAGATGGGCTGAATGGGTCAGCATATCCCGCCATGGGCAAGTTTGGCCGCGATGTGACGAGATGGGCCCTGATGTGTCATGATGGTTCAGATGAGTCATAATGGGTCATAATGGTCACACGGATCATAATGGGCTGCGATGGGTAAAGTTGGGCCAAATGGGTGAACGTGGATCACGATTAATCGAGATGGATCATGAGGGACTCAGATGGAACAAGATAACACAAGACGGGTCGAGATGGGACAAGATTGGCACATGGGTCAAGATGGGCGGACATGGATCAAAATATACGCAAGAGCAGTCAGTGTCACCACAGTCAGAAGAAGACTTCATGCCCATGGGATGAGGTCCAGGATTGCTGCCAGGAACCCTTTCTTAGAACAGCGCCATAAAAACGTCCGACAAGCATGGGTACTTAACTGGACTAGGACCCAGTGGAATCTATGTATCTTTGCTGGCAAGACACGTTCTTACCTGCATCCTGGTAACCGTGCACCACACGTGTGGCGAAGGCGTGCTAAGACTCGATACTCTCAAAGGTAAAAGGTTTCTTAGGCACCAAGAACTGTACGGTGGGGGGTCAGTCATGGGGTGGGGTGCCATTACCCACAATTTAAAATCTGAGCTGGTGATTGTTGACGGTTCACTGACAGCTCGACGATACCGAGATGAAATCCTGGAGCACCATGTCCGGTAGTTTTGTGTTGGTCGACGACAACGCTTGTCTACATAGAGCAGTGTTGATTGACCAATACCTGAACCAACAACACATGGTGTGGCCAGCCAAGTCGCCAGACCTCAATCCCATCGAATATGTGTGGGCCATGATGAGGAAGCGCGTTACTGTACGCCAACTGCCACACCATACACTGCAAGACCTAAAGAGGTTGCTTCGAGAAGAATGGGTCAACGAAACTCCTCCTTCAGTAAACGGCCTCCTAAATTCCATGCCTAGACGGGCCAGACGAGTGTTCGAGCTACAGGGTAATCATACCCACTACTAGAGCCGCGTGCTGAGACGCAGTCACACTACATGTGATACATGACATGGTAATTCATAATGCACCGGACAGGGTACTGGTGCGGAATTTATGACGCAATGTGTATAAAGTTGACATACGGAATATGACCTGGTTAACTTTCCAATTTATAGTCATAAATTTATAATGTTATCTTTCTTGCCAGAAAACAGATTTAAAGCTGGGTTTTCTCCACTTTCGTCCGTGTTAATCACATTGAGAGTATTATCTGCCTGTTGGATATATGGATTTACTGTAGATATTGCATCTAAATACTCTTCTCTTGAAGACTCTATTAAGCTTTTTGCCAATTTCAGGCACTTAATGAGGTGAGCGATTATAAGCTGTTATGATCCCTTAAAATTAAATGGTGTCAACCTCGGATGCCTGGCCGCATAATACAAACTCTTTTTATTTTGAATTTGCCACGCAAATTAACTTCACCCTCTCACTCTCCGAATGAATGCCAATATTGTAAATAACTTTTCCCCAAATATCCGATTCAGACCGATTCCCCATCTTTACAATAACCATTTTTGTTGTCTGGAGCGCCCGCCTCCCCCCCCCCCCCCCCACTCTAAAAAAAAGCAAACTAGAGACTGGAATTAACTGCCACTCTCACCATTGTACTGAATGACAAATCCGTGGTTGTTGTTTACATCATTTGGGTCTCCAAGCACGAGGCTCACTCGTAGTTCAGAGGCGTCCGTCCATCGCTCTTGCAGGCTGTTTCCGCACCACTGCACATTCACATCGTTATTCTGCACAGATTTTATTTCCAAATAATCTCTGCCCGAGACAGGTCTTCCTGTTGATATATCACAAGCGGGTAAATCCACTACCAATAACTTAACATCGATTTTATAACTGGAAGATGTTTTTATGGTGACAGTTGTTCTGGAACCATTGCTCCAAGACGAAAAAGCGCTTCTGTAAGTACCCCAAAAATTTGGACTGAGAACGAATCCCTCGCCTTCTCTTGCCACTAAGACTTGAGAATTGTGATCTGGATCTGCCGTCAGTTTATGGGCCTTTGAGGCTGCGGGCAAAAATATAAAATGATAAATGATTTTAAACAAAAAAAAATCACCCAAGCCACTACTTAGTCTAATTAATTATTAAGTTAATTAATTATTTAAATAAAAACTGAGGTTTTGGATTTTTTTTACACATATAGCACCACAAGTTTAATCTTACAGGATTTGATAAATTAAAAATAAAAAAATAGTCTACATTGAGTATGTCCAAAAATTACTGTTAAAACCACAAAGTTGGCCATAAGCGAGTAGTATTGGATCACACTTCCATCGACACCTATAACGTCCTTTTGGAACTGAACCAAAGTTACTTAACCAATGAAAAGCCAATGTGTGAGCACACTTCTCGCGCATAATAGACAAAAATGCCGCTAGTTTTTATAGTTATACTCAGTTTCAACTTTTTGTCCTTTAAAGTACCATTGAAGCTGTAAGTGTGGGAAATGTAACTCTCTTATGTGTAAAAAAAAAAATAAATAACATAACCAGTTAAAAAGTGGTGCGACTGAACCAGGCACCTCACTCTAACTGTTGTCATTTTAAGTGCAGGTGAGTTCTTTTTTGTTCCACGCTAACTTAATAATCAACAGTTTATGGCTGCGTTTGATTGATTTTCTTTCTTTCTTTTTCTTTTTTTTTTTTTTTTTTGTCTTGTCAATTCAAATTTTATGAGTACCTGGGATGCACCTGAAGTTCTCAATGTGGAGGTGTGCCTGTGTCAGTGAATGGCAGCCATCAATGGGGATCTCCCGGAGGGCTGTTTGTACTTGACAACGGGATTGCTTCCAAATACAGTCATACAGAAAACTTGTCACAGGAAAGGCTGAAGGCCCGATGCTTATCGTTTTGTGGGTGAGACAATCGTTTTCTGCATAGCAACAGCCAGTAGATAATCCAGGCCTGAAACAATGTTATTGAAACGATGCAAAATGAGGCAAAAAAGAGGGAAAATATAGGCACTTGTGCTGCAATTCATATTTAATAAAACAAAATAACAAATTGATAAATTAAATGCAATTAAAACATGAAATTATGCAAAATGTAGTCGGATTAAAAAGAAATTTTATGTCAGACGTTATAATGTTACGCAATCTTGCTGTTCCACCACACTTTAGCACATAAAAACAAAATAGCTTAGTTGAGAATTTCTCGGTAAAATCTCGCACCAAAGCAAGAAAACAATCTGATAAGTAGACCCAGGATTTTGTCACTAGGGTTTTCATTTTGGATTTCAATGACATTCATCCTAAAATCTATATAAAATCTGAAAAGTAATTTTCGACAGCAACGAGGAAAAAGTTAATACGCTAAATGGATGCATACTCAAAAGAAAACTAGAACACCAGTGCACACCTACATCAGTGTTCTACAGGTTTAATTTCTAACGAATAACTCGGTGATTAGTCAAGTCTAATGTTAGGTATTTCATGTTCAAAATATCATCAACTTAGCAATTTTGCTTAATATTCCATGCCAGCAGCGTCATTCCTTTGCTAAGACGTTCAGAGAAATTTTACTGGCGGTAATTTAAAAAAAATCTTTTCTTTTAAATGGAATGCCCCGAACAAATGCATTTGTTCTTTTTGCTTCTGCAACACATGCCAATTGTATTTTTGCAAAAATCATTGCAATGAAATACATTCTTCAAATATATCTGTCTACTGCAATGAAAATTCCATTTCACCTGTATCCAATACTGATATTACCGGTGACGTATTCGTCTTGTAAACATTCAAGGGGGAGCAGGGTGCGTGGACACACGCTGCAGCGCTGCACCGTATCGTTGCAGTGGTTGAAACAGCCATCTTTAAGAAATCATTTGGTTTTAAGGTTATACGGTTCAGTATTCGGTTTCTGGAAAACTATCTCGGTAATTTCCATAAAAACTATTTGAAAACGAATGGTTCACGAACATTTTATGAGGTGATTCTTGGCATGGCACCCTGGTGCACAGCATCGTGTATTGTCCTATTGTTCCCGGCAGAAAAGGCGTTCAACAGTCAACCTTTACGGCGGTTCCATCTGTTGTGTATAACATCTTTCTACTCAGCAGACCGACTGGGGATTCCTCGAAAGTAGTTCTTCATAAAAGAAGGGAACTGCTTTTAAAAATATGCCCCGTTCTATGTTTATGCATAACAGAGGAGTCTCCGCAGAGATCAGCCTTATTTTAACAAATTTGGAAAATTGTGAGCGCCGTTAATGTAAGTAATCTAATGATATCGACTGTATCTTGCATTATTCTCAGCTAGCGAAATGTTAAACACTTGACAAAAATTAAAACGCAAAAATACTTCCTTCAATGGGTTATTTCTTGAAAAACATAAAGTATTTTACAACATGCATACAATGGCCCCAGCCATAAAAACTAGGGTCAATTTATGGAATCTGGGGGCCATCGTGGCCCCAGCGAAAAATTTGGGGGCCATTTTCTGAAACTGGGGGCCATGGCCCCCGCCAACAATATCCGTGTTATTATTATTATTAATCACAAGTTCTAAACTAGTCCAAAGTTTTTTTGTCCTAGGGTCCATAGTGCCAGAGAAGAAGACGACACAAAAAAATCGGACCACTGTCAAGAAAAAAACTCCATAGATTGATAACTTAATACCAGCTAAATATATTAGCAAACAACATAGCTTGAATACGTCTTATAAGTCGAGTAGTGTTTAGTTTTTGTTGACTTAAGGTTTTATTGACTGATCAGGCATACGCCGTGTTATCTATTTACGCAGTGAGAGCTCGCACAAAGCTGAGCAACTGTGTGGTGTTCTGTGCTGTGCGTTAAATGCACCACAATTACTTGCATAAAATACACTTTTTTCACATGGAGTTTTAAACAAGAAAACGAAATCGAAGGCGAAAATAAAAAGTGTAATGCACACGTTCATATCAAGTTCTACTTAATTCCCAAGTTTCGTGGCCCTAGGGCCCGTAGTGTCAGCGGATGAGATGACACAAGAAATCCGATCACTGTCAAGAAAAACAAAAGATACCAAAGGCTGCTCGCACGACTTCATATAGCCCTTGCAAGCCAAAGGCTTGTCAAGTGTTAATGACACACAGATTTATATTAAAAACAATTTTTCAAGTACCAAAGAGTTTTTTTTTAACTTGGTGCAGTATTAAGAAAGGTGAAGAGGTTAAAAAGTCACTGGTCCTCCAGACAAAAAATATTATAGCATTGATCAGTATAACTTAGTATTGTGAACACAGTAGCACTAACCATTAACGATATATTTTTCTGTCCCCGGTATACATTAAATACACAAAACATCACATTTTGTGACACTGAAATGCAAAATTAGTATTGTATTTCAATAAAGACATTTCATTGTACTGAAAGACGTTACATGTTTCACCTGCAAGCAAAATTTTTAATAAAATGGTTTTGATAAAACATCGAAAAACTTCTCTCAGCTAGAAGCTAAAAATCATGAATGCAAAATTAATTTGGAAAAGCCAACAGTTAATATTTACTTACTTGTCACCGCAATTACACCAAGTAGACTGTAGAACCAAGACACATGTAAGGCATCAGGGTGGGGAAAACTCGAGTGTTCCATATTTTACTTATACAGAGTAATTAAGTGCTCAGCTCCTTCACAACTGAAATTAAATTCATACCTTTTAATCGACACGTGTTGATAATTGAGGCACATAATAGCAATATTATGATGAAAATAACAGAAAACTTTCAATGGTATATTAGGCATAAAATATGTTGGGGGGGATGTTTTTTCACAGCCGAAGGGGGGGGGGATATTTCCTTTGCTGCCCTCTCAATAATGGTCTAAATAATGGTTCAAAGGACCACCGTGCACTCTCCCCCTACCCCTTACACATCACGGACTTCCCAACATTGTGCACCCCAAGCATCGTGCACCCCTACATCGTGCATCTTCCTCCCCCTATCGTGCAATCCCCCCTCCCCTCCCACACCACCACTATCTCCGTGTCGAAAATGTTTTTAGACCTGAGACTTTTACTTTTCTGTCAAACGCTGGTCTGAATTGCTGAAAAGTTAGTCAGCTCGCTCAACTTGTGATAAGATATAAGTTATAAGGCTACGATAAGTTGCAGAATTATACTGTGAACTGAAAGTGTTCACCATTTAAAACTCATAGAAAAGTCGTTAGGTTGACGAGTTTTGGGTTGTCAGAAACTCGTCTTTGTCAAATAAATTCTTCAAAAAAAACCACCAACGTTAACTCTTTTTTACACTATTCTTGGTTATCTCAATATGTATAAATTTCATTAAAAAAAAAAAAAAACATTTCGGGATATCAATATGCGAGAAAATATACTGATTCAAAGGGTTCACTTTTCCAGTGTGATTGTATATTTTCGTTAATATTGCAAAACTTTTAAGCTTTTTATGGTTGTGTTATTCTTTTTTTTATACATTTAACTTTAGGTTAATGCATGAAAAATATAAAACAAATAAACAAATGATTCCCTTCTGAACAGGTTCCGTATTGGCTGTAGTTCGCACCGAATTCACCAGAACTCGGCTGTGCAATATTAACTCAACGGAAAAGGAACCCCCGATAACATTCTTCGAAAAAAAAAAAAACAACACACTGAGGATGAACATGTCTGCATCTGTGGGGGTTGCATGCCTTTTCTCACACTGTTGTTAAAAATTACACATGAAAAAGGATATCGCGTAATAAATCCCTAGAATGAGGATTTTACCCAAATGAGGACCAAAAAGTGACAGGAAGGCCGCCAGTCTGAAGTTACATCATCGTCCACCCGACATCTCTACAACATCGCTTTTTTTTTTTTTAATGCCCATACGAAGCGCAAGAAATAGGTTGGTTTGACTTTCAGTTTGGTTTCATCACCCACTTCTGTCAAACACCAAATGTTAACTGGGAATGTCAAACGGGGTTTTATCTAAACTTTGCTGATCCGGACAAATTTTGTTGGTCCCAATGTTGTCCTGTTTTTGCTATTTTCGGTCTGTGTTCCGGAAACCTTTAACGCGTGACTGATGACTTTAGAACAATTACTCAAAGCGGAAATTTCCAAAAGGTGGAATTGACGTCTTAAGGTTTCCAAGTAGGATCGGAAGGTTTGGGGGAGCGTTTGCAGATAGCTTCTGAATATTGGCTCATAATAGTGCGTCCTTGTTAAAAAACACTGTGATGCTGCTATAATGTTTTGATATTAGAATAGAACAGGTAAGAGGGATCTTAGACCAGGTGGGGAGACAATCACTACATGCATGTTCATGACTTTTTAATATGATCCCTGAACAAACCGGGGGATGTTAATTTCATCCACCGTCCAATAAAAAAAAAAAAACAGCCCTTTTCATCTCTCATCTAATTATCTGTTCAGGTGTACAGGCACAGTTGCGACGCCTACACGTAGGTGTTAACCAGACGACTCATGCTCATCTGGGATGGTTTACATTTTAGCCGCTTGCCCACGTTTTAACCGTTGACGTTTTATCCGTCGACGTTTTTAGGAGTCGACGCTTTGGCCCTCTACGTTTTGCCGGAATACCACACTTGAGAAATATGCACACGATTTTTCATCTCTTTGTTGTGATGTAGTTCCGAAACAACCGCCACCACTCCCTTTTATGACAAAACGTTTACTTTTCTGACGAAATTAGCTTTACCTCCAACCACTCCCCCCTCCCCCCTCCCCCCTCCCCCCACCCCTCGTTTTCTTTAATTTTAAACATGTATTGCGTATTTAGTTAAGGTATGAATTTATTTATTTATGTTTTTCTAAACGCTTATCTAGTTGAAGCATGCAGATGACAACGAGTTTTGGCTGTATTGTGTTAAGCATTAACTATAAAAGCACGATCTGTTCCGTCCCATTAAATCATTTGCATTCTCTCCGACAATTCTCCCCATATCTGACTAAATCACTGGTAAGTCGGGCCCGAGTTCACATGGAAGATATCGCCAAACTACTAAATAACACAAAATACAAACAAACCGTTCGTTCATCCACTGAAAAAAATATCCTGTTTTGCACACGCTTTCCTTATGCTTGGATGATACAGCATCGCTTATAGCAATGTATCCACAGAATGATAATAAAACAGATTTCTTTCTTTTGAGCCGCATGGAACATCACAAATGCTTTTTTCCACATAACAAATCCCGCTAGCAGAAGTGCTCGTCTTGCTCCAGTGATATTGGTATGTAAACCAATAAATTGGAGTGGTGTGTGGTTACTAATCCAATTCACATTCAGAGATATTACAGCGAACAATCACAATAGAGGCACTGTAGCTCACAGGATTTGTAACATGCTATTAACCCAGAACAGAAGTTTAAAACTAACGAAAAAAATATAAGCGATATCAATCAAAATCATATATTCGCATTCAAGTCTGTGCATGTGCAACAGAGTTCTATGAAGACAATTAACTTGTCATGAAATTCCCTTACTACTGCCCTTTTACCATTAAATTCCTTTTGAGTTCAAGTCCATAGAGGAAAGATTGAGCTGTCAAGATTTCAAGAGATTTGGAAGTTTTGTTAATTAAAGTTGGGAATATATGCCTGACAACAAGCACTTGAAATACTCATTTGGAAGCACCTTTGCGATAAAAAAAATTTAAAAATAAATTTAGTCGTCTCTTAAATAACTTACAGCTTGGCGTTGTTATAAAACAGCTGACCTCTGATGAGATCTCTTCCGTACCGGTGTACATGTTGGCTATTGGAAACAACGACAGATTGGGAAAAAAAAAAACCCAAGTCTGAGCACATGTTTTTCGTTGAGTGACTAACCCGTGTCAACTAATCCTTTTTGATTTCCCAATATATAACAAAGCTTTTATTCGGGATTGGAGTTATTCCGAAATTCTGTAATCTTTTAACACACAATTTGTTCGTGCTTACGACAAAAAAAAAAAAAAAAACAACTCCTCAGCGTTCTCCTTCCAGTTCCCGCTTCATACTCCTGCATTCGAATTTGGGAGTAATAAATAAACTGTGAACTTACAAGGAGTTATTTCAGTGTGGAAGAGAAGCATCATATAATAGACTATGCTTAGCCGCGGAAATTCATTTTGAAAACTGTCCCTTGTAATGGGATTTCCGGCTGAAACCCCTTTTTTGTCAACACGGGCAGGTTTAAGTGTAAGAATACGACGCTATTGTAAAGACTCGTGAGATAGTGACGTTATTTTGAACACAACTTTTTTCGTGCCATATGCACATATTGTTATTAAAATGTGTGTGCGTTGGAGAGTGGAAAGGTGTTTTGTTTGTTTGTTTTTTGTTTTTTTTTGTTTTTTTTTGTTTTTTTTTGTTTTTTTGGCATTATTCATTCGACTTAATACATGTTAATGTCAATTTGTTGATGCGGTTTAATTACATTTAACGAGGTTATCTACTTCACATCCGGATTGGCCTAGATTGTAGTCGTTTGCACGATGTGTTAAAAAAAAATTCATGCACATTCTCTTCGTAATGGGTGGGTGAGGGGAAAATGTCAACGGAAAAACGGTAACGGAAACAATGATAACCGAAAAAGGTAAACGAAAAAATATTAAAATAGCTTTAACACAGTGAAAAATTAATCAACATATTTAATCTTTATTTGACATAAGCTTTTATAATTATATATAAATTCTTGTCCTTCTTTGTTGTTTGTAATGCATTTTCCATGTTGAATACAAACACGCTTAATTTGGCTATGCTTATATATTGTTTCTGATCGAGTAATACAGTGATTTTATTTCATGGTTTCCTTCTTGTACAAAGGAAACAATAGTACATATTTTAATTAACTGATGCATACGCCCGGTAGGTACGCGCAGCCTTACTGAACGTTCTTCCGGTGTGGAAAGCGTCACGGTGCGCACGACTAAAAGTATGAGTCCGATATCGTCACAGCAGTGTAACCACTGGAAAGAAAGCATCGCACTGGAGTGCAAAAATGTGTAATTTAAAAGTGAACATATTTTTACAAAATAAAAATAAAATCACACTCGCGTTTGGACTGATCCAAAAACCCCCTCCTTAGCCTTGCACACTAATGGCACTGGCCTTTCAGGCTCGTGCCACCAGTGTCACAGGCTCGTGTGGTTTTATTACTGTCTGTGATATGTGCAAGGGGGGCTTCTAATCTGCCCGTAATGTAAACACACGGATTATAGAGCCTCCAGAAATATGCACAAAGCCTGGCATTTTGTTTATGCCATTAAGTGCGCATGCAAGATGGTTGCTTTGGAAAAAAAGAGAGACATTTTCCCGTTCTTAATACTTTACCTCGTTTCGCTTACCATTTTCCTGTATCCCATCATTGTAAATGGCAGAAGCGCTTATGTAATGTTTTTTTTTATCAAGATGGCATCAGAATGGTCAGAATCATGCTATTTAGCTGCGGAAGTGAACGGTATCTCTGAACAAAACCTTAAGATATTATATTTATTTTAAAAGAAAACTAGCTACGGTGCTGTTTACATTTTATTCTCTTTCCTATTATAAATAATTTCACATTTAATTATCAACATTTTATTGCAATATCAATCTTTTACTCTAGATTTATCATAATTCAATATATCTGTTCTGTCAATTTATATTGGTTTCTATTCTATTCATGGTCCTAGGGCCCATAGTGTCTCAGAGAAGAAGAAGACACAAAAAATCGAAAAAAAACACTGTCAAGAAGAAAAAAAAGGACGAACGGCTGCTCGCACAAATTCATATAACCCTTGCAAGCCAAAGGCTTGTCAAGTGTTAATTAACATGGGGTGAGCCATTCATGTTGTGTATTGGTATGAGTTCGATATCACTTCAAAGGGTTTTCCGTCTACAAAGCGACATGCCATGTCTGTACTAGACATACACTTTTGAGCTATGAAATGAATAGAGCTTTGTTGGCTTGCGCTGTGTTTTAACGTCTCTTATGCTCATTAGTTTGTACCCTAAATCTGCATGAATATCCTGGAGTTCGCTTGTAATTATGTAAAAATATGTATTGTTCACGATTTGTATAGTCAAGCGTGTTTGACTAAATCAACAGATATAAAAAAGGAGAAAACGTAAAGTAAAGAGAGAGTGGTGTTTGGGAAACAAGAAGGACGGCGAAGGAAGAGTCCTGGAAAAGAGATCGCATGGATGATTACAAGGAGTTGATCGTGAACGGGCTCAGTATATTGTTGTAATAGGAAGTTTAAAAATAATTGTAAAGCTCTTCTGTAAAGCAGAAGACCGAATGTTATCGTGACGTTTTAGAATAAAATGATATTTCTGTTTTGTTAATCATTGATATGTCTCATCGTTATAACGCGCATAATAATTGGAAAATCCAATTATTACACTATTATACATTTAGATATCTACCTTTTAAAGTGATGTCCAATCGCTACTGAATTAAAGTTTAGTTCTTACGGTTAGAACCTAAATCATGAACGAGATATTTGACATGCATCTTCACAATCAAAAATCGAATGATTAAAACAGCATAAAATTGTTCATTTAGTGAAGTACTTAATGTTTTCAGAAAATCTGTGAGCCTATAGCATGTGGGATGAGAAACAAATGCATGTCTCACTGGGAGTTGACAACACTGTACTAAGGGCCAGTGTCCACACGTCAGAAATATATGTAAAAATTTGGTATCTGTTTTTCGAGGGGTTAGGGGCGGGTTGGGGTTGGCAGAGGTCTCAGCTGTCAAAACATTTTCTTTTGATTAATGTACAATTAGAATTTATGTAGACCGATGTCGCCTTTGAAAGCTGTTGAAAAATTTTTCCTGTTTCTGCTGGAATAACACATAAATATCTGAATTTGTTTCAGATTATTTTCTAGCATATTATAGGTCACAGTCGTGGAACTCGGATTGATACAATGGGGCTATTTTGTAACTGAGGACGCGTTGCTGAAAAGAAATGACCGAATTTTATTACTTTTGTTTCCAAAATTTATAATATTAATTGAGCTCATGCAATATTAAAATCCACGTTGCTTACACGAAATTTGTCTATTTTAGTGCAAAACGCTGGGTCAACTCAGCGAGACAAGAACTTTATATCACTATGGTCAACATTTTTGATGGAATGTACACATGATTGTGTTTCCCAACTTGAGCATATAATTAAATTATCCAGGTTTGCATGGAACGTGTAATAACCCACATGTAAAAATTTTTTTGTTAATTTTCCAGAACGACCTTTAAATCCCTATTGCAATTTAGTTATCAGTTTTAATCCATAACAACACTGTAGTGTTTTGTGTTTTGTAAAAGTAATCAAAAATATTTTAAACAAGAAATGGTTGGATTACAATGTCTTTTCTTCAAATTCAACCTCTCATATTTACCGTCTTTGTTTATAATTCAATACGGGTAGGCATATTAAATTAATATTGAATTGACGTATATGAAAGACGTAAGGTCAAAAGGAAATGCAATGTTTCAGGGGTGCTATATAGGCAGCCCGATCTAAGCATCATTACTCCAGTAACATCATAGACTCTTTTTAAATAATAAACACAAATTCTACCTGATGATTATTTATCAAACCCTCCCGAAGTGACCAAAAGTAATTGGAAGACCGGACGGAATTGACCTCTGCAACTTAAAATGAGAGAGATATATTTTTCTTACCTTTGAGAAGCCCCAACAGAAACCCCAACAGAACAATCGGTATTGAAAAGGATTATTGCGCATTATTTATTTATTTCATATTTATGCCTTGTTTATTTTAGCATTTATCGATTTTGTGTGATTACAAGTTTCACTACTGTGATAGGCATATATTATTATTCAACAAAGAGTGTGTTTAAGCAAAAAAATGTGTGAATGTACGCTGGTGTTCCCAGCACTTCCGAAAACTTGGCACTCTATAAAGTGTGTTAAATATAAACCAATTTCGTCGATAATTTTAGTTTTGAAACATTTTAGATTGTGAAGATAAATTCACGCAGGAGATTAGATCGCCGGATGCGATGTGGCGACGTGTGTGCTTTTTGATTGTTTACGTCGTTTCTGTAATTAACCCGTTTTTGCTGTGAACTTGCAACAGCGTCCTTTCTGCGCCATTTTTTCGTCGCTGTTACGTCGTACCTTGAAAAGCAACACATGAAAAGTTTTAACTTGGGAAACACGATACAGAAATAAACATTACTTAATGAATAATGTGTTTTTACAATTGATTATTTCATACTTTTGTATAATTAATTGAAACATTTAATTTCTTAATGCTCATTTTTATGAGTAAATATCTTGCAGACTAAGCAGCCATCACTATAGGTTTTCCAATGTGTATAAATTTGGTAATCGCGATCCATGATAGAAATTTTACGGCATATTACCGCAAAGTAAATTTCGAACGAGTGACAACTGTTACTATGTTTACAATGCGTTGTCAACCAACCAACCAGTGTCGGTGCAGTTCCAGTCATGTGATCGAACGTACCCAACTTATCAAACACCACGATCCTAATTTTTTGGGGAGGTGGGTAGGTATAATTCATGTGATGGCTTCTACGTCTACAAGATATTTTACTCATAAAAATGAGATTAAGAAATTAAATACTTCAGTTTTAATTTTGAAAATATCGGCTTGTAGACTAAGAAGCCATCACTGTGGGAGACTAGAACTGGTTGTGGGAATTGAACACCAAATGCATGCGAACTGGCTGACACGCTGTCTACAAGAAATAAAAGAAATTGAATTCAAAATCACATTTTAATTCAGCGGGGTCTCATCGCGAACTATCCATTCCATAACAATAACGACGTTAAGTTGGGTTTCACCACGAACTGCCCATTATGAACAACATTACATGCTCGAACACAAGTACTGAGAAACGGATACGAGCCCAATTCTCCCAACCTTTCTTTTCCTAAAAGAGGTAACATATAACACGAACAATCGAATACGACGTAACAATATGTGCCGACCCGACACAGTGCCGTGTTATACCATGTGCAAAACCGTACTGTCAAAAAAATCCGATGATGGCACAAGACGCGACTGTGCCGAGTCGACACAGCGTAGGTCACATAACGGAAACAGTTACAATGAATAGCAGGGCTGAACCATACATCCACAAAGACAGTCTCTTCAGTCGCCTTCTTCTTCTTGAAGGTTTTCTTTCCGTCAGATAGCAAGAAGAAGGATCATTATGAATCTCTAATTCAGCAGCAACGAACGCACCAAGACTATGTAAGCTATTTAACGTATCAGTTGTGTATTCTTGCGCAAATAATGTTTAATGTAATAATTCACAGATTGACACACCATAAGCGCTGCGCAAACAGTGCGCTACATATCTGACCTGATGAGCTTTAATTGACAATTTCGTTTGCATTACATCTTGAGGTTCTTTAAGAATATCATCATATGCGAGCAATATGAATTTCTTGATATAATTATAGATGCTTTAGAAAGATCTACTGTGGTACTGCGCACGAAAGATATAAACACACAACGCTGTAACGTATCCTAGGGATACTGGTTGTCGACACTGCCACGTGACCTCACACCCGGCAAGGCTGGTATCACAATTTGCTTAAATGTACATGAATCTTTGGTCGGAATATGCGTCTTGCCCAGAAAAGACGGTAGTGGTTTCAGTACCACAGCCTCCCATGAACCATAATAGAGTGATGAAAGAGTTTAGAAGTGAGATATTTCAAATCCCAAGGCACCACTGTTCTGTCGAAGAGAGGAATCTCCAGTTAGAAGAACCTGAGAAAATCCGACATTACATCACAAGCAGACGAATCAAAACCAGAGAAACGGCTCAGGATAAACTTGAAATATGAGCGGTATCTCATAATCAATCTGACCGAAAGCTTCCTGACTTAAAAAGGTAAATAAAGAAATCGGTCACAGGATCGATGCCTCTATCGATACACCATGCCTAAATTCGCCAGTGCGAAAAATAAACCAGAGTCTTTAATAGACTCTGTCCATCCTCTTAATCACCCTCTGAAAAAAATCTTTGTTTTTCATGAAGGAAAAGTTATGCTGAGTTGAACAACTGCTGATTTGAGTGATAGCAATCCCAATGGGGTTGACGCAGACTGTCAAGGAGAACCAATAAAGGAAACCAAAACAGTTATGGCAGATTTGAAGCTACAAGCAACAGCAGTCTCTCTCTCTGTCGATGTGTGACGCTTGAATGATAAAACCACTGTCCCGACCATAAAAGAGGACTTGCTTGGTGAGACGAGACAACACCGATGAACGCATCCCACCCTGCTCAGACAAAACGAACACTACTGTCTGGCTGTCAACCAGAAACTGCCTTATTCTACCGTCTTCTCCGTGGCTACCAACAATCAGAAAAGCGACTCTGATAGGGAAAGCCTATCCTTGGGAGAGGACACGACTTGAACAATTAGAGTGCCAATTTGTTAATACGATTTTGAATCGAAAACGCTCTGGCTGTTACAAAATCTAAGAGTTTCCCCAAAAACGATATCATTTGAACCGAAACCTTCCCGACTTCTTGGAACTGATCAACAGACGGGGGAAACCACACTGTTTCAACAAAGTGGCCAACTAAGATATGCCTATCTTCGTTCTCCAGCAACCAGTCGTCGAGATATTGGAAAATGAGGAATTCGACGAGTCGACTCAAGCGTTTGAACACCTTTTTAAACTTTGTGAACACAAACAGTGCCGTTGACATGCCGAACGGTAGAGCAAAAAAGTACAATAGTTTTGTCCCCCTATCCTGAAGGATAGATAACGACGAGAAGTATCGTGTATTGGAATGTAAAGATCTACATCGGACAGATCCACTGAAATATCCCACATGCCCTAGTTTAGCATGGATTTAATTAATTGTGGAGTGTCCATTTTGAATGATTTGAGATATAGGAACTGACTGAGTTGTGACAAGTCTATGACAAGGCGCCAGCTGCCTAACTTTTTCGGTACAAGAAAGACTTGACTGAAAAAAGCTTGAGTACCCGTAGGCATCTTTTCTTTGGCTTTCTTGTCCATCAGTTCTTGAATCATGGTGTGTAACGCCACTTACCTCTTTGGCTGGTCTTCGTATGACGTGACTAAAGAAGGGTCGGGAAGCTTGGCTAGCGGTGGAAAGATTTGATGACCCAACCTGTCCTTTGCAAGTGATAAGGGGTACTCCAACGCAACCAGCCGACTATGCGTTTGGAGTTCCTAACGCCTGCCGAGCTTGCCAAAAATGCTTTAGCCTACTCCTGCGGCCACATTTATGCTTGATTTGGGCAATGAAGAAACCAATTTTCGTAGGTACTTGGATGTTCTGACTGTCTATCTATCTGCCCGAAACGAAGTTAAGGAGCATCCTCTGTTGCGATGTTGAAATGCGGCAGCGCTTGGTAACGTCACAGCTCTACTGGCGAGGTTAGTAGATGTGAAATTCCATTTAAATAAATCAGACGACGCTGCCACTATCGAGTCGAACACACGATCAAACAATGAATCTGTTTCGGGTTCCATATATTTACTCAGCATTTGAAAAGTCGCATCCTGGAATGATAGCGTGCGTAGACTCTTGCCAGTGACTTCTTCCAGGAATCTGCAATCACGCTCCGCCAGCAGGACGCTCAAATTCGGGTTGATATTAGGCAGCCACGGCCCTATGTTGCGGGGATGGGCAAGCAGCGGTTGCGTCTGTAACACCCCAACTTTTGATTGATAGGTAGATATTTTAGCAGGTAACAGTTTAGACGCTAGCAGACGCGACTAGTGACTGGAGCTCTTCCATCCTTGTCTGCAACGCGTTCGATACGCACGGTGCCGTAGATAAAGCCACAAAATCTTCTCTCGCTGGTGGTTGCGACTGTGCTGCGAAACAATGAGGGTCTGCTGACTTGCGGCTTCGACGAAGTGATAGAAGCCCATGAATTTTCCGCTATGAATTTAATAAAATCTCTAAGTGAAAAGTCAGTAGAAGTTAAGTTCACACTTGAAGCTTCTTCCCACTCATCTTGCACGTTTTCGGCGCCCGGCGGGGTGGGTGTACGCACAGGTCGCACCGGCCTGTAATCCTCTGGCGTCATGACGCGAGGTAAAGCGTGATATAACGCTGAGAGTGGTACGGCAGTCACTGACACTCGTTGAGCAGATAGCGGTAGAGGCTGTGGCACAGAAGTCATGATTAATGGTTAGAACGTGGATATTTTTGTCTATTTTTGAGTATGTGGGGTATGATTATGATCGCAGCTGTGGGGACGGTGTCAAGGCGTGACGTAGACGAAGCCACCCACCCTGATTTTGATGCCCGTAGTACCTTGAGTTCCCCGTCCGACGCATATCTTAAGGTATCCGGGTGCAAATTAAGTCTAAGTACATTTTTTAATGAAGACAAATCTTGAACTCGACGAGGATGTGGCTCTGAGAGTCTGTTGCACCGCCGTGATGATATTGGCCTTAGTTTCCGGCGCAATAGGCACCTGCGGTGTAACAACATCTTGTACAAGTTTATCTCCATCGTTAAGTCGTTGAGCAAAGATAGGATGATCCTGTTATTGATAAAACCGACTGGATGTGTGCATGTATCGCGGGGTCCAGTTTAAAATGCGCGTACCCATAGCCGAAGTAACGTCTACTTGATAAGGATGAACTAAGTAGACCCCTGGCGACGGTAAGGTAACAGCAGGTAATGGCATTGGTAATGTTTTGGGTCTAAGCTACTTGCCATTGACTGACACATCTGTATCCGACTTATCCACCGTAATTATAGCCGCGGCCTCAGCGATTGTCGAGTGTATGCCCCAACGGCGTAGACATGCTGTGCAGCTGGTTTTGGGATCACCTGCCCATTTCATGTAGGAATCCGGGATTGTGGGTCTACAGCAAAAGAAAGCTACATAAATATGAAGTATTCACTGTTATTACTGTATAAGTTGTTAAATAAAACATTGTGATAAAAGTCTACACATCTCTTTTAACACGTGATTGAGACCTTTTGTGAGTGACCCGTGACATACTCGACTCTACACTGTATCGATACCCGTGACATATGCCACGACACGTAAAAGGCGCAGTGTCGATCCGTCACAGTCACGAGTCGTGACAGGTACGACCCGTCACGTTGACTACCCACGGCAGCAACGACTCATCACAGCGACGAGTGGTCACAATCACGACCCATCACAGATACGACACGTGAGGGCTACGACCCGTGGCATAATGGGCCTGTCACGTGATGGTCACTGTTACGGGTTGCGACAGTAGCAACCCGTTGCAAACACGACCCGTGATATCAGCAGCCCTGTGTCGATGAAAGAATTATGTATATTTATGTAGAAATGACCCACAGACCACTACTAAAGCTATACCCCTGCGGTGAAGCTGGCAACACAGCCAATGCTTACACCCTGTTGGTGATGCAACGACCCTACACAGTGTCGATGTGGCGTACCCGTAACAGGTACGCCGCCGTTGTGACAACCAGGTGGATGATCCTGTCGTCCTACGAGAAGTGGAGATGAGGAGTTCCACTATTTGACACTGTGTCAAGCGGTCGCTATGCGCCAACGCTTGCATAACTGACACAGATAGAGATAGTGGTTGCAATTTTAAAAGGAAAGTTGCCACAGTATAGACCAAGTGGGGGATGCGAGCTGACCAACATGGATTCAACTGCGTATTCAACGACCCTTGAATGCCCTGTTGCTGGCTGAAGACAGAGTCAGCAAACCGTAATCCATAAATGAATCAAAATGAATCTTACAGTGTATTTAAATATCCTATCCAAGACAATAAAACAAAAATCATGCATTTCACCTCGAGTTTGATCCGTCATATTTCCAAAAATGTGGACGGAGAAAAACGGATTGCGATAAGTTGGGTATGGTTCAATCACATGACCGGAACTGAACCGACACAGATTGGATTCGGTTGTTTGACAACGCATTGTAAACATAGTAACAGTGGGAACCCGTTCCAGATTTACTTTGCGGTAATATCCCGCAAACTTTTTGTTATGGATCGCGATAATCAATGCTAAAAACCATAGTGATGGCTTCGTAGTCTACAAATCGATAGTTTCGAAATTAAAATCATGTTTCATGCCTTGTACACCTGTTAAACGTTTTATTTACATTTGAATTATAAAATTTAGCTGTAAATTACGATATAAAATTCCCCATGGATTTGTACTCACACACTTCCTTTCCATATTTAGGGTTAATTCGTTCAAATTATCTCGCGTTTGAAATAAGAAAGTAATACAATGTTATTCGTACTTCTTTTTAGAAAGATCGTGAATACTGACCCGTTTTATTGAAAATGCCATACTTTTTGTTTCTCAAAGTGCCCGGAATTTAGTATGCTGAACTGTAAAAACTGCTTCTTTTCGTAATAATTCCGGCACGCTGCTGTTGTAATCATTGCCTATTTTTTTAAAAAAAAAATGAGACCCGGGTCACACTACACTACCCAGTAAACACTGCGACGGTGCATCATTGTTGAGCAGACGTCCAAGCCGAAGCCGGGTTTTTTTTTTGTTTTTTGTTTTTTTTTTGCTTAGGAAAGTCAAAACAACGTCTACCTTTCCACGATAAACCTCGATTATCCATCTGAGCAATGTTACAAATGGAAGTCGAAATAACGTCTCAACAATCCCTCAGCATTGCATAGACGTCGAGAAAATATTAAATCTGGAATATCGTCAAGACAACAACAATCACAATTTGATCAACCCTTCGTCACACACCCCCACCCTTGGGTCATCTAGTCGCGCAGGATATGTATCAAATCGATTCTCATGAATATTTTTCAAAAGTCTATGGGACGAAACTGGCACGCTCTTGAAATTCTCATATTTGGTTGGGTCTATTGTTTTCAAAGTGATCTGTCATGGCTGTACTATTTCCGATGAGAGGCAGCACAAACAATAAGGTTTTTTTTTATGAGGGAAGGTTGTGAGGCAGACGTATATACAATGTCGAATTTTCGACGTTTATCCAAGGTCGATATTCCGACGTCCATTCAACGTTGCACCAAAGACGGTGCTTAGACGTTGGAGGAAGTTGTGTTTTGGTTGCGACCAAAAATCGATGCTTAAAAAGCGCTGCTTAACAAACGTATATCCAACTTTGTTGACGTTGATTTGCAGTTGCGATCAAACACAACCAAAGTACAACCAGGGTTAATATTGTGGTTTGCTCAGATCGACGTCGCAACCTCAATTCAACATTGATGGACCTTAGAATGTTTACTGGGTAAAGAAGTAAATCATCGTATAATAATCTCTGCATTAATCAGGTAGAATCTCCCATGAAAATCAAAGGAAATTGTTGAGTTCGTCATGTGGAAATACTGAGTACGGTTGAGTGTGGCAGAAAATCCAAATGTCTGCTTCATGAGAGAATAACATTTTTACAGGTACGAGCTGCATTTATACCGATAAACCCCTAAATTGAAAATATTATATAATAGTGAAACATAGATATGCATATTTTACAGGAAAACTGTCAAATCGGAAGTTTACAAAGTTCCTGAAAATTTCAGGAAGTTTGTAAACTTTCTGACTTCAGGAACTATGCAAACTTCCTGATTTGGGGACTTGAAAATTTGATAGTTTGAACTGAAATTACCAAAATTGTGATCACTCAACAAAATAAATACTCCCGGCTTTGATACCAATGGTATGAATGGATGAATGTTATAACTCGGGATTGTAAGATTTACTCCCAAGTCGTTTGGTGTTTAGAAATCAACGATTTCATTTTTGTAGGTTCGTATTAACCAAAAGTTATATATGCATGTCTGTCTTCCATTCCAGTTTTAAATTTCAGAAAAGTTAATAGCGTATGCACAAAAATTGTTGAAATATTTAAAGAGACGGATAAATACGTAATTTGTATATCATATTTATATATTATATAGTATTATAATGCGAGGATTATATATTATATTCCGAGGATTCTACTATTGGGGATATCCGAAAAAAAGCCCAGAACTTCTATTTGGAAACTGGCCAATTTAGGCGCTCATTTAGAAACTAAATAAAAGCCCCGGGGCTTCTATTGTTAAACAGTTTCCTAATAAGAGCCCCGGGGCTTTTATATGGGGGGGGGGGGGGCTTCTTTTCGGAAACTCCCGGTACTGTATGCTTATCAGGTAAATTCTCTGCTGTGTTTCTGTAACAACTACTGTTATCGTCCGTTTACATAACATACCTCTCTAGCCGATCATTCTGCATTTTCAAAGATACTAGAGATATAAAATTATAAAGACGGTTAAAGATGATATACAGATAGTTAAAGTTTCAGTTTTAACTTCTTGACACCCCGTTCTATGTGCGCAAGAATTGTGACGTCATCTACTGGTTGTGATATTAGCACACACATAGCCCCCTTCCCTTTCAGGAGTACGCACGAGGTGGAGGACACCTAAAACCAAAAAAAAAAAAAACTCTATATATACAAAATTTAGGGTTATTTATGCATCCATTTTCAAACATATATTTGAAGTGAATCGAAAAAAAAAGGAAGATGTGATAGAGAATAACATGTTGGGAAGAGGAGGGAAGAGGGTGGGGGGGGGGGGGGGGTTCTGAGAGAATGCTTACCCAGGGAAATTTTGCAAACTACAGGCTTAAAATAACCGTTTTTGAAACTTTCAAAGCACAAGCCTATAAATTAATGTCGCGCCGAAGACACGTGCGAAAGTTTAACTTCAAAACTTTTTGGCCAGTATACTGAGACAGCCAACCCCCCCCCCCCCCCCCCTAAAAATGATATTTAATCCGATCTGTATGAACGTTAAAGATGGTTCTTCTCGCCTCAAAATTGGCGGAATTCAAGAATGTCCGTAAAAAATCATGTCTGACCTTTTTCACCACAATTGCAATGGTATCAAGAAGAGGTATGAATCATATTCTGCTCAACAACTGAATAGGTGGCACGTACAGACATGTCAAAGGTAAAACGCATAACATGTCAAACGAGTGTTCCGTTCTGTTTTGTCCGCTGTACCGAAATGTCCGCTAATTACAAGCTGTTCCAAAATGTCCGCTAACCCCGTTCCAAAGTATCCGCTCGTTCCAAAATGTCCGCTAACCCCGTTCCAAAGTATCCGCTCGTTCCAAAGTGTCCGCTAACCCTGTTCCAAAGTATCCGCTCGTTCCATAATGTCCGCTAAACCTGTTCCAAAGTATCCGCTCGTTCCATAATGTCCGCTAAACCTGTTCCAAAGTGTCCGCTCGTCCTGGTTTGTCCGCTAACCCCGTTCCGTTTTATCCGCTGGTAGTGTCCGCTAAATCTTCAATTTTTAACCCAACCTACTTTGTCTTGTGACTTTTTTGTGACTATGTAACATCATGTGACATTATGTGACATTATGTGACTTTATGTGACTCTGTGACATCATGTGACATTATGCGACATTATGTGACTCTGGGAGATTATGTGACTATGTGACATTATGTGACTTTATATGACTCTGTTACATCATGAGACATTATGTGACATCATGTGACTATGTGACATCATATGGCTATATGACCATGTGAGGACTATGTAATTGCTATGTCAGCATAATTAGTCTAACTATGTATGTAATTATCAGACTGTTCAATAGACCAGCTCTGTTAGCTCACTTGGTAGAGCAGCGGACTCGTAAGCTGAAGATCGGTGGTTCGATCCCACCTAGGGGCAAACATAACTTTTCGTTTTTTTGTTTGTTTTCTGTTTGTTTTTTGTTTGTTTTTAACATGGCCATATTTCTATGCCTTTTTTCACTGATAATATTTAATAAGTAATATTTCAGTGGTTCTATTACAGTAAAAACTCATACACACAAAGCGTAGGAATAAGTAAATTAAAGCCCTCAGAGTGTGGGAACGATCAATAAATTTGTGCGCAAAAGACCTCAGAGCGTGAGAACGATCAATAAATTTGAGAACATCAAAGGCCTAGACCGTGCGAACGATCGATAAATTTGAGAAGGAATGGGATTTTCCCCACGCTAAGCCTAATGTTATATTTTATGTTATAGTAGTGGGAAAATGGTGGTTCGAAAGCACATTTAACAAATGTAGTTTTTGGAAAACATATGATGCATAAAATAAGTTTCCCACTACTATAACATAAAATATAACATTAGACTTAGCGTGGGGAAAATCCCATTCCTTCTCAAATTTATCGATCGTTCGCACGGTCTAGGCCTTTGATGTTCTCAAATTTATTGATCGTTCTCACGCTCTGAGGTCTTTTGCGCACAAATTTATTGATCGTTCCCACACTCTGAGGGCTTTAATTTACTTATTCCTACGCTTTGTGTGTATGAGTTTTTACTGTAATAGAACCACTGAAATATTACTTATTAAATATTATCAGTGAAAAAAGGCATAGAAATATGGCCATGTTAAAAACAAACAAAAAACAAACAGAAAACAAACAAAAAAACGAAAAGTTATGTTTGCCCCTAGGTGGGATCGAACCACCGATCTTCAGCTTACGAGTCCGCTGCTCTACCAAGTGAGCTAACAGAGCTGGTCTATTGAACAGTCTGATAATTACATACATAGTTAGACTAATTATGCTGACATAGCAATTACATAGTCCTCACATGGTCATATAGCCATATGATGTCACATAGTCACATGATGTCACATAATGTCTCATGATGTAACAGAGTCATATAAAGTCACATAATGTCACATAGTCACATAATCTCCCAGAGTCACATAATGTCGCATAATGTCACATGATGTCACAGAGTCACATAAAGTCACATAATGTCACATAATGTCACATGATGTTACATAGTCACAAAAAAGTCACAAGACAAAGTAGGTTGGGTTAAAAATTGAAGATTTAGCGGACACTACCAGCGGATAAAACGGAACGGGGTTAGCGGACAAACCAGGACGAGCGGACACTTTGGAACAGGTTTAGCGGACATTATGGAACGAGCGGATACTTTGGAACAGGTTTAGCGGACATTATGGAACGAGCGGATACTTTGGAACAGGGTTAGCGGACACTTTGGAACGAGCGGATACTTTGGAACGGGGTTAGCGGACATTTTGGAACGAGCGGATACTTTGGAACGGGGTTAGCGGACATTTTGGAACAGCTTGTAATTAGCGGACATTTCGGTACAGCGGACAAAACAGAACGGAACAAACGAGTGGCCATATCACATGTAAGGAACGTATAACTACTGCAAATAACAGAAGTCGACCTGTATTTATAAGTCACGAAAAAGCATTCTTGCCATCGATTACACAATTTCTCGATTCTGCGCGGGGAAACATAAATAACATTATTTTGTACGTAGGCGTATGGATACATCACGCAACACATTAAATAAAAAATATCAATATGTAAGCGTTTTCAGAAAAGTGCCGATTTAGTGTACCTGGTTTGACCTTTTGGCGAAATACTTCAGTTCACCTTCTCGAAGCAAACGAGAGTATTGACGAGTTTTGATAAAAATGAAAATCCACCCTCATCGTTCACTGTCCTCGGTAAAACAAAAGACTGGTTCGAAGGTCACGCTAATGAAATGCGCTAGTCTAATTTTGCTAAAAAAAAAAACGATGCCAGTTTAAAATATATTCAGCACCCAGCAGCCCAGGAGCTAAAAAATCTGCAACCAGTTCGAACGGAGTCCAGAAAAATGTATGATTTTAAGTAAATCAGTACTAGATTACCTTGCATAAAACATGTGAAATGCGTCAGATACGGGCAAACCTTCGTGAAAAGTACAGCAGCCTAAAGCAACCCGTTGGGCCATCTGTTAACGAAATAGCAGCCCCTCCCCGACCCTCCACCCCATACTCTCAAAGTCGAAGGATGATGAAATTATTTCCGACAAGAACAAACAAATGGATAGATGGGGTCGAGCACCCTCTCTGTATTCGAACTGGGTTGATGTAGCTCAGATAGCAAAAGAAGACTTAACACAACTTCCTGCGATGGTTGAATCAGATGCAGAATCAACAATCCATGAGCTGAGTGCTCGATTGGTTGTCAAGTGGCAAAAAATGAGGAAACAATGGCATTCCCACGGAGGTCTAAAATGCTGCAAAGCAACACCAAGGGCAATCCTCCACCGATGTGCCATTTACGCGCTGGAAAGAAGGCTCGGTACCGCAGGAAATGCATCGCACTTAGATTCGTTCTGACGGGAAACTATTCAACATGAGACGCCTTCACGCAAAATCGAAACGTCGTCAAGTAACCACCATAGAATTCCTCTTCATTAACGATGCTGGGCTAGTAGCACGTAGTGAAGCAAAGCCACAGGCCCTAATCGATAGATGACAGACGCTGGAGAAAAATTTCCCCTGACAACCAGCTTAGAGAAAACTTTGTCATGGATCAAGGTAAACATTCACCAGTCATTACCCTCAACGACTCACTTAGCGGGTAAGTACCAGCGAAGACAGTCCTCGACGAAGAAATCAGTGTCCGGACTGGAAAGGCTGCAACCGCGCTCAACAGACTCACAAAACGGGCACGGAAAAACTCAAAACTTACCACTGAAAAATGGATGGCAACCCAGCAGGCACACATCCTAAGTGCTTTTCTTTATGGTGGCGAAACAATACGTTGATTTTCGGTAAAACCATGCTGATTTTACACTTGGGAGGGAAGGAAGGAAAGAAAGAAAGAAGCAAAGAAAATAATAACAAAAGAAAGAAAGAGTTTTGATATACTGACATTGTCACATAATTTTGCTCAAGCCTATTTACAATGTGCCTGTATATAGACATTATTATTTTAAATCCAGGATGATTATGATTTAGCGTGTAGATCTTACAATAATTCTTGACCACTTTCATGAATTGGGCAGCGAAATCGATCTCCTTTGGTAAAGAGCTTTTCTTCCAACGATGCCCGCAGTATATGAAAACAGAGCACGAATGTAAAGTAGGGTACAAGATGCCTTTCAGTGGGACACGAGTCGCCTTTCCCCACGAGTCGGCAGGTGACGCTTTGGTAAGTGGGCGAGTTGTGCAGAAACTCTTTGGTAGAGACTCCATAAATAACATAAGTACACTTGCGTAGATATATATATATATATATGTATATATATATATATATATATATATATATATATATCTGTAGATCCGCTTGAAATTTCAGCGAATCTGTAGATACGCTGGTTCGACCAGCGAATTAGAGATCCGCTGAAAATTTTAGCGGATCTAATAGATCCGCTGATTTTGGGCCGAGAAAATTCTAGATCCGCTGAAATGATTGACGAAGTGAAAGTGCTGTTGATATTGAGTATTGTCATAGCCCAAAAGACATTGTTTTCATTGAAATGCCATTAGAAGCACATTGATTGCACTTAATAATATATCCTGACGATGAGCAACAAGAGCACCGGACAGAAAATCTACCTCCTTTCTTCTAAAGTTTTATTTGGTTTGCAATACAACAATTTTAACATAGTTTAACAAAGTTAAAATTATCAGAAAACACATAAAAATCATGTCGATTTAATCTACAACAAATAAAAAACAGTTGCGATCAAAATAACAATGGTGAGTTTAAAAAAATGAAGGTTTGCATTAACTCGTATTTATGTACCTGCTACAGGCCATGACTATAACCAGGCTATACGGAACGTACAAACGCGAAATGCCTCCCCATGCGACTGAAAAGGGATACAAAGTGCCCGGAGAATGAGGAGCGAAGACATCATCGATGTCACTTTACTACACAGAAGCTCAGGCATACAGTGCAGCAATGAAGGATATATGCTCCCGTGTAATCACTGGCCTGGAAAACCCGTACCGAAGCATTCCAGGGCATTTCTATCATACCCTCCCCACATCCCCCGGCCCTGAAAAAAGCTATGAACAAGTGGCCTGATTATTTTGACGCCATTTTGCTGCCGCCATTTTGATTGAGTTAGGCCTTCTATAGATAGCCTGATTACAGTCATGGCGTGTAACATCTACACGTATCATATGGAGATTCACAATAACAATTACAGACCGTGCCTATTTGAGCGGGTAATACACATAAACACTGTTCGATATGTTAAAATACATTATGTTTTGATTTCTTATTTTCCAATTTTATCTTAATCAGTTTTTTTTTTCTGTCCCCATACCACTTCGATGGCTTGAGTTTTTTATATTAACCGAAGCAACGCACGCCCATGAGGCGTGGGATACACTACGTCAGGGATATATATATATATTTTTTCGTAGGCAGAAGTTCAGCAACAAGAGGAGTTGTTGCCTCTGAATACAATTACAGAACACTGGGGAAACAAAGAGCAAAGTACGCCATTGTCAAATACAGCGTTTTATAAATTTTTTCTTATTAAGTTCCAGCTGTACTGTTCATTTAAATTCAAGAAAAGCGCTTTAATGCTTACATTCCTCACTTCCGCCTCTACCCACCTGCTTTTATATCGCAGAATTTCGATTGGCCCCGCGGAAGTTTACACTCACACCTTCCGGCAGTTAACTGAATGTTTTAACTTACACATTCCAGCTGGCTTTAACGATATTTTCATTAACTGAAATTCGCCCCCCCACCCCTCCCTGCAAATGTTAACATTAAAAGCCAGCCTCGTGATATCAACATCCCAGCAGCCTGGTTCCTACGGCACACGCTTACGCTTCAATGGTCATCAAACAACCTGTGTCCACCTCAACGACACAATCCTGAAGTGAATTTATGGCTATGAGACACACAGTTCCGTACACTGAGTGTTTTGTACGTTTGCTGTTTGGTAGGCCTGCTGTTTGGTAGGCCTGCTGTTTGGTAGGCCTGCTGTTTGGTAGGCCTGCTGTTTGGTACGCCTGCTGTTTGGTACGCCTGCTGTTCTGTACGACAGGGAATGAAGATTATATGACACATCACCTTTCCTAAGTGTACGGCTCACAAATGGCGAGTTCAGTACCCTGATGAATTCGCTATGACAACATAATCCACACTGGACAGAGGAAGGAGGGGGGAGGGGGAGGGGGCGGGAGGGGGGCAGCGAATGCTTTCACTCACTCCTGTCTTTAAGTTTTTAACAACGGCAACATACAAGTTCGCGACGACAAAAAGTGAACAGAAAAACAAGGGGCGGGTGTATTACTTATGATGCCCCCCCCCCCCCAAAAAAAAAAAAAACGGTCTGAAAAGTAATGTCATGGAGTTTCTGTGTATCACATCATAAAATAAACAAATATAATCTCGTGTGGAATGTCTGAACTCTACCCCTGATCAGTTATTTGTTCAACGGCGGAGTATTCGCAGTCCCGTGAAGGAAAAAACTGACACTACTGCTAAAACTATACAAAATTTAAAAAATGTTCGAAGCCTTCAACCCTATTACATCACAGACTACCGCTACACAGCAATACGAGATCTGTATGTTAATTGTCAAAAGCCAAGCGCGCTGCTAAAATATCTACACGTACGCTAATAACTAAAATACCCATACGACATTGTTTGATAAACAAGTTGTCAACAAGTATTTTCAGTGAAACTGATTGAGTCCTCCGCCGTAACACGAAAAATAAAACTGTCACAGACGAACGGGTGGACGTATCACAGATTACATAAAAACATACACTTTAAATTATATTGTGCCGAAAATTATTTGTTTGACGGAATGTCACAGACGAACGGACGGACATAATGACACGCAAAATAATTTTTGCAAATCTACAAATCGTGGTCATAGGCCTTTTAGCACAGGCACAGCAACTGTATTCGCCCTCGTATATGAGATGCAGATTACACAAAATCATGTACCTTAAATGTCGACAGACATACGGATGGATGGATGGACTGACGGAAAAACCCGAATACCATAGTTCCCCGCTTCGCGCCTCGCGACGGCCGGGGACTAACAATACTCTACACATCGATTATTCGAAAAAATAATTGACTTTCCCCAGTCCCTTACTTCAATTACTGATATATGTCTCATTTTCCATTTCTTCTTTGATAACTAAATATACTCAACTTAAAGATTTTCTTTGATTTACGGTATCAACTTTCCATTTTAAAATACCACAAGCGACTTACATATGAGACTAAAGTATTCGATTTCAAGCACTTATAACAAACTAGTCCAAGGACAATGCCAAGCTCACCACATCTCAATACTTAAACTGGCACAGCACGCATAACAAGGACTTTTAGGAAATAGATCGCAGGTTAGGGGATAGATCAATAGATAGCGCTGTATTTTACTGAATTAACGCACGTTTAGTGAGCTCTTGATCGAACGCCATCGCGACTTCGTTGCGTCCGTCTCTATAAAATGCCTTGAATCCACCGAAACAAAATGGCGGTGATATCATGTGAATCTAAGTAAAAACCTTGCGATGGACCGCCAGATAAGTGTCGACTGCATTCACCACTGGCATTAGTTTGACAATGTCTATCAACCTGACGAAATGAATCACAATACTATGTCCTTAACGTCGGTTTTACCGATCTATGTTACGAAAGCTCACACAGTTTCACGCTATCATCACGTTCGATAGAAACGAGAGAACTCGCATTTTCAATCACTTTCAACAACATTTTTATCGAGAGCGTTTCAAATAAACTGAACTGTACCCAGCTTCTAATGGGAGTGAGTTTGCCTAAAAATTCGCTGCCCACACTCATGAAATCATTTTATAGCATCTCTGAATATAGAAGTTATCCCTCTCGCTCTTACACTTCAGAAAAAACATCAACTTATTAAAGACACTAAAACTATTCTAAAAACTACAAGAGGGCGGGTTTAACTAGCTATCTATTCCATCACTACCTTACAGTGTTCTTTTTTCTCTTTTTATGCGGGTTAAACATCGCAAAAGCATAAAGAAACGCTTTTGTAAAGTGTTGGTTTATAGTACCCGGTCGTTTTCTCGACCACTCCGCGCATGTTCAGTGCATACACAGTTGCGGGACACGCGTATCGATTTCATACGAAAGGCTTTGCCTCAACTAAAAAAAAATTACTTTTTTCAAGTAAAAACAAGCCAATAAAAATAATAACAACAATAAATATTAACAAGAAAGATTATTCAGAGATCACAATCGCCTATGTTAGCCTATGCACTCATACAGTAGCTAATAATACAGCATATTGTAAAAGGCATACTGTATCTACACAACACTAAATCACTCTCGGCATTCCGTAACTGACAAAGAAACATTCGGTTTTGTTACGTAAACAAGCACCGATTTACTTAGATACTGACGTACTGTGAAAGATTTACATCATAAAGATTGACAAAGTTGAGCTATGCGTCAGTTCGTGATAAAAATATCAGAAAACTTCCACGAATACAAAACATTCATATTTGTCGTTAGTTCAAACTTTTGCGTACGGAATACCGACCCACTCCCCCCTTCCCTCATTTTCAAACCAAATACCCTGCCTACAAATTTCATTGGGTAACACTACCACGGATAAGCCATATCTCATAGATAAACGAATCTCATAGATGTGTGGACTCGATATCCCGTGACAATGCCTCGACAGTGCCGTTCCTCCCCTCCCCATCACTGGCTTCTGCTACAGGCTCCGGCCCGCCCGAGCCCTGCACAGCGGCGCTCGGGGTCTGCGGCGGTGTGAGGAGATCGTCTGTGCTTGAGCACGTGCTGTCAGAGTGGGTGGGGGCTTTCCGGGCCCGGATCTTGTTGTTTGTAGAGTGGATACGGAAGTGCAGCCTCGATTCCAACGAATAACCCTTGTACTTTTCTCTGTAAATAAAACCAAACAATTTCCATTTAATAATGTTTACTTTTATAACAGTTTTTCTTTACCGACACACCATATATGGCAAAAACGAACTTCCTTCCTGCCATTTTACGCCTCTTATATGGTCTTATTCTATTATCTATTGAACTTGCCCCTTCCAAGCAGCGCGTCGTCTACCATCGCTACTGGCTCGAGCTTTTCTAGTGGTGCTTGAGAACCCCTGTCTTTACTACAACGTTAAGCAATGCTTAGAATAGTTATCACTTGGATGGGTGACCACTAGTTTTGTCTACAACTGCAAAAGAACCGCGTCTCACACCCAAGGTTAAAGAAGCCTACAATATAAAGGCAGCTTAGTACCTGTACTACTGCTAGATATTTGAGGTTCAGTCCGCACGTGACTTACCCAGCTCATATGGAACGTGGTACTTCAGAAGTGTGATAAAATGAGAGACAGATGCAAGAACAATGTGTCGCCAGAAGGGAGGGGGTGCAATAGATAAAAAAAAGCATACATATCCGACAGGCAGCGAACACAGGCACCCAACGTTTGGTGGTACTAGGCATCCACTGACTAAACAGAAAACATTTTAGGCTAAGCAATAAGGGTGGTTCTAGGGAGCGATGATGGCTTGTACGTACTTGGTTCTGTCGAGTACAGCTGTGGCCTCGTCCAGACGGCCCTGTTCTACGTAGAGGAGGGCTAGCTCCACCTGGCTGTAGGGCAGCAGGTAGGCGTCCTGCTTCACGCTCTTCTCCCTGACAACACAGCGCGCGCCACAAATTGTGTAAGAACATTCGAACGGGGGGGGAGGGGAGGGGGAGGGGAACGGAGCAGGTTGAAGGGGTTTGCGTGAACAACTGGAACGGGGGAGAGGGGTAGGGGCGTTATCGGGTGGTCTTGGTTGTTTTAGTTCAAGAAAAGGGATTGCTGACATAATCAGTTGCGCCGAAAAGAATGACGTCAAAGTATTGTCTTTGAAAAGCATCTAAGTGAATACCGCCTGGTAACTCAACTATGCTGCATCGAATAAATAATGGACTCTATAACGGAGTCTTGAAGGGTATGGAATGCCATTTTAACATTTAATGCTTATTTTTGATATCAAAATATATTTAGAGATATCAATAAATCAATTTAGATCTCATTAATTTATATTTTGCTGTCAATAATCGAATTTTAGATGGCAAAAATTTATTTTTGAGATCAAAAAATCAATTTTACAAACCTAAAAAATCTTACGGGAGACACACATTCACATAAAATATAACGAATCGTCAATTAAATTTTGGAGATGAAAATTTGAATTATTGAGATCAATAATAACAACACAATTTTTGATCTCAAGAATTGCTTCTTTTTTGTGCAGTAAAAAATTAAAATAAAGATTCTGTATACAAGGACAGCCATTATTTATTTACAGATGTGCGTTTCTGACTTTTTTATTAAAAAAAATAAACTGATATTTTGATATCAAGAATCAGTTTTTGAGATCAAAAAATCGTTTGCAGATTTCAAAATACAAATTTTAAATGTATCAGTCTGAAATAATGATATCTGAAATAAATTCTTGATATCAATATATAGAAAATCAATTAGTGAGCTCAAAAATTAATATTTTGCTCTCAAATATTTCATTTTTGCTATCAAGAATTGAATTTTTGATCTCAAAAAATCAATTTTAGATATCATTAAATCATTTTTGATATCAATAAATATTTCTTGATATCTCTAAATATTTATTGATATCAAAAATTATTTTTTGAGATCAAGAACACATTTAGAGATATCAAGAATACAATTACAGATAGCAAAAATGAATTCTTGATATCAAAATATGGATTTATTGAGATCAAAAATTAATTCTTGATATCAAAAAATCAATTTTTGAGATCAAAAATTCATTCTTGATATCAATAATTACCTAATAAATGTGAAAATGGCATTCCATAGAAGGGAGCATACAATTTTTCATAATGGAAAACATTTTCTATTTTTTCTCGAGTACGCGTTTGCTTCCACATAAATTTCTACATAAATATTAGTAGCAATCGCAAACACACAATGGCAACCCGTATTCCAGAAATTACACTTAAACGAAAGGTAAATATTTTCAGATACTTCAGAGCCTTTTAACAGGCAACAGTATAAATACGTCATTTCACATCGGTGAACAGGAAAGCGAATTAAGGAAGATGATTTAACTTGTCATTTTAGCTTTCTGTGAATGTATAATGCATAGTGCGATATAAGTAAAACTCACATTTTGAGGATTTCTTGGAAACACTGTTCGGCTTGAAATTCCTGCTTTCTGTACCGTAAACACACTCCTTTCAACAGCAAGGCCAAGCAGTAGTCATCAGAAAAATAAGGCAAACTGTCTGCAAATAACAATAAATAAAAAAATAAAAATACTCAGCTTCAGAGCAGGATGGTGACGTAACCACTGAATAATGAAAGGTATACTTGGAGCAGTTGTACTGAACAAACGTGGGGACTGTCCAAGTAAATAACCCTGCAGGAGCAACAGCCTTATTCTCGATTTATTCAATGTGGTGTGAAATAGAAGGCATCGAGCAGCCCCTGTCTACATCACGCATTGATTCAACACCGTAGTAATCACAATGTTCACTTACAAATTAATTTCCGTATTATTTTATTATAAGCTCTTTCCAATGGAATTCCATTTTCACATTTATTAGGGAATTACTGGTATCAAGAATTAATTTTTGATCTCAAAAATTGATTTTTTTATCAAGAATTAATTTTTGATCTCAAAAATTGATTTTTTTATATCAAAAACTAATTTTTGCTATCTGTAATTTTATTTTTGATCTCTAAATGTACTCTAGATCTCAAAAAATAATTTTTGACATCAATAAATATTTAGAGATATCAAGAAATATTTATTGATATCAAAAATGTTTTAATGGTATCTAAAATTGATTTTTTGAGATCAAAAATTAAATTCTTGATAGCAAAAATGAAATATTTGAGAACAAAATATCAATTTTGAGCTCAATAATTCATTTTCCTTTTCCATCTGCAAATGATGTTTTGATCTCAAAAATTGATTTTTGATATCAAAATATCAGTCTATTTTTTAAATAAAAAATTCAGAAGCACACGTCTGTAAATAAATAATGGCTGGTTCATGTATACAGAATCTTCCTTTAAATTTTTACTGCACAAAAAAGAAGCAATTCTTGAGATCAAAAATTGTGTTGTTATAATTTAAGTTTTCATCTCCAAAATTTAATTAACGATTCGTTATATTTTATGTAAATGCGTGTCTCCCTAATGATTTTTTTAAATTTGTAAAATTAATTTTAAATCTCAAAAATTAATTTTTGCCATCTAAAATTAAATTATTGATAGCAAAATATAAATTATTGAGATCTACATTGATTTATTGGTATCTTGAATTATATCTTGATATCAAAAATAAGCATTAAATGTTAAAACGGCATTCCATACTTTCCGGCTTATAGATTACTACAACTTCAATGCCCAACTAAAAACTTTGCTTTACCCAGACCAGCATCTTTCTCTCACAAATTTTTATGTGCTTTTCAAATCAGAAAAACCGAAGTATCTGTCGAGTCAAGAAAATCAGCGACTTCCGTTGTCAAGTATTAGAGCACTGTACCTTTCCCAGACACCACAGACTGACTTCCGTTCTTAGTTATTACAGCACAGTGCCTTTTTTAGACAACAGAAACTGACTTCTGTTCTCCGTTATTATAGCACTGTACCTTTGCTGGACACCACAGACTGACTTCCGTTCTCAGTTATTAGAGCACTGTACCTTTGCTGACTGACTTCCGTTCTCAGTTACTAGAGCACTGTACCTTTGCTGACTGACTTCCGTTCTCAGTTATTAGAGCACTGTACCTTTGCTGACTGACTTCCGTTCTCAGTTATTAGAGCACTGTACCTTTGCTGACTGACTTCCGTTCTCAGTTATTAGAGCACTGTACCTTTGCTGACTGACTTCCGTTCTCAGTTACTAGAGCACTGTACCTTTGCTGACTGACTTCCGTTCTCAGTTATTAGAGCACTGTACCTTTGCTGACTGACTTCCGTTCTCAGTTATTAGAGCACTGTACCTTTGCTGACTGACTTCCGTTCTCAGTTATTAGAGCACTGTACCTTTGCTGACTGACTTCCGTTCTCAGTTATTAGAGCACTGTACCTTTGCTGGCCGTCAGAGACTGAAGTGTTTGTTCAATCACAGCTAGCATCGGTTCCAGGCGCTCGGGTGTTTTGCCTATTATCGTGAATCCATTCCACACGTAAATAAGTTCCTGAGAAATGAAGACAGCATGTTTATTGACTGTCCCTGACATTAAACGCCCCCCCCCCATCCCCTCACCCACCCCCATCCCCCCTATCCCCGCCTGACCGTTAAGAAGGCATTAAAACATTTGCAAACTTGTCAAAGTTTTTCAAAATTAAAACGTTTCAGTTCCAACGTCTGAGCACTACAGTGAAACTTGACACAGCGGTATTAATGTTGTTACTCCCATTATCTTCACATCGGTGATGCAGAAGTTTTGCAGGAAACATTGCCTCATGATTTATGGGCAATAACAACGGCGCGTAGCACTTACATACGCAGCCAGGGTGAGTTTTTTGTTCTGTTCGAAATATCGCTTGGCTTTCTTGACAGCAAATTTCTCTATTGGCAGCGATTTACCAGCAATTCTTTGTTTTAATTTGGGCACTTCCCTGAAACATAGAAAGGATAAGCCTGAAGGTTTTCCAAGGACTTGACGGTTCCACCACACGCTCCAGTCCTCCCAGCAAAGAACAACTTTTCAACACTCACAGATACCTCGTTGATAAGTCAAATAAACCAATTAAAATTTAAACAAAATTACAAAGGAAAGACAAAGAAACCATGTCAGTTTTTTTATTATTTCTTTGACTGGAAAAATGTTACGCTTTTAGACTGATCTATGCAAATATAACGCATTATTTTTATTTATTTATTTATTTATTTTTTTACGGGGGGGGGGGGACTTCATTGTCATTACATTTCTTGTAACAAAGACATTTGTTTCCCATGCATCTCATAACATAAGATGGAATTTTGAAGTATTTTGAAATGATTTCCAACTGTGAAGATTATAAACTAGAAGATTTTGAGTTTGGCTGGAAACCAGTTGTTCTTTGACGGAAGGATAATATGGCTAAAGCCTGTTGATACTCCTGGCTTTCATACACCTTGCAGTTTATGATTTAATGCAGACGTTAGACAAATGAGGAAACACGTATTTAAGAGAAAAACTAAAAAAACAAGAAAGTGTTTAATACGTCATAAGCATGGCTATGTGATCCAGGGTGTCCGGGCTCTGGTCGTCACACATCATGAGAAATGCCGCTTTTTGGTAGGTGTAAGTAGCCCTGCTCCACCTACTCTCCCGGCACAGTCTCTCCGCATACTTCATCGCCAACAACCAATCGCCACTGAACCTGTCCCAAAAAGAAGTCGTAAAGGATATATACCCAGAATGCGCAAAATAAGCATACCAGCGAGGTCTCAGAAGCACGATCCTAGACCTCCCGACCGTGATTCAACCACAAGCTTGCCCGTGACCGTCTATTCTGAGACCTCCTCCAGTGATCCACCCACTACCTCATCCCTGACCCTCAATTCTGAGACCTCCTGCCAGTGATCCACCCACTACCTCATCCCTGACCCTCAATTCTGAGACCTTCAGCCAGTGATCCACCCACTACCTCATCCCTGACCCTCAATTCTGAGACCTTCAGCCAGTGATCCACCCACTACCTCATCCCTGACCCTCAATTCTGAGACCTCCAGCCAGTGATCCACCCACTACCTCATCCCTGACCCTCAATTCTGAGACCTTCAGCCAGTGATCCACCCACTACCTCATCCCTGACCCTCAATTCTGAGACCTTCAGCCAGTGATCCACCCACTACCTCATCCCTGACCCTCAATTCCGAGACCTTCAGCCAGTGATCCACCCACTACCTCATCCCTGACCCTCAATTCTGAGACCTTCAGCCAGTGATCCACCCACTACCTCATCCCTGACCCTCAATTCTGAGACCTTCAGCCAGTGATCCACCCACTACCTCATCCCTGACCCTCAATTCTGAGACCTTCAGCCAGTGATCCACCCACTACCTCATCCCTGACCCTCAATTCTGAGACCTCCAGCCAGTGAGCCACCCACAGGCTTATCTATGACCGTCTACAATGAGACCTAGTGGTCATGACCCACAAGTTTACCCTTGACCCTCTGTTATTGGACATCGCGCACATGACCCACAAGCTTACCCGTGACACCACATGACCCACAAGCTTACCCTTGACCCTCTGTTATGGGACCTCGCGCCCATGACCCACAAGCTTACCCTTGACTCTCTGTTAATGGACATCACGCACATGACCCACAAGCTTACCCGTGACACCACATGACCCACAAGCTTACCCTTGCCCTCTGTTATGGGACCTCGCGCCCATGACCCACAAGCTTACCCTTGACTCTCTGTTAATGGACATCGCGCACATGACCCACAAGCTTACCCGTGACACCACATGACCCACAAGCTTACCCTTGACCCTCTGTTATGGGACCTCGCGCCCATGACCCACAAGCTTACCCTTGACTCTCTGTTATGAGACTTTGCGCCCATGACCCACAAGCTTACCCTTGACTCTCTGTTATGAGACTTTGCGCCCATGACCCACAAGCTTACCCGTGACCCTCTGTTATTGGACCTCGCACACATGACCCACAAGCTTACCCTTGACCCTCTGTTATTGGACCTCGCGCACATGACCCACAAGCTTACCCGTGACACCACATGACCCACAAGCTTACCCTTGACCCTCTGTTATTGGACCTCGCGCCCATGACCCACAAGCTTACCCTTGACTCTCTGTTAATGGACATCGCGCACATGACCCACAAGCTTACCCGTGACACCACATGACCCACAAGCTTACCCTTGACCCTCTGTTATGGGACCTCGCGCCCATGACCCACAAGCTTACCCTTGACTCTCTGTTAATGGACATCGCGCACATGACCCACAAGCTTACCCGTGACACCACATGACCCACAAGCTTACCCTTGACCCTCTGTTATGGGACCTCGCGCCCATGACCCACAAGCTTACCCTTGACTCTCTGTTATGAGACTTTGCGCCCATGACCCACAAGCTTACCCTTGACCCTCTGTTATTGGACCTCGCGCACATGACCCACAAGCTTACCCTTGACCCTCTGTTATTGGACCTCGCGCACATGACCCACAAGCTTACCCTTGACCCTCTGTTATTGGACCTCGCACACATGACCCACAAGCTTACCCTTGACCCTCTGTTATTGGACCTCGCGCACATGACCCACAAGCTTACCCTTGACCCTCTGTTATTGGACCTCGCGCACATGACCCACAAGCTTACCCTTGACCCTCTGTTATTGGACCTCGCACACATGACCCACAAGCTTACCCTTGACCCTCTGTTATTGGACCTCGCGCACATGACCCACAAGCTTACCCTTGACCCTCTGTTATTGGACCTCGCACACATGACCCACAAGCTTACCCTTGACCCTCTGTTATTGGACCTCGCGCACATGACCCACAAGCTTACCCTTGACCCTCTGTTATTGGACCTCGCGCACATGACCCACAAGCTTACCCTTGACCCTCTGTTATTGGACCTCGCACACATGACCCACAAGCTTACCCTTGACCCTCTGTTATTGGACCTCGCGCACATGACCCACAAGCTTACCCTTGACCCTCTGTTATTGGACCTCGCGCACATGACCCACAAGCTTACCCTTGACCCTCTGTTATTGGACCTCGCACACATGACCCACAAGCTTACCCTTGACCCTCTGTTATTGGACCTCGCGCACATGACCCACAAGCTTACCCTTGACCCTCTGTTATTGGACCTCGCGCACATGACCCACAAGCTTACCCTTGACCCTCTGTTATTGGACCTCGCGCACATGACCCACAAGCTTACCCTTGACCCTCTGTTATTGGACCTCGCACACATGACCCACAAGCTTACCCTTGACCCTCTGTTATTGGACCTCGCGCACATGACCCACAAGCTTACCCTTAACCCTCTGTTATTGGACCTCGCGCACATGACCCACAAGCTTACCCTTGACCCTCTGTTATTGGACCTCGCGCACATGACCCACAAGCTTACCCTTGACCCTCTGTTATTGGACCTCGCGCCCATGACCCACAAGTTTACCCAAGACCTTCCATTCTGAGACCTCGCGCCCATGACCCACAAGTTTACCCTTGACTCTCTGTTATGAGACTTTGCGTCCATGACCCACAAGCTCACCCTTGACTCTTTGATATGAGACTTTGCGCCCATGAACCACAAGCTTACCCGTGACCCTCAGTTATGGGATCTCGCGCTCATGTCCCACAAGCTTACCAATGACCATCTGTGATGGGACCTCGAGCCCATGACCCACAAGCTTACTCCGTGATCCTCTGTTATGGGATCTCGGGCTCATGTCCCACAAGCTTACCCATGACCATCTGTGATGAGACCTTGCACTCATGACCCAAAAGCTTACCCATGACCTTCTATTCTAACACCTCGCGCACATGACCCACAAGCTTACCCGTGACCCTCTATTCTGAGACCTCGCGCCATGACCCACAAGCTTACCCATGACCTTCTATTCTGACACCTCGCGCACATGACCCACAAGCTTACCTGTGACCCCCTATTCTGAACCTCGCGCCCATGACCCACAAGCTTACCCTTGACCCTCTGTGATGGGACCTCGCGCCCATGACCCACAAGCTTACCCGTAACCTCTATTCTGAGACCTCGCGCCATGACCCACAAGCTTACTCATGACCTTCTATTCTAACACCTCGCGCACATGACCCACAAGCTTACCCGTGACCCTCTATTCTGAGACCTCGCGCCATGACCCACAAGCTTACCCATGACCTTCTATTCTGACACCTCGCGCACATGACCCACAAGCTTACCCGTGACCCTCTATTCTGAGACCTCGCGCCCATGACCCACAAGCTTACCCATGACCTTCTATTCTGACACCTCGCGCACATGACCCACAAGCTTACCCGTGACCCTCTATTCTGAGACCTCGCGCCATGACCCACAAGCTTACCCATGACCTTCTATTCTGACACCTCGCGCACATGACCCACAAGCTTACCCGTGACCCTCTATTCTGAGACCTCGCGCCATGACCCACAAGCTTACCCATGACCTTCTATTCTGACACCTCGCGCACATGACCCACAAGCTTACCCGTGACCCTCTGTTATGGGACCTCGCGCCATGACCCACAAGCTTACCCGTGACCCTCTATTCTGAGACCTCGCGCCATGACCCACAAGCTTACCCATGACCTTCTATTCTGACACCTCGCGCACATGACCCACAAGCTTACCTGTGACCCCCTATTCTGAACCTCGCGCCCATGACCCACAAGCTTACCCTTGACCCTCTGTGATGGGACCTCGCGCCCATGACCCACAAGCTTACCCGTAACCTCTATTCTGAGACCTCGCGCCATGACCCACAAGCTTACTCATGACCTTCTATTCTAACACCTCGCGCACATGACCCACAAGCTTACCCGTGACCCTCTATTCTGAGACCTCGCGCCATGACCCACAAGCTTACCCATGACCTTCTATTCTGACACCTCGCGCACATGACCCACAAGCTTACCCGTGACCCTCTATTCTGAGACCTCGCGCCCATGACCCACAAGCTTACCCATGACCTTCTATTCTGACACCTCGCGCCCATGACCCACAAGCTTACCCGTGACCCTCTATTCTGAGACCTCGCGCCATGACCCACAAGCTTACCCATGACCTTCTATTCTGACACCTCGCGCACATGACCCACAAGCTTACCCGTGACCCTCTATTCTGAGACCTCGCGCCATGACCCACAAGCTTACCCATGACCTTCTATTCTGACACCTCGCGCACATGACCCACAAGCTTACCCGTGACCCTCTGTTATGGGACCTCGCGCCCATGACCCACAAGCTTACCCGTGACCCTCTATTCTGAGACCTCGCGCCATGACCCACAAGCTTACCCATGACCTTCTATTCTGACACCTCGCGCACATGACCCACAAGCTTACCTGTGACCCCCTATTCTGAACCTCGCGCCCATGACCCACAAGCTTACCCTTGACCCTCTGTGATGGGACCTCGCGCCCATGACCCACAAGCTTACCCGTAACCTCTATTCTGAGACCTCGCGCCATGACCCACAAGCTTACTCATGACCTTCTATTCTAACACCTCGCGCACATGACCCACAAGCTTACCCGTGACCCTCTATTCTGAGACCTCGCGCCATGACCCACAAGCTTACCCATGACCTTCTATTCTGACACCTCGCGCACATGACCCACAAGCTTACCCGTGACCCTCTATTCTGAGACCTCGCGCCATGACCCACAAGCTTACCCATGACCTTCTATTCTGAGACCTCGCGCACATGACCCACAAGCAGGGTTGGCAAGATTTGGCCGGCCAGATTTGGCCGGCCAGATTTGCCCGGCAATTGCCGGCAAGGCAAAAGCTGTTAAAGTGGCCGAATCTGGCCAAATCTGGCAGAATCTGGTTTTTTCGCCCAACTTTTTTTTTTTTTTTTTTACAATTTTTTTGTTCATTTAACTTTAATATTTATTTTTCTTGAAATGTAGTAAAACTAGTTTTATTCACCCAAGCACGCGTTTGTTTACATAAATAAGGCACTTCCTATAAATTCAATAGCACATAGTAGAGTATTTAAGTACATAAAAAGGGGAATTTTTGGTTAAAAAGTCTTATCCGCAATTCTACAATGAATGTCTCTGCAGATGATCCACGTTATATACTACCCTGTCGATTTACTCATGAGTACTTCGGTGTAGTAGTTCGGAGTAATAAATTTGAGCAGTAATTTGGAATAGTTGCGTCTCCGGTAATTACATCTCTTTGTATGTGGCTTCACGACAAATTAATCCCCTCGATCATTCTTAATCTCCGGTTTCATACAGTGTTTTGACGTTTAATAATCATAAGATTAACTAAACACCATTTTATTATACCGATAAAAGTTAGAAACTCCGTTTCCCTAATTATAAAAACCAGGCAATAATCTCTTTGTACGTGGCTTCACAACAAATTTAATCCCCTCGTGCATTCTTAATCTCGGGTTGAATACAGTGTTTTGATGTTTAGTAATCAGAAGTTTAACTGAATACCTTTTTATTATACCTATTAAAGTTAGAAACTCCGTTTCCCCAATTATAGAAAACCTGGCGATAATTGATGATTTTAAATTTTGCCGGATTTTGCCAGATTTGACCAGATTTTCCCGGTAATTGCCAGATTTTCCCGCTGGCAAGGCAAAATCTAGATTTGGCCGCTTTTTTGCCAACCCTGCCCACAAGTTTACCCGTGACCCCCTATTCTGAACCTCGCGCCCATGACTCACAAGCTTACCCTTGACCCTCTGTGATGGGACCTCGCGCCCATGACCCACAAGCTTACCAATGACCTTCTATTCTGACACCTCGCGCACATGACCCACAAGCTTACCCGTGACCCTCTATTCTGAGACCTTGCGCCATGACCCATAAGCTTACCCATGACCTTCTATTCTGACACCTCGCGCACATGACCCACAAGCTTACCCATGACCTTCTAATCTGACACCTCGCGCCCATGACCCACAAGCTTACCCCGTGACCCTCTGTTATGGGACCTCGCGCACATGACCCACAAGCTTACCCGTGACCCTCTATTCTGAGACCTCGCGCCATGACCCACAAGTTTACCCGTGACCCTCTATTCTGAGACCTCGCGCCATGACCCACAAGCTTACCAATGACCTTCTATTCTGACAACTCGCGCACATGACCCACAAGCTTACCCTTGACCCTCTGTGATTGGACCTCGCGCCATGACCCACAAGCTTACCCATGACCCTCTATTCTGAGACCTCGCGCCCATGACCCACAAGCTTACCCGTGACACCACATGACCCACCAGCTTACCCGTGACACCACATGACCCACCAGCTTACCCGTGACACCACATGAGCTCCCAGTAGCAGAGGTGATGGAACTGCTTCCACTCTTCCTGCGCGTCTATACACTCTTCAAACCGTGTGATGGCCTGGCAATTATACCACTCATTTCATTGTTATTGCTTCACTGATCAGTACTGTTTGGGAATGTTTAATAAAGGTTTGAAATTCTTATTGAATTATTTGCACCCCATTAATATTGGGCCTTTAAGTATGTGGCAAGAAACGCGATTTATCTTTAACACCAAGTCTCTATTTTTCCTTTGTAAAGGATCGACCATTTTTGATTGATTAAGATTCAGTTAACACTCAATCCACGAAACACGTGTTAAAATCTGTAAAACTGTTTAACTTTCAGGAAACCACTTGTAACTCACTTTGCTTATGTTTCCCTTGATTTCTTCGACCCTTCCAGCGAAGAATAAAAACATGGCTCCCTGACAACATGCAATGTGCCACATGAGAACACTAACCCACCTGAATTACAGTTTTTGCTGCAGCAGGTAAGTGAATGAAAATGAGAGTTTCTACATAAGACAGGATGCTTTATATAGAGGTTTTGTTGTCATTCATAAATTGGCATAATTGAATGGGTGCTATGATATCTCTGATCTATTCTCAGTACCTTAAATATAAAAGTAAAACATAGTACCTTAGGATAACAATTAAGCCAGTGGTGCAGTATCTTGTCTGAGTATTCTATGTCACCACCTCCCGTTCCTGGGCAAAACAAGGAAAACCAAACACCCCCTTAGTTTTTATATCACAGTAACAGAAAGCTTTTCTTCGTCTTGAAATTCTTTCTTCATTCAGATTTGTACACAACAAATGTGGGGAGAGAGAGAGAGAGAGAGAGAGAGAGAGAGAGAGAGAGAGAGAGAGAGAGAGAGAGAGAGAGAGCGAGAGAGCGAGAGAGCGAGAGCGAGAGAGACAGAGAGAGAAACAGACAGACAGCGAGAGACTGAGAGAGGTGGAGAGAGGGAGAGAGAGAGGGGGGAGAGAAAGAGAGAGGTCCGAACCCAGAAAACGACAGCAATTTGACCACTGAAATACCATAAAGAGATTAAAATTTGAATTACCGAGAACATAAGTGACAACGGTGTGGTAGGCGAGCAAGGCGAGGCCACACAACGGCGCCCGGATGCCTTTCTCTATCGTGTTCCCCATCTGTAGATCACTCAAACCCCGCTCCTGAATTTCAAAAAGAAAAAATCTGGGGGTAAGAAGTTTTTTTATACTCAACACGTTTTGCCTGCAGGGATTGGAGTGCTTATTAATATGCGACCTCAGCTGTTCCAGTAATTATATTCATATTACATCTATCGAAACTGCTCAAATTAGCTACAGCTAGCCATAGTCAATGAAGTTAATACTAACTTTTATTGATTTTGTCACGACATGAATCATCTTGTCTGTATAACTTAAGGTTAAAAGAAAACTTTAAAATGACAAAAATGTGACCAAAGTTGGATTTCTAATTTTGACAGAAATGAAATCACGACATCAAAATAAACGAAACTATTGTAAACAAACACTAATAATCATCACACATATCAAAATTATATCAAAAGTGTTTTACTCTTTTATGAGGAATCAAACGTCCCATGGCTTGAGTTTTTTTCAAACCCTTATTATTCTTCGACCGTGAGTCACAGATCAAGTGCAAAACTGGAGTAAAACTTGTCCCATTTCAGTCGTTATATTTAAATATAAGATGTTATTGTTTAAGCAAAACTTTCTCCATCTTTCACTGCCACTTGACGACACATGACGTTATCCTACTCCTGACGTCATATCCGGTTCCACAACACAATCACAACAAACATCTTTTTAACACTCTCGCTAGTCTTGTTTCTAATGGCCTGGTCATACGTTTGTGCTATATGGCTTTTTATACCAAATTAGCTGGTCAAGTTTAACTTACAGTATCTTTTTTCCTCTAAAAAGGTTCTTTGTAAAAGTGATTTTGAGACTTTCTGAACAATTCAACCAAAATTGGCTATCTAAATTCTAAGACACAAAAGGACATCTAAACATTCATTAATCAGCACCGACATACGGCAGACAAAAGCAACATTATTCCAAAACTCAAGCGCTCTAATACATAACACTGTATAAACATTTATCTGGCATGCTGTGTTTGGGCAAAAAAAACATTGAAATCTACTGATGTTCCTGGTTCGAATTTTCAGTCAAACAATTTAAAAAAACGCTACTTACCTTTAACACGTGATCAAGCTTTAATTATTTTGTTTAAAACAAGTTGTTTTTTATCAAGACGCAGATTATTATATAGTAATTATAACAAACTTTCAAACAGCATTTGATAATTTTGCTTAGGTATTTGACATCAAGTGTATATGCACTGCAGAAGTGGATGGAACAGAGGGGTCTGCGAATGTTTTTTTCTCAATTTTTTAATGTCATGTAATGTGCATTGGTGACGTCACAATATGACGGCATCGGGGCAGGGGAGGGCCAATTTCAACATTTTTATGAACTTTATGCAAATCTTTATTATAAACGACCTTTTAAAAACGTGTTTCCCCCACTATACACGCTTCTTACCAACTATGATGAGGTAGGGGGTATTAGCTGAACAACTCAAAGGAAGACTGGTTTAAAATTAATGGTAAGCAAACAAAAACTCACCCTGTTCCCAGAGAATCCGACAAATTCTAACAGTCTAAGGATTCTGGATGGTAGCTGGGAGATCATCTTCAAAAATAAAAAAACATAGAAATTAAAAGAGACTTAGGGTAAAACTGACACTGATAATATCGCAAACAGGATCCCTATATCTTACTGCATGTATAAACTTGAGAAGTCATTGGATATCAAATGAATGCTGACACAATCTTTCTTTAACAATAGTGCAATTACTGCTTCTCCTCATATGGTGTTTGCATACATGAAAGACAACGTCACTTGTGACGTTACCCTTTGCCCTTTTTCACTTACCAGATTAAACAGCCCCATTCCCATCCGCACACCGCTCTCGAAGTTCGCCTTTTCATCGCCCTCTTGCCAGTTCCTCCTCTCCAGAATTTTCACACACTCTCTGCGCAAAACGGACAGACTTTAACCGACCACAGACCACCATAGATGGAGAATGCGATGATGCCTCCCTTCTGTTTACAGCCATCATTCGACCGGCTTTGAGCACGGTTAAGTTCAGCATTTTTGAAACTTCAGTAATGTAAGAGATTATCTCCACTGTAAATATCTACGTATTTCATTAACACTTGGCAAGACCAAGTCTAGCAAAGAGTTATATGCTTTGGAATTAGGGTACTCGTGAGATCTTCATCATTTCTTTTCTTCACGTTTTGCCCGTCATTTTATCATCAAAACTCGTCAGGAACTACTGGTGCGACTGACACCAAACTTTCGCAATATATAGAACTTGACGTAAACTAGTTCTATCAATATTTTTTATTTATTATTAAGGTTGTTTTCAAGGTCAAATCAATACGCAAAGACAGGGTAATTTTTCCTTTCTTCTGCACTGAGCAAAAGGTTGATGCTCGCCGTGCATAGTTTGCTACTACCTACAGCTAAGACCTGCTATAAACACAGTAGAGGCTTTGGCGCATTGCTAAAAATAAGTACATGTGTGTGCATGCAATATAGCCTGAGATCAGAGGCTCTGCATCAGGCATGTTAAATGCACGCTTATATGCAGGTCAGTTTTTAGCAGAATACATGATTATGAAAAGTGAATTATCCTATTAGAACGGGATCACACTAAATATGAATTAAAAAAAAAAATAGAAATTTTAGGTTTTTTTTTTTATTTTAATTTGGGCAAAGTGTTTACCGATTTGACTTTCGTCAAATCGTACTCCACGTAATGCATTTCTTTTTATCGCGAAAGGTTCCCGCAAACTATTAGCAATTAATTTTGTCAACAGAATTAAAAGTGAAACACGCTAGCCAAGGCAATAATTTAATAAAAAATTAACCTTACCCCCCACCCCTATGTAAAGAACTGACAAAGTGAAAAAAAATGCACGAAGCCTCCACCCCCCCCCCCATGTTCAAAAATTTGCCAAAAATCGAATTTTTGAAGGAACGAAAAAAATAATAACACGGGCATCATCTAGACATGCATCCCAATATGTATGTATGTTTTGAGAAAAATCGACTCATTAATTTTCTTCATCAGTAATGAACCAAGTTACATGTTTAAACTCCACCATCTGTCATCACCTCATTTATTCCACAAGGCAGAGATTGGGGACCGTCCACAAATATATTGGATAGCGCCCCCTTCCAACCATTCCTAACGTGCGTACAAACATCGTGTGACGTCACTCACTGAGTAAAACATTAGCGTACGAGCAAGAGTAGAACCTTCCCGCTACCACACCAAATCCCTACGTACGCACTTAACGGATAATTCCTTGTCACAGACCAGTAGATGCAGAGCTGGTAAATTACTTATAAGACTGATGACAGGCCCGGATCTTGAGGCTGCCTTTGATGAAGTTGATGAGGTTCTCGTCCTGGATGAAGGTCAGCAGCGCCCTCTCGATGAGGCACTCGGCGTAACACAGCTCCGCATGCAGCTCCTCTGTAACAACACAGCACGGGTTGCTCAAAATACGCCCAGCCATCCGCATGCAACTCCTCTATAATCACACGTTCAGAACCAGCTCCTCAAAACATGCCCACCCACCCGAATGCAACTACTCTATAACCACAGACACACCGCACGGGCTGTTCAAAACATGCCGTTCCACCCGCATGCAAGTTCTCTATAACCTCACAGACAGCACGGATTCCTCAAAACATGCCCACCCATCCGCATGCAACTCATCTATAACCACAGACAGCACGGACTCCGCCAGGATGTCATGTTCTCAAAATTATACATATCAACAGAGGTATTTGCATTACAAATTCCCCCCCCCCCCCCAAAAAAAAAACATAGTTAAACACGCACATACTCATTAAGAACGTCACGGCTCAATCGTGGCACGCCTACCTGTCGTGTACTTGTCGTAATTCATAGCTCTCAGGGAGACAGAGAATTTCTTGCGTCGTTTATTGCACACTTCCACTGATTTCTTCACCACTTTAACAGCACTTTCAATGTCCGCCTGCAGGATTTTAAAGTATTAGGGATACTTTCCAGAAAAATCATATACAACCATGTTTGTGTAGTTCTAATTTATTTTTTTATTCATTTCTAATAGTCTTATATTCTTGTCCTATTAATTTTAAACAATGTGAATTGTTGAAATGAGATGGAAACTTGTAACTGAGTACTTTTTATTACGTACCATTTCAAATGTCATGGTCGCTTGCAAATACATGATTGTTCCATACCCTAAGGCGTGGTACATGCTAGCCCCAGCCCTGCGGGTAACAACAAAGAAATATAACGATCTTTTAACAAACATCTAAAAAAAGCCGCTTAAGCCACCGCTGCAATTTTGAACTGAATAAAAAATCACAAAAACAAAAGCTGCAAAACGTTATGAGCAGAACTTACATTCGTTATATTGCCCCCATTTCAGTTCATGTCAAACAGCAAATTTAAAAAACATCCTTGCTCATGTCTTGACGATTTTTCAGTTATTTTCCTTACAGAGCTGATTCAAATCTTTGCACTGAAATTGGTATGTTACTATTTATAGGAAATTTTCAACTTGGTAAATGGTAAAAAAATACTCTTGATTACCACGGTTGCAGGATTTTTGTTGCTTCTTCGAACCGGTTGTTGAGAAAAAGGTTCAATGCCAAATGACATTCTTCTAAGGACGTTTTCAAGTCCATGGACTCCGATCTGACGACAGCAAAGTTATAAAAATCATTCAAAGCTCTTCACTTCTATTAGATTGCCAACTTTGACAAACTTACACCCCAAACCCTAATCTTGAGTTTGTTTGTTTGTTTGTTTGTTTTTTGTTTACTGACAAACACCCGCTTGATTGTTTGTCCTCGGCCTGATCAGTAGTCAACTAGATGGGCCATTAAGGATTTTCTGTGTTAACTACGACTTGCTATATTTATCTGAAGCGAATCTACTGTTCTATCATTTAAACAGTTGCTTACAATTAGATACAATCTTAGCATGAGGTACTTACACGGGAACGTTCTCTCCGGCATCTTCATACGTCTGGAAATTTAAAGTGTTAAAATATAATTAAGGTAAAGCTATCCCCCTCCCTCCAGCATTTTCAATTTTCTCCAATCGCACCAAAGTACACGACAAGCGGGTGTTACACATGCCCAAGGCATGTGTCAGTTTTAATGACGATCGCTACAATATTTCTTGGCTTAGGTTGACTTAAATAGTAATACTTCATGACAGGTGGGCAATATGGCTTTTTTTTTTTTTTTGCCTGAAGGACCCGGGTCGAATTGACCGAACCCGAAGGGCCTGAAGGCAAAAAAAAAAAAAAAGCCATACTGCCCACCTGTCATGATGTATTACTTTTATTATACACCTATTTTGCGATATTTTTGCTTTTCTTACAAATTTTACGGGGCACTATTTTTTTCCTTTCGTTATGCTCAGTTGGGGCGACGCGCTATTAGAACTGCGGCCAGCTGGTATTGATATTGGGCGTGATTTCTTTATATTTATGATTAAGAAAATAAATATTGAATATTTATTTGCAATTATGTTAATGTGTAATGATTATTTGCGTATAAGTTGCCCCCCCACCCCCACCCCCCACCTTGTCCCCGTTTCCATGGAATAAATGACCCGAAGAAAGTATAACTTTACAAACAACTTTTAATAATAAAAAATTACCTTTCTTTTTGCCATCAGTTACATTGCAATCACTAATTTATATGCCTTCAGACCCGTGTGGTTTAAGAACTAACCTCACGAGCACGCTCGCTAAACAAGTATTTTTTTTTCCTTCTGAATGTTTCTTTTGACAGTTCAACGGAAGTAACCTATTTCAACTCAAATCGCGAAATAACAATGCAACAAAACACAAATGACGTTTCTAATTATATGACGTTTGCAATTATATGATGTTTATAAACGTTCACACGTGTTAGTTACAACGTACCCATTCCTGTAAGTTTGAGTCAGTGTATTTCACTCCTGAAAAAAGTATACTTATCAGGAGGAGGGAGCGTGCAATACGGAAAAATACTGCACTCAGTTTTTTTCTATCATTCTTTTATACGTGCACGGTCAGGTGTGTAATAAATTACTTAACTTACTCCCAATTACTTACTTTTTGGTAGAACGCACGTGAATCACGCGTTAGAGAGAGATTAGATCATATGAGATTTAAATCCCACACAACAAACTTATGTTTTTTGAAAAAAGGCATATTGCACTGGATTTACATATATCCACATTTCATCGGTTAATGTAGATGCTGTGAGGCACCCAGAAGCAGACCATTCCAGGCACTGAAATAGGTATACAACGCATGAAACATCATAATTGGTTGAATTTCGAATTCGTCTGTCAGCTATAGAAAATTGTAATGTTTGTTTACGTTCCGGGTTTGGCTCATTACGTGACTAACTTCACTCTAGTGCGATGCCTAAACCAGTGTGAAAATCTTAGTTGCATTCTATTATTTTTCAGTTAGTGAATTGATTTTTATTAGTTTCTGGTGACAGATTGAAAAATATATTTTACTCACTTAACATGCACAATGCGTGTAAACGAAATGTCAAAAATCTCTGGAGACACGTTGGCATTTTATTATTTTTCACCAAAGTATGGGCATGAGTAAGCAAAAGTGGATGATTTCTCTATGCATTATGTATATCACTTATCTTACACGTCCCAACAATTGGTTAGAAGAAGTAAACACCGTATTCGTTAAAATAAGAATTCTGAAGCAAATAAGAAAAAAATATATTTTTGGTAGGCTATTCCGGAAAAGATTACCGATAAACTGAATATCACAAAAGTCGAAGCTTTTTCAGTATTTCATCATTTTATGTTGCAGACTACATAAATAGCTTATTTTCTTGCCTGCTAAATAGAAAAATAAGTGAAAAATGAAAATACAAATATATTTTTAAAATTTCAGGTTATTCAATAAAGAACTACCGACATTTTAATAAACAGCCAAATGCAAATTCAGATTTTTCATATTTTCATTTTGCTTTCGCCAAAAGATAAGAATTTACATTGTTCAACTTATTTTCGTCCTTTGTTATAAGAAAAATGAAGCATTATTGATTTCTATGACATTTGAATTATCGGTAGTCTATGCCGGAATAGCCTACCAAAAAAATACCTGGTTTCTTATTTGCTTCTGTAGTCTTATTTTAAATTAAAAGAGTGTTAGTAGTATTTTGTTATCGCTTAGATTTGGGCAAACCTCAGGTATGTGATAGCAATCAGAATTTTAGGTGTACTTAAGCACAGACTCGACATTGTCAGCCAAGAGATAGAGACAGTCTGCAGCCATAACTCTTACCTACTAAGTTCCTGTAGCTTATGCAATAACAAAAAGAAAAGAGCTACAGTAAAAGGGAAGGTGAACTTGGCAATGAACAGTCTACTTGCAACTGTGCCGAAACGTCTGACTGCCTGGTTTGAAAGAGTAATTTATGTTTAACATTTTGGATGGAAAAAAATTCCTTCAATAACAACACCTTACTATCAATCAATGAAAATGGCTCATTTTCTCTTCTTACCGTTAGCACTTGACAAGTCGAAGAGTATATTAAAGATGTACAGAGCCAACATTTCGGAACTTTTCTCTTTACTTGTCCGTCATTTTGTCTTTACCACTCGTCTTGCTACTCCTTTGGGCAAACTGTGATTTCTTGTCAAAAAAGCAACGTGTAATGGTTGGAGCAACATATACAAGCCTCTGCCTACAGCCACACTGTGCAATATATGAAAGGCATGTGCTTTATTTGCACACGCCAAATACACGGAGCACAGATAAATGCTTTCGTTGGGTTTATAAGAACTAACTGCAGATACAAAATCTTACCTGGTCATTACAAGCACACTGAATGCCCATATAACTTATCAGCTTCTGTTACGTGCTATTCTTGTTGAGGGTCGGGCAGGCGGTGGGAGGGATGTCGTTTCATAGAGTAAGTAGTAAAGTATGTTATTGGTACGGTTTTGAACTGGCTTAGAAAGGTTTCGGAATCTGAGAAAACACTGCTTTGTCCGAAAAGGAAAAGCAAACTAAAATCAAGATGAAAAGTTTTAAAATTGTATTCGAATGGGGAAAGTGAATTTAAAATTATTATCTTTTGGCTAAGTGTTTCATATTTCGCCCGTGTGAAATAGGTTCTCGTTTACATTGATTTCAGGCATATAAGCGGACACTTTCCATGTTTTCTTCACACTGATATAGTGATTGGGAGAACATAAGTGCTTACACCAGTTACAGGAGTACCCGCAACCAAACCGAAACAATCAAACAGCTGATTATCCATTTCTTTATGCATCAGTTATTACACTGAAAAGGAAGGAATCTCTTGTTTTTAACAATGAATAATATAAAGGATATCTTTATAAATATTTATATTTGTCTATTTCACCTTACAAGTGCCATAATATATTGAGTTTTTTTTTTTTTGTTTTTTTGTTTTTTTTTTGTTTTTTTTGGAACTCAAGGAATGTCTTAATAGAGGTTTTTTTGGAACTTTAAGAATGTCTTAAGACATTCTGAGACCATTGTTTATGTTTTTTTTTTTTTTTTTTTGAGATTCTGAATATCTTACGACATTCTGAAACGTCTGAGGAGAAAAAGCTTGATACACATCAGATTGTCGTAAAAGTCGTAATTGGGGTTTTAATTCAAAATGGCGACAAACACCATTGCTTTTGGAAATAACAAATTGCAGTGTATCCCGATTAGACTTTATAAAGTTTTTCATTGCAATATAACACATTCATAATGATACTTTGAACATTTGAAGAATCACAATGTTATGTTGTGCGTAAAGCTTTGTCATTGTCACCAACAGCCATTTTCTGTTTTAAGACAGTATTTTCTTCTTTTTTTTTTTTTCTTTTTTTTTTTGGGGGGGGGGGGGAGATGGAACGGCTGTTTAAAGACAAACCTAACTCTGGTCAGCTTTTCGCGCATGTTTTAAGACGTATGAAAACAGGCCAAAAAAACTCTACAAGACATTCTGAGACCATTGTTTATTTTTTTTTTTTTTTTTGTTTTGTTTTTTTTTTTTTCTTTTTTTTTTTTGGGGGGGGGGGGGATTCTGAATGTCTTAAGACATTTTGAAACGTCTTGGGAAATAAGCTTGAAGCACATCACACTGTCGTAAAAGCTGTAATTGGGCTCTTAAATCAAAACGGCGGCCCACTACTGAAGTTCTGACATATACAATATGCCAAATCACACTTTGGGTGTTTCGAATAAAATGCGCAAGAATTTTGAATTTCGACGGCGAGGGAACCGGGTAAAAAAAATAAAAGAAATGATAGAAAAATATATTCGAAATATCGCAAAAACAGCTCATACTTGGAACATAAAAGAAACTAAACTGAAACTTGAAATTATTGTTAAAACTTCTAATGAATATTTAAACTGGCATACGGGTTGTTAAAAACCCGATTGCTCTTTGGTGCAAGAGAAATTTGACATTTAAACGAAATCTCTATCATTTCTTTTCATTTTTACCCAGTTAATTTTATTCGAAACGCAGTATTTTTGCGCATTTTTATTGGGAACAACTGACTTTCGGAGTGACTGACTATCTTCCTAGGACATACGTAGGAAGACCGCAAGAGTCATCCAGGACTAGTCCTAGATGACTCTTGCAGTCTTCCTATGACAGCAAGAGTCAAAGTTCCTACAATAGGAAATCTCATTGATGTCAATTTTCAAATCTCGGCGCACGACTGGGGCCAACGGCGTTATTTTAGAAAGGGTGCATCACATAAATGGCCCAATTATAAATTATGGCGCACAAGTTTTATGGTCAGATAACAATTTTTTACTGAGAAAAATATGTGTTTTCTTGAGATCAGGATATCGAAACCCTCATTATCGCCCACAACAACAATGAATCCACAGTTGCAAAACCACGCTTTACTCTAGTTTGGGACTTTCGCTGAGGTCGAAAATAATGCGCCAGGATACTTTTCAGTGTGCTTTTAAAGAAAAGGCCTGCCAGATCGAGCGTCGGTGTCCTTGAACGTGCGCCGAAAGATTCAGAGCCTCAAAAATTTAGATCAATGGCCATTTCTATTGAAGGACCTGTGACCCTTTCTGTCCTAGGAAGATAGAAAGGGTCCGCTGGGACTAATCCAGGACTAACTTTCGCAGCTACCCCGGCCTTGAACCACCGGTTTCAAATTTGGAGTTAATTGTTAATCTTTGAAGACGCGCGGTGAAAATAAAAGACTTGCTTCGTCATTGTCGCTGCTGCTTGAATTACAGTCTGTCATGTTTTCATTGCTTTTCCCCGACATTCCTCTTTTTTGTTTTTTTGTTTACATTAAAATCCAAAGCGGGTTGATTGTGCTTGGGCAGGCTGTTTGCTAGTTTCGCTATTTATAGAGTAAATAGTCGAACTAGTCGGTTGAGCATTGAAACACAATAAAACAACATCGAGGCAGAGTGACTTTCGAGCCACCCAGCCAAGGAAACAAAGAGTAGTATCAGAACCTTCGTACATAACTTATGGCCGCATAGCATGGCGGAGTCGCATAGGTATTTTAATGGTCTGTTCACATTGCTTAAGTCACAAGGCAAGATCGCTTACAAGGCAAGGTCGTCTTACAAATAAGTACTTTTTTCCTTTTTTAATTCATTTGATAACGGAACCATTCTGCCTAATATCCGTAAGGACCCTTAAGGGCAGTTGCTTTAACGAAAATTTGCCTTAACATTTTTTTGCCTTATGACCTTAAGCAAAATGTCCTTAGGATTCTTAAGGACAATTACTTAAACAAAATTTACCTTAAAAGTTTTTTACCTTATGACTTTGGCTTAAACAAATTTGTTTGTTTGTTCTTTTTTTTAACAATTTAATTAGGTTTTCATTTAAAAACAAAGAATTTGTTACTTCATAATTATTACCCTAATATCATTGATAGTGTTACAACTATCCACCCTTGGATATTGTTTACTGAATACGTTCTATCTGGTCATGGGATCATGTGACGATATAACCAAGATGGCTTGGATGTAAATAAAGACTTCAACATAAATCCAGTCGCATCATTCCGTAACACAACATTGTCGCAGCGGTGACCACGCTGAAAGCGATATGTAGGACCAGTGATTCAGCTCACTCGCAAATTTAGTGCACTCAACGCCACAAACAGAAGAAATGGCAACAAACGCAATTCCCGCCCCCTCAACCGTTCGATTTCAAGAAGCCGGAGGGGTGGAACCGATGGCATACTCGTTTTGAGCGGTATCCAGCTACTGCTAAAATAATTGATGATGAAAAAAGTATACACCCTATTATACTGCATGGGTATCGAAGCGCAAGACATTTTAACCAGTTTTCAGTTATCAAGTGATGAGATGAAATCGTACCAGACAGTGAAAAACAGATTTGAATCAAATTTCAGTGGGAAGGAAAACCTGGTGTTTGAACGTGTCAAATTTAGTAATCGTTGTCAAGGCATTAATGAAACGGTAGACAACTTCATAAAAGCTCGGGGATCCAGATTGAAAAGTGTAATTATGCGCCATGAAAGAAGAACTGTTACGTGATTGCATTGTTGCGGGGAATCAGAGACAAACGTTATCACAACAGTTGCAGAGTGAGAGAGATCTGAAATTTCATGACGCCATAGACAAGGCACGAACGCGGGAAGCCGTCCAAAGCCAGTCTGCGCACTTAAACACGTTCAACCCCGCTCAAGCCAACATGGTGCGCAAACAACCATTCCATAGGGACAGGGACTCAAAGACACAAAGCCAGTAAAAACCAATCACCAATCGCGTGCAGCGCCAAGACGTCATCAACAACAACCGCCATGCCACTCTTGTGGTAAAAACAAACATTCCAAACAAGATTGTCCCGCGAAATATTCTACGTACAGCTTCTGCAAGAAATAGGGGCACTGGGCGGTTGTCTGCAGAACCAAGCAAAAGAAACACATTTACGAAGTGAGGGATGAAGACCACTTTTAGGACATCGACCCAGTTCCATTCCGTGTACAGGGCAGTGAAGAGCAGTTCTTATGGGCTGTTCATATCAAGGATAAGGAGATAATTTTAATTTCGAAAATATCAGCTTGTAGACTAGGAAGCCATCACTATGGATTTCCAATGTATTAACATTGGTTATCGCGATCCATACAAATTCTTTGGAGTAGCACCACATGTGTACCCATAACAGGTGCCCTGTTGCTATGTTTACTAAGCCTGTCAACCAACCGACCAATCAGCGCATGCTGCAGTTCCTATCATGTGATCAAACCATTCCCAACTTATCGCGATCCGAGTGACAGGAGTTTTTTCTCCGCTTGATTATGTAAAAATTACGGATCAAACTCAAGGTAAACGCATACTGTTGTGGATATTATTTATCTTGGATATATTTACTGCGTATACTGTAAGTTTGAGCTTGCTTTGTGTACGTTTGTGATGTTTGCTGACTTTGCTGATTCCTACAAGTTGAGTTCTAGGTTTTGTCAGACCGGCTTTTGTTCGGCCATCAGAACGTAGTGTGGGTTATGCGTAATAGACAGTGGGATGGTTTTCGGGCGATTTTCTCGGTTGTCCATTTCTAGGTTTTTCCTCATTATCAACAAGCAGTTTGCATTGCTTGGGCTGTGCAAACGGGGAAGTTTCCACTTTCCACCGTCCTCCTTTCCTTCTGCCAGCAACAGGGCATTGTAGGAGAGCTGGGCACGCAGTTCTCATGGCTCCAGGAAGTTTTTTCTTCTCTTACCTTCAGACATTTCGGCACCACGTCTGTTGGAACAATTCTGGCTGTTGGAGCAGCTCCAGTTGTGTCCTCACTGGCGTGTGGTGTGGAGTTAGCTTGGGATTGTGTTCCCTATACGCGTAGTAACTCTGTGTTACGCACTCCAAGGGTGGAAGGCCACCGTTTCGGAGTGTCACCGACTCGGAATGTTTCCATAGCGGAGTGCAACCAGCTTGGAATGCTTCCGATTGGGAGTGCTTCCGACTCGGAATGCCACCGGCTCGGAATTGCTCCGACTGGGAGTGCCACCGCCTCGGAACGTTTCCGCATCGGAGTGCCTCCAATTTGAAATGCTTCCGACTTGGACTGGCTCCGCCTTGGTGTGCCACGCCGGAATCGTTCCGACTCGGAATGCCACTGGCTCGGATTTTCTCCGACTGCAATGTTCCGCATCGGAGTGCCACCAACTTGGAATGCTTCCGACTTGGAGAGGTTCTGACGTCGAGTGTCACTGCCTTGGAGCTGTTCCGATTCGGAATGGTTCCGTCTCGGCGGCGGAACAGCGATCTGAAATGCCACCGTATCGGAATATCTTCCGTTCAGAATGTCTCTGTTTTGTGGTGCTAATGAGTTGGATCGTTTCCCACTCCAGGAGGTGGTGCGTCGGATTGTCAGAGATATCTGGAGTGCAAAGATGGGAGTTGCGGCGCCTCAGTGTGATTGCCGTTCTGTTCGTAATACTCTTGATCTTGTGTGTGCAGTGTTACGTTGTGCAAATACTACTTCTGTTTATCTATAAGCTCTGATAGTTTTTTCCGAAAAAAGGAAAACGTAACAGTCTAATGATTATAAGATTGCTTGCTTCTCTTTGATCATTAATGCATACTGTTTCTGCACATTTTTCTTGCAACACTTGTTGTATGTTGCTGTTCTCTGCTTGTAGAGTCGCTGCAGATGCCGGAGTCGTGTGCTCACATCATGCGTGCTGGTGATCCACATTCGCGCTGCCCGGCTTGCATTCGCCGCTGGGGCATTCAGCCATGTACACTGGAGAGTCGTTGTGATCAGTGCGCACATTTGGACGATTCTATGTTTACTACAGGAGTTTGCGAGAGTGCGGAACAGGAGTCGCAGGCGCTCCAAGAGTGACAGGTCGTCGGCATCACTGTAAGGCCTTTCTCCCATCAACTTGCCGTCCACGATGGCATTAGATACGGATATCCAGGAGGTGTTTCATGCACAGAAACTGATTCCTAAGTCCATTCCGTTATCTGCCTTGCAATCTGCTAAGTCTGAGCAACAAGGATTTATTCCGCAGTAGGGGCAAATTGATGTTACTGCTCCCACTGGAACAGGGTTAGAAACTAAAACCTCTGCACTGAAGGCCCCCATTCAATCGCTTGTGAATGTTCCAATGCACACGGATATCGCGACTGGCATGGCAGTAGTGCCTCATGTGCCATCGTCGCAACCATCGTCGGCTGCCGGGGAATTAGACAGTGCGATCTCTACGGCGGTTACAAATGTGTTGCACGAGTCTTCTCCTAGGAGAAAGGAACTGTCTTTCTTGAAGAAATTTGCATTGACTCTTAACCTGCATCCCGACACGTTGCGTCATGCTTCCAACGATGAATTGAAAATATTACGCAGTTTGGCCTCCAAGTCGGGATCAGTGGCGTCGGCTACGTTACGCCTTAACTCTGACTAATCACGGTGACTAATCAGTCTTCTTCACCCAAAGATGGGCAGTCGCACCCCTTCCGCTCCCCCTCATTGCGCCAATTCAGCCGTTGACTGGTAAACCCAGTGTGTTGCGAAGGAGAGCAGTCTATGATTCTTCGTCGGAGTTCGCTCAGGATAATTCCTCGTCGGGCGAAGAGGAGCAAACATTGTTCAGTGAACACAAGCAGGTTCAACCGGCAGTCTCGCAATCTCCCACCGCGGCTGCGACGACATCACTCGCGGTTCCGTTAACACGACCACAGCCTCTGTCTCTGTCACAAGATACAGTGTCGCATACTGTGCAATCCATAGCGCATCAGCACTCGCCGCCAGAGGACTTTAGGTCTTTCAGGCCAGTTCGTACTCCTACGCCGGTAGGGATGGAGTTTCCACCGGAAGAGTGGGAGAAGGCTTCCACTACGGATTTTTCGGCAATGGATTTCCCCTTTAGAGATATTTTGAAGTTTATTGTTGATAATTCTGCAGCGCCCCTAGTGACTTTACAACAATAGATCAGTCGGCCAGGCCTATTTCTTGCGGCTCAAGCGCAGCCTCATCAGCGGGAGAATTTCATGGCATTGTCTACAGCTCCCTGCGTCACTAGTGTTTTACAGGCACGCATGGAAGAACTGCAGTCAATGCAGCAAGCTCGTCCACGTCCTTCGTTGCGTTTGTTACCTTCCAAGGTACTACATGTGAAGACGGCAGCTTGTCAGTCCAGTGATGGGGTTCTGTCCGTGCAACCGCTGGTGTATCCCAGAGATATGGCTCCGTGGCTTCCCAAGATTACGTCGGATTCAAGTGTGCCGCTAGCGGAACGTGACCGCTAGCTTGTCGATCCGGGCACTCCGCAAGTTTGTCGATCCGGGCACCAATATGCTGTTTGATCGTGTGTTCGACTCAGTAGTGGCAGCATCGTCCGACTTATTAAAGTTAAATGCTTATTTACTGTCTTCGTTGGTTATTCTGCGCGGGGATCAAGTGTTGCCACACTCGAATATTGAAGACGCCAGGAAAGTGCGGTTTGCTCCCGTTGCTAATCAGGCGGACTTGTTCCCATCGCCCATTCTCCAATCAATTATCGAGGCGGCTTGTGTGCGCTCACAAAATGCTCTGAAGCGCAGAGCACTCGCACCACGATCTGTTCAGTCGAAGCAACGTCATACGGTGTCTTTGCCTACAACTACGCCACGGAAGAGGTCCATTTCCGCGCCAGTGTCGACACCTCAGCCGAAGAAAAGCAAACCTGGCTCTAAAAAGCAGGCTACTACTCCTCAGCAGAAGCAGCAACCAATTAAGGTATCCGGCAGAGATTGCACGACGATCTCTGCCAGATGCTTTCGGTTTTTGCGAAAAATCGGTTGGTCCATGTCAAGAATTGAATTAGATGTGCCCGTAGGCGGAAGACTAAAGAATTTATGGCCAGCCTGGCAGGATTTGGGAGCTCCCAAAAATGTGGTTCGGTGGTTACGTTGGGGTTACCCTCTGCCGTTTGCGAGGGATACGTCGGGGCGCCAAGTCTTGAGACCGCTGGCCAGGCTTCCCAATCCTTCATTAGTGACAACGTATCACGCTCGGAACAAGCAACGTGCGTTGCAGTAGATCATTCACGATTTGTTAGTAAAAAAGCCATAGAAAAATGCCAATAGGCGCACCGGCGTTTTTCAGTCGTGTCTTTCTGGTTCCCAAAAGATCTGGGGGTTGGCGGCTTGTCATAGATTTGTCGCAGTTCAGTCAGTTTCTCTATCTCATGTCCTTTACGATGGATACTCCCCAGTTGATCAAGGCCACTTTGGCACAGGGCATGTGGGCGGTGTCGGTGGATCTATCAGATGCATATCTAAACATTCCCATGCATCAGTCGGCTTCTCCTTTTCTCACGTTTACGGTGGCGGATCAAAATCATTAGTTTCTTGCACTATCGTTCGGCCTATCGACGACTCCTTTAGTGTTTGCTTCGGTAGTCAAAAGGTGGAGTCGCAAAGAAGGGTTTCTGTTGTTCCAATATCTCGACGATTGGTTGTTTGAATACGGACAGGCAGTTGCTTCTAGCACAAGTGAAGCTCTTGTTGAGTCGCTGCACTGCTCTGGGTTTGTTGGTCAATCACAAGGAGTCGGAACTTATTCCAACGCAGAAGATCACATTTCTCAGGGAGTTACTGGACTTTGTGTGTGCGAAGGTTTTTCCCACACAGGAAAGAATCCATTGCCAGGGTAGTTTCTACGTCAAGACTTTGGGTAGCACAACTGGAATCCCTTCTAGGTTTGTTAGTGGCAACGGAGAAGACGGTCGAGCTGGGCAGATGTCACTTTCCCGAGTTTCAGCGTGTAGGTCTCAAGGCTTTGCGTCACGGCAGGTTACTTGTGATGTGATCTTGTGATGTGGTCTTTGCTAGCTCTCAGGGATTCGGATTGGTAGTCGCCTCAACTCAATCTTTTGATAGGTGTACCGTTTGCTCGGGCAGCTGCATCGAGGCAAGTGCAGACGGATGCGTCGTGCACCGGGTGGGGGGTGGTCTTCCAAGGGGGTGTGTGGAAGGGTTCTTGGTCAAGCCAAGAACAACGGTTGCACATCAACGTTTTGGAGATGAAGGCAGTCTTGATAGCTTGTCAGACCCTTCGATCATTTCTGTGTGGTCACTTGGTTCAGTTCTTCCTAGACAATCAGACTGTGGTGGCGTATTTGTCCAGGCAGGGCGGCACTCGTTGACCCATGTTGTCTCGTCTCACCAAGGAGGTTTTACTGCTTGCTCGGGACTCCGATTTTGTCATTCAGCCCTCTTACATTGCTGGCTGCCTCAACGTCCTTGCCGATTTAGCGTCCAGGACGGGTCAGAGTGTTCGCACGGAGTGGGCTTTAGCGGAGTGCAAGCTTCGTTGGATTGTCCAACAATCTCCGTGGGGGGCCACCTCAGATCGATTTATTTGCCAATCGTCTCAATCATCGTCTTCCGGCGTACATGACTCCGTGCCCGGATGTTGCGGCTCATGCGATCGATGCATTGGTGTGTCATTGGCCAGCGCAAGTGCTGTTTGCCTTCCTTACGTCGTCTCTCATGATGAAAGTTCTTGAGAAGAATTGGCACGAAAAGCCTCGGCGCCTACTTTTGTTGGCTCCCGATCTTCCAGAACTGTCTTGGTTTCCTTTGTTGATGCAGTTAACGTGCGTCTTGAATCGTCACGTTCCCCTGGAGCGTGGCAGTCTGAGGCAACCTCACTGGGAGTATTGTCATCCAAATCCTCAGTTGTCATCCAAATCCTCAGACTCTGGTGCATAAGTTTACCTTCTTGAAATCGAAATGGTTTTCGCATTGTGATTCAGAGGATGGAAAGAGTGCATAAGGATTCCACTAACAAGGTATATTTGTCACACTGACGTTTGTTTGAGGCATGGTGTATGGATAGGGGAATTGATCCCGTTGCGGCCACAGCTGTGGCAGTCGCTGACTTCTTTTTTATCTGTTTGAAGTTAGAATTGTTTCGGTTAAATCGATTCTGACTTACCGCTCGGCTCTTACTTTTGTGTTGAAGAAGTCCTCGGGCTATGACCTGTCATCTTCGGAAGTGTTGTCAGATGTCTTTTCAGGTGGAGTGACCTATTGCGGATAAGACAGTGGTGTCTTCGGATTTTTCCTTGGTTTTGAAGTACCTCACGTCGCCGCTCTTCCATATTTCAGTTATTTCTGACAAGCTAGTTACCCTCAAGTGCGTGTTCTTAGTTGCCCTGGCGTCGGGTAAGCGCAGTGGAGAGATATATCCTTTGCAAAATTCCATGGCTCAGGTCAATGGTTCGTGGCAGGCAGTGGTTTTTAAGCCTCTACAGTCCTTTTTGGCTAAGACACATTTTCGTACCAAGGGATTGGGGACGATTGAGCACATTGTGATTCCGGCGTTGCCGGTAGTTAGGTCACGTGCGGGCATCGATACCTCGACGCTATGTCCCCTTTCCCTCTTACGAGCGTACCTGAAACGTTCGGCTACTTATCATCGCAAAACGTTTCAGCGTCGTCTGTTTATATCTTTCATGTGGAGTATTACGGTCGATTTATCGAAAGCGTCTATTTCTAATTATATCAAGAAAACTATTTTGTTAGCTTATGATGATATAATTAAGGAGCCGGAGGATGTAATTCAGAAGCGGTTTATCGATTAAGGCTCATCAGGTTAGACATGTGGCGCACTCGTTACGGGTTGCTAATGGCGTTTCAATGTGTGAGTTATTGCGAGTGGGCTGTTGGGCCTCTCCAAACACATTTATTAAACATTATATGCAAGAGTATACTACGGACACATTAACTAATTTGCATAGCTGGGACCATTTGTTGCTGCTGAATCGATGATTCATAATGGTTCTCCCTCTTGCACTCCCCAGCATTCTCGCGGGAGCGTTCAAGAAAAAGAAGTCCGGCGTGGAGAACAGCTCCGACGTGCAGCGGTAGTCTGGTGGTTTGGTATCACACGGCTGTTATCTGGCCGGCCAGTTCTAATCTCCCATAGTGATGACTTCGTAGTCTACAAGCTGATATTTTCGAAATTAAAATTGAAGTATTTAATTTCTTAATACTCATTTTTATGAGTAAAATATCTGGTAGGCATAGAAGCCATCACTCAATGTGTACCCACCCACCTCCCCATCAATTGGGATCATCTGGTACGATAAGTTGGGTATAGCTTGATCACATTATAGGAACTGCAGCGTGCGCTGATTGGTCGGTTGGTTGACAGGCTCAGTAAACATAGCAACAAGGCACCTTTTATGGGTACCCATGTGGTGCTACTCCAAAGAATTTTTTATGGATCGCGATAACCAATGTTAATACATTGGAAACCCATAGTGATGGCTTCTACCTCTACAAGATATTTTACTAATAAAAATGAGTATTAAGAAATTAAATACTTCAGGTTTGTGCTAGATGTAACGATAAATCAACACCCGGTTTTGTTCAAAATAGGCACCGGAGCAGATGTATCGGTAATCACATTGATTTATACAATCGGGTAGCTAAACAGGTTCCCCTGGAACCTCCAGAAAAGGTTCTGATAGGTGCAAATTCTGAACCCTTACAAGTACTTGGTCGGTTCAATGCGCGATATGTCACTAAATCTAAGGATTGTTCAGTAAATTTGGCCACACCTTTAGTGGGCAAACCTGCAATCAGTACATTGTTAGCATTGCGAGTACATTAACTTCATCGAATTTTAAACAAAATGTCCTGGAAAAGTTCCCAAAATTATTTTCAGGCTTAGAGATGATAAAAAATTTCGAGTACAAAATGCAAATCGAACCGGATGCGCAGCCATTTGCAACAAACACACCAAGAAGGGTTGCTCATCCATTGTTGCCCAAGGTTAAAACAGCGTTAGATGACATGGTACAGCAAGGGGTAATTCGACGTCTCAAACCAAACGAGACTTCACCCTGGTGCGCTGGGATGGTGGTGGTTCCAAAACCAAAAACTGGAGAAGTAGGCATTTGTGTCGATTTAATTCAACCAAACAAGTACGTAATACGCATCCGATATCAACTTCCTAGAGTTGAATCAGCACTCGCTAAGTTACAGGACGCCAAAATATTCACAAAATTTAACATAAATAGCTCTTTTTATCAGATCAAATTTGCTGAAGAATCGCATGGTCTAACTCAATTCATTACACCACTTGGAAGATATTGCCATTTGGTATTTCGAGTGGGTCAGAGGTATTCCAGGAGGTTACACGATATTGTGGGACAACAACCACATGTCAATATTCAAATTGAACAGCAAAGAATTGCGTCACACCAATAAGCCCTATTTCCGGTTTTGGAGAAGTTACAAAATGCCAGAATCACTCTAAACCCAAGCAAGTGTGAATTCCTCAACACAGATGTAAGTTTTGTAGGGCATAAAATTGGTCCCAGTGGTATATTGTAAGATGACAGCAAGATAAAGACTATCACACACATGCCTGCACCACAAATATAACAGAGCTACGTCGTTTTTTAGGAATGGCAAACCAGTTAGGTAAGTTTATCCCAGGTCTCGCCAGCACGAAACAGCCATTGTGTGAACTCTTCAAAACGAAAAATGATTGGTCAACAACAACAAATAGCTCTGGAGAAAATCAAAGAAGAACTCCAAACACTCTGAAGACGTACAGTGTCAAACGCGAAACCAGAATCATGGCTGACAGCTCATCATTTGGGCTGGGTGCAGTCCTGCAAAAAGAGCCAACTACTGGTGAGGTTAGACCTATCTCATACGCAAGTAGAAGTCTAACAGACTGTGAGCGATGATATGCGCAAATTAAAAAAGAAAGTTTTGGTCTTGACCTGGGGTTGTGAAAAATTTGCTGAGTATGTCTTAGTTATTCACTGACCACAAGCCGTTGGTGCCTATACTTGCCAAAAAGAGGCTCGACGAAATATCCCCTAACCCGATTAAAAATCAGGCTCATGCGGCTCAGATTCAATATACAACATTTACCAGGTAAGGAAATGTACAATCCATTGTCCACAACAGAAGAAGTTAAAACGAATTCAGCTGAGGAAACGGAAGCATTTGTCAAGCAGGTAATTGAAGTTCTTCCTATCACTGAAGGAAACAAATTCGCGAACTTCAACACGAAGATGAAGTATGCACACGAAAAACGTTGTACACCCAGAAAGGGCAGCAGAATCGTTATTCCATCCTCAATGCGTCTTGAAATTTTAGATCGTATACACGACAGCCATCTTGGCATTACTAAATGCCGAGAAAGAGCAAGAACTTCAGTTTGGTGTTTTGGCCTATCAAAACAGATTGAAGACAGCAGCCTAAAACTGTGGAGCCAATTGCAACCAACCCATCTTCCAGCCAGACCTTGGCAGAAAGTAGCTTGCGATTTATGTGAGCTTCCAGGTAAGACATACTTAGTAGTGGCAGATTACTATTCCACGTATTTGGAAGTTGCTCCACCTAAAGATGGTCAAAATGTAGGTGCTATAATAAATCACCTCAAATCGATTTTTGTCAGACATGGAATCCCGGAAATTTTAGTTACAGAACAGTGCAATGGCGAAATTCAGTATGGCGTACAATTTTCTCCATTTAACATCTTCGCCAACTCACGCGAGCAGAAATGGTTGTGCCGAAATAGCGGTAAAAACCTCATGAAGGAAAATAACGATCCTTGCATAGCACTTTTCAATTATAGGTCAACTCCCATCCACAACGGATATAGCCCTGCTGAACTTTAATTCGGCAGACGGCTGAAAACAACATTACCAACAGCCTCATAACTCCTGATACCCCGCTCGCAGCCGCAGGACATGCGCAGGAAAGAAGAAGTTTACAAGCAGAATATGAAATTCTATCATACAGAAAATACAATGCTAAACCCCTCTCACAGCTCATTCCAGGTCAGCCGGTATGTATTAGAGATAACGGAAAGGAGGGGGTAATCTCAGAACAGTTTCCAGAGAATCAAAGATCTTGTAAGGTAAAGGTCAGTTGCCCATCTCCACCTAGGGACACCTTTCGTAGAAATCGAAACGCATTAATTGCCCTGCCTCTTCCCAAACAAAACATTGAAGAAACTTCGGGTGATAAAGCACAAAATCAGACCAACCCCGTGTAAGAGCTCAGATAGTTCCCAGGTTAGTCAAAACCAAAACATTAAAAGCTGTTGGACAAGAAAAACTGATACTGATACCAAAGATAAAGGAGAGAAAACATCGTTTACAACGAGGTCAGGAAGGACAGCGAAGAGACTCGATAAGTTGAACTGGTAAACAAATTTTAGACAACCGAATAGACTCTGGAAAATACAGTTTGATGTTAATCGCTTGCGTATTTAATTCTCTAAGTCAGTGATTGATATCCAGTTCGCATATAGGTAGTTTGTTTATTATACATTTTTTGCTAATCTAGTGTTTTAAGACAGGTTGGTTCATATTGTATATATTGTTTTATCTATTGTCATTTGTTAGACTGTCATTTGGTAGACTCGTCACACAACCAACACCGGAAATAAAAAAGGGAGATGAGTCAGAATTGAGTAAACTATTTTCCTATGCTTATGCTTCTTAATGTTCTTTCTACTATTATGTTTTTAATCTTTTAACAGAAATGTACTTTAATATTGTTTCGCAAGAAGTAAACATTCAGCAACAGTTCAGTCATTTTTGTACTCATTTATCACTCTCAGCGGAAAATATTTATTTTGTAAAATTCAAACCAGTAAAATGCTTGAAAAGTATTCGAAGTTTAATAAATATTCTTCGCATGAAATAAAGTCGTATATTGTTTCAGAAAAGCAGCATCTAATGCTTTTTTTGTTGAATAAAAGGAGATGTAATATTATTGAAAGTGTTACAACTATCCACCCTTGGGTATTGGTTACTAAATATGTTCTATCTGGTCATGTGACCATGTGACGTAATAACCAAGATGGCTTGGATGTAAATAAAGACTTCTACATAAATCCATCATTCCGTAACACAATAATTACAACACTCAATGGTTTAACACATTCTATGAGAGCATTTTTCATACGGTTCAGCTTTCTAATAAGTTGTTCAAAGCCAGGTCATTTAAATGTAAATCTTTCTACAGTAAATCCTTTTACTACTGAAATTCTTTTATATATTTTCTGTAAAGCGACAACGAGTGAGAATTGTTTATTATTGCATCTCACGTGCATTATGTTCTTCTACGTCTACAAGATATTTTACTCATTTACTAGAAATAGACGCGATATACCTTAACACCACGCATGAAAGATATAGATAGACGATGTTGTAACGTGCTGAGATAAGAGCTTGAGCCTTTACTATACGCGCGTAATAGAGAGACGCGGCGTAACGATGCCGTGTCTACATCGCCACGTGGTCTTACACCGGGCGAGGTTGGTATCATAATTTGCTTAAACGTACCGTGGCTGCTCCAGGATCGATACCCCTATCAAGACACCATGACTCAAACAATCGCCAATGTGACAACTACCCCTTGTTTGTCTTTATCAATGCTGTCCATTCTCTGTGTTACCCGCTGAGAGAAACCCTTGGATTTCAGGAATTAAAATTTATGCACCAAACAACTGAGAATACGGGTGATATTGTTCCAGATGAAGGTGACGCAAACTACGATACTCCAGGGGAACTGGAAGACTCATGACAAACTGTAACCGCATCAACAAAGGAAAACAAGACAGTGCTGGAAGATCGGGGCTACTAGCACGAGACGACAGGGCCTATCGTGCCAAATCTTCTTGAGACCTTCATCATGAGAGACAACGGTGGAAACGCATACAACACCTGTATGGGCCACTGACACGAAGACGCAGCGATCACTATTGCTGCCGACCCTGGAAAAGAAACTCCAACCGTTGCAAGAGGGGTCTGTCTGTACCTGCTTCGATGTAGCTGGAAGGGCACACCGATCAAAAGATTGGGTTGACACAACCACCAATCTCGATGACGGAAGCCAACAAGGAAAGTCGTATCCGATGATCCGGGCAACCTGCTTCGACGCAATGCCTTCAAGACAACCCGTTGAAACTCACGAAAAAGACACCTGCCCAGTTCGACCGTTTTTTTCGTTGTCACCAATAGACCGAGAAGTAACTCTAAATGGGAAACACGAGGCTTGGGGGTAGACTCAATCCGGGTAAAAAGAGACACTATTTTTGGATTCGACTTTGCGTGAGAAAAGCCCTGGCGCTCACAAAATCTAATCATTCTCCAAAAATTCTATCTTCTGAGTTGGAACCAATTGCGGCTATTGACTAACTAACCCAGAACATCGCACTGACCCAGCAGATTATCCAACTGAGTTAAAAGGAGCTGCCTGTTCGTACTTACCAACAACCAATCGTCGAGATAATGGAACAGAAGCAAACTTACCTGAAGACCACCAGCGTATGCCTACCTTCAGCACTGGATAAAAACAAACGGTGCCGTCGACAAACCAAATGATAGGGCAAGAAACCAATAATTCTGATCCGCTACCCTGAAGGCGAGAAAACGACGCGACGTTTCGTGTATCGGAATGTGCAGGTTTGCATGGGACAGGTCCACTAACACAGCCACATCCCCTGATTTAGGATGGATTTGATCAATTGTGGAGTGTCCATGAAGTGAGATGCAGGAATTGATTGAGATGCGTCAAGTCTGTTACAAGACGCAAATTGCCAGACTTTTTAGGAACAAGAAAGACCCGATCAAAAAACAGCGAGTGCCTATAGGCATCTTTTCTATTGCTTTCTTTTCTATCAGATCTTGAATTATTTTTTGTAACGCGAGTTTCTTCTCTGGTTTGTGTATGTACGACATGACCAAAGAAAGATTGGGAAGATGGACAAGCGGCGAAAGGATTTGAGAACCCAACCTGCCTCTTGCAAACGTTAAGGGGTACCCCAAATCAACCATCGGACAATGTATTTGGAAGCTCCTGATGCTCACCAAGCTTGCCAAAAATTCTTTAGCCTTCCCCGTACGGACACATTTACATTCGATTTGTGAAATGGACTAACCAATTCTTCGCAGTAACCTAAAGCATCTGGCAGAAATCGTCGCCGGATACTTTGATAGATTGCTACATCTTCTTAGAAGTGGCAGCCTGCTTTTTCGAGTCCATCTTGTGCGTGTTTGATTGAGGCGTCAGTATCGGCACTGGACTCGGCCTCTTCCCAGACGTTGCTGTCGAGTGTCGCTGCTTCGAGCATCCTGTAACAACCTTGCCACCGGAGCTGTCTACAAGCCCATGAAATCCCTCCGGGGCGGTTGTTGAGACTAAGCCGCAAAGAAAAAAGATGATCGCCTAACCTGCGGTTGCGATGTCATAAGCAAGGCAGACGAGTTATCCGCAAAGAATTTAATTATGTCTTTAAAAGGAAAATCCGCTGCCGAAAAGTCAATAGTCGACGCTTCTTTCCATTCCTCCGGTAAAACTTCAACGCCTGGATTAGTGGGAGTGCGCACCGGCCGCAAGGGCTTGTAATTCCCCGGCGTCATGATCCGCAGCGAAGCGTGATACGGCATGGGGGTGCGATATCGCTAACGATGCAGCGTGGGTAAGCACCAGTGGAGCGGGACGTGAAGCAGTAGTTTTTCCCGGTGCAAACGGTACATTACTCCAGGCGGATTGAGTCAAGTGTGTCTGAGTCCGTTCATTATCACTGACAATCACCGACTCCTCCTCCCAGGACGACGAATTGTCTGCTGAAGAGGAGGATGATGAAGCATAAATCGAATGTCGACGCAGACGATGTTCTCGGCCCGTCAATGGTTGTATAGGGCCCATGAGGGGAATGGGTGACGGTTGCGTATTCTTCTGTGACAACGGTTCAATCGTAACAGTGGCCGATGGGACCGTGAGAAGTGATGTTACTGACGCCACCGACCCTGATTTGACACGAGACTGCGTAAGATAGTAACATCTGAGGCGTGTCATAGTGTGTCAGCATACAAATTGAGGCTTAATGCGAACTTTTTCAAAGATGACAGTTCTTGTTTCCGAAGGGAAGATGCCGGCCAAACTTGCTTCACCGCCGTAGAAATACTCAAATTCACTTCCGAAGTGATAGGTAAATGTTGGACAGACACTTGGTGAGGAACTGTTTTCGTCTCCAGCGTGAGATCATTGATCAACGGAGTATAAAACACCGATTGGATCGGGGCCTGTAAAGCAAGCGTCGCAGTCACAACAGCAGAAGTTCCCATGGGTGATGTTACATCACTTCAAAACGCTTGCAACCTTTTGCCAGGATCCTGGCAGTATCGTGTTGCTGTAACTAGGAGGAAATAGAGTCGTCCAGACGCACACACTGGTCGCAACGTTTGTCTAATGTGCATGGTTGAATCCCGGGCGATGCAGGCAGGCAGTACATCTTAAATGCGGGTCACTGGTACGCTTGATGTGAGCGCAGGAGTCTGGAATTTTCAGTGAATCTACAACCAAACAAATAACATAAGTATATGGTAATAACTGACAATAATCTATAAAACATGTTACATTAATGATAAAAGACGAAAAAGTTCATTAAACTGTTTTAGAAGGGAAATTAAGGTATATCATACGACCTAATGGCGATACCCGCAACTCCAGCAAGTGTCATATGATCGAACCGTCTCATACACAACCTCACACCGCGGCAACTCGTCGCAATCACGGATCGTGACAGTCACGACCGTCCCAGTTGTGACCCGACACAATCACGGGCCGTGACATACACGACCCGGCCACGTGACAACCGGCGACAGTCACAGGTCGTGACAGACACGATCCGCAACGCGGGCCAGTCGCTGCAACAGCGTACCGTCACTAACACAACCCGTGAGAGTATCGCCTAGTGGCATGATCGACCTCTCTAGAAATCGAATGGCAGCAGAAGCATATACAATCAACCTGAAACAAAAGCATAATCTATGCCATAGTTGATAAAAGAATTATCTTGCTGTAATCATGCTTTTCTTTAGCAGTGGCTCGACACATATTCGACCCGTCACGAACATGAGTCGTTGTAACAGAGAGTCGCTGCAAGAGCAAGTCGCTGCAAACGCTACTCATGATAACAGCGAGTTCCAGCTGACCTGATCGTCACTGCTACGGGTCGTGATGAAATCAACTACTGCCTGCACCACCCGCATTATGTCTAAACCGTCCGTTAAAACTTCCCTGTTTACACCCTCAAATTTGTTTTCAAAATTGACTTCGTTTTTCTTCCTTGTTTCGGATGTTTTGTTGGACGCTAGTGTTAATTTCTGCTATGGACACTGGCTGAAAAAGGTATTCTAAAAGTTTTTGAAATATAAATTTTTCCACAAATACTCAGTTCACGTTGGGACTAAATTCGAAGACAGCAATTCATCTTTTCCAGTTTGTTTTCAAAACTGACTTAATGTTTTTCTTCTTTGATTCTGATAATTTGTACCCTTAGCATATTAAATGAATTTCTCATAATCTTCATAATCAAATATTAAAATTTTTATATTTCCATGAGCATAAAAACCAAGATAGATCTTTCGGTGTTGAGTCTCAAGCCAAAAGTTTTGAAAAATCCCCAGCAGTTTCGATGATTGCATATATAGAGGGAATGTCTTTGACAATTTGTGATATACCCGTTGTTCATAACGCAGCTAGAGTTCATTGTAACAACATTTAACCAATGAAATGAAGCCGTCACTTAAGTTAAATTTCTTCAGTGCTTAAAACATAAAATCCCAATTAACTGAATAGAAAGTCTTTGTTGTAATAAAATCCCTTGGTGTTTTTACTTGTCCTGGTATTCAATTAAATCTTCCACAAAACGAACGCTGCCCCTATACAACTACTTTTACAAAGCATGTTGGTAAAGGTTTATTATATATAGTATAAATTTTTCAAGTAGCCGGGCTTAAATCTTTGTGGAGATTTTATAGTTAAGTTTGCAGACTAACATGTATCTTGTTCTTTATTTTTGAGGCACCTTTACTTTTCTTTACCAGCAAAGGTATAACAACCTTTTTAAGAGATAAAGACAAGGACCCATGTCCCTACGAGTAATTTAAAGAGTCAGCTAATTTTTGCCTTATATTATTAAAAAATTCCCTTTAAAATCCGAAGTGATAAGGCATCAGATCCTGGTGACTTATTTAATTTAAAACAATGATAGAGAGATCCTTGACGAATAGTATTTGGTCGATATCTATGGACCTCTCCGATATCTACCTTCACCTTATGATAGATCTGAGGGCACGCAATATCCTGTGTTTTCAGTTAGACGGCAGACGATTATTGTTATGTGTACACCCGTTTGGCTTCCCAATGGCACTTTATGTCTTCACCAAGTGGACGGCGTTTCAAATAAGATGGATGATTTTCTGCTTGCGCATACAGACGCCCAAGAAGCACATCTAAAGACCTGCTAGTTGTGCTGCGTTGCGCGGATATCTGACTCAATTCACTCCAGTTGCCGTCCCCGTGACACAAGTACCAACGAGTGCCCCCACCTTGGGTTTGGCTTCTATTTTCATGGAGCCAATAGTAGAGGGGGTAGTTCGCAGAAAAATAGCCTCTCTAGACTACCCTCTTGTTGTGCCAGTGGCATTGCGTTTGTGCCAAATACTGGTACAGCCACACCAAGAAAGGATGGTGAGCTTGATGAGAGTGGTTTTTCTCTCATTGAACCAATTAAGCAGGTATGATGTCGGCGACAGCATAGGCTACACATATACACAACAAATAGTGTCCATGATTACTCTGCCAACGAAGTGTACTTCTTCAAAGTAGCGGCGACTTCTGCGACTGTCGCAGATTTTTCCTGTACCTATTTAAAGAACGCCACACTTTCCTTCATAGTCAAGCAAGCGTCTAATGCAATCTTTCGGACGGAAAGACTGTGAGGTCAAATATATCCGCTCCAAACCAAAGAGAATGCGATTTCGTGGTGTTACTACTCTTTATTTCGAGACAAAACGTTTATACTTTCTAAATGGGCGTAGCTACAGTCTCCATGCTCACTATTATTATTTTGGCAGTTTGGTGACAGGACTCCTTGATATTGATCTCAACTCAAAATTGATTTTGATTAATCTGAATCGTATTTGTAGTACTACGACCGTCACCCAGAAATGCACCTTTTTTGTTTGCTTCGGCCATAGTTTTTTAAAGAAGTATACATCCCGGTTCAAAAGGTGTATTTTACTCAGGTATTCGTGTGCACTACCCGATTTCTGCCAAAGACCTCACAGTCGAACACCTTTTTGCCAGAGACTTCTAGTATCTGGCCTATGACGAGCTGGTGCGGCCATTTACTATATTCAACTGATCCGTCGTTGTCCAACAGTCAGCCTCTACTGGGTTCGGTCGGTTGTAACAGCTTTTTACTTCACAGACCCACTGGGGATTCCGCGAAGTAGTATCCAACAAGAAAGGAACTACTTTTAAAATCATCTAAGCGCTCTATGTTCATACGTAGATAGATCTCATCAGCGGTCATCTGTGTTATAACAACGCCTACTTGACCTTTACAGTAAAAGAAGACAGCCGACAACGCCAATAGTCTTTTTTTTTTTTTCGAAAGGTATCATCTTTTCCAGACGATTCATCGCAAAACCATGTCTTCACCTGCGTCAAATGATCCACGCGACCAACAGAAGGTTCACAGGTGACTGTTAATTATCCTAGATAATTAAAAGTGTTCTGGAGGGCGATAAAAGGTGATCAACCAATACACGAATAAAGAGTTTCGATCATTAGCCAATCAGAGTGCTGTTTACATTTTCTCCGTAATGCTTAGAAGGTAAACATAGTAGAAATGCATGTCTTCGTTTGCGTTAGAAGACGCCAAAATTTATGTAAAAACCAACCTGAATGTTTATTGTCAAAACAGGACAGCATGCGGCATGTATTTTTCAATACTATGCAAAGTATATTTTATTCTACTTTGGGCACGACAAAGCACTGAGATAAAGAAATCGACATTAGAAGATTTCGCGCAAGTACCCAATTTTCGCGAAAAGCTTCTGCCAAGTATTAAAAAACGTCCTAGTATGACTTGTATAAAAGGAAAAAAAAAATAAATTACACTCAATGGTGTGTTTAGTCAATCAAATTTATGGGGAAAAGTTCAATGAAAAATGAATTCATCACATCTGACACGTTTCAGAGCACACTGAACTTGTTGTGTACCGCGATTTTAAAATTGGCGATTTTCTATTTGATATAACAGCCTATAGCAAAATATTGACATACTAAAATTTTCAAAACAATAAAAAATAATGATGGTTAATGTTACCTTTAACCCGGAAAATCTCCAAAAATCAATGTTGGTGTCAACTGAACAATATTTTTGAAGCAATTCCCAACCTTGTTTTACCGGGTTTTATATAGCTTTTTGTCATAGGTCCAAAGGTACACAGCTTCAAAATTCGACCATAAGTCAATTAATGACACTATTGTCAAGTAAAAGTGTTTAAATGACGCGATTAGGTTTAATTTTGCTAGGGTTTAATTTCTGAAAAAATATTTTGACTGGTTGCCTTGAAATTTTTAGTAAATGTCAAAAATTTGTGTGCAAAACTCCAGGATCTTATATTATCGCCTTCAATTTATGCATTGTAAAAACGTGAATAGAGGCTGTCAACTGGTACTTATTATCATGAATTAAGGTTTTGGTACTTTTTGTTCTAGTTGTATGGTCGGTCTTATTTTGTTGTGCTTGAAAAAGTCAAAAATTTCATTTAATGATGTCATTTGGAAGCTCCATTTTTGTAGACAAGAAATGTTTGTTTACCGTCGAAAGATGGTTTTTCCAATATGACTTTACGCGTAGCTCTGAAGCTGTGACTTGTATGACATCGTATATCTCTCTGTCAGAGCTACGAAGTCTTCCATGGTTCCACTAATAGTGGTCAACTTCAGATGTTCTGAGGCACAAATCCTGCACACCAGTCCCTTTTATTCAAACATTTACAGAAAGTTCATACCTACGAGTAGTGTCTTCCTACCAGTAACCTAGGTCTTTCGCCAGTGTTCATGCAAGTTCGCCATCCCGGAAAACAACATTTATCCCGAAAATGTAATTTTTGTCTCGCCAATTATCACCAGCTAAATAAAACAATACCCCTTTAAATGGTAGGACTACCTAAACGAGTTTATGTCCGGCATTTGGGTATACTTTTTCTTTTAATATTAGTTGTTTATGTAGTTATTTATTAAATTAATTTACAAAATTCTTAGATTTCGGGATGACAAAATAACATGGCGGATTCAAGTTGTCCTAAAATATTTTGCCCGGAAATATTTAATTTCTCTATAACTCAACACAAACAGTACAATTTGCTTTGAAATTCTCTGGAAACATGTCTAAAATTCTACACTTTCAAAATTCCAAAGGGGAACTCCACTGCACCGAAAACAAAAAAATTAATCGTTGAAAAACCACTCAAAAGTGGCGAACGGTCCTAGGTTACTGGTAGGTCAGAAAGGGTCACAGTTCCTGTAACAGAAATGGCTATTGATCTCAACATTCGGGGCTAGGGATCCTTCGGTGCACGTTCCAGGACACCGAGGGTCGGAGTAGCAGGCTTGTTTTTTTTTTTTAAAGCACACTGAGAAGTATCCTGGCGAATTATTTTCGACCTTGGCCAAACTACCAAATTTGAGTAAAGGGTGGTTTTGTAACTGTAGATTCATTGGTGTTGTGGGCCATAATGGGGTATTCTACATTCTGATCTAATGAAAACGTCTATTTATCTCAGTACAAAATTGTTTCTGACCATAGAAATTGTGCGCCCTAATTTATAATTGGGCCATGTATGTGACGCACACTTTTTAAAATAACGCCATTAGCCCCAGGCGTGCGCCGAGATTTCCATAATTGAGATCAATGGCATGTTCTACTGTAGGAACTATGATCTTGCTGGAAAGGAAGCAGGAGTCATCTAGGACAAGTTCATACTCAATACACCCTTTTTTTTTAAACAGGCACAATTTTTAGTGATCTGTATATCATCCATTATAAGACATGGAAATTTACCTAAATGTTGAGGTGTACCCGAGTTTAATTATGTATATCTTTTTTCTCAAAATAAAACTATTCATTGAATTATTTATTTATACATACAATTCAAAAGTTTTTTGTTGTATAATTGCAAAAAATATTGTTACTTTTTCACGTAATAAAGTGTGGGAGATTTGTGGTTATTTCCATGTTATTATTTTTTTTTAAAGAAAGGGTAATACAGAAGCTGTATATCATTACCGTTGTACTTTGAAGGCCTTTAGCAAATGCCAGTAAAGACTTATGGGTCGTTGAATTTCGCTCAAAGTAGCCACAGGGGTGCCTCAAAGCGAGTGCAGTTGACTTGCGTATCGTTATATTGCGAGGCGTTGAAGCGGTGCGTGGAAACTTCGTAGCGTACCGCTTCTTGGAACTACTATTTAACATATTATTCAGCCCCTTTAATAGAGAATAAAAGAATATGCTTCTGGCAAAATAGGTCTTTATATCTTTATCCCAACTGAATTCAGTCGAAACGCAAAAACTTTTTGGCATAAGTATGAATATAAGTGGATTCGTACTTGGACTTTTGATTGATGAGGCCAGCGGAAGGCTGCTCCAGCCACTGATATGAAGCTGAACTTGTATGCATTCGTGCGCGTTGATAACTTTGAAGAGCATCTGATGGTCCGATCTGGATAGCCGAGTAGTCCCCAATGTTTGGTGATTCCGAATCCGTTCACTTTGAAATACAGACATTCTGTGAAGCAGGTTAATGCCACTTTCACTATGTTACAAACCTGCAACAAAGTTTGGTGGAAAATTCATATAAAAGCTGATTTGTAGAAGTGTGGAATAGGATTTTTATAAGAGGTATCATTTTTGTTAACAAAAATAATTATCGTTTCTGAGAAAGTGGCGTTTGATGAGGTTCTAAGATGATAGCAAACGGTTCATTTATACAAGGACATAGGGTTGCCCGGTTTTACCGGTTCCCCTTTTATTCCGTTTTTTTTTCTTTGTTTGTTTGTTTTTTGTTTTTTGTTTTTTTTTTTTGTTTTTGTTTTTTTTTGCTGTGGTTCAGTTTTCGGGTTTGTTTCGAGTTTTTTAAATCTATAAAATCATCTCGACTGCTTACTTTCATATAGCCATGATACCTTAATTTTAATTTTTATTGACAAATATGTTGTTGCATTTTGCAGATTTTTTTCGAATTTTTCAAAGCTGCATGTCTTTCATTTCATTGCTTATAACATATTTCACTAGTGTACCCATTTTAATTATTTAATTTCATCCCTTTACCCATTATCCTGCAAGTTTAAAAAAATCGGCAGTGTAACATTGTGTAATTATTGGGTTGTTAGAGTTTTTGGTATGGGTAATAAGAGTCTAGGTGATTCCCCCCCCCCGGCCCTTACCCCCTTGAGCGGATTTCCCCCCGGTCTTAACCCCCCCCCCCCTTAGGTCTTTACCCCCCCCCCGGCCGATACCCCCCAGATAGAAAGATGCATAAAGGTTAATGTATTTATTAGATCATATCTTGGGGCAAAAGATAAACATGACCAGCCCCCCCCCCCCCAACCCCCTTTCCCTACAACACCATTGGTGTTTTTAATTTTTAAATGAACACGTTTGCGCGATACTTTATTTCATCAAAGGACATCATAGGGCAGTCGAGTGCAATGAATCTTCAGATTGAGGATTAATATGCATGCATATAACCGAATCAGTTTATTGCTATTGAATTGCAATTTTATAACCAAATCAATCGACTTTTTCATGATCTTGTCATGGAGCGTGATAGAAAGACATGAAAAAGATGAGGGATGACCTGATTCGTTTTATTGTATTTTTCAACTGCAATAAAATTAAATTTCATTGCAATCGAAAAGGTCAATTTGCAATTTTGAATGACATCAATATAAACCCACTTTTGCTTTTATTTATTTCACCGTACTTTATATCTGACAGAGGATGAAAGGGATTAGAGATCATATTTCCCTGTCATCTTTTATATCCACTATCACAAATTTAAACAGCTAATGGACCTTTACAACAGTGTTCAGTTTTTTTTAGAATAAAGGTTATTTGATAAGTGAGAGATTTATTTGTTTTAATTAATTATTTTTTAATTCCAGAACAGGAACGTATGTAACAGATTTCCCAATAGATTTCCCAGAGACCGAATCATCCGGGATGGGGGAGGGGGGTAATCACCTGGCGGGGGTGATGTCCAGGGAGGTTATCACCGGGGGGGGGGGGGGGTAATGGCCTGCTTCGGGGTAATAAAATCGGTTTATACCACAGTTTTTAACCCGGTTTTAAAACCGGTTGTTTTTACGGCTGGTGTGCAACCTTACGGAGACATACATTTTAGTTTAACACTCTAGTGCTATATATATAATTTATAAACATAGTTTAAGGAAAAAAATTACATCTTTACTCAACAGGTTTCACTCATTTTATTATAGTGCAAGCCATGCATCTGTTATCAAGCTGGTTTTCACAAATGATTTTAAATTTCTAATTTTCAGATATAAACCACCACAGTCGGGCGGCCCAGTGGATGATCCGACGCCTGATTACATGAATCTGTTGGGCATGATCTTTAGCATGTGTGGTCTGATGCTGAAGGTTCGTATTTTTAAGAGTACAAATATGTCTGCTGGAGCACGTATGGCCCACCTTAGTCATTACAATTTTCGGCCCATGTTCGGACCTCTCTCACGGAACGACGGACGGTGGGCCCAAGGGGAGGTGCACAACTAAATCCCATAAGCTTTCAATCCTATAGGTTTCAGATTGATCGAAGCAAAACCCTAGGACAAGTTCAGTCTGCAAAACCCATAAATTAAGCTAAATATGCATTTTCGGCCTATGTTCAGACCTCTCACACGGACGCCGGCCGAAAGGGGAGTTACACAACTAGGTCTCATAAGTTTTCAATCCATGTAGGTTTCAGGTTGATCGAAGCAAAACCGTAGGACAAGCTCAGTCTACCCAACTCAGTCTATGAGTGTGCACGCATGTACGAACATCGGGCGAATTTTTTTCCTCAAATCACCTTATTCGGAAACAGGACAACTCCCACCCGCGAACTCCCACAAGGACAACCCCCACCCGGACCACTGCCACCCAGACAACTGCCACCCGAGCAAACTTCCACCCGAACAACTCCCACCCGCGCCAACTCCCACCCGCACAACTCCCATCCGTCGGGAATTTGCACTTCGGCGCGATCGTTCGGTAAGGGATGAGGTTGTTTGTTTTTTTTTACGTACCCGGCGAATGTTTCTACGGATGTTGCGAATGTCAGGTAGTTGCACCGCGGCCACTGCAATCAGACAAAAATGTAACATTTATTGTTATTATTTATTCTACTTGCTTTTGTCTATTTTCCAATATTCAGTTTGTTATTGTTGTTACGTTTTTTAATAACCGCTTTCATTTACGCCCATTTACATCAGCAATTCTGCAATCTTTAATAATAATAATAATAATAATAATAATAATAATAATAATAATAATAATAATAATAACATAATAATACCTTCAGACAAATTTTCAAAAGCATTTGAAAGAATTTGCTTAGGGGTTTCCTGAGTGTCGATGTCACGACGCTTTATGGTTTGTTCAGCCCTCATTTTTTCAGGCCTCCCCGTTTCTGGCCCATGGGTGTGTCCAACAGCACCCTTAGTAAACTCGTCCCCCCCGAACTTTGATTTTCGCTCGACATTGCCCCTTCCTGCGATTCTCGCACTCATATGACACATAGCCATTCGCCAATTCTTTCAGTCTCACATACACATAGCCATCGAGCACAATTTTCGGATTTTCTCGTTGTGATGCAATGAATTCCATGTTGGAATGGTGTATGTTCCATGTCAAATCTAGGGCAAAATTTATACCTCTTACAGGGCGACTCCGGGCAAATCCTTCTAATCCAGGCTGTAATCCATCACACACCAGAGTCGATGGCTAATTGAAAAATGCACAATCTTTCCGTAATCCATCACACACCGGAGTCGATGGCTAATTGAATAATGCACAATCTTTTCGTAATCCATCACACACCGGAGTCGATGGCTAATTAAAAATGCACAATATTTCAGTAATCCATCATAATTAATACAGACATAATTGCGTGAGCGATCACCGTGCCTCAAAAGAAGCCAATTACATCTGATTGAAGTTTATACGACTTCAGTAGGCAATTGATGATTTGGCATAAAAGAAGTAAATTGCAACTGATACAAGTTCAGACGACTTCTGTATGTGGTTGATCATTCTGCCTCAACACAACCAATTGCAATTAAACGGGAGGGAATTGGTACCCTAACTTGTCGAATATTATACGGGTGGGAGTTGGCCGGGTGGGAGTTGGTCGGGTGGGAGTTTGCACGGGTGGGAGTTGGCACGGGTGGCAGTTGTCTGGGTCGCAGTTTTCTGGGTGGCAGTGGTCCGGGTGGGGGTTGTCCGGGTGGGAGTTTGCGGGTGGGAGTTGTCCTAGACTCACCTTATTCATCAAAGAAACAAGTTTCCAGGCATTACCTGAAATTGCGATTTTGATCACGCAACAAGCACGAACAAGTCAGTTACTGGATGGTCCTCCGGCTATCGCCGGGCGGGCCATATAAACTTTTAGTTGAAGAACCCCATGGCATTTTGCTAGAAATAAGACCATGAAAGTCTCAGTAACGAATAGTTGTTTCTCTGAAGATGAACAACTTTGTCGAATATGTATACGGATTATTAGCGTGGATTCTTTTATATGGACCGCGGGTATTTGATTCGCACGATATCGCCTAGAACAATTAGGAGATGTTGACTAATTTTGAGTCAACATGAAGTGATGGTGGCCATTTAAAATATAGGTCAACATTTTCAACTGCTCAACATTATTTTGACACAAACAAACTGAATGCTTTCACTTAGCTCCTTTACGTAGCTGAGAAATATAAAAGGAAAATCTTCCACCTCATTTGTCCGAGCTTTAACTGACGCATGACTAATTTCCTTTGTTTGATTTACTCAAAGTTAAAAATCAGCTTCAACATTTTTTACCCTTGATTGCTGGCAACTAAGATGCATAAACTGTGACAGCTGTACAGTAATAACTTGCTCCGTAGCCTTTGCTGTATTTCTGGAACATTCGTCAACCTTGTAGATATTAACCTGCTTCGATGAAAATCTTGCAGATCGTTTTTTCATCCATTTTTATTTCATAAGTGTGAGTACGAAGGAACAGTATTATTGTGCTGGTAGGTACGCCTCGTAGGTACGCATAGCATACTCATCGCTCTTCCAATATCGAAAACGTTGCGCTACGCAGTACTGGAAGTGTGTACTTCGCATCTTTCTCACAACATACTACACGACAGAAAGCATCGCAGAGGAGTGCAAAAATATGTAATCTACAAGAAAGTATATTAATACCAAAAAAAAACAACAAAAAAAAAAACAGCCACATTCGCGTTTGGTCTGATCCGAAAGCCCATCCTTAGTCTCGCGCACTGTCCGCACTCACCTTTCAGGTTCGTACTGCCAGTGCTGCAGGAGGATGCAGAATCCATCCATTCGTGTGGTTTTTATCATTTTACCATATTTCATTAAGGTGATACCCGATTACATTTGTTGCTTTTATTATGACGCAGGCCGTCCAGCGCTCCTCGGGGGAAAAATAGGTCATTTTGATTGGTCTTTAATTAAAAAAATAGTTTTAGTAGGTAGTTTACGCATCTAAAAAGTAACGTTTTATAAGGTTTGACGCTCTAAAATAATAGTTATATGTCTCCCCCTAAGGGAGACATATATAGCATTTGGTGTGTCCGTCCGTCCCTCCGTCCGTCCGTCCGTCCGTCTGTCCGCAGTTTGTTCTTATGAAATTAATGAGTCGATTTTTCTCAAAACATACATACTTATTGGGGTACATGTCTAGATGATGCCCGTGTTATATTTTTTTTCGTTTCCTCAAAAATTCTATTTTGGGCAAATTTTTGAACATAGGGGGGGGGGGGGGGGGGGTTCGTGCATTTTTTTTCACTTTGGCAGGCTATATCTCCAAAACAGTTTGTTGGATTAGGCTGAAACGTGGCAAGAACAACACACATATAGTGCAAATGTTTAATGCGAAGTTTTTCTTCATTTCCGCTAAAAATGGATTTTTGGCGAATTTTTAAATTTTTGATTTTGAACTTTTTTTGGCCATATTCTTGCGATATCTCCGAAACTGTTTGTTGGATTAGGCTGATACGTGGCAAGAACAACACACATATAGTGCAAATGTTTACTGCGAAGTTTTTTCTTCATTTCCGCTGAAAATATATTTTTGGCGAATTTTTAAATTTTTGATTTTGAACGTTTTTTGGCCATATTGTTGCGATATCTCCGAAACGGTTTGTTGGATTATTTGCTGAAACTTGGCAAGAAGAACTGTGTAAATGTTTACTGCGAAGTTTTTCTTCATTTCCGTGGAAAATGTATTTTTGGCGAATTTTTACATTTTTGATTTTTAGCCCAGCTTACGTTACACGTAAGCTGGGGTATTCCTATCGGTTTGCGGGCGGTGTCCGTTAGTTAGTTAGTTAGTTAGTTAGTTAGTTAGTTAGTTAGTTAGTTAGTTAGTTGTTTATTTAGTAAACTTTGGTTCAAAATGCATCTCCTCCTACAATTTTGAACCGATGTCATTTATTTTTGGTGTGAGGCATCCCTAAGGGGTCATGCATACGGCTTGTGCTTTTCTAGTCGATCGGGTGATTTTTGAATTTTTGGCGAATTTTTAAAGAAAAAATTTTAAAATGTATCTCCTCCTACATTTTTGACCCGATGTCATTTATTTTTGGTATGAGGCACCCCTAAAGGGTCGTGCATACGGCTTGTGCTTTTTTAGTCGATCGCGCAATTTTTGTATTTTTGGGGAATTTTTAAAGCAAAAATTTCGAAAATAATTCAAAATGCATCTGCTCCTACAATTTTGATTCCATGTCATTTATTTTTGGTGTGAGGCATCCCTAAGGAGTCGTGCATACGGCTTGTGCTTTTTTAGTCGATTGGGTGATTTTTGAATTTTAGGGGAATTTTTAAAGAAAAAAATTTAAAATGTGTCTCCTCCTACATTTTTGACCCGATGTGATTTATTTTTGGTATGAGGCACCCCTAAAGTGTCGTGCATACGGCTTGTGCTTTTCTAGTCGATCGGGTGATTTTTTAATTTTTGGAGAATTTTTGAAGAAAAAAATTTAAAATGTATCTCGTCCTACATTTTTGATCCGATGTCCTTTTTTTTTAGCCCAGTTGGCTTTTTAGCCAACAGGGCTATACAGATGGGGGCAAGTGTTTTTAACCTTCTACTGCATTAGGAAATTTTTTTATTTTTTGGTTTAAACCATTTTTGGCGATTTTATTGCCAATTCGGGCAAAATACGAAAAAACCTATCTAGTCCCTCATTTTTCATCGGAAGATTCCGAAATTTTTTATGAAGAAACTAGAACTAAGGGGTGAAAAAAGTACTTTTTTCGATTTTTGAATTTCGCCTTATTTTTGAATCTACTGAGCTTCAAAGTTTGCAACTTCTAAAAATTGGCAAATTTCCATTTTTTTTTCTTAACAAAGTAGTTAAAGTGGAATATCTTTTTTATTTTTCATCCGATTCGTTCCGAATTTTAAACGCGAGTTTTTAACCTTCTACTGCATTAGGAATTTTTTTTATTTTTTGGTTTAAACCATTTTTGGCGATTTTATTGCCAATTTGGGCAAAATACGAAAAAATCTATCTAGTCCCTCATTTTTCATCGGAAGATTCCGAAATTTGTTATGAAGAAACTAGAGGGGTGAAAAAAGTACATTTTTCGATTTTTGAATTTCGCCTTATTTTTGAATCTACTGAGCTTCGAAGTTTGCAGCTTTTAAAAAATTGGAAATTTCCATTTTTCTTCTTAAAAAAGCAAAGTTTCAATTTGCAGAGGGGCACAATATGTTACATGCAAGTGTTACATGCAAGTACTTCTGGTTTGACTTTAAAAGTGCAGGGATCAGTTCTATGACCCGAAAATATGATAAATGTGATATTTTTCGGGTAGGCGATAATAGGGAATATTGGGCGATAATGTAAGAAAATTGTAATTTTCGCTTTAAAAGTGCAGGAATCAATTCTATGTCCCGAAAATATGATAAATATAATATTTTTCGGGTGGGCGATAATAGGGAATATTGGGCGATAAAGCAAGAAAGTTGTAATTTTCGCTTTAAAAGTGCAGGAATAAATTTTATGACCCGAAAATATGATAAATATGATATTTTTCGTGTGGGCGATAATAGGGAACATTGGGCGATAATGCAAGAAAGTTGTAATTTTCGCTTTAAAAGTGCAGGAATCAATTCTGTGACCCGAAAATATGATAAATGTGATATTTTTCGGGTGGGCGATATCAGGGAATATTGGGCGAAAAAGCAAGAAAGTTGTAATTTTCGCTTTAAAAGTGCAGGAAACAATTCTATGACCCGAAAATATGATAAATATAATATTTTTCGGGTGGGCGATAATAGGGAACATTGGGCGATTATGCACGAAATTTGTAATTTTCGCTTTTAAAGTACAGGAATCAATTCTATGAACCGAAAATATGATAAATGTGATATTTTTCAGGTGGGTGATAATAGGGAATATTGGGCGATAATGTAAGAAGATTGTAATTTTCGCTTTAAAAGTGCAAGAATATATTCTGTGACCCGAAAATATGATAAATATGATATTTTTCGGATGGGCGATAATAGGGAATATTGGGCGATACTGCAAGAAAGTTGTAATTTTCGCTTTAAAAGTGCAGGAAACAATTCTAGGACCCGAAAATATGATAAATATAATATTTTTCGGGAGGGCGATAATAGGGAACATTGGGCGATAATGTAAGAAAGCTGTAGTTTTCGCTTTAAAATTGCAGGAATCAATTCTATGACCCGAAAATATGATAAATGTGCTATTTTTCGTGTGGGCGATAATAGGGAACATTGGGCGAAAATGCAAGAAAGTTGTAATTTTCGCTTTAAAAGTGCAGGTATCAATTCTGTGACCCGAAAATATGATCAATGTGATATTTTACGGGGGGACGATAACAGGGAATATTGGGCGATAAAGCAAGAAAGTTGTAATTTTCGCTTTAAAAGTGCAGGAAACAATTCTAGGACCCGAAAATATGATAAATGTAATATTTTTCGGGTGGGCGATAATAGGGAACGTTGGGCGATAATGTAAGAATGCTGTAGTTTTCGCTTTAAAATTGCAGGAATCAATTCTATGACCCGAAAATATGATAAATGTGCTATTTTTCGTGTGGGCGATAATAGGGAACATTGGGCGATAATGCAAGAAAGTTGTAATTTTCGCTTTAAAAGTGCAGGAATCAATTCTGTGACCCGAAAATATGATCAATGTGATATTTTACGGGGGGGGGGGGGGGGCGATAACAGGGAATATTGGGCGATAAAGCAAGAAAGTTGTAATTTTCGCTTTAAAAGTGCAGGAAACAATTCTAGGACCCGAAAATATGATAAATATAATATTTTTAGGGTGGGCGATAATAGGGAACATTGGGCGATAATGTAAGAAAGTTGTAATTTTCGCTTTAAAAGAGCAGGAATCAATTCTATGACACGAAAATATGATAAATATGATATTTTTCGGATAGCCGATGATAGGGAATATTTGGCGATAAAGCAAGAAAGTTGTAATTTTCGCTTTAAAAGTGCGAAAACAATTCAAGGACCCGAAAATATGATAAATATAATATTTTTCGGGTGGGCGATAATAGGGAACATTGGGCGATAATGTAAGAAAGTTTTAATTTTCGCTTTAAAAGGGCAGGAATCAATTCTAAAACCCGAAAATATGATATTTTTCGGATGGGCGATAATAGGGAATGTTGGGCGATAATGCAAGAAAGTTGTAATTTTCGCTTTAAAAGTGCAGGAATCAATTCTATGACCCGAAAATATGATAAATGTGATATTTTTCGGGTGGGCGATAATAGGGAATGTTGGGCGATAATGTAAGAAAATTGTAATTTTCGCTTTAAAAGTGCAGGAATCAATTCTGTGACCCTAAAATATGATAAATATGATATTTTTTCGGATGGTTGATAATAGGGAACATTGGGCGATAGTGCAAGAAAGTTGTAATTTTCGCTTTAAAAGTGCAGAAAACAATTCTATGACTACAAAATATGATAAATGTGATATTTTTCGGGTGGGCGATAATAGGGAACGTTGGGCGATAATGTAAGAAAGTTTTAATTTTCGCTTTAAAAGTGCAATAATCAATTCTATGACCCGAAAATATGATAAATATGATATTTTTCGTGTCGGCGATAATAGGGAACATTGGGCGATAATGCAAGAAAGTTGTAATTTTCGCTTTAAAAGTGCAGGAATCAATTCTATGACCCGAAAATATGATAAATGTGATAGTTTTCGGGTGGGCGATAATAGGGAATATTGGGCGATAATGCAAGAAAGTTGTAATTTTCGCTTTAAAAGTGCAGGGATCAATTCTATGTCCCGAAAATATGATAAATATGATATTTTTTGGATGGGCGATAATAGGGAACATTGGGCGATAATGCAAGAAAGTTGTAATTTTCGCTTTAAAAGTGCAGGAATGAATTCTATGACCCGAAAATATGATAAATGTGATACTTTTCGGGTGGGCGATAATAGGGAACATTGGGCGATAATGTAAGAAAGTTGTAATTTTCGCTTTAAAAGTGCAGGAGTCAATTCTATGACCCGAAAATATGATAAATGTGATATTTTTCGGGTAGGCGATAATAGGGAATATTGGGCGATAATGTAAGAAAGTTGTAATTTTCGCTTTAAAAGTGCAGGAGTCAATTCTATGACCCGAAAATATGATAAATGTGATATTTTTCGGGTGGGCGATAATAGGGAACATTGGTCGATAATGCAAGATAGTTGTAATTTTCGCTTTAAAAGTGCTGGAATAAATTCTATAACCCGAAAATATGATAAATATGATATTTTTCGTGTGGGCGATAATAGGGAACATTGGGCGATAATGCAGTAAAGTTGTAATTTTCGCTTTAAAAGTGCAGAGATCAATTCTGTGACCCGAAAATATGATAAATGTGATATATTTCGGGTGGGCGATATCAGGGAATATTGGGCCAAAAAGCAAGAAAGTTGTAATTTCGCTTTAAAAGTGCAGGAAACAATTCTAGGACCCGAAAATATGATAAAAATAATATTTTTTCGGGTGGGCGATAATAGGGAACATTGGGCGATAATGTAAGAAAGTTGTAATTTTCGCTTTTAAAGTGCAGGAAGCAATTATATGACCCGACAATATGATAAATGTGATATTTTTCGGGTGGTCGATAGCCTCTTTTTCATTTTTCCCACGCAAATTAAAATTAATTAGGGTCCACATATTTTTGACGAACCCCCCGCTTTGAAGTTTACCAGGGCATTTGAAGTACGCCTGTCAGGGTAGACTATCCACGGTCTGGATATACCTCACCCGATCATTTGTCGATTTTTAATTAAACGCTGGCCTAGTACCACCCTGGATAGGAATCCACGTTTAAGTAATCGTATGCAACAAAAGGCTCGAGATAAGTGCATATAAGAAAGGACGTTATTTAAATTTTGGAGTTCTACTTTTCTTTGATATCAAATTAAATTGGAGAAAAATTCCTGTTTTTACATATATATTTTTATTTGACCAATATCGTACCGTGTTCTGGATAGGATGTTCCAAAACTGTATGCACATTTTTATACTCAACACAACACAAGTAAATAAACATGCGCATTGATCCGAAATAAGAACCGCACATCAACGCAAGGTAAATAAACATGCGCACTGATCCGAAATGCAAACCGTACATCAACGCAAGTTAAATAAACATGCGCACTGGTCCGAAAAAAGAACCGCACATCAACGCCACTTAAATAAACGTGTGGAGTGGTTCGAAATGTGAACCACGCGCCAACGCAAGTTAAACAAACATTTTTACTGGTCCAGAATAAGAACTTCGCATCAATACAAGTTCAATAAACGTGCGCACTGGTCCGATATTCGAACCGCGCGTCAACGCAAGTTAAATAAATATGCGCAATGGCCCGAAATTCGAATTGCTCATCAACGCAAGTTGAATAAACATGCGCACTGGTCCAAAATGCAAACCGCGCACCAATGCAAGTTAAATAAACATATACACACGTCCAAAATAAGCACCGTGCAAGTTAGATAAACATGCAAACTCTTCCGAAATGCGAACCGCGCATCAAGACAACCTAAGGAAACTTGTGCACTTGTCCAAAATAAGAACGTAAGTAATATAAACATGCGCATTGGTCTGGAATAAGAACCGCGCATTAATCTTTATTAAGTTAAATAAACATGTGCACTGTTCTAAAATGAGAGCCGCGCATCAACGCAAATTAAATAAACATGCGCACTTGTCTGAATTAGAACCGCGCATTGAGGCAAGTTACATAAATATGCGCACTGGTCCGAAATGCGAGCGTTGTTTGAAGGTATCTATGGCAAACTATCCAGTCTACCAGATATACAAAAAATCTGTTCCCCATTTTTCTGGGATAGAAATCTTTGTATGCATTTATCGGTCTATGTTCTGGTCCGGTGCTAAATTAATTATTGAGCTAGCTCTTTGCCGTCTCATCTTTTGAAGCTTGATATTTCAGGGAAATTCCTTCGCTCATGCACGCTGGAATGGGTCTTATTGCGTTTCGTAAGCTGGGACTTTGTCCTTGGACAAACTTGTTACTTTTTTTGGCCATATTGTTGCGATATCTCCCAAACAGTTTGTAGGATTAGGATGAAACGTGGCAAGAAGAACCCACATATAGTGCAAATGTTTACTGCGAAGAATTTCTTCATTTCCTGTGAAAATGTATTTTTGGCGATTTTTTTAATTTTAGAATTTTTACTTTTTTGGCCATATTGTTGCGACATCTCAGAAACAGTTTGTTCCTTTAGGCTGAAACATGGCAAGAAGAACCCATATGTAGTCGAAATGTTTACTGCGAAGTTTTTCTTCATGCATTTTCTGTAAAAATGTATTTTTGGCGATTTTTTCAATTTTTTGGGCTCGCCAATGTTGTATCTTAAGCAAGGAATTTTTTCCACGTGACTGATTGGGGGGCGGGGGATACATGTCCGTTCTTTTTAATAAAAAACTGGCCAATCTAGTTTTAATAGGGTTAACTTAAAGGTTTTTTTTTAACATATTTTAATAAGTTTTTCGATTTTAATAGTTTTAATTTATATACAATAAATATATTAATTTAAACAATACAGATATTCCTTTTTTAGCCCAGCTTACGTTACACGTAAGCTGGGGTATTCCTATCGGTTTGCGGGCGGTGTCCGTTAGTTAGTTAGTTAGTTAGTTAGTTGTTTATTTAGTAAACTTTGGTTCAAAATGCATCTCCTCCTACAATTTTGAACCGATGTCATTTATTTTTGGTATGAGGCATCCCAAAGCGGTCATGCATACGGCTTGTGCTTTTTTAGTTGATCGGGTTATTTTTGAATTTTTGGCGAATTTTTAAACAAAAAATTTTAAAATGTATCTCCTCCTACATTTTTTATCCGATTTCATTTATTTTTGGTATGAGGCACCCCTAAAGTGTCGTGCATACGGCTTGTGTTTTTATAGTCGATCGGACAATTTTTGTATTTTTGGGGAATTTTTTAAGCAAAAATTTCAAAAATAGTTCAAAATGCATCTACTCCTACAAATTTGATTCGATGTAATTTATTTTTGGTGTGAGGCATCCCTATGGAATCGTGCATACGGCTTGTGCTTTTTTAGTCGATCGGGTGATTTTTGAATTTTTTGGGAATTTTTAAAGAAAAAAATTTAAAATGTATCTTCGCCTACATTTTTGACCCGATGTCATTTATTTTTGGTATGAGACACCCCTAAAGGGTCGTGCATACGTCTTGTGCTTTTTTAGTTGATCGGACAATTTTTGTATTTTGGGGGAATTTTTAACGCAAAAATTTCGAAAATAATTCAAAATGCATCTACTCCTACAGTTTTGATTCGATGTCATTTATTTTTGGTGTGAGGCATTCCTAAGGGGTCGTGCATACGGCTTGTGCTTTTTTAGTCGATCGGGTGATTTTTGAATTTTTGGGGAATTTTTAAATAAAAAATTTTAAAATGTGTCTCCTCCTACATTTTTGACCGGATGTGATTTATTTTTGGTATGAGGCACCTCTAAAGGGTCGCGCATACGGCTTGTGCTTTTTAGTCGATCGGACAATTTTTGTATTTTTAGGGAGCTTTTGAAGAAAAAAACTTCAAAATGCATTTCCCCCTACAGTTTTGATCTTTCTCTTTTTTTTTTTTTGGGGGGGGGGGGGGTGGGGTGGTTTGAGGCATCCCTAAAGGGTTGAGCATACGGCTTGCGCTTTTTAGTCGATCCGACAATTTCTGTATTTTTAGGGAATTTTTGAAGAAAAACTTCAAAATGCATTTCCTCCTACAGTTTTTATCCGATTTCATTTATTTTTGGTATGAGGCATCCCTATGGGGTCGCGCATACGGCTTGTGCTATTTGACTCGACTTGGGAATTTTTAATTTCGGGGGGGAGGGGGGGGGGGAATTTTTGATGAAAATACCTCAAAATGCATCTTCTCCTGCAGTTTTGATCAGACATCATTTATTTTGGGGCTGAGGCATGCTTAGGGTGTCGTGAATACGGCTTGTGCTTTTCGAGTCGATCAGAATTTTGGGGGAATTTTTGAAGAAAAAACTTCAAAATGCATTTCCTCCTACAGTTTTTATCAGATTTCATTGATTTTTGATATAAGCCGTGTTTAGGGGGTCATCATACGGCTTGTGCTTTTTGAGTGAATTGGAGAACTTTTGAATTTTTTTCGGAATTTTTGAAAAAAAATTAAATGAATCTCCTCCTACAGCGCATAAACGTAAGTTAAATGAACTTGCGCAGTAGTCAGATTTAACATCGACGCAAGTTAAATAAACATTCGCGGTAGTCCAAATTAAGCACTGCGCATCGATGCAAGTTAAATAAACATGCGCATTGGTCCGAAATGTGAACCGCGCATCAACGGAAGATAAACATGCGAACTGGTCCAAAATAAGCACTGCGCATCAACGCAAGTTAAATAAACCTGCGCACCGGTCCGAAAAAAGAACTACGCATCGACGCAATTTGAATAGATGTGCGCAGTGGTCCGAAATGCGGATCGAGCATCAACACAACCTAAAGAAACATGCGCACTGGTCCGAAATGCGAACCGCACATCGAGGCAAGTTAAATAAACATGCGCAGTGGTCCGAAATGCGAACCGCGCATCAACGCAAGTTAAATAAATATGCACACTGGTCCGAAAAAAGAACCGCGCATCAACGCAACCCAAAGAAACATGCGCACTGGTCTGCAATGAAAACCACACATCAACGTTAAATAAACATGGGCAATGGCCGGAAATGCGAACCGCGCATCGGCGGAAGTTAAATAAACATGCGATCCGATCCAAAATAAGCACCGCACATCAACGCAAGTTAAACACGCATCGACGCAAGTTGAATAAACATGCGCATTGGTCTGAGATGAGAACCGCGCATCAACGCAAGTTAATAAACATGCGCAGTGGTCCGAAGAAAGAACCACGAATCGACGCAAGTTGAATAGACATAAGAGTCGGGCATCGACGGGACTTAAATAAACATGCGTTCTGGTCAGAAATGCAATTCCCGTGTCAACGCAAGTTATGTGAACCTACGCACTGGTCCGAAATGCGAACCTCGCATCAACGCAACCTAAAGAAACAGGTACACTGCTCCGAATTCCGAACCGCACATCAGCGCAAGTTAAATACACATTTGCATTAGTCCAAAATAAGTACCGAGCATCAACACAAGTTAAATAAATATGCGCACTGGTCCAAAATGCAAACCACGCATCAACACAAAACAAGCTATTATTTAAAATAAGAATATGTCAAGCAAATAAGAAATATTATTATTTTTAGCGCAATTACTTGTTTGCTGTGTTATGATAAATTGTTTAAACGTAACACCTTGAGTGAAAGTAATGTGTCAGAATAGCCTACTCTATTTTGTAGTCGTATATACACGGAATATACGACATTTCAATGTTCGGTCGTATATACACGGAATATACGACTTTCAGTGCTCGGTAGTATATACACGGAATATACTACTTTCAATATTTGGCAGTATATATACATGGAATATGCGACTTTTCAAATTGCGGTCGTATATACACGGAATATACAACTTTTCAAATTTATAACATCACTTTTTTAATTTGAGGAAGTGAGTATACACATAAGAAAGGTTATAAGACTTAAAACCTTTAAAAAATATGAAGAAATCAATTTTTCTAAACTTTATCAGCAAACAAAGTCAAATTGATAGGTTGATTATATACTAATCGGTTTATCGTGTTTGTGGTGTGTAAAATGATGTTAAGTGTAACTTTTAAAAATTATTGCACAAACACTGGAGTAAATAATTCTACACTAAAATGATCTTGAAGTAAGCGCCTAATACGTTCTGGACTTTTTTGCGCTGGTGTCAACATAAACAACGCTAGCAACACAGTCGTAACTCTCCACGACCCGAACTAGTTCACTTCGTTACCAGTACTTTTACCACTAAACACTACTTTGAAATATATAAAACTTTAACAATTATTTTAATACCAACTTTCTGATATTTCACCAATAACTACATTCAAAACGCTAAAAATTAGCCATTTTCCCTTATTTTTGTGAATAAATTTCTACGCATCTGCCAAGGCAACATGTAAACAACCGCCATTTTCAAATACGAACATTAAATATGCATTTGATTCTTAAAGGTTTTGGGACGTTGTTCAAACCTCCCACAGCTGAAAACGACAATATTATTAAATTTAGTAACTATATTCGTACCATAAAAAGGTAATTTGGTAAATTAAACGAGAATTAAACGAGAAACATTAGAACCTCAGCTGGTCACGAATCCCAGCTATCACGAATTATCACCCATAATTTTAACTTAAAATTTCCCCCTTAAAACGGTCTTAATTTCTAAAATAAATGTCGTGTAATATTTTTCAATACCCATTTTAGTTATTCCCGGCATATGAAATACAAAAAAACGTATTTAAAGATCCTAAAATGGAATTTAAAATAGTTTAGAATTACTTCTGGTTTTCACAGAACCGCCAAAACACACGTTTTAAATAGCCGTTTAATCGTAAAAATACTGTTTATATGCCTAAAAATTTAATAAATACCAAAACTACAAAGCATGATGCGCCTGAATTATAAACAAAATCATTTTTTTAAATAGTTTTCTACGAGTTTCATGAGTTTTGAACATGGCTTTCCCAGTCAGAATGGCAAAATTTTAACGTTCGAGTAAAAGTCTCGATGGGACTTGAACCCCAGACCAAGCGATTTGAAGTCCCACGCTCTATCAACCACACCACTGGACAAGTTGTACGACTGAGACCTGTCATTGTAATACACGTAAAAAATCAATATTTCAGTCCTGGACGAAATTCACATTATATTGCATCCTTACCACAACCGCAATTTGGAAAGTCGTATATTCCTTGTATATACGACTGAACATTGAAAGTCGTATATTCCTTGTATATACGACTGAACATTGAAAGTCGTATATTCCTTGTATATACGACTGAACATTGAAAGTCGCATATTCCGTGTACATACGACTGAACATTGAAAGTCGTATAATCCTTGTATATACGACTGAACATTAAAAGTCGTATATTCCGTGTATATAAGACCACTAAATAAAGTAGAAAAATTTTACACATCACTTTCACTTACGGTTTTACCTTTATATAATTTACTATAACGCCAGTTACTAATTGCCAATAAGCAATTGCTCTGAAAAAAAAACAGGGTTTCTTATTTACTTGACATATTCTTATTTTAAATAATAGCTTGTTACAAGTTAAATAAACATGCGCACTGGTGGAAAATGCGAAATGCACATTAACGCAAGCTAAATAAACAAACACACTGGTCAGAAATGGAAACCGAGCTTTAACGCAAGTTAAATAAACATGCGCACTGGTTAGAAATGCGAACTGCGCATTAACGCAAGTTAAATAGCGTGCGCACTATTCAAAATAAGAACTGCGTATCAACGCAACTTTAATAAACATGCGCGCTGGTCCAGAATAAGAACCGCGCATCAACTCAAATTAAAGAAATGTACGCATTGGCCTCAAATTAGAACCGCACATCTACACACGTTAAATAAACATGCGCAGTGGTTCGAAATACGAACCACGCGCCAACGGAAGTTAAATAAACATTTGCACCGGTCCAAAATAAGCACCGCGCATCAACGCAAGTTAAATAAACATGCGCACTGGTCCGAAATTCGAACCGCGCATCAATACAAGTTAAATAAACATGCGCACTGGTACAAAATGCGAACCGCTCATCAACGCAAGCTAAATAAACAAACACACTGGTCAGAAATAGGAACCGAGCATTAACGCAAGTTAAATAAGCATTTGCACTGGTCCAAAATATACACCGCGTATCAACGCAAGTTAAATAAACATGCGCAATGGTCCGAAATTCGAACTGCTCATCAACGCAAGTTGAATAAACATGCGCACTGGTCCAAAATGCAAACCGCGCACCAACGCAAGTTAGATTAACATATGCACACGTCCAAAATAAGCACCGTGCAAGTTAGATAAACATGCAAACTCTTCCGAAATGCGATCCGCGCATCAAGGCAACCTAAGGAAACTTGTGCACTTGTCCAAAATAAGTACCGCTCATCAACGCAAGTAAAATAAACATGCGCATTGGTCTGGAATAAGAACCGCGCATTAACCTTTATTATGTTAAATAAACATGTGCACTGTTCCAAAATGAGAGCCGCGCATAAACGCAAATTAAATAAACATGCGCACTTGTCTGAATAAGAACCGCGCATCGAGGTAAGTTACATAAATATGCGCACTGGTCCGAAGTGCGAGCGTTGTTTGAAGGTATCTATGGCAGACTATCCAGTCTACCAGAGATACAAAAAATCTGTTCCCCATTTTTCTGGGAAAGAAATCTATGTTCTGGTTCGGTGCTAAATTAATTATTGAGCTAGCTCTTTGCCGTCTCATTTTTTGAAGCCCGATATTTCAGAGAAATTCCTTCGCTCATGCACGCTGGAATCTGTCTTATTGCTTTTCGTAAGCTGGGACTTTGTCCTTGGACAAACTTGTTTCATTATTTCACCATTTCTCTGTTGCAGACTCAATAAATAACTTATTTTCTTACCTTATAAATAGAAAAATACGAAAACATTAAAAATGCAAATAAATTTTTAAAAATTTTTAATTTCAATAGGTTATTCAACACTGAACTACCGAGATTTTAATAAACAATCAAATGTTAATTAAATTTTTCAATATTTTTTATTTTCAAGATAAGAATTTACATCATTATTTTCACCCTTTGGTATAAGAAAAATGTGGCATTGATTTCTGTGACATTTGTTATCGGTAGTCTATTCTGGAATAGCCTACCAAAAAATATCTGGTTTCTTATTTGCTTCAAAATTCTTATTTTAAATAATAGTGTTAATAGGCCAAAAGATCAATATGGAGTCAAAAAAATAGGTTTAAAAGGTCATTTTCGCGAAGAAAAGGTCAATTTTGAAAAAAATAGGTTTAATAGGTTCTGCTGGAAGGCCTGATGACGTCAACGAATTTTCATTTTACATTAGATATATTGACCAGTTCTCCGCCAATCAAATTTCCTGACACAGACTAGTCATATAATAATTTGTTTTTCGGAAATTTTTTTAACTTTCTATTTTGTTAACCAGATTACGGTAAAGCCGAACCACTTGGGGTGGTCTTACCAAGGGTCCATACTGATCAACGTCTGTTTTTTTTTGTTCGTGTTATGTTAGTAATCCCTCGAAATTACGAACACGATACGGGTGCAAACCCATGTGGTAAATGCCTTTACGAGAGAATGACTTGCATGTTGCAGATGAAGTGGTGCGCATGGGCAGCCGTGTATTGTGCATTCATTAGTTTCTCCAATTCGCGCTCTTCTGAAGACACCAAGCAAATGCTCAGCGGATTTATGTAAGCATGTTCACCGTTGCCAACTCTCAAGCATATTTTTTGTACCTTGAAATACGTCAGTTAGAAGAGATTGAAAAAAAAAAAACACAAGAAAAACAGCCCAAAAAATAAAATAATAATAATAATAAAAATAGCAGTTTGCTATTGATAGTATGGAACCAAAATGGTTTGTACGGTCCGTTTTCTTTTGACATCTTGTCACCAGCAGACATCTGTTTGAAATAGAATATTCCTATCTTTAGCCCGCAGGCTTTAGTGTTTTCTTGAAAGTACAGTGGTTAATGAGCGATGAGCATGTAAATCAGCCCATGGTACGGTACCTACTCAAAATAAAACTGAAAGAAATTCAAAATGACATGGGTTTCTCATCATTTCTATTCCCAGGTTGTCAATATCAGCCGTTGTGATGTCATACCTCCAGAACCCACAGCCTATGCAGCCCCCATGGTGATCCACCCGCAGTCTTTAGGTGCAATAAAATCAACCCTAGTCGGCCTGTAATCGTCGAACGTTTTCATTTTCCAATCACACGACGTTTTTATGACCAATCACTTTGTTACATGTAACTGAAATTATCTAATAGTAGAGGCAAAGTTGACCGAGTTAGATAATTCAAAAGTTTTCTTTTCGTGGTTTATAGTAGCTAAATATGGAGCACCCCCTCTGATTGTCACTGTAACAAAGTACCATCTTGTCATGGAGAAATCAGAACGCGTGTATATAAAAAGAGAGAAAGCGAAAAAAAAAAAACAACGAAAACAGGTCATATCTGTGGTTTGGCATGTAGATGTAGATTCTTTGTGATTTGTTACTATTTAGTGGCAGAGTATATGATTGTGTGAAATAAATAAAACAAATCGTCTCTTCGTGTTTTCTCTGTGGCTTTTCATTCCGTAGTTTGTTACATGCAAAACTATACAATATTATAATACAAATGCAACTATATATACGCAAAATCAAGTTTTCTGTTAAACTTGTTTTGGACTTTGGCATTCCATAAATGAGAAAACCAGAATGTCAGGCGTGGAATATCGAAGCATATTTACAACATCCTTGGATTTATTTTCGAAAACAATCGACAGTAGTTCGGTAATAACAAAGGAGTCTTCCCAAAAGACATTTTTGGAACAGTTCTACAAATGTTGTGTCTTTATGCTACAATATTTTAAGGGCGCTTCACAAACGCCTATTTTACTTGATATTACAAACAGTATTATCACCTCTGCCATCACCTAACTGTTACACTGACAATTCTAACATCGTCATGGGGTTTGTCAGTTTTGGGATGCGTTTTCAGTTTGCTAATGTTTTGGCACACCTCCATTCCTCGTGTGACGCGACCAAAAACTGTGTGCTTGTTGTCCAGCCACGGCTGAAAAATACCAGTGTGAGACCTCTATATATTATACATAGCATAAAAAGATGTATCACTTGAAGTGGGTTGATATTTCAGAATAAACATTATTTAAACATTTATTTCAGAACTCCTATTTTAAGATTCAGCCTTTTTTCAAGTCTCAGACTGGAAGGAATTCGAAATCCATAACTACATTTTATTACGAGTTTAAGGTGGCAGTTACATAACAAGCATTAAAACCAGAGCAACCAGCACAAGCACAAAAAACTCTGCATACAGGGTTATATTACACTTTCAATCGCTACTATTTAGTTTCTTGTTTATGTAAACAATACAAATGTCTCGTCGACCACACCCATAGTTCTCCAATACCTACTTCCAATTTTGAGTTACATAACACGTATTAAAATCAGCACGTAATTATGTATTTGCGCAATAAACGTAGTGACTTACTGTGGGGACTACAGTCACGAAGAACTGTGAACCGTTAGTATTTGGCCCTGCATTTGCCATGCTGAGGGTGTACGGGCGGTCGTGTTTGAGATTTGGATGAAATTCATCTTCAAATTCACCGCCCCATATCGATTCACCTCCTGTGCCATTACCTAACAAAACAAATTGAATTTAAATAGTATACTGTCGAGGTTATAGGACTTCCTGCTCGATGTTTGCCAGTATGTAACTATCATCAGTAACTGATAAAAAGTGCCACAAAGATAATAAACTGCCAACAAGGTAATAAACAGAGACAACAACATCAAAGATAACATGGCTTAAAACACTTTTGTAACATTTAGCTTGCCAGACCTGAGAATCAGCAAACTGAAGACATATTCAAAGAAGAATTCGCCGAAACGTGTTGTAACAGGACATAATGCCGTAAAAAAATGACCGAAATACCCGAAGTTTCGGTTCGGGGACCGATTGTGAGCCCTAATTCAAAGCAAATGAGACCATTCAGACTTCCAGACTGATTTGAAGAACATGAGTGCTTTCATAAAACGATATTTTTATGGTATTTACGTGAATATTTTTAAGAAGCATATGTAAAAGTACACATGAAGTAAAGGAGTGGAACAAACCATCAGGATCCCCGGTCTGTATCATGAACCCTTTGATGACGCGATGGAAAATGTGTCCATTATAATAACCATTCCGCGAGTGCACGCAAAAATTCTCCACTGTCTTTGGGCACCTGAAGATGAATTAAAATTAAAAATGTGTTCGTTGGAAAACGGCAATCAAAATGGCCCAAAGAGATGCCCATAACTGTAAATAGTTTGATAGCCCCGAGCGATAATATGGCCACGAACATCTACAAGACGAATAAAATCCGTTAACACGCATTTGCCTAATCGCACTCACAATAAAGGTCTATTGTGACGTTTTACAGCCTGCCAAGGTCACAAAAACCTGACCAGCCCAAGAAGTTATCGCATGGAACGCCAACATGGATTCTGACTAAACCCGTGTGCGAACGAAGGTGGAAAGGAAAAATAAATAAATATGTTCACTCTTTTGGGTAGAGCTTGATGTGAATGTCTCCCATGGAAGTGTGCAGCACAGCGGTGTCCGAAATCCTTGTATACGTCACGTCCTACAACACACAGGCAACTGTCAACTGGCCACGCTATTCGCTGACTTATTCACACATTGTTTCGAACTTTACATTTTTGTCAACTTAACACAGCCAATTTTGAAACTGATATATATTTTGGTGTATTTGAATACACAAAAAATCTGAGCTGTACGTTAAAAAAATATGTCAAATGCTTTGTTTTTAAATAAATACAAACCCATGACGAACTTTTTTTTAAAACGAGTACTACCTGTGTAGCGGCCGCAGTTTCTTCTTTGGATGGCTTCTCGTTGAAAACGTCGCGGTCTGTATCTCCACTGAATTAAAGAATAAACTAAACGGAATGTACAACATCTGAAGTAGTTATTCCTTAATTAGTATCCTGTAGCACAACAGAAAACACTTTCTAAAATGACGTGAGTGAAATTATTCAGCTGACTTTCATAAAAAATCTGTAACTGTTCAGCGTTTAGAAAGTGAAGGTAATTTACTACAGCACAGAGTACTTGGCTTGGATTGCTCACAAATATCAAAATCAACACCCTGTTACATGTTTCTGCTGAATCCCTAATTATATTTATCTATCTACCAAACATTGAGATATGGCCTCATAAAGAGCGCCTCAAAAATCCGAAAAAAAGTAAGTGACTGCTTACATAATGTCACTTGGTTCCCGCCGCGAGAAAATGTAGAACCTGTTCTTTTTGAGCGCTGTACAGAACAGCGTTGGGTCCGCGGTAGCAGTCTGTAGTAGCGGGTTACTGGCTACCTCCATTTCCAGGGTATTCGCCGCTTTGGCCTTGTTGGCAGTGCCCTGGAAGAGAGCCACTTGCAGGAAGCGCGCGTTCTCCGTCTTGCCCAGGCTCAGCATACAGCGGTTCGTAGTCAGGTTGATGACTGCAAGTCACCCGGAACAACCACATGCATGCTATTTTACGTGTTGCAGCGAGTGCAAGCTTTTTGGAGGGAAGATAAATTGGGATGAATTCTTCTTTCTGGGTCATTACCCAGTGCACGAACGTGTCACTCTGAGGGGAAACAATCAAATTTACCCGTTCTGTTCACAAATCCAGCTTGGAGAACAATGACAAGTTGTAGCTTCTCAAACTGAAGCTAGCATTATCTTATTTCGTTATACTTTATCAACTTTATTTTTCTTCCAGCACTTTTTATAAATTTTGTAAAAATAGAAATTTTAAAAATATACTATTGGCCGATTCACAACTTAAGTCTAGACCTGGTCCGAAACCGGGTTTCAAACCCAGTCTAGGAAGGGTTTTGTCAGTTTATACAGATATAGAAGTTCACATAAGAATGTGGTCTGGGCCGAGGCTGTGAAATTCACTATGGTCTGAAAAACAGTCTTAACCGCGGTCTAGACTGAGTTTGCTCTAAACCTGGTCTATACTTAAGTTGTGAAACTGGCCGACAGTGTTTAATGTACTTTTTAGTTTTTTTTTGTTTAATTAGCTGTGTTAAATATTATTCAAGTCATTGCTGTTACATTGAAGAATATTGACTTGAAGTTTGATAAGTAAATTATACCTTTCACGCCAAGCATAGTTGAATACAAAATAAAATTTCCACTTTCGTCGAATACTGAAAAACAAAAATTAATCTCTTACACAAAATGTCGAGCACATTTTAACCATTTTTGGCGTTTATATTATGGGCTTTTGCTTAAACCATCAAAGCAAGCTAAACCAGCGTAATTCTGTAAGCTATTGGAGGATTGCAATACAACCCCCTCCCCCCCCCCCCCACCCCAAACAATGCTGCACGGTGTCACTCAAAAGACATCACGTTTGCCCGGATATGGGAAAATTACACGCAAGAAAAGCAAAACTGGAGAAAAAAGTTTTTTGGTATGCCAGCGATGACTGATTTACAGAAACTTCAAACAAGTCTTCAATCGAAAACCGTGTTGTTTTTGAAATGACTTGGTCACAAATGAAACTTGATCTTGGTGGTTCTGTTAGCTAAATTTGAAATAAGAACTTGCAGCTGTTTACAAATCACTGTGGGTTAAGCAAACCTAGCTACTTACTTATATTGCATAAATTATAAGCATCGGACTTTTCTAAGTCTCGTTCTATTGCTATTCTGCGGCCAAACTCCATATTGGGTACTTGTTGCTTCATCTGCAAAATGTTGACATTCATGCAAGGGCTTTATATATTATAATTATTACATACTAAAACATTAGAAAACTGGTGGGTTCAGTTTGAGCAAGAACGGCGAATCCTGGAAACAGCTACCCAAAGGTTGTTCAGGTTTTCGCCTGTTGACCATTGTGAGATGTCAATGGGTCGAAATGCTCCTTAAGATTGCGGTCAGCGTGTGTTTGTCTGGGACCTTTATTTCTCTAACTGTAAGTGGGGAAGTCTGGCATAGCTGCACATTTGTTTTCTCCTTACCAGCCCCGCATGCTTTTTTTATCTCTTAAGCGCTGGATTACTACGGAGAAAGACCTTAAACTCCGCCATCATCACACACGACATAGAGACACTTCCTTTCGTACATCGCAATACTCAGCGCTACTGGTTTCTTACCTGCTGCAAGTCAGTGAACTGCTTCAAAGATTCATCCAGAACCTTTGACAATTTTCCTGTCAGAAATTTGAATATTCTGATCTGAAATATTAAACGAAAGCACAGCATTGCTTATATCGGTTTGACCAGACCCAGACTTCACATTTAAATGAACACAAACACGTACCATTTTCAAACTGGTTTGCTTTCTGCAAATAAACCAAAAAGCCACTATAAGCAAAACAAAGACTGACAGTTCAAAGACTTTCCACCATTTCAGTTCTTCAGATATCTGAACAAAAACGGTAACTCGTGGACACTTTAAACGGAACACAAAACAGCAGACCAACGCGTGGAAATATTAATCACAAAATGTTTCTTTTACAAATCAGTGAGGCAGGATCCCCCGTGTAACACATAATGTCATTGGATGTCAATAAATTCAGTGAAATTGAACACCCCGCATTGCCTAACAATTTTTCGTCGATTTCAAAAAATAAGACGACGTTGCATATCCACAGTATATACATATTTTCACTGCATAAAATTTCAGAACGCTGGACCGAATATTTTTAGAGAACTCGTCTGGACAAAACCTATCTCCGTGCTAACAAATTTCCTGAAAAAACAGCCATTTTTGACAAGTCGTATTTTTGAGAATTTTTAGCCGATTTCAAAAATAATACAACGTTGCACACCTTCAATATATGTTCTGACGGTATGCCAAAGGAAAAAGATATACGACAATACTTTCGGAGATCTAGCCCGGACCCGAGGGCGAACGAAAGCGGACAGACAGACGAACAGACGGACAAGCCGAAAAACATACTTCCTCGTTACGCGGGGGATAACAAATGTATTACGCTTACTTTTCTGTCTTTCGCTATTGTTGCCATGAGCTTGCCGTTGGGAGAGAACGCAATTCCCGTTGCCGTAGTTTTACACTGCAATAAAACACAATCCATGCCGCCGCTACTGTATTGACACTGTGTGTATGTAGTCTGTATGAGTATTCACAAGAAACCAGCTAAATTAGAAACTTTCATAGATTACAGGTAACTATCTTGCAAACAGGAAGTGGGTGGCAATTTATAAGAAAATGTGACCGCTCAGAGTTCGAGGACGGGAATTAGGTGTCCCTTTAAGGAGTGTTTGGACAACTCGGCCCATTACCAACTCGGTCCACACAAACTCGACCCATCGCGAAAGACGACTCGGCCCAACTTTTGGACAACTCGGCCCATTCATTAAAGACGACCAAATTACCAACTTGGCCCAAAAAATTTTATCGAAAATTTTCTCCAAATATGTGAGTTTTTTTAGTGTCTTTTATGGAAAAGGTCTTAAAACTTTGTGCATTGTCGATTACGCACGTGTCAGGAGAAAAACCACTTATAATTGTGAATAACAGTATGAGATTATTACACAGAAAAAAAAACTTTTTACCAGGGGTTTGGACATGTCGGTACCTAACTGAGTAGGCACCAAACAGTCCGTAGTTTTTGAATAAGTCAGCGCCACTTTCTGTGGGCAAGCTGGAACTACGCTTTCAAAGTCGGCACCAAATATTAAATATTTCTATACACCATTTTAATTGTGGAAAAAAATCGTAAGGTTCCCAGCACCAATTTTAAAATCTCGGCGCCAAAAACCACAGGTTTTAATGCTATCAAAAAACTCTTGTTCATAACAATGACAGAATTATTTGGACACCATTTATAAAAAAATTATAATTTACTTATGTACTCTGTGTGATTTTAAGATGAGAAATGTTTTTTTTTTCACAGCGATGACAGAGCTTTTTTGACACCTTTATATGCTCTGTGATTGTCAGATGACAAGTTTCATTGCACATCAATGGAGCTCAGGTGCTGCCTTTGATTGAAATGAACAGCAATTATTCAGTTCAGTCCATGCAGCGAATCTTACCTTCGCAAAATCATACAAATCTGTGTCCAACTTGGACTCAAACTGGACGGCTTTTGGAAAAGCGTAGTCATAACGCGGCCCATTCCAGTACTCCAACATACCACTGGTGTCGATAGAGACGGCCGTGTTATACACCGTGTTATACTTTTGAAAACACAGAAAGTACATGAACATGCAGGGGGTTTCCTAGTACACATGCAGCTATAAAGCAATGGCTTTGTGACTAGTGGCATCGTTTCAGTGAGGATGCGAAGAATGTGCAAATGTTACTCCTGCATTAAACTGACATACCGCGAATAGCAATTGCTGTATGAATCAACTGGAAGCTTAAAAGTTACGTGTGAGACATCAAAATACCGTTACTTTAAGGTTTATAACAGATACTTATTTACAAGTAAAAATTGTAACGCTGCCTTTTGAAATATGAAGCAATTTTGCCAAACTAATTGAAAAAAAAAACAAGAAACCGGATGGAACCGCAAGGTTTAAAAAAAGCGACTAACCCGAATGAGTGCCAAGGGTTTTTCATGAAGATTATCCAGAACGTGTAGTGGTTCTTTAGATCCTCGGCCGTCGTAAATTCGAATCTTGCCTGCCTCCTTCTCCGTGCTAAAAAGACAATAAAAAGTGTGCTAGGAAGAAGTCCAGGCGTGCACTGCATAAACTTGGCCATCCAAAAAATGTTTTAAATGACGGTCTTTATTTAATATCATTTTAGGTGGAATAAGTGTTCAATGAACGGGTACTGACATTGCCACAGCGGCGATCGGATCCCCCGGTGAATACACCCAGCAACACGTGTGTGGCACGTAATCCAACTTCACCATATTGATCATGTCTGAAACACAATTTCAATAAAAAGGTGGATGAAGCGGTGACCTGCAGGTGTGACGGTTTGATGTCCCCAGTAATAACAATAAACTTTACGTATGTTGCCGTTTACTCGCGACACAAATAGTTCGGGTAAGAGGGGAATTTCCAGGCATGTTCAGCCACTCAAACAATTACTGAAACTTGTTTCTTTCAAGCAAACGACGCGAAACCTGACTGGAAGTTAATTTGCTTGAGGTTTAATTGACGTTTGCACAGAACATTCTTTTCTACTAATGTTAACATCAGGCTGAAGAAAGGTGTCTCCGCAACACATCTCAAGGTTTCCCTTTAATCACACTGCGGTCCACAATTTCAATTCATACATTTTTAATAGTAATTTCACTTAATCAACTTTTGTAAAAAGGCAAAAAACTATCCGTTTTTTATTGAAACAATAATAATAATAATGAAAAAAGGTACCCACCAAAATTTACGACATCAAATACTTTGAGTGTTTTGTCGTCCGCTACCGTACAGCAAATCTCACCGTCAAAGCTTACTGCCAGGTCTTGAATCACACCTGCAAACAATATGACATATAATACCGAAAAATATTAAACACTAAATATTACCATTCGATCAAACTGAAATACCATATTCGCTGAAAACTACATTATTGAAGAAAAGTCTTTTTTTTTCTATAAAAGCTTAACAATCTTTGATTAAAGCCTGTGTTTCTTACCCAGGTGACTTCGGAAATGCTTCACAAATTCTATGCCATCATCGGCTTTCTTCCAAAACTTTACATGACCATCACAGCTTGCGGTGATCAGGAAATCTGTCCTGCAATATTAACGGTGACGTCACCGCATAAAACAAGCATCGTCGATATTGCGCTATGAATTAAATAACACTTTTGACCTCTCCGCTGCAACTGATACTGTTAACCCCACTATCCTATTGTGCCGTCTGGAATATTCCTTTAGAATACCTGAAAGCCGTTCGAAGGGCTGTAAAACATGGGCAGAACACTGAGTAACAGTAAACCCCACAACGTTGGGCCGGCACGCAAACACGACCTTTTAGCACCCTACCAGCCAAACAAGAACCTTGGACCATTTAGTTTAGGTTCACTTGATATTCCTAAATACCGCACATACTATGACAAGACAGTTTTTGTGCATGGGTGTACCAACAACGGATAACTTTGTAGATCTCCCATTAATTCGAAAAAGCAAGGCTGAAATCGTATTTGTTCCCTGAAATATACGGGTATATGTTTGCGTTTAAAACATTGAGCTGATACACATATATCATGTTTATATTTTAGTTGTGTGTATAACACAGTGCTACAGAAGTTAGTAAACTCTTTGTAAGTCCTTGCAGAATAGAACAGGACTAAATTTCGCAGACTACTTGTGTCTCAGGTTTGGTTGTTGAGATTACAGCAGCAAACAGAAAAGTAAATAGAATTCGACGACGCCAACGACGCCAAATTCATATTAATGTCATAAACACTGGAATAACCAAAGAATCCCAAGTAAAAAGTAACGTACCTTGCAAACGCCAAATGGGAAATTGTGTCTCTGTGCATATAGCTCTTCTCGTAACCTTGTCCACATGGCAGGTTTTTCAAATAAACCTTTTCGTATTCTAAAACTGCAGAAAAGTAAAAAGTACTTGGAACTCGTCTCATCTAGGAGTTAACGCCTTAACTCACACTATAGAAATATCACACTCATGCAGTAGTACCGCGAGTAGTGCGGTAGTATTTAGTATTTAGCTGTGCTCTTACTACCATGAAACAGGAATAGCAAGATAAATTATTATCAATGATAACTTGATAATTATAATTAATTGTCTGATCATTATCAAGAATGAAAAATTGAAAAAAAAATTCAACTAAAACTTTGATAAAATTCTGCATGATTTTAAAGTGAAAATCTTATCTTAATCATAAAATAAACACATTCATTCTGTGTATGCGTCTTATTTAGGCTTTGTGTGAACACTGTAGCCATACTCTAACTAACGAATCCCGGTCATCTGCCCCCCCCCCCGGTCAACTGCCCCCCTGTCATCTGCCCCCCCCCTTTTTTGCAACCCGGTCGACTGCCCCCCCCTCCCTCAAAGTGGAGGGGTGGTCTCTTGCCCCCTCCATTTACTATTTTTTCTTGGGTTCTTGGCTTACAAAGACACAATAAATAAATTTATATTCATTTTATTGAATGTATTGCACCTCGGTAAATTGCAATTCACCAATAGGAAACTAATTGCAATTAGAATTGCAATTATTTTACGGATCAGTCTCTCCTAAGATCAATATTGGTGAATAGATCAATGAAGATCAATTGTTTCAGAGACGAAGTAGACGGGGACATCACAACTGCCTAATTTTTAAAGAATTTTTTTTCCACTAAAAAAAGGAGGGGGGGGGGGGCAGATGACGACCCCGTCAATTCGCAAGGGGGGGGGGGGGGCAGTCGACCGGGTTGCAAAAAAGGGGGGCAGTTGACTGGGGGGGGGCAGTTGACCGGGGGGGGGGCAGATGAGCGTTTACCCTGACTAACACCTCAATTCCACCCCGTTTTGGTCCTCACACGGCCTGAGGAGCTGTTGCTAGGCGGGTTAATAGACACAACAGTAGATGTTCCAGCTGCACACAATCGAAAAACGCTTCCATGTTATTTTTTTCCACCGTAGCTCGAGACCCACGATTTTCAGTTTCAGATTTTTTCACTTTCATTTTTCTATCTGTTAGTGATTGCGTTTCCGATGAATTATATTACAGCAGAACCTCGTTAATTCGTACTTGTCGGGACCAATGCAAAAAGTAATTTTCGGCCTTACAAAAACCAAATATGTACTGTACAAGTTTTATTGCTTTTTTTTTGTCTACTCTGACCAGTAAAATAATACATATACACAAAAACATTTACATGTCATAGGCATTTATAACAATACATGTTCAATGTACACACATATCGTAGGTTAAAAATAGTTTCGTTCTCGATATATAAGGCAATGTTTTTCAATTCACTGTTGAACATCGAGCCTAGCCCTTTTTCTGACCGGCTCAAATTTTCTACTTTCTACATGACTTATAATTTTAGGTGAACGGAGAGTTTCCCGCGTTTTTTCCCGAGTGTGGAGACTTTCCCGCGTGCTGTTTTGCAAACCCCGGACAGGTTCTCCCATCTTTTTTACAGATCCGCGCCGTCGTTTACATTAATGTTTACAGTAACCTATGACCTGAATACACTTCAGTTTGCATTTGGGGATTACGGGATTACTTACGTGGTGTTTGTTGAGAAAGGAGCAGGGTTCTGCGAGGAGCGGGATTAAGCTTTATATTCTTCCTTTGTTTAGAAAGGAGTGGGATTGAGAGGGGAGGGGTATTAACTACATTATTCAACACCAAGCACTCTATTACAATACCAATTGGGATTAGGGATTATCCATCTTATAACAATCCCCCGCCTGCTGCACGAAATGCTGTTGCAGTTACACCTGAGATCAGCTACTCAGTTTATTAAATAATATGCGTTAATCTTATTCAGTGAATGCAGGGACTCACAGATTATGCAACTTAAAACCATCTCCCGTGTGCTGAACGAAAAACTGTAATTAAACCCGAGATCAACTGTTTAGCAAACTTTGTCATCAATTCTTTTCATCCGCCAGAATGACAAAAATATGAAAAGGCTGTAAAAAACGGGAAAACCTCCAGGTATGTCAAACTAGGGGGGAATGTCTACGTGCGGGAAACTCTCGGGGATTCATCATTTTATCCTTGTTTTTATTCATGATGCAAGAGTGTTTTTGGTACCCCATACTCTGTCATTATTGGTGTCCTAGTTTTAGCACCACTCGTTATTTACTTTAACACTTTAAATTTTATATCCATTCAGTAATCATTGTATTTTCGCTTTTTCGATGCCATTTTCACAGTTGAGATGTAAATAATGGAGTAATGTTCAGTTGTCATAGCAAACTCCGTAGTAGGTATTGTAGCAAGTGACACATCAGACTCTGGAGTATAGAAGCAGCAGCCTCCGGAGTAGGTAATGACAAGGGTACGACACTTCACTGCTGAGTTGGTGGTGTGGTACTAATTCCTACACATACACAATTAAATCGTATCTGTACTATAATGTCACTCTTTTACTGTGCAATCAACTAAGCTTGAGGAGTATGCCAATCGCATATCTTACAAGAGGTATTTTCTTTGATTTTATTCTAAAAACTGGCAAAAAATAAAAATTGTTAGGTCTCACATTTGGGACGAATTATCCGAGCCCCGTTAGTCCGTACTTTTCCATAGGAACCAAGAGGTCCCAAACTTGGGAGCCACGAATTTGGTACGAATTAACCATTTGTACGAATTAACCGAGGACGAATTGACGAGGGGCTCCTGTATAACCTATTTACATGCCAACATTGCGCAAGTAACAATGTGCAACATCGACTGAATATTATATCCAAAGATTTGGACTTTACTTTTGTGCCAACAGTAGACCAACATCATTTTATTAACATTTTAAACGCGTTGGTTAAAGTATTGCCCGATAAATTTCTTCCTGGCAACGTTACTTAACAAAAATTAGCCCAACACTGGCTTACAACGATACCAAGCTCATTTTGCCCAACTTTGGACCTGCCAAAACTGACGTGCCATCGGTTCAAAGTACAAACCAATTTTGGTACCTGGGTTCAACGCAGCATTGCTATATCCACTCCACCCAACCCCCTCCTCCCCAGTATAAAATGCATGCAATGTCTTCATATCTTCGTTTGAAAAATGAGCTAAACAGTTTTATTCTCAATTCGACTATCAATATAGGACTAATGACGAGATAAAACAGTGAAAATCTTAATCTGGATGACAAAGTTATACTAAATTGTGCGGGGCAGGAGAGGTAGACTGGGCGACAATGGTTTTCATCATCAAAGTTTGTTTCAGCATACAGAAACTTCACCAAGCAACACGTAAAGAAAAATAAACATGCAAAATGCTCATTACCCTCACCTGCTAAGTTCGTACAAGCCCTATTAACGTATGTAATAATGACAAATGGCTAACTACGGTCAATGGAAACAAGAATTTGGCAATGATTTGGTTATTTGCAACTGCGCTGAAATACCGAACTTCTTAGTGTGAAGAGTACTTAAAGTTTGAAATTTCTGATCAGAAAAATGGCTCTATTTCATTTTTTGATAGCAACATCTTACTACCAATCTGAAATAATTTTATTTTTCATTGTTTACATAGTTCTCAGGCGTACAAACGTAAAACAGTCGCTTTTCATTTTCTCTCCGTTCTTAGAATATTTAATACTTAGAATACTTACTATACAGTATACACTTTTCCATTACGCATGACATGTTACACAGCAGTGTTTGTGCTATCGCTATTATATTATCACTCAAAAGTTAAATTTTACATTGCAACCGATTTGCATCGGCTAACTCGTAGCCATTGTCGTCAAAACATGTTCCACCACGCAAAGTTTTTTTTTTAAAGGGATGGTCGAAAAAAAGAAAAACAAATATTGTATTCTCGTAAGGCATGACTTTTTGCGTTCCGGAAGAGGAGCATAGAACAGAATTTAATTCAGTTAACGCTCCACGAGAATGACACTGTCCAAAAAAAAAATCATTACAAAACCCTAATTTTACGAAAACTAGCAAGGAAAAGCAAAATGTAATCCAACATGTGCATATTTGCCATAATACCTCAGCAACGCACACACGGCAATTTTTTATATGTAAATAACAATTTAACCGTTGTTATATAACAGCTGGCCTTTGAAAGGATCTAATCACCGAAAATTCCAGAGGTTAGCCGTAAATCAGCAACGCAATTTAACCAGAAACCTTACTCCCTGGCGTTGTTGTCCAACAGCTAACCTCCACGTCAGTTCGATTTGTTATCACATCTTTTTAATCGGCAAATCCACTGGAGATTCCACGGAAATAGTACCAATGAAAGAGAGGAACTACTTTTTAAAATATCAGTCCGCTTTGTGCTTGTACATAACAGACAGAGGTCATCTGTTTTATAACAATGACTCCGGTGGGAACATATCACGTGATCCCAGGTTCTTCAACTGATGTACAAAAAAGTATGATGGGAACCGGTTACATTTTCCAACAGAACGGCAGTTCGAGAAAAAACTCTGTTGCGGGATAATAATCCTGTCAAAGAGAATAAGCTAAATCACACTTTGGGCGTTCCCCATTAAAAATTAGCAAAAATTCTGCGTTTCGAATAGAAATAACCGAGTAAGAAAAAGAAAGAAATGACAGAGATATTTCGCCTAAATGTCAAATTTCTCTTGCACCAAAGAGAAATCGAGTTTTTAACAACACGTATGCTATTTTTAAAATTTATTAAAAGTTTTAACAAATGGTTTCAAGTGTCAATTTCTGTTATGTGTTTCCACCCTGACCCGGTACGTGCCCATTATACAACCTGGCTAACATATTGACGCCGAGCTTAGTGCGGACACCCGATTTTCGTTTTTCGTTTTTCAACGATTACTGTTTTGTTTTGGGTGTAATGCAGTTCCCCTTTGGAATGTCGAAAGTGTAGAATTTTTGACATGTTTCCAGAGAATTACAAAGCAAACAGTAGTGTTTGTGTTGAGTTATAGGCAAATTAAAATATCAATATTTTTTGGACAACTTTAACCTGCCAAATTATTTTGTCATCCCGAAATGTAAGAATTTGCGAATTAGTTTATAAAATAACTACATAAACAAACAGGGTTGGCAAAAAAGCGGCCAAATCTAGATTTTGCCTTGCCGGCGGCAAAATCTGGCAATTGCCGGGAAAATCTGGTCGAATCTGGCAAAATTTAAAATCATCAATTATCACCAGGTTTTTTTATAATTGGGGAAACGGAGTTTCTAACTTTGATAGGTATAATAAAAAGGTGTTCAGTTAAACTTCTGATTACTAAACATCAAAACACTGTATTCAACCAGAGATTAAGAATGCTCGAGGGGATTAATTTGTCGTGAAGCCACATAAGAAGAGATTAGCACCAGGTTTTTATAATTAGGGAAACGGAGTTTCTAACTTTTATGGGTATAATAAAATGGTGTTTAGTTAATCTTATGATTATTAAACGTCAAAACACTGTATGAACCGGAGATTAAGAATGCTCGAGGGGATTAATTTGTCGTGTAGCCACATACAAAGAGATGTAATTACCGGAGATGCTACTATTCCAAATCACTACTCAAATTTATTACTCCGAACTACTTCTACAAAGTACTCATGAGTAAATCGACAGGGTAGTATATAACGTGCATCATCTGCACAGACATTCATTGTAGAATTGCGGATTAGACTTTTAAACCAAAAATTCCCCTTTTTATGTACTTAAATACTCTACTACGTGCTATTGAATTTATAGGAAAGTGCACTATTTATGTAAATAAACGCGTGCTTGGGTGAATAAAACTAGTTTTACTATATTTCAAGAAAAATAAACATTAAAATTAATGAACAAAAAAAAAAATTGTTAAAAAATAGTGGGCGAAAAAAACAGATTCTACCAGATTTGGCCAGATTGGGCCACTTTAAGAGATTTTGCCTTGCCAGCAATTGCCGGGGAAATCTGGCCGGCCAAATCTTGCCAACCCTGTAAAACCCTTGTTTGAAAAAAATAATATGAAAAAAGTATACCAAAATGCCGAACATGAACTGATTTAGGTAGTCCTGCCATTTAAAGGGGTGTTGTTTTATTTAGGCGACCTCTCGGGTGATAAATGGCGAGACAAAAATGACATTTTCGGGATAAATGTTGTTTTCCGGGATGGCGAACTTGCATGAACACTGGCGAAAGACCTACTAGTTAGCTACGACCGTCCGCCACTTCTGCGTGGTTTTGCAATTATTACTTTTTTGTTTTCGGTGTAATGGAGTTCCCCTCGGGATGTCGAAAGTGTAGAATTTTAGACATGTTTCCAGAGAATTACAAAACAAACTGTAGTGTTTGTGTTGAGTTATAGGGAAATTAAAATATCAATATTTTTGGACAACTTTAATCTGTCATATTATTTTGTCATCCCGAAATCTAAGAATTCGCGAATTAATTTAATAAATAACTACATAAACAACTAATATGAAAGACATAGGTTACTGGTAGGTTACTGGTAGATTACAGGAGCACGTGGCGTCGCCACAACTCCCAGCCCGGGTATGTTCCAAGTATAAGCTGTTTTGCAATAATTCCTCTTTTTCTATCATTTATTTCATTTTTAACCGGTTCCCTCGCAGTCGAAATTCAAAATTCTTGCGCATTTTATTCGAAATACCCAAAGTGTGATCATACGTGTGATAAGCCATAAAATGCGCAAAAATTCTGTGTTTCGAATAAAAATAACCGGGTAAAAAAATGAAAGTAATTGTAGAGAAATTTCGCCTAAATATCAAATTTCTCCTGCACCAAATGGCAATCGAGTTTTTAACAACACGTAGTATAGATAGATAGATTTATTTATTCATCATGTATATGTACAAATTGGTACAAGTAACACTGCAAGATTACGATAATGACAGCATGAAGAAAAGGTGAATCGAAAAAGTTTTTAAAAAAACTTGTAGACCTGATCCACCTGATCCAATTTCTTTAATGTTCAATGTTTGAGCTGTTTTTGCGATATTTCTTCTATATTTTTCTATCAGTTCTGTAATTTTTTTATCCGGCTCCCTCGCAGTCAAATTTCAAAATTCTTAGGCATTTTCGAAACACCCAAAGTGTGATTTGGCTTACAAGGGGGAGGAGAAAGAATGGTTACAGTACGAGGGAGAGGAGATAGAATTGGCTAGAGTAGATGGTAATTGGTGACAACAAAATGCTAAATTCAAACTCCACCAAATAAGCCAGCTGCAAGTTTTGGAACCCTATCGACTTAAATATACATCATTTTGTGATGTTTGACAAAATAAATTTGTTGTGGACGACGGAAGATGTTCTTTTTCATTTCACCAATTTGGATCTACTGTAACCATTCGTTCTCCTCCCCCTCGTAGATCCAAATTGGTGAATTGAAGAAGAACATCTTCCGTAGTTCAAAACAAATTTATTTTGTCAAATATCACAAAATGGTGCATACTTAAGTCGATAGGGTTACAAAAATTGCAGCTGGCTTATTTGGTGGAGTTGGAATTTAGCATTTTGTTGTCACCAATTACAATCTACGAGTACTCTGGCCAAATCTATCTCCTGTCCCTCGTATGGTTTAAAGTTTCAATTTCTTTTATGTTCCGAGTATAAGCTGTTTTTGCGATATTTCGTCTGTATTTTTCTATCATTTCTTTTATTTTTTACCCGGTTTATTCAAAATTTCATTCGAAACACCCAAAGTGTCCGTGTGTTCGTTCGGGTTGACTTTTGTAGTAAACAACCGAAGGCCCGCCCATGCGCACTTGACTCCCTATATGCAAATTCATCGGTTTGTTTACAACATATGTACTACTCCAAAGAATGGCCTGTCAGAGTATCTGTTCACAGGCTTCTTCAAAATGAGCGATAATACGAGTTAACATTGTCAATTCCAATAAATCACTTGTTTGACAGCCAACTGGGAAGAAAATGGAGTGAAGTGATATAATGCACCTCAATATTTGACCAGAAGGGCATAAATACTACAAACGTAAGAAAAAGTATCAGCCTTGCTTTTGGAGGCATCCGCTGTAAGGTCAAGGTTAGCCAATTACTTGCCGGAGTTGGTAAGTAATTCAAGTATAAACAAACTAAGACCGGAAGCACGTGCATCTGTCACTTTCAGCCCCGAAAGAACAACAAGTTTCTGTAATTGTAACAGAAAATGTGACATCTGTCACCGAACGAACACAAGGTGTGATTTGGCTTATTTGGGTGACATGAATGGGCGATAATATCGGATTTCGGCGAAAAAAACTATTTTTCATCTCTGGTTAGCGAATTTCGGTACCTTTCTTTTTCTTGAGTGGGAATTCCTCCGCAGGCATTGGTCCAATACAGCCGCTGTCGCTATCATTATCCTCTTCTTCGTTTAAACTGCGTTTTTCTGCCATTACGATGAAGATATCAACAAATTAGCAAATAGATAAATCACATGGGAGTTGTTAATATCCATCAGTCAACCATTGTAACGATTCGTTCCGTCGTGTATTGATCCGCAGATCTATTGGGAACTCCATAAAAATAATTTTTATAAAAAAACAGGGAAACTGCCATTCTAAAACCTATCCTTTTTGTGTGTGTACATTCAAGATAGAGCTTTTCATTTGCTAGTGAACTGCATTCTACTCCATGAAGTTGCCGAAGCGAAGAGCTCAAGAATAAGTTGTTTTATAACAGCGCACTCAAGCCGAATGCTCTAGCACTAAAAGACTGAGCTGTTTGTGTGACTGATGACTAAGTTGGTTAGTAATATCACAGTTATATCAAAATACTGGTTTAAACCCATATGCGTGGTGAACGGATGATTACATCGACTAACCTTATCTTGTGTAAGAACTAAAAAGAAACTGAAATAGCAATAGATCAAGTAGCCTATTGTACAAATTATTTTACTGTGGAATGTACTGAAACGGCGGTTTGGTTTGAAGAGTATAGTGCATTGTTTTTGTTATATGCCGTAGCCCAGCGGGAAATTGTGTACGAAAAATCCCCACGAAAAATAAACAACTAAAAAGATTAAGAAAAGAACATAGTAGAGAATGCCTATATTCTTTTGGGCGTAAATGTTTACCGGTCTAATAACTGGTTCTTTCCAGTTAGAACTACCTGTTCTTTCCAGATTTAACTGGAAACAGTTATAACTGACGGTAACCGAGGTTACTTCCAGTTAAGAACCTAACTTCACGTGACATTACATGACATTGTAAACAAAACAAAACAAACATTTAATAACACCTTTAAAAGTTACTCTGAATACAGAAGCACAGATATGTGAAAACACATGCACTAAATAATATGGCGTCGGATAATCTAAGTGATCCAGCAGAAATATGCAGTTCACCTATTATTCCGTCCTTTATTTTGTTTGTTTACATTTTTTGGTCGGGTAAGTCTGTTCTTTTAGATGCGTAACTAAAATCAGAACCGGATGTTTTGATTCTTCTGGTTCGGTCCAAATGTAACTCCAAAAAGAACGCACGGAATGAAGTTAGCGACAATAAAGAACAAAATAACATAGAAGAGATGAGAGTTAGCTCTAATAAGCAAGGTCCTTTTTCTGAACTTTAAGAGCAAGCTATCCATGCCCTCACCTTTGCATAGAAAAACTTAGATCGGCATCTTCTTAAACTTTTAATGTCATCTAAAACTGTTGTTTTGCGTTTCCAATATCCTACATTATATACCGTAGGATAACATAGCTTACTTTGAATTTTTTTTATACAAGAAGTGATCCAATTGTTTCGATGTAATTTATAAGAAATGATACAAGAAATTATTTGATGGTTGATCGAGCTGAAATTTGGATCAGTGCGAGTTTATCAGTATTTACATCCATCTCACAAAATTTTTCAATGTTGTTGTCAATGTAATTGTAGGATTAAAACAATTTTTAAATATAATGATCAACCCAGCATTGATTACAAATATCAAAATGTAGATTTCTCGATATTTATCTGTTTGTAAAAACTGTGCTGCATGGTTTACACAATCCAGTTTCTTCCTATTTCTAGTTATATGAAACCCTGGGGCAGCATTTTTTGAAGCTTACATTCGTCCCTCTCCGGCTAACAAAATAGGTCAGTTTTTTAAAAAAGAGATTTCTGTCCTTTAATGTAATTTCAGGTAATAAAATTACTGAGATCATTAATTTATATATCTCTTTCTCCATAGTGTGAACCAATGAAAGTGGTCCACATATTTTTATCCTTAGCCCTTCAATCAAATATGTTCACCTGTTTAACGGCTCGGCCTTTTTCTAATTTTCAGTTCGGGGTTTGGTTTTACCTGCGTAAAATACTTGCGTGCATGCGCAAAGTATTGTTTGTAAATAAATACACATGGCGGAAATGAATGACACTTGAGCATGCGTAGTAGTCAATTTTGTTAATAGAAACAACATTGGTTTACAAATCTTCAAATGGACATCCAATTTCTTGCACGAGAATGTTATTGAAAGAAGGAAAAGTATGATTTTTTAGAAGCTCTGATTTTCTTAATTTATCGATATCCGAGATCGAAACATGTATGAGTATTTCCACAGTGTTATTTTTATAACGAGTGTGACAAGTACGAGTAGTGGTACTGGTACGAGTACTCGCAGCAGTTTTTCTGACAGGGTTCATTTTTAAATACGTGTACCTACTAGTGAGACTTTTGCCCTATTTTGTAACTTTGCAGTTTCTTTACTGGAAAACGCACCATAAGCAAATCAGAACTGAAACATTGAAGTAAAATCACAATCATTCTCGCTCTCGTACCAGTATGGTAAATTATTGTTCCGAGTGACCATAGTTATCACCACTCTTCTACCCGGACTCCTCTGTGGAGATGGGAGTCACCTGGGGCTAAGTTAATTACGGTACACCATGTGTCAGAAGCTGCGAACGATATATGACACGTGCATGAATAACCGCGTGATCTCATACGAGTCAACATCACTCGCCGTGAGACACCAGTGTGGCAATAGTGTCGATTGATTGATTTGATAGTCGCTGAGGAAAAAGATCTGGAAATGCCAAATGCCATAAACCTAAATGACTTTCTCAAACCCTAAAATATTTTCAAACTGTCTTCATTAAAATACAATAATTGAACTTAAAATAAATTATGAAAGTTTCGTCTTTGAAAAAAAGGTTTTACGTGCAAAGTGAACGTTTGAAAAGGCGTCTTATTAGCATATTGCTGCCCTCGTAGTTGTTAGGTCCAGGAAGCAGCTTTGCTACCGGGGCTGACGTACCGCTCTATTCCTCACTATATAACGATGCACATGCCAAGAACGCTGTCTTTGAGGCACCTGTGTGGCGGTTTTGTGCAAGATTCAACGACCCGTGTCTTTATTTGTATATTCTAAAGGCCCTTTAAATGCAACTCTGTTGTATTTAAAAGAAACGAATGTGGAAATAACCACATAACTGACATTTGTTTACATACAGAGAGCATGGTTTCTTACGTGCAAAGGTTTCAATAAATTTTGTAACTTCAAAAAGTATTGAAGAAATTACAAGTTAAATGTTGTGGATGTTCAGAGGAAAATTATGGCTTATTTTGCATCCATCAGTCATTTGAGTGTATATTTTACAGATAATCCATAAACCCTTTATTTTTGGTTGGATGACTTTCTTTGCATGGCATTTAAAGGCCGGAATATAAATATTTGACAGGAGAGTGCCGAAGCTGACTTTTCTGCGCTTTAACGAAGAAATTAAAAATAGGCAGCCTATTAAAAATTGTGCCTGTTTTACAAAAGAGGGTGTTTTGTACACGGGCTTTCAGAAAAGTTTGAACAGAGACTGGTATGCAGGATTTGTGCCTCAGAATATGTGGAGATGACGAATATTGGTGGAAGACTTCATAGTTCTGATAGAGATGTATACACAGTAATTTAAGGAGGAGTGGGCTCAGCTATAGTGGAGTTTCCTGCTAAGAGTGAAACATTAAATTGAGCAGCACATCATAATTGGCGAGATTGATTGTAATGTGTTCTTTTAATGTGAGTAAAGTGTCTGCATTGGTTATTCCAGGTTTATTTACAAACTGGAAGCCGCATTCACTGTGGCATTCTTTTTTGTGGGCCATTGTTAGAAGCTAATAGTCCAATTTTGTAAATTTACCAGTTGCGATGTACTGTTCAGTTTGAATGTTCTTTACCTCGCATGGTTTAGTTAAGTTTGGTGTTGTTATTCCTTTGATAAGTTGCACGGTTTTTGGGCCCCAACCATTCGGATTGGGGCCTATAGGTTTGGGGTGTCCGTCTGTCTGTCCGTCTGTTCGTCATCGCTTTATACCCCTATGAATTTGGGGGGCGGTTGGGGCCTGCTTGTGTTTCACAAATACTTACTTGTTGTTAATGATTAAACTTGTATAGAAAATTAATAAAGATGTGTGACGTCGTCGTATAAAAATATCACGTGAATTTTCAACTCGCAGAATCTAACCCTCCTCCCATCCCCCCTCCCCCTTCCCCGTTTTGTCTGCTAAGTTGTAGACTGTATAAACAACTTATTTTCTTGGGTTGGAAAAATTCAATTTTTTTTAAATTTTAAATTTCGATAGATGATTCAGCACTGAACTGGCGACATTTTAATAAAAAGCCAAATAACAATTCAGTTTTCCAAGATTTATATTTTTCTTTCGCCATAAGATAAGAATTTACATTGTTCAAATTATTTTCAACCTTTGGTATAAGATAGATAAAGAATTATTGATTTGACATTCAATTTATTGGCAGTCTATTTTTATTATTCTTATTTCAAATTTATTATTTTAAATAACACGGTGTTTGCGATTATACTTGCACATTTCTGGTCCGATCGTCTTGACACTTCCCTGGGTAACCCTCCACACAGCTTGTTATTTGTACAACGGTGAAATTGCAGAAGAAGTGCAGTGTGCCGAAAACTGAGAATTTGAAAAATGTTCTGTCAGAGCATGTCCATTTATTCCAGGGGTCACATGAAATACAGATCTGTTACAAAATAAGCCATTACTTCACAAATCTGAAGTTATACGCTAAATGACTGTACCCTTCACTGCATTTAAAAAAATAATAAATAGAAAATTTGTTTACACAGCTTCCGAAAATACATTGCTTAACATGTACACACACTTAGCATACACTGATGAAGGTTAATAACCAGTGGCACAAGCCGCATGCTATAAAATATTTTGTCTTATAATATCAAATTAGCGACAGTGCAGTTCGGGTGGGTCTGTTATGTGCGTACTGAAAAGGAAGCGAAATGGTGATTCTGTTCCACTGAGAAACGCGATGACACTTCAGTTTGATGGGTAACCTTCACACAACCAAGTCCATTAATTGTGTGGTTCATTTTCGAAAGGGAATTTTAAAACATTATACAATCAACATCCTCATTTTTTTTATCTGGTGTGGAGTTATCCGATTTCCACGATACAAAAAAGAACTGTAACTTAAAATATAAAGTAAATCGTTAAAAAAAAAACAACTAAAAAGTAAGTTGCTGTCAAGCAAACTATAATACTGCAAGTTAAACCTGGAAAGGTCTTCAGGAGAAAAAGATCATGTAAGGGAAAAACCGAACCGAAGTTCAGGCGATTCGACACAGCTTTATGCGTGAGTCAGCGGCGTGGCGTTGCTGCGTGATTTGGAATGTTCCTTTCCGGAGTCGTTGTGGGTAATAGACAGCTCCTCCATATTTTTGTGCAAGTGATAGATGTGACCACATCAAAACATCAATTGATCTTGACATAAAATAGGTTTCGCCAGTCATTGCAGTTTTGCGCAGGAGTTATGTGGAAGTAAAGGAAGATACCGTAATATTTATATCAAATTATGATATGGAGAATACAGAGGATACGATGTGAAGTTGTTTACAAGCGCATTGCCAAGCTCTCCTTTACGTATGCATGACTCTTCAAGATTACAGCAATTATGTCACCCTTTAATGGTGGTCCTTTGAACAAATCTCTAGGTCAAGTCATTGATTAGCGTCGTTGTTATGTGTGTGGTCACCAGAATGTGGAGCTTCCATATTCACTTTCTCCTCATATTCACTTTCTTCTGTTCCATGAAATAACCGATCCATAGCATAGGCTGATTCCCATCAAGCTCTTACAGAGTTCGCGCCAGGTTTGACGTTCTGGGCCAAGCTTTACCCCAGAGATTACAATCGTGCGCCACAATTTCAGATGTCTGTGACAGTAGGGAATTTCTTGAAGTTCAAAGTTTATATCTTGTGATCGTATTTTCTGTGTCCACGTTGACGCGTTGATCTTCAATTTCTGCATCTATTTTAGGTATTTCTTCGTGTTTTACCAAAACATGCTGGCTTCAGTTACTCATTTGGCTATGCACCTACGAGATCGTAGAAACCATTTTTTGCGAAATTAGTCATAAATTAAAGCGGTATCAAGCGCCACTCGTCCTTGGTTATGAACTTCATGTTCTCAACGCTGCGCTCGGGTGTTACATTGCTAATCCTACGTCTTATTGTGTTTTAACTGTGCCAAAGTTTGGACTAAATGCATATGTCCTAAGCTGCTTGTTCGGTGATTTTAGTTCTAGGTATTGTTCTGGGTAAATTTCAATGCCGATTATCGATTGAAGTAAAATTCACCAAGTGAGACCACAGTTCTTCAACGCGATATTTCAAATGAACATTTTTTTAAAAAATCGAATGATTCAAACAACATAAAATGCTGAAAATGTTCATTTCGTACTCAAGAATAACTGCAGGGATTTAATGAAACTTGGTATGTAGCTTCTGTGGGAACAAACACAGATCGGTATTGGGCCAAGTTCGGTCAAGGAAAATGCACCAACGTGGACACAGAAAATTTCAGCTCTTGATTGACTATTGATGGCCGTGTTTAACTGATGGGAGGGGGGGGGGGGGGGGGACTGTGGGAATATGTGGGCTATGCACACTGCTATAGTTATTATTTTGTCACACCAGTTCGGTAGTGATGCACAATTTTACTTGATTTTAAGACAGATGTTAGAGTTGTGTTTTTTTCCTGATTGTGTCTTGATTGTGATGGAGAACATGTTTTGAGTAAACTGTTTGTTTTTCTCGGGGAACCCGATTTGTTTTACAACTGTCGTTGCATTTATCAGCTGTTCACGAATCGTCTTTTCACGTTTTTACGTAAAAACATTTTGAAACTTCTTTTTCGTGTCTCCCTTCTGTTTTTACATGAGAAGTATCTAGCCTGTTTTATTTCATGATTATCTCCCGTAACCACAACATTGAGCATTGTTTGCACAAACCGGACAACCTTGTTGTTTTCACACTTAAAAATCACCAGTTTGGTGGTTATCCTCACGGACTGTGGGGCATACACAAAAATGGCGATGTTGGTGATACACTTGTGGGCAGGTTTAACCATTAGTTCTTGAACTTTTGAAGTTTTGTTGGGTATTACAAAGCTTTTCAAATTAAAATTTGTGAAAGGCCTGATCTTCTTGTTTTAAACAATACGGTACGGGTCGTAAGGGAAAAGCAATCGGCATGAAAATTACGCAGGAATGTGTCCTCACTGACGCCGTATTGATCAAAGGTAACCCACACAATGGCGCGGTCATCCATCAGAGTCTGCACAGTTTGCGAAGAATGTGTTGGAACAGATGCTGAAGAAGCGCTGACTGCTCGAAATGAGCGTTTTGGATTTTATACCAATCACTGTGTTCACAGTTCGCAACTGTCTTAAAAAAATAACATCTTGTAAGAAAAAGTGGGGAAGGGGATATTCTCTGTGCAGCGCTTGATTATATCTTTGCTCCCGTGTGACGTTTTAGTTTTCTTTCGCATGAACAGGTTTTGCTTCTGGTGCGTTTCCATTGAGCATTTGAAACAAACATAACCGTTTTGATGTGTCCGGAATGAAATCAGATATGCACAGATTTGCCTTTTCTCTTGCGTAAAAAAAATTGACGTGTTTGACATGGAAATGACTTGTACAGCGACTTTCGCGTGGAAAACTGCGGTTAAGATTCTCCCTGTAAAACTTTTTGTGTGCAGTCTGTACACCTTCTGCTACCTAAAATCATGCACGCTGACAGTGAAATTCACATGAGGCAATGTTTCCAGTTTATGTCACATCATAAAGAAAGTCCATTATATTTAGACGGAACTGTTTATAGGTGTTTAAGAAAACGTCCCTTTTATGAATTGCAGATATGATGTTTGGTGTAAACTGATGGCGATTGTTGGTGGCTGCCCGTCAAAGAGCTCGTTCACTTCCGCCGCCTGCCGGAAGTGAGTGAGGAATCCGCACCATGTCCGTGCGGAGACGACTCACCCGTGCGGACGCGATGCACAAACGCGAAGACCCCTCGCACAAGAACGCGCTGCGGGGCTATGCCATGTTTGCGCGTTTTATGGACAAGCGGCGTCTCTCCGACTGTGTCCACTACTTCCCGGAGGACATGACCTTGGGCCGCCTGCGCGACTTGACCCCGCATGACCTTGTGATGACCTACCGCGTCAGTGACCCACGTGACCGCGAGCGAATAATGAAGGCCATAGAAGAAGCGCGAATCAACGACAGCAGCGATACTGAGGTAAGCGCCGTAACTGTTCGGATACATTCGGCTGCAATCGTGGAAAGTTAAACTTTGTGTAGGTTGATAAACCTGTGGTAAAATAAAAACGAAGTCCTTTTTGTCAACAATGCCTTTTCTGGTTTGTTCGAAGTTATGTACACATTTAGTGAGATTGGATAAAACAGAGATAAAGGTGTTAAGTTTAATACAGCTATAAAATATACATAATAATAAAAGGTAAGTTTATAAACATCTGAAATACTTCAGGGTAATGCACGGTAATGAATCTCAGTGTTAGATGTATATGTGGTCAGTGTTCGAAATAACGTTGACCCGAATCCTCCACTTTTCTCATCGGGTCAACAAGTTTGAAAATTTGGTGTTCCAGGGTGCTAGATCTTAGTGTTGTTTTCCCCGTAAAATTACCTCATTGCCCAAGTTTTCGAAAACCATTAAATTCTCCGTCGGGCTGGGCACCTTTTGGTTGGTGGCCCGATGTGCCAATGCTATTTTCGTGCTTGTTTCGAATACTGTATGAGGTGGCCTTTCAGAAGCTTTAAAGTACAGGTATGTGGGGGAAAAAAGAAAAGCGTAATGTGCCGCTTTCAGACATCCCGCGAAGGCTCACTGACCCGGTCTAAGGTACGTGCATCCAGCCCCTTAGTAAAGACAGCCTGTATTTATTGCTTGGAAATATATTCATGCATACAGTTGAAAGATTGTTCGTTTTGCATTATCTTGAGTTTCGGGAGCTTTTCCCAGTTACTTTACAGGAGTGAGGCTCCGGGTTTGAGTAGAGGTTTTTATGACTTAGCATTTTGTACTGGTATACTACAATGACATAAGGCATTATGTTTGAGACGGCTTTGTTTGTTTTGTTTTGTTTTTTTGGTTGTTTGTTTGTTTGTTTTTGCATAATTTAAATCTTCCCGCCGCCCCCCACCCCCCATCCCGTAAAATTAAGGCACGACCGATCCCTGTGTTTCCACCATGTCGGGTCCCTGATCGATCTACATCGCACCCAATGGCTCAGGTAAGATATCAGAGTGTCCCTGCATTAGCCGAATATTGCATTGTGAGAAATTGCGATGATTACTTCTTATAATTCCATGCCTTGAATCGGCCAGCATGAGGACTTGTACCCAGTGCTTGTTTCCCATGCCAGAATTTTTAAAAATAAGGTTTGCTTATGTATTATTTTCACATTAAAGTTCAAATTACAGTGTAAATGTGTATCTTGAGCCGTACATTTAAATTTCAGGCTGCATGTATATTCTTTGTTCACCCTGGGCGTTGTAAAATAATAATAATAAAAAAAAACTTCCCTAACCATAATACACTATTTTCAATAGTTCAGCTGACAAAATTGCATGAATGTAGAAAGACCTGTCATTCTCCAGCACTTTGTTTGGAAAAAAAAAACAATTTTAATATTTTTGGTTTGATGTTGGCAGTGTACATTTCATTGCACATGGTTGCAAATAAAGTGAAAAAAACTGGGCATCTAAAATGAAAAAAAAAAAAGAAAGAATTTGTTTTTAACCCTGTTTTCAAACTTGCGTTGTCCAAGTATTAAGTGAAACGTACCATTGAGCCGTGTTGTAAGTAGGGTTGGGACGGTACGCCATTCGGTTCGGTACACTTCAGTTATTCGGTTCGGTTCGATTTTTTTCTGTACGATTTTGCAAAAATTGTTAGAATTTTGCCGAAATGGTAGAGTATTTGTGCTTAGCTGAATATTTATCGTGTGACAGCCAATAATGCGTTTTAGCTATGGATTTGAAACAACAACACCAGTTTATAATAGTCATAACGCTCAAATTGATAAATTAGAGACTGTTTTTAAATAAAGGATCACTCCTTTAATATTTATTCGGTGCCGAAGCACCTAAAACAGGTCTCTCCAAAGGAGAAGACCTAATACTAATTTTGTTAATCATAAATTTATTTTGCCATTCATGACAAGGTGCTCATTTTTTTAACACCAAATGTCCCTGAATACTCATTAAATATTTTAAAAGTCACAGAAACTACATTTAAGCATAAATATCTCCAATAACAATCTATACACACATTATTTCACATCATCGAACTTACAATTAAGTTAAGTTTTAAAAATAAAGTATATCGTGTAACATTCATTACAGTTTTGTCCTAACTTAAGAACATTTACAGAGTTTCTTAATTATAACGCCATAAACAAAACGCTTTACAGGTATTACAAGAAGCTTTACATCTTGAATTATACTCAGGAAACATAACGTTAATGTCGCTAAAGGAAAAGAAAAGCTTAAAATGTGAAAACTTTTCAAAATTTGTATATTTTTCTTTAAAAAGAGCAACATGTGAACGCGCCGAGGTTTACAGTTGAGCAAGAAGCATTACTTTATTTTAAAGTTGTCCACTATCTGTGAAAATATAACTGCCAAAAAAAAAAAAAAAAGAAAGAAAAGAAAAAGAAAAAAAAACACGAAAATACCGCGGTTTTTCTCTTTCGGTTTTTTTTTTTTTTAACCGAACCCATCCGAAAAACCGCGGCCGGTTTTCGGTTACGGTACGAACCGTAACACCCCTAGTTATAAATTTAGTTAGCACGTCTCTGTTATCATTACGATGGTAATAGAAAATGGTGTGCACTTGCAAAACACTACGCCTACATAAACCTGTGTTCGCGCATAACGTGCAGTTTGTAGCATCAACATGCGCCATACTGGTATACAGTTACAAAAAAAAAGTCCGTAAAATTCCATTCGCAATTCTCCGATAGATTTTTAAATTGATAGTTCTAAATTAATAGTTTCATTTATACAGCATTTTAAATCTGCAATTTTTAGACTACAATTTTCCGGATGTCAGACAACTCACCCAAAAACCAACTCACCCAAAAACCAACTCACCCAAAACATGACCAACTCACCCAAAACCTTTGGACGACTCACCCAAAGCCCTTGGACGACTCACCCAATTTTACAAGACGGTGTGAAATGTTTATAAGAGGCTTTTAAAAATATTTTATTGATGTTTACAATTCAGCCTGCATCTTTTCCCCTAGTTAAATTTGTATTTGAAGTTAGTAACAACATCAAAATGACCAAAATTTAAGTAAAACTTTTATTTAAGTGAAACATTCGTTCATTAAAGTGTGTAACTACATATCAATACTGATCTCAAATGCATTTGATACGAACAAAGTTAGTTTATTCAGTCATAATGTCATTCGGTGCACGACTCCGAAAAAATCTCATTAATATTCAAACAAATAAGAGGCCCTCTGGCTGAACAACCCCGGGAATCACTAATAAGCTGTTCACCCCAGGAGTTAAGCTACTCCGAGCTGAACAGTGGTGACAGGCCATTGTTTAGTTAATTGCACTTTATAACTACTTTTCAGCTTCTATGCGTCGCACTATTAGGATTAACACGAGCGACTCCGAGCGATTTGCTTTTAGCAAAACTTGCAATTAAATATCTGTTCACCGAAAATTATGCAAGTTTAATTATCGAAAGAAAAACTTATTTGCGGTTAAATAATAAAATATTTTTTGGGTGAGTCGTCCAAGACTTTGGGTGAGTTGTCCAAAATTTTGGGTGAGTCGTCCAAAATTATTGGGTGAGTTGTCCAAAATTTTGGATGAGTCGTCCAAGATTTTGGATGAGTTTGTCCAAGGATTTTTTGGGTGAGATGGTTTTTGGGTGAGTTGTCTTGCTCCCCAATTTTCCGATTCCACCAATCCTTTACTTGAAGAGGTGGTGATTTCACTCTTTTAGCATAGCCGACTTTTACTGAGAATGCTTCTTACCCTACCCTTTTGGTCAGTTCATTTTCAAATTTTGCATGAATGTTCTTCATACTGTCCTGTCGTGAAAAAATATGATGCGCAAAAATTTGTCAGATGGCGGTATCTTTTCAAAATTTTTGGTTTTCAAAATACTTCGCTTGTAGTTGTATTCGGATTGCTTTCAAATTTTATATAAAATGTTCAATTGGTGGAGCTCTTGTGAAAATTTACCTTTTTTGGCGACCCACCACAAAATGGGCTAAGTGACAGAATTTTCTAAATTTTCTGTAACCAATTTTCATAATCACCCCCTGCCACAGTTTTAATCGAATTGTTTCAAGTTTCGTATAAATGTTCGCTAGGTGGTCCTCTTTTGAACAGGTTTTTTGGTGATCCGCTTAAAGTTGGCCAAATTGTAGCATTTTAAAACGTTTTATGAGCTATTTTCCAAAATGTGTTGCCCAATGCAGTTCTGATTTCATTTTATTCTAAATGTTTGAGTTTGAAGAATGTTCTTCCCGTTTTCTGTTTTTTTTTCACTATTTTTTAATATTTTTTTAGCACTTGACAAGCCTTTGGCTTGCAAGGGCTATTTGAATTTGTGCGAGCAGCCGTTGGTATCTTTTTTTTTCTTGACAGTGATCGGATTTTTTGTGTCATCTCCTCCGCTGGCACTATGGGCCGTGGGTCCACGTAACTTGGGACTTGGGTAGAACTTGATATGAACGTGTGCATGACACTTTTTATTTTCGCCTTCGATTTCGTTTTCTTGTTTAAAACGCCATGTGAGAAGGGTGTATTTTTTGCAAGTAAATACGGAGCATTTAACGTGCAGCACAGAACACACAGTTGCTCAGCTTTGTGCGAGCTCTCACTGCGTAAATAGATAACACGGATTATGCCTGATCAGTCAATAAAACCTTAAGTCAAGAAAACAAAAGACTACTCGGATTATAAGAAGTATTCAAGCTGTGTTGTTTGCAATATATTATTCAAGAGGTAACCCATTGAAGGAAGTATTTTTGCGTTTTAATTGTTGTCAAATGTTTAACATTTCGCCAGCGAAATGAGGTTCTAGTTTATTTATTTATTTATTTTTTTTACTTTTTTGGCGGTTCTCCAAAATTGTCGGCTTTTGAAAAGATTTTTGTTTTCGATCCAGAGCAAAATAGTCCTTCTCCTGCATGTACTTTTAGTCAGATTGTTTTCTGATTTACAGGAGTGGTCTAAGGTCAGAGCTGTCCTGATTTTTTTTTCTTTTTTTTTGAGGATCAGCAAGCGAGTGGGAACATACCGGCCTTTGAAAAAATGTCAGTAGCCAGTTTTAAATGCTTTTAACACTCGTTTGGGTCCTACAAGTTGTAACAAGCCTTTCGGCATTTGATTAACAAGATCTCGACTGGAGGCAGTATCCCTGGATATTCTTGTCAAAAGAGCTTATGTCACTTTCGGGCGATTCTACTGGCATTTTAATATATGATTAACTAGATCTTGGCTGGTCACAATGTTTCTGGACATTCTTGTTGTTGCCGGCATATATAAGACGGAGGTGTACGGTATTGAAAAGATTCGTTGTAGATTCGCAGTGTGTGTCAATTATTCGCAATTAATATCCTCAAAGCAAATGAGTGTTTTCATGGAAAGAAATCGGAAGTAATTATTCAGATGACAATGCTTTATGTAGATTGGGAATAATTTTAATTTCTAGAATTTCATTTAGCTTCTGTGGGTTGGCAATTCCGAGCTATAGATCTGCCGCCCTTTGAGAGACGAGTCTTTCAACTCAGTAGTTTTCAAGCCTATTAGTGATTGTTGTATTTCCGGTTTCACAATGTTTATAGCAAAAATAGAGAAGAGTAATATAGAGCGTTCGTTGTTGTCTTCCGTGTATCGGTTGCATAACATTCTTGCAAAAAAATTTTTGGGTAGATAATTCAGTTTGATACTCCCCAAGTTCCGCATGAAGGTTCAGCTTGACGAATCTGCTATCACTAATGTAACTTGTTTAAATCTCTTAAATTTATGTAGCTCTGGCATTTTCTTTTGCTGGCCAATTTGATCTTTTAGGAGTTACAAACAGCTTTCAGCGAAAACGTTTTATGTAATAAAATCCAGGAAAGGGGAAATTGCAGTCTGATCAGCTTACCGTGATGGGAACGTTTATCACAAGCTCTGTAGTTGAAAGGATATTGTACTTGTCCACGTGCTGTTACGTCATACGAAGTGAGCCATGCGGCTGTTCGCTGCACTTCCTGTACGGTCTTTGGTTTTCTTGAAACGAATAAGCCTGTTGTGTGGTGCTGTAATGCAAGTGTTCTTGTACAGTCTTTCGGTGGGGGGTAAAGTTTGGAAAGAATTTTAGATATTTTAGAATAAACGTAAGAGAGTGTATTGGCAAACTGAGCTGAAATTTAGTTTCTTTTAAATTTTTACTTTTAAAAAGAAAACGTTATTTTAGCTATCGATTTGATGTCGTAGAACTAAGATTCTTCTAAATGCTTGCAGAAAATTGACATACTTATTACTTAAACCCTTATTTGCTTATTTTTTTTGTTGGGGCAAAAAATTCTGTCTTAGCTTGGAAACATATTTTCGATAAGCATCCTGTTACATGACTTATTTAAATAGCAAGGGGACAGGTGTGATTTGTCCACCTGATTAAATTAATGAAAACCAAAAAGTTGTGTGTAAAATTTACTTGAAGGCAAATTACCTTAACCATACTATTGATTAATCTCAGACGTTATGCTGCGACATTTTTTTATTGTAATTGTCTGATAGTCGTTAGAGCAGCCGATATGCGCTGAATGATCGGAGGCATGGTTGCCCTCATTGTGGGTGGGTATGAGCATGTCGGTTAGACTTGGGTCTTTTCAAATGAGGATTTTACAAGATGGTTCCTTGGAGGAATAAACTTTTAAATTTGGTTTGTGATTAATTTTCACATCGCTTCGGTTTCAGTCTTTCTGCACCTCTCCATTTAAAGTGAAGCAAAAGGTAGTTCAAAAATTGTCCGCACGGAGATTTTTTTTGGTTCAGACAACATTCTTAGAATAGCAACAACAATGCAGTAGTTTACAGACCACAGGGCAATACAGCTTTCAGAATTGAGCTTTTTCCTTTGAAGACCATCCGACATTTAGGCTTGAGACATTTCAGCCACAGACATTTTTTGGCCATTCTCTAAAAACTAAGGGAACGTTTACGGCAGGATTTAAAAAAAATTCTCTGGCTGTAATCCGCTATCCAATATGGATTTCATTCGTGCACAGATATGTTGTGAGATTTTCCCATGTATAGTTAAGGTACTCAGCAGCGAGATGAAGTCTAGTTGCAGTGTATTCTAATTTCCCCGGAACAAAAGTGTGAGAGAAAAGCAGAAATGCAGTGGCTAACAGTGCAATCAACGTCTGTGTTGATAGAGCTGCTGTTGACACACTCCTGGGCAAACCTTATTTTAAGGTGCTAGTAGTTGCTTGTTAGTTCATCTAACTAATAAAGGCATTGTCACATGTAAAGAAAATTGGTAATTTGAGGAGACTGACATCGTGGAATACGGAGTTATGGGCAATTAGTTACGCTAAGTCGTTGGGACCAAAACCCGAACAGTATGGTTAAATGAGGCGAGCACGAGCATTCGATAGACACAGCTCTCAAGACGAAGGACAGGTGAAACCCTATGTAAAGGAAACAATGTAAAGACATGACCTGCCGTAATCGCAGAACAGTTAGTCTATTGAAATCAGTGTAACAGATAAACAGGAAGAGGAATTCGGTCCCTTCCCGCTACTCGCGGGCATTCGAATGCAGACCTCATTAAGCACTAAATAAATTAGGAGGATGAAGAGGGAAACCAAGGGAGCAGCTGAGTAGTAACAACTACTTACGTACCAAGCAGGGACTTCTTCAGGAGGAAAAAAAAACAAATGCTACAATAAAAACAGGTCTCAATGGTAACTGTGGTCAATTAGAGCATTTGAAAAGTTGTGGAAGTCTTAATCCATGGATAGCCATGGATATGTTTGCGTATACATCAGAACACTTGTGGATTTTTTTCCCAACAAACTGCGTCTTTTGTAAGATGATGCAGATTAACCAGTGGAAACGGAAATAATACGACAGCTTTCAGATAGCGTCTAAAAAGCTTGCACACTCCAAATCGCCTAAAAAACAGACAATGGAAGGGATGTTGACTGAAAAAAAGAGCAGCTGCCCAATACCCTGCCCGTCTCGCGGAGCCAGAGGAGAGAGCTGTGCCGCTTCGGTGGGACTTGAGACTCGGTGCTGCTCCTTGCCAAAGGTGGTCGTCGTTTTTGAGGATTACAGCGAGATGGGTGGATGCCCGAACGGCTTGGACACCTGGCCGGGGCCCGGGGAGTTGCCGCCCGAGCGCCGCCGTAGCGCCGGAGACCGCCCTTTTCTTGGGACACCGGCTATGGTGTCGAGTGAGCGTCGCTGCAGTTCGGGCGACCGATTATCACTACCGGGCCTCTCCGGCAACCGAAGGAGTAAGGTAACCTAATGTTCTTTGAAAATAAACTACTCAGCAGTTCCTTCCGAGAAGTATACAACGCTTGACTTCAGTTTAGGACTTCACTGTTGTATGGGGGTTCTAAAACGACTGAAATTTTGTCGTAGCAAAATTTTTTAAGGAATTCAAAATAGATGATTTTCTTGATTGAGATGAAAGTTCATTTCTTCAAGTATTTATACCTGTAACCGGATTGTTATCTGCCAGCGGTTTCAGAGTCTTCATGTAGTAATTGTTCCTTTCTGCGGAAATGTGAAAGAACAGAGAAACTGGTTTGTGTCGCCAGACGTCTTGTGCTTCTTTTCTAAAGTTGTTTTCTGTAATTATTTGAATTGTGACCAGGTGTTTTTCAAGTTCTGAACGATTGAAAAATCATTGCAAAAAATGTGCGAAACGCATTTCATGAAGGCAACTGGCAACGAAACTGTAAAAGAAGGTTCGAATCGTGGTTTGCAAAGTTACAAAAAGGTAAAGATATGACTACCCCCCCCCCCCCCCTCTCATCCAAAAAAAGGAAAGAAAAATAAATAAATAAAAAACTCATCAAGAAGCGATGGAGGATCGTTTTGTTTACTATATAGATTTCACTACAATGTTTTTTTGTTTTTTTTGCTGTTTTCATTACAGTCAACATTTGGCATGTCGAAGACTTGGAGAGAGGATATTGAAGTTGTACGGGGCCAATGTTTCGGACCTTTTTTCTCTTTACTGATCCGTCGCTTTGTCTTCACTACTCCTCTTACCATACTGTCACTAGCATTCCCGAATGTCGCACATTTGCAGCACTTGACCTAAAGTTGTCCACTGGGGCTCATTTTCCTCATCAAAACGTGAAGCAAAAAACTGTGATTTTTTTTTTTTTTTTTTTTGTCAAGAAAGTCAGCGCGTAAGGTCTGCAGCAGCATTTGCACACAAGTCTGTCGCATCTGCCAACAACCGCACTGTGCGTTGCATAAATGATGTGTTCTTTATTTGAATAAGGCAAATACGATGTGCATAGTGAAATGTATGTTGCTTTCGTGAAAACGACAACACATGGATGCAAAATTTCGAGGTCATTTTAAATACACTGAATGTTCATGTAAATTATCAACTTCATTTGCGCACTATTCTTGAGTACTCGAAACTGAATTCATTGTTTGATTCAACTGGATACTCGTCATGTTATGAAGAAAATTTACATGGGTGAACTACCGCATTTTACGACTACGGTAGTCTATTCCGGAATAGACTACCGTAGCTTTTCACCGAAACAACATCCGGTTTCAGTGTCTTTTCAAGCAGTGCGATTGAACGGTGTCTTATACGGGGAGCTTATTAGACCTCAACCGGATGAATCCGGAGGGGTCTATAGGATTGACCTGTGTCAGCCTGTCCCTCCGTCCGATTTTTGTACGCGCTATATCTCTGGCACCGTTCAGCCGATTTTAATTTCCTTTTGCACACGGAAAGACCAAGTAGTGGAGCTGTGCGACTAATTTCTTGAAAAGGTTAAAAAAGTGCGGAAACTTTTTTAGCGCTTGACCTCATTATATGCAGTTTGTACGCGCTATATCTCCGGCACCATTCAACCGATTTCAATTTCCTTTTACACATAGAAAGACCGAGTAGTGGAGCTGTGCGACGAAGCATTATTTTTGGATTTCTCAGAAAATTGAAAATGCGGAAACTTCGAAATTTTTTGCGTTTGACTGATTATTGTGTCCGGCTGGGATCTGCGCCTTCGACGATGGCTTGTTTCTCTTGTGATATAAGAGGGCATAGTGGTGGCAGTACATGAAAGAGCACCGTTTAAGAGCTTTCGCCTGCACTCCGCCAATCCTGCAGACGTCTTTCCGATCCCTGTACCTGGCAGCTTGTACTTCAGGGAAGATACCGAATACTGCAAATAAGGTCACTGTGTATCAGATGCGTTTTCCTATTATTGTGAATATCTACAACAACAACAACAACAACAACAACAACAACAACAACAACAACAACAACATGGGGAGCAGACTGCAGTCACTGATTTTATCGCTTCTCACACCCCTGCTTTCCCATACACTTAACCATTGCACGTTAGTACAATGATCCCCAACTTCGACACAGTCTATGCGTAGCAAAAAATTTCCTTGGGATGTATCTCGGCTATGGAAGATATGATACTCTTTCATAGAATAATTAATGGCTTAATTATAAAATATTTAGAGACTTAACGTTGCTCTTGAAAACATTCTCTCAGGACTTCATTTCAGCAAAGTACCAATTTGCCTTTTACCTGACATGAAAAAAAATAGCAGTGAATTTTTCTGTTTATTCACATCTGCTCCAATTTTTTGTTTTTTGCTGCTGTGCAAGGTCAAGAAAAACAAAGTAACAAGAAGTACTCGAAAGAAAAAAAAGGAACCGTGTGCTGTACTGCATCGGCTAGAGCGGATGAATATATGAACCTGACGTCATAGTTAATAAAGATGAGAAAATGTTGATGATTTTATGTGTATGTGCATCGGCGCGGTGTAAAAAAAAAAAGTGCCGTACTTGTTGTCAAGGATTTTTTTTTCTTTTGCCGTATTTCACTGTCCGAGAAAAAGCCCGGAAAAGACAATGTCAAGAAGTTGAAAGGATTAAATGTTCGGCTTTTTCAGCATTGTGTATCTCGCTATCGCATGCATGAGAACGTTAAACCTGAAATATGATACTGTTGACGTGAAAACATGTAGGATTTCATCCAGTAACACCAACGGATGCCCACGCCTGCCTTAGTTCTAATTTTACTCCACGGGAGCACTTTACAAATTGAATTGGGAGTGGATATTCCGAAGAAACCAAAGGAATCGTTGTGATATGAGTGGATGGTGTTTTCTAGTTGTAAAAGCCGCAAAAGAAAGTTTTAAATTATTTGCTTCGAAAACCACAAACAGCACTTAAGTTAATGTGCTGAAGCCAGTTGGTTGAGAAGTTGTGATCTTATGCCATTTTGCCGGATATAGACTTGATAAATTTTGTATAAAAGCTTTTTACCCGTTGTTCCTTTAGGGAATATTTTTGTGATAGCCTTTTCAACCAAATATATAATATATTATATATATTTCACAAAGTTACATTTTCATGGTCAACTGAACACGTAATAGTTCGGTTGCTTTTTTAAAATTTAAATTGACTTAGTTACATAAATTTTTTACTATGCCCTTCGGTGGTTTGGCCTGAATTGATGCTGCCCTCCTTTTGTCTTTTGACGGGTATATTTACATTTTTGGCAAAAAAGTTAAGTATTTTTGGACATGACGGTCTAAGTATGAAGAGTCACTACTGTTGGTGAATAGGGGTGTGTTCCGTGTCACTCGAATGCGGGCCGGGCCAAGTCCACGGTTCGTACCGAAACGGTCCGAGACAGACAGACTTCAAAGAAATCTGTACGACTTAAATTTTTTTTACCTTTTGAGTTCGAAAATACCAAATCGATAAAGAGACCACAAGTAAATATCTATCACCAATTAATAATAAATAACAAAAAATTGCCCCTATTCAATTGTGAACAATTTCCGGCGACTTGCAAGTGCCTTTCAGTTGTTAAAAGCCGGTAATTGGGCCAGCCCCCCCGCGCTCCCCCCTCTCGCCCGCCCGGTACACACCTTTAAACTTTAAACACAACAACAGTCAAGAAAGCAAGTAAACGAATGGATTAGAGATGATTCTGTTATCTCTTTTTATCTCAGCACTCAGATATGTGCGCCAGTGTTTTATCCTATAAACCAGACAGGGGAAGAATAGCAATTTCTTCTTGCTCTAAATAATAACTTACGCGGCACATCATCCCAAGTGCAGACTGATATTTCAGCCGACAAAAATACGGCGCTTTTGGCATCGATGATCAGTCTGGAGGCGAAACTGTACCTCGATGAGCATAAGATGCTCAAGGTGTTGTAGTGGCTGTAGAAACGTATAGTGCTCCATCTGGTGTAGACATCTTATGATAGCCACCGAAATGTTCTAAATGTGCTTTGTTTGTTGCGTTTTATTGACAAATTCCATTATGTTATATCTAGCTGCGATCATGCAAGAGACTTCGATCTGGGGACTTAAAGAATGCATAAATAGTATGCTCCGGAGCGCAGACGTGGGATTGAATTGTTAAACGATACAACACAAACACGGATTTTATTATGTGAAGTAAGCGTGGAACAAACGTAAACTCGTGTCATCGCCGCGAGGATTTCGAGCAGCAAGGCGTACACATGCAAAGATGGATGCAGATAACAGCAAACAAGAAAAGGAAGACGGCGATGAAGAGGATGAAGACTTGCCGATTACGATTAACTGTGATCGGCGTTCTTCGGAAGACGAGCGTCTCTCGTCTGAAGAAGATCAGTTAAATTCGGATGTTTTCGTATCCACGGTTTTCGAACAGGAAATACCATTTGTCGACAGGAAAAGGAATTCTTCACTTAAGCTCAAAATTACGTCATTTCGACACAGACCGTGGCTAAATGTGAGAATACTTTGTGCTTCCTCTTTGGAGTTAAAGGGTAAAACTAGACTAAATTTACTTCAGAGCTTATTATATTTACGGCATTCCAAATACAAAGATGGTGTTTGAGGTCAATTACTTTCCGGCCAATAGCATTAAAAGAATATATGTAAATACTTTACATTTTAAATATCCAAAGCTATTCTTATGTGCAAAATACAGCAAATAATCGTACAGGCCAGTTAAACGCAAATGGTCTTTGGCATGCTGTTCGGTCTTTCCTGGACGCGCTTTCTGCAGTATGGATGTCAAGCTTAATCGTACTGATTGTGTCAGTTAAGCTTCGTGCATACACAGCCTGCTGTTGCATTGATGCGGTACTATACGATGGCACTGTGTCAGGGACGAAAAACTACTAAAGGGGCAATGCAAGGCGTTGGACCCACTCTCCCTCCCACGGGGCCCTTCTCCCTCCCCACAGCTCTACCAATGCAGGGACGAAAAATGTGCGGTCGATGCGAACGTCATACCTTTGGTGCCGCCCTCCCTACGGTGCGAGGGGGGGGGGGCAAAAATCTGGTCAAAACGGGCTACGATGGACCCTTTTCGAGAAAAACGTTGTTTTTATTTTTATTTATTTATTTTTTTTGAAAATTTTATATAATGCTCATAAAACTTAACTCCGAGTTTGGATCCTCATAAAAACTCTCGTTGCATCCAGTCTAAAGTAAGGGCTTTCATGCTATTATAAGATACAGGATACAAAGCATACCGTTTATGAGGAGGTGCGCAGAAACGATAAAAATTAGTGGTGAAAAAATTGGTTGCGTGACCACATTTAATTTCAGATTTGCCTACAAGTTAGCATTCCATTACATATTTGCAAGACCTAGCTACATACGAATATACAGGATTTAGGATTCGCCCGAGTGACGACAATTTAGATATCGCCCAAATAAAATATTAATGTGGCTTCATTACCCCCTCTTACCCACCCCACTACAATGGATGGGCGCTCTATCCACAACGTTTTATTGCGATCAGTTCAGATCAGTTGGAAAAATAGCCATTTGTCAGAGCTTATTAATTTTCAGTAATATTGATTAACAACACAATATATTTTTAGTTACTTAAGTCCAGTACAGCTGTACTATTGCTTTAGCGTGATACAGTAACTTCCGAGTGCCGTGCTGTGAGTGAGTTTGGGTGGGGGTAAGGACGTGTTTAGGGCTCTAGGGACTTTATTATTATATTTTATTTCTCACTTTTATTCCTCAAAGCACTCAGTGCATATCGTGTTCAAATCCAGCATTTAAACCTTTCAGAAAATTCAGAAAATTTAAAAAAAAAACGGCGGCGTCGTGACGTCACAGGTAAAAAAGTACGTCATCAAAATTTCCTTGCAAAAAAACAAAACAAAAAAAAAAAAAAGAAAAAAACAAGTACCTTACCCTCAAGCTGTAACTGCTACCATTTTCTTGATATTTCACTTCAAAACCATAAGACGCTGATAGTGGCGTCACAGGTCAACAATTTTTCGATTGGATCCAGATCCTATAGATCACTATATGTGTGTGAAGTTTTGAAATTCCTAGTCCTCATCGGGAGATGCGTTGAAACCAATAGGTGACGAAGAAAACGGAAAAACCATGAAGGAAAAAAAGAAAAACAAAAAGGGGGAAAGAATTTCTGCTAAGTTAACACAATAATTCCTTTGGGACTAGGTCCCAGGTGTAAATGAGATCTAGCGGAGCTCCGTCGTAAATTATGATAATAACGTTAATATTATGGTGTGAGTTGGATTCATCTAGAAATATATGTCAGTTAAAAAGCATTTTACCAAACAACTCGTGCTCCTGGTAACGGTTTGGTGTTAAGTAAGTCAGAACAGGTCATCTACATTGGTGTAAACAATCAAATGAAAGCATGAAACATAGGAAATGGGTTTCTATTATACTCTGTGCTTTATGTTGTTAAGATACTGTTTGTGATGTATTGCAAAACACGAACGAACATTTGACTGAATATTTTCGTCTCTAAACTTAAGCAAATTTTTGTTTAAAAATCGAAAGGTTTTATTTCTTGTTTCAAGTAAAAACTCAGAGATTTGATTGCAGTTACTGTAATTTAAAGTTTACACACGAAAAAATGGATTCTCGTGGCCGGAACAAAAATGGTCTGCGAATATTACCTGCTGATATCGTTACCAGGTATTCTGTGGACCTGATAGAAATACCGAAGGACTTTTTAGTGAGAGTTTAATTCTTTCTCTGATTTTAGGTCCTGTCATTTATTCCTCACAGGTAGAACCTGTGTGGAATATATGCGATCGACCGTGTGTCGGTCGGTCTGTCATCAACAGCTTGTTAACACGATAACTTAAAAACTGCTACAAGGATTTTAATGAAACTTGGTATGTAGCTTTTATGGGGACAAACACAGATCGGTGTTGTAAATGGGCCAGGTTCGTCCAAGGAAAAAAGCCCATATGGACTTGGGAAATTTCTTAATTGACTATTGATGCCCGTGTTTAACTGATGGGGGGCCTGTGGGGAATATGTGGGCTCTGCACACTGCTCTAGTTTTAAAATAGTTAACTACCCGAGTGTAAAGCCAAATCGAGGCAGCGAAATAATAGAGCTGCAAGACTTCCAGGTTATTTGTTACAAAAAATATCGCTTTTATGTTATCGGCTAATACAGTAGTATATTATTGAAATAACTTCTCGGGGGCTGGAGGTGGGGGGGGGGGGGATAGGTTCCTGGGGGGGGGAGCTACCATCCGGGACCCGCAAATGAATAAGTTCTTTCATTATATTTCCCCAAGAAAACCCGAATAACGGATTTCAGTTTTGGACAAAATTTCCAGCTCGAAAAAAAATAAATAAATAAATAAATTAAAATGTAGCAAAACAAAAGTGGAGAGAAAATGTGTTTAAAATATCGAGGCCGACCTAAGAAATTGAAAGTCGCATTTATAACGATAAGTTTATGATTTATTCCCCACAGGGGGAATATTTGCGATCGACCGCGTGTCGGTCGGTCGGTCGGTCTGTCGGTCTGTCATCAAGAGCTTGTTAACACGATAATTTAAATGTAAAAACTCCTGCAAGTATTTTCATGAAACTTGGTATGTAGCTTCTATGGGAGCAAACACAGAACGGTAGTGTAAATGGACCAGGTTCGTCCAAGGAAAATAGACCAGCTGGATTTCAGCTCTTGATTGACTATTATGTGACCTTGTTAACGCGATAACTTAAAAACTCCTGCAAGGATTTTCATGAAACTTGGCACGTAGCTTCTATGGGAGCAAACATAGATCGTTATTGTAAATGGGCCAGGTTCGTCCAAGGAAAATGGACCAGCTGGACTTGGAAAATTTCAGCTCTTGATTGATTATTGTTATCACGATTATTGTTATCACGATATCTCAAGAACAACCGCAAGGATTTTAATGAAAGTTGGTGTCTTTATTCTGTGGGCACTAACAAGCATCGGTATTGTCAATGGGCCAGGTTCGTCCAAGGAAAATGCACCAACTGGACTTGGAAAATTTCAGGTCTTGATTGACTATTGATGGCCGTGTTTAACTGATGGGGGGCCTGCGGGGAATATGTGGGCTATGCACACTGCTCTAGTTTATTAATTGTTATCATTTTATGATATCTTCTGTTTACCTTGCAGTCGAAACGAAATTTCTATCGGAAAAGTATGAAAACTTTATGAGGGTGTGATTTAGCTTTTTTCATTGCATGGTATGTTACGTATTGCTTTTGTTGTAACAGAGATGCCGTATGGATTACAAACTTAGGTCATTAATTACCACGCGGTATTTGACTTGAATGCAACTATTATGTTTTACAGAGCGACCATGGTCTCTCCTCGTCCCCGAGTCATTCTGCAATGGCCTCACCTGTGCCGCTACGCCATCGGGCAGACGACATGTCGCTGCGCAGCTTGCGCATGCTCCAGCGGACGCTGTCAGAAGATATCAGAGTGCGCAGGCGCGAGAGCATGGTGTCGAATACGAGCCCGCTGGCACAGACGCGCCACCTCAGCTCGTCACAGCTAGGTATGTCAGTGGCGACGGATAACGGGCCATCCATGAAGGGCGCACACCAAACATCTCAGCCTCACTCACCATAATATGTGCATACGAAACGAGATAGCCCCTCACCCCCTCACCCCCTCACCCCTGACCCTTCCCACCACCGATCGTGCGTAAGGATCATCAATCTGGTGGGCGAATGAAAGGCTATCGTCTCATGGAGTTTTTCTATAATTTAAACGAACACCATTCAGAAATTACGCAAATGGTGAACACAAAAATTAGAATACAAAAAAAAAAAGGCAAGACCAAAAAGCCACGCGAGAAGTCTGCTCAGTTTAGAAGAGTGGGAAATTTGAAACAAATGATGGCAGTGACCAGAATAGAAATTTTAAAAAGAAAAATAACCAAATATACTCTGATCACGTTTCAAAAATTAATTTTGTATTTTTGTCATGGAAAGGGTGTCCTGTGTTGTATATATTAATTATTTTTTTGTAACTTAGACTGTATTCAAATGATGTGATGAAATTACAAGATTAAGGGATAAAATGCAAAATCTGAGGAATAATACAACGATACAGACAACAGGATTCTGCCTTCTTTTGTTTTAGCCCTGGGATTAAGCGGGAGTTTTCTCAGCCAATCAGACAACACGACTAATTTGGTGCGGCTGCGAAAGTCAGGACTGGGCAAATCCGCCCCCAACTTGAGCTCCAGCCTTGTGAGTCTATTGCTTTGTACATGTACCAAAAAGTACAGTAGAACCTCTTTATGGCGAGAACCTTTCGGATCCGGTGAAATGTTTATGATGTAGAAGTGTTCGAAACAGTAATATTTGGTTGTCCACTAATGGAGATTTTACTGTACGTGTGAATAAAACAAAAGGAGTTTGCATTTAAAATTCAGTTGTTCTGAAAAGTAGGTAATACAATTATTTTGTGAAACGGTAAACAGACATAATCTTTAAAGAAAAAAAGACAGTCTTGCCTTTTGCAATATTCTAGCACCTAAATACTTCGATTGACAGTTATTAAAATATCTTGGTGTTAAATCACGGTGGTGGCTTCGTGGGGTGACTGAATCCAATCGCTTGACGATATTCTCAGGTGAGTATAAGCTTTAACTTGTTGACTGAATCATAAAAAAAATGGACGGTACACGCTCAGAAAGATGATCCAGAAAGCGAGTGGAGCTGAATCGTGCAGACGGCCGGCGGTACCAGGTAAGAATAAGAAAATGGCGGAGTGCATATCACGTGTCCTCCATTCAAATGTCAACTGCAAATAAATATTTAAAATGTTACATAGAAGAGTGCATGATTAATGAATGAACCCCTGGTGATGGTGACTGAATAGCCTGTGCTAAAAAATGTGTTCATAACTTCATGGACTTAAATTGGCCAGGAAATTTTTAGCGCTGATCACAAAAATCTCTGGATCGGATTAGGCGCTTCAGCTTTCATTCTCCGGTGTTGCACACACTTGACAGAAGAGCCAACATTTCAGGAAAGGAAACATTACAATTGAGGTCAGCAGCTATTTTCGCGGGATTATTTTACAGCATATTCGGTGGAAGAAACCTTTTGTATGCAAGCGGCGTCGGTAACATGACAGTACTACGCCGCTGCCAGTGACTGAGCTTAATTTGCAGCACGCTCGAGGGAACAGCTAAAAGTCTTATTAAGTCCGGATTCCTCAAGAGTGGATTTTTTTGGCCCATTCAAGGACAGATGAGGCAAGTCAAGGAACTTAACAAAAATCTTAATAGCTGACTTGGACTAAGGCTGTGAAAGTTCTGTTGTACTGTATATATTTCACTGAGAATGAGCATCGTGAGTCTATTCCGAAATAGACTCACTGAGTGGAAAACGGCTTTATTTCACCCAGGACAAAAAATGTAAATTTTTATTTGCTCGAAACATTCTTATTTTAAATAATAGGGTGTTGAAGGATAAATTAAAACTCCAAGCATTCTGATTGTTAATTCACAAATAAATTGTCTGCGTTATCGAGAAAAATAACTTTTGATTGACATTAATAAAATGGTTTATGTTCAGCCTTCTGCCAATTTTTGTATTCACTTCAGGTTATTAACCCAGCCGACTTTGTCGGACTGGGTTAGTCGTACAACTACAGGGGGCTTGAATGTATGTGCGTATGTTAAACTTTTTCTTTAAAATGCTACTTCTGCTACAGTTTTGCTCCAATTGTTTTGATATTACGCAGGAATGTTCCCTGGGTGGTCCCTGGCTATTGCTTTTTTTTTTGACGATTGACGAAAAAGTGACAGAATGGCGGCACTTTTTGTGCCCGTTTTTTTTAAATGCTACTCCTCCTACAGTTTTACTCCAAACTATTAGATGTTACGCAGGGATGTTTCCCAGGGGTTCGCCTACCAGGCTATTATTTTTTCGCGGTTCGCCAAAAACTGCCGAAATGGCGGAACTTTGAAGTTTGACAAAAACTGGAATAAATGGTAGTAAATAACTGAATTGTCAAACCATTCATTTCTCTCAGTATTTTTCAAATAGTTATAAAATTTTAATCGAAAGTTTCTTAGGTGCTTCTCCACCTGGAGCTTGCTTTTTTCGCAAATGACAAAAAAAAAAAAAAAAAAAAAAAATGCCGAAATGGTGGAATTTTTAAAATTTTGTAAAATTGTGTAAAGGTCGGTAAATAAGTGAATCGTCAAAACCCAACCTGTCCAACAGCCATTTTTAGGTAGCTTCCATTTTCCATTTTCGTGGCCTTTATTGATCAAGTGAAAGCTTTTTAAACTTCATTTTATGTTTTGTTGCAGTCCTCAGGACAGTGTAAAACTATTTTTGGATCCCAGCAGGAAATGGGTCGCTCGAGCGGGTGAAGTTATAAGTTATTAAAGAGCCAGAAAAGCTGAATTGCTTTGCATATGTTCAGTTATGTTGTTTTGGATTCTCATCGCAATTTAACGACAACAAAAAAAATTAAGAGTAAACACGTTGCCTACACGCCATTGAGAAATAACACATACTCTTTGGTACGTGAATTTCATGGCCACTTTTAGTTTTTTATGTTAAGGCGCTTCTATATCGAGCGGCAGTTTGTCAAAAGTTTTATTAACTTGAGACAATGAATGTTTTAGCAGTTTGCATCTTTATCCACTACCTTTTGGCGTTTTACAATGTTCTCGTATATATCGGTTAATTACACAAAACATCCTTGTCGGATAAAGTCATATATGTGCGCGTTATGGGGACTTTTGAATTGTGCGCGCAACAGTATTTGCTTTTCCAACATAACTCGTCCACAAAGCGTATACTACGTTGATTGATGTTGTACACGATATGACACCAAAGGTTCTGTCTAGAAATTATTGCTCTTAGCCGCATATATGACGGGTTTGGGCGTGAATATTTGATGTAGAGCAAAACAAGGGCGCTGCCATTGTAACGGAAATGTTCGGCACTCAGATTAAAAGTTTTCTTAAAATGTGTTTTAGGACAAGTTTGCCTTTGCGTGAAGCAAAGTATGCTATTTTAGTGAAACAAGATGCGTATTTCTTCAAGTAAATGATGAGAGTGTTAGGCTATTCTGTTTTTGCCTCTTTTTTTTTTTTCTTGATTTTAGAAAAAAAAAAAAACGAATATAATTTGCATTCTGAAAAAAGCTGTCAGAAACACAAGAAAAAAAAAAAAGAAAAAAAAGAAAAAACGATTTTTTAAAATGCATCGATTTCGTTGTTGTCAGAAAAAAGAAATTTTCTTTATTTTCTTTTTTTTTCAACCCAAGTAAGAAATTGGGTTCAGTGTCTTTATTCCGTAAAAGATCTTTTATCATTGTTGTGTTTTATCAAAACTTAACGGCCCTTAAATGGAAATATCACGTAGGAGTGATTTATTACAGCCTGTCAGCGAGGGCCGGAGCTCAACCCTGGCCTCTACTATTTAAAACCCACGAGATTTCTATCTCCTTATTCCATAATTCCCTTTTTGCTTGGAAACAAGAGACCGAAGTCAAGTCAGTAATTGCATACTGTGTCATTTGAAATCCTGGAATTCAGGGAGATAACCGGTGATCATTTGAAACGTGGTCCGGTGCAGAACTCGTCATCTCGTCCCGACTTTTATTCATTCGCACAACACCTTGTCCGAATTAGCGTACAAGACAGGATCTGTTCTACGTCCTGTTACCGTACAAGACAGGATTTGTTGTGCGGCCTGTTACCGTACAAGACGGGATTTGTTCTACACCCTGTTACCGCGCAAGACAGGATCCGCAAGACAGGTCCTGTTATCGTACAAGATAGGAACCGTTTTACGCCCTGTTACCGCACAAGACAGGATCTGTTTACGCCCTGTTACCGCACAAGACAGGATTTGTGGTACGGCCTGTTACAGTACAAGATTGGATCTCTTCTTCTTAACGTACCAAACAGAATTTATTCTACAGGGCGTAAACAGATCCTGTCTTGTGCGGTAACAGGGCGTAAAACGGTTCCTATCTTGTACGTTGCCTTACAAGATAGGATCTCTTCTTCGCCTGTGTTACTCTACAAGTAAGACTCTTCTTTGCCTGCGTTATCCTACAAGATAAGATATCTTCGTCGCCTAAGTTATTCTACAGTTTAGGATCGTTTTCTTCGCCTGTTACCCCACAAGACAGGATCTCTTTTTTTCTTCGAGTTACAAGATGGGATCTCTTTTTGGAATTGCCCGAATTACCCCCGCAAAGCAGGATCCTTTCTTTGTCCGAGTTGTCCTCTATTTGTGGTTGATCGAGCAATAATATGGCCAAGTTGTTGCGTCTGTCCATTGCCCTCCGCATTTATCTTGTATTTTTGGAAGGGACTGAAAAGTGCTGCAGCTAATTAGGCCTCCACCTCCATTATTTGGTTGGCTTGCGCTGTTTAAATTTTCCAAAGCAGCAATATAAACATCGCCCATGACATTTCTTAAAAGGAAGTTACGTGACACACAACATCAGAAGATCAGTTCTCTGTGTTCACCGTAGTGTACATTTCTGGCTGGGCATCGGAGTCATAATTTGTAAACGTTAAGTTTAGAAACGGTTTGAAGATAGCTCACTTATTTCTGATTTCATAAATCAAATTTTTTGGTGCTTTTTGTGTATATCGTCGCTTAAAAGTGTTTATAAGATAATTCGCGAAACTGCGTTTAACGGTTCCCTGAAGCATTCCTTGAATGACGTCACATTTATTTGTATGTCGGATGTTAGGACTTCTTTGAAGTGGTTGGCACGTCCATGGAAATGGCCTCAATGTTTTGAAAGGTGACCTTCAACCAATGGTTGACAGCCAGTTATTACAACTGCTACCGCAAGAGGTCTCTGTGCCTCGCCAAAAATATATATATATACATTCCTCAATGTCTTGCATCTAGAAGTGATTTGATTATTTTTTTTTTAGTATTGGATAAAATTGAAAGGCACAAGGACACCTTGGGTTTATGTCTTATCAGCAAGGATGAAAGATAATGCCTTTTCATTGAAGTTTTGAGGCAGACGATTTCACAGGCAGGCGAACCTGGGATATGTGGAATTAAAGTCAACCTCTGGTAAATTTGTGTGGAAGTTGGAGCATGTAAAGCCTCTGCACATTCCGCTGTCCCTAGATTCCTGCGCCGCTTTCATCCGTGCACCCTTGAAATGTCTAAAAGGTTTGGCATTGAAGAATTATCCGTGTACTGAAGAGGAAATAGAGGAAAAACATTGTGAAAGATGGGTAAGATTCTGTCCTTGATCTCGTTAAAAAAAAACTAGAGATGGAGTTAATATGGTCTCTGTGGGCTACAACCTGTCAAGAAAACGGAAGTATCTTCTAGCACTTGAAGACACGGGACCGCGCTGAGCAAACGCCAGTCTAACACATGTGCTCCGTTTCTCAAATTACAGGTCAGGGTTTGAAATAATGATTGACTTTTCTTGATTAATGTTTGTAGTCGACTGATTTTATTTGACTGTAAACATGCTTGACAACAGCCGTGTGAAACGGAGAGCGCTTACGGTGTTGACCGGGCAGTAATGGGACTCCTGTGTCACTATTAACACGGTCACGTGATGCTCTCACGTCTTGCCACCGTTTCGTTTTTCTTTTTTTCTTCAGTAGGTCAATGATATTTTACGACACTCGCATCAGAGGACGTGATGTCGAGATGTGAAATGTCCCGAAGTTAAAAGGACCGCAAACAAAACAAAGTACATGCAGCCGACGGCCCCTTGAAAAAAAAAAAAACATTCTGAGTGGAGTGTGACATGAAATACGGAATAAAAACCAATCTACGTGATGAATAGGTGGAAGTGAAACCCAGTGATCGAGCGTAAGAACGTAATCAGATTTCAGTGATCATGTAGATAAATTGAGCAATCGATGTCACACTAATACATTTATTGTCCTGACTGCGTCGTAAGCGTTGTCCACTTAGTCGACTGCCGTGTGAATTGGTTAACGAACTTCAGGCATAAACAGACCAAGGAAAAAAATGATAAAAAAAAGAAGAAACCATGAAAAGATTATCCGATTTTGTGCTTCTTATATGGTCATTTAAAGATTTTTCTTGTTTTCATTGACAGTGGTTTTGGTGACGTAACCATTGATTGATAAAGATAGCCTAGAGACCCAAGTTCTACACCCCCCCCCCCCGATACACACATACTCCCTCGTTAACTTTTTTTCTGAATAACAATATAAACCCTACTTACATTACAGTCAGGTTCAAACGACTGGTGACATTTTCAATAAGTCCATTGTTGTACGAGGAGTAATGAACCATGTGCTGGTATTGAGTGTGCTCACTTAACAGGTAACGCGGAAACACTGATCATGGACTGAACCAGAAAATACGCTCAAACTGCCTAAAGCACACAGGATAAAACCACTTTCACTTATAACAGAGGAGGGGAAAATTACTAGTGTCATTCGCCTAGAATTCTGTCCTCGTTCTAATACTTAATAATATAATGTAAATAGGGTACAGTGGTGGTTGTTTTCATGGACAGACATGAAAAGTAATACGGATTTCCATGCTGTTGAAATAAGCAGAGGCTATTTGGATGACTTCAGTGTGTGAAATGATTTAACATTTGATCCATGCTAATGAAAAAAGTAAAAGACGAAAAAAGTAAAGCATCACCTAATATAAGCAAGTATACAAAAAAAACAAGGCTTTGTGGAGATACATATTGAGTTGACAACCAGTGTAGCGGTAGAGCTTATCGGAGGCAGCTGTTGAAAGTGTGTAGAGGTAATCATTTATTATTAGGCAATTGCTATCAAAAGCTGTCATAAACTGTCAGCTTGGTGGCCAAGTATCAGAACTTGAACTGCTACAATGTCTCATTTAAATACATTGAACCCCCTCCCCCACCCCCAACTAACCCGACCCCACCTCCCCCATCCTCACCTAACCCTACCCTACCCTCTCCCCAACCCCCTGCTAACCCGACCCCATCCCACCACCTAACCCTGCCCCCACCCCAAACTAACCCGACCCCACCTCCCCCATCCTCACCTAACCCTACCCTACCCCCTCCCCACCCCAACTAACCCGACCCCACCCCACCACCTAACCTTCCCCCCGCCACCTTACCCCCCCCCCCATTCTCACCTAACCCTACCCTTCCCCACCCCACCTAACCACCTGCACTGTGACAAAAGTAGTAAATAAATGAGTACATGAGCAAAATGGAAGTAATAATAGAGCCATTATAAGTAATAAGAGTAATAATAATATTAACAGTTATAATAGCAGCAACAGCCTTTTTGTTGGAAGGTTGGGGGAGAGGGTTGCAAAATAGTAAACAGACGTATTGTATAAACATGTGGTGGCTGGTTTGTTACAACACGAAGTCAGACATGCAACATCACCCAATAAAACACAGATGCACAATGTGAAAACATAAGAGTGCAAAACATTAAAACAAAAATACTACACCACAAAGGGCAAGTGTCATTTGTAAAAACCACGAAAGTCGCATAAAGAAAATAAAACAGAAAAACCAACAGCACTGAAGTACAACGGGTCTGTCAGTCACACAGAAAGTAAACCATTAACATTTCACCCAAACATATTTGGTGGGATAAAAATAAACATGTCAAAATTAGATTTGTGTAAATACAAGAATTATGGATCAGGGGACTAAGGGCGTTCTTTGATTTATCGTATATTTCAGTGTAACAAACATTCACTGTATTACTGCCATCGGCCGTGTATGTGGCTAGCCCTGGTCTGCCAGACCCGTGCTACAACTGCTGACGGCCTATAGTTATATACATATACATAGAAACAGTGACCTTGACTTAAGTGAAAGTTCAGTGAAAGTCACTGCGTTTACCTATATCCCTTCTGCGTTTTGAAGCTTCTACAAATGTTCAGTTAGAAAAACCCGTAAAGGACAAACTGTGAGCCAGACAGGTCAATTTTATTCCCTTTCTTTGCTTTGACATGGTAAACCACTATAATCATAACGTCGATCGGTTATATATTACCAACTACAATGCGCAGGTGCAGATTGAAGAGTGGGGCGAGATTGTTTAAGGGCACAGACAGCTTTAAGAAGCCACAAAGTGATAGTTACAACAAGTGAGGGTTTTCGTTCTAGATACCATTGACTGTTGGCAGTTTTTGATTTGTACTTACACACATATGTGTATTGTACATTTGTGAATACGTGCAAGTCCTTCCCGTGTTGGAGATACGTTTTTGGAAGTCACAAAGGTAGAATATAATTATGAAACTATGGGAAAAAATAATAGCAAAATTTCAGATACATATCTTTATCGGCTTCAGGCTTAGCTGAACCCTGAATAAATCGTGTCTTTTATTGTCGAGACGGTTGTCGCCTGATATATAATATATACATAGATGTATTTAAGAATGTTGTAGGTGGCAGAAAAAAAAATGGCAAAAAGGACTAAATTTACTTAGTGAGCTGTTGGAAAAGGTGTAGTCTTTTATCACTTGTGCTTGTTTTCTGACTGGCCGGTTCAGCAATATGTTGATATGAACTAAGTGGATTGTGTGTAATTTGGGAGGCTGTGGATGCACCAAGGAGTATGTTGACAAGTAACTGATGTTAGAATGGGATTTTATATAAAGCAGGTAAGATGTTGAACTATTTTCTTTATGTATATATATATATATATATATATATATATATATATATATATATATATATATATATATATATATATATATATATATACAGGGTTGCGATTTCGCGGTCGCCCGGTCGCCCGTGGCGACCAACTTTGGGCTCGGGCGACCAACTTTTTCGAGTTGGTCGCCCGAGTGGCGACTAACTTTTTCTGAGTATTTTCACGTAAATACTATTGATTATTTTAAACACCATTTTGTTGTTGTTTTTTCATGTGAGGCGGGCTAGACAAATTTTGCAAAAATTGCGCCGGGCGACTAACTTTTGTGCCGGGCGACCGCAGGGCGACCAGAAAATTTTACGAAGTCTCAACCCTGTATATATATATGTATATGGATATCAGTGCATACTCGGTATCTGGATCAGACGTACACTGTGACAGTGCCTTTGGTTCCATGAATTATAATCTGGAGAACTTTATTTTCAACAAGTCGTAGATTCGATATCTGGAACTTCTAGTTGTTGTCCATCAAAGTTTGTCCTAATCACTATTGTGTAAATAGGTATATCTCGAATATTCGCATTCCCGAGTGAGAACATATCTCAGAATTATATGTCAAGGGACCTTTGGCACAGGCCGAGTAGATCCACTGCTGATCCTGACAAAATATGGGGACCAGTTGCGAAGTAACATGTATTATTTAAATTATTAATTAAATGGGGCTTTAGAATATCCCTCTCATTTGTAAGCTGTTGTAGAATCCAGAACTGAATGTGTGTGTGACACTCGTGTGCTATTAAATACTGGTCCCTTACGGATAAAGTAATTAAATGCAATGCATTATGGTGTGTTACGGTATCTGCATGCTAATTAGATAAATGCGGGCATGACATAGTGTCATTGACTGCGAGCAGGCTGATAGTCGTGGAAACGGGTAGCTTTTGATAAATGATAGCGCAGGAGGTAGATTTGGCTTTCTTGAATTCATGACCTTTTTAAAAAGCATCTGAAATTTGAAGTACCAGTACATTAAAGTTACGGCCTGAGAATCCGCATAAGCTGTAACTGATAATGTCAACAAAATGATCAAAATGAGACTCTAAATACAGCTCTGCGTCATCCATCAAGGCCCTCGTACTCAGTACGGGGGTCTCATCGTCAGAGAATACTGCAAGCCAGCCTACAACTGTCACATCAAACAGCTTAAAAAAAAGAAGAAGAAGAAGAAAGAAACTGTTAGAAAAACGAAGCACTTCCAAGAAACGATTAAGCGGTATTGCTTAAAACCTGCCTTAAGAGAGAGAGAGAAAAAAATCAACAAGGGCACTGGCGTTTGGTATTGATGACATTTTGCCATTAACAGAAGGTGACTGCTGTTGGAAACTGTTTTCGTGGTAGTTTCTGGTAGCGAGATTTAGGCATGCTCAAGATTCTTATATCCGTCTTTGAACATCGAACTTTTTTTTTCTGTCCGGACGTTCTTGTCAGAATTTTAAAAAAATTGGTTTAAATTAATGAAGGTTTCTTTAAGGTCATGCGAAATCAGTTTTGATCTTGAGATCTGCTTGGCATTTGTTATGTCACGATCTGGCCCCTTCACATACAAGTGGGCCAGCGCCGATTTTCACTGAGGCCCCTCAGATTTGAGCCGAAAGTTGAGAGCCCTTGCCTCTGCAGTGAAGTTGACCCGCGTTGAGCCAGGATAGTACTTGAATGGGCGGCACTTTTAGACCCTAACGGGGCGAGCCCGGGGATGGGGGGGGGAGTCTATGGGATTGCCCCTGTCCGTCCGGCGGTCCGCCTGTCCGTCCGTCCGTGTGTTACACTTTGGATGCTGTTTTGTTCCCACGCAAGTTCTGCGAAACTAGTTACCCCAGGCATATGCGACCTTGCACAGTGAAAATATATATATTGAAGTTGTGCAACGTCGTGTTATTTTTCAAATCGGCCAAAAATTGCCAAAATGGCGACTTGTCAAAAATTGTGATCTTTTGAGATAACTGCAATGTAAGCCTTGGGTGCTTTCCACGCGACTTCTCTGAAACCATGTATCCTGGGCATATGCTACCTTGCACAGTGAAAATATATATAGTGAAGTTGTACAATGTCGTGTTATTTTTTAAATCGGACAAAAATTGCCAAAATGGCAACTTGTCAAAAATTGTGATCGCTTCCGATAACTGCAATGTAATACTTGGGTGCTTTCCACGCGAGTTCTCCGAAACTATTTACCCTAGGCATATGCAACCTTACACAGTGAAAGTATATATATATTGAACTTGTGCAACGTCGTGTTATTTTTCAAATCGGTAAAAAATTGCCAAAATGGCGACTTGTCAAAAATTGTGCTTTTTTTAGATAACTGCAATAGTAAGACTTGGGTGCCGTCCACGCGGGTTCTCCGAAACTATTTATCCTAGGTATATGCTTCCTTGCACAGTGGATATATATATATATATATATATATATATATATATATATATATATATATATATATATATATATATATATATTGAAGTTTTGCAATGTCGTATTATTTTTCACGTTGGTCAAAAATTGCCTAAATGACGACTTGTGTCCGGTTGGGGTCTGCGCCTTCGACGATGGCTTGTTACTAAGTCGTTCCACACCACAGGTTAATTATATCGCCACTAAATTTACTTCTTAAATGTTCAAATATTACTTCAGATAAAAAATGTGATCATTTTCGAGCGGGACACAATGACCGCTAATGGGTAAATTTATACGGTGCGAATCTTCTAAGGAGGACTTGACAGCGGATGCCAGGCAGTTATTGATTCCAGACATAGTTACTGGTTCATTTGTTCATTAGGGTTTGGACAAGCAGAAAATTAGTTTTTGATTTCCTGTTCTGCGCATTAACACGGATGACAGGTTTTTCTGGGAGTATCTTCTGTTGACCACGACATCTACATGGAATATCCCACCGGATGTTTCGCCGTCTGCTGGGGCTTGAAACTGGAGGAGGGCTGAGGGGGCGGGGGAGGGGAAGAGGTCGGGACTGTGCCACTCGATGTGTGGTGCCTGTCCCGTGTTCATGTTTCGGTGAAGAAGGCGGCGTTTTGATGCGATACGTGCTCTTAATATTTTCCCCTTATTAGTCCCCCGCCGCCGCGGTACGTGCGGAGCGACGGACTTATAAAACGCTCTTTGTCCATCTGTCTGTCCGTCAGTCTGTCCCCCACCAGTGCCCCCACTTTTGCACGCGCGATTTCTGTCTGCTTTAACCACAGGCTTCTGATTTTTTGTGGGAAGTAACAACATATGTTGCAGTTATGCAACCTGGGGTTATTTTTGAATTTGAACAAATATTGACGAAACTGTGAAACTTAAAACTTGAGCAAATTTTTTGTTTGTGGGGGGGGGGGGGTACTATGGGGGCACTTTTTTCTCACATTCCGCGTCACCGTTGCCATATACAGTAGATATTGGACAACGTGAATTCACTGGATCCCAACTTAAAATGGTCGAGTTATCAAATAAGAAAATAAAAGAACAACGTTGTTTAACCTGTGACATTACACAAGTTGTAGCATTCGCCGAGTTATAGAATATACACCTAAAATTAAAAAAAAAGAAAGAAAACAGATCATGTTGCCCAACTTGAAATAACAGTGCAGTTCGGCAGCTCTCTTATATGCTCATTCTGGTTCTAGAACAAGTGCTCTTGAGTGAACAACGGTGGTCCAACGCTCTAACCTTACGTCTCAGACAGGAGGAGCAGCTGAACGATGACAGTGTCTGGACTAACCACTTCTTTGCTGTGGTTAATTTAGCGAATGTCACGAGAGTACGATGCTGTTTTCCATCTGTCCTGCCTTTTTGTACCTGAAGAGAATTCACAAGTGTATCAGTATTTTTTTGCCCCCCCCCCCCCAAAGGTAGCGAATGCACATTGGATTTCGTTTGAGAGCCTAACAGTGTTTGCGTAACCAATCTAGGAAAAGCAGAAGGGAAATGCCGCTACCAGAAATAAAAACATAAACCAAAAAAAAAAAAAAAAAAAATCCTAGGAATACTGAATGCATGGCAAGCTGTTCTGGGATGTGAAAGCCAGAAGTTGTTTTAAGGCCAGAGAGTTTGAAAAGGGGATTCTTCTAGGAAAACCTTTACTTTTGATACACGATCGAGTTATCTTGGAGATCAGACAATTTTGTGGTGTAGCTTTTAACATTAATAAATCTAATCTCGGGCGAGGCTATGGGAATGTGGTGTCTAGACCAGACCCCGCAAATGTTGTGAATCGCAAGCGGTGTTTTGTTACTTTGAAGGAATAAGCGCGTCTGCTGCGCAAAGCTCAGAAATGAGGTGTCACATTTTGCCAGCTTCATAAACAATTCATGCGCAGTCAAGATTTGTTTTGAATTTGCAGTTTAAAAGTGTATCTCACAGAGGATTCAGTTTTCTTCTTAAGAAACAACTGAATCGAGGATTTTACTGAAGAATTTTGTATGGCAATCAAGAATTTGCATCAAAACTTGCGTCCGAGTATTCTCTGCTTTTTATCACTAGGATAGATCTCTGTTGCTAAGGTAAGGCAATCCTTTTTCCTGTTTCAACATTCAAAGGTCCATCACGGCTGTTCTGCCAACTGGAACCTCGATAACTCAAAATGTGCTAAAACTCAAAGAAGGAAACTTCAGAAGTAAGAGGGCAATTTTAGAACCACCCCAAAAGAATTATTTTGCAAAGAACAGGGACCTTTTAGGGCCCGGTTTTCCTTGCTCACGCATGTTCGTTTTATAACGGCTAAGCTATCACAAATAAGGACGCTAATAAGAGCCCCAGTTGAAGAAGATGATAAGGGATACAGTAAAAGCAGCATAAGCACAATGGATAAAAAAAAACTTAGTGACGTGTGACTCCACATATAATTTATTGCTCAGATAATGGAGGATGATAAGAGGCTACACCTCGGCAACAGGTTTGACCCATATCCACGAGCATGAGGGTACTAATATAGCTGCAGAGGAATGGGGGAGCATGGAGTTGGTAGGTGGTTAACGCTACACCGGTTGGACCGGTATGGTATGGCATTTTTGTTCCAGTGGGAATAACTCCTTCCCCTCAAGATCATTTATGTCTGATTCATGCGATGTTTAAAATTAACTCAGTTTGACCCATAAACAATAAGTTGCGGGAAATGTATATTTTAAGGACAATGTAGATGATGGTGGAATGAAGATTCTACAGAAATAAAAATTAATGTAAATTCAATCTATAAGAGGCAGAAAGAGAACATTCCACCATACTGGTAGTGTGTTTGCTCACCCATTTGAGTAAAATGGCGTCGGGGCTGTTTTGCATGAGGAACGTGAGAGAAAGGTTGCGCGAAGTATCGGCGGTCAGTAAAGAAAGTTATCTGGGCGGTCTTTCAAAGGAGCGGAAACGGATTGCATGGGCGTGAACTTTAAAAATGTTTGTGGATCTGAGCTGTCACGAAAAAAAAAGCAAGAACTAATACACATCCAGTTGCAGAATTTTAACCTCTGAATCCCCCGCAAAGCAGCAAAAGGCGAGTGGTGAGAGGTTCTGTTTCATAGTCTGTCCAAAGCCTGTGCTGAGAGCAGTGGTGAGTGGAGCGATCGGTGCAGGGTGCCCTGATGGCTTTCTGGATTGCGGACGAGTTCTGAAAGGCGCCTGAGAGCAGGGGGTCATACCAAAGCACAATGCCTGAATAGAGGTGGTCGTATCCAGAAAACGTTAACATCAAATAAAACGTACAAAGAGGCCTGTTGTAGATTAGAGAACTAAACACACGAAATATAAATAAATAGAAAATAAAAACACCTGCGACAGTTAAGTCTTAATCTGTGTACTGTTGATTAAAAAAAAAGAGATATTGATTAGCAATGAACATGCGTTGAGTACCGACACGCGTTATTTGAATTACACTTCACAATGGCTTTTACTCTCTGATGGATAACGAATTTAGAGGAGTTCAAAGTTGGATATAATTCTGTTGGTTTTCCGGGGTAAAAACTATTTTGGTCCCTGACGTAACACTAACATTAAGTTTCCGAATAGAAAGTGTAGGAAGCTCACGTAGTGGAAGCTTGGTATCATGTTTTTATAAAGGAAAAACCTCAGACAGCATACTCGTTTGGGTTATCTTGTAAGGTGGGCGAAATATCGAAATAGCAATAGCTTAAACTCTAGAGCGAGGACAGATTTTTAGGATTTTATGTGAGTGTTATTTGATGTTTATGTGGTCGTAAGTTTTCAAGCTCTCTGCAAAAAGAAATCATTTTGAGATTTGGCAGTTTTGATACATCCAGTTGACGTAAAGTAATATTTGAAATGTTTCGATTCTGTAACTGGAATAGGATAAATTAAGAGAAAAATGAAGGCTGGTTTGGACGAATCCCGGACAAAAGCCCCAGCGGTTCAAAAACCCCAGTGGCAAAGGCCCAACATTTTTACTTTCAAGAAGCGATCCTGTCAGCAAAAAAAAAAAACACCAATCATCGCTTCATTAAAGTAAAAATGTTGGGGCTTTTGTCACCCCTGCACTTGGGCATTTGTCCACTGAGGCTTTTGACCGCTGAGGCTTTCGTCCGTTTACCGGTTTGGACACTTCCTGTTCGGGTACCAAATGGAATCGGCGAAATATGTAGAGATGCACTGTGCTCAGGATGAGGGTGAGCTTCGGCGGGTTGAGCACTGTACTGATGATGAGGGTGAGCTTCGACGGATTCCGCACTGTTCCCAGGATGAGGGTGTGCTCCGGCGGGTTCCGCACTGTACTCAGGATGAGGGTGAGCGTCGGCGGGTTCCGCAGTGTGCTTAGGATGACGGTGAGCTTCGGCAGGATCCGCATTGTGCTCAGGTGAGCTCCAGTGGGTTCCGCATTGTGCTCAGGTGAGCTCCGGCGGGTTCTGCATTGTGCTCAGGTGAGCTTCGGGGGGTTCCGCATTGGCTCAGGTGAGCTTCGGCGGGTTCCGCATTGTGCTCGGGTGAGCTTCGGCGGGTTCCGCATTGTGCTCAGGTGAGCTTCGGCGGGTTCCGCACTGTGCTCAGGTGAGCTTCGGCGGGTTCCGCACTGTGCTCAGGTGAGCTCCGGTGGGTTCCGAACTGTTCTTAGGATGAGGTTGAGCTTCGGCGGGTTTCGCATTGTGCTCAGGTGAGCTTCGGCGGGTTCCGCACTGTTCTTAGGATGAGGGCGAGTTTCGGGGGGTTCTCCTTGTTGTGCGCTCTGTGTTGTCCGTTAGTGATAGGTAGCTGTGGTCCTTAAAACTTGAACAGTGTAAGATGTTCTCACAGAAGTGCTGTGCGTTTTCATGCGCCAGAAACTTTTTGTGACTTTTTTTTTGTTTTGAATATCGTAGAAACATGAAGAAATCTTTTACATAAGCGCCTTTTCGAAATTCGATCTGCAAGGCGTTTTATGACAATATACCGTTTGTGTCCCTGTATTTTGTTCGTTTTTGTTCTTGTGAATCTTTTAGATTTTGACATTAAGTTCGACAGTGTTGTTCCCTAGCAAAAGGGGTTGCGTTAAACCTTAAAGGAACGCGGTGTTGACGTCACCAATGGAATTGGTATATATTAAAAAAGAGGAAGACTGAATATGATCATTAGAATTATATTTTTATCTATACTTCAAAATTAAGCATACTTTACATAATTGATAATGCATGTGGCAGCTGAGATTATTATCACACACAGCGCATCCCACATACAATTTAACTACAATCTTTGACAAAATTGAACCTTTGTTCGTTTAAGGACATAGAGGTTACAGATGCTGCGTTTCCTTTTCGGCCCACACGGGTTATATTTCGCTGATGTTCAGGACGCCGACTAAGGGAGAAGGTTGGGACGGGTGGGGGTGGAGGGGAGTAGGTATTACCAGATTTTGGGCTTTGTTATTGGCTCGTACGTCTTTGCCCAGTAGTCCTGACGAAGATTTGTATTTTTACCACCAAAAGAAAAGATAAACATTGAATTTGCTTCCTCTACCCCCAGACAGGCGACATTAATGTGAAGCAAAGGGAAATTTACATGGCAATTCTTACCATATTTTGTTATTGAAGGCCGTCCTCTGTTTGGACTACCCCCACCCCCTCTGAGTTACCCAATCTCTGAAGGGAAAAATATGTAAATCTGAAAATGGGGCCACTTTCTCGAAACTTGTCCATTTCGGAAAAAAAAGAATTCTAGTGTATTGTTATCAAAATATTAGAAAATGTAAGGACTGGTCAATGAGATAAGTATATGTCAATTTGCTGGTTAACAATCTCATTGAGTAGGTTTACATTTTCATTATCTAACACGGTTACGCCATGCATTGTTTTAGCGCTCGAGTGTTTATAAGGAAAACGGGACCAAACGGGATTTGTGATTCTGGGCCCTTGAAGCAAAGCCACATTTTTTTATCCACCCGATCAAGGACAGTGGCTCAGCTGGACTTGAAAATTTTCTTATTTGTACCTTTATCAAGTTTTAAGGATTGAAATGAGCATGTGACTGGCCTCAAACCTACTATTTTCCCTGTTTCGAATGTTCCGGCTGGCTGAGGGCTATGCATCTCTGATGCCTATGTTTACTCCTAAGTAACGAACGTACCCAATCAATAAACACATAAAGTCTATTTTTATAGCCGAATTTGTGACCGAGCTTTATTGTTACAAGCCATGGAATTGAAGTCGCCCAAAGTCTGTTCAAGATTGATTCTAAGGAGCAGCCGAGAGTGAAATGTATTTCCATTACCGGCCAAGAAAGCGAAAGACTTTTCCTGCGTAGGAAAATTGTGATCACCTGCCTGACGTGGACAACAAAATTGGTTCTGTATAGTTCTGTGCCAGTCTTAAGTCACTATTAAATACTGTATGTTGGGTGAAAAGTTGGAAAAGTAGACGGCTGATTCGCCATCCTGCTGAGTGTTGTCAGAATCGGCGTCATTCACAGGCTTTTCCTGTGGGAATCTGCTCTGTAAATGCGCCTGGCACAAAAGTTGGTTGCCTTATCCACGTGATGTACTTTAAAATATTCAGAAAAATTAGTTGCCATCATGTGCTAGTATTCACTAAGGTTTAAGTGTGCAGTTAACTCCACACGGCACAAGTGAGATCTGCTGATTTATCTAAATTATATAAGCAATTTTTACAAGAACATTCAAAAGTCCTGTTTGTTACATGAGCATTTAACGAAATTCGATAACTGTACAGTTACCTTGTGTCAAAAGAGCCATTGGCGACCAGCTCCAAAAAGTTTATCACCACGGGCGATCACAAAATCCCAACGATTGTGGTCACTTGTGACCATTAATTTACCTACATTTATATGAATAATTCAAAATATCTTGTAGTATAATACACAATATTTGATAATTCTACCTTCGAAAAAAAAAGTAAATAAAAAAATGAAATAAATAAAAACAAATAAATAATATTGCATTCGAAGACATAGAATAAGTGGTTGTTGCTTCAGCAACGAAACCAAGTGTTCTGTTCTCCTAGTGGTGTCATATGTCATTACCATTTCCTCAGAACTGAAATAATTCCCTTCATGACACGACGACTCGAAGACAGATCACGGAGCGAGAAAACCGTAGGCTTAACTCACAAGGCCTAATCAAGCCATGGGGAGCAAATCCTACTCTGCTTGCATATTAAAATTGATTTCTGACGACATTTCACTTCATTTAAATTGACGTAGTACCGCTGGGACCGCTGGGGATGTATAACTTTTTCTCCATGAAAAAGGCCTTGCATTTCCAAGCAAGCAACTGATTAGGACAATTCAGCGAAACTTTTCACGAAGATTTCACGTTTGGTCACAAGAGACGGAGATTATGGCCATTTTATTTCCTGCAGGCATGATGAAAATGTTAAAACCAAGAGTCAAACTTTCGCTTGACAGTCTTGATAAAGGTCCACTAAACAATCTCTGAACATTTTCCATGTGATATCTGTGGTGTTGACAAGTGTGGGTCCATTCATCAAGTCATTTTGAATCTTAAAAGTGCCAGCAATGCGTCAGTTATGTAGCGCTCCACTGGGTATACAGTACTTGCGCCTTTGAACTCTTTTAAATGATCGAAGTACCGTATCGTTGCTTTTGGTTACTCACTGATCGTCCCTGAGGTCATCCCTGATTGCCCTATGCCTGGCGGCCAGGATTACGTTGTTAGAAGAACTTTTGAAAACAAAATGTGGCCGATTTTTGTATCAAATTAAACAGGTATTTTCATCACGTAAGTGATGTTGGTAGCGTAGCTACTACTTTACTGGTAGTGTACACCACCAGTAGCTCAGCAGCTGAGACGTGGCCCTAACCGTCTTTCGCACAAAAGTGAATGATTACGATAGACGTATGTATGTCTTGTTGAAAGGATGCCGCTCTGAGTTTGATTTTATTAGCTGTGAATCGATATAGAGCCCTGGCGTGTTGACCGAGCGGAATTTTTGTCAGGTGAAGATATCTGAATTAGATACATTATTTAGGTTACATTGTAGCAAAACTAAGGAAAAGAGTAAACTTAAATGAAACTAAATATTGCTCAACTCATCCAAAATAAACATAACTAAGGATTGTATTTCACGTTATATCTCATGACTGTCAGTGCACGAAGGAAGTAAACAGTACTATTGTGACTGGTAAATACGCACAGCCGTGCTCACCGCGTTCCAGTATCGAAAACGTCACGCTATGCACTGCTGAAAGTGTGCACGTGATATCGCCATAACAACGTAACTAAGCGTCAGAAAACATGTATTTGTAATATTAATCATAAATAAAAATAAATCCACATTTGCGTTGGACTGATCCTCAAACTCTCCCGTAGCCTTGGGCACTGTTCGCACTCACGTTTCGGGCTTGCTGGTACTACAGGCTACTGGACAGTTTTTTCGGATCAGTCCTCCCGCTTGTGCGGTTTTGTCGTTTTACGTCAGAATTGCATCAGCATTGATACCACAGTGACACGTTTGAATGTCGTTTGACTGTTGAAACGCCAGTAAAAACTGCAGAAGCAATGATAATAATGACAACAATTATAGTAACAATAATAAATAATGGGATTATCTTTGGGTTGTTAGAAGAATACAGAAGGCAAGAACAAATTCTTGCACCAATTTCGGGTTATGAAACGTTTGCTGCTGTGGATCATATTGCTGGACGACGAGATAGTGTATCTCTGTAAACAACGAGGTGTTATATTTCTTCAAGTGATTTCAATGCGTTGTGAAGGAGAGACCTTTCATATGTTCTTGTCATGACATACAAGTACCCTTAAAAAAGAGTAGTGTGTGCACATTACGCAACCGATTCGTCATATTATACTTTTTTATACTGATTGTGAGGTACACTGTTTTTACGAATAACACTATATTATTTAAAATAAGAGTTCTGAAGCAAATAAGAAACCAGATATTTTGTGTTAGGCTATTCCGTAATAGATTGCCGATAGTTCATATGCCACAGAAATCTCTTATACCAAAAGGTGAATTAAGTTGAACAATGCAAATTGTTATCTCTTGGCGAAAGAAAAATAAAAGTATTGAAAAATTTACATTTACATTTAGCTGTTTATTAAAGTGTCGGTAGTTCAGTATTGAATAACCTGCTGAAATTTAAAAAAAAAACAAAAAAAACGTATTTTCAATTTTTCATGTTTTTCTATTTATAAGGCACGAAAATAAGATGTTTATATAGTCTGCAGCATAAAATGATGAAATAATAAAAGATTTCGATTTCTATGACATTCGATTTATCGGTAGTGTATTCCTAAATAGCCTACCAGAAAATATCTTGTTTATTCCCCACAGGGGGGGGGGGGGAGGGTATGCGATCGACCGCGCGTGTCTGTCGGTCGGTCTGTCATCAAGAGCTTGTTAACACGATGACTTGAAAACTCCTGCAAGGATTTTAATGAAACTTGGTATGTAGCTTCTATGGGAACAAACACAGATCGGTATTGTAAATGGGCCAGGTTCGTCCAAGGAAAATGGACCAGCTGGACTTGGAAAATTTCAACTATTGATGGCCGTGTTTAACTGATGTTGGGCCTGTGGGGAATATGTGGGCTTGCACACTGCTCTAGTTTCTTATTGCTTCAGAATTCTTATTTTAAATAATACAATGTTGAATATTTAATTTTGCTTCAGGGAAATGTCTTTCCGACGAGAAGAACAAAAATTTGATCAAACTGACAAAAAATAGCATCCTTTTTGCGTGTTTGTATTTGAATCGTTTTAGTTTAGTGGGCCGGCATGTTGGGTGAAAATCAAACCTTATTTTCTTCATTGCCCAATAACTGTATTATTATAAAGGAAATAGACCCAAGCGCTGCTGCAAAGTTTCCTTGAAGAAAAAAACATATTATCCCCCGTGCAACGGAGGGATATAGTTTTTAACTTTTCGGTCTGTCTGTCCGTCTGTCCGTCTGTCACGCTTCAGTCTCACGCGCCTACAGACCACATTAATGCATGGATTCGGTTCAAAGTTTGTACACGGCTTCTCTGGACCCTTCCGCAGTGCAGTGACCAAGAATTTTCCGGATCGGGCAAAAATTGACAAAATGGCGGACTTTTGAAAATCGGCGCTGGACTTAGCGTATATACGGCAGTCTCACGCGACTACAGGCCACATTAATGCATGGATTCGGTTCAAATTTTGTACACGGCTTCTCTGGATCCTTCCGCAGTGCAGTGACCAAGAATTTTCCGGATCGGGCAAAATTGACAAAATGGCGGACTTTTGAAAATCGGCGCTGGACTTGGCGTATATACGGCAGTCTCACGCGACTACAGGCCGCATTAATGCATGGATTCGGTTCAAATTTTGTACACGGCTTCTCTGGATCCTCCCGCAGTGCAGTGACCAAGAATTTTCTGAATCGGGCAAAAATTGACAAAATGGCGGACTTTTGAAAATCGGCGCTGGACTTAGCGTATATACGGCAGTCTCACGCGAATACAGGCCGCATTAATGCATTGATTCGGTTCAAATTTTGTACACGGCTTCTCTGGATCCTTCCGCATTGCAGTGACCAAGAATTTTCTGAATCGGGCAAAAATTGACAAAATGGCGGATTTTTGAAAATCGGCGCTGGACTTAGCGTATATACGGCAGTCTCACGCGACTACAGGCCGCATTAATGCATGGATTCGGTTCAAATTTTGTACACGGCTTCTCTGGATCCTTCCGCAGTGCAGTGACCAAGAATTTTCTGAATCGGGCAAAAATTGACAAAATGGCGGACTTTTGGTAATCGGTGCTGGACTTAGCGTACCTACGACAGTCTCACGCGCCTACTGGTTAATGGATTTATTCGTTTAAATGTTAGACACTACGTCTACCTATCCTTCCACTTCTAAGTTTTGCGTTGTCAACACGCAACAGCCTTACGCGCACCATATCCCCCACGGGGGATAGACGTACTCCTCGAGACTAAGTCAAGTTTAACAAGTAAAAATACTTGCTGTTTGTTTCTGTTTTCAAGAAATTATCGTGCAGGCAAGCAATCAGCTCAGTGCTACCTGACATAATTATCAAATTACATTTAATACAATGACGTATTATTGAAAACTTAAATTTCGCTAATATCTTATTGCATGAATTACTTAACCTATTGCTAATTAATTGAATATTTTATACTTGAAGATTGGTAAATTCCCGTCGTGTATTGAATTCATCCGATGCAATCAATTCTTCCCGTCCAATTCTAGCAAACGAGAGTGTCCGGCTAACTGGTCTTAGATTTCTTAGGTCGGAGAACGAAATTCGGGGGCAGCTTAATTTCATATATCAGTGTTGATCCTCCTCTACTTTTCTTGTAAAATTCGTTGGGCAGCAGTCTGGCAATCGCTGGCTGGAAACACGAGTTTCTAACATGCCGATTGCTCTGGCAATCGCTGGCTGGAAACACGAGTTTCTAACATGCCGATTGCTCTGGCAGTCGCTGGCTGGAAACACGAGTTTCTAACATGCCGATTGCTCTGGCAATCGCTGGCTGGAAACACGAGTTTCTAACATGCCGATTGCTCTGGCAATCACTGGCTGGAAACACGAGTTTCTCACATGCCGATTGCTTTGCTGGCGCTTTTTTGTATAGTAAGTACAGTATGTTTATGTGCGCTTCGTGTGAAAAAAGCACTTAACAATTGCCCCCCAAAAAATGTATGTGTTGAATCCGAATTTAAAGAGCATTTGAATACTGTGGGCTGATTGATATGCACATGATCAAACCCAACATTGACATCTTAGACATAGTCGCGCGAAAACAAAACAATAATACAGAGTGTAAAATTAGGTCACAAATTAGTGTTTTGTATATTCTTATACATTTTTGGTATCTACATTATTAGTCCCCCCCCCCCCCCGCCCGAGTACGCGCGGAGCGAGGGACTTAAAAAACGCTCGTTGTCCGTCTGTCTGTCCGTCCGTCCGTCTGCCCCCCCCCCCCTCCAGTGCCCCCACTTTTGTACGCGCGATTTCTCAGTCACCTTTAAACGTAGGCTTTTGATTTTTTGTAGGAAGTAATGACATATATTGGAGTTGTGCAACCTGGGGTTATTTTTGAATTTGATCAAAATTGACGAAACTGTGAAACATCAATCTTGACCAAATGTTTTGTTTGTGAGGGGTACTGTGGGTCACTTTAGTACGCGCAATTTCTCAGTTATTCTGCACGACAGTCTTTTGAGTTTTTTATGGAGCGAAGGAATATATATTGCGATTGTGCGACGTGGGATTGTTTTTGGATTTCACTAAAAATTGACGCAACTATGAAACTTCCAACATGACCAAAATTTTTGTTTATGGAGGCACGATACTTCCACCTTTGTTTGTTGACCAAAAATTCCGTCCACCGCTCTTCTGCTTTTTACGTGCGATTTTTCAGTAAGCTTTTGACTGAAGGAGTGTACATGCAGATATATATATATTTGTTTTGGAAATGCACCACTCCCACCCCCTTCCCTCTTCTTTAGTTTCCCATAAAAATAGCGTCCATTTTCTAGTAAAATAGATCGTTTTTGAGGATAACGGCAGCATGAATGTAGCTTGGGCGGCCTTTACTATGTGTGACTATTCAGTTTTGTATTTTGCATCCTCGAATTTTACTTAATTTTACTTATGACAGGGAATCGGTATAGTTTTATGTTTCTATAATCTGTAATGCTACGGAGACACGGAGTGATAATTAGCCTTCTTGGGGTGTGAGAACAAGGGAATATGTTAACCTATAAGCCTCCTCTAGGGCAATTGTACTATGAAGTGTTATTCTGCTGACTTTCTCTGGGGTAATCGTGATGTGGAGGACTGCGACAGTGACCTGCATCACAGAGCCTCGCGCTGATGGTAGGCACGTGGTACCGGGAGATGTGAATGTCGGTACGGCACCTTGCACTTGGAGTGCGTAAATGGTGTTGTTCCTTGGAGAAGAATTTTGTTTTCTTTTTGACAAAATGACGGGAAGGAAATATTATATATGTTAATAAAAGTGAACATTAACTTACTATCCTAATGTGTTTTCACATCCATTCATTTATTTATATTATCACCCCAGCCCTCCCCAGCCCCGCCAGACGATTGAGGATATAGGGATGATCTTTTCGATTGCCCGTCCACTCGCCTGTCTGTCAGAGTTCATCGTAGCTCGTAACAGAGCCACAGCCCTCCTGCCACGCCATGTTTTTTTTTTTTTGGCAATTTCTTTGCGATGTACCGAATTTATTTTCTTGTCCGCCCCATATCTCCGAAAGTGTTTGGTTTATTACTGGACTTTAAGTCAACCTTTTAACACCTGCCTGGCCGGGTAGTCAGGTTAAGAGATCTGTCTGTCCGAACACACTCTTTACCTGCCCGACCACTAAATACCACCACCTAGGCCAAGCCCACCCCATCGTTTTCATCAGCAGTCAAAATTGTACAAAAAAATGTTCTTAATATGTGTCAAATGTTTACAGGGCATGTCATCTGAGTTTGAGCTACTAGTCCGCACGTGTCCCGAGTACTTGTCTAAGCTACTAGTACCGTACGAATCCAGAGTACTTGTCTGAGCTGCTAGTACCGAACGAGTCCAGAGTACTTGTCTGAGGTGCTAGTACCGTACATACCTGCCTGATAATTAAGAGGAAGTCAGGAAAATAAACGAAACGAAATTCGTTATATGCAGACAGAAGTTTTGAAGTCCATGGTTTCAGAATTTGAAAGTCTTAAAAAAATAGTGATTCCGTTGATATGTAGTTCACCAGGATAGGAGGGAAAGTTTCCTCTTTTGACACAGGAAAGTCGACCTTGACATTCTTACGCGTCACAGAAAGTGTATACTAGTTTCATTCATGAGAACAGACACATACTTCCATCACCGGTGTAAACAGTGCTCTATCTGTGCTAATCAGTGACGCAAACTTAATGTGTCCACCCCCCCCCCCCCGTCCTGCATCGTGTTAAAAGCAAGAGAAGTGTTGATGAAATTTGCCCATGCATAAATTGTATTAAAAGGCACGTTCACATATTATGAGAAAACAATGCTGTCATCGTGGGAGTTTAATTACGCAGGCGAGATTGAAAGGTTGAAAGATGGCGTGCTTTATGTCGTTAAGGTTATGGGTGTTACCAGGCGATAATATGGGTCTCCGGTATTTTGATGCGAATGAGAGACAGTGAACGTATGGCCTGTTAAGTTCATTGAAATTTGTCAGCGGGATCATGTTAAAATTAAATAAATTTCACTGCTTGCAAAAAAAAGTGCAATCATTCTCTCAAGCGGCAAGGTTATCAAGCATTCATTTTTTGCACCTGTTTGAGCCATCGGGATTATGTCAGCATCCCATTTGCCTGGAGGAGTCCGAGTCGGACGGCCTCCGTATTTGAAAACTCTTAGCGTTACCCCCTTCCACCCCTCAAAAAAGAAAAGAAAACTGTCGGACTCACTACTGTTAACTTACTGCTTGTACGGAAAGTTTCTTTTTTTTTTACATGCAGAAGATAACTGTTAGTATCGGAGACCAGTCTGAAACAATGCCAACCCGAGGTCCCTGGTTGAGGAATTCCAGTAGTTTGGGTTTAAGCGGAGACATCTAATCAATGGGCTGATTATGGCAATCAATTGATACAAGCTTCGATGAGCAGGCTACTAAACCTTGTCAATATTTCTCGTATTATCGCGGGAATTAGACTTTTGTGAACCCCAATTTACATTACCCCTTTCAGTCCCCACTAACTGTGCAACTGCTACAACAGTGCAGCGCCACTGCTTACACTGGGCGATCAGCAGTGATCTGCCATTACCCATAAACAAAAGGAAAACATGAGCACATCCCGAGTTTGGCCCAAATTCGATTGCTTGGAAATTGAGGTGTTCTGTTCACAAAATGGGTTTCCACTTACCCTACAAAGGAAGTTCTCATTGATGCCAATAACGTTTTCTGGATTGCCTATCGAAATGCTATTTTCTCTTTTACTTAATTATTAGGACATCGAACGCCCCACCCCACCCCACCCCAGTCCCTCACTCTCGACATTCACGTAACAATCTGTGGTATAGATTAAGTGGGTAAGCGCGCAGCAGTTAAACGCATGAACGGGTTAACTGCGTACTGTTAAAAACCCTGGCCTTGTTTGTGCATATAATGTATAATAACATATCGGGTAATCGCATAAATCGTGTAAAATCGTGTAACTTTCTTTGGGAAATTGCCTGTGCAATTAACTGGCTTTCTTCCGCTATATTGCTCGACACGATTAATATTTTAATATTCTAATTTTTTCAGATAGACCGGCTACAGTTAAAGGATATTGACTTATTTTGAGTTAATATGTTATTAAGTGTTAGTTACCGTTGGTCAGGTCATCATTTTTGTAACTGGCCCATAAAATTGCATCGTTATTAGAAATAAGTCAACATTGGCTTTGTTTATGACTTATGTGGCGTTTTAATAACGGACAAGTGCAATATCGAACGTTTTTTGTGCTTCGGTCATCTTTGACTTGGTAATCGACCAATCGGATTACAGCATTTGGCAATTCATGTAACAATCGTCATTGATCGAACGGGTATACACAACATTTTGGACATCTACTAAAATATCACACATGAAGTATTCGTGGATGGTTGACGCAGATATTAGACATAGCATTGCACAAAACTCGGCAAATATTCGTTCCCGCAGCAAATGTTAGGCTCTGGACCGATAGGGGAATTTTTGTGGGTCTCAGTATGCATATTCATTGCTGCTTTTGGCAAACCATGTGATATATGAGTAGAGGCAGTAGAAAAACCCCAATAATCGCGTGCTGAGTCTAGTTAAGGTCTATACCCCCCTCCCCCAACCCACCTCTCTCCATGGAGCAATTAACTTCCTGAAATAGTGTGTACGTAGAATATGCAGTTTGAAGTATAAACCGAAGAAGTCGCTGTAATTGAAGCAAATAGTTTTTAAGATTGCCAAACTGGCAACTGCACTCCTCAAAGAGCAGATCTACAGTTCCATGCTGATTCTTCACATTGCCACCCACAAGGTTGTTTTTGTTCTCTTGGAGTAACAGAAAAAAATCATTGTAAGGTCTGGACAAGAGGGAGGTTAATAGCTAGAAGAGTTGACGGATATCAAAGTGGTCGTGTGATGTGTGTTGTGTAATGCCTGATGTTTTAAAGTATAGACCAATTCTGACCGACATCGATCCGGCACTATGACAGTTTCATGACAACTCGTTTCTATCGTGACGTGGTAAATTAAGCTTAACAATCACGTTTTACATTACTTGTGGTAGCTGGATGTAGCCAGGCCCATTAGTTGCGAAATTGTATTTGAAAGGCTGTATTTCCTGTGTGGGTTTAGCGCGCCTCACGAGAACTCAAAGGCTTTGATCCGCGCCAGGGCGGATGTCCTACAGCAACAATGAACCATTCGCTTACCGTAAAGTACCTTGACCAAGAGTCGAGTTTTGTTCCCAAGTCATTCTCAAATAAAGAACAATAAATCAGTAAATAATTAATTAAATGATTAAATAATAAAAGTAATGAAGTAATAAATAAACCAGATTTTACATGAAAATTTATAAGATATCGCTGAGAAATTTTGGCGACATAAACACTTACAGTTTCCAAGCAGTCTCTTTTTGGGGGAAGTGCGGTACTTTACGGAGGCATCGATTTCCAAAAACTTAACAGCAGAGCTAATAGCCGTGGCATGTCGGAGAGCTCTTACAGCAGTCGGATAAAGGATGAGATTGACCGCAGCCCCGGATAATTCAGATTGCTTAGAGTTACCGAGGTCAATTTCTTCGACTAGCAGTAGCGTTTAAGAAAAAAAAAGAGACAGTGTGGAAATGGGAATGTTTAGTCAACGTTTTTCCCTTTGATGTGCTGCCTTTTCACGTGATTGACTGACAAGGTTCCTGAAGAAAGTAACAGAAAAAAACCCCTAGTATCTCGGGTTCTGTTTAACTGCAAACTCACCATTGATATCGCGTGTGGATGCTCACTTTATCGTGGAAAATTAGAAACTACTTATGTGAGACAACGTATTCATAATACCGAAACTATTCATTCATTTTTGGTAACCGGTTAATTCCTGATTCAAACCGATTATCGTGGTGAAAAGTAAACACGTCGGCCATTGTACTCAGGACACCTTCTCACGTAACGCACTTGGTCCAGTATACTACTGATTAATTTAGAGTCGGTTAAGGCTTTTAATTACTAAAATATTATACAGTTTATCTCGTTATAACGACATGAGATATGACGACATGCAGCTTATGACGACGTTATTATGTGGACTAATTTTCCCGGTTTAAAACTCGGTTATAACGAGACACTTTCTCGTCTCAGGGATGTCGTTATGACGTGCACACACACGTCACTTACCATTTTTGTCTCAGTTCAATGTAACAGCTGCTATATTAAAATATATCGATATATATTATGTTATTGCGTATCTTTAAATTACCGAAAATTTACGTTTTCGAAAATTGAAGTCGAGAAACACTCAGATTCACCCTACTCCCTCCCACCCGGAGCACAAATTGTACGAGGTTTTGTCTGTAACAATCAGCTCTCATTATGCATTCGATAACTTACAAACAGATGCTCATACACAAAAACTGCATACGTACTCGCCGGGTGTGGAAAAATATATAAAGTAAAAGCTCAGTCTGCCAGCACTTGTAGCGTAACGGTAGCAGCTGTACTGTTGAAAAGCAATTGTCTAGACCAACCAAATTGTTCAAAGTGTTGTGCAACCAAAATACATCAACACGACGGCCTGGTGTGTAAATGTGTAAAATATTCTATGTGTTTCAAGTGATAAACTTTTCACATTTATTTACAGTTTCATTTATGTGCATTTTTTCATTTCAGCACGAAATTAATGACATCTTCAATTTTTGCTGTCTTCACGAAGTCATGACAGTGTATCACCGTCAACTGTGTTAATTTATTGCAAACGGGCAAAATTCCACTGCTTGTGCTTTGCGCAGCAATACTGATGTGGATATTACAATTGGCATAGGCCTTTTAAGACTTATTTAATTGCGAGATCTTGTTGAAAAACGTTTTTTTCCTTGTCGTAAAAAGATGAACTGGAGAATTAATGAGCCCGACTCCCAAGTTCATGCAATAAACCCACTTCAGTTTATTTCGAGTTCCAATCATGGAGAAAGTGCAATGTTTCATCGATATGTATTGGCAGTTGAAGGGCAAGAGATGCAAAAGGAATGTAATTTTCAGCCTGCTATAATGGATAGGCTCAAAGTAAAGTGTTCTTGGTCATCTATGTGCTGGGTAATGGCGTAGAAAAGGGAGATAGAGGTGTGTGTCCTGTCCAATGGAGACAGCCGTAAAGAAGCCGAGTGTACCACCGAAACCTCAGTGGCTGTGCGGGAAACCTGTCGATTCTCTCTGGAAGGAACGCCATTCGAATACCTCCGCTATGGAGGAACAGCTTGTGGAATCGGAAGCGCCTAAACAAAATCCGCCGCCTTTCAAGACCAAGTTGAAATCCAAGTTCATGTCTGTGATACGCACCAAAAACAAGAAAGCCAAGAGCCACACGTTGTCACCACTGGCTCGTGAGGATTGCTCCAAACCGCCGCAGTACCCGCGCCTCGGTGGTAAGCATACTGAATCATGCCCCATCATCACCTCCAAAAGCTCTCTCTTCAGGCCCGACTTGTCGCGTTCCAAGTCCCTGGATATGAAGCGCACTACGAGCTGGCATACGGCATACCGTGACTTACAGGAGTACGGATCGTCTCCGACCATCTCGGAATCTCCCGAAGAGTGGTCCACCGAAGATATCGAGACTTACGATGACTATACTACGACAGCGTCTCTTCCGTCCACCTTCGAGCTTTCACCGCAATCGATCGCCACCAAATGTGATATTCCAGCCCAGGATCAAAATTCAAACTTCCTGGATGCATCTCAACATTGTGATACTGAACGACATGGTAAAAACTCAAAGTTACTTGAACATTCCAAGCGCGGCTTGCTATGGCGTCTGCGCCGAGAAGCGATCAGCCTCGAGGACTCGGCCTCGTCGGGGGAGGGAGATCGAGAAGGGGGCCAGCACGATGAGGTGTTCTACCGTAGCAGGCCTCTCACGCAGGGCAGGCCGGGCAAGGTGCAGCGCAGCGTGAGTACGGACAGCGGGCTGGGCCGCGTGCGCAAGAGCGGCCTCTCGCCCACCTTCCACTCCATCTACAATCTGAGGGTGAGTGTGTTTGTGAACACACACGCGTTGTTGCCATGACGACGGCGTCTCAGTCTGAAACTTTTTGAATTGAGTATGGTGTGAACAGAAATATGTTGATATATATTATGAATCATTTTCACAAATATGTGACAATGGAAAGCAGTTGTGCATAAATTTGGTCACCAAGGACGTATGACTAGCTCCTAAATAAAAGGTAAGGTTTTGTGACGAAAGAAGACCCGGACGCCAGATAGCACAGTTTTATGCAGGTAGGAAGCGTTAATACATCAGATATAAAAAGAGTGTCCGCTATATATAGCGATACTATTGTCGCAGAGTTAATATTTATTATTTATTTGTTTCTTATTTTTTCAGAAAGAACTGAGCCTGTCCAGAAGAGGAAGGTTTGTTTCTTAATTTATTTAGTCCTCACAGGGGGAATATATGCGATCGACCGCGTGTCGGTCTGTCTGTCGGTCTGTCATCAAGAGCTTGTTAACACGATAACTTAAAAACTGCTGCAAGGATTTTGATGAAACTTGTTATGTGGCTTCTATAGGAACAGGCACAGATCGGTATTGTAAATGGGCCAAGTTCGTCCAAGGAAAATGGACCAGCTGGACTTAGAAAATTTCAGCCATTGACTATTGATGGCCGTGTTTAACTGATGGAGGAGGGGGGGAGGGGGGCTGAAGGAATATGTGGGCTACGCACACTGCTCTAGTTTCAGTGCAATTTTTCTTCTAATTGCGGTGTATTAAAAGTCATTTTGACTTAAGTTGCTTTGAATAAGTTTATAATTAAAAATGATCGAGAAGTATTTCGCAAATCACCCTTCACCAAGTACAGATGATGTGTTGTAGTAACCGGGTGGTTTGCTTCATAATCTGTCTTGTTTCGTGAAGACCATTTCACATGCGGTATTGGAACCGACAAGGGGTGCGCAGATTTCCCGTTTCTGACTTCGTCCAGTTTCAGCCATTTCTCTCGGTTCCGTATTTTAACACCGTATTATTTAAAATAAAAATTTTGAAGCAAATAAAAAACGCAGATTATTTGGTAGGCTATTCTGGAGTAGACTACCGATAATTCAAATGTCACAGAAATCGAAACTGTTTCATTATTTAGAAACAATTAAACATAAAAATTGAAATTACAGAAAAATTTTGAAAATTCAAAATTTTGATAGGTTATTTAATACTGAAATACCCTCATTTCAATAAGCAGCCAAATATAAATTCGATTTTGCAATATTTTTTTTTCATTTGGCCAAAAAATAAGAATTTACCTTGTTCAACTTATTTTCATTCTTTGGTATAATAACAACAGTGAGGACTTACTGATATAATCCGTATTCGAATTATCGGTGGTCACTTTCGGAAGAGCCCACCAAAGTATCTGGTTCAGAATTCTGATTTTAAATTATACAGTATAACTTTATTACTATATTGCGTGGTTGTGCGTGATCATCAACACCCCCTGCACTCCCCTCTCTTATCCCTGGTGCGCACTCGGGAGGTGGAAAGAATGATTCCTAACATTAGCACTGATAGTTCAAGGTCACCCTGACTGGATTGGAGCAGTGATTGGTTTCTAATAAAAATCTAAAAGTAAGTGGCACAAAGAAAAAATGGGAGAAAAGAAAATGGAAACGGAAGAATTCTTGTTGATATTTGTTTTGCTTTGTTGGTTTTCTGAAAAAGAGCTATTTTGATCTGAGCAAAGGCGCATTCTATTTGTGCTGTCCTTTTCTTGGCATGATATTTGGAAAATATAGCATCTATATGTTAAAAGTAATTCGATATTCATTGCCAGATAACGAGAAGCTGAGATTTACTCCACAGGCATTCACTAGTTAAGGTCAGGCAAAGGTTCTCCTTAACACAAAAAAATGTGGTCTTCAGTTTGGTGGTATTATGATGAAAGGTTGTGTGTGGTAACGAGAGTGTAGCAAGTTTTTGTTCTAAAAAGATGAAGTATGAAAATTTGATAAGTCTTGCATCAGATGTGCTTTCCTTGCGTAGGTGTAGATTAAAAAAAAGGGTTGTTGGGCGTTGTCAAGGCTCGTGTGTCTGTTGTTTCAGGGCATTTTGATGGAAATGTGAGCGCCCATTTGTGAGAATAATCCCTTCTTACTTACTCCATTTGCTGTTTGGAAGTGTTGCTTTTAGATAACTTGTATCATTCCAAACACAGACTTAGTCCATATCTGTGCAGCTGACATTTCGAGAAAAGTTTCCCATAAAGGACAAGCAAGTGGCCACCCCCCCCCCCCCCCCCAGCTTTCCATTGTAAAATTGCAACTGGTAGCATTCTGTCAGTCTAACCGATGCCAGAAATTATGGGATATTTGTGGCGTTTTCATTCCGTTCCTTTCATTTGAAGGCATCTGTTGCGTGTAGTGTATCAGGCTTTGTATTGCGGATTCATTCCTGGATTACCGGCTTAAAGTAAATTTTTGTGAATATCCTGCCAAAAAAACCTGTGCTTTTTCCATTACATTCCAAAGGAAAACGCTGCTTGAAAGTTCGCTGCGTACAAGTGACGTAATATGGCAAAGGATGTGTGACGTCAGAAGTAGTCCATCTTTTATTTATTTATTTATTTATTTTTTTTTTTGGCTCATCATTTCTTTGCCGGCATGTAATTATTAGCGCCAGGTTTGACTTGAGATCGGTAGCAGATTGATGTGTGTATTATAACGTGTTGCTGTGTTTTTATGTTTCAGTCGGAACGGTAGTTTTGTGCGGCGATCACTTGTCGGTACAACCATATCACCAACACAGATTCCTCCGCGTGCCGGCTCACCGTGTAATATAGGTAACTAGTACCATCTATGATGTGCCACCTATGATTGTAAAAATGACCGTAAAAATATTTAAATTAAAAATATTCACATTTACATATCCAGAAGACAGTTCAATCAGGTTTGTTTCCATCATGGGATATTGTGTGTTTGGTCTGGCCGAATCATTTTTGTCCGTCTTTAATTTGCTTGCATGTATTAGGCGATTTGTTTCTTCAGACGCGACTTTTCGCTAAATTCCGTCTTGGAAACTTTTTGATTGTTCTGGAAATTTCTGTCCTTTTTTTTATTATTCTTTTTCTTTCTGTTTTCCATTTCAATGGTTTCCAGAAAGCTCCCCCCACACTATTTGACGCAAGAAGACGAAATTTGTCTCATTGGTCAAGGTCAAGGTCAAATTGAGATCAAAGTTATTTTTTCTATAAAATGGCTTCAAGTAAACTATTCCTGGTAAATTAATAGACAATAACAAAGCCTCACTAAGACTGCAAAATTTTTTAACCTTGACCGCAAAGGTTTGGGCCCGTACGACGCTACCTAAAAGGTACCTCAGTGACCTTGACCTTCCCGGTCAACCGGGAGTTGACCATTTGTCTCAACCGGGAGTTGACCATTTGTCTCGAAGAAAGTTAGAGATTTGGCTGTTTTGTGCTTATTTTCGAGCCTTTAGTTACATAAGAAGTATCTCGGTGACCTTAATCTTCTTGGTCATAATGTAGCACGTACATTTTCTCTTGGGTTTCTCCAAGTGGATCATTCCGGTGTGCAGCGGAATTCGATCTAGTTTGACACCCATTCACTTCGGCCGAAATCCATGCTCCGAATTGTTTTCAGTTTGCCAACAAAAAAGCGGTATAATTTTTGCATAAAAGTGCCGAAGTGAAAGTGGTCTTGATTTCTGCAATTTTTACGTAAGTTACGGTCTAAATTTTTGACCTGGACTTCCGGATGTTCTTGTCTTAGGAGTCTCCTCGTAATCACATGTTGATGACGTTGCTTTAAAAAAAAAAACTATAATTGAAAACCAGTATTCTTAGAAAAGGTGGCTTGGGCATGTATCTTGCTGTTCCTAAACGTGAGAATGTGTGTTCTGTTTATTAAAGTAGAATTTAGTAGCACAATTTTATTAAATCATTGTGCACTAATTTATTCCCCACAGGTAGAACTTGCGATCGACCGCGTGTCGGTCTGTCGGTCGGTCTATCGGTCTGTCATCAAGAGCTTGTTAACACGCTAACTTAAAAACTGCTGCAAGGATTTTAATGAAACTTGGTTTGTAACTTCTATGGGAACAAACACAAATCAGTATTGTAAATGGGCCAAGTTCGTCCAAGGAAAATGGACCAGCTGGACTTGCAAAATTCCAGCTCTTGATTGACTATTGATGGCCGTGTTATGTGGGCTATGCACCCTACTCTAGTTCTATTAAATTAAAGTTTAATGATTCAACAAGGTAAAAATAGTCTGGTAGTGTTAACTTTCTTTGATTTTGAAATTGAAAACTTTTTAGCGCACGAGGAATAACGCTCGCAAACACACGAACTCCCCCCCCCCCCCCCCCGCCCCTCCCCTGTCCAGTATTCGCTGGTTTGATTTGTTTACAGTTTGATAATGTAAATGCCAAGAATATATGTGACTAAGTACTAAGACTGACAGAAATGCGACTTGCAGAGGGCTGATCGATGACTTTTGAAATAAATGATTTCCAGGAATGCCGACGTTTTAATTTCAGATTCACCCGTTCTGGTGAAAGGGAAAAAAATATTCCAGACCATAACGCTCTCAAGTAATATTGAAGATGAACTAGTACGTTGTGGAAGCATGCCAAAAACGATCGTGGTGTCATTGTTGCCAAAGGTCGTTGTTATAGAACAGCTCACCTCTAAGGAGAGCTTTCTACTGTGTATAAACACAGAGTGGATGGGGATTTTAAAAAGTAGTTCCTCTCTTTTTGCTGTACTATTTTTGCTGTATTCCTGTGAGTCTGCGCAGTAAAAAGGTGTTATGAACAACATTAGGAACCGCCGTGGAGGTTAGATAACAACGGCCAACGGTCGGTTAGTTTGCTTTTATCACTGTGTTATTTAGGGCAAAAATTTGGTTTATAATTACTTTATATCCGCTTATTGAACAGAAAATGGAAAAGTAATCTTCACCAAAGATTTGCTCTTGTGTCATTGATGCGTTTCTCATGATAACGGAAATAGTTAACGCTAGAGAAACACAAGCTTGAGTTGAAAAAGGAAAAGAATGTAAAAACACTGTGCGGAAATCTGTTATGAGCAAAACAAGACCCATGATCTAGGTTTTACCGCCCCCGTTTCTAATGCAGAAGTGATGTCATATTTCGCGGAATGGTTGGACATTGATCCCAGGTGAGGGTAGAAAGCTCGGTTTAGCTTGAATTAGCCCATGTGCTCCTTTATGTAGTCTTAATTTCGATGGATCGTGTGACCGAGCATAAATACCATTGGATTAAAACCAATTTCAGTCCAACATTTTTTCGACGCAGGTTTATAAATGTTTTCCCGCTGCGAGACAAATCTCAGTGACATATAGCCGGCCGTTGTCAAGTTTGTCCGTGTGGTGCTGGTCGTTAGTCCACTGTGTGATCATTCTTAGGATGCTCTGGCCTTTTTATTTTGTGTCAGATTCTGGAGAGAGGCGTTGGATACACCGTCTGAACATCGGATGCGAAAAATACATGTCCTTGCAAATCGGTCAGCGATTAATGTTGGTCGTCGCCAAAAACAAAAATGAGAAATGTTAACAAATACGAAGAGAATTTCAGTTGTTTGGACTGAAATAAATTTTAATGAGCATTGAAAGTCTTAAATATCCAGCGGAAAAGAATTCCTTAAGATGAATTTAAAACTTACATAATGTAGGAAATACATTTTGTCTGAGCAGGGCGAAAAACGACCATCTGATTATTGTTTTTCTTTTTTTTTTTTTTTTTTTTTTGCTGTGGAAAAATCGATCGTTCTCTGACAGGATTTTCTCACTTCCTATAAATAACGTTCTTTCGAGTTTCTGAATCGCACTGAAACTGGTGGACAGACGATGTGGTCAGACACAGGCTCAGCCTTTCCTTTATGATGTTTGTCAGCTGGGCACCAAAATATCCAGGCTGTTTTAATCTCTGTGGCCGTATTGGTATTTCAGACAGCACTAAGGTATTACCTGGCGCGACAGGTTGGGAAATTGTTTTTGTTGCTTGAAACTGTATTATTTGCAGAATGGAGATATGCCTTCTGAGACCAGTCTAAGATACCGTAATTCGGTCACATGGCAGGAGTTTTCTTGGTATGGGGTTGTAATTCCCACTTGGTATTGAAAATACCAAATGGGGATGGATTGCCTCGAATTCTTCACCTATTTTTTTTTTCATCGCTTTTTTTTTCTTCCGCCGAATCGGTTTCCAGACACCTCCTCCAAGACCGCTGAAGCTAGACCAACCAAACTTGGCACATGTATGGAGGGTCATCTGAAGTGGTGCACCTGATAAAAATTTTTGACCGTGAACTGACTGGTAAAGGTCAAATCGCGAAAAGGTCAATCGGTTTCCAGACATCTACAGCAAGGCCGTTGAAGCTAGAAAAGCCAAACTTGGCACATATATAAAGGACGGTGTGATCTGAGGCACCCGTTAAAAATTTTTGACCTTGACCTTGATGGTCTCAATAACTCGAAAACTAGTGAACCTAGCGCTTTCGCACAAAATACATTATGCGACTACTTGAGGCAAGGAATTTTTTGGCACGTCAAAGTTGTACCTTTGACGTCATCATTTGCGAGTTATGACGTCATATATGTTTTAAAGCTTAATAACTCGAAGACTAATGAACCTGGCGCTTCCGCAGAAAATACATTATGAGACTACTTTAAGCAAGGAATTTTTTGGCACGTCAAAGTTTTGCCTATAACGTCATCGTTTGCGAGTTATGACGTCATTTATGTTTTAAAGCTCAATTACTCGAAAACTAGTGAACCTAGCGCTTCGGCACAAAATACACTATGAGACTACTTTTAAACAAGACATTTTTGGCACGTCAAAGTTGTACCTATGACGTCGTCATTTGCTAGTTATGACGTCATTTATGTTTTAATGCTCAATAACTCGAAAACTAGTGAACCTAGCGCTTCGGCACAAAATACACTATGAGACTACTTTTAAACAAGACATTTTTGGCACGTCAAAGTTGTACTATGAGGTCGTCATTTGCTAGTTATGACCTCATTTATGTTTTAAAGCTCAATTACTCGAAAACTATTGAACCTAACGCTTCGGCACAAAATACATTATGAGACTACTTTTAAGCAAGAAATTTTTTGGCACGTCAAAGTTATACCTATGACGTCATCATTTGCGAGTTATGACGTCATATATGATTTAAAGCTCAATAACTCGAAAACTAATGAACCTGGTGCGTCGGCTCTAAATACATTATGAGACTACTTGTAAGCAAGAAATTTTTTGGCACGTCAAAGTTGTACCTATGACGTCATCATTCGCGAGTTATGACGTCATATATGATTTAAAGCTCCAAAAGGGCCCGGGTTCAATCCCGGGTTAGGACGTGTACTTGTATGTGAAAAGGGAGCACCAGAACACATTACCAATTTTTTCTCTTCTTGGTGGTTAAAATTGCAGAAAGAACAGTCATCATGTTTAGACAGTTCTCAGTGGAATCTTATTCGCTGGGCGAATTTTGGTCTAGTTTTCAATGAAATCAGTGGATTGCACGCTGGCGGCCTCAGTGACGTCAGCTTGGTTTCAGTATGTGGGAGAGACTGGGTAGGGCTGGAGGATTCTCGTGATTGTTTTTGGCTCTTGAGTGATCGGAGTGGCTGTGTTAACTACTACATGCTTTCAAAGGTTCCTAGTTTTCCTTTTTTTAACTATCAGTGTTACTTACTTTTTTTTCTATTTTTTTTCTCGAACAAAAACTCCGTATGAAATTATGGTGCTTCTCGGTGATTTTTCTCGGAGGGGGGATGCATGTGCACGGAATGCGTAGTTTGATACCTTCCGTGCAGTAAGTACTTCTTAATCAACAGAAGAAAGTCAAGTTTCGATGTTGGGAACCCTCAAATACGTTGGTAATATTTCTTCGCCTGGTCTTATCACATCAGTGCAGTGGGGTGGTCATCCGTCGTCTGTATGTAAGTACGATTCGCCAAAAATTGGCCAAATGGCATCATTTTGATTTTTTTCAGCTGACTTTCACAAAGTTTCTTGTCAACCACTTTTTAACCTGATTTCTTACAAGTTTTTGCTCTCGCAATATGAGCCGTAAAAATTACAGTTTTGGCGCACCTCGAGAATTTGGTCTCATGCAGCCGTTTGAAAGTGTAAGACATCTTTTTTTAACATTTGACAAGTCTTTGACTTCTTCCCTGACACTATAGGCCCCAGGACCACAAAACTTTGTGCTTACGTAGAACTTAATCTGAGGGTGTTAATCCCGCTTTTTTTTCGTCTACGATTTCGGTTTCATGCTTAAAACGCCATGTGAACACAGCTGATTTTAGAATAAACTAAAACCTTATTTCGCTAGCAAAATGTTAAACACTTGACAAAAATTAAAACGCAAAAATACTTCCTTCAGTGGATTTTTTCTTGAACAATATATTGCAAACAGCACAGCTTGAATACGTCTTATAAGACGAGTAGTGTTTGTTTTTGTTGACTTAAGGTTTTATTGACTGAGCAGGCATACGCCGTGTTATCTATTTGCGATTCTAGTTTTGTAAGTAATTTTAGTCAGATATCTTTCAATTTTTTAGGCATTGTCCTAGATTAGGGCTTCCTTGAAATTTACTTTTTCTTGGATCCGGCAGAGATAAGGCAAATGCCTGCCTTTCAGAAAATTTCAGTAACCAGTTTTACTACTTCCGCTTTTTGGTGACCCAACAGGCCTTTTGATACTTGATTCACTAGATATCGCGTGTTCACGATGTCCCTGGACTTTCTTGTTTATTGGCCCAGCCGACCGTCGTCGGTGGGTTGTTCTCATCACTTATGGGGCATCCGTCGTCCGTTTTGTGTATGTGTGTGTAAACAATGTTCCCTGGGTTATCCTGCACACAGCTTGTACTTTTTCCGGTTTCCCCTTTCACCTTTGTAATGTCTTCGCTTTTACGGCTGGACACAATGTCCAAGGACATTGTTATTTAAAACCCTCAGATTTGTTCTAGTTTTTCCTGTTTTTTTTTTTTTTTTTTTTTTATTTGGAAGGTTCCTGTTTAAGTCACTGTATTCTTAGCTAACATTTGAAAGCCTGCTATTAGCCCAGTTCAGTTGTTACAATTATTATTCCGAAGTGAACTGGTGCGGAGGTTGGTGGGGTGTGGGGGCGAGTTAGCCATCCTGTACTTTCGTTGCTCAGCCAAATCAACTTGACATTTTGATGAAACAAACCTTACAACTCATTGACATGGCGACAGACCAAACCTTTTTGGCAGACAGGGACCGGCGATTACCTTTGCGAACCTGTGACAACTCCCCATGAATATAAGAAAAGGCTTGTAATATGAGTGCAAGCTGTGGCAGTAAGCAGTGGGTGGGTGATGTAGATTGCTGTCGGAATTCGTTGGGGCAGGGGTGGGGGGGGGGGGGGGAAGGACCAGATAGAGCCTATCTTCTGTCCTTGCGTCCACACCCGAAGTATTTTGCTTATCTCCTGCTAGCCTCATGTACTGCAACGGTTTGGCAATGAGCGGATACTAATGCTCCCCCCCCCCCCCCCCACACACACTGAAAATGTTCAGCCAAGAAATTTTCCAACCAGCACCTGTCAAATCTGGTCTTACTTTTTGTTTTTCGGGCCATTTTGATTCTAATAATGTATAATATAAAGGTTTAAGGAAATAGTTGTCACATTGGACTGTTTACTCCCGCAGCCAGACAAAATCCGTGCCGTCTGTGTCGGATATTCTGCGCTTGCAACGAACAACTGGGAAGGAAAAAAGATCGTGGCAATCCGTCAATAGGTGGGAACGCATTTGCATCTCTTATTCACCAGAACTGCATTGATTGGATTAAAAAAAGACTGAAAGCAAATGGCATTGGACAAAACAGGACGGTACAATGTGAATTGAGTAAGGTGGTGTAGCTTACTTAATGGTGGGCGATAATGTAAAAAAAGTGTCTGTCGCTGTGTGGTTATAGATGAAAAAATGAGTCAGTTCTGTGAATCACTTCAGGCTTAAATTGAGTATTCTTGTAAGCACTACCCCCTGCAATCGAACAACACCATTGGGCTTCTAGGGCCGTGCGACTCCATAAGGGGAAGTCGGAGCACGCCGACTAGTGCATATTGACTACGTCACTGCAGACACTCGTACATTTCAATCCACAGGAGAGATTTAGTCTATAGTGATGGGTTTCCGTGTTATTTCAAGATAATTGACAAGCGAGGGCTGTGGAAGCAATTTCTCCCAGCCGAAAGCCTCAGCGTGACCCAGTTAATAGTTGACACTGGTGCGCAGATAGGGTTGAAGAAGTTAACCAAGAAACCGACAAGAAGGCGCTTTTATGGCGTGAGACGTAATGAGGACTCGGGGGCGTGGCAGACAGCTGTGTGCCGTTGCCAGTGGCGTTCTCTGTTTGAAGAGTAGAGTCAATTCACCGTTCCGCCAGCAAAAGCTTGGAAATTCTTAACATCAGTACGGCCAAGGAGAAAGATAACAGGCGTTAATCCACGGAAGTTAATTAACCTGATGCGATAATACACTGGTATATATCTGCAGGGATAGGTTGGTTTGTGTGGCCCACATGTGCTACACGAAAGGATAAAAAACGGTGTATGATTCTCTGAAGATCACTGGATTCAGTTCCAGATGTGTACACACGATATGAATATGAAGACGCTGTATGAAATGTTTATCACAGTTAGCAGATAATCCAAATTCATTGAAAGGAAATAGAATGAAGTAAAGATCATCGTTAGACTTTTATGATTTCGCTTTGAATTAAAATCACGCTTAAAATACGGAGTGTGGAAAATAAATGCATAAATTATCCAAGGAAAAGGGATACTTTTCGACACGTGGAAAGTTGTCACGATTTAGTTGTATTTATCGAGATCGCGGTGAAGACTAAGGTCGATAACCAGTACTGGCGGAAATGTAAAGTGTGGCTTGTTTATTGTCCATAGCAGTGAGCAAGCAGGTCATTGGTGAAACGGTACATGTTGTGATTAATCTAGCTGTGTTCAGAATATCCACGATCAGGTTGATGGATTTCTGATTGCTGGTCGCGTTGCTTGTTGCTTGAAATTGCAGATTGCCAATACAATATCAATACAGTATGTCAAGCGAAACGATCAGCCAAGATTGTCTCCAATAACATTACTCAAGCGTCTCTGGGCATTCAGTCCAGGGTTACATAAAATGGCCTGGCCGCTGGGTCAGCACAAGGGCGTCATTGCATGTGTGTGTGAATAGCCAGATCTTGTGTCGCCTGCTTACCCAGTGGCACGTTCGTAGTTGTCAGTTTTCTGGCTACAGCAATGCAGTAGTGAGAAAAAGAGCTGCGCATCGACGGTTTACTATGTACATCATTTCTGATAGCTGTTCTGTCGCCAAGGGGCTTTGTGCAGAAGTAGGTCACTATATATAGCCAGGCCGCTGTTAGGCGAATTTTCCTCGTTGAACTAGCAAAACATGTGAATCGCTTTCGGAAGATTTGTGCGGAAAGTAAGTCTCGACAACTGGTATGTGAAATGAAATGTACTTTTAGGTTTAGCAGCGAAGCTTACTGCGGCTATGTGTACTAAAAAAAAACGTTGACCTCTTCATTTCTTGATTTACCTGCAGCATTTCAAGGTTTTGATCACAGTAAAGTAGATCAAGTGCGCTACAGTATCTTTACTATCTCTTTACTCTTGTTTGTATTAAAGGCGCGTATTAATGGTGTTACTTTTTTCCGTATTGAAACTTCGTGTTTCAGTGTTTTGTAATGGAGTTAATTGCATGTTCGTTTCAGGCATTGTTGAAACTCAAATGACGTCATGTCTATTACGGGAAGTCTCGCAGAGGCCGGGTAGTTGACGCGAGATCTGCAGTTACTGATATGAGTAAACAGCGTAATCTTTCACGTGTTTCGATCACAAGATTTACAAAGCAAACTTTGTATTCTTGATGCAGTATGCATATTAACTACAGTATATGTGCACAGACTATATGAAAAAAGTTTATCACGAATTTGTGATCTTGTAACCTTGGAATAAAGTTGACGCACGCGAGACCCGGAATCGTGACGGCTTCCGGTTAAAGTTAAGCCTAAAACCAAGACGATGGTTCGAAAATAAATGTTGACATAGGGACTATTATTAGAAAAAAAAAAAAACAAGAAATTTGCGCATTTTTTGCGTGACTAATTTCTTTTCTTGTGAGAGAATATAACAATATATTGTGTTATAGCGATCCAGTCATGGTTATGATGCCCAAGAACGTGATAATAAAAACCTAGGGATTGATCTCGCGTCTTAGAAAGATTGAATACCACCAAGGGTTTTGGTTTATGTATTTTTCGGCAACAAAAGCCATACAAGTACAAACATTTCCAGAGGCCATTGTACTCGTGGCGCTGAGACATGAGAATCTCTATTTAAGGAACTGACGTCACTGGTAATGGATAGTCACCATACTTGTGTGGATATATTTTTATCCGGACACACGTCGTTGTAAACGAATTCTAAACGTATCGCCTGATGCGTAATATCGAGACAGCGTTACCCGAGCCAAGTTATCAAGTTGGGCTAATTTGGGAGTGCAAGCTTTAAATGATTTTCAAGAATGAGTTAATACAGCATCGTATTTTAATGTCCCGACGTACACGGACAGGAAGGGCATAATGTTTTGGCTTGATACTCTGTTCGTCCGTCCGCCCATTCATGCTTCATGTTTTTCTTGTGGACCCGATCCGGGAAAACTTTTGAACGGATTTTAATGAAACTTGGTTGAGTATTTCTTTGGGTTGCCTCTCGATCACGAGATTTTTGTGACCCTTAGTAACCATTTAAGGTCACGACGGAACGTTGAATACAAAGCCTTGATTCCGCCGGGCCTTGATGGTTTACCTTCTACACTGCCTAAAGGTGGTTCTTACGACTTGTGAACCAGTTCCACCAATGATGAGAACGGATATGAACGAAACTCGATGTGAGTGTTCATGTGGATGGCCTCTTAGGCAGGTTAGATTTTAGTGACCTCTTATGATCACTCGAGGTCACCGTTGGACTTCGAATTTTCTTATAATTTTACAGAAACCCGATGTAAGTGCTCGAGTCCACTGATGGATTTTTACCTTTCATATTGCTGTGTGTGAGAAATCTATGCATCACGTAGACAAGATTCAATGTATTTACACAAATGTGATAATAAACACGGAGGTAAAACTGAAGTACTAATAATGCTCCGTGTGTTAGGTGCCTGCAAAGGGAGATGCTTATTTCCATATTTCTTTTTTTTTTCTTTCTAAAATTGTGATCTTAACGGCCATGTGAAGTGAAAATACTTGAAGCTTCCTGAAGATCAATGCAAGGTCATATCGTAAACCCCATTTCAACGAACCCTTGTCTGAAGGTCTCATAAACAAACGTGCACAGTCTTACTTGCTACTAAGCTGATTTCTTAATTCTAGACCTCAATGGAGAAAACTTGGGTCTCCTTTGAGTTACCTATTAGAAGCGGTATCTGCTGTCTTAGTTATAAAGATTGCCAAGTTTTAAGCAAAAATATTGTTGACAGTAACTTTGAAAACACTTGTTTGAGTGTGCTATTTTGATGGAAAAAAGGAGCGTGTTGTCGAGAAAAATCCTGACCGATGAAGTGGTGAAATGATAACGGCTAAATTCTACAATTTCTAAACAATCAATATGCAGGGCACGTTATTTATGTTCGTAACAATTAATGTGTTTAGCGAATTTGTGTAAACACTTGTAGGCACTTTGTGTGCCACAGTAAAATCAAAAATAGTTGGCACTTGGCCATTCTATAAATTATATAATTTATTAAATAAAACTCGTATCAAACCAGACAGCTGCTTCGAATTTAGATATTCCACGTAACTGTCAATGTCGCCTCAGTATGTGAGAAATCACGCTGTGTGCTGTATCTGCCTGATCATGGCATATATCAGGATGTTTTAAGTGTTTGGCACGGTTTTTATGCAGAACAAACTAATTGCTTCAATTAAAAGGCTTAAAATTCAGGATTGATTTTATGCAAGGATGGCATTTTTGTACTGAATTTCTGCCACATGTTTTGAAGACTTTTGGCACATTGAAAAACAAGTGAAGTCAAAATTTATGAATCAAAACGTTCTCAGGGGTAAAATACAATGCAAGAATCCTTTAGATGTACTCGTGGGAAAAATATTAAGTTCACTTTTTGCTCTATTTCCTCGGCATTGTGCACAATAAAGTTATAATTATTGCATTCAAGTGACGCCTAATCGGTTTGATGTATGGTGGAAGCCCCGCTCACTAACATAGTTATGATCATTTCTTTCCTTTGTGGAATTCTGTTCTTCATTTTTTTTTTCTATTACGTCTATTACGGTGATTTATGTCTTGGCATTGAAAAGCTATTGCAGTAGATGACAGGCGAGCATTTAAGTCAGTCACCGAGAATTCTTTTTTCAAACAAAACGCGTCTTGCGAAGAACTATAAGCAATATGGCTAATGCTTAAATGCTGTCATTACGATTTCTGCAACAATGCAGTAGTTTGTGAAACTATAAGATTTTGAACTTTCTGAAAGTCTTTGCCTGGGTAAAGACTAGGAACAAAACAAAATAAATAAATAGGCAAGAAAAACAGTGACGAATGAGCGGGTATCACGTGCTGTCTACGTCACGAGATACATAGTATAAAGCTCAGTTTGCAACGGATTTATTTCGTTCAAATCGTTGACAGTCCATAGGACCTCAGAAATTTTGGGCCAAAACTGTCACATGCGAGCCAGCTACTTGTACGAGTCCGAGTCACGTCAATGACCAGTAGACTCTCATGATAAGCATATTGATAACGGGTTATACTTAGCAAAAGTAGAACCTCATTTTGGATACTGAATGACGTAGTTTTTCGTTTTCTTTTTTTCTTTTTTTTTTTTTTTGTTTTGTTAATTTATTACGAAGATTCTTGACATGAATTGTTTTCATGAAGTCCAATAGCCGATAATCAATAATACAAGTAATCTCAGTGACCAGCGTCTCTGTGTATGAAGTGAGATGCAGTTCAATAAACCCCTTGTCATTGTAGCTGCGTTGGAACAAACAATGCAACACGGGCGTTGTGTGTGGATATGTCAGTGCTACTTCTCTGACAGCTCCCCGGGATTTGTACTTTGCTAATGTACTTGTTGTTGATATATTACTTCAGACCGTCGTGCTGTAACTTTCGTTTCTATGGTTACGAAGTTCAAGGACACATTATATCTGAAACAATGGGAAACAAAACTTCGGTTGCGACACAAGGTGGAAAGAAGAATATCTGTTGATCGAGGTGCAAGAACAATGACCTGATGTCATTGCTAGATGACCACGCATAATAATGGTTAATGAAAGTGACAACATCAATTATGGACAGTAAGCCTTCGCTGTATTGTCAATAACAAGTTAGATGTTATGGAGGTTATATATCTGTTTTCCTTTGTTTACATTTTTTTGGGCAAACTCTTCAGCTGAGTGAAACCCGGTCCGTTTCTTACAGTTGTTTGTTATGGAGGTTATGCCGATTTCAGTTTCAATCTAATCATCAATCAATCTATGAAGGATAAATAACTGTTGATATCAACCGCTTCGATCAAGTGCTAGCATATAAAAAGCAAGTCTTACTTCACTTGTTCAGTTAAAACATGCGTTTCGAAAAGTCAGCTGCTGTACATTGCAGAGGATATAGTGCTTGACAGCGTGTGATCTTGAATTATTTATGAAGGGCGTTTAACTGTAAAGACAACAGCACTAAATGGATAGAAACTAACGTTTGAAATCGACAGCTAGAACGGGTAATATATAAGAACTTGCTAGTGCTTGGCTGAGATTCACTATGGCAGAAAAACAACGCCACCATTTGGATCCTTTAAACATCATCAAGGAGGAGCGGCGCGGACTCGGTCTGCGCAAAGTGCGCAGCGCGGCGAATCTGCAGCAGGTGCACCACGCGCTGCGCGAGCAACGCTTCTCCAGCTCCAGCAGTTTGTTTGAGAGCAACACGATGGGACTGTTCCGACTCCAGCGCTGCCAGTCACTCGCCGGCATGGCCCAGGCCACCGGTGCCAGAACGCCGAAAGTACTATGTGAGTAAATTTGAGCATTTCGCTTATCTTTCAGGCACGTGCGGGATATCTGCGTAATAACGCGATATGTGAAATGTCTTTAGATGGTATTAAACACGCTAGAATTATGAAATCACCTACTTGTTAAGAAATGGTAGAACGATACAGAGATCTCAGATCACCGGAAAAAGCTAACTGTTGGAAGTGGCGCTAGCGTAACTTGTGAGACGGGATTGAGGTGAAGCGTTTTTTTTCTGCCTTGTGCAACTAAAGTTGACAAATGGCTGAAGAAGGAGTGGTAAGATCGTCTTTCAGAAACGAGAAGAAAGTTTGCACAGTTAACAATTTAGAGCATGATTTTCTTACCTTGTGTCATAAATAGCAACATATTATGCTCTGTCGTATTGTGCTTGCCTAAGGGCCGCCTTTGTACCCCATTGTAGGTCTGACTGGTCTAGCGCTCCCCCCCCCCCCCCTCCCCACATGCACATATATCCTGTGTATTGTATTGAATAGGTAAAATGAAAGGTAATTATGATTGTCTTATACTGGGGACTTCGTATTATGGATTTTTCTGAGTTTGATAGCGTTTCTAATACAATACATAAGCCTGATAAGTAGGATTGTCTGATAAACGTGTAACATGATAGACGGGAATCAATACTCTCCTTTCTTTTCAAATACAGTGCAATCTCATCACCGCGATGTCTGATATCTCGACTCAGTTTGGTGTTGTTCGCTTGTCGCGGCTTCGGTTCGCTGTGGCACTGCTAGTCCCGCGTGGCGCGCGCAGACTGGCGGCCGATAAGGCACGGACGGTCGTATGCGATATCAGTGACGGGTGTCACGTTTGAAGCCGTTCATAGGCTTCCTCATTGTAAAAGCTGCTGCAAAACTATAATTGTTTCCCTGTGGAAAGAGGGGGTGGGAAGGGCGTTGGCTTTTTTCTATCTCATGGAATTTTCTGGAACATTCTTAGAAAATTTCCTCAGGAGGGAGGGGAATACTACGAAATGGGGATAAATAGTAGGAAGTCCAGTACTCACTGGAACTATCTATCCGTCACACCTGTGACTACCGTTTACCCCCCCCCCCCACCCCCAAACCCCCCCCCCCCGCCCCCATTAAACAACGAGAAAGGCCATCGTATGCCTGAGAGTGGCTGCATTGTGTCATTATTGGTTCAGAGTGTTACTGAGGAATGATTGCCCCTTGTTACAATGGTGACAATGCCATGCATCACACAGTCGTGATGAGCTTTTCTGCCGCAAATGTCACACGACGGCTTCAATCCCTTTGATCCCTACCCTGTCCGCTTCCTCTAGCTTTCAGCTTCTCCGTTACCGAAGTAATGAAACCTTATGTGGAGACGTGTGGCTGTGCTGCTGCGGCGTATGTATGCCGGTCCTATTGTTGCGCCAGTTGTCTCCACTCGTCATTCCATTACTTGTATGTCTGCTCTTACCTTGCTTGCTTGTCCAGGGTTTCGCTCTTGAATGGCGTTTTTTTTTTTTTTTTTTTTTTTTTTTTTTTTTTTTTGGCTTACCTTACACCAACTCCAGTTGTTGATTATTTCGCGGCAAAGGGGAAAAGGGGATGCTTGTTCGTGATGTACCTTGACAGTGACAGAAATAGAGAATGTGAACTGTTAGTTTAAACCCGTGTCTTGGACAAGTGGGATTAAAATCCAAGCTGTGAAGTCAATAATTGACAATGAGAAAATCGCTTCTTGACATTTCGTTGACGCTGGATTTACGGAGAACGTGCAGAACGAGTAAGTATATAAAATACTCTTGTTTGGATGGGAATATGCAAAGCGAAGCAAATGTGAAAACGGTGAAGTAAGACCTTGATTTATCACAAAATAAACCATAGTCGGTTCTGACATGGAGAAGTGTTTCTTAGAGTGTCGCATGTCGTCAGCATATCTCAGTCATACTTGTTTGGTACATTATCAGGCAAAATAGCCAGAATGTTCCATGTGATAAAAATTTGTGAAATCACATGGGAAATCGCAGCCAGGTCGCCAATAAGGAAACACAGGAGTTGTATCTTCTCAGTGCCGGACGCAGGTAGCTTTTCACCACCAAGAGAAGTGCCAAATGAGCATCAGAGTGTATTGGAAAGATTAGGATCGTCGCCAAATCTGATTGGTTTGGCACGCGACGGCTGCGTCACATGCTTGCGTATGTACACGTATGTAGGCGCAGGACGCATGCGCTGGAAATGAAGACGTTTGTTGTAGTTACACGGTAGAAGTACTATCATTCTGTTTTGAGAATTTTTCCAAAAAGACTTCAGCAAGAACTCGGCAATGTCTGGAAAGATCCATCTGGAATATGTTCCTGCATTTGCGTTTGTATAGTGCTCGCCTTAAAGTAACAGATTAATAACTTTGCCAGCTATATTAGAAATACTGATCTGTCATTAGTAATTTATTTCCCACAGGTAGAACCTCTGTGGAATATATGCGATCGACCGCGTGTCGGTCGGTCTGTAGGTCTGTTATGAAGAGCTTGTTAACGTGATAACTTAAAAACTGCTGCAAGGATTTTAATGAAACTTGATATGTAGCTTCTATGGGAACAAACAAGGATCGGTATTGAAAATGGGTTACGTTGGCCCAAGGAAAATCACCCAAATGGACTTTGAAATTAAACAAATCCGGGAAATTATTCAGCATCGGAATTTGTTAACACGATATCTCAAGAACAACTGCAGAGATTTTAATGAAACTTAGAGTGTAGCTTCTATGAGAACAAACACAGATCGGTATTTTAAATGGACCATGTTCGTCCAATCAAAATGCACCAACTGGACTTGGAAAATTTCAGCTGTTGATTGACTATTGATGGCCGTGTTTAGCTGATGGAGGCCTGTGGGGAATATGTGGGCTATGCACAATGCTCTAGTTACCAGTTTGAAATAGATTTATGAAGGGCGTTTACACTGTGCCCACACGTTTACTGCTAACCCGCAAGTGAGAATGGTGTTCCAACCTTAAATTTAAAATATGTTTTTGTCCTAGTCCCAGTTAAATGATATTTGTTGCTTCAGATAGCACTCATCCGTCGTTGTTTTACGTTTAACTGACACGCACATTATTCCAAAGAGTACGAAGAGTAAAAATAGAGTTCTTGCGTGACCCAATTGAGATCAGTGTATTGCGGTGAACGATAGCGTGATCTGTGTGGTGGGCCTGGAAATATCAAATGGTGCAGAAACACTCCAAGAAACGAATGATAGCGTCACGCGGTGCCTATTGCGAGTTAAAAAAGGGTAATTCAAAGATCAGACTGTGGGTGGAAACGTTTCCGCAATTGAGTTATTTCATGAGCAACTGTGGCAGCATGCCTGAAAGCGGAAACAAGTCTTCATTGTAAAGATTCTAGCGGCAACAGTGTTCAGATCTATCCAGTTACAAGCACGATTTCAGTTTCAGAATTTAACAACCAAGGCATGCCAAGGCTTCCTGTTTATATATGACGTCATCTACTCAGTATTGCTCAGCACAAAATCAGTTCCTCCTATAACAAGAATGTTCACTTTGAATATCGAAATATTTATGTGTTGCAGGAGACGGTGGTGTTGCTTCAAGTCAGATTGCTAACCTTTTTCATGAAATTTTCAACAAAGTCTACTATGATATGCCGAAGTTGTCTGCAGTAACAGCCGGTGTTTTACATGTGTATTTCTGGCGTCCGAGCACCATTTTTAAAATGTAGCTTATTATTTATGTTTGCAGGTAGTCCACTGGATAGTCCGAAGAATGGGTCACCCGGGCATAGCCACTTTTCTTTTTCTCATGCAGGAGTTCACGCTAAGAGGTAAACTACTGAAATAAAGTGCTTAAATAAAATGCACCACTGGGGTGATTCATGAATTATATATTATACACGATTGTCTGACTTTGTGATCACCCCAAGCCTTCCTTTAGACAATATGTGTGACGTATACATTTAACATAAATCTGGGATACATACACACAAGCTTCAGGGCACCGTTCATACTTAATTGATGACAGCTCAACTTGACAATAGGAAAAAGAATGCCATACTTTAAAAAGAGAAAAAGAATGTTAAAAAAACGAAAGAAGACATTTATGTACTGAATTGGTGGAGTATGTGACACTGTCGAGTTGGTGATATGTAACGTGTTTTTGTCTATACGGAGAAGAAACATCTTATGAAAAGACCCACATACAATGATTGGCAGGCACCGTCACACTACGTGGTTATAGACGGTTAGGTGTACTTATAATACAGTTACCGAAACAACTGGAACAATCATTAATGTATGGTCTGATGCGAGATCGACGAGACCATTTGTTTATCGTAGTGTATTCAGACTTATTCCGTGCTCCATGTCCACAGTTGCAGTTTCTTTTATTCACTACAGTTGTTATTGCGGTATCAAATCTTCGTCATTGACTTAGCTTTTGCGTGATCGTTGACATCAAGACGTTCTTGTTTTTGTTTACAGTAAAACAGCAGACGGCCGGCGGTGGTCGATGGCGTCACTTCCGTCGTCTGGCTACGGAACAAACACGCCGGCCAGCTCAAACGTCTCGGTGAGTTCGCCTCGGTCTCCATCCATTCCATTGGAATCCACACCACGATAATTTAAAGCAAATTTTTGTGGCACTGGCATTTCGTGGCTCTCGCTGGATATATGCCAGTTTAAGATGGGGGTGGGTGGGCTGGGTGGGAGGCTAGGAGAGTACTTGTGTGATTGGCTTGCACCGATTCTCTGATGCCATGGCGACCAGTCATCACAGTTTCTTTGAATGCAGATCTGGCGCTAATCGGTTTAGGCAAGGCTAGTGTTTTGCTCATGCATTCTTAATCAAGGGCTGTCTCTTCAATCAGCACAGTGGTATTGGTCTCGACAGACCTGGAACCTACAAATGTCCCCATTTGTGTGATGTTTAATTTTGCACCCTTGAATTGGTCTGCAAGCCTTAACTGTGAAGGCACAGTGCCTACAGCGTGAGTTCGATTCCTGTGATTTGATGTTTATGCCCACAACAGTGCCACAAAGCCTCGCCATTCCGCTCACGACCTGTTTTAGCACATCGATAGCCTTCACCCTCAACACCCTTCCCCCCGTCGCCGAAGCTCCTCCATAAATCACGTCCCTCGAAAAAGCACCTAATATCACGGAAATCATGTCGAAACCCAGGCTGAGAAATTCGCTGCTTATATTCTAACTGTGCACCCTGAACCCGGCACACAGTGCACGCGTACTAACGAGTCATGGGAATATATGTTTTGGGTTAGAATAGTTGCCAGAAAAAAACCAAGCGTCGAGAAGGGGTGGGGTGGGGCACGGACGGCGTACGGGCCGATTGGCCACTAATATTTCTAGCTTGCTTTGCAGCTTTCTAAATACCAAGGTGGAAAATTATTCTGTGATAGTTTACATAATCAAGGGTTAAATGTCATATTGTTGATTTCCATTTTGTAAATGGAATCGAGTTAAAAGGTACTTTTCGGGATTTTCCTGGTCAGAGTTGCACTTTTCTTCACAGCCTGTTTACCTAATGTTTCACATATTGCAGATTCCTGATATGTATAATACTCATTTTAAGGTAAATTTGAAATATTTTTTGGACTGTTTTTTTTTTCGCATTTTTGTCTAACAATAGAGAAAAAGTCTGCGAAAGTCGTTTTGAATGTGGATGTAGTAATGCGTGTAGACTCAAATTGTTCTTTAGAGCTGTAGAAACCTCTGGCTTCAGCATGTACTTTGCCACGCTTAAATGTGGATTGAAGGAAACAGTAGAATACGCCAGAATGCATGTTTAATATGCAACAAACCTCAGTTTTATCGACCCTTTTTTATTCTGATTAATTTCAGTTCTTCTTTTCCGTGGCATAATTCGAGCTATTTTTTTCTTGAAATGTTGTTATTTAGAAAGTGTAAATTATGCATATTTGCCGTTGAAAAAGAAAACCGCACGCGCGGAAGAACCTGACCTCTCGCACTACTTTTCTTCAAAATTTTTTTTCCGATTTTAATCTACATCTGTGTGGACTATGCAAAGAACTTGTTACTAAAGTAGAATACGATGCCGTCTGTTATTTTGTTTTATTTGAAGTGAAATCGATGAGATGTTGTAAAAATTTATATAAGAAATAAATTAGTGGCTTAAGCCGGTTCTACCTTGATAACAAGTATTTTGCTCTGTGTGTTACGAGTGGTAGTTTTTCCTACGTTTCTGTTGAATAGCCTTAACATAAAAAAAAATATTTTCCTGAACTGTCCTATATGAGTAACAAGTTTTTCGTTTCAGTTTGTAATAGAATCAGGCTTGTCCGTGACCCACAAATTTTTATGCGACATCGGAATGGAGTTTTATTTCAAAACACATTTGGGGAATTTTTCTTGGGAAAGATCATTTGAGAATGACCCCTGCGCAAAGTGTTGAGTGCATTCATCGTTTCATTGTCTGAACTGACCTCTGCGACAAATACAGACATTTTTTATTGTACCTCTTTTGTTTATAGATCTTTACGTACTCAGTTTTTTGGCTTGCTGTGTATGCTTTACTGTTTCCGTTTTATCACTCGGAGCAGTGCCCTACCCACATACTGTGTTTATCCTTAGGGGAAGGATGAAAAGACTACGTTGAAGTGGCCACTATCGCTCAGCGCTCATGAATATTTCCTGCCGGATAACGTAAACTACATCCGTGACGTTTGCTAGCCTTGTGTGCATGTACTTGTATTTTAGCAAGCAGAAGTTACCACAGGCATGATTTTCTAATCACAAAGATTGCCTCTGACCTTGTGTGACATGTATGCAGGGATATGAAGCTCTATCAGCTGTTATTTGAATTGTTTTTGTTTTTTACAAAAGCATTATTGATCATGAAGTGAGCCACTCTCTTTGCTTAAATATAAATCAAACAACTTGTTAGTGCATGTGCCCAAAAGCTTGATACTTCATTGCATTCTGTTGCCATGGCTCCCAGTGACGTGCGAAGATACAAAATATCAGTGTGAAACAATGCAGTTGGTTTAATTAGTACCAGTTGTCATATTTTGGGGGGTTTTTGCGTACTTATTGCACATGTTAAATGCCCTCTCTTTTTAGAAGGACGTTGAACAGAACTTTTTTTTATGTATGACGTCATGTGTGACGGATTCCCACTCTTGTCACCAAGGAGTGACAAAGTGCGAGTTAAAACAGTTTGTAATGCTTCACACCGGCTCGCTTTCAAATTGGTCAGAAATTGTCTTCAGTTGGTACTACGTCACTGTTTGTGGTTACCATCAAGCCAAAATGGGCTAATTTATTTACAGGGTGGGAAGGGCCACAGCATTGGGGATAACTGACCGGATGCTATGGAATAAAATAATAAAAGCGTTCAAATTGTCAAATGTCAAACGGTAGTTATGACATCAAGGCGTGTGTGGGTGAAGGGTTGGGAGTATATGAAAGGCAGTTACTTTACATACAAATTTAACATTGTTTCGTTCTTGAATTAGTGTTTGGGATTGTGGAAAAAAATGTGACAAACCCGCACATAAAAAATAAGAGCACGAAAATACTTACAGTAATATGTCAACTTATGCTGTATTAACCATATTCTAGTTCTAGAATATTTTTCCAGAGCATAGTGTACATTATTATGTTTGTTTTTTTTTTTGTGTGTGTGTGTGTGTACAAATTCTACATTTGAAACGGTCAGTTGATGTAATGATTTTTTAGAAACATTGTAGAATGAAAATAAATTATTTCTCTCATATACTTGAAATTAAAATTTAGTTATATACAGATGATCCAATAAATGTCTGTTATAAAAATAGACTGGGTTTTATCCGGAATAATCCTTGCTGTGATTCAGAGATAGTCTTTGAAAAATATTGAGTAGATCGGTGAAAATTTAGTACAACATTCAAGTGCATTTGACCAACAAATTGCTTCATGCAAATGAAACGACTGAAGTTAACTAACTTAGCACGTGTGTGTAATGCAGTTCGTGTTTGTCAATTAGTCGCAGTATTCGTCGCAAGAGAAGCTGCACCAGCTGCCGTTCCAGCCCACACCGGAAGAGCTGCGCCTCATACACAAGCACTTCAGCAGCAACGAGTCGAATCCGGGCCTGGAGGAGGACGGCTCCGGCCGGAAGTCGCCCCTCATAAGGCCAAGGTCACGCAGTTTGAGGTAAATGAAAAGTGCTTGATTTTGCCCAGCAGGTGCAAGAACTGCTTCTTGGTGACGACGAACACGGCTGATAAAGACCCATATGTTTGGCAGTCGTTGTTGTCCAACAGCCAACCTCTACGGCGGTTCGATCTGTTGTGTATAACACCTTTTTATTCCACAGACTAATTGGGGATTTCGCGAAAATAGTATTTCATAGAAGAGAGGGACTTCTTAAAATATTCATCCGCTATTTGTTTATACACAGCAAATAGATCTCTCAGAGGTCATCCGTTTTATAACAACGATTTGACAGTCAAGTTTTAATCATGGCCTGATTAGTCGGTGCGTGTAGTCAACGTGGGCAGGCGAATTTCGCAAATTATCTGTCCCCATTTTCGAGTGAAAAAAAAACTTACCAATTACTGTGATATCTTGAAGGTGAAATGTGTATATCTTCGGAGCGTGCTATTGAATACATGCATCGCCTATGGCATAGCCCATCACAAAGAATGGCGGTATCATGAATGTCTTCCTAAAACCGATGTGAAATTATTCAAACATACCGTTAGCCTTTCTATCGGGCCAATATCCGAATTTCACTGCCCGGCAGTGTGGGTGATTTTGAATAACAATAAAATTTTGTGTGTATGCCTGGTTGTTTTATGATGTCGTTAAGGCAACCTTTGCTATGAAGAATTCTACAGTATGTGTAATGTATTTTCCTGTAATGACATGTGTAACTGACCACACCTAGTTTAGTTTACAACCTTTCAGGGTTTACCTTGATTTTTAAAAAAAAAAAAAAAAGACATATCCATAATTTTTTATGTTTATGTGTGTGACGTTTATTTACACCTTTTGAAGTGGTAAAAATGGTTGTAAAATGAGAACCGATGGTTGAATTTGCTTTCAGTGTTGACACGTACCTCTCGGGCAGGAGGCACCGGTAAAGTTTGCCCAACTTGATTCATACGTTGTGTTAATATTATGTTTTTTTTTTCTATATTTCTGATAAAAATAGAGAACATCTCAGTATTTTGGGGCATTTGTAGAAGCAAAGAAGCGTTATCAAAATAAATAAATTAATAAAAATAAGACAGAAGCCTCTTTCTGTGTTAGGTAACGTTATTGCCTGCACAATTGATTAAGATGAAACTACTAGTCCATTAGACTAAACTAAACTACCCAATCTTACCGTTACCCCCCCCCCCCCCTCCCCCTCAGAAAGAAGGAAAAAAAATAATTGTAAAAATTACACGTAAAAAAAAACACGTGAAAACGTGGATTTAATACGCAATGTCTATTTCCGGGGCTGTCAAGATTAAGTCTCGTGTCAGCTTTTGTTCTTACCATGTAAAAATGTCCCCAAAAACGCTGAGATGTCTTGTTAGGTGGCGAATTGTTAGATCTCCTAGACAGCGGAGATTCTGCACCCAGTACATGTAAATGGATCCATTTTGTAGCCTCGGAAACGTGTCCTTTGGTGTGTGTATTCCAAGTCAATAGAGAGTCCCGTTGTCGTATCATATTCTGTTGGAGTATTTGTATTATTTGCATGGACTAGTATTTTGAGAGTTTGTCATCTGCACATATTGTTAGATTTATTATCTTGTGTCAGGAACAAGTTAATTTTTATGTTGTTGCATTTTGACGTCATTAATTATTATAAGTTGAGGATATCAGTTGAGTTTTGTACTTTAGGACATTTTTTTTTTTGCGTTCAGTGCAGATCTCTTAGTTAGGTTAAAGACTTAAATTATAAGGTAATTTCATTTTCTCATTATTTTGCATGCTAAGTATATTTCCCTTCAAATATTCTCTTGAGGAAAAAAGGAAATTGTAGAAAAAATTTAATGAATACCAAATAGATAAACGTGAAAAAAACACGATCTTGAAAAAATAAGGCCTCACAAAGGCATACTTCATACATCAATAATAGCATATAAATAGATAATCTATTGAAAATAGGTTTGCCATTTTCTTGTTATTAAAGTATATTCACTCACAAGGAAAAACCTGGTCTACAGCTGTTTAAATTGTACAAGAAGCCTGAACGGAGAACTTACCCAGGAGCAACTAGACACACACTGAAAAGCCGTATATCCTCGGGTGTGTAACCTGTAAGCATTTAACAAAACACGAGATACGTGACACATTGCCATGACAACAGTGTGTATTTCTTTACATTTACAGTAGTCCAGCACGGTCGCCGGGCATGGACACAGAAACTATGATGATGAATAACGTCTACAGAGAAAGATTTCCTAAGGTTTGTCACTTTTTCCGTATTTTTTATTCACGGCCATTTTATCGCATTCCGTTTTCTCAAAGTTTGTTAAATCAAAAAAAAAATGCAAAAGAACTGGCCCACAAAACGTCCTCGTTAGTTGATGGGTAGGTTTCAGAAATTTTCTGACTTCTGTGTGCGTATTCAGGTGGAATGAAAGGGCAAAACGAATTCATTAGCATTCTGAAGTTCCTTGGGTTTGGTGAAGTGTGCTTCTGGTACGTCATTTAGAGCGCGTTGTCAGCAAAGACCGAAGTATGAATGTCTTGTTTGCAATCGCAGGCGGTACAGCAGATGGAGGAGCGGCTTCAGCAGTTCATAGAGAGCAACGAGAGTGTGGGAATGTACGAGTTAGAATCCGACGGAGCCGCCCGGTACGGTTATACTTTGCTAAGAATTCCTATCAGTACCACCCTAACCCCCCCCCCCCCTCCTCCTCCTCCTCCGCTCCCTTTCCCCGAAAACCGCAATGTAATCGAAAACAGATATCAAGTTGGGGAGAAAATGGGGGACATGATAGTTGCGGAGGTGCAGGGCCTTGGGGGAAAGTATAAACTGCAAAATGAGGGGCAGCTGGGTATTGGGGGGGGGGGGGGGATTCGCTGTCAGGTGAGAGGAACGTGACTTTCGACCGAAAGAAGATATATTTCCAATATCGGTTCGTACAAAGATGTTCAGTGCCATTACATTCAGTGGAATTCAGTAACATCACAGAAATAAACTACGTTGTTTAAAAAGAAGCATTGCAAAATCCCTTTCGTTCTAGCCAACTGCCTGGTATTTTATCGTTAACTCAGTTTATTTTTCCATCTATATTACAAACATAGTTCGCTTTTAATTCTCACGAAGGTTTGGTTCTTTAAACTGCAGGTTTGTGCACCATCAGATTATAGAGCAGGCGAGGGATTGTTTACAGAAGTCACAGGAGAAGATGATATCGGGGGACTACTTTTTCAACATGTCGGAGAACGTTGAAAAACTGCTTGTAGACGTAAATGTTTATTTATCGTATCTTTCTTACTTGTTTTGATTCATTGAAACAAACTCATTATGCCAAGATAGACTGTCATTCATGATGCTTATTTAGTTGTTGTTTGTTGATTCTATTTAAAATCGTTGAAGGTAAACCCGTGAAAATGATGAAGTGTTCACGCTTCTGTGCGTCTTTTAGGCACAGGATCGCGCGGCGCATGCGCTAGAATACCTGACACAGATGGTGAAGAGGCTTCTCATCATTGTCTCGCGCCCAGCTCGCCTGCTGGAGTGCCTGGAGTTCGACCCAGAGGAGTTCTACCACCTCCTGGAGGCGGCTGAGGGACAGGCCAAGCACCTCATCAAAGCCGACATTCCCAAGTATATTATTGGCAAGCTGGGACTTAATCGCGACCCACTGGCCGACATTACGGACGTGAGTAGTGTAGATAGCGGGCGTCCCGACACGCCGGACTCCCCTGCCCTGGATAAACCATCGTCGGACGGAACGACGGAAGTGAAAAAAGCGCCATCTGAAGACGATTTCGAAACGATAAAACTGGTTAGTAACGGCGCTTATGGGGCAGTGTTCTTGGTCAGGCATAAGGAGACCAAGCAGCGGTACGCCCTCAAGAAGCTGCTGAAACGGAATCTCATGTTAAGGAATCAAGTGGAACAAGTGTACGCCGAGCGTGATATCATGACCTTCACGGATAACCCCTTTGTGGTCGGCTTATTCTGTAGCTTTGAAACAAAGGTGAGTGTCAAGCCTGCGTGACGGACTGCGTTGTAATGTGTTGTTAATGATGTGTGCTGTTTCTGTTGTGACCTTCACAGCTTACGACTGATCTATGTGTAGGTTGGTTTCATTTAAACAAGTAAGTAGTGTTGATGCAGAAATCTTAAGAGACTGCATGCAAAAAATGTTACCTTCACATACCCAAAGCAGTGTTTGCATCATACGTGTGTGGATGCAGTTTGACTTCTAAGCCAATAAAAATTGATTACAGAAACACCTGTGCATGGTGATGGAGTACGTGGAGGGTGGTGACGTGGCCACACTGCTGAAGGGTATCGGTGGCCCGCTGCCGTTCGACCTGGCCCGCATGTACTTCGCCGAGACGGTACTGGCCGTGGAGTACTTACACAGCTACGGTATCGTACACCGCGACATGAAGCCAGACAACCTCCTTATTACCTCCATGGGCCACATCAAACTCACCGATTTCGGCCTATCCAAAATGGGCTTGATGAATCTGACCACCAATATGTACGAGGGCTCGATTGATAAGGAGAGCAGTCAGTTCAAGGACAAACAAGTGAGTGTGAGACGCGTATCTCATTCTTCTGTTCACATTACCGTACTTACACCATGACGTCATACAGACATTTTAGCCATTTAATAATTTGCTACTGAATGAAATTGACTTAGTCATGGCGTTGATTCCGTTCATTTTGGAACAAAAAGAGTACTGCTTGAGGAGTGGTAATCAGTCAAACTCAAGACATGATGATGTGCCGCTAGAAATCTTCGTTGCACACGAATTACAACATAGCCGAGCTGTTGCGCGTTGCGACACAATGACTTGCATATTTGCAGGTGTTTGGAACACCAGAGTACATCGCCCCCGAAGTGATCCTGCGCAAGGGCTACGGCAAGCCTGTCGACTGGTGGTCCATGGGCATCATATTGTACGAGTTCCTCGTCGGCTGTGTGCCGTTTTTTGGTGAATCTCCAGAGGAACTTTTCTCTCAGGTTATAAACGGTAAGAAAATGGTTTTTTTTGAAATTATGAAGTGGTGCCAGCAACGTAAATCAAAAAAAAAAAAAAAATAGATGTGGATTTTTTGTTGTTGCTGCAAACGATGGCGCTAAGGAAAGTAAAATCTCCATAAGCAGCCATTTTGTGTGTTCACAGTCAGGTCATGGAAGTGTTGTCTTCATTAAATGCAAGGCAAAGTAATGGCCAAGCTAATGTTATAACGCCACTGTGTGTCTGTGTGTGCTGTCAAGCGATAGTGCCAGTAAAGTGTCGGTGACACAGGCTGATACTAGTGCCATATTGCATTGCAAGCGCCAGTCCCTGGGAGTAACTCGATATCGCCTTTATCTTAAGCTGGCAGTTTTAAGATAATAACTACTTTGAGGTCCACTTCTTCTGTTTCGAAGACATCATACTTTCGAGAGAAAAAATTGTGATTGCTTCCCTAAAATATTTTAAACATAACTGAAAAAAGTTCAGCCAATCAATTTAGATGTGATATATTTCTGTTCCCAGAGCGCACATAAATATCACCAGTAAAACGCGGCGCTCAGTAATTACAGCTGTGGTTTTGTCTGGTTAGTTTATGGACCATAAAAAAAGAACAAGGAAACCTCCCCTTGACGCCTTCAAATAGCTCTTTTACATACTAAGTGTGATCAGTAATAGCTGTGTGGTGTGATTACGGGCCGTCCAGTAAGTACGTACGCACTAAAGGAGGGTGCCTGGGGCTGTGCGTATGCTAATGGTAGGGCCAGCGGTTGATGTCATCGTTCTCGTGTATAGCAGGGTGGGGGGGTGAAAAATCTGAAATAATTGCGCACGTGCTTCATGGTCGGGTGCGGGGGCAATGTTTGACGTTAGTTGCTCAATAGTCGAAGTGAGTGACGTGTTGTGTTGACAGAGGAGATCGAGTGGCCGGAAGACGAGTACGCGCCGCCAGAGGACGCCAAGGATCTCATCACCCAACTGCTCGTGCACAACCCGCTCAACAGGCTGGGCGCCGCCGGGGCACAGGAGGTACTCTACACCCCAGTACCCCACCTCCCCCCCACCCCGTCCCTATAGCTGCTCGTGCACAACCTGCTCAACGGGCTGGGCGCCGCCGGGGCACAGGAGGTACTCTACACCCAGTACCCCACCTCCACCCCCACCCCCAACCCGTCCCTATAGCTGCTCATGGACAACCCGCTCAACAGGCTGGGCGCCGCCGGGGCACAGGAGGTACTCTACACCCAGTACCCCACCTCCACCCCCACCCCCACCCCGTCCCTATAGCTGCTCATGGACAACCCGCTCAACAGGCTGGGCGCCGCCGGGGCACAGGAGGTACTCTACACCCAGTACCCCACCTCCACCCCCACCCCCACCCCATCCCTATAGCTGCTCGTGCACAACCCGCTCAACAGGCTGGGCGCCGCCGGGGCACAGGAGGTACTCTACACCCCAGTACCCCACCTCCCCCCCACCCCGTCCCTATAGCTGCTCATGGACAACCCGCTCAACAGGCTGGGCGCCGCCGGGGCACAGGAGGTACTCTACACCCAGTACCCCACCTCCACCCCCACCCCGTCCCTATAGCTGCTCATGGACAACCCGCTCAACAGGCTGGGCGCCGCCGGGGCACAGGAGGTACTCTACACCCCAGTACCCCACCTCCCCCCCACCCCGTCCCTATAGCTGCTCATGGACAACCCGCTCAACAGGCTGGGCGCCGCCGGGGCACAGGAGGTACTCTACACCCAGTACCCCACCTCCACCCCCACCCCGTCCCTATAGCTGCTCATGGACAACCCGCTCAACAGGCTGGGCGCCGCCGGGGCACAGGAGGTACTCTACACCCAGTACCCCACCTCCACCCCCACCCCGTCCCTATAGCTGCTCATGGACAACCCGCTCAACAGGCTGGGCGCCGCCGGGGCACAGGAGGTACTCTACACCCAGTACCCCACCCCACCCCCACCCCGTCCCTAAAGCTGCTCGTGCACAACCCGCTCAACAGGCTGGGCGCCGCCGGGGCATAGGAGGCACTCTACACCCAGTACCCCACCTCCACCCCCACCCCATACCTAAAGCTGCTCGTGTACAACCCGCTCAACAGGCTGGGCGCCGCCGGGGCACAGGAGGTACTCTACACCCCAGTACCCCACCTCCACCCCCACCCCCACCCCGTCCCTATAGCTGCTCGTGCACAACCCGCTCAACAGGCTGGGCGCCGCCGGGGCACAAGAGGTACTCTACATCCAGTACCCCAACTCCCCCCCACCCCGTCCCTATAGCTGCTCGTGTACAACCCGCTCAACAGGCTGGGCGCCGCCGGGGCGCAGGAGGTACTCTACACCCCAGTACCCCACCTCCCCCCCACCCCGTCCCTATAGCTGCTCGTGTACAACCCGCTCAACAGGCTGGGCGCCGCCGGGGCACAGGAGGTACTCTACACCCCAGTACCCCACCTCCCCCCCACCCCGTCCCTATAGCTGCTCGTGTACAACCCGCTCAACAGGCTGGGCGCCGCCGGGGGAAACAGGAGGTACTCTACATCCAGTACCCCACCTCCACCCCACCCCATCCCTATAGCTGCTCGTGCACAACCCGCTCAACAGGCTGGGCGCCGCCGGGGCACAGGAGGTACTCTACACCCAGTACCCCACCTCCACCCCCCACCCCGTCCCTATAGCTGCTCATGGACAACCTGCTCAACAGGCTGGGCGCCGCCGGGGCGCAGGAGGTACTCTACACCCAGTACCCCACCTTCACCCCCACCCCGTCCCTATAGCTGCTCGTGCACCACCCGCTCAACAGGCTGGGCGCCGCCGGGGCACAGGAGGTACTCTACACCCCAGTACCCCACCTCCACCTCCACCCCGTCCCTATAGCTGCTCATGGACAACCCGCTCAACAGGCTAGGGACCGCCGCAGCGCAGGGACGCACAGGCGTAATTTTACAATACATTACAGAAAAAATTTGAAAAGGCACACAGGAACGTTTTGGGTAAAAATAATCTCATCGAGCAGCAACTCGCTTTGTTTCTAAGTATATAGATGTTCTTTCTTTTGAATTCCAGGTGAAAGAACACATATTTTTTGAAACTGTAGACTGGACGGGGTTGCTAAGGCAAAAATCTGAGTTCATTCCTGCATTAGAAAATGAGGAAGACACGAGTTATTTTGACAGTAAGTTAAATAAAAATATTATTTGGACGGTGTTTTAAATACTTTTTTAGTGGAAGCATTGCGAAGATACTTTTTTTTTTTTTTTTTGGTGTTTTATTTACTTTTGGTAGTAGAAAGGGGGAGGGCATGCTCCGAACATCCCAAAGCAAAACGGCTGTGTAATGACGCGGTTTTCTTTAAATAAAAAAAGATCGTGTATTGCCCATGGGTGTAGAAGATTCATATTGAATTGATATAAAGATTGAAAAAAAATACGATTATGTGGTGTGTATTTTTTCAGCGCGATCTGACCGCTACTGCCATGACCTTGAACCGGACGTGGAGGACACGGAGGATGACGCAGACGACATCATGTTCCACAGCTTCTCCTCCTGCTCTCCGCGCTACAGCAAAGTGCAGCTTCAGTTTGACCAAATGAAAGAGGTATGCATGTGTACGAAGGAAACGAACGATCTCGGAAATTCTGGACTTCTACTGAAGAAATGTTTTGGTTCCTTTAACGTTGGCCATTATTTCGTGTAAACTCCGTTGCTCATCCTGAAGGCAGGGCGGTACAAAGTATTTTTATTTGGAAAACGATGATATATCGAAGTTAACCATAGACAATCCCATTCTGGGCATCGCGATAGTCCAGTTACTTGCTTGCAAATTAAGTACCTCTACAGCGAGTGAAGTACCTGAAAATAAAGTACTACAGTACTACTGAGCTTTCACAGTATCGCAACCTTGTTTGTGTTTCAGGAACGAAGGCGAAGAGAAAGCGAAAGTGGAGATGACCCCTTAAGAGACAGCCACAGCCGCAAGTCTGACCGCGACTCGCTCGGGAGCTCTTTCGACGAGCAGCACACCAAATCCGACTCCCTGTCTGGCATACACAGCCTGGAAGACAGCTCAAGTCTAAAGGAGGGTACTTTCTCCTCATTGCAGGATACTAAGGGCGAATCGTTCGCGTCGAGTACTTCACGAGTATCCAGTATCTCCGAGGGATCACTGAGTTCCGATTTAGAGCTGTCCATGTCAAAGACTAGTTTTGCTAGCCGGGATTCTGACAGTTCTTCGAATGTGATTCATGACATTCCAGTCCCCACATCCAGTACAACAGTAGCTAGTTCTACTTCCGCTAACAGTATTACAAGTACCCATTCACACACTGTAACAAAGACACTGACAAAACCTATAAACACTACCACAACTGCTAGGACAAGCTCCAGATCAATAACGCCTATATCTCCGCCCACGCTGCCCGACAGCCCGCCCATTATAAGCGCCGCCCCCTGCAAAGATCCGGATGCCAGTACGCCCAAGCCTGCGCCGCGCTCGAGCCAAGCGAGCCAGAGCTCGGCCAGTACCGCGTCGACGGTCGATGTCACTCTAGTCAACCGCACCAACCGCACGGTGAGTCAAGGCAACGAGGAGCTCGCCACGCGGCGGCTAACCTACGACGGGGACCAGGATAGCTCAGGAAACGAAGTGTTTGAATCTCCCGATGGCGCGATTAGCCAATCGAAGCTAGTGGCTGGTAGGAGGAGTGGGCCATCGCCGGCGGGTAGGAGGGGCGAGAAGGACAAGGGCGAGCGCTCGTTTGAACGCGGGGCGGGCGGCAGCTCTTCACAAAAGGATCTCACCAGCACACCCAAGTCATCGCTCACCATCGCCAGTGCCATGTAAGTGTCACAGGGAAAGATAAGGTTTTCTGAGTGTCATTCTGAGTTAATTCTAAAATAAATGCAAATCTTCGGTGCCCAATAAATTCTCAGAAGACAATTTGTAATGTCGAAATTGAATAAAATTATCATAGGCAACTGACTAAGTGAAAAAAGTAATCCTTTTATTCCGTGTAAAGCGGAAAGAATTAAGGGACATTTGTTGGTTGTTCGGCACCTTACATTGGGTGATTTGTCACGTCAGGGCGTCGAGTCTGTCCTCACCGGAGTTTTCCATCGCCGAAGAGCCCGGTACCCTAAGCAAGGACTCGGATGAGATTGGGGCCGAGTTGCCCAAGTTCTCACTCAGTGTCAGTGTCGAACACGAGTCGGGTGATTCCGTCAAGGTCAAAGGTAAGGGGCCGTGAGACATCATCGTGTGATGTCGGACATGTTGCTTGCATCTGTAGGTAGTTCCACTGATGTGATACTTGCCTAAATGGTAGCTGAGTCTGACTGAATGATTGTGAGTTGTTCTTTGTGTGAATCCTGTCGCTTTAAAATGCGTCATGTTGTATTCCGTTTCAAACTCAAGTGATTAATTCTTAGTAGCTTATTTGCTTAAGATTGTAGAATACGCAATAAGTAAATCAATAAACAATTCATCCTTTCAACATAAAGCGTAAATGTTAGTTGCAGTATGATTGTTGTTATTATTTTATTTTTATTATTTTTTCACGAATTCTAGAATTAAAATCCAGTGTTGTTAAAACAAATATGTATGCTTGCAATCTGATTGATCAACACGGCTCTGTGTGTCTCTCTGTTTTATAAAGCTGGGCTACGTAGTATGTTAGACATCCTAAGTTGCCTATTTTTTTTTAAATTTTCGAATAGCAACAAGCTTTCTGTTCTTCACGTTAATACATGTCTACTCTAGATCTCTCGCCCGTTGAGGAGAAAGACAAGGAAGAGGTGACGTCATCGCCTGCGTCATCTCCCCCTTGCGATACCAGGGTTCCTGGATTTAGGACATTACCTGAAATGACGTCACTGCGCGAGATGACATCTTTGCCACCCATAGCCTTGCCTGCTGGAGAGCGTATGGCAGGCGGGCTGCAGATGGCGAGGGGTAGGGCTGTGGTGAAACCTGTACACAAGTCTGCGTCTGCCTCTATGCTAACATTACTCATACCCCCTCCCGGTTAGTACCGCCCTCATTGACAGGCACTACCCCAAACACAAGAACTGGAAGCTAACTATGCTTGTGCTCCAAGAAATACTTAGACTGTGAGAGAAAAATCAGGTCGCAATCTAAACCCTTCTATTACAGACGGTTATTTGCTTATTCAAATCAGGTGAAACTTGATCGGTTGTTGACACGAAATTCTTGCCTTAACTGATTACTCAAATCAGCATCGTCTTAGAAACACGAGCACGTGGCTTCCAGTCTCTGCGTGGCTGTGATGGTGCCGCCGCCTTCTTCTCGGCTCTACGCTTGTCTTCTATTGTGTTTGCTAATGCTGTGTTTTTGTTTGCAGTTCATTTGATAAATGGTGCGAAAATACACATAAATGTGCTGTGATAAGTTTGATGTAATATAAAATATGACGGAATTTTCAGTGTCTCTGTCTGTTATTAACGTATCGCTAGGCACTTTCTCAGTGAATCACTTATGAAACATTTCGGCACATCAGAAGTTTCATGTTTCTTTTTCGGAAACATAACGAAAATCTGTATATTATCTGTCTCACAAAAATATCTTTACGATCTATGATTTTAATTTTTATTAACAGCTCTTTATGTGCAAACTCTATCAGAATGGTTACTTGCGTGCGAGTTAAGAGGGTGGGCGGGTTGCTGGAGGAAGGTGGGGAAGGGTCATGGCCAAAATTGCTGATTTCATGCGGGATTCCGATTGCGTTTGGGATTTCAAAAATAAAAAACACTTTTTGCGTACGATTTATATGTGGAATGTCTGAGTTGGCCTGAGCACGGTGTTACTTTATTTGCGAATATCTTTGATGGTCCGTCGGAACGCCGTGCAAGTTCTCGATCTGAAAGCACACTACAACCAGTATAAGGGGTTTTAAAAATGGCACGTCGCAAAGCTTCCGACCAGATTGTGCATGGAAATTGTAAACAATTGTACATGTTTAAATGTTATTTGCTTGCAGAAGAGTTTAGTCCGCAGCCTGTGCAATCTCCAGGCGCGTCCAGTCTCAGCTCTCGCGATAACTCGCCGTCGCGGGATTTCAGCCCACTCTGCGGCAGCCTGAAGCCACCGATCGTCATCAAGCGAGGCAATCGCGGCTATGGCTTTACCCTGAGAGCGATCAAGGTCTTCCTGGGTGATTCGGAGTACTACACTCTCCACCATCTGGTCGTGGTAAGTTCTGCTGGCGGATTGGCGCGCTTTCTGTTATCGCCCACCGCTTTCACACATTACTTTCTTGTAATTGTGTCTTATAGCATACGGTGTTCAGTTAACGTTGTTAAGTTTTACGGAGAAATTGCATGCAAATTGCTTTCAGCAAGGAAAGATTTTCGTAAATTTTAAACGGGGCTTAGCAATATTTGCCCTGCATTTCGCCGAGTATTTCTACTTTGTTATTTCAGGCGGTGGAAGTTGGAAGTCCCGCTTATGAGGCTGGTTTGAACACTGGTGACCTGATCACGCACGTGAATGCGGAACCAGTGCAGGGCATGCAGCATATCCAGGTCGTCTCGTTAATCATGAAAGGGGGCAACAAACTATCGCTACGATCAGTTCCCATGGAGAGCACAACCATCCGCGTTGGCGGCAGGCGCAGGTCGCACACGGAAGGCAAGTTTGCCAAACAGCGCTCGAAGAAGCGCCACCAGCGCCACAAGTCGGGCGACGGCAAGCGCCGCTCGTCGCTCTTCCGGAAGTTGAGCCAGCGGCGTGCGGACCAGCACCACCACCTGGCCTCGCCTGTCCTCACGCCGAGCCGCAGCTTCCACCAGACGCTCAGCCGCTCGTTCTCCACCGGTGACAGCACCCAGGGCTCGCCCAGCCATGCTCTCATGTCGCCGCGCTCGCCGCCGCTCGGGCGTGTCTGGTCGTCAGGGTCGGACTCAGCAAACTCGACGGCCAACTCGTCGAGTAACAGCTCGCCCTCATCCAGCATGCCGAACTCACCTGCGTCTGCCAGTGCGCATTTTAGCTCCAGGCCTAGTTCATTACACGGCTTGAAGCACAAGATGCAACAAACGACCAAGTCCCCCAACAGGAGGAAATCTGTACACAACATCCCGCTTTCGCCCCTTGCTCGCACGCCGTCGCCGTCTCCAATGGCTACGTCGCCGACGCGGAGTCCGAGCCCACTGACCGTCGTTCACGGCCACGCCCATCACTCCCAAGTGCTCCACCCGCCGGGGATCTCCAACATGACGCAGACCTACAACCCTTCGCATCAGCAGACCAGCCCCAGTCCCAACTCGTCGCTGTCTGGGGGTGCCGTGAGGCGGGTGTACACACGGCCGCGGAGCTATGCCGAGCCGGGATCACCGTTGTTACGGCGGGCGCTATCCCCCGACAGGCTACACCCCAGCTCTGCTGAGAAATCCAGGGCACTGCAGCGCAAGGCATCGCTGCAAGAACGCAAACCAAAATCAAAAGATGCTTCATGAAGTTGTGAGGGTGTTGTGCAGGGTGGGTGGTCATGGAATTGTACATACAACAAATGTTGTTCAGATCTGAGTGAGACAAATGTTTTGTTTTCTACAGTCAAGGGCATTTTGTAGATGTTCCTGCATAGAACTCATTATTTGTACATAGACACTGAGCTCGGTAATTGAATAGATGCAGTATATAATGTCGGTAGAGAGCGGTTGGATGCGTGCTGTAATTGGCGTGCTAAACAGTGTTCATACGTAGCACCAACGATATGGCGTGGTTGTGTAGATTAACGTTGTGATACATTCTGTATTTGCTTTTTAATTTTTTTACCGAAAGTAATGCTCAGCACAGTATACGTTGCAGTCATAAAGAAACATGGAATAATAAATGTTCATTTAAACCACTGAGACGCATTTTCGCGGAAAAAAAAAAACAATGCCAAATAAAAAAAAAAAAAACACAAAAAAGTAAAATAAATAATCAAACAGCAAAAATACATATTTAGAAAACTTGAGAGAAAAGTTCACATCCCAAACGTGGTGTTTATACAGCCTGTACAAACGTTCAGATAAAGGTCCAATCGAAGTTCAGTTATATTACTATATATCATCTATATCTCATATTACCCCCACCCCCACCCGCCATGAGACATTTTGGTTTCTCAGAAGCCCTTCACATCCAACAAATGCGTAGGCTTTCACCGATCTCGGGTTGTATTAATCAGTACCTGCTTCTTGGCAAAAAAAAAACACCGACGTTTTAAAAGAGCGTTGTGTATCGTAAACTCGAAGCGGTGACAGTGACGTCGAGAGTGGTGTGTTTGGTGTGGATTGTTTTAAGTCCACATAGTGTAGAGTGATACATTTTACAGGGCTTTAGTAGGCTGCAGTGTATGTGTTGTCTTAATGCAACTTAAGCGGGTATATTGCACACCAGGTCTTAATCCCGTGCTTTGGTATTTGAATATCGTATGTTAACGGTATAAACAGGGTCGTCTGTGCGTAGATGCTGTGGCTGTACACATGAAAAAATGTCTGCAATAGTCTTTTTAAATGGTATTGAATTTGAACTGAAATTGACTGTTATTTTTTTTAGAACGTGTGCATTTCGGAGTTCTGCTTGATTTCTGTGAGTTACTGTTTGGCCATGCATTTAATCAACAGTCAAATTTTGTTTTGATTCAGGGCATTGAGTAGCGTGTATAATTAAGATTTGGATACAACTCCAAGAGAATTTCAATGAAATGTATGCATAACAATAAGGTTACAAATTAAATAAGTAAATTGGTTATGTGATTGGCATTTCTCACAGAGAAATTATGCAAATTTTGAAAACAATCAAATTATGTTTAAATATTAAGACAGTACATATGAAACGGACACAAATGTAGTTTAATGTGCAAAAAGTTGCAAAATATGGGATCGTCTGGTGCGGATTGACTATTGCGTGTTACAACGGCAATGAAGCGTTGGTGTCGTGACTCACGTCGCCATCTAGCGGAGGAGTCTGGACCAGATGTACTCTCTCCAGACCAGACGCCCACACTTTGCAAGCCTAAAAAGTCAGCGAATTAGCATTACATGTTGCAATAGTATTATTAATAGGCAAATGTATTGCTGATGAGCAAATGTTTTCAATGCTAATTGTTACACGTGCAAAATCCCTAAAAAAATAAGGGTATAGATTGAGATGGTTCTTTCCCTGAAAAAAATTTCGATTCCACCTCTACCTGATTAATACTGAAAGAGTATTACGAAAAGAGTGCATTAATTCCACGTGTGTAAAGTCTAAATATGAAGATAAGGCAAGGATCTGGAATTAAAGGATTCGTAATCAAAGGTTTAAATTGAGCGGAATTTCGGTATAAGCAGCTTGTGATAGTTAGATATGGCTTGTCATATAAGTAGTTTTCTTTTGTTATCGATGAAGTATTCATACGAGAGCACGAAATAGTTCGATGCTTCTCTAAAAGACCCTAATTGGTCTAAAACTTTTTTTTTCAGTTTGACTCCTTGAAGTCTCTTTTAAAAGTGAAAAAGTGCAAGTGATTGCTGGTAGTTTTTATGATAGTGATGACATTTGTTTGTTGTTTGTTTCTTAGCATTTAGAGTGACAGAGGGCGTTTTTAGAATACGTGGATAACTGTTTTGTTGACTTAGTTTACAAACTGCATGGGGCGTGGCCTCCGCTTCAAAGTGTCTTTCATTGCTTCCGTATTTCAAGCAGCCCTCTATGATGCTAATCTCGTGCTTCATGTAAATAAGGGAAAAAAAAGCTGTTCCAGTTTTGTGTTTCTTGTAGGTGATGTTGTCCTAGATACACGACAAAAAGAGATAGAAACTCCTATACGCTGTATGTGGTTGTATGTATGTCGGTCCATGTGCACACGTGTAGAACTGTTGTGACGTCACATGATACACTGATAATGGCAAAAAAGAAAACAAGCTAAAAATAGACTTAACTTCTGTGATGCTTAGTGCACAGGATCAACTTTGGAGTTAGTAGTAATTTTAAAATATGAATGTACGTAAGACAAGCAGATTGTATGCGTGGTTATCAAACATTTTAAAACATAACAGAAGGGGTTTTCAATTCAAATATATAACGCATTGAACCGATTTAACAGGCTAGCCGCTAAACGATAAACGCATGTTACTTATATTTGAAAATAACAGCTATTATCAAATTAGGATTTTAGCGCAAAAAAGCGAAATCCAGCTTATGTGTGTAAACTCTACATAAGTTAATTTCACAGACCATTTGGTCAAAGATAATTGTGCCTTTATCAATTTCTTTTGACGATTATTGGGTATATTTGAAACCTTAAGTATACTCATGGGAGTTTTAAATAATGTGTAATTAACCAATTTCATCTGTATACCCCTGTAAAAATCAGGTACTTATTAATTAAAAAAGAAAAACGATAGGTCTCTATTGAATATATATATATATATATATATATATATATATATATATATATATATATATATATATATATATATATATATATAGTGTGATATTGTAGGAAGTGGTGACTGTAGTAAGTGAATGTTCGCAGTTTGAAAAAAGTGCTATTTTTGTTGTGGACGGCGCTGTTTGTCAGACTGCTTGTTGGTACTTTAAATAGCTTGTATAAGTACTGGATGTACCTGCGGAAAACTCCCTTCCAAAAGTACTCAAAATCGAAACAAATTGTACATGTGTTTAAAGTTAAGATAACTTCTATTAGCGTTGTTCACACAGCTTGATAGTGTGTTTTGTTCTTGTGGTTCAGACTTTAAATTAGCTTATTTTCCTTCTACATACTTATTTTCCTTCTGATACGTTTATTTTTACCTCATTTATTTTAATTAAACATCTGTGCGAATAATGGCCTATTATTCTGTAAAACTTGGCGTCTAATATTGTTGAAATATTTTTGTCTGTAGTTTGACAACATTCTGAAAGGTTATCCACCACAAGGGAAAAGCTGCTGCGGCGTATTCTGCGTTTTAAGCAGTCTGTAATCATTCTTTGAGATCATTGAGATATAATTGCAAGGTAAAAAAAGATCTTAATGAATTCGCCGTTTGTATTTTATTTGGAGCAAATAAACCAGTTCTGAAAATGAAAAACTGTCTAAAGGGTTGCTCATTGTGAGTTTATATATTGCCTATGTAAATGTTCGACTGTGAAATAAGTGGTCAGAGGGCGGAATGTGGTGTGACCAAAGCGAACGAAGTACAAAATTTAAAACCATGACACAATTTAATCTGACTTGTTTTTTTTTTTTTTTTTAAGGAAGCGGTTTTGTTTACAAGTGCACTGTGTAATATTGAATCGTACATTTTCATGCAGATAAAAAAAAAAAAAAACAAATGTTTGAATAAAAAATGAAAAAGTTAATGATTTTTTTTCTTCTTTTTTTGTCACTTTGCTTAGTAAAGTGACGAAGATACTTCTTGTCATAAAAAACGGCTCACTCATCACTGATGAAGCATTAGCAGTTAATCAAAAATGCCCATGGAAAATGAAAAAGGTCAGAGTATGTATGTATGTATACCGCATGAAATAGCATCGAATGCTCATGCAAATATATATCGTCAAACAAAACCCGATGTTTGAAAACAAGGCTTGGTGTGTCATTCGATGTGTGGCTTATTTTTTAGCGAAAGCGGCTTAGTTCAACTGACTACGTGATGACGTAAGACCGTTCAATATGTCGCTCAGTTAATGAGTGTTTAATGAGTATGAGCAAACAAAGCAGAATAAAGCATTTTGTTATTTTTATTAGTGATTTATTCTGCCATGACTCTACATTGAGCTGTAAATGTTTGGTTTCAAGATAAACTGACAAAGTGAAGCTGTCATTCCCCAGAAATTTTTTGTATATTTGAAGTTCACGGTCTATATAATTATAATTTATCTACATTAAAAACTGCATGAAGGGAAAATGAGCAAAAGGAGCCACTAAACATTACAGACAAATAAAACACACAATCACAAAATATATAGTGATGTTTCTGTTAAAGCACGCAAGACCGAGTGGTAAAAAAGGTATCCACCCAACCATAATGGTACCGACTGCAACGTGGATAAAATGGATTTGTAAATTGTTGCTTTTAAATTCTTTTAAAAGAAACAAGTAACAATACTGAACAGGTTTTATTGAACTAACAGCGGTGAGCACAGATCTACTCTTCGGCATTTCGCTCTCTTTCTCAGGCTCATTCACAGGTGAGGAATAGAGTACTCACGCGCTTAATACATAACATAACACATACATACATACACACACAAACATATACATGCATACACAATATTATCTTGGCCTTTCGTTGCTGTACATTCACAGCCAATAAAAGCTGTTTATTTAGCCCTTCATAGGATTAGATCACTCAGGCGCTAAACACGCTAGACACAAACATTGGTATTTCAGTGTGGGGTTTCGTAATTTAATTGCATTCACTACATTCATTCCCTTGCTTCCCAATCCATGGATTATTGTCAAACTGCAATTAGAAAATATATGATAATAATTTTGTAACTACTTCGCTATTTAAATATTTTCATGTTTCGTTTACAGGTTTTCAGATCGTTTACAGCCTTTCAGATCCAATTATAGTTACTTCCCAATACAAATTGCTTCATTTCAATATATTTCTTATATATATCCGTTAAAATTATTTTTTAGAATTTGGCTGAAAATTTCACATAATAAACCCTTGAAGCCATTATGCCCACTGTCGTACTCGGGGACTTTATGGACATCCCTTTTGGGCGTCATCCTTATTCAGTATGTACATTTTTGCACATAATTCTAAGGTGCTCCAAATAAAAACTGTTGGACGAGCTAACTCCAGTACGAAGGCAAGTTCAAAATATATATGCAAGTTCGAGCCCCTTCAATGGAGAGACAAAACAGCGATTATAAATAATCATTAAACAACACGCATCATTCATGTTAAGTTTACTGAATTCACGTAAAGCGTTTATGGCTTATTCTGTTTTCTGACATGATGGCTTCCTAGTCGTCCATGGTCATAGCAGGGAAGTAAAAATTTGGCAGACACCGTGGCATGTCTCGTTGAAACTCCTCTAATTACTTTGCCAAAATCCCTTACTGTATTGAATTTGTACGAAAATTTTAGCCCCAGTTATGGCATGTTTTTTTTTTCGTTTATTTATTTTATTTTATTTTTTTTTAGTTTGTCCGTGAAACTAGTCAGAGGGCTTGAAAGATGAAATTTGGATATGATAAACTTCAGTATGTCTAGTTCATTCTCCTGTATTTTTAAAAATTCTCTTATTTTTTAATTGAAAAGCGACACAACAAATTTCGAAACAGGCGGCAAGAAACTGAGAGCAGTAGCTTAAACTGGCATGATATGAGTCTCGGTGTATTGATCGCCCAACTCTCAATGGAAGCCATCACAGCAAGATTGTGCAAGTTAAAGGTGGCTGCAGCGTTTGGGTTTTTCCCCGTTTGGTTCACTGATAGATGGTAATTAGACGCCATGAAAGCCACATTTTTTAACCATAAACTTAGAGAACGATTGCATCCTCGGCCATGGTCAATGTCAAAAGCCGGAACTGGGCCACTATCTTCAAAACGGTTTGACCCTTTGGGCCTTAAAAGACGATAGGTAAGAGGTACCTCGGTGACCTTGACCTCCTCGGACATGGTCAAAGTAAAAAAACCGGAAATATACCATTTTCTCGAAAACGGTTAGAGCGATTTTGAGCTTATTTTCGACCCTTTGGGCCTAAAAGACGATATATTAGAGGTACTTCTATGACCTTGACCTTCTCTGACATGGTCAAAGTCAAAAACCGGAAGTTGACCATTGTATCGAAAAAGTTTGAGATAGAACGATTTTGAGCTTATTTTTGACCCTTTGGGCCTTAAAAGACGATATGTAAGAGGTACCTCGTTGGACATGGTCATAGTAAAAAAAACCGTTGACCATTATCTCGAAAACGGTTAGAGATTTTGGGACTAACAGAAGATTTGTAAGAGGTACCTCAGTGACCTTGACCGTCTCGGCCAGGGTCGAAGATAGAAACCGGAAGATGACCATTATCTTGAAAGCGGTTAGAGATAGAACGATTTTGAGCTTATTTTCTACCCTTTGAGATTAAAAGACGACATGCAAGAGATCAAGATTTTAGAATCTTATTTTTTTTGTGACCCCCAAGTATAATTTTCGCTACTCGGTAGAGAAAAATTATCTAGTTTCAAATGTAATTTAAATTTTTATGCAACAATGAGCATTGAAATGTTGATATTGAAGGTTATATATAAGGTACACTCAACACCTTGATCGTTTCTCTATCCACAGCATTTGAGCAATTGTAGTGCTTGTGTATTGTGAACTTTTTGCGCCATACTGGATAGCAGACTTCGCAGCGGTACTGCTTAAATCGCCAGTTTCAGTTTTTTCCTTTTTTATATAAATCCACAGGCTTCTCTTTAAAGTGATCAAGGTAACAGGCGTATTCTATTCACTTTTAAGAAATAAGGTGGCCATTCCATTCACTACTGTATGTTATATATATTTCTTGGGACGGAACAGCAAGACTGAGTGCCTCGAATTCCCATATTATGGCCCTCCCCTTCCCGGCGCTTTTAGTAGTTAACATCTCACATTATAACTATTTTGACATTTTTAGACATTTTAGTTTTAGTTTTGCAATATTCTTTTTTTTACGTTGCATCTTCGCATTTAAATTCCTGTCGATAGAAAGATTTTGACCCTAACCTTTCTAATGCTTGTCAAACATTATCACAAACCCAACAGAGCGGCAATTCGCTTCTTTCAAGTGAAGTTATACACATAGAAACGTATAAAACTATCTCTAACACATGTTAACTCATCGCAATAAATTAATCCGTGGTGGTTCTTAGCCCTTTCAGCTACAGGGATGTTTGGCCGAAGATCGCAAAAAATAAAGACCCCACTCCACCCTCTCCCCCCCCCCCCCCTCCGTCACCGGAAAAAAATGCTCAGTTCCGAAATGCCGCTGCTATAGAAATTAACCAACCAGTTATAAGGTATATGTTTTTAAAGTTGCACCTTTAAAACTTGCATTAAAGCGCATAATCAGCAGTGCACAGAACCTATCCGTCTATGTATACCTGACTTGCTACACACCATACGAAACAAGTACTCGATTCTTATGTCAGGGCTCGCTGTTTTACTGCTCCGCTAGCTAAGCATACTCCTGTTTTGTTAACACCCAAAAAAGAAGCAGCCGAAAATATATTTTAACTAAAACATTCATACTTTCATTCGAATTCAGTTCACCTATTTTGCCTGATGCTGCGATAGAGATGCGATTAAATTGTTAGGACGTCGTAGCTAGATGAAGGAGCAGTTCAAGACTTAAGTTTTAATGATTAAATCCACAATTTCCTACTAGTGGTAAAAATTTTCAGGTTACTAAATTCTAACAAGCTCTGAAGTTGCATTTATGCGTTGAATGTTCCACATTTAAATTATTGTTCCACCTCCTTTTCACCCTGTCTCTGTCCTCACCCTCTCTCTTCTCCCCCCTTTCTCCTCCCCTCTCTCTCTCTCTCTCTCTCTCTCTCTCTCTCTCTCTCTCTCTCTCCCTCTCTCTCTCTCTCTCTCTCTCTCTCTCTCTCTATCTATCTCTCTCTCGCTCTCCGGTGGCTTGTGGACAAATTTTGCGTGTAAAATATTTGAAAAAAAAGCGAAATGTCAAATCGACTTCAAACTTGGTTTGTCTGTTGGGCAGTTCTTGAAGGTGTGTATGGGTGTTTCTCGGATCAGTCGAACGGCTAGCCCATTGGTAACAAAATAATATAATGGACCCGCTCGCTGTCTAGCCACTCCCTATAGAACATGACATTTCAACTTTCGAAGTCAGTGTATCATATTTATTCAGTTAAACTAGCACAAACAAACATCGTCAATTAAAATATTATTTTTTTTGCGTAAATCGATATATTTATATTTGAAAGTTGCAATTGGTATTTTGTACGCATGTTAAATATGGGCGATATTGAAGGATTTTATGGTAAAATTTTTGCCTCAGACAACGATAAGCCAATTCGTACTTTCGGGACATTCCGGTGGAGGTTTTGTTTCGACTGCAAATTTTTTGGGATAAATTATAAAGAACTGATCAGGGGAAAACGTCTAAATTCTAATTTTCTTTCAACATGCACACTTTCAAATTTATAAACCCATCTTATTACGTAGCTCCGAGTAGCTCTGACTTCCACTAATAGGGGTCAATTTCATATGTTCTTAGGCACGAATCCTGCATACCAGCCCCTATTATTCAAACATCTACAGAAAGTTCATGCCCAATATGCCCTTTCTGTAAAAAAGGCAAAGTTTTTAGTGAGCTGTATATCTTTTATTTGTTCATAAAAATGCAGAAAAGTTAGCTTCCGCATCCACCTGTCAAATGTTTGTTTACATTCTGGCCTTTAAATGTCACGTGACCAAAGTCAAGGGACCGAAAATAAACCATGTGTTTCTTTTGTGACAGCTCTGTCTGTCAAGTCATAAAAGTCATTGACTTGTTGTTTCTTTCGCACTTCAAGTCACTTGAAAACGTGCTTCCCACGTGTTTCCGGTTTTAGGGGTTATGTCAGCTTTGACTAAGCTTTTTGGGCCTGTCAACTACCCACCTTGACCTTCTTGCCGAAAATTAATACGAAACCGTGGTGTTAATGGCAACGTAGTCAACAGTACTGGTCAAAAACTCGAAATAATTGAGGGTAGTGTTGTATTATTCACAATATGAATTAATAAAAACAAATAATTGTGTTTACCCAAACGACGCCATATTATCTCTTATTGTCACGTGATTTTGAACACTTATCCAGAAGTGATTTTCGGAGAAAAAAATGGCGATCAGATAATTTATCTGCCAGAATTAGTAAAAGCGCGGAGTTCTCGAGAAACTCTCGAGAGGATTATCTACCAGAATAGGAAGCACTACTTGCATCAACAGTCAGGTTTCATATGTAAAGATCACGTGACCTCTAATAACTAAAAATCTGTCACAATCTCGTTTCTTTCACTTGACGTATGTTGTAAACAAACAGCTGTCAAACAGCTGTTTTTTCCACTGCGCAGGTTGTTTATGTTTTCAGTGTTTACAACATTCGTCACACCAAAGAAACACACGGTTAAATAAAGGGGTTATAGTTTATTTGAACAATATATATTAAATAGTTGATAGATGCAGAATTACGTATAAATTTATTTTGTACACCCACCATATTTGACTTTCTATGTTTGCGTTCTTTTTGAAATATCAATTTAAAAGTTTTTTGGTGGATAATTGCAAAAAATTATTGTTACTATTTCACGTAATAAAGTATGCTCCCTGTATACAAACAAATGTCATTTATTGCGGGAGATTTGGGGTTATTTCCTTATTATTTTCTTTTAAAGAAAGCGTAACACAGAAGTTGTAGATGATTACCGTGGTTCTTTGAGGGCCTTTAGCAAATGCCAATAAAAACTTATGGGTCGTTGAATCTCCCACAAAGTAGCCACAGGGGTACCTCAAAGCGAGCGCAGTGGACTTGCTTATCGTTATATAGCGAGGCTTTGAATGAAAGAAATGATAGAAAAATATAGAATAAATATCACAAAAACAGCTTATACTCGGAACATAAGAGAAATTGAAATTTGTGTCGTGAAGCTGGTATCTATAATGTGTGTTGTGAAAATGAATATATACAAACATGTAACTACATGTACATTTGTGCGTGGCTGTTTCCATGAGTTGCAGCTTTTGGCTCAGTGGTTATCACGCTCGCTTTTGAAGCGAAAGGTTCCAAGTTCGAGCACCGCTTGCGACTCATATTTTCACAACATTGGTACAAGAAGTGTACGAGTACGTTCCTGTCGCGGTTGTATGGTAGATATTCGTGCAACGTTAAAGTGGGTGCGAATGGCAAGAAGGGCACGCGTGAAAATTGGAATAAAGTGGCCACGTGAGGCTGTGGGTGGTCTGAAGAGAAAAAGATGTTCAAACACTGCATTGTTACACTGATACGAATGGAAAGAAGGGCATGTGAAAAGCCACGTGCGGCTATGGGTGGTGAAAAAAAAACACAACAGCAAAGAATGTCGTGAAGCTGGTATCTATAATGTGTGTTGTAAAAATGAATATATACAAACATGTAACAACATGTACATTTGTGCTTGGCTGTTTCCATGGGTTGCAGCTTTTGGCTTAGTGGTTAGCACGCTCGCTTTTGAAGGGAAAGGTTCCCAGTTCGAGCCCCGCTTGCGACTCGCATATTTTCACAAAACTTGAAACTATTTGTTAAAATTTGTAATACATTTTAAAAATAGCATACGGGTTGTTAAAAACCCGATTGCTCATTGGTGCAAGAGAAATTTGATATTTAGGCGAAATCTCTCTACCATTTCTTTCATTTTTTACCCGGTTATTTTTATTCGGAGCTGAGAATTTTTGCGCATTTTTATTGGGAACGCTCAAAGTGTGATTTGGCTTCTATTATTTTACATATTATTCAGTCCGTTTAATAGCTAATATGTTAATATGTTTCTTGCAAAATGAAAATTTGTTGAATTTTGCCAGTTTTTTCAATCACTTCTTTATATCCTTATCCCAACGGAATTCAGCCGAAACGCAAAGTCTTTTCGGCAAAAGCGAAAGTGTGATTATACACATGGGCCACATTCTCTTGAACCGTTTCGATAAATCAAGAGGCTCTCGGAAATCGAGAGGTATTCTTTTGGATAATTTCTCGTTATCTAGAGACAATTTTTGTCTCGGAAAATTTCTCTAGAGAAGGTCAGATACAACATGGCGGAAATATAAACAAAGGCATTTGTACAACTTGTTTGCCAAAATGCACACGAAATATAGATATTTAAGAGTACAAATTTAGTTCAAGGAAGATTTTAGACGTAATTGCACTGTGTGTAGTGAAATACAAGAGGACCAAAAGGTTTAACCTCAATAACTAGAGGTTGAGGTCGAATCTGTATCACCGTTGGTACTGCTGAAGTGGTTGGGACTTTATTACGTATTTCACCAATGCCCCTACAAACGATTGTCACAGGATATATTTCTGGGCATACAAATTACATATTTATCTGAAATAAGCACCAAATAACTAGATTTGTGCTTTTAGGCCCCAACCCTTCGGATTTAAGTCTATAGGTTTTGGGTGTCTGTCCGTCATCGCTTTTTTGTACACGCCATATCTCCGGTTCTATTGGTCGTAGAACATTGATAGTTGGCTTAAATGAAAGGTCTCGACCTGTAGATGTGCCTTTTGGTATTTTTGGTCAGGTTTGGTCATTTGGAAGTGGTCAAACTGACCAAAATGGGCGATAATTGGCGTTTTAGGGAAATAAGCTTGTACACGCTATATCTTTTGTTCTATTAGTTGTAGAACATTGAGAATAGGCTCAACTGAAAGTTCTCGACCTGTAGATATGCCTTTTCGTACTTTTGATCAGATTGGGTCATCTGGAAGTGGTAAAAAATTGACTTTATACCCCTTTGAATTTGGGGGGCGGTTGGGGCCTGCTCGTGTTTCTCAAATACTTACTTGTTATTTCTCGATTTTTTGAGACGTGTTCTTTTGGGCGGTGTCTCTGGAGCTTCTATGGTCTGTTTGAGGAGTGCATTCTCAGTTTCCTGAGAAGTCCAAAATAATGTATCCGTAGAAAGAGCATTGATTTTTTTCCGTTTCGACCGGATTTAGCTCCGAATCAGTTATGACTTGAATAACTTCGTATATCTCTCTGTCAGAACTACGAAACCTTCCATTGTTCTGCTGATGGGGGTCAACTTCTGAGGCACGAATCGAGCATAACGGTCCCTGTTATTCGAATATTTACTGCTAATTCATACACAAAATTAGTCCTGGATGACTTGTGAGTCACAGTTCCTATATTCAGTAGTAGAACTTGTTATTGATGTCAGTTTTTAGGCCCCAACCCTGCAGGGTTGGGGGCCTATAGACTTGGGGTGTGTGTCTGTCCGTCCGTCCGTCTGTCTGTCCGTCCGTCATCGCTTTTTTGTACAAGCGATATCTCGAGAACGCAGAGGCCTAGAGACTTGATGTTGGGCTCATTTGAAAGGTCTCGACTTGTAGATGTGCCTTTTGGCCATTTTGGCCAAATTTGGTCACGTGATCTTGGCCAAATTGGCCAAAACCGCAAAAATCGACTTGAGTTTGTACAGGCGATATCTCGAGAACGCAGAGGCCTAGAGACTTGATGTTAGGCTCATTTGAAAGATCTCGTGTTGTACATGTGCCTTTTGGCCATTTAGGCCGAATTCGGTCACGTGATCTTGGCCAAATTGGCAAAAAAACGCAAAAATCGACTTGTGTTTGTACAGGCGATATCTCGAGAACGCAGAGGCCTACAGACTTGATGTTTGGCTCATTTGAAAGACATTTTGGCCGAATTCGGTCACGTGATCTTGGCCAAATTGGCCAAAAAACGCAAAAACCGACTTGTGTTTGTACAGGCGATATCTCGAGAACGCAGAGGCCTAGAGACTTGATGTTGGGCTCATTTGAAAGGTCTCGACTTGTAGATGTGCCTTTTGGCCATTTTGGCCAAATTCGGTCACGTGCTCTTGGCCAAATTGGCCAAAAACGCAAAAAAATCGACGTGTGTTTGTACAGGCGATATCTCGAGAACGCAGAGGCCTAAAGACTTGATGTTGGGCTCATTTGAAAGGTCTCGACTTGTAGATGTGCCTTTTGGCCATTTTGGCCAAATTCGATCACGTGATCTTGGCCAAATGGGCCAAAAACGCAAAAAATCGACTTGTGTTTGTACAGGCGATATCTCGAGAACGCAGAGGCCGAGAGACTTGATGTTAGGCTCATTTGAAAGATCTCGTGTTGTAGATGTGCCTTTTGGCATTTTGGCCGAATTCGGTCACGTGATCTTGGCCAAATTGGCCAAAAAACGCAAAAATCGACTTGTGTTTGTACAGGCGATATCTCGAGAACGCAGAGGCCTAGAGACTTGATGTTAGGCTCATTTGAAAGATCTCGTGTTGTAGATGTGCCTTTTGGCATTTTGGCCGAATTCGGTCACGTGATCTTGACCAAATTGGCCAAAAAATGCAAAAAATCGATGTGTATTTTTGCTGGCGATATCTCGAGAACGCATAGGCCTAGAGATTTGATGTTAGACTCATTTGAAAGGTCTCGACTTGCAGATGTGTCTTTTGGTTATTTTGGCCGAATTCGGTCACGTGATCTTGGCCAAATTGGCCAAAAATCCACTTGTTCTTTAAAAGCACACTGAGAAGTACCCTGACGCATTATTTTCGACCTCAGCGAAACTCCCAAACCAGAGTAAAGCGTGATTTTGCAACTGTGGATTTGTTTTTGTTGTCGGCGATAATGAGGGATTCGGTATCTTGATCTCAAGAACACACATATTTTTCTCAGTAAAAAATTGTTATCTGACCATAAAACCTGTGCGCCATAATTAGGCCCCAACCCTTCGGACTGGGGCCTATAGGTTTGGGGTGTCTGTCCGTCCGTCTGTCAGTCATCGCTTTATACCCCTATGAATTTGGGGGGGGGGGGGCGGTTGGGGCCTGCGTGTGTTTCACAAATACTTACTTGTGCTAATCTCGGCGTGCGACTCGGGCCAATGCGTTATGTAGAAAGAGTGCATCACCTAAATGGCCCGATTATAAATTACGGCACATAATTTTTAGGGTCAAATAACAATTGCGTACTGAGAAAAATAGATCTTTTCTTGAAATGAACATATAGAATCCCCATTATCACCCACAGCAACAGATTCTACAGTTGCAAAAATCGCTCTTTACCAGGGTTGTATTTTCGACTGTCAAAAACTATTTTTGACATGATACCTGTCAAGAACCGTCAAAAACTGGGTAAAACTGTCTAAAACTGCCACTGGTTAGTGATTACATTTATTACTTCACATATTTACAATCATCACTGTGTACAAAATGACATGACAAGTAGGTTAAATGTCAACAGTCTATTTCTTCTTTTCCTCGCAGCATTCTGTAGCAAAACAAAAGTTTTACTGCTTTTTCATTTCCGAGTCGGTTTCTAACCTTTGTGTGGACTATTCCGAAACTGTTAAACAAACGTTCGATGGATGCCGACGATGATGAGGATCCTAGTAACTGTTCTGCTAGATTTATGAAACTGTCCGGTACAGAGGACATGCCCAATGCTTTCCACCAGACAACAGCATTCATTGATGTTGCGCTTTCACTGAAGTATGCTGAAGGAAATGGCGAGGTTTTTGCGTCAGAGGCGGATTTTGAGCTAATGACAACACGTATGAGTGGCGTCCGCAAGGGACGTTTTGTCTGACTGGTCGTATAATTTGCATTGTGCGTATTTCTTATTTTCCGCAGAAACCTCTAAGAAATGCTGCCAAATCAAGTCCTATTTCAGTGGCTATTTCTATTGCAGAAACTGTGACCCTTTCTCTCCTAAGAATATAGAAAGGTTCGCTGGGACTAGCACAAAATACCCTTTTTGCAAAACAGGCTGTAAAATTTTTGATGGGCTGCATATCTTTTGGTGCTTCGTTAAAGTGCAGAAAAGGTCAACTTCCTCAATCACCTGTCAAATGTTTGTTTACGGTGTGGGCTTTTAATGTCATGTGACTAAACTTTAGTGCTACTGGATCGCAAAAAAGAGAGAGAGAGAACTTAAAACAGCTAAAATATCTGGCAGGAAATTAAATCCTGTATGGAAATATTATACAAGAGAAGTTAGGAATAACGGAAAAATGTTAAAAGGGGTTTGCAAAAGTTGGAAAGCTGAGATTCTAGCAATTTCAAAGAACCAGTTTGGGAATTTAAAGGCTGGCGAACTCACATTTTGTTACCATTCGCTAAATAAGTGACGTCATACTTTGTACAGAAGTTGACTCTTGACTTTGGACTAATATTTTACGTTCTGTATTATGATGCAGCAGAATTTGTTTCAGAAATGATGTCTTTAATTTATTACTATTCGCTGACTGTGTGAGTTCGTACAGAAACTGACTGTTGAGTTGTGCTTTGTTTGGGGCATTTTATACTATTTGATCCTGCCTACTGTGTGTTCAACGGTTTTCAATAAAACGAGTGTATCTTGTAAAGATATGTTTTTCATCGATACTCATTTGAAATATTTCAAAAATTTCTGAAATATTTAAAAAAGTTCCAATTTCGTGAAATTTTTAAAAATTTCGAAATTTTTACCAGCCCTGGACTAAAGTCAAGTTACCAAAAATTTAAATAAAGGGGTCAGCGATTTTCTGTAAAATATATACTCAAATAATTGATAAATGCAGAATTAGGTATAAATTTATTCTGTACAACCGCAGTATTTCAGTTTTGGTTTCTTCCATGCTTTTTGAAATAGCAATCTTAAAGTTTTTGGTGAATAATTGTGAAATTTACTGTCACTTTTTCACGTAAGAAACCATGTTGCCTGGATGTAAACAAATGTAAATTATTGCGGGAGATCTGTTGTTATTTCCATATTTTTTTTCTTTCAAACAAAGCGTAACACAGAAGTTATGTATCATTGCCGTTGTACTTTGAAGGCCTTTAGCGAATGCCATTAAAGACTTGTGAGTCGTTAAATTTTGCACAACTTCACTACAGAGGTGCCAGTTGACAGGCCTCTGTGTAGAAATAGGTGAGCAACACGAAGACGAGTTCGAAGGTACAACTGCACGCAAAATCGAAAACTACACCATTTAGAAAAATGCTAAACACATGGCAGAGCAACTTCGACCCATTGCTGCGGCCATTGACACATGTCAGAATGGTTCTACATCGATTGGTGACGCTTGTCACGTGTGGATGTCGTTGTTAGATGTTCCTGTCCTTGCTCCACACAAAGCCCAAGTTGAAAAGAGAATGAAACAGGCACTCACCACTGAGCACTTTCTCGCGTACAGGCTACATCCAAAGTATTTTGAAGAAAAGTTAACGGAGGAACAATCTGACAAAATATGTGAATATTTGCAAGGAAAGGATATCAGTCATAGTGCTACTCTTGTAGCATTGGAGGCGAGATGCGCACCATTCCCGGAAGTGTACTTCACTGCAGAATCGCGGGAACTGGACCCAGTCACTTGGTGGAAGAGACTGAAGGACCGATCAGGATCTGGCCATACAGCTTTTATCATCACATTGTTCATCAGCCGCCATTGAGCGGGTCTTTTCAAACTTTGGGATAATTCACACACGAAATTCGGAATCGCCTGGGACACGAAAAGGCATCAAAACTAGTGTTTTGCTACAAAATGCTTCGTGGAGCTTCGGAAATCGATTATTAGATTTTGATTAAAAGTACACAAAGCCAATATAGAACCCTTTGAAAAAGTAATTGGACTTTTCGAGATAAGTGTAATTAACTGTGGATTTGGGTATAACCAGTGTATATGATTTGTGAATAGAAACAATTTGTGCATATGGATACTTTTTTTGACGGAAAAGTCACAAGTATGCCCTATTAATAAGTGTCTTCCCTATTTCTTCCATTTCTTACCGGAAACTTCCATTACGTCCTTATTTCTTGTGTAACTTCAAAGTTTCTTCCCTGGGAAGGGAAGAAATATCAATCTTTCTGGAAGATTGCCAACCCTGAGTTGACTTGCATATCGTTATATAGCGAGGATTTGAAGCGGTGCGCGGAAAAGTTGTCGCTTCTTGGAGCTAGACCGGATTCGGTCGGTATGCGAGGGAGAGGAGACAGAATTGGTTAGAATAGGTGGTAATTGGTGACAACAAAATGTTCGATTCAAGTTTGACAGCAAGTTTGCAATGAAAACATTGAATTAATGATGAAAAAACAGACAGCTTGCAGATAGTTCTAGTGAATGCATTTTCTATTCACAAGGGCTTTGTTTCAAACACCATATTATTTAAAATAAGAATTCTGAAGCAAATAAGAAACCAGATATTTTTTAGGCTATTCTGGCATAGACTACCGAAAATTCAAATGTCACAGAAATCAATATTATTTCATTTTTCTTATACTAAAGGGTGAAAATATGTTGAACAATGTGAATTCTTATCTTTTGGCGAAAGGTAAAAAATTGAATTTGTATTTGACTGTTTATTAAAATGTCTGTAGTTCGGCGTTGAATAACCTATTAAAATTTAAAATTTTTTGAAAATTTATTGTATTTTCAATTTGTTCACATTTTTCTATTTATTACGCAAGAAAATAAGTTGCTTTGTATAGTCTGCAACATGAAATGGTGTAATAATGAAAAAAAAAATCGATTTCTGTTACATTCGAATTATCGGTAGTGTGTTCCGGAATAGCCCTACCAAAAAAATATCTGGTTTCCTATTTACTTCAGAATTCTTATTTTAATTAATACTTTGTTTTCATTTTTCTCTCAGATTCACTTTTATATGATTTATCCATGCACCGTTATAATAAGGTGCATATTTTGTACACTTTTGTGCCTTATTTTTGTTTTTGAGAACTCTGATCTTCCATACGTGTAACATATATAGACCAATATGCAAAAAGTGTTGCGTGAATTAAAGATACTTATTTCACATTTAATTTTTGCACAATAAAGAAAGTGTAAAGGTAAAACTTTGGCACAATCAGTACGAATACAGTTTTGAGCCTTATTTTTTTAACCCAGGCGACTTTCGTACCCATCACTTGTGGGAGAAACCGTCGTCTGTTATATGTGTATTTGTGTAAAAAAAAATTGTCAAAATGCTACATTTCAGGTTCGATTCTTTTGACATATGACAGGAATGTTCCCTTGTTAGTCCTCCACACAACTTGTGTGTTTTTGGATGCTCTGGCAAAAAATTCACCAGAATGCTACTCTGCTACAAATCGGACCCTATCCGTTGAGAATTTTACAGGAATGCATCTCTTCGATCCCGGCTTCAGACTTATATTTGTTTCATAAAAGGGTTTCTTCCGGTTTCTTCCGGTCCAAAAAGTATTTTTCCGGACACTTGGAAGAAATAATCTTTTCAACAAAACTTTCCCTTCCTTTTCCACCTTCCTTCCCCTTCAGTTCCCTTCCCTTTGCATCCCCCCCCCCCCCCCTCCTGTCCATTCTCCTTCCCTTCAGACCTTTCTTTCACTCAGACTTTTACTGTGGTTGTAATATTGTAACTCGGTTCGACCAAAACTGGCCAAATATTGGCAGAACGGATGCCTCTAAGAGAACCACAAACAGTACTGTTCGTCCCACAGATCCAGCCCGATTGCTATTCATAGCAATGTTGCCCATGACGTCTTCTACCAAAGTAAATGTTGTCAAAATTGCTGGGTTACTCCTTTCAATTTTGTAATGTCTTTGCCTTTACGGTTGGGTACCATGTCCTGGAACAGTCTTGTTTTTACTTCATTTCCAGACTTTCAGCGCAACTGTGCTCGGCGTGCAAACAGTATTCAGTGCAATTACGATGGGATAGCCACCGAGCTTCCATAACAAAAATCAACAGAAAACAATGGCCAAAGGTTTATTCCACACTATTTGTGAAATCAGATGGATCGGCAGTACATATCAAGTTTCGTGAGCCAAGAAAAATGATATTGGTAAGTGATTGCATATTTCACAGCATTGCAGACTGAATCAAGTACATAAACAGGTTGTAACTAAGTGTGAGAGGAGATAACTGGAGTTCCCTTCAGATGTAGCGGAACTTTTCTGGCTCACTTGACAGAATGATTAGTGGTTCTTCAAAGTGTTTAAGTTGCATAATTTAGTAAGTCCGGCGTTTAACGAAAGTGAACCTGCCTCGCCAAAATTAACCACACCAAAAGTGAACTGTGGGTCATTTTTCAGGAACCTCAAGATTTCAACAAGATGACCGCAGAGCAACAAACTGCTTACATCGAGAGATCGCAAGTGAAGCAAAAGAGAGTTGTACACCAGGCCGTAAAGACTGGGTTTAACCCCATGAAATACAGAGACATGTATAAGAAGAAGAAATGAATGTTTCGGCTTGATTCTTCAGTTTCATTCTTTCTCATTTGTGAAATAAGTAAGGAAATACAAGTGGTAGTATTTGTTCACTTACTTCGTTATTTAAAAATGTGTTATCGCAGAGACAAGGCACCGGGGTAGTTTTAGGCTTCGGTTTGTTGTGGTGTGTATGCAAGTGTTATTCGGAGAACCGAAATGTTAGGCAAACAAATCCGATTGGAACCCTTGCATTATAGTGATTAGTAACCGAGAGGAATTTTGTCTCGGCCTTTGATGGTGGGGCTGTTGCTGTGCTTGATAAATGTGTTAATCTTGTGTGACTTGTTTTTTCTTTTCAGCCCTCAGCCAATATTGGCTGAAGGCTATTGCTATCGGTCTGTCTGTCCGAAAACACTTTTTGTCCGGGCGATATCTCAAAAACTATGTATCGGAGCTTCACAAAACCTTTGAGGAAGAAAGTATATATAGCGTAGATGTGCATCGGGGGTCCAATTTATTCCGTATCAGTCCGTCTGTCCGTCCGTCGTACTTAAACTTTTTTCTTGTCCGGGCGATATCTCAAAAAGGATTCATCGGATCATCACCAAGCCGTACAGGAAGGAAGTATATATAGTGTAAATGTGTAAGAAGGGTTCAATTGGTCCCATGTCCGTCCGTCTGTCCGTCCGTCACACTTTAAACTTTTTTGATTGTCCTAGCGATATGTCAAAAACTATTCATCGGATCTCAACCAAACCTTACATGAAGAAAGTGGCTGATGGCTCTGCATCTCCGATGCCTATGTTTTTACCCAAAATTGAAGCGTAGTTGAAACCTTTGTGTCGGAAAAAAAGCTTTCTCTTTTAACCCCCAACTGGAGCTTTAGACTGCAGAGAGGGGTTACAAATTGCGCTGTCTACGATGGCTTGCTTATTTTTCTTTTCATGGGTAAATTGGATGTGGAGAACTTTTTTTTGTCATTTTAGTGACATCATAAATTTCTCACTGCTACTGAAAAACACTCTCAAATGTGATTGAAATTACTATATACAGGAATCACAGCACTGTGCCCATGCTGGAGACGCACTTAAGTTTTTTTTTGCCTTGTCAGTTTGGCTTAAGGCCATTGCGATCACTACTTTTGCCAGGCCGTCTGTTAACAATTTGACCCATTATTTTGTCCCTTCCAGGTTCTGGACTGTCATACAGTGAAAATATATATATTACCGATTTGGCAGTTTGTTCGGACAACTTCTAGAGTATTGAAAGACCAAGTCTCCCGCTGCTTTTGAGAGGCAAGATACGCATATTGTAAATTATTATCGTATTATGTTTGAAATCGCCCCAAAAGTTGACGAAATGGTACTGATGTCAAAGATTGATCAAAATCGAAATTTCGCGTTGAGACGGAGTTTGTCCGGGAAAAGCTCTCGGAAAAAAAAACTACGAGGCGCCGCCTTGTAAAACATTACACAGTGGCTGTTTGTCAAACCTTCATAGAAATACACGAATTCACATGAAATTAGGTAGATTCGACTGCTGTAGATACGGAGTGAGACTTGTGTCTTGTGTGGTACGGTTGGCAGGACATACTAGTGCCATTCCTCTTCAGCTTTCAGGCACTTTCTTTGTGAGCCAATGAATGTCGTATATCGTTCGTGGCTTTCGCGTCACATGTCTGATTTGCAAAAGATAACTGGTCAATTTAGAAATAAAAAATGACAACGTTAAAGTTTCTGTTGTCCCTCAGGCACTGTTATGAAATCTATTTTATGAACTTTAATATATATATATATATATATATATATATATATATATATATATATATATATATATACTGCAGACTGGAGTGAAAGACAGCTAGAGAGAGATGTTTATTTGAGTAATCTATAGAATAATAACAAGGCCTAAAAAGTGTAACAGCAGTACATAGTGCTATCATAGCTATTTGTGGTTATACTTTTCACTCTAACACCAGATTCAAAAATACGCAGCACCGTAAACGTCACTATGTTGTCAGTTTGGAATCTTAAAATGTTTTGAAATATTTTCTTTTTTTTTGGTGATAAATAACACGCTTTTAACTTCGATAACCTATAACGATACCATTCTTTGGACAATTGATATTTAGAAAAATAATAAAACATTTTGCAATAACTGAATAATTTCATATTTTTCATATCAGATTAATTATTTACCTTGAAATAAAATTTTTGTGTACGAATCGGTTTTGTACTAATAAAGATAAGATATTTGTCAAAACGTTCCACCTGCGTTTCCTGGTTGCATATACATTAAAGCTGCTTTTTTATACAAATAAACACATATTTACATAACAACAACCAATAACAATATGATAAGATAAAGCGTACAGCTAAACGCGGTCGTGCTATAGGGATTAGAAGTAACGTTGATATCACAGCAAAAGCTTGACTGGCACATACAAACTGCGTTGTTACTTGGCAGGATGTTTAACATCAGGCTTGAGGAAATAACACTGGTCCAAAAACAACCCCCCCCCCCACCACCACTTCTCCCCTCCATCAAAACATGAGTATGCTTTTAAATAAATATATGGATATCATTTTCACAGTCTACGGTCATTCACTCGATCGTCATTGGATTTGGCAAAGCAATCTGAAGCGTCAAATCACGAAACGTGAACTTTACTCTCAGTCTGCCTGAAAGTCTTTTCTTAAAAGATTTTGCATTTAAATAAGACGCAGACTTTGAGCGTTCATACACAGACCATTTTTTATAAAATATCTAAAATAAACAAATAATCTCATTTTTATATCATTAAACCACCGAAAAAAAATACATGAAGAAAAGGAAGCAAAATTTCTTCAGTTTTGTTTTTGACAATTCCAGGAGTATTTTAAACAAGCACCTAAAATTAACTACATTAATGGAAGAAAGAAGAATTGACAGTGTGACCTGCTTCTGTTTCGGGTGCTTCTGTTCGATTTTTATGGACGGATATTTGTCAAGGAATATTCTTTATCTGTCATCTCCGTGTATTAGACTGGCCATGGTTAAAACAAGTCGCAATAATACGAAATGTGAAAATACAATTTCACCTAAGAGTCTATTAATTTGAAAACCACTCACTACAGAAACGTAACTAAGTAAGAGTAAGGCAACATCAATCTTTATACAACCTTATACTTTAAAGCAAAAGACACACCATCTTCAAAACAACCTAACTTCAATTTCCATTTCTCTGACATTCTATTTTTCGTTCTAGTTTTTTTCATAATTGATCCGAATAGTTGCAAAACTATTCTGCAGGTTGTTGAGAAAGGAATATCTGTACTTTTTTCCCGGGTCTAAATCCCTGGCCCACTGCCTCCAGTGCTGTCGCTCGCTCTCCTCTTGCTCACTCTCCTGCTCATTCCCCTGCTCGTTCGGCTCATCACAGTTCACACTTTCCTTCCTGTCATGTCTTATTATGCGTATGTTAGGTGTTGTACGAGACCTGCATTTAAGCAACAAAGTCAAACGGTAAACAAAAATTAACAAGACAGTGAACATTCTCCTTCAGATTTAAGACCGTATCGTAAATTCTTATTTACGTTGAAAAATAAAATGATAGCAAGGTACTTAAATATATTCCTGTTAAACTTGAGAGAATTGGTGAAAAAAAAAAACAAACTTCGGGGTAAACATAACTTTGATATCAAACAATAACCTTTTATCTTATGGATGGTGTGCTTAACTACGAGTGCTTAGATGTCGCTGTATAACCTCCTCCTCGAGCGTGCCAGCTCAAGGTCAAGCTCGAGGTCACCCGTCCTGGTGTATGGGTAAAGGTAGTCATACCGGTACGGTGGGTAAACCATGCTCTAAAAGGAAAAAGGCACCATAGAACTGAGTGATAAAAGAGCTGACCGTCGCTTCGCTCTCAAGACAAATGCTGACCTCCCCCCCCCCCCCCCTCCCAACACAAATACTTCAGGGCCCATAATCATGAACATTTCTAGCTCAGGCTGCCACCAGTGCCAATGAGATTGCACTGGCTAGTAATGCTACAAGTGCTCGTAGTGGTTTATGAATACGAGCCCTGTCTCTACAACCGAGTGAAAACGTAGCAACAAGCCTAGCTATTAATTCAAATTAAGAGGTCGGTGTATTTCGTGTAAAATTTTTTACGCAGATCTTTTCTTCATACGTAAAACTTAATTGTACTTTTTCATTTATAGATCGTACTTTAGCAAAAAGATTTCAGAAAGCAACTTACGCCATATGGGTACCGGTAGCGGTAATCGTACAGGTTGGACAGGCGATCCAGCCTATCCAGGCGTTCTAGTCTCTCCACTCTTTCCCTGTCGAGTTTCGCCAAAGCCTCACGAGTCTTGTTTCTCTCTATTGCCGCATCTACTCGAGCCTGTTGCGAGAAAAAACTCACACAATTACAATAAGTCGAGAAGCACTTCAAGCTCGCAAACCAGAAAAATAAATAAATAAATAAAGAACATGAAGGACACAGCTTCTTAGCACGAATGCCCTTTAGACATATTACAGTTTTATATGTATTGAACTGAGAAATGTACCTTGATGACTTCCGAGCTGCTGGAATCCAAATAGCGATCAGCGAGAGACGACCTGCTTAGTGTGGGACTCGGCGAGCGATAGCGGCGACTGATCCGCAGCGAGTCCAAATCTGCCGCCACAATAAACAGATAAATAAATAAAATAATAGATTCCATATCAGATAATATCTAATACCCTGGCAGGTGATACCCTTTTTTCTACTGAGAAGAATTCATGTCCTTGAAAATGGTTGAAGTTATAAACTTACAGAAACAGGCAACACTCGTTTCGAATACATTACAGGCGGGCTGTAAATTATCGCACAGTCGCCACAAAAACAGTTGGGTTTTCCAAGAATCTATCAAACGGTCGGAGTGTTCTCTTGCTCGGAAGCATATTGGACAAATAATAATATTTGCGAACAGTAATAACTAGAACGGCCACTGCACACAAAACATAAGCGCGCAGGTTTATATCACACACTCAGAATTCACATTTATTAAGTTTCCTGTTTTTGTAAATAAACACAAACATCTCCCCGTAATTCCCAATCATTATTTTCCTTTCTTCTTTTTACTGAAATAAAAGAGTCATTTCTGCAAACATATTCATAATTCATTGTCAAAAATTATCAAATTATATTACATTTAAAATCACAGTACACCCCTCGCACTAACAAAAAAAAAGTCATTTGTCCCTCACCCATCTCTCCAGCGCAAATCTACTTCATGAATCCTCAAATCGATCCGTTATCGAGATAATAACTATATTTAACAACAGATAAAGTTTTAACGTAATTGCGGCGGATACCGTTTTCATTCGTTCTACTCGCAAAAAAAAAAAGAACTTCCAAGCAATAATCCCACTAAGTTCAGTTCAACCATGTTCAGCGGCTCAGAAGTTTTGCACACAAGATTTTAACGTAATGATGGCATTCGCCTTCCTTACTAATCTAACATGCGTCAAAAGTTGACAGAACCGTCCGACCTACCAAAGGAATAAACAGATCGAGTCGATCAGACTTGTATTTTCTTGAGTTATCTTACACACAACAGTTTGTTCACAACAGACAGACATACACAAACTCACACAGAACGTACAAACACTGTATGTCTCGCTTCGGTCGCTTGCGTATTTATTTTTGATGTTGCGTTGACATTTTTAAGCGCAAGACTTAAACGACGTTTAGTTGCACGGTTGAGACAGCTTTTGATTTCATGTAAAGCGTAATTTGAAACATTTATATAAACAGCTACAATACATAAGCACTACTTATATGTACACCAGCTTTTCTGCCTGGTGGTTCCAAGGAAAACTAGAGCAGTCAGTGCACTTTTTCTTTGCACAATGCACGTGCTTTTTTAAAATGGTAACGAAAAAAGTATATAAAAGGCAAAATGCGTATTTTTCAAAAAAAAAAAAAAAAAAATCCAGGCTTCAGACATAATTTTTAGAATTTTTACCAAATTTACAATCAACGAAAGATTTATGGTTCAAAAGAAAGATGAATTATTTCTGTTCACGTTGAAAAAAATGTCATTTGAACCATTATGTGTTAGTCGCTAAACTTTTTAATTCTCCTGGATTGAAAATAAGCAGACATACCGATGTCATCGTCATATGAATCGTAATCGTACAGAGACTTCCCCGCCTGCCCATGTAAAAATACAAACAAAAAGACAGGATCTTAAATAAGGCAACAAATCACACACATAACTAATTCGCATAATCAGTAAACTGCATTCTTTAGTGCAAAAGTTGCCTGAAAATAACTGCAACAGTGTAGTGTTGTGCTGGAGAGTGTTAATAACATGTCGCCAAATGTTCGGACCACTCGTGAGTCTCATTAAATGTCTTGTGAATACTGACACACGCGGCATGTGGAAACTTGTAAAGTTTGATGCAGATTTACCGAAAAGTGACGTATATTTCCAAGGTTTATTCATACACAACCAGCAAACACTAACCCCATGCACCATTCCAAATCAATCTTAGTTATGGTTTGTGAAGTAGTAAAAATCCAAAACGATGCAAGACGCTCAACGGTCTAAGGCACTGCAACAAGACATGTGTGTTAATGGCTGCTCTACCCAATGAGAAGCAAAAGCAACCCCCGATGGCGGCGTTTTTGCAAATTTCAATGTTTTTGTATAGCAATTCAACACTTTTGACCGGGATCCCATTGGAACCTGGCTCTTATTGGGGTTTTAAATCAGTATACGCAAATTACATTTTTTTCCATGCGGGATACCGATTGCTTTCTCACTAAGGAACGCAGCAAATAAACTGACAAATTAACTACTCTAAGAGCGACATCTCTTGTTCTAATACTCGTCACACCAATTAAAAGTACATTTTTTAAAACTAAATACAAAGCAAGTCAACTGATGGTGCCGATGCGGGTCTCGAATTTGACCGTGACGTCATTGGTATGGTGACTGTAGCAAGCAGAACATATTTTAGTGTCTTCCGGGAAAGTGAATGCCCGGCCACGGCTGCTACCCATTCCATGAACAAAAAACTGTTTACTTTACTTTTAAACAAGAAGAGCAAGAATTTCTTTGAATTGGTTTCGGTTTACTTGTATCCCTTTCTATATATTCACGGCGGGCTACATAATCTGGTATATTACCTTCATTTTTTTATTAAGTTGCCATGTAAACACCGATAAAAAAAAAATTTCAAGAGATAGGAAATTCTTATTTTATATATTAATCTGGAGCTCTAACTTTTGCAAAATTAACTTAACAGCATTACCCAAAGGGAAACTTGATCAAGTGCTCAGAATTAACATTCAGCTCTTCATATGAGGTTCTGTTCAGATTTATCGATGTTTATTTCAAATATATTTCTGATGCTGCTCTTTTCAAAGTCATCATAATTTCTCTAAAGAAAGCCTTTAATATCCCCATCTTCGTGAACGACAAGTTGCATATTCTATTTATCTCCGACAATCGAACCAATTACCCCAAGCAGGGGTTTTGAGTTGAGTTCAGTCGGGATAAGCGGTGCCGTTATAAATTGACAACGTATTATTGTCTCGCCCGGATGGACAGACTTGCGAGAAAACTGCGCTACGCTGGAAGTGAAGTCACGTCTTGTGCTTTGTTGCTAAAAAATTATGGCATTGGTCAATTTTAACATACAAACTGATCTTCAAAAAGAGAGGTCAGGATTTTCCAAACAAAGATAGTTTCCGTCAGATGATTTGCTGATGTGTTACTGTCGTTGTTAGCATAATAAAGAACATATTTTCAAAGACAACACGATTTTCAGAGACCTCTCTTTTCTTAGATGATCCCGATATTCACATGGCCCATCTTAGTGTACGGCAAAACACAAGCAGAACTAATTATACTATAAACAATGGCAATATCATGTTCCCAGCTGCGTTAGCCTTTTTCTTTCTTTTTTTTTTTTTTTTTGGGGGGGGGGGGGTGTTGAGCAAGGGGACACAACACGATATTGCCGGAAAGGCGATAACGCCAGGTAACACTCATGCTTAAGAAGCTAAAAATGAAGAGAACCGCTTGCTTACGGCACTTTCATTGGTGTATCTGCGTATGCTACCTGGTCAAGCGCCTTCTAAGCATAAAAGTGGTGTCGCAAAAAACGTGAGGGCAAAAAAAAATAAAATAACATATTTGAGTGAAGGAGCACCGTCGAGGGTGTGCTGCAGACGCCTTAGCCTAGCCTTGATGCTACTCAACTCACGCGCACGCGCATCGCTGTCCCAGTCAGACGTGTCGTCGTCAAACCGCACGCTCTGCTAGGCCCGGGGAGAGAGACAGAAAGAGAATGCGAGAGAACAAAAATAAAGATGAATTAATTTTGCGGGCATTAAACTTTTAACAGCAAAATGAAATCTTGTGTACCTGTTGCTGTAATACAATCGTAAAACAATATTGCCGTTGTATTATGTAGCTCAAATACTCTTTTATTTTAAGACTAACATGTTTATCACCCAATCAAACGCCTTCACACTTAAACAATAGCCTTTTTTGGGGGTGTGCGTCACTGTACTGTAAGTCTTAAACAGGCAAATAAACCTTAACAAAGACTGAAGGCAATTTATGCTTAAAAAAGTATTTTGTTTCCCGTGTTGAAGAATTTTACTCACGGAGGTAACACAAGCCGTGACGTATGTATCAAGGGCATGGAGAAAGCAATGATGAATATGCTCGAATTGTATTTCTTCTTTTTTTTTTTTTTTTTTTGCATTCATAATTTCGAACAAATTACTGAAATACCCCAAAAGTACTTTTGTTCCAGGGCTGTTTCTTGTCGATAGCTTTCCCTTAAGATTCAGCTTTTGATTTCTAGGCACATCGGTTAATTTTCATCACTGAAAGAATCTTCCTTATTTATTAAGTATATTGTGTGTGATTAAATAGGAGAATTTTTGCTGCATGCATTACCTTAATGTAGGGCCGTGGGCGGCGATTTCCTCTATACAAATCTAGATAATCATCCGTGTACGCATACCCTAGAATATACATGACCAACGCTTAAATAAACGAATCAAAAACCCACTCTTAGTATTAGATTATAACACCCAAAAGCTGAAAGATGCCACGTGATCACATGCTGATAGCACTTAGCACTATCCGATTTTTTATAACAAATGAAAAGCTACTAGTGGCATTTGGCGATTTCGACGAGGTTTCTGCCTCACAGCAGTATGAAATTCAACATTTAACATTTTTTCAATGTTTAAGGTTTGGACAAGTGTTCTGCTTATTAAAATGAACTAAATTCAACAGCTTCAACACGGTAACGAATCGTCATCGAATCGCAATGTTTTGGATTTTTACCAATCAAAATGAACCGATGCATTCAGCGCGTGATCAAACGTTGTACAGCACTAGTTAATAGTTATCGTATATACATTAAAATAGCAGACAACCTGGTTAATTCACTTTCCACAGAGAGGGATCTATCAAACAAACAAACAGTAATAAAGCGTGAAAACAAACCAAGGCAAACGTGTGGGCCGAGTTTTTGCGACCCAAAAACAAACGGGGGGAGGGGGTGAGGTGTTGAATGCTTCAGTAGACGAAAGCGATCACAATGAAACGCGTAGTGCTATAACAAAAACAGCTTCAAAAAGTTGTGCGAAACAATTTTTATATAGCTATAAATATCTAGAGACGACTTTCCCTGCGGCTCGTTGCTACCTCACAACAAGGCAGGATCAGTTTGGAATGAGCAGCTTGTGAGTGAATACAGACAGACAATCGCTGCTACAATTACAAGCCATTTGGATTTTTGTTCTAACAATCCAACCCCATATTTATGCGGCGCGGAGCGCACCTAGTTGGGTTTTTAATTAAAATAAGGTGAATAAAATATCCCCAGGCCAACACTGGCATACTGCCCCCGCCCCCCCTTCCCCCGTCCTATCAGTAACCTGGCCGGATCTGCACCTGGATATGCAGTTACTATTTACGTCACACCCATAATGATGAATGGTTCATGAAATATTCAAAAACTTTGCCTTTTTCTGTTGACAAACGAAAGGGAATGAACAGCTATGGTAAAAGCCTTTGAATTTTGTATTCCCGATATACAGATATACACGAGTGTAAATAACAATGGTTGTCACACAGAGCTTTTACACAAATAAGCCCCTCTCCTCCTCCCCTGACCTCCGGAGGCGGAACTCCTCCACGACAACACCGTTCCTACCGGTCATAAGTTCAGCCGCCATTGTTCAAGTATAAAGTGTCTTATTAGACGGACAGTGGCACCGTCCTGCTTCTATTACACGGCAGGGCTCCAGCCACTTGGATTTCATAGGTCACAAGCGGTGTCGTGGCACTGGCGAATTACTGATATTCTACTGCGGACCAACTTGAGTAAATATATGTCATTACTCTTTGTAAATACAGCTCGCAAAAAATCAATCCCTCAAATCGGTTATGTATATTATCCCACAGAATGCATTCTATACATTATGCATACAGTAACTATGTCGAAATACATTGTAAATATTTTTGAATCCCGATAGTGTAAAGAGACTCGATATAAACATGCTTATACAGAGCACTATAGCAGAGATATGCAGTGTACGGATTGAATAGTGTTTTTTTCTCGAGCAATAAGTCGTTACACTTATATACGTTACAGGACCACATGAAGTAGGACAGTTGTAATGTCGATAAGAATATCAACAGCGTTAGGTAACATGATAGGCATTACCGGACAATTTTTTAAATGTGTTTAATTTCAGTGATAAATGACACTGAGGTAACTTTATGAGAACATTCCTGCTCGGGGATGTAACCATGGTTACGTCACAGGACGCACAAGTGTGCATGAGTCCCTACCAAGCGATGAAACCAGGCCGCAATCACTGTAGGATTTAAATCTCTTAAGTGAAGAGTTCTGTCTGTTAAGAAGTACACCTCACTCAGTCAGACACGATTGTGACTTTGAAATTATAGAATTATACTAAAATATAAACATAGCCGTAGCGTTAAACGTATTCAAAATCAGTGACTGGCAATTATGTCGATTTTTTTCAAACACGGAACATAACACAAAATGCAATTAAAAGGTGCCAAAACAAAAAAAGAAACAATAAAACTGCCTTGAACATGCAGCATTATACACGGTCTTGCAAACGCTCTACTTAAATATCAGTCTTTGATTTATCATATAACTGGGCAATTTGAAACCATGAGTGAGCCAATGGGAAACGAGGTCAACTGCGTTTGCAAGAACGTTTAAAAAGCAAGAGCAAACGCACATAAACAGCAAAGCCTTCACACAGGATATTACCTCCGACTGACAGTGACTCCTGGGGTGAAACTTATCGGAGTGACCCCAATAATTGCGCCCCGTGTATCGGCGAAATATCGAGCACAGTTTACACTCATTGGCAGAAACAAGTGCTGGATTTCGAGGCTTAGCTTAGTAAAATAAGCAAAACAAAGAGAAAGAAACAGAGAAATTAGCACTTGAAAATTACACTCACTTGGTTTATTGAAACAATGGAGACAACACAATCTGGAGAATTATTACGTGTACAGGCCTAATTGATAGGGCGCATTTTTGCTAAAAAAAATAGCCAATCAAGTATCAATTTAGAACCGGCAAAAAGAAAGCTTCTCAAAGTACACATGACATTTTAAGCACACTTGAAACCACATAAATTAATTGTTAACGTCAAATTCCGCGAATGCCTTCAAACGTGCAATAAACCAATAACACGATGCGTGAAACTTTGTGCATACATTATCAGTGTGAAAAAAGTGGTGACCGAAAGATTAAGATCGCTAAAAACTTTGACTATAGCAGTTGAAAGAACACACACTACCGCGGCTTTCACTCTATCACAGCAATTTTGTAAACACCGTTATTAATAATATAAGTAAAATTCGAGACAAATAATATTAATAAATTGCAGCACACTTAACACTAATTCCCATCAAGATATATATATACTTATTCAAAACAATATAAGAGGTATGCATTTAATGTAGATATCTTAAGCAATAAATCTATAAAAGGAATGTGACGCATTTAGGTTTATATTGGCAGAATATGGAATATTTCACAATTGCCACTAAGAACACTCAGTTAACACACCTTGTCTAACTTCATAATAAGGTTCAATTGAATTTTTAATGAAATATATATATATACGTAAAATTATAACCTAACAGTTAAATTAACCGCGACAGAGCCTGTTGTTTACAATATCAAGGCAGATTCATAAAGTTCATTTGTTTCTTTTTGCCATCTTGACAATTATTAGAGTGACAAGTAATTGTCGTTATTCCAAACAGCAAAATCAATCAAATAACATGGTCTAGCAGAAAAATATTGCACAATTGTGACTTTGCACAGCGGGGCCAGGCAAACTGTCAAATAAGTGGTTACGGCAGAATGAGAAAAAAATGTTTAGGAGGTTCAACATTAACGAACAGTTTTTGTACATTGTACTTAGAAAAATCACAAACAAAACAAGGGTACACTGGAATAATCTTCGTTGGAGACATACCATTGCAACATTAAACAGTGAAACCATCCGGGGGGGGGGGGGGGGGGGGGGGTTGTGGGAGGGGGGGGGGGGGATTGGGGGGCAATGCCAAAGCTGACTCACATCTTCTAGGTGTTCTGTAGTTGTAGGTGCCATGCTTACACGTGACGTCCTGTCGTGGGGACGGTGTCCCCGGGTCCCTGCCTATCAAGTCCTTCTTCACCTGAGTACCAAAGAGGCAACGCATACGACAGTCCGCACTCTTCTCATATGTAAGTCTCTGCCTCAATTATCTAACCCAATTATCAATTCATAATAACAGTAAATATTTACCAAATAAAGAACTCCAAAAAGTTCACAATATTTAGTTTTTCTTACCACGGTCGGTCAAGATTCAATCGATTAACTCAAAAAGCAACAGAAATTTCAAAACTTTGCCACGGTGTATAGTTAAAACAAGGCCCACCTTTTTGACCACAAAAGGCGGTCGCGTTTCGCCCAGTGGCAGAACAGAGCTCTCTAAGTTGAGCCCGTCCATGCGGAGGCGGCGAGACGGGGAGAGCGAGCGCGACCGGCCGATTGACGACACCGTGGGGCGACCGTAGCTCAGCCGACTCGGGCTCTTGCTGCATCAAAATAAGGAGCAAGAATCCGGAATTAAAGACAGAGAGAGTACATGAACATCATTTGTCTTGGATATATCCACTTGCAAATCATGCAGTATGCCATACGTTCCAATTCACTTCACCCTACAATTCCAATAAAACTTTGATTACATAAACAAAATCACTTGTACGCATTCTCAAGTCCAACGCCCCTTATGCAATGCTAAAATACCATATCTTTACACATTTCTCTTTTCGCGTATGAGCCCCTTGAATGTGACACATATGCCCCCCCCCCCCCCCTCTAAGTCTACGTGACTACGGTCATATTACCCTCTTCTGGTTCTTGACCTTGACCTGCGCGGTGAAGGTGACCTGGTTCTCGATGCAAGTAAGAAATCATCCTGATTTAAAAAGAAATTGGAACAGCTATTCTAGACATTTTTTGTACAATAATTTATTTTAAAAAGGTAAAACAAAAACTTTCAAATACTCCGAATAAAACACGTTTCAGATAAAACAATACCTTTACAACAATAGTTATATCAACTACAGAACCTAAAAAAATCTATCATCCAAATATTTGAACACAGGAATATCATGCAATTTTAATTCGATTTGTGACGGAGATTCTAATGTAGGTTAGTCATAAAAGCAATGAAAGAGGAAGAGATGATCGCACTCACGTCGTAGTCGGGCACGTAAGGAGCGGACGTTTCTTTGATCGAAGTGTTCGTAGAAAACTCAAGTCTTGGTGAAATACCCTGAAACACAAAAGATAAATCCCTTTTACACAGGTTCAACAATGAATAAAGTGAAGTTGTTCATTCACGGCACAGCACAAATGTCTAAGACTAGCAATGTTGATGTGATGCATATAAAAACTGTTTAAAAATATGCGTTCTGAAGAAAGTGTGTATGAAAAATGCAACAGAACATACTGGGAAGTCGAGACTTCTCTCCATAGTGATGTCCCTGTCCTGGGTGCCATACGTGGGCGAGAACGTGGGGTAAGGGTAAAGGAAACTGTTAGCAGAGCACTCATAGGACGCCAACAGGCGCCCGCCCTCATAGATGTCTGACAACTGTATCAGCTCAACAACCACAGGCTCGTCTGAAAACACATAAAAAAACTGTCAAGCTGACAGATAAGTGCAATATTAGTTTGAGTCATCTGGCTGCGTTGAGCGGTGTAGACCATCTGATATTATTTCCTGGAATGTTAAAACAAAATTATTTACCCATTACACTACCCTGTGCACTACTGAACATTAAACAGTTGTTTTATCTGACCCTTTAGAAAGTGTCAACACATAAAAAAAATAACTAAAAAAACATTCAAACTCAACTCTCTTATTTCTCTCCTTGCAACAGAAACATTGTTTATAATTACGCAGAAGTTCTGTCTTGGTTGTTTGATATGACAAATTATCTGTTCCCATAAAGTTACAATTATTCTGATGTCCGAGCGATAGTGAAGAGGCCTTTGCTTCGTACAAACGGACCGGCTTAGTGAAAATGCCCTTTCTTCTTTGACATTCTTACCGTGTAAACATTCGGCAACGTGTGAAGGTTCAAATGCAGAGTGGAAAACCTGAAAAACAAGTAAGTATTTGTGAAACACAAGCAGGCCCCAACCGCCCCCCAAATTCATAGGGGTATAAAGCGATGACGGACAGACGGACGGACAGACACCCCAAACCTATAGGCCCCAATCTGAAGGGTTGGGGCCTAAAAAAGATATTTTTTCAAATCACGACAAGATCCATTCTGTTTGCAAAAAGAAATGTTTCAAGTTTTTTCCTCCGAGAACAGAACAATCCATTATATTACTCACTACCGCTGCAAACAATTTGAAATAAACATTTGAACACCTCTCTAGTAACTGAGATTTTTAATCTATTTGTTCTCTCCAAATGTGGTTTGATTTTAGTCTGTGAGACGTCAAAAGAATCTGGAGAAAGACTTAATGCTTTAATCGTTATTAAAAATGGTCTACCTTATCGAAAAAGAATTTTTCCTGGAAAATGAGGGGGAAGAAAGCACTTGAAAGCTGAGTTCTTCTAACTTGTCCGAACATGCACACGCTAAGGTATACGTCGTCTCTTCGTGGAAGCCATACTCCTGGACACGTTATCTTTAAAAAAAATAGATACAACATCACAGACATCATATAACAACACAACATAACATGCCAAAACTAAAAACTCAGGTGCTCTATAGATGTCATTTATAGATGTCATTTATCAACTGTTCATAATATTCTTTTGAAAGAAACGTACTAATATCATAATTCAATTCTAGATATATATCCGAGTGTGGTTAGGCTTGAACGTGATGGGACGCCCCATTTGGCTTTATTACAACTGCGCCGGATGGGCGAAAGGTTGATTAAAATAAAACTCAGAGGCCAGTAACATTTAAAATTGCCATCTCCCGCAGAACCCGCTAGGAATAGTTAGAATGACTCTGGACAATGCTTTGAAATGGCTTATTTAAAAAAAACAAAAAGAAAGTTACTGCTTCGCAAAATCCTTAGTGCAATTGTTCAATAAGAATTTATTAACGGATACAACAAGTCGACGCCCTGGAAATATGAATTATAACTTAAAGCTTAAGATGTTTGAGCCATTGTAATTGAGTCCCAAATAGCAACTGGGCAGTAATATACTCGATTGAATTCTAGTGTTGGAAGACATATAAAGTTAATGAAAGAAGCGTATAAAAAGGGGTATCAAAACGCGAGTTGAAACATTATGTCACGGCGTTGAAGTTAATTAAAGAAACATGAGAAAAGGGGGTTTTTAAAACTCGAGATGAAGCACTTCACGTTAACTCTATAATTTAACTCCACAAACCTTAATATCAATAGATAGCCTGACTGTCTTCAAGCCGACTATCCTACTAGCCTGATTGACCCAGGCTATCTAATTATAGCCTGATCTTTTCATGCTAACAGTAGCTGGCCTGTAACTCGTGTGAACTGTGTTTATTAGCAAAACAGGCATAAAATTTAAAAAGTAGCAACAAGTAGTAGTTTTAGTTAAAGTTAAAATAGTACACTGTTAAATCCAGGCGGTCAAATGTTCTGGGTTCTAAATGCTACACAACCCAGCCATGTTCTGACGTAATATTCACGCGGACTCTTATCACACTTTCTTTCTTTCTTTTTGAGGACATTCTATCAGAAACCGGGACCGTACGCACAAAAAGGTGCTGTTCTTCGGTTTTAAAATTATTGAGAGAAATGCCAGGTTTATTTTTACCATTTCTTGCCACATTCTCGAAGCAATGACATGCTCATGCGACTTCAGACTCTGCAGTAAGCTAAAAAATATGGGGGGAATGCAATTTCCGAGATGAATAGTTTTCGGAACACGGCGAATTTTCCAGGACAGGCGGTGATGTCCTAGGCCATCGCTTGCACACAGCATTAACAACAAGTGAAGTTCGTGTGGACAGCCTTATCAATAGATGGAATTGAAGTAGTGGCCAAGACGCTCCATAAGTTTAATCACAATTTGGGTGTTTCGAATGAAACACGCAAGAATTTTGAATTACGACTGCAAGAGAACAGGGTAAAAAATGAAAGAAATGACAGAAGAAATATAGCACAGCAGCTCACACTCGGAACATGAAAGAAATTGAAAGTTAAAACTATTTGTTAAAATTTTTAATAATTTTTTAAAATAGCATACGGGTTGTAAAAAAAACACCATTGTCTTTGGCGCCTATTTAGGCCAAACCTCTGTCATTTCATTTATTTCTAACCGGTTACGTTTTTGTTCAAAACGCAGAATTTTTGCACATTTTATTTGGGACGCCAAAAGTGTGATTTCGCTTATAGGAAATCGTTTCTTGGAGCAACGCAAAATTATGCGCCACAGTACTAACAAGTATAACACCTGCCAGACGGCGTCAGATATCACAGCATTGAGATGACTTTGCAAACACCTACCGAATGCACCGATAACTCCACAACGCATCGCAAAGCACGCCTGGGCATTGTACTTGCTGTTAAATCCGAATTTTTCAAGAAAAATAAAGCTAAACAAGTTGGTATTTGTTTTCATTCACAACGCACCAAGTTCCTATGAAGGGACCATTCGGTTTATCAATAAGAAAAGAGGGCATCCACACGCAGGATCCACAGATGATTGCACATGATCCCAGCAAAAAATTGAAAGCAATCGTGGTGGACCTGCTGCATCACGAAAGCAATTTTAGAGGCACACTATTTGGAACCTTGAATAACGAAAATAGCTGAGAAAGGTGAAAAATTGAAGGTTTTATGTGTAAAGAATTCTTACATATGTTGAAAAGAATGATTTTTTAGTTGCGTAACACAAGGTAGAGTATGAAATATAGGTAAAAATTAGAATATAATGCATAAAAAAACCCAATAAAATATTTTAAATTGTTAAGGACATCTTACAATATAAACTGGTTTGATAATTATGTATAGAAAAGTTGAATAGATGGACACAGGAAAAGTTTATGACTCAATTGCGTGATTTTTAATCAATTTTGGAAAAGTCAGGTATTTGTATGATAAAATTTTAATTTTTTTGCTAACACGATATCTTGCATAAAACTGCATTTCTTTATCGACTTTTATATTTATTTTATTTATACCTCAGCTGCAAGACCTTGGAAGGGATCAGAAGATCTTATTTTCACAACGATAAATTTTAAACAGAAGAGAAAGGCACCAGGATAAGAAATAGCTTATATATATTTGCCTGACATAAGAGTAGTAAGTAAAATAAACTCGAAAAACAACAGTCTGATATAAAGATAGCACACAAAGTCCTTTTAACACTTTTTAAAATATATCTTGCAATCTATTTTAGCATCAGATGACCAAATTTAATTTTTCTACCTATGTCTGCAAAAGTTAATAACACTTTGCTCTTAATAATATACTGAAATATGCTTTAAAATTTATATCTATCAAGTTTATACTTTGAAAGTTATTGCTTTCTCTATGCTCTGGTCTCATCCTACCGTATTGATAGAATCTGAGGGAAATGCTTTACGCCTAATTCCAGGTGCTTTGTACAGAATATTAAATTTAAAATGTCAATGCTGAATATAATAAAATTCTGTTTATGTTAAATTTAAGGTAGACTTGTCTTAGGTCACCTCTCCGCTACAGCAGAGTAGGGGCAAGAACCGAGACAACTGGAGGAAGAACGTATTGTCCTGAGACACCCTGCTTTTAACGACCGGAATAAAAAAAGATGTTAAACGAGTTGTTATAAAACAGCTAATTTCTGAGAGGCTCTAGTTGTTATATATCAACAGAGAGCAGGAGAATGTTTAAAAAAAGTAGTTACTCATCTTTATGAGTACGATTTAGCGGAATCCCAAGAGGTTCTGCGAAGTAAAACACAACACAACAGACCGGTCCGCCGTAGATGATGGCTGTTGAGCAACAGCGATATAAAACAGGCTCGGTTTCACTTCCAATTATTTAATGATCCCCACAAAGAATAACAACAACAATGGCCGATATGTATGAAAGTGTTCCAAAAGGTGCTCTGAAACTCAAGGGAGTATCGGAAGGCGGTGTTAAGAAGTAAGTACATATTTTTTGACTAAATATGAACTCTACAGCTACGAGGATGTACTTTCTTGAACGTTTTTACATGTTCCTTTTTTTATCGCTCACACCCGAAGCCTTGGGCCTTTTTTCTTTAGGTTTACTCGTACGAACTGAAAACACCATGACTTTTTGGATTGGCATAAGGGCAGAAAGTGATTCGTGCGAAGTCCTGGAAAATAAAACTGCGGAAAAAGTCCTGGAAAATTTAAAATCCCCCGAAAATTTTTTTCAATATATATATATATATATATATATATATATATATATATATATATATATATATATATATATATATAAAGAGAGAGAGAGAGAGAGAGAGAGAGAGAGAGAGAGAGAGAGAGAGAGAGAGAGAGAAATTTTCTGGAAATTGGCTGCCTCAACTTTGTGCGAAACCTGGCTTGTGTCGGGTGTTGAAATAAAAAAAAATTTTTTTTTTTTAAATATTGCTTTGCAATAAGCCGATTCACAGTTTCGTTCACGACATTAAGGAAAAAACAGGACTCCAGTTTCTGGGGGATAAACATTGAAACATAGAAGTCACTAGGGATATACACAGAGTTCGTTCCAGGGTCACTTGGCGGCGCGTTCAAAACGCGCACCCTCATTTTTTATGCGTTTTTTTTCTCTCAAGTGCGCGTTTGTATATATGTTTTGCCATTGTTACACGTAGATGTCCATCCGAGGGTATGCACAGTTTCTTCTCATTCCCTTCGATGCAAATTTTCATAATTCAGTGGTCCTGGGTACGACGTAAAAAGGCCTGTCCTCCCGTGAGTCGGGGACCCTTTTAATTTTGACTCACATTTTGAGTTTCTAGGTCTTTGCTATCTTTTCTCTCGACAGAAAACGTGCTGCTGATTTTCAACTTTTATTTATTCTGTTTCCTCTTCCATATCTAATATTTGTTATGACTGTCACTGCTATATTTGTTTTGCGTGTACATATCTTAAGTTTGTTTTATTTACAGCGGAATAATGTTAGATACTCAAGGAGTGGCGGAAATTGTATAGAATAAAGTGAGCAATAATATTTTTCATGCTGTTTACATTTGATCAATCGCATTCGAACCTTTGTGTGATGAAATTGGATACTTTCACTACTATTGAGTGGAATTGTACTCGAATATCTGAGCAAGGTTTTGTGAGGATATTTCGGTGCCAGCTTGAAAGAAATATAATGTTAAAAGGAGCCTGGAATTTTTTCGAATTGAACCTGGAAAAACCTGGAAAACACCTGGAATTTTTTTCATTGTTGGCGTGGACACCCTGTTTTAATTTATTTTCCTTATTTGTTTTGCCTGCACTGGAATCCTGCTCGTTTCCTCTACTGAGCATGCGCATTCCCAAGAAGGGGGAGGCGGAGGCACTCACGTACCAGAAAGTTACCTTGTATGTCCATGCCTTTTTAAAACAACCCCCAAACGGGCATTGATGATTTTGAAATAATATCCCCTTTTTTAACCAAACCTAGAGTAAAATCCCGAAGTTACGGCTCCCACTTTTTGTAGGAAACGCGGAGTACTGAACGAAAAATACATCCCTTTTTAGCGAAATTGGCACTCCGCGCGAACCGCGCTTAGCCTCAAAATTATCCGCGTTTTTTTGCATGCACATGGCAACACATAAGATACAACAGGTGGCCCACTGGGGCGCATTCGTGAACTGGCTTATATGTGAAACTTGTGTACAATAAATCATCTATACACAGTAAATCGAAAATTTTCCATGAACTGAGGTGTTCTGTTAATACAGTGCATTTTTGGAAAACGTAATAGGAAATGAGACCAAAACATACTAGAGGTTCTGCCTTAATGAGAACTTTTCCTTAAAGAGAGGTTTAAATGTAACTGAATATGTTTCGTATCACAGTATTGCATTTATAATCACAAGGTGATTTTAACTTTGACGCGACAGAAAGAAGAAGAAGAGCAAGCACAGCAAAGAGAAGAAAGAAAAGGCCGTGGAAGAAGCGACCGCTGGTGAAGGCTCTTCTCAGCTTACTTTTACAGTTGATAAAAGAACCAAAGCGGAAATAGCATTTCAAAAAGTACAGGAACAACGGGTAAACTCATTACTTAGAAATATGGTACAAAACAGACCTTAAAATTCTTAATATGTCAGAATAATATTCCATTTAGACATCGTCATTTCACGAAACATGTCGTGTAATCACAAACTATTAAACAGAAATATATATACACTGCTCAAAAGAATGAAAGGATCAAATCTTCGGATTTGTTAAGTAGCACTCAAAACAAAACAGTGCTTTCATGCAAGATTTTCATTAAATTTTGTTTCAACATGTTGTCGACACTTCAATAACTAAAATAAAATAAATTATAAAATTTACACTTGTATTTTTACTTAATAAGAAATAGCACGTTCAGGATGACTTGATCCTTTAATTCTTTTGAGCAGTGTAGCCGTATATATATATATTTATATATATATATATATATATATATATATATATATATATATATATATATATATATATATATATATATACGGCTAGGACTAATGAACTGTTTTAAATTATGTTAAGATTCAGTTTCTGTTAGCGCAATTCAAACTAAACATTTTAAATTTATTTGTAATGCCAATTTTGGCGCAATTGAGTTTCAACGTTGTATTCATCTGTACGTTTTGTAGTCTTTTTATTAACTTACGATTGCTGTGATGAAATATTTTCAGGCGATGGAGCAAATATTGAAGAAAGCATCAAAAACTCACAAAGAGAGAATAATGGTATATCACGCTTTTTTTTTTTTTTTTGACAATGCATAGTGTCTTCAAATTGATTTATGATATGTGCCAAAATGGTGGACAGAAGCAACCTGTGATAGCTGTCAAAAGTGTTGACAGAAGCATAACTTTTTCATTATTATTATTATTATTATTATTATTATTATTATTTGTAGAATATTGGTTTTACACCACATTGAAATATTCCGACCATAATAATCGTGCACTCATACACGAGGCAAAAACATATCATATCGACGTCATCTCGTCTGGTGAAAGTTATCAGTTTAGACAAGGCCGCTTGAAAAAATATCTTTGAACAAAATATTGTCAGACCAGTTGAGAGCCGAGATAATACCCTTAGACTAACATCTTTTTAGACATATAATCTCGGATTCAGTATATGTAAGTCTTGATTAAATGTGTTGAGTATACTGACGTCTCTGCTTATGAATGAAAGGGAACGTCATGTAGTTATTTGAGTGGAAACAAGTTTTAAGCTACACATGATATGTTGTATAACTGGGACTGATATGCGGGACTGATATTAAGAAGACTTGTAGGCGTTTTCGACAACTGGTAAAACATTTTTGATAATTGAAGAAGAATTTCTGGTAACTTACGAAGAATTTCACATGTATTCAATGAACTACATAAGTGCCGATTTCTTTTATTGTAGGAGTTCAACAGTCACTTGGATGATTTGACAGAACATTTTGATATTCCCAAAGTGAGCTGGACTAAATAGCCTCCACCCCAAACTCTGGTACCGTCGCCTGGGTGTGTCAGCGTCTGGGTGTGTCAGCGTCTGGGTGTGTCAGCGTCTGGGTGTGTCAGCGTCTGGGTGTGTCAGCGTCAGCGGTCGCCGCACTGGATGCTTGCTAACTGCTCCTTCGGACAAGTTCAAGCGATAGTGGTGTCAGGGATTTGTTGTTGAAAACAAAGAACTGTATTTTTTGGTTTGGATTATATATGTAAATAAATATTAAAGTGTGTAAAGGCGGTGGTGATGGACGGGTGGAATACTTGTGCACATTGACATATTGAGTATAGAACTGTCTCGTGTATGCCGCCCGCTATTTTATAAAATGAAAGAAAGAATGTACAAATGTAGAAACAACATCTTAGCAAATGCAGACAGACTGCTACAAGAAGAATAGTTCAGGAAGTCATGTTTGACAATTTTCGACATGAAATTAACGATTTCAGTGTTTTCAGAAGAGTTGCTTTTGTTTACACGTTCGCATGTGACTGAATGAAAGTGGCGATTTTTATGTTGATTCGTGACAGGTGTTGAGGGTTAGATGTTACAGGAATGTAATCTAATAAGAACTCTAGTGTATTTTTGTTGCGTAAATGATTACTGTAACGGTTTAATATCTTTGGTTGTGGTTAGATATTGACTTGTTCCGAAAAAGACACAAATAAGTAGATTAATACTTTAATAATAATAAAATAAAAAATAATAAAATACCTAGAATGGACGGTCATAGATAATTCATCGCTCTAGTTCGTGGTAATTATGGGCTTCGTGTAGTGAATGTGACATGATTTCATTATTTTTCATTAAAAAGTCATATGATACTCTTAATTGTTGTGTAGTTTCTGGTCAGCAATTGAAATTATTGCCCTGAAAGCACTCTCTGTTTGTAATTTTTTCACGCTGTTCTGCACTTCAAGGACCTTATAAATAAAGCATTGCCATAATTATTCCACTGGGGTGTTTTGCTTTAGGGCAGGTATAACAAAGCGAGTCACTCTCTTATTGTAAGGCTCACGGGATGAGTCTTTTCGGTTGTACAGGTAGAATATTAACTGTACTGGTATATTGCTAAATAATTTCTTCTTTTTGATTGGTTGGTTGTTGAAGTAAAGTAATTTGTTCAATCCAGTGACTTGTTATGCCCTCTCGGAATTCAAAAAAATACTTGGGGTGGCTAGGTGGTATTTTAAAGACGATTTCATTGCTGCTTACTTTTCGTTATTGTGACAACAACAGTAACCAGTGCTACAATTAAGTGTATGAATTCTGGGTAGCGTAGAGCTATGGGTTATTTTATGCTGTCACCCTGCACACACTGTATTTTGCGTATCTCGACAAAGCAGAGAAGCGACTGTTCTTAACAGGCTGTCCAGATCAGTGCAGCTAAAGGTGAATTCCACCCATAGAAATGCGGTAAAAGTTATATTTTATTATGTCTCCCTGACCAGGGGTGGGGGAGGGGGCAGGGGCGTATAGTGTTTGTACATTCTGTATGTGTATTTTGTGTATGTGTTACAGCGGATCTGTCAAATCAGCGACTTTACAAAGTCGCTGAAATTTTCAGCAGCTTTGCAAAGCCGCTGGTTTTAGAGCTGGAAAATTTGACAATTCCGCTGAAATGACAAAGTAGAAAGGGCATAGGAATATGTCTGTGAAATAGGCTATTTGCACACCATTTTTTGGTCGTTTCACCAAGATTAATAATAAATGAAAGTATCAGGGAAATTATTCATTCTTTTTAATAGATGACATATATTAATACATGTCATTCACACACCATTTTATGGTTATTTCGACAAGATTAGAAACTGTAATCGTATTAAATTGTGTATTCTTTTAAGAGACAGTACATATAATTTAAAGCCAATCAAAGCATGGGATGTCTTTATTTCACAATCATAGGATATCAGCGAAATCATAATTGCAATTTTACCATAATGCAGATTGCAGTTATGTTTTAAGCAAACTGAATTGCCTGACATGAAATATGTATTTGATCTTTTGTATAAATCGGCGATTACATTTTCAGATTTATCGCGAAAAGCGACAATTGTAATTGTGTTGTCCCAGTGAGATTGCAAAGAAACTCATTACAAAGATTGGATCTATTCTTTGGTCTTATTGATCTATTGAATTAAACCAACATTTCACTAGCTTTTGTTTTGCCAAGAATCTCCGACTCCGGGCAGAGCAAATACATCTTTTCAACTACGGGTAATGGTAATTGCATTTTTCTTACCCAACCACTTCCAAGTTATGAGAATTAACAAAAACGCCAAATTTTTTATTGGATACTGATTTCAGCAAATCAAATAAGTAACTCTGGAGCGATGTTCTATAAAAAGGTATGAAATCTACCAAATCGATAGAAAATCAAATAAGTAAAAAACAGTAATTAACAAAAAAGTTAGAAGTTGATATGAAGGAACAATCTCAACATTAAGAAAAATGGATACAGATAACGAAACACGATTCACTGGAGCTGGAAAATTTGACAGTTCCGCTGAAATGACAAAGTAGAAAGGGCATAGGAATATGTCTGTGAAATAGGCTATTTGCACACCATTTTTTGGTCGTTTCACCAAGATTAATAATAAATGAAAGTATCAGGGAAATTATTCATTCTTTTTAATAGATGACATATATTAATACATGTCATTCACACACCATTTTATGGTTATTTCGACAAGATTAGAAACTGTAATTGTATTAAATTGTGTACTCTTTTAAGAGACAGTACATATAATTTAAAGCCAATCAAAGCATGGGATGTCTTTATTTCACAATCATAGGATATCAGCGAAATCATAATTGCAATTTTACCATAATGCAGATTGCAGTTATGTTTTAAGCAAACTGAATTGCCTGACATGAAATATGTATTTGATCTTTTGTATAAATCGGCGATTACATTTTCAGATTTATCGCGAAAAACGACAATTGCAATTGTGTTGTCCCAGTGAGATTGCAAAGAAACTCATTACAAAGATTGGATCTATTCTTTGGTCTTATTGATCTATTGAATTAAACCAACATTTCACTAGCTTTTGTTTTGCCAAGAATCTCCGACTCCGGGCAGAGCAAATACATCTTTTCAACTACGGGTAATGGTAATTGCATTTTTCTTACCCAACCACTTCCAAGTTATGAGAATTAACAAAAACGCCAAATTTTTTATTGGATACTGATTTCAGCAAATCAAATAAGTAACTCTGGAGCGATGTTCTATAAAAAGGTATGAAATCTACCAAATCGATAGAAAATCAAATAAGTAAAAAACAGTAAGTAACAAAAAAGTTAGAAGTTGATATGAAGGAACAATCTCAACATTAAGAAAAATGGATACAGATAACGAAACACGATTCACTGACGAATTAAAAAAAAACCACTCACTTCATTGCGAGATCGTTCAGAAAGTAATTTGATACCGAAAGAAGAATATGATCTGCTAATTAGAGACATTATTGAAGCAAAGCAATCAGTTGCAAAAACACAACATCAATATCACTTGCTTCGGAAATACGATCTATTACTTTGTGGTGACGTGCAGAAAGTGATAAGAAAAAAATCAGATTCGGAAGAACCCACTTTATATTATGTGGCTTTAGAAAATTTGTATGACACCATTAAAAGGGAAATGCGGGTATCTCACCTACAATTGAATTTCCTTCATACTTTCACAGTTTAATGCTTTGAGGGTATACATTTAAAAATTGAAAAGAAAAAGGGGGTCACCGGTGTTATAAGAGAAATATAGATACTGAAAGGTCGCGTACTTTTACTATGGAAAACCATTGGGAAAACCAAGAAATTTCAATCAAAATGCAAAATTCACACATAATCACAATTGACAATTACCTCATTTTTTCCTTGTTTGAAGAACACGTCATACGAAATGTTTTAAGCAAGTAAAACATATATGTCACCGTATCAATAACAGAATTGTACAGTCTTTTTGACAAATTCCCATTGACGCAATGGTTAAATGGTGAAAACAGTGTAATATGCTTTTAATGGGCAAGATATCAACACAGGCCCTTCTAGGAACAAAATATCAACACAGACCATTTCTGGACACGATCCTGTTTGTCTTTGAAAAGAATTTTTGATCTAGACGGATTTAATAGTTATTTATACTGTGTAAACATGGATTCAAACTCTGCGATTTCAATGTAATGCGCATTTCGGTCGCTAGATGGCGCAGAGATACCCGCATTTCCCTTTAAGCAAGCCCATATAGCCACAGGTCAAGGTGGTCGAGACAAGATGAGAAGAGAAATTGGCAAAAAATATGCAAACATCTCGGACGGCATTATTGCGCTTTTTAAGTCATACTGTATTGAATGCCAACGCAAAAGAAAGAGGCCTACTACTAAGGGCACACTGGTTCGTCCGAAACTTAGTCATGATTACTGCAGTAGAGGTCAGGTTGATTTGATAGACATGCAGTCAATGACTCACGGAGAATATAACTTCATCATGGTGTATCAAGACCACTTGACCAAATTCATAACGCTGCGTCCGCTGCCGTCCAAACGCGCGGCATGTGTTGCTTTCCACCTCGCGGACATCTTCCTGAATTTCGGTGCACCTGCAATTTGCAGTCAGATAATGGTTCGGAGTTCACGGCACAGGTTGTGAATGAACTGAAATCGTTATAGCCAGATCTTGTTATTGTTCACGGAAAACCACGCCATCCGCAAAGCCAGGGCTCAGTTGAACGTGCTAACGGTGATATAAAAGACATACTGATTGCTTGGCTGGGAGATAACAACACGAACAACTGGGCGTTTTGATTGAAATTTATACAATTTCAAAAGAATAATTCATACCACAGCGGAATCAAGTGTTCACCATTCGCAGCACTATTTGGTTCGGATGCGAAATTAGGTCTAGCCTCTTCGGATCTGCCACAAGAGGTATTAGACGCATTACAGAGCGAAGATGATCTAATGGGTGCTTTAAAATCTATCCATGCAGCATCAAGGTCTGATATCCCAAACATACCGGCGACATCGGATACAGCAAACGCACCAACGATATCGGATATAACGAACTTACCGTCGACTTCAGATACATCGAACACGCCATCGACATCAAATACTGAGAATATGCTACCACAAGCGGATATTTCAATCGTAGAAGCTATGTCGCATACCGCGAATGTACCCACAAAATCTGATGAAGCGCATGTACCAATTACATTGGATTTGACCAATGGGCCGCCGACACCGGATAGAGCCAATGGTCCACCGACATCGGATATACCATTACCACCTGAATCAGATTTACCATGTGATCCTCCAGTTCTGGATATTGCAAATGCATCGGTTATAGTTGGCACTCCGACTGAGCCACCACTATTGGATATTGCACCTGAGTTACCGGTTACTGATGAACCTTTAGCACCAGAGGATGCCATCGCGTCAACAGCAAATAATTCGCCTATTTCACCTATCGCTGAAAGGTTGAATAACACTTCACACAAGCGCAACATGGCTGCTGACGCTCAGATGGATCAGGCCGACCGAATGCTTAAGCACAGTCGCGTGATAATGGTGGCTGCTGAGCCAGGTGACAATGTCACTGTTCCGGTGCCATTGGTGGATAGAGGGCGCAGTGATCCGCGCAATCTTTTTGGAATTGTGACTGACAGAGATCAGAATGACATGTACAAGATTGCTGTAAAAGGAGGCGTCTTAAAGGGGAAATACACTCGTAACCAGTTCGATTTTTGCAGTCATAAACTTATTAGCACAAATGACGTTAATCTGACATCTGAAGTTTCACTTAGACAGTCCAATGTGAATCAAAGTGTGGAGGGCAAGGTTTCCTTAAGTTTAATTGTTCTGGCAGTAGCAGATGTAAAACAAACAGGTGCAAGTGTTTTAAAGCCAAAGTCAAGTGTAATTCGCGATGCCATGCCAGCCTTTCTTGTTCAAACAAAATGTAAGAAAACGCTAAGAACTCACTGACAAATTATGAAAATCTAAGGCTTTAAAAGATACGCCTAGAAATTGAGAAAAATATAAATGAATTTGCAAGGTTGATGTAAATGTTTCTCAGATTTACCAGCATTTTTAAAAAAAACTGAAATTCGGTGTGAACGTTTCGATAACATGTTGAGAATGAATGTAAGATTAAACAACTAGAAAATGGTGTGCAAAAGTTAAAGTTAGTTGGTAAAGTGGTAGAAAAATATTTTACGTAGATTCCCGAAGTACCAGATGTAAATAATGTATTATTCTCCGTGTAACGATATACAGATCTCAGATACCTTTGATAAGAGAACGTGAAAATGGTGTGCAAGTTGCTCGTAGTTCGATAGTGTTTTAGTTAAACTGTAGGTGTTCGTTTGTGTGACTGCAGCTGATATTTTTGAGGAACTAAGTACGCTATGTAGTTCGTTAGAAAACTGATATGTGGTGTCCAAATTAGTTAAACTGTAGATTTTCGTTTGTGTGACTGCAGCTGATATTTTTGAGGAACTAAGTACGCTATGTAATTTGTTAAACTGAAATGTGGTGTGCAAATTTGCACGCAATGTAGAGTAAAAATAGAAATAGAAAAATTCAAAGTTTTGTAAATGAAAATTAAATTCATATTTTAATGATAAATTACAGAAAGTGAATGATATGGTATGAATTTACTGTCAAGTTTATGCACTGTGTTCAATAATAAATGTTGAAAAGAAAGTCCTTTAGTTGTACTCTTAAAACTGGTATCTAATTCTGTAATTCTAGCCACAGTAAGAGAAATATTCTCTATGTTCTTTCTACTTCATCATTTCAGCGCAATTGTCAAATTTTCCAGCTCTAAAACCAGCGACTTTGCAAAGCCGCTGAAAATTCCAGCGGCGTTGCAAAGCCGCTAAGTGAACCAGCGACTTTACAAAGCCGCTGAAAATTTCAGCGACTTTGTAAAGTCGCTGATTTGACAGATCCGCTGTAACATATGCATGTGTGTGCGTGTTTGTGTGTCAGTCTGTTGTGAACAAAATATGTGCAAGATATCTCGAGAGCGAAAAGTCGGATATACTTTAAACTTGATTATTATTGTTGTAAATTGCATGTATAGCGCTTAATCTAAAACAGCTCTAAGCGCTTAACAGAAGAATACCATAGAAAATCATACATCAACAGCACAAAAAGGTAAAATATAAAAAGGTATAGTATAAAAATCATAATCAAATTTTATAGGCGAGTCTAAAAAGATGAGTTTTAACTGATTTTTTTAAAATGAACAACTGAGACTAGACAAGGAATACTCTATGGTAAACTGTTCCACAGTGTAGGTGCGTAATTTACAGAAGAACGGTCACCAAAAATGTTTTGGATTTTATATTCCTCTAAGCGATACTGATCGTCAGATCGCAGTGATCGTTCTGGTTTGTGCCGCGAAAGCAAATCCTTCAGATAATCCGGAGATCGTACTGTTATGAACTAGAAGTAAGATTTTGACAACAATTCGTTTTTCATCTCTGTCTGAGAAGTTGGGTTGGACTGTTACGTTTCGACGCCTGGAATGTTAACTTGGCAGCGTTGTTCTGAACAGACTGGAGTCTTCGCATTTGAGCCTTATTTATACCATAAAGCAAACTGTTTGCTTAATCCAAATGGGACATTACATATGCATGAACGAGTGTTTTTGTAGCATCGGGGAGTCAGGAATCGGCAGATGCGACTAATGTTCTATAAGTAATGCATGCATGATTTCACTTTTTGATTAAATTTTTCCATGGATATAGTCATGTCAAAATTATCACCTAAATTTATTACATGGGCTAAAAATACTATTTCTGTGTCACCCACGTTTAAGGTCATACTTGGAAATGAGGAAAGCCAAAAAGTAATGATCTTAGTTTTATCGTCATTAAGTTTAAGCACATTAGAGACCATCAAGTGTTTCATTTCCGCTATATAACTCTCTAACGTGCCGATAGCGTTTTGAGGAAAAATGTACAGCTGGCTATCATCGCATGGAAATGGTATAACGTTCCGTACTTCAGCGCGATATCCGCGAGTGGGGTCATATACGGTCATATGAAAAGAAGCGGACCAAGGACCGAGCCTTGCGGAACGCCGAACGAGACGGGTATATCCAAGGATGTCACTTGGCTGATTGAAATGCAAAGAACATGACCGGTTAATTACGATTTTATTCATTCAAGGGCAAGATCTCGTATTCCAAAAGCGCGTCTGTAGCCGATCAAACAAGACACTGTGATCTGTTGTGTCAAAAGCTGGGCTTAAATCAAGCATGGCGAGTGCAACCATTTTTCTGTCATGTTGAGCGGGCAAAGCACTCTGTACGCGCAGGAGGGCACTTCCCGTAGAATGAAACATATGGTAAGCCGATTGATATCCATTAAATAAGGAATGTGTAGCGAGATAAGCATTTATTCTGCGGGCAACAAGTCGTTCCACTGATTTAGAAACGAAGCTGAGGTTCGATAAAGGGCCATAATTTTTGAGGATATCGGGATCCAGTGATGCTTTTTTAAGATGTGGCGCGACCAGTGCTTTTTAAGCGTAGTAGGTACATGTGAATTTGCGAGCGACAGATTGATGATTTCAGTTAAAACTGGTAAGAGTTTGGGGAAGATGCTGTTTTAGCCGCCATGTTGGAACGGAATCGAGAAAGAGACAACGTACTTTCTGCAGGGTTAAAAGGGAGAATGTTATTCTGTTTGTTACTGGAAATGTTTAATTTCGCTTCATTGCTTATATCGCCTATATTTTAATATTTTTTTTCGATAAAGTAATCATTGAACACTGCAGGAAGAGCATCAACCGGAACGTTGGAAGGTAGGCTGTAGGATTTGGCCATCCGTAGTGTATCTTTGGTGACATTAAGCAAGCGTTTTTTGTCTCTTTCGCACTCAAATACGCGGCTGAAGAGAAACTGCTTTCGTGCATCATTTCTTAGATAGTCTGCTAATTTTCACTGCTTTTTTATATATTTCACTCTTACAATTTTGTTTTGTCTCAGATTTGAGTTATACCGTTCGGTATTCGAACCAATTACCACTTTTTTGTGATTTCCGGGGCATGGCGATTTAGAGCGCTCTGAACTTCCGTGTAGTCATCAATAGTATTGGGAAGGTTATTCGCGGGTATTAACTTGCACTGAGCTTTATCCTGTCCAAAGTCACGAGTTTTAATGGAACGTAATTTCTGGTAAGTTCCTGTTTTTCTCAATAAATCCGGTGTGGGGGAATTCAAGTTGAATTCTATCATAAAATGGTATGATATATTCAAATCCCAGACATTTGCACTTAATATGTTTATTCCTTGGGTAGGTCAGACGGTTCTATCAAGTTCCGACGCATATTACATGTGACGTCATTACGTTAAAATCTCTCAGCTAAATTAAGTAAAGCGTATGGCGTCATTACGTCAAACTCTCGGTTTTATTGCTTGGTAAATGCGAAAGAGTCTGTCAAGTTTTGTCGCGAGTAAGGAGAACGACAATGGTACATGGCGTTATCACGTAAAATACGCATATAATTTGAACAAGATCTTGTGCATAATATCCTGCTAGGGGAAAGTCGTATCGACTTAAAATTCCATGTGTGGATTATTTGGGTCGTACGGACGGCTGTTTCAACTTTTGACGCGTGTAGTAAAATGAAGAAAGGCTTCATAACTTGAAAAAATAATCTATTGTTAAGCAAAATATCTTGATAGCGAAAGTCGGATTGTTTTCAAACTTGGTGTAGTTATTAATGCAGTTTTGTTTAAACTTAACTCGTACAGAAAATTAAGAAAGGAGTATGACGTCACCACCCCCTCCCCCCCCCCCCGCCTTCCCTATTTTGTCGGCTTCCGACCCGGGTAGACTGGTCATATAATATTAAGATTTTCGATGTTCACAAAACAGATGTAGACCTAACAAATGGTGTTTAAAGAGTACAGCAGCGGAATATACAGCGGAATATGCCGTTAGCAGCTTTTTTCGGTCGACATCGTTTAGGCATCAGAAAATGTTTTTAATCAACATATTTCCAACGTATTTTTGCAGATTACCTGACCAAAAAGAAAATAAAACGTTAGCTGAAATGACCAGTTGATAATAAAATATCAATGTTATAAATGAGCCTATTATAGACTAAGATCGAAAAGACTGTTTCACATCAAGAAACATCTGTCGGATAAGATCAGTCTAATTTATTACAGTCAAGTATTATGACACTAATACTGTTTGCTTACAAAGCAGAAAAAAGGTAAAAGAAACAGCAAATGCTATTAATATGACACTAAGTGGCGAATAAATTGAGCAAGTTGTGTATACTTATCGCCCACGCTGTATGTAGTTGTGTTACAAATGAAGCTGTTGGACCTCGAATTGCCTGTGTTCACGATGGCTGCCTTGCAGTACGGATGCTTTGTCTGCACTGTTTTATTTGCTACAGTGGCATGGGCTCAAAATGACGACACCCTTATCCCAGGGGCTAAGGGAAGTGACGTGGTGGAAGCGACCCTCACAAAGATAGATTCTTCTTGCACATTTCCTGATGACAAACTCTTGATGCGGCGTATATCTTATGTTGAATCGGATGATGGAGAAGATCCAGACACGTACAGAGATGGCTATCACGGGGGAATATGGCAGGTATTTATATGTATTGGTTTTTCCAAATTTTGAAATCTTAAGCCTTGAATTAGCTTTCTCCGGCGGCTTAATGTTAAGACTCATTTCAATTTAGCGATAAACTAGACCGTTTTCGCTAGTGACACTTGGGGCCATAAAACTAGGATTCTAAATATTTAAAATTTCAGAATTATTTTTAAAATCTTGTATAAAGTCATTCCGAATTGCCAGCTGCATCAAAAGTCTGCGTAACACAGTTTTTGACATGCTATATCCCAATAAACATCCTGATGTCGATAAAACGTCCATTCGAGGTTGCGTCAGTGATCCTGGCCAAAACGCAAAATCAAACCTAGGTAACACTTGACAAGCCTTTGGCTTGCAAGGGTTATATGAATTTGTGCGAGCAGCCGTTCGTCATTTTTTTCTTCTTCACAGTTTTCCGATTTTTTTGTGTCTTCTTCTCTGACACTCCCTACAAATTCTTCGACCTCGGAGATGCATATAAAATGCGCCGGCAATATCGGCAACATACGTCGCATATACGCATATTTTTTCCGTTTTGCTCATCGTTTATTAGTCGTTTATGCGCATATTTTCCGACGAATTGTTTTATGCATATATTCGACGTATATCCGACGTATTACCAACCGTCGGCTATACGTCGGTTATACGCTAATATTCCGATCCATTTCCGACGAACTTCCGATGATTTTTATGCATATAAAATGCGTATTTCCGAGGTTTTCCAACGCATTTCCGACCAAGTGACAATCGGAAAATATGCGTTTTTAGACGTATAAAAAATGCGTGTGCGAATTTGAAAAAAAAAATTGTTTCTAACCTTAACTGACCCATTGAACCCTTACCAACCATTCATAATTCACATATTCATACATACACCATAACATATTAATACACAACATAGCATATTTATATATTGCAACTGAACACTAGTACTTACTCGGGTTTGAACCAGGGACCTCTTGTATCCTAGGCGCGGAACATACCTCTACTCCAGGGAGGCTGTTGCTGCCTCGGCAGTGTAATTAAGTGGTCTAACGTTTCTATTTCGTCCCAAAAAGTTTACTTCTTACATTTTCGTTTTTTTTTATTACCGCTGGCGCTTTTAAATTTAGTTATTTGTATTGTCTTTTCCTCCTTTATGTTTGCTGAGCGATAGTTTATTGAGGCAAATGATAATTTTCAAGTATATTCATAATGCTCAACTATTGATTCTTCATAATGTCCCCTACAAAACGTCAATCGATAAATTTCCGACGTCGAATAAGCATCGGAAAATATGCGTTTTATAGACATATAAAAAATACGTATAATACACGTTGGCAATATCGGCATCTTTTTCCCGATGTATTTCCGACGTCGTTCATACATAGGAAAATATGCGTTTGATAGACGTATAAAATAATACGTATAATGTACGATTGCAATATCGACATCTTTTTTCCGATGTATTTCCGACGTCGTTTATACATAGGAAAATATGCGTTTTATAGACGTATAAAATAATAGGTATAATATACGATTGCAATATCGGTATCTTTTTTCCGATGTATTTCCAACGTCGTTTATACATAGGAAAATATGCGTTTTATAGACGTTTAAAAAAATACGTATAATACGCGTTAGCAATATCGGTATCTTTTTTCCGACGCATTTGCGATGCATATACGATGTTTCTAAAAATGCGTATATATTCCGCCGTATATCCGACGTATAAACTATGTTTCAAATCCGCTGCCAACGCTGCCGATGCAATTTAGAGATTAACGACGTCGTTTATGCGTCGGCAGTTTTGTAGAGACTATGGGCCCTAGGACCATGAAACTTGCGAAGAGCTTGATCTGAACATTTGCATTTTCGTCTTCGATTTCGGTTTCTGTGTTAAAATGCCATGTAAAAAGAATGTATTTTTTGCGAGTAAATGCGTAGCATTTAACCCCCTCCACAGAAAACACAGTTGCTCAGTGAGCTTTGTGCGAGCTCTCACTGCGTAAATAGATAACACGGCGTATGCCTGATCAGTCAATAAAACCCTAAGTCAACAAAGACCAAACACTACTCGGCTTATAAGACGTATTCAAGCTGAATCCCGGACAAAACGGCGACGGCCAAAACGGTGAAGACCAAAACGGCGACGGCCAAAACGGCAATGGCCAAAACGGCGACAAGTGCAACCCCGGACAAAACGGCGACGATGATTAATAATTTAATGTTGAAAATCAAAATACAAAGAATAGTGTTGCCTGATAAATCAATTCATTTCTACTTGAAGATAATTATAATCCGAACCAATATTTAAATTTTAAGGTAAAATAAAATGGGTAATTTAACACTTATTTTCTCATATATTCCTAATTGCAATTATACGATAATCCATCGTGGGAGGGGGGAGGGGGGGGGGTAAATAAGTACATTTTGAAAGACAATTGTAGTTAACGACTGTGCCCATAATCCGTTATTGCACGTGAATCCACACCAATAAAAGGCAAAATGCCTTTAAAACGACTTCGGATTATAAGCAATGAAAGACCGATGTTTTAATCGCCTTAATGAGCTAATCCTTATCTGTATTGGTTATGTGAAATGCTGTTATTATATACGAATCCACACCAATGAAAGGTAAGATTAAATTTGTTTTTACCTGAGAAAATAATTTTCAGTTTTACCTGAGAAAAGGTAAGTGAGTAAATCATTCCTTGAGCAACTCAACAACATTGTATAAATGGGACGATTTTTCTATGAATTTCATCAGTTAGAAACTACTGTTCAACAGTAAAAGATAATCAACAAGAGATATGGAATTTGAAACGTTTGAAACGAATAAACGTTGTTACTTTTTGTTTCTTTTTACAAAGCATAAACTTAAAAAAAAACTCCTTCGCCGTTTTGTCCGGGATTGCACTTGTCGCCGTTTTGGCCGTCGCCGTTTTGGTCTACTCCGTTATGACCGTCGCCGTTTTGGCCGTCGCCGTTATGTCCGGATACCATTCAAGCTGTGTTGTTTGCAATATATTATTCAAGAAATAACCCATTGAAGGAAGTATTTTTGCGTTTTAATTTTTGTCAAGTGTTTAACATTTCGCTAGCGAAATGAGGTTCTAGTTGTAAGTTGGTTTTGGATGCTGGCGACCAAAGACCAATGCCTTTGACACAGCATTGAATAGACGTTGGATAAACAACTATGAGCAAAAAAACACTATCGCAAGATTAAATCTGGTTGTTATCTGGTTATGATTTCCGAAAATCGACGATTTATGCAGACATCGAAAATTCGGCGTCGTAAAGAAATTTAGACATCGAAAACCCGCAGTTGATGAAACGTCAAAATGTTTAAGTCATAATAACGTCATAAACATAACTGTTACGTCATATTATAACATTGTTGCAACAAATGGACAGATCAGTCTTCGCGTATAGGAAAGCTTAATTATTTTTTTGGGCAATGCATGGGATCCGAAAGGCAAAATGAAATAAACAAAAGAAGTATAGAATTCGACTTTATAAAAACCTTTTAACCTCTTGAAAATAAAGCCAATAATAATAATAATAATAATAATAATAATAATAATAATAATAATAATAATAATAATAATAATAATAATAATAATAATAATAATAAGTAAATAAATAATACAAATAAATAAACGACAAAGGGAAGATAGCTGGCAAACCAAATATTCATAACTTTCACTCATTAAATGAATTTTGTAATGTGGATACAACGTAAATCCAGTGTTGAGCTGAGATATTTGCTGCTCAGCCTGGAGGCAAGAAACAAAGTACACACATGCAATGTTTGCTAACTTATTGTGCAGAGGTCAATCTGCTGCATTCTTAGCTAGCGTAGCCTTATATATGCGGGCTTCGGTGGCCAAATTTCACTGTGTATTTTTAACAATGACAAGCCTTTGGTTTGCAAGAGTTATATGAATTTGTGCGAGCAGCCGTTCGTCCTTTTTTCTCTTCTTCTTGACAGTTTTTCCGATTTTTTGTGTCTTCTTCTTCTCTGACACTGCGAGCCCTAGGACCATGAAACTTGGGACTTATGAAGAGCTTGATCTGAACGTGTGCATGACACTTTTTATTTTCGTCTTCGATTTCGTTTTCTTTGTTAAAACGCCATGTGAAAAGAGTGCATTTTTGCACGTAAATGCGGAGCATTTAACATACAGCACAGAACACCACACAGTTTGTGTGAGCTCTCACTGGGTAAATAGATAACACAGCGTATACCTGACCAGCCAATGGTCCTATGTTTTAGAATATTATAAGCCGCAACATACTTGCATAAAACACTGTATACATGTTGTAAAATACTTTATATTATTCAAGAAATAATCCATGGAAGAAAGTATTTTTGCGTTTTAAAGAGAAATGCGGGTATCTCACCTACATTTATGCAGACATTTCCTTCATACTTTCACAGTTTAATGCTTTGAGGGCATACATTCCAAAATTCAAAAGAAAAAGGGGGAGGGTCAACGATGTTATAAGAAAGATAAAGACACTGAAAGGTTGCGTACTTTTACTGTAGAAACCATTGGGAAAAACCAAGAAATTTCAATCAAAATGCAAAATTCACACACAATCACAATTGATAATTGCTTCATTTTTTTCCTTGTTTGAAGAACACGTCATACGAAATGTTTTAAGCAAATAAAAATATATGTCAAGGTATCAAATCGGAGAACTATACAATCTTTTTGACAAAATCCCATTGACTCAATGGATAGATGGTGAAAACAGTGTATTATAATTTCAATGGACAATATATCAACACAGGCCCTTCTAGGAACAAAATATCAATACAGACCATTTTTGGACAGGGCCCTATTTGTCTTCGAAAAGAATGTTTTTATCTAGACGGATTTAGTAGTTAGTTATATTGTGTAAACATGGATTCAAACTCAGCGACATTCAATGTAATACTCATTTCGATCGCTAGATGGCGCAGAGATACCCACATTTCCCGTTAAGCCAATAATAAATGTATGTTACGGTATCAATAAGAGAATTATACAATCTTTTTGACAAAATCCCATTGATTCAATGGATAAATGGTGAAAACAGTGTAATATGATTTTAATGGACAATATATCAACACAGGCCCTTCTAGGAACAAAATATCAATAAAGACCATTTCTGGACATGACTCTATTTGTCTTTGAAAAGAATTTTTCGATCTAGACAGTAGTTATTTATACTGTGTAAACATGGATTCAAACCCAGCGATATTCAATGTAATGCACATTTCGGTCGCTAGATGGCGCAGAGATATCCGCATTTCCCTTTAATTTTTGTCAAGTGTTTAACATTTTGCTAGCGAAATGCGGTTCTAGTTTTTGTCTTTGAGAGGCTATTCAGTGGCACTACTGATCTTTTTTAACACTAGTATGCATTTTGCTAAAGAACTGTGAATATGCTTGGCAAAATCAGGTTCGACTATTTTTGTGAATGGTTCCTGTAGGCGGACTTTATATTTTGATGTCGACTCTGAGCAGTTATTTTAGGTCACTGTTTTGAAGTTCAAATTCTTTTTTTTTTGCTTGTCGTCGATGTGACATGTTATTGATTTATCCAGTCGCTGGAGCATCTTGTTCCAAGCACAGTTCCAGTTTCTTCTGCAAGACTGACAAATTTCGTTAATGTCTGCATTTACATTATTACGCTGTTCACACTTTTAGCTGTTTTCCGGTGGGACATTTGCCGGTCTAGCACATTTGCGCTGTGCCATATTATTATAAACAAACATGGCGTCCATAACCCACCTATATATTTTTATGGACGATAGATGGTTTGCATTCGAACATGATGAAACCCAGATGGTTACTGTGACGATATATCGATTACAACGTAATTTCGAATGCATCATGACGGAATTTTGTTACTTTTTTAAATAGAACATCATTTTTATTATCCTTTTTAGTGCTATGGGGAAATCAAAAGATTTAACAACACAGGTTAAAGAAATAATCATTATGAAATATTTCGAGGGTGCAAAATGCTTAAAAATTGCTAAAGATTTAAAATTAAATAGGTGTTCAGTGTATGCAGTGTTAAAAAGGTTTAAATAAAGAGGAAATACAGAAAATAAGAAAAGAACTGGAACTGGAAGAAAAACTTGATATCAGAGGTGAACGAAAATTATTAAGGCTGGTGGAAACAAACAGATCGCTACCAGTTGAAGAAGTTGCCAGTAAATTTAACCAAAGTAGTCACCGTCGTTTATCTACACGAACAATTCAGAGATATCTACACAAAAATAAGTATCACAGAAAAGTTGTTAGGAAGAACATTCGAATTACAGACTTGAATAGAAAAAGGCGTTTATCCTGGGCCAGGGGAAAGCGATATTGGAAAGTCCAGGGACAGTAAAGAAAAGTGATATTCTCTGATGAATGTAAAGACGCCGTCCTGTTAATGCGAAGGCTTCAAACCAAGGGTGGATGTCATGATTTGGGGGTATATTTCTTGGCACGGTGTAGGTACTCTTGCCGTTGTTAATGGAAATATAAATGCAGAAAAGTATGTAGAAATTATTGACAATAACCTTTGGCCTGTCGTCGCTCGGCATTTTCCAGAAAATAACTTTATTTTTTAGGACGACAACGCAACAGTTCATCGCGCAAGATCAGTTCAAAATTATAAACACGAAAACGCTATACCCGGAATTCTTTTGCCTACTCAATCTCCTGATGCTAATATTATTAAAAACTGTTGGTTGTATGTGAAAAATAGTTCAAGTAAGCCATTGAACCTCATAAAAACTGTAGAAGACCTGGAAGCTGAAATTCGCGATATGTGGCAGGGAGTCCCATTAGTTCTTATTAAAAGTTTGTACAACTCTTTGCCGAAATGAATGTTGAAAATTATAACAGCAAAGGGTTTTATTACCAAGTACTGAGGTAAGATTTTATGTTTTAAATTGTCCATGAACAATGATTTTTAAATTCAAAACGTGCGTTTCAACGTTATTGCGAACGTCACCGCCATGTTTGTTTATAATATTATGGCACACCGCTGTAGTTGCATATGAAATATTAATGAATTTCTAAAAAATAATGAAGTGGGCCAAGTGTAATTTTTGAAGACAATACATTGAATCATCGCAAGTTTATTTAAGTAAATCACTGAAATCACAAAAGTATAATAGCGAAGATAAATTTTTCATCGTTTGAAAAGATATTTTAGAATAGAAAAATCCGAAGGTCAGCAAAAATGTATAAAATCATGAAATATTAAAATAAGATGTAAATGTATCTCGACAAGAAGAATTGCCGGTGCCGTGTTGTCCAATATTTCATTCGGGGTTGTTGCACCGGGCCCTTTTGTCCGGGTCTTTAAGTCTATATATATATATATATATATATATATATATATATATATATATATATATATATATATATATATATATATATATATATATATATATATATATATATATATATATATATATATGAATATCGTCTATGACGTGAAAGTCGACTAGGTCACTTAAAGTTTAAAGCACCAATATGATTTTCTAAATAAAACATCTTCAAAAGGAACTCTCTGCATGTGTTCTAAGTCTACGAATCTCTGATTGGGTTAAATTTAATTTTATATATATATACATATATATATATATGTATATATATATATATATATATATATATATATATATATATATATATATATATATATATATATATATGAATTTCTTACCGAATAGAATATAAATACACATAATTAAAATTTTTCCAAAACAACAGAATATCAGTGTAACTGGTATATATACATAAATTTCTAAATGTGCAGTATGAATTTCTTACCAAATGAAATATAAATACACATAACATGAATTCTTCCAATTCTCCGAACTTTTTTCCTTGTGTCTTGCTGCTTTGTTAATGTTATATTTTTGCCTCTCACTTTCAACATTCGAAACAGAACAAAACAGTTTACTCAAGCATTTATGATTAACGACGTAACTGTTTGATGTGATAAAGGATTTACGGAGTAGTTATTCTTTGCATGAAAGTTTTCAGACATCGTCAAAAAATAAAAAAAAGGTTCATTTGTTATATAAAAATATCCGACATCCTCATTAAATACTTGAAGATTGCGGATTGATGCTGCATATGTAGGCAGATTAAGAGAGTTTTGGATTATTATGCTTTAAAGCATAATATTAATAAAAACTATAAGATCAATAACAAATAAGTGATGGTGATAAATAAGATTTTCGCTTCCAGGAGTACAGTTAACTGCACAGTTAACAGTTGTGAATACCGGGGAAGGGGGGTCCTACAACCGGTGGTAATGCCCGTTAACCCTCGCCTTCGGATAAGATAACATTGGAATTGGCGTTGAATGAAAACATGCACGTGTTTGTGTGTGTGTGTGTGTGTGTGTGTGTGTGTGTGTGTGTGTGTGTGTGTGTGTGTGTGTGTGTGTATTTCATAGCTAGAAGAAATTAGAGGATGCATGTATGTAAAAAATTTCTCTCTCACGAATGAATGTTTTGCCAATAGGATTTAAATAACAGTAACGATTTATTGGGTGAACAACTGACTAAAATGAGTATTGATAAAGCCTTATCACAGAAATATACACCACTTACCACTTTAAGTGTAAAAATGAAGCAACTTAAAACTATGACGGTGACACTTCTATAAATTTAAACATGCGAAAATGTATTCCTTTAGTCTTTTAATAGTGTTACCGGTTAATTTGAAACGATTCCAATGATTGGAAAGGCTGTATTTTATTACTAAACTTGGGCTAAATTATAAATAAATCCAATTTATCATGCTTCTTTTTAAGGTAGATGAAGCTTTTTTTATTGCCACGAAAAGTAACGAGGCAATGGCTGAATTGCTCGAGTACATTTACGACATACAGGAGAACTTCGGTATTGACTGGCGGTCAGTTATCTGGGAAGACCTTCGAATGCCTCTCTATTCCGCCTTAGGTGCAAGACTATATATTGAATGGACGGTAATTACTTCACTCGTCATATCATGGTTTAACAAATTATCAATAAACCATCCAAAACATGGGAAAAGAGTAAATTGTTGTGTAATGGAATTTGAATAAAGTTCTTCATATGACAGATGATTAAACATGTTTTAGTTTATTTGCAAGCTTTTATGTTATAAATATAATACATTTTAAAAAATTAATCAGCGCTAATGCTACAAATTCGACATGAGATTTGCTTTCTTCTTAAGAAAAAGTTGCAAATTCGACATGAGATTTACTTTCTTGTTAAGAAAAAGTTGCTTCCATTGTAATTGTTACTAAACAATTTTCAGTGAAACACTTGAAACATTTTGAAGGATTAAATCGGTAAACAACAGTAAGGGTTGTAAATTGTGTGGTGTATAGCCATTTCTTCCTCCACTTTTCCATGCTATCATTTTAACTTTATTATGCGAAAAGAAATGCAGTGGAGCAGGATTAAAATATAAATGAAACTATCTATAGAGAAGATTGCTCGTTCAAGAATAATGCAAATGACTTTGCAGAAGCGTGTGTTTAAGTATAATCTTTTAATATCAATTTGTTGCTGGTTGCAATGTGGCTTAGTGGTAAAAAGTCAATATTTGTGTTGTGTATTAAAAGCTTAAATATATTTTTGAATGGGCACCTTATATGATAGTGGTAAAAAGTAAATGTTTGTGTTGTGTATTAATAGCTTAAATAATATTTGAATGGGCACCTTATATGATTATCTATTACAGTCAAGATTTGATTCATCTGGTATTCCGCGTGATATTGAAGGTCAAGCAGACTTTTGGAAGCAATATTACAGAACAGATGGTGATACGGACTACTTTATAGAAAAAAGCGAAGAATTGGAAGATGGCTGCACAAAGAGTAATGGAGTGGACATGGTGTTCATACTTGACAGTAGTGGTTCTATTGGACCCCAAAACTTTAATACTATGAAAGAATTTGTGAAAGACGTAGTGAATGGTTTTGAAATAGGACCGGTAAGTTAAGCTGTTTCCAGAAGCGTTGGGTCACTGTACTTGGGTACTAGCGTTTCTAACTATCAAAGAAATTACCTTACTCTTAAGTACGTTCACTTATTTTGTCGCTGCAAAACAAATTTTCGTTATATTTCAAAAGATGGCACTCAATTATCTACAAAAAGAAAAACATAAAATAATTTTTTAAAATTAATTATCTGATCCAGATCGTTATCTTGGATAGTTTCATTAGGCTGTTTTTGAGACAATTAAATTAAGAGAGTAAGAAAGCAAGCTCTATGCCATTGCCAATTCATTAGCTGGGGTGCGGCAGTATTCAAATAATATTCAGATTTGTGAATACAATATCGAGTAGTAGCCCTGTATAAATTGCGATACTCTGACACATAAAAAACCTATGCCGTACATCAATGCACTCATTTTTAACAAGATTATTTTTGTTCTAGCTGCTCATCTATCACACTTTTTTAAAGTTTTGCTGACACTTTTAAGATCATGTTTAACAACAATTATTAATTGATGGTTATTATTGGTTGTATTTTTAACCAGGACAAGGAAAAGACTCAAGTTGGACTGATAACCTATAGCACAACTGTTCGCAGAGAATTTGATCTCAATACTTATTCAACAAAAGCAGAAGTTTTACAGGCTGTGGATGAGGTTGCTTACGTGGTACTGTGGCGTTAGCTACTTTATGCTTGCAATTTTACAATGACGATAAAGCTCAATTAAACAAAACTAAATGACATAAATTAATGTAAAAAATAATGCATATAAGCATGTATTGAACCGCTCTTGAACTTGCATGTTTGCGCCAGTTTTTGTTCAAAACATTGATTTTTGTTATTCGCTTGCTGTATGATTAAAGATTTAGTTTGTATTTGTGAGCTGGCTTATTATCTGTTCTTCATATGTGTAGGATGGTTGGACCTATACACACTTAGCATTGGATGAGATGACATTTGAATCGTTTACTAATGAGAATGGTGCTCGCGATACTACAGAAGGGCATGCCAGAGTTGGCATCATTTTAACAGATGGTCAGTCGAACAACCCTCCAGCGACAGTGATGGCTGCAATGCGTGCGCATGACCACGATATAACTATGTTTGCTGTTGGTGAGATGTCATTTATTTCTTTTCAAGTTGAATTTGTATTGTTTAACAGACAAGTCAAACGTCATTACTGCTGAAATATTAAAATGATATTCTAAATGATGGTATACTTTTAACTGACATGTAGGAATTACATTTTTGAAGCCAGGATGTTGCTCGTAGTTCACAGAAGACATTGATACAATATACAATATCGATACAACATCGATAAAATATACGGATATAGCTTTTTCATCCACTTCAACCACCCTTCCTCGGAAAAACTGTTTTCGTACAAAGTAACAAGTTTTAAAATGCACTCTCTAGTGCAAAGAAAATAGATTAAATAATACCTCTTAAAACAGGTATAGGAGACGATGTTGATTTGAATGAGCTTGAAGCAATTGCAAGTGAACCAACATGTTTACATTTGTTTTTACTCACGGGCTTTGAAGAAGTTGAATCGCTCAAATACCAAATTGAAAAAGGCGCTTGCGAAGGTAAGATACTCTATAAAAGAAAATACTGTCTTCTCATTATTTTCAAGTCAAACAGTCGAATATATTAACACTTTTGCCTTTTTGTGGTCCATAAATTGAACGGTTTTTGATTCCAGTTTAAAAATAACATAAACAAAGATACGAGAGATTGGAGCTAATGTTTAATTTTATTTGTAACAAATAGTAACATCTTTTGTAACGTATAGTTTTCAATGTGTACAACCCCTCTGGCAAATTAAAAAATAACAGAGGAACTCCTGGAGACTGTAGCTGCTAATCTGAAAAAGTGTCACAGAGCAAGTCTTCATGGTCTATGTTAAAAGTTGTCTGAATTCTGAGGGTGCTAATAATAGGGGTGATACACAACTATATTAAGAAAAGCACTCTTTTTCCGGGAGTATGATATAGCGCTTTTCCATTTCGAAAACAATTCTTAGGATTCAAATTAAATTTAAAATATTTTTAATTGAATTTACTGCTGATGTCTTAAATTAATTTATCTATTTTATTTTAGCTCCAATCATTATAAACCCTGGACAAAATGGCACAGATACAGAAGGAAAAGTACCGGCAGATGGCAACCAGAACTGTAAAGTGCGTGTACCGGCAGAGGGGGTCACTATCAAGGTTAGGTGCTCAAGAACCCTGGCGTTTAACTAAGATGACTTGAGTGAAACATGGACTATCATAACTCATAACTAAAAACGTGTAAGAGTATGGCCAGGTCACAAGCTCTCTCTTACATGTGCTGTAAATGTTACAACTGAAGCAAAATGTAAAGAAACTGAATAATCACTTTTACCCATATATTTCAGATTGAAGTTACAAAGGGAGGGGTAAGCTACTACACATCGGAAATTACTTACCCCAGTGAGGCCTTCCATGAACATATGGTGTCAGGGAGTGAACAGAAGATGGCTGTTATGTTTATACCACAACCTCCAACTCAGGATGAAGAGGAAATTGTGTATTGTAATCTTAAAGGAAGGAATGACACCGAGAGTGACATTATTGTAGGAATCCGACCAGGCGGTAAATTATCAATGACTATTTAGACCAAAGGAGAAATAAACCGAATTTTTTTATAAAAAGCAAATTCGAATACCTTGTTTCATTTTTGAATAGCTAGATAAATGATTGATAAAGTCATCGTGACAGGTAATGCGTGAGTATTTTACAGATAAAGATTGGTGCCGCTCTGAACCCTGCCAAAATGGCGGGTCTTGTGTTGATCTTGGTGACACAGGCTATGAATGCGAGTGTGCCGACGGTTTCCAAGGCCAGAATTGTGAATCAGGTGAGAAGTCGAAATGTTGTCAACTGAACTAAATAAGGCATATATTTACCATCTGGTTAAATTACGTAATAACTATTATGAACAATCAGTTGTGTGATTTTAAAAATGCGATTTCCATGTAGGATGAACATATGTTGGAAACAGTCTACGTAGAATTTTCAGATTTTTTACCATCCTGGTAAGCTAACTTGTTCACAAATTGACCGTAATATAAGGGTATGCTAGCCCTGATTGCATAGCACTGTATTCACAATCCTGATAGTACTTATGGGTAAATGATCAAACATACCTTAGTCACAGTAAAGTAAAGCACATAATAACAAATCGTAACCATATGTTGAACTTTAGCTTAAATTAAATTATACCACAGATTATTCGATAATTTTGACACCATCCGATTTGAGGTGTGGGGATATGGAATGCCGTTTTAACATTTAATGTTTCTTTTTGATATCAAAATATAATTAAAGATATCAAGAAATCAATGTAGATCTCAATAATTTATATTTTGCTATCATTAATTGAATTTTAGATGGTAAAAATTTATTTTTGAGATAAAAAAACCAAATTTACAAGCTTAAAAAATCTTAGGGGAGACACACATTTACATAAAATATAACGAATCGTCAATTAAATTTTGGAGATGAAAACTTGAATTATTGAGATCAATAATAACAACACAATTTTTGATTTCAAGAATTGCTTCTTTTTTGTAAAGTAAAAAATTTAAAGAAAGATTCTGTATACAAGGATCAGTCATTATTAATTTACAGATGTGTACTTCTGAATTTTTTATTTAAAGAAATAGACTGATATTTTGATATCAAAAATAAATTTTTGAGATAAACAAAACATTTGCAGATTTTAAAATACAAATTAAAAAGTTTCATTCTGAGATACTGATATCTGAAATAAATTCTTGATATCAATAAAAGAAAAATGAATTATTGACCTCAAAATTGGTATTTTGCTCTCAAATATTTCATTTTTGCTATCAAAAAATTCAATTTTAGATATCATTAATTCTTGATGATATTTATTGACATTTAGAGATATCAATAATACAATTACAGATAGCAAAAATTAATTCTTGATCTCATAATATGGATCTTTTAGATCAAAAATTAATTCTTGATATCAAGAAATCAATTTTTGAGATGAAAAATTAATTCTTGATATCAATAATTCCCTAATAAATGTGAAAATGGCGTTACATATGGGGATACATACAAAGCATTGCATTGTAAAATGCTTAACCAAGCAAGTTAGTATTAGTATATATTATTTTGTGCATTTAAGACTGCAAATTTTTTCTGTTAAGCTAATCCTGCAAATCTATGGTACGAAAATAGCAGTAAATTTACCAACAACGTCGGATTAAATGATATTATGACTTCTTTTAATATAGAAATTGACGTATGTTCAAGCAACCCTTGTGCGAATGGAGAGTGTACAAGTGACGGCGATGCTTACCAGTGCGTCTGTGAAGAAGGATGGACAGGCACAAACTGCGATGAGGGTATGCGTTAAAAATCGCAAACTAAAAAAGTGGGCTCAAGGTCCGGGATTCAAACCAGATCGGAGTTTGAAAACAGAGCATTAACTTCTACTCTAATTTTGCTCCACCTGGGTGAATGTCACTAGATTAGATCCCATTGAGTCTGTTCCTCAGAAAAGATTATTACGTTTCTTGAAATGAATGTGTAATTTAGAATGAAGGCTTTTCCGCTTTGTATCCTCGCCTAATTACAAAGATCAGGTACGGTTGCAAACGAAAACATATTTCTCAAAGGCGAAATATTAAACACTTGAACAAAAAAAAAATAGTATTTTTTAATTCTTTCACATTTCAAGTAGAATTTTAAACTTTTCAGCCTGATTTTGATTTGCTTTTTATTTACGGACAAAACATTTTTTTCAGATTCAAAAACCTTTCTAAGAATCTTTTTTGTCAGTTCGAAACCTTTCTAGAAAAAAATACTTTGTTACTTACTCTATGAAACGGCATCCCCGCCCCCAACACTCACCAAGAATAGTGTATAACTGTTGGAGCTGTTAATTTTTATGAGCATTCAGCATATTTGAAATAAAAATGTAAAATTTTGCATCCACGTGTCAATGCCGTTTTAACATTTAATGCGTATTTTTCATATCAAAATATAATTAACGATATCAAGAAATCAATGTAGATCTCAATAATTTGTATTTTGCTATCATTAATTGAATTTTAGATGGCAAAAGCTAATTTTTGAGATATAACCAAATTTACAAGCTTAAAAAATTTTAGGGGAGACACACATTTACATAAAGTTTAACGAATCGTCAATTAAATTTTGGAGATGAAAACTTGAATTATTGAGCTCAATAATAAAAACAAAATTTTTGATCTGAAGAATTGCTTCTTTTTTATACAGTAAAAAATTTAAAGAAAGATTCTGTATACAAGGATCAGTCATTAGTAATTTACAGATGTGTACTTCTGAATTTTTTATTTAAAGAAATAGACTGATATTTTGATATCAAAAATAAATTTTTGAGATAAAAAAATCATTTGCAGATTTCAAAATACAGATTAAAAGTTTCATTCTGAGATAACGATATCTGAAATAAATTCTTGATATCAATAAATGGAAAATGAATTATTGAGCTCAAAATTGATATTTTGCTCTCAAATATTTCATTTTTGCTATCAAGAATTGAATTTTTGATTACAAAAATTCAATTTCAGATATCATTAAATCATTTTAGAAATCAATCAGTATTTCTTGATATCTCTAAATATTTATTGATATCAAAAATTATTTTTTTAGATCAAGAGTACATTTAGAGATATAAAATATACAATTACAGATAGCAAAAATTAATTCTTGATCTCAAAATATGGATCTTTTAGATCAAAAATTAATTCTTGATATCAAGAAATCAATTTTTGAGATGAAAAATTAATTCTTGATATCAATAATTCCCTAATAAATGTGAAAATGGCGTTACATATGGGGATACATACAAAGCATTGCATTGTAAAATGCTTAACCAAGCAAGTTAGTATTAGTATATATTATTTTGTGCATTTAAGACTGCAAATTTTTTCTGTTAAGCTAATCCTGCAAATCTATGGTACGAAAATAGCAGTAAATTTACCAACAACGTCGGATTAAATGATATTATGACTTCTTTTAATATAGAAATTGACGTATGTTCAAGCAACCCTTGTGCGAATGGAGAGTGTACAAGTGACGGCGATGCTTACCAGTGCGTCTGTGAAGAAGGATGGACAGGCACACACTGCGATGAGGGTATGTGTTAAAAATCGCAAACTAAAAAAAGAAAGTATTTATGACGCTTGGTTTAGTTAGAGCGCTGCCCAGGTAGGCTCAAGGTCCGGGATTCGAATCAGATCGAAGTTTGTAAACTACAAAAGACCAGAAAGCTCATTTCCTTCCAAGAAATTTTCACATCACTTCGATAGAAATTCTTGGAACTACCAAGAAATTCTCACCTCACTTCGGAAGAACTTCCAAGAACTTCCAAGAATTTCCATTGAAATTCCAAGAAGTTCTCACCTTAGTACGGAAGAACTTCTGAGAATTTCCAAGGAAATTCTTGGAACTTCCAAGAAGTTCTCACCTCACTTCGGAAGAACTTCCGAGAGCTTCCAAGAATTTCCATGGAAATTCCAAGAAGTTCTCACCTTAGTACGGAAGAATTTCTGAGAATTTGCAAGGAAATTCTTGGAACTTCCAAGAAGTTCTCACCTCACTTCGGAAGAACTTCCGAGAACTTCCAAGAATTTCCATGGAAATTCCAAGAAGTTCTCAACTTAGCAAACTTGACTACGTTTCCAGGAGTACCTCTATCCCCCATGGGCGATATGGTGTGTGTAAGGCTGTTGCGTGTTGACCATGCAAAATTTAAAAGTTGAAGGATAGGTAGACGTAGTGTCTAACATTTAAATGAATCAATCCATTAACCAGTAGGCGTGAGACTCCCGTATATCCAGTGCCGATTTTCAAAAGTCCACCATTTTGTCAATTTTTCCGATCCGGAAAATTCTTGGTCACTGCACTGCGAAAGGGACCAGAGAAGCCGTGTACAGAATTTGAAACGGATCCATCCATTAATGTAGCCTGTAGGCGCGTGAGACTGAAGCGTGACAGACGGACAGACGGACGGACAGACCGAAAAGTTAAAACTATATCCCCCCGTTCCACGGCGGATAATTTATTTTATTTGGTGAATCGCGAAAAACTGGACAAATTGCACCGCTTTTAAATTTGTTGTTAGCCAATTTGGAAATTGTTTTTCTCTAGCGATTTTGATCAGATACCTTTCAAATTTTCTATGACGGTTTTACAAACGACGATTTAATGAAAGGTTATGCAACTAGGCGATTCGCTAAAATTTGGACAAATTGGCTTGAACCATATTTCAAATTAGCGCCATTTGTCCAAAATTTCAACGAATCGCCCAGTTACACAACCTTTCATTAAATCGTCGTTTGCAAAACCGTCATAGAAAATTTGAGAGGTATCTGGTCAAATTCGCTGGAGAAAAACAATTGCGAAAATGGCTAGAAAAATTTAAAAGCGCCGCCATTTGTCCAATTTCCGCGAATCACCACATAAAATAAATTTGCTAAGTTGAGAACTTCTTGGAATTTCCATGGAAATTCTTGGAAGTTCTCGGAAGTTCTTCCGAAGTGAGGTGAGAACGTCTTGGAAGTTCCAAGAATTTCCTTGGAAATTCTCAGAAGTTCTTCCGTACTAAGGTGAGAACTTCTTGGAATTTCCATGGAAATTCTTGGAAGCTCTCGGAAATTCTTCCGAAGTGAGGTGAGAACTTCTTGGAAGTTCCAAGAATTTCCTTGGAAATTCTCAGAAGTTCTTCCGTACTAAGGTGAGAACTTCTTGGAATTTCCATGGAAATTCTTGGAAGTTCTTGGAAGTTCTTCCGAAGTGAGGTGAGAACTTCTTGGAAGTTCCGAGGATTGCCTTGGAAATTCTCAAAAGTTCTTCCGTACTAAGGTGAGAACTTCTTGGAATTTCCATGGAAATACTTGGAAGTTCTTGGAAGTTCTTCCGAAGTGAGGTGAGAACTTCTTGGAAGTTCCAAGAATTTCCATCGAAGTGATGTGGAAATTTCTTGGAAGGAAATGAGCGTTCTGGTCTTTCGTAGCAGAGTAAGGTGGGGCAAGAGGCCCCCCTTAAGCGCGATTTGCTATAAAATTTTATTGAGTTGAGATATGTTCCTTATCTTTTGGTTGCTGTTCAACCTCAAATCCCTCTACCTCCACAATAGTGAATCAGTTATTAATACTTTTTACTTTTCATGAAAAACTGAATAAAAAATTTTGGCCCTTAGTGGGCCTTTTGCCCCATACCTGGGGCAAAAGGCCCACAGGTGCCCCCTGAAGGGTACAATGTGAATATCATCTCAAAAAATTACTATCGCCTATCATCGGTTACACTCTGTTATGTTTTTAGAAACAGCAAGGCCACTTATTAATTTCATGATATTACCCTAAAATCTGTAACCTATAAAAACTTCTATGGCTTCCCAAATAATTCTGAATCTTATGAAATTGACCCCCTAAAATTAAATAATGTCTTTACTTGCAACATTGTGTCACTATTGTGGTTTTATTTAGATTACATGTGCTTTCGTCATGTGGCGCTTCTATCAGTTTTGATTTTGAGTGAAAAAAGTAACACATTTCAAAATAACGTTGAGTGGGCCTTTAACCCCGCATGGGCGTCTTGCCCCACCTTACTCTAAACAGAGCATTAGCATCTACACTAATTTTGCTCCACCTGGGTGAATGTCACTAGATTAGATCCCATTCAGTCTGTCTCTCAGAAAAGATTATTACGTTTCAATGAAATGAATGTGTAATTTAGGATGAATGCTTTTCCGCTATGTATCCTCGACTAATTACAAAGATCAGGTACGGTTGCAAACGAAAACATATTTCTCAAAGGCGAAATATTAAACACTTGACCAAAAAATAGTATTTTTTAATTCTTTCACATTTCAAGTAGAATTTTAAAACTTTTCAGCCTGATTTTGATTTGCTTTTTATTTACGGACAAAACATTTTTTTCAGATTCCAAAACCTTTCTAAGAATCTTTTTTGTCAGTTCGAAACCTTTCTAGAAAAAAATACTTTGTTACTTACACTATGAAACGGCATCCCCGCCCCCAACACTCACCAAGAATAGTGTATAACTGCTGGAGCTGTTAATTTTTATGAGCATTCAGTGTATTTGAAATAATCGCGTAAAATTTTGCATCCACGTGTCAATGCCGTTTTAACATTTAATGCGTATTTTTCATATCAAAATATAATTAAAGATATCAAGAAATCAATGTAGATCTCAATAATTTATATTTTGCTATCAATAATTGAATTTTAGATGGCAAAAAATTATTTTTGAGATCAAAAAATCAAATTTACAAACTTAAAACATCTTCAGGGAGACACACATTTACATAAAATTTGACGAATCGTCAATTAAATTTTGGAGATGAAAACTTGAATTATTGAGATCAATAATAACAACACAATATTTGATCTCAAGGATTGCTTCTTTTTTGTACAGTAAAAAAAATTAAAGAAAGATTCTGTATACAAGGACCAGTCATTTTTAATTTACAGATGTGTACTACTGAATTTTTATTTAAAAAATCAATTTTTGAATCAAAAAATCATTTGCAGATTTCAAAATACAAGTTAAAAAGTCTCCTTCTGAAATAAATTCTTGATATCAATAAAAGGAAAATGAATTACTGAGCTCAAAATTGATATTTTGCTCTCAAATATTTCATTTTTGCTATCAAGAATTGAATTTTTGATCTCAAAAAATCAATTTTAGATATCATTAAATCATTTTTTATATCAATAAATATTCCTTGATATCTCTAAATATTCATTGATATCAAAAATTATTTTTTGAGATCAATAATACGTTTCGAGATATAAAAAATACAATTACAGACAGCAAAAATTAATTCTTGATATCAAAATATGGATTTTTTGTTATCAATTAATTTTTGATATCAAAAAATCAATTTTTGAGATCAAAAATTAATTCTTGATATCAATAATTCCGTTTTTTTTTTTGCTATTCGTTTTGATCATGAAAATAAAAACAAAGGCGAAAAGAAAATGCGACGTCCACAACTTCAGATCAGTACTACTTACATACAAATTTGAGGTATGGTCAGAGAAGTAGTAAAAACAAAATAACGGACCAGTAAAGGAAAACAGGTCGGAAACATTGGCCCCGTGCAACTCCTATACACTCTTTGCAAGTCTTCGACTTGCAAAATGTTGATAATATATGTCGAAAGAACATGCATTTTTATGACATTGTTTATTTTCTTAAATAAACTGCTATGCGTGAATCAGACACATATTTATACATTTTCAAAGAATTTTTTAGATGAATGTTCAAGCAATCCATGAGGGAATCGAAAGTGGTTTAATCTAGCTTTAGTGCATACTTTTCCTCTCTCAGATTTATTCAGGATTAGTTAAGCAAACCCGCAGTATGAAAATATGATTAATTTCTGAGCAATGCCACATTACATGACACTGTGATTTCTTTTTATGTAGAAATTGACGCGTGTTCAAGCAACCCGTGTGCGAATGGAGAGTGTACAAGTGACGGCGATGCTTACGAATGCGTCTGTGAAGAAGGGTGGACAGGCACGCACTGCGACAAGGGTATGTGTTAAACTGATACGTTGAAATCTGAAAGTGACAGAAGGGTGCAGGTGTGACGCTTGGTTTACCTAGTTAGAGTCCGGACACGCATTGTGACCAAATGGTACGCCAGTCCCCCCCCCCCCTTCCCGGGGGGATTAGGGTGCGGCCCTAGTAAACTGAAGGTCTGGCGTTCGAACCCAATTCGGGTTAGTAAACAGGGGATTGACTTTCTTTCTCATCCGTGCGAATGCATTTGAAACAATATATGCAGAATGTTATTGCTTTTTTGACCTGGAGCCAGAGGCCAGTACGTTCATAGACTGAACGCAAACTAGAAATATTACCGTATATGCCCCACTTAAGCATATATTGTTGTTGTCAAACAACCGACCTCTACGGCTGTGCGGTCTGTTGTGTATAACATCTTTTTACTCCGCAGACCGAGTACGACTAGATATATAGAAATATCCTCCCGCTCTGTGTTTGTACATAACAGATAGATCTCATCAGAGGTCAGCTGTTTCATAACAACGAGGGATATATTTGTCTTATTTTTCTAGTCTGTAACTAGGACAGACGAACAGCTGAGCTCTAGAAAATATGCTTAAAGGAGTCGGGATGCAATACATGTTCTAAAACACTGCCCGCTTCGTTTTTGTCTGTCATTTCTTTACGTATCGCCCGCTAGGCATACAATAAAAATACGGTTTAAAATGCTTTGTTAGAAACGGATGGATGTTCAAGCCAGCCGTGCGAGAATGGGGACTGTGTAAGCGATGGAGATTCATACGAGTGCGTTTGTGACGACGGGTGGACAGGAGCGCATTGTGAAGAAAGTAAGTCCTGAACATTTTTTTCAATCAAATTCTTGCCACATGAAACAAAAGGGGTACATACAATTTGACCAACCGCAATTTGACCAACCGCAATTTGACCAACAGAAATTTGACCAACTGCAATTTGACCAACCGCTTAATGGAAAAACTGACATTTAACCAACTTTCAGTTTTAGATATACATAACCTTATAAATCTAGGAGTTCGAGGTTTCGTAAGAAAAAGTAATTTCAAAGAAGTGCCCATTCGCATCAAAGAGATGTTGTGCTAATCCCCTCTCTGTCAATGAGTGTCATAAGGTTGAGTTCCACGTGCCCCGTTAATCTCCGTAATCTGGCGTTATACAAGGCGTTATACAAACAAACCCAGACCAGAGGATATGAGATTACTATCATCCCGGTACATTTGGACAGTACTTTTACTTGCAGTGTTATAACTGTTTAAATGTTGCTTTTGTCGGAACATTGCCGACAATGTTTTACTGATAAGTGGTACGAAAAACAATAAATTATGAAGTTGGTCAAATGTCCGGTTTTTTTTCATTAAGAGGTTGGTCAAATTGCGGTTGGTCAAATTTCAGTTGGTCAAATTTCGGTTGGTCAAATTTCGGTTGGTCAAATGTCCTACACCCGAAACAAAAGCTGGGATGTCAGGGATAGCATCCTTAAGAGGCAGTTCTCCCTTCCTTCCTGAGAGGAAAAAAAAAGAAAAAAATGTCCAGCCGATTCCGGAGAAGAGGAATAGTATTATAGAAAAGAATGAAATACATGTTTACTGAATTGAGGTGTTGGAGCCCAAGGATTGTACTTGCTCGCAAATGGGAAAAAAGGACATCTCTCCAACAGAATCGGAAATTAGATGTTATCATGTTAAGCTCACAAATAGGACCATCTAAGATAAAGGACCGGTTTGGCGTAATCCCATGGGTGGTCCTGTTTCCGGTGTCCCATTGTTCGTTTAAATGCGTAATGCGCGCTCCTTCCAATGTAAAAATGGTTGATCTGATCCGGCGAAATCGGTTGCTGTTTAATATCCGATTTAATGTATCGCCAGAATATAAGTAGCAGGAAATATGATTGAAAGAGAATATATATAATATTTGCAGCAAATACTTATTTAATGATGCAAAACATTCGATAAAGAGTTGATTTTTTGGACTCTTCTTTTGAATAACGCCAAAATTTGCTGAATGAATTTCTGTTCATACAAAATGCATTGCAGCTGCCGCTGGGTCTACCCGATGCTTTGAAAGATGTTATCCTATCATTTCGTAACATAACACAGTTAAATACATGGTCTGGTAATGCTTAATTTTACTGGAGTACAAGACTTTCTTAGTTAGCTTCATGTACGCCGTGAGTAATAATATGTTTACAAGTACTGGAGTCAGATATTCACTTTTCATCCTTACGTCTGTGCAGAAGACACAGTTGGTAGCAATTAAGTGGAACTTTGGAATTTTAGAACCCATTTTAGAAGCCTCAAAGATTACTAGGGTGAAGTTAAGGAAACTTCAAGCATGGGAAGTTGTACTATAACGGGCTACGGGGTAGACCGTTAGAAAGCGAAATGAGACGAATTGTTCCCAACTGATGTCCCTTTATTTCGAAACGTCCAGACGGACCGCATGACACCGTGAAAAACTGCAAATAACAGACAGACAAATGTAACTTAATACGTACTGCTCAAATGTTGTTGAACGTACGCGAAAATGCAGTTTTCACTACGAATACAACTAAATTATACACGATCTTCGGAACCAGCAAGGTGTGAATCGGTACTCTTTTTATAAACCTTCATTGTGACTAATCCTCAATTCGAACCCTGCAATATTTTATAACAGTATGATCTATAAAACATAGGGAAAATGTTGGGCTATAACTTTACCTTTTTTCGCCTCTTAAGTATCCGTTAATTCCATAACATATACGACTTGTCGTACATCGTATCATAAGATTCAATATGGCTGCCGAACTAAGTACCCGGATGGTCCGGATCGCAGTTTGATTGGATAATGCTAATCACTTTATGCATATTCAAGAGCTCATCAGTTACATGGCTCCCCAAAAATCATATGTGATTTTTAAAAACCCTTATACAAGTTATATTCGCTCTTTATTCTTGTTACAGCGTTGCTTGGACTGCAGTTATAAACTAAGTTTAACCACGTCTATTAGATGCACAACGACTTCGCGTTGCGTTTATAATAACGTATGCTTAACACTGAATTTCTTTCATTAGGTATAGAACACAGTGCATGCGCGGTACATAATACATTACGTACATACATATAACGTACGAACACGTACGAACATATAAGTGAACGAGCTGCAGTGTTTGCACACTTTGCATAACATTATGTAACGTCGGTGCAAATATGTAGTTAACGTTATACCCAAAGGCGAACGTATCACAACGGCAACACTGTTTACATAGCACATTCAATATATTCACGATATAAGTGCACTATGATCAATATAAGTACACGATAAGCGGAAGGACGGATCGGCTTGGGTCTTTGCCGAAATTGAAAACGGCACTAATGACTGGCGCGAAGCAATAAAATCAGTTCATAAAATGCTTTACGAAGAAACGGACGAAAGTGAGCGAAAATAACCACGACGCGCTCATATAACACAGATACTGAGTCCACGAAGTGCTTAATATACTCTCAAAGTCGGTATTAAGTCGCAGATTGTTGAGGCTCCTCGTCGGGGATTCCCTGGTCTCTCTCTCTCAGAGAAGCACTAATTTATGTATTGGGCGTTCGAGTACAGTTGTGGCTTTCGTTCTTTTTCCGTTACGATCTAATGTAGAATCGCCAACTCTTGTCCTTACTTCTCGCACACGACCATCTTTCGAGGGTATTAACTCATCAACACTGGCTAGTGACCATTGGTTTCGCGGTAGATTATCGTCGCAGATAACTACTATGTCTCCTTTTTCCAGATTCCTCTTTCGCGAGATCCACTTTTGTCTCGCCTGCAAGGTCTGAAGAAATTCCCTTTTCCACCTCAACCAAAACACGTTTAGCAGATGCTGTACCCGTCTCCATTTTTTACGCAGATATATGTCTTCTTTAACGAAGACACCGGGTGGCGGTAAAACTACATTGCTCTTCATGGTTAGGATATGGTTGGGCGTCAGTGGTCTCAGAATCAATGGGTCGTTTATGTTATCCACTGTGAGGGGTCTTGAGTTAATGATGTTTGCCGTTTCATGCAGGAACGTCCTGAGTGATTCATCATCCAGCTGCGTTCCAGACTGCTCCATAAGAACTACGAGTATGGATCGAGCTGATCTTATTTGGCATTCCCATTCACCTCCCATATGTGAAGCTGATGGCACATTCATTTTGAACTCAATAAAATCACAACCCTTGCTATGCAGGAACTGGGCGACTTTGCCTTGATCCATCTTCTCGTGTTCACGTTGAAACTCCAATTTTGCACCGACAAAGTTCGTCCCCTGCTCGCATCGTAACTGCCGAATGGGTCCTCGGATAGCCATCATCCGTCGTAAGCAGTTAATGAACGATTCGGTGCTTAATGAGTTGGCAGTCTCAATGTGCACTGCTCTACTGGCAAGGCAGGTACCGTTTAAACTCTTTTCTTCCTTCCTTTATTAGAAACGGCCCGAACAGATCAACTGCGCAGTAATAAAACGGCTCCGCTGGTTCAACGCGATCTTTAGGCAGAACAGCCATTTTTCTGTGTCTGTGCACTACTGCGCCATCTGCGGCATACCACGCACCTTGAGATATATGATCTTACTATTCGGTTGCAGCCTATTATCCAAAATCCCTTGGATCGAATTTGATTCACTGTCATCCTCTTCCTTGATGGTTGATTTCCTGATGACAAACCTGACGATGAGTTGCGTAACGTGGCTGTGCTTTGGGAGAATGATTGGGTGCTTCTCTCGATCTGCTAGTGACGATCGCCCGAGTCTTCCGCCAACTCTCAGCAGGCCATTGCTATCTAACAGAGGGTCTAACTTATACAGATAATCTTTCTTTGTTAGCTGTTTTAGCTGAACGCTTCCATTACTTGTGTTCCTTGCAAGGAGTCTTATCTGCTCGCCGAAAGAAGCTGCTTGTACTATTCTCAAAATCACAACTTCAGCAGAACACAAATCCTGAACCGTTGTAGCTGGTCTAGGGTTGGAAGTCAGCTTCTTACTGACTCTGTCCCGCAGAATTCGTATGTACCGTAGACAATTAGCTACTGCTCTTTTAGCGTTATACCAGTTTGAGAATCTCTGCAATCGAGCAACCATATTTGCTTTGACCTCGCGAGTTGATGATGCCAGAACCCTTTTTACTTCTGGATCCTCGTCGTTGATAGCAGGTGTTACTTTAACTTCGGGAAGATCTTGTCTAAAAAGGAATTCAGGGCCGGCAAACCAGTCTGGCTTCGTCATTAGCGTTTTAACACTAGTGCCTCGCGATGCTATATCTGCCGGATTCTTCGCCGTATCAACATGTCGCCACTGAGATGGATCGCTATGTTCCCTGATTTGTGCTACATTTGAGATATATCCGAGCACTACTTCGCTGTCAGTCCAGTAAACCTCCGAAACGTTTTGATAGTCCAGTTGTCTTCTGAGGTATTGGCCTATACGAATGGACAAAACAGCCGCCGTCAATTCCATTCTGAGAATTGTCACCGGTCGTACAGGAGCAACTCTAGCTTTCGCCATTACTAAAGAACAATGCACTCGGTTTGTATCGTCGACCATGCGAGCGTATGAACACTGTCCATAGCTTAGTTGGCTAGCATTGCTAAAGTGATGAAGCTGAATCTCCTTCACTTCTCCAAAATCGGTAGGCTTGTAGCATCTCGACACCTTCACGGTTTCTAACTGATGAAGTTCCTTGCGCCATGCTTCCCAACGTGTCACGATATTCGTTGGTAACGCTGCGTCCCAATCAAGCTGGAGTCTGCATATATCTTGTAAGATCTGTTTTCCAACTAGAATGACTGGAGACAGCAGTCCTAATGGGTCAAACAGAGACGTGACAGCAGAAAACAATCCTCGGCGGGTCAGGGGCCTGTCCTTCATGATTATGGAAAACTGGAAGCAGTCGAGCTTGATATTTCATTCTAGACCTAGAGCATGCTCTATCGAAGTGTCTCCACGAAAGATGTCCAAGTTCTGCATTCCATCCGCTCTGTCTTCTTCGGGAATGGACTCTAAAACCTCTGCAGAATTGGTCGCAAACTTGTGAAGTCTTAGCCCTGCCTTAGCACACATCGCCTTTGTACTAGCAAATAGATCAATAGCCTCTTCTACCAACGCTGTACTGGCCAGCCCGTCATCGACGTAGAAATTTGACCTGACGAAATTTGCCGCTGGAGATCCATATTCTGCTTCGCCATCCTCGGCCGCTTGCTTCAATCCGTAATTGGAACACCCCGGTGATGAGCTTGATCCAAATAGATGAACAGTCATACGGAAGATCTTGGGTTTAAGCGAAGTGTCTCCTCCAGGCCACCACACAAACCGTAGGCAATCTCTATCTTCCTTCTGTACTTCGAACTGATAGAACATTTTTTGAATATCGCACGTGATGGCAGTCTGTTCTTTCCGGAAGCGCAATAGAACTCCTAATAGGTCATTGGTCAAGTCCGGTCCAGGTAGCAGCAGGTCGTTCAAGCTGATAGACTCAAAGCGGGCGCTACAGTCGAAAACCACTCTGATTTTCTTTTTCTTAGGGTGGAAAACGTCGTGGTGTGGGATGTACCATACATTGTGTCCATCAGCTGAGGCATCGGGTTCCTCAACTAGCTCCGCAAAACCCTTCGCGATTATTTCTTCCATAAAGTCGGTGTAATCTTCGCGAAACTGAGGATTGCGTTCAAGCTTCTTCTGAAGTAGTGAGAGCCGAGACAGAGCTTGAACTTGGTTATTTGGAAGCTTCGGTACCGGTTGTTTCAATGGCGGGGGCATTGAATAATGGCCATTCTCTTTTTGCTTGATACCAGAGTTCATCACTTTCAAGAACAGGGTGTCATTATAGGAGTACTTAAAATTTGGATCCGAACTGCACCCGACATCGTCTGCTTGAATTAAGTCGATCGGAGAAATCAATTCTTTGACTTCCATGCGAGGTTCTATCTTGGCCTTCCCATTGAAACCACAGCCTTCTATATTAGTAGAAATGCGGAAGCACGTGCTACTGGAACCGCTTTCTTCAGAAGCCTTTCCGATGATGCCCCACCCTAGGTCCGTTCTCTGTGCGAATGGACCATTTTCTCCTGGGGCGATAACTTCTCTAAGTATTAGCAGACGTTTGCAGTTGTAACCAATTAATAATCCGATTTCTATATCCTTGCTTGCTGTGTTTTTTTGCTGTGTCAGGTGTAGGTATTTGCGCACGATTTACTGGAATGTCTGGCCTTGTAAACGCTGGTGGCAATTTTGACCTGTATACGGAATTCTAACCACGAACGTAGATATCCGATATCTTTTCCGTGCAGATAACCTTCCACTTTGCCGATAATGTTGACAGCCCGAGTTTGACTTTTGGTCCGGATACATTCAGTGCTGAACAGGTGCGTTGTGAGATAAAGCACGCGTCGGACTGAGTGTCCAGTACAGCATAGACTAGACGCTCATCTTCTAAACCTTACCCAATGGATACATACACAGGCAATATCATCGAAGAAGAACTATCGGAAGATATACCATAACTGTTCGCTGCATGAACGACTGTTTTGGGTACAGTTATGTCGTCAGATGTTGTGTCTTCTTCTGCCTGGTCCTTCACGAACTTGTCGAGATGCAACACCGTGGGATGCTTCCTAGAACATGTTCTGCATGTCGCCCTGGCTCGACATTTCTTTGATATGTGGCTCGGCTTAAAACATGCGTAACAGAGTCTATTTTCTGTGGCATATTTTTTACGATCCTCCACAGACTTCTCTAGAAACCTTTCACACGAATCTAATGCATGTTCCTGTTTACAGAATATGCAGTCCTTCTTGACTGTGCTTGCTTTGGCTTCGGCATCCTTTTGTGGTTTCCTTGAACCTTTGCCCTTGTATTTGTCTTTCTTTCCTGGAGTCCTTTCATTCTTCTCCGTCTTTTGAGCATTGCCTTCTTCATTAGCACTGGAAGACAGTACGTGGCGACTACTCTGTGATTTGTTTCCTTTAACAATATTGTCGCCTTTATCTGACCGTGAGAAGATGCATGGGTCACAAGCTATATCTGATTCCGAGACCAGGAAGTCAACGAAGACCTTGAAAGATGGAAAGGACCCGGAGCGTTTGTGGTCTGCGACAATCCGAGCCCATCTTCTCACAACCCATTCCGGCAACTTTTCCTGCATCCGCTTGTTTTCCCTTATATCGTCCAGTGAAACCATGCTCGGTATTATATTTGAAGCCGCTAAACATTGCCGTAAAAAGTCGGAAAATTTTCGTAGCGCTGTGTGATCGCGAGGTTGAATTTTGGGATAGCTTTCCAACTTTTCTCTAAAAGTATTCTGTATAACGAAGGGGTCTTCAAATCTCTTGTCCAGAAGAGCCTTGGCTTCAGCAAACGACGATTCGGAGGTGTAGAGGAAATAGCCACCTACGCACTCACGCGCCTTCCCACCCAGATACCTCTTTAAGTAGTGAATCCTTTCAGCAGTCGGTATTTGCTTCTGCTCAATCAGGGTTTCGAAAGCACTCTTCCACGAAGCGTAATCAAGAGGATTACCAGAAAACACAGGGGGTTCCGGGACTGGAATCCTGCTAATATGAAGCTGTGCCGCCAAATCCGCCATGACCCTTGTGCTGCTATCCATGGCAGAGCCGAAATCTGGAGGAACAGACATCTTTGCTTGTTGTTGACTACTTGGTAAGAGATGCTGTGGGTTCAAACCCAAAGACTGAGAAGTCTCACCCAGTGACTGTACATTTCCACCAGGCACTGAATGCACATCACTAGAATAAGGCTCCGACACGAAACCTGGCGGCCTACCCTGGCGAGACGAAGGTACAAATTGAGGCGCACTGGGGTTCAAAGTCTGACCTGACTTTTGATCATGCGACGGTACTGAACTCGCTCGAGTCGAGAAAATCGGTGAAGTTACCGAGGGGAAAACTGCATCTGATGTCGAGAACGAAACAGTAGGAACTCTAACAGATGTAACTGAAGCGGTTGCCGATGGCTGCATATGTGTATACCTTGTTGTATCGCTTATCTGAACCGATGTTGTCACAACTGGAAGTGTGAAGGAAGTACTTGTAGGCGGCATTGATACCGGACCTGTTACTGGCACTGGTACTCCTGTACTAGACACTAAGCCCGGATGACCAACCACTACGATATCAACTGAGGTTACCGCCGCTGCAGCACATGGAGGAACATTTGCAGCCGGTATGGCGTGGATAAAACTCTCAACACGACGCTTGACATTTTCTTCTTCTTCAGGTAGTGTCATCAGTGTTGTTTCCTCCTCATCAGTTTCCACAATGGCGTGCAGGCGTGCATTTACCATGTCTAACTGTTTCTGTAACTCAACCTTTGCCTCTTGGTTCTTGAGTTCGTGTTCGGCTTCGTGATACTTGAGTTGTATCTCGATCTCTGCCGCTTTAGCTGCTGCTTCTAATTTCATGGTCTTAACAGACCGACCTGAAGAAACTGATCCCTTCGAGGTTACTCTCGACCTTTTTGAAATGGTTGAACGGATTTCCTCCTTCAGATCTCGAATCTTAGCGTTAATATTTTGCCGCAATGGCCGTGTCTCGTTCTGGATTGTTTCTATTGGTTCCTGCACGATTGCTACTTGAGACAGACTTTCTGCGGTATCTTGCACGTTTTGTACTGATTCAAGCAGGACCTTCCTCTGCTTTGAAAGAGTGTCTGTATCGTCACATTCAGCCAGCAGGTCATCGGTGTCGTCAGCTCGGCGTCTCCACTTAGCAATTGCCGACCTTAATCTGTGTTGTCGGATATTTCGTTGGTATTGTAAACCGCGATCCGTAGGCAGTCTCTGGCGTGTTGACCTGTCTTGCTGTTTAAGCTCGCTTTGAGCTGAATAAACTGGATTTACATTATCATTTGGTAGAGTGGCTTCTGTTTGTCCACCTGCGGCGCCTTGTTCAAACAATCGCTCTAACACTGAGCTTTCATTGTTTTCATCTAAGGCTACCGTATTGATCTCACTCTCAGATGAACTGGTTGGTAGTGGAATCTGCACCGCACTTACTACAGGCCCTTTCTGAGCGGACTCCATTTTTGAACTTATAACCAGTCTTAGTGCCACCCCTTTTTTTGGACTATACTATTTTAAAACCTTCCGGGTGTTTAACATCAACCAATAATGTTACAGTTACAATTGAAATAAGTAACCACGTATAAATGTCTACGTTTACCCAATAATATTAAATCGAAAAGCTCAACTGTCAGACTTCGAATCTCAATTGGTAAACTTCAAAATTCAAGCGGTTCTGGCGAAAACCCAAATTAGGAAATTGTATACCAAGTGATTAGTATCAAGCGATGTTCAGCAACTACTTTTTGCTCTGATATACACTGATATACGATCACACCAATATACCACGTAAATATTAAATAAGTCACCACAGCACAAGGGATATAGCTTTCAGGTAACCGCCTGGACCATAAATTTGCGCGAAAATAAAGGTTGCAGTATGTGGTCGAGGGTGTTAGCATAAAGACCTAACGATGACGCAATGGCGGCATTCCGTCCAGGGGGGTTTCCCACAAAAACAGCGAAGGGGGTAGCAATTTCTGCAATCAACCCTGCACGCGCGAAAATTAGTTGTGGCGTTTTACTTAGTATTTACTGTGACATGTAAACATAACCGATAACTTATCAGGTAAAATCTGCGCGCAATATTAAAACACGGATATTTAAATGTTCCACAATAGATAATGTTCTTTTGTTGAAGGTATATATTTAATTCAAGTATTTCCAATGTTACACGACTGTGCCAAGTCCAAACACTTTTACCGTGAAAAGGTTAGAGTCACAAAACTTACTTTATCGCCCGCTCGTGTGTAGTCCTTGGTTTTGTGAATGATTGTGCAGTATCTGTATGTGCAGTACCTGTACAGGTAATTTCGATGTTAACGCGGGGAACATATTCAGGTTATCCGTCTCTGGTACTGCAGTAGAAACTATCCGAAACTTGTTGCTGTCATCTTGAGTTCGGTGGTTGAAATCTCGGCTTTGGAGGGGCGGCGGATCGACGTGGTAGAAAGGTTTTTCACTATAACGGGCTACGGGGTAGACCGTCAGAAAGCGAAATGAGAAGAATTGTTCCCAACTGATGCCCCTTTATTTCGAAACGTCCAGACGGACCGCATGACACCGTGAAAAACTGCAAATGACAGACAGACAAATGTAACTTAATACGTACTGCTCAAATGTTGTTGAACGTACGCGAAAATGCAGTTTTCACCACGAATACAACTAAATTATACACGATCTTCGGAACCAGCAAGGTGTGAATCGGTACTCTTTTTATAAACCTTCATTGTGACTAATCCTCAATTCGAACCCTGCAATATTTTATAACAGTATGATCTATAAAACATAGGGAAAATGTTGGGCTATAACTTTACCTTTTTCGCCTCTTAAGTATCCGTTAATTCCATAACATATACGATTTGTCGTACATCGTATCCATAAGATTCAATATGGCTGCCGAACTAAGTACCCGGATGGTCCGGATCGCAGTTTGATTGGATAATGCTAATCACTTTATGCATATTCAAGAGCTCATCAGTTACATGTACATTAACAGTTTGATTACCTGACCGCGGTGTTAATACTGTATGTTGGGTAAGCTAGTTGTTTGTGTCGTAGCGTACCCTTTTTTGTTATTTACACTTGACAAGCCTTTGGCTTGCAAGGGCTATATGAATTTGTGCGAGCAGCCGTTGTTACCTTTTTTCTTGACAGTGATCGGATTTCCTGTGTTATCTCATCCGCTGCCGCTACTGGCCCTAGGGCAACGAAACTTGGGACTTAGATAGAGCTTGATATGAACGTGTGCATGACACTTTTTATTTTCGCCTTCGTTTTCTTATTTAAAATGCCATGTGAAAAGAGTGTATTTTTTGCAAGTAAATGGGGAGCATTTAACGCACAGCACAGAACACACAGTTGCTCAGCGAGTTCTCACTGCATAAATAGGTAACACGGCGTATGCCTGATCAGTCAATAAAACCGCAAGTCAGAAAAAACCAAACACTACTCGGCTCATAAGACATATTCAAGCCGTGTTGTTTGCAATACATGTAAATAAATAAGCCATTAAGGGAAGTGTTTTGGCGTTTTAATTTTTGTGAAGTGTTTAACATTTCGCTAACGAAATGAAGTTCTAGTTCTAGGTTGTTTTACCTGTTTTGTTGTCATGTGTTCATGTTTGGTTTTGCGTATTCACCAGTTACGTGGGCGTTTTCAGCTTCCCCAGATTTGGCAACGCTAAAGTACGAAAGACCAGAAAGCTCATTTCCTTCCAAGAAATTTCCACATCACTCCCATGGAAATTCTTGGAACTTCCAAGAAGTTCTCACCTCACTTCGGAAGAACTTCCGAGAACTTACAAGAATTTCCATGGAAATTCCAAGAAGTTCTCACCTCATTTCGGAAGAACTTCCGAGAACTTCCAAGAATTTCCATGGAAATTCCAAGAAGTTCTCAACTTAGCAAACTTGACTACGTTTCCAGGAGTACCTCTATCCCCCGTGGACGATATGGTGTGTGTAAGGCTGTTGCGTGTTCACCTCGCAAAATTTAAAAGTAGAAGGATAGGTAGACGCAGTGTCTAACATTTAAATGAATCAATCCGTTAACCAGTAGGCGCGTGAGACTCCCGTATATACTCTAAGCCCAGTGCCGATTTTCAAAAGTCCGCCATTTTGTCAATTTTTCCGATTTGGAAAATTCTTGGTCACTGCACTGCGAAAGGGTCTAGAATTTGAAACGGATCTATCCATTAATGTAGCCTGTAGGCGCGTGAGACTGAAGCGTGAGAGACGGACAGACGGACGGACGGACGGACAGACCGAAAAATTAAAACTACATCCCTCCGTTCCACGACGGATAATTTATTTTATTTGGTGATTCGCAAAAATTGGACAAATTGCACCGCTTTTAAATTTGTTGTTAGCCAATTTGGAAATTGTTCTTTCTCCAGCGATTTTGATCAGATACCTTTCAAATTTTCCATGACGGTTTTACAAACGACGATTTAATGAAAGGTTGTGTAAAGTAGGCGATTCGCTGAAATTTGGACAAATGGCGCTAATTTGAAATATCGTTTAAGCCAATTTTCATGCTGCTTCTGCTCCCACAATATCGATCAGACACCTTTCAAATTTTGAACGAGTGCTTTACAAAAAATGTTCTCTGAAACAAATTTCCAAGGAAATACTTGGACTTCCAAGAAGTTCTCACCTCACTTCGGAAGAACTTCCGAGAACTTCCAAGAATTTCCATGGAAATTCTCGGAAGTTCTTCCGAAGTGAGGTGAGAACTTCTAGGAATTTCCAAGAATTTCCTTGGAAATACTCAGAAGTTCTTCCTTACTAAGGTGAGAACTTCTTGAAATTTCCATGGAAATTCTTGGAAGTTCTCGGAAGTTCTTCCGAAGTGAGGTGAGAACTTCTTGGAAGTTCCAAGAATTTCCTTGGAAATTCTCAGAAGTTCTTCCGTACTAGGGTGAGAACTTCTTGGAATTTCCATGGAAATTCTTGGAAGTTCTCGGAAGTTCTTCCAACTTGAGGTGAGAACTTCTTGGAAGTTCCAAGAATTTCCTTGGAAATTCGGGGAAGGAAATGAGCTTTCTGGTCTTTCGTACTAAAGGGATCACTTCAGTTCATGCAGGTACTTGCATCAGGACATTTCCACCCTGCCACGCTGGAAAATAAACAGTTTTAATTTTTGGCCGTAATGCGACAATACGTTTGAGACATAATTACACCATCTTCCTAACTCCTGGCTAAAAGAGTATGGGAATGTATTATCTACTCACGAAAAGTTTCGGCGGTGTCCGATAGGTTTCGGCCAACTTTTCGCAAGTGGTAGCTTTATGTTACTGCGTAGAAGAGTGTGGTGCACTCATGTTACTCAAGCGTTACTCAGGTGTAGCAAGCGAGCGGATAAGTGTTACCAGGGGTTGCGCTGTTATATTTTACGCGAGCAAACGGCGACAAACAGCAGTAACCTGAGTGTAACGAGACGTATTGGCAACTGCTGCTATATCATGTAATATATCGTCACAAATTTTGTATACTTTTATTCAACGCAAACTCAGTCACGAATAAACGTGGTAAGGAAGCCACGCTTTGGGCACCAGGCCCTAAAGACGATCTCTACTCGCTAAAGTGGACAAGGCTATGATGGTGTTATAACGTTTACAGCTTGCAGGCATCTTCCGAAGCAAGTTTGGCGCACTTTGAACAGGCAACACCGACACAAACTCCAAAATAGACAGATTCAAAACTGTGGTGGCGTACAGTGTCTTCGGTATAGACCCTAACAACAACCCCGGAATTCCCTTGTGCCCCCGACGATTTCTGGGCAAGACTCGGATACTGACAAGTCCCCCAGGACGCACCAGAAACAAGAACAGGAAAGACGGGGAAACACTCAGATAGCCTGGCAACGGAAGAGAGCGTGCATATGTCGTTGCACTAATTAGCACAGCAGTCGGCCACTTTAACCCAATAAGCTCGACTAAACCATCAGATAGCAAGGCAACAGAGTCGTTAGATGAATCCATCGTTTGCGCAGCAAACAGCTTACTCGCTGGGTGCCTGAGGCAACACGACGGTTACCACCCTAGGCGACAAATCAAAGCTTGCAGGCATCAGCCATCGGCAGAGAAATCGTCTCTCCAAACAAAGCTATTTTAAAGAAGATTCTCCGCAACGCTTTCCAGAAACAGACAGGCGTGATCTCACAGCAGCTTGTGGGGTTGCAGTCTCAAGTACCAAGCACAACGATTGCAAGGCATGAACGAGAGCTCACATCCCCACTGACTTTGCAGGCGACAACGTCGGACAGCGCGGAAGGGGAATCATGATCCCTTGCCACGCTCATCACTTAGATGGAAGGGGAGAGGCATCAACGTGCATCAACCTCATGTACGCCACCATGATTGATGTCGTCCTCGTCCTCCAATGATTCGTAGATTTCGGACTCATCGCTGCCCACCGCCGAAGGAGACGGAGTCATGTGCGAAGTCGGCACCGCAGCCCACGACCTCTAACAGTGCCACGGAGTGCAGGGCAAGACCGGGAACAGGATGCGGATAACACGTGTCGCCTTTCAAGAACCCGGAGTGCAGGTGACTGGCTAAGATTGCCACGTAAACCTAAACGTCCCCGTCATGATGCACAGCTAAGAGAAGGCGTTTCCCGGACGAGGGGTTTCCCAGCAGGGGGTGAGGAAGTTGGATTAGCGGCGAGGATGGAACCCCCAAGAATCCCTGTCTAGGACAAAGTGGAGGTAATCCAAGTAGCCAAGCCGCTGCAGGAAACTCGTCCCAGCTTCCGGTTCGAGTCCTAAAAACCGTGAGAACAGGGTCCGAAGCTTATGGCACTGAACACGGTGGCCGGAATCATGGATGATATCAATTTGAAAGAGACTGAATTCCAGATCAAAGGCTCACATGTCAGAAAGGCGCTGGATTAGGCCGAATACACACCTCCTTTAAATTGCGCGTCGCCCGCACAACTTACGGCGCGTCAGATAACGCCGTCATCTTTTAGCCAAACACGTATCCCAAACACACACCGGTTTGGTTATCTGTGATATACCCCGAAGACAAGGCAGCGATACGAGCAAGGATCTCACTCACATCAAGGGTATTCGCTAAAATGCGTCTGCAAGTTTTATTACTGTGGAGTACGTCAATCAGACTTTGGTGAACGGAGCCATGGAATCGGACATCTTCGTAATTAATAAACTATTTGGGTTTCTAGTGCGCGGCGACGATTTCCTGTCGGAGCTCAATGGCAGGCACATCTAGGACATGTAGGACCGCACACTACATGAGTGGTGCACGCAGGCCATGCCGCCTCACAGGAGCTACAGCAGCTCTAGCTAACCGGGAATGGGGCATCTAGAGTGGCCACAGCATCGACGGCACCCAGGATTAAGGCGATAGAAAGCTGAAAAACCAAAGCAGTGTTTATCAAAAGGTCACCCGGGCCCCACCCAGGAGGTGACAATTACAGTCGGCAGCGAGTAAGTCCTTGACACAAGAACTGGCTCGCTGCAGGAGAACGTCAAAATTCTGGGGCAACGTTAACCGATATCAAGGACAAAATGCTGTATGCAAACACCTTGCCCGTAGAAGGCAGGCTAGCACACCTTTAGCAATAATGTAAAGAACTAGGGGACCCAACCAAGATGTGAGATGGCTGAAGTACGGCTACCCCTCCCTATTCCGAAAGTAAAAGGCCAAGTGCCACCCATCAAGCAAGCTTACTCATAAAGCACACCCAAGAGAGATGAGAGTCTGGTAAACCCAAATTCAAATGAAACGGACACTTGCCAGCACATCTGCAAGGCGGTGAGTCGAGACGTGCGGGCAATGTTGATGTGGCTGCCACATTATAAATACCTCTGCTTTCAAGTAGGGGAGCAGGTATTGGCACCACGCGCTGCCCTTCGGCCTGACACCAGCATCTTGAGTCTTCAGCACGGTAATGCATTCAGTGAAGTCTTGGAGACGACGCCAGCTAATGCCCCTGTTTCAATACCTGGACAAACAGCTGAATGCACGGTTAGACTGGAAAAGGGTGGCAAATGAGACACTCGTGGTGCTCGACAAATGCATCTTGAAAACGATGCCCATGGGCGTCTCTCTTGTGTGTGCTTTATGAGTAAGCTTGCTTGATGGGAGGCACTTGGTCTTTTACTTTCGGAATAGGTAGGGGGTAGCCGTACCTCAGCCATCTAACATCTTAGTTGGTTCAGCTAGTTCTTTACATTATTGCTAAAGGTGTGTTAGCCTGTGCTGAAATTACCAGCACACGGTACGGGCAGCACCCCACGCGACAGGATCAGTCTGCCGTGACAGGCCGGGCGAGCAAGAATCTCCGGTGGTGACTGAACGATGCAAATCAAAAGCAAAGGGCCCCATTCACCACACCTCAGATACAACTCCAGATGCAAACCAACGCGTCAAAGGCAGATGGGGAGTGCACTTTCTCGGCAGGTTGTTTCAAGGGCAGTGGCAACAGCAACTGCACGCTATGATTATTAATGTGCTAGAAATTGAAGCAGTAGAAGAAGCGCCGACATTTCTTCCGCGGGAACAGGGCAAAGCGGTAATATGCCTCAGAGATTACTCCACCACGGTATGTTACATCAGAAAGCAAGGCTGCAGGAGGTCGTTCACTCTAATGCAAACAACCAGAGCGGTGTGCGGGCTGATAATGCAGCACCAGGTAACACTAATGCCACACCACATCCGAGGGAGCTTAAATGTGCCAGCAGATGTGGCTTGCAGGCAGGGACATGTGCAGCAGGGAGAGTGAACCCTCTCCAAGCGGCTGTTTTGCTGGGTGATGGGGAGCTCGAGTTTAGGGTCCCCAGAAATGGATATGTTTCGAAACGACATTCAGAAAGCAACTCACATGGTGCGTCTCATTACACCTAAACCCGGAAACCACAGTCATCGATGGGCTAGGCTGCCAATGACCCCAGGAGGTAAGGCATGCGTTTCTTCCTGCCCCAATTTTCGAGATAGTAGCAGAACGGCTGTGGAGGGAGCCGAGCTTCATCTGAGTATTACTGGCGCCGGCAAACCTGGCGTCACCTGTGTTACCACTGCTATAGCATTGGGCGACGGAAGTGCCGAGGCTACCGATGCACACACAGGCACTGAGCCAACCGCATTGACCACACTGCTTCTCGAATCAACACACGATGGACGTTCACCTATGGTCCTTAAAACGTAATGGCCAAAGAAACAAGGGTTTTTTGTACAAGTGGGTCACAGTGGAAGGTATTCCATAGTGTGTCTGATGAAATCGGTAGATCCAGGGGTGGCAACGGTGCCGTTTCTCGCCGATATACCTGTTTGAGGCGAAAAATTTGTGACCAGAATAACAGAGGGTTGCCAGTGAAAAGTATATCTTGCCCACTGTACAGCTCCCCCGCTATGATTATCATAAATAACATCCGCATTATCCAAGAAGCGCTTTCTTGTATGTTCAACGTTATCTTTATTTTAGGAAGTGATAACAATAGGGGCAAAAATACCAGGTGGGGAAAGATAGACTAGACACAGGGAAGCCATTCATCTCGAATTACATTAAGAGGCCATCGTGACAGCGTACAAAGCGGTCTCAATGCGAAGGGGAGAGGCAAGATGTTTCAAAATGTACCCACACGAAGTGCGGCAAGTTGCGTGCTCGGTAAAGGCGGTGACTGGCGCGACCACAGAAGAGATCCTGTGTACGAGCTGCTGGCGATCTTCTAACTCACTCATCCGTTTCTATGTATCAGATTACAACCATGCCTCCGTGTCAAGGCCATTTGTGGCAGCGCAGTCCAGAAATAAACTAGAACCTCATTTCGCTAGCGAAATGTTAAACACTTGACAAAAATTGAAACGCAAAACTACTTCCTTCAATGGGTTGTTTCTTGAATAGAATATTGCAAACAAGACAGCTTGAATACGCCTTATAAGCCGAGTAGTGTTTGGTTTTTGTTGACTTAAGGTTTTATTGACTGATCAGGCATACGACGTGTTATCTATTTAGGCAGTGAGAGCTCGCACAAGGCTGAGCATCTGTGTGTTCTGCAAATGCACCGCATTTACTTGCAAAAATACACTCTTTTCACATGACTTTTTAAACAAGAAAACGAAATTGAAGGCGAAAATAAAAAGTGTCATGCACACGTTCATATCTAAGTCCCAAGTTTCATGTCCCTAGGACCCGTAGTGCCAGTGGAGGAGATGACACAAGAAATTCGAACACTTTCAAGAAAAAAAGATACTAACGGCTGCACGCACAAATTCAACTAGACCGATTTCGCCACCGAGTGACGAAATTAACGCTTGGAACCAGTCAATTAGAATGTTAAGGATATAATTTATCGTTAATATACTTTTGTATGGAGAGTTTTCAATATTGTGCGATTTATCGAGCTTCATTCCCATTGTTAGGCATAATCTGTTCACTAATTACTGCGTCCCGTTTGTTTTATGTCCACACTCGCTCAGCCACGAAACTTTGGACTTAGATAGAGCTTGATATGAACGTGTGAATGACACTTTTTATTTTCGACTTCGATTTCGTTTTCTTGTTTAAAACGCCATGTGAAAAGAGTGTATTTTTTGCAAGTAAACGCGGAGCATTTAACGCAGAGCACAGAACACACAGTTGCTCAGCTGTGTGCGAGCTCTCACTGCGTAAATAGATAACACGGCGTATGCCTGATCAGTCAATAAAACCGAAAGTCAGAAAAAACCTAACACTACTCGGCTTATAAGACGTATTCGAGCTGTATTCAAGAGTATGGGAATGTATTACCTACTCACGAGAAGTTTCGGCGGTGTCCGATACGTTTCGGCCAATTTTTCGCTAGTGGTAGCTTTATGTTACCGCGTAGAAGAGTGTGGTGCACTCACGTTACTCAAGCGTTACTCAGGTGTAGCACGAGAGCGGATAAGAGTTACCAGGGGTTACGCTGTTATATTTTCCGCGACCCAACGGCGATAAGCAGCAGTAATCTGAGTGTAACGAGACGTCGTGGCAATTGCTGCTATATCATTTAATATATCACCACAAATTTTGTATAGTTTTATTCAACGCAAACTCAGTCACGAATAAACGTGGTAATTAAGCCACGCTTTGGGCACCAGGTCCTAAAGACGATCACAAGATTACCGCAGAGATCTCTACTCGCTACAGTGGACAAGGCTATGATGGTGTAATAACGTTTACAGCTTGCAGGCATCTTCCGAAGCAAGCACTTTGAACAGGCAACATCGGCGCAAACTCCAAAATAGACAGATTTAAAACTGTGGTGGCGTACAGTGTCTTCTGTATAGGCCCTAGCAAGAACCCCGGAATTCCCTTGTGCCCCCGTCGATTTCTGGGCAAGACTCGGATACTGACAAGTCCCCCAGGACGCGCCGAAAACAAGAACCGGAAAGACGGGGAAACACTCAGATAGCCTGGCGACGGAAGAGAGCGAGCATATGTCGTTGCAGGAATTAGCACAGGAGTTGCCCAATTTAACCCGATAACCTCGACCAGACCATCAGATAGCAAGGCAACAGAGTCGTTCGACGAATCCATCGTTTGCGCAGCAAACAGCTTAGCCGCTGGGTGCCTGAGGTAACACGACGGCCACCACCCTAGGCGACACATCAAAGCTTGCAGGCCATCAGCCATCAGCAGAGAAATCGTCTCTCCAAACAAAGCTATTTTAAAGAAGATTCTCCGCAACGCTTTCCAGAAACAGACAGGCGTGATCTCACAGCAGCTTGTGGGGTTGCAGTCGCAAGTACCAAGCGCAACGATTGCAAGGCATGAACGAGAGCTCACATCCGCACTGACTCTGCGGGCGACAACGACGGCCAGCGCGGAAGGGGAATCATCACCCCTTGCCACGCTCATCACTTAGGTGGAAGGGGAGAGGCATCAACGTGCATCAACCTCATCAGAGCCACACAAAATAGCGGAATGAAAATCAAATGATTGATGTCGTCCTCATGCTCCAATGATTCGTAGATTTCGGACTCATCGCTGCCCACCGCCGAAGGAGACGGAGTCATGTGCGAAGTCGGCACCGCAGCCCACGACCTCTAACAGTGCCACGGAGTTCAGGCCAAGACAGGGAACAGGATGCGGATAACACGTGTCGCCTTTCAAGCTTCCGGAGTGCGGGTGACTGGCTAGGATTGCCACGTAAACTCAAACGTTCCCGTCATGATGCACAGATAAGAGAAGGCGTTTCCCGGACGAGGTTTTTCCCAGCAGGGGGTGAAGAAGTTGGATTAGCGGCGAGGATGGGACCCCCAATAATCTCTTTCCGGGACAAAGTGGAGGTAATCCACTGATTTTGAATGCCCAAGTAGCCATGCCGCTGCAAAAAAGTCGTTCCAGCTTCCGGTTGGAATCCGAAAGACCGCGAGAACAGGGTCCGGAGCTTATGGCACTGAACACGGTGGCCGGAATCATGGATGCTATCATTTGAAGGACTGAATTCCAGATCAAAGACTCAAATGTCAGAAAGGTGCTGGACTTAGGCCGAATACACACCTTCTTTAAGTTGCGTGTCGCCCGCACAGCTTACGGCGCGTCAGATAACGCCGTCATGTTTGAGCCGAACACGTATCCTAAACACACACCAGCTTGGTTACCTGTGATATACCCCAAAGACAAGGCAGCGATACGAGACAAGGATCTCACTCACATCAAGGGTATTCGCTAAAATGCGTCTGCGAGTTTTATGACTGTGGAGTACGTCAATCAGACTTTGGTGAACGGAGCCATGGAATCGAACATCATAATTAATAAACTTTCTGGGTTTCTAGTGCGATGATTTCCTGTCGGAGCTCAATGGCAGGCACATCTAGGACATGTAGGACCGCACACTGCACGAGTGTTATACACAGGCCACGCCGCCTCACAGGGGCTACAGCAGCTCTAGCTAACCGGGAATGGGGCATCTAGAGGGGCCACAGCATCGACGGCACCCAGGATTAAGGTGATAGAAAGCTGAAAAACCAAAGCAGTGGCCATCCAGGAGGTGACAATTACAGTCGGCAGCGAGCGAGTCCTTGACACAAGAACTGCAGGAGAACGTCAAAATTCTGGGGCAACGTTAACCGATATCAAGGACAAAGTGCTGCATGCAAACTCCTTGCCCGTAGAAGGCAGGCTAACACACCTTTAGCAATAATGTAAAGAACTAGGGGACCCAACCAAGGTGTGAGATGGCTGAAGTACGGCTACCCCCTCCCTATTCCGAAAGTAAAAGGCCAAGTGCCACCCATCAAGCAAGCTTACTCATAAAGCACACCCAAGAGAGACGAGAGTCTGGTAACTCCAACATTCAAATGAAACGGACACTTGCCAGCACATCTGCAAGGCGGTGAGTCGATAGGTGCTTCTGCACATCCCAAAATGGCTGCCACATTATAAATACCTCTGCTTTCAAGTAGGGGAGCAGGTATTGGCACCACGCGCTGCCCTTCGGCCTGACACCAGCATCTTGAGTCTTCAGCAAGGTAATGCGTTCAGTGAAGTCTTGGGGACGACGCCAGCTAATGCCGTTGTTTCAGTACCTGGACAAATGACAGAATGCAGGGTTAGACTTGAAAGGGTGGCAAATAAGACACTCGTGCTGCTTGACAAATGCGTCGGGAAAACGATGCTCATGGGCGTCTCCACTTCTGAAATTACCAGCACACGGTACGGGCAGCACCCCACGCGACAGGATCAGTCTGCCGCCACAGGCTGGGCGAGCAAGAATCTGCGGTGGTGACTGAACGATGCAAATCAAAAGCAAAGGGCCCCATTCACCACACCTCAGATACAACTCCAGATGCAAACCAACGCGTCAAAGGTAGATTGGGAGTGCACTTTCTCGGCAGGTTGTTTCAAGGGCAGTGGCAACAGCAACTGCACGCCATGATTATTAATGTGCTAGAAACGGAAGCAGTCAGAAGAAGCACTGACAATTCTTCCGCGGGAACAGGGCTGCAGGAGGTCGTACACCCTAACACAAACAACCAGAGGGGTGTGCGGGTTAATAATGCAGCACCAGGTAACAGTACTACCACACCACATCCCAGGGAGCTTAAATGTGCCAGCAAATGTGGTTTGCAGGCAGGGACATGTGCAACAGGGAGAGTGGACCCTCTCCAAAAGGCTGTTTTGCTGGGTGATGGAGAGGTCGAGTTTAGGGCCCCCAGAAATGGATATGTTCGAAACGAGATTCAGAAATCAACTCGCACGGTACGTCTTATTACTTCCAAACCCGGAGAGCACAGTCATCGATGGGCTAGGCTGCCCATGACCCCAGGAGGTAATGCATGCGTTTCTTCCTGCCCCAATTCTCGAGAGAGTAGCAGAACGGCTGTGAAGGGAACTGAGCTTCAGCTTAGTGTTAGTGGCGCCGGCAAACCCAGCGTCGCCTGTGTTCCCACTGCCACAGTGTTGGGCGACGGAGGTGCCGAGAAGACTGCCGAGGCACACACAGGCACTGAGCCAACCGCATTGACCACACTGGTTCTCGAATCCACACACGATGAACGTTCACCTATGGTCCCTAAAACGTAATGGCTAAAGAAACAAGGGGTTTTTTGCACAAGTGGGTCACAGTGGAAGGTATTCCATAGTGTGTCTGATGAAATCGGTAGATCCAGGGGCGGCAACGGTGCCGTTTCTCGCTGATATACTTGTTTGAGGTGAAAAAATTGAGACCAGAATAACAGAGGGTTGCCAGTGAAAAGTATATGATTATCATAAATAACATCCACATTATCCAAGAAGCGCTTTCTTGTATGTTCAACGTTATCTTTATGTTAGTAAGTGATAACAATAGGGGCAAAAATACTAGGTGGGGAAAGATAGACTAGTCTAACTTCCCCCGGACGCTCCTTGGATAATGTGGATGTTATTTATGATAATCATAGCGATCATGAGTATCCACCTGGTTGAGAATACCCTTTCTTCCCTCACCCCACCCCCATATTAACCGAGACAGAGGGAAGCCATTCATCTCGAATTACATTAAGAGGTCGCCGTGAAAGCGTACAAAGCGGTCTCAATGCGAAGGGGAGCGGCAAGATGTCTCAAGATGTAGCCACACGAAGTGCGGCAAGTTGTGTGCTCGGAGATGGCGATGACTGGCGCGACCACAGAAGAGATCCTGCGTACGAGCTGCTGGCGATCTTCTAACTCACTCATCCGTTTCTGTGTATCGGATTACAACCAGGTCTCCGTGTCAAGGCCATGTCACATGCCATTTGTGGCAGCGCAGTCCAGAAATAAATAATGCGGTAATAAACCAAGGGCGCTAAGGTGATGCACGCTGCAGAGGCAAAGGAGACAAGAGCCATACCGGAGCTCAGGGCAAGGCCATGAAGGGACGCCGTGAAGGCAACAACTTCCAGAAATGTTCCAAGAGTGAGAGTGACCCGGCATTACAGGGTATATAAACTCCTGAAGGTCCCACAGAGGGGAACATTCGGTAAAGCACGAGTGACACACGTGGGCCCAGTGTTGTTAGCATCAGTATTATGTGTCCATACGAGACACAGCAGCACATAGCTTACAGGTTATATAATTTAAAAGGGGAAAGAGACGGAAGACAGGCCCTGGTTTCAATAAGCTGACAGAAATAAAAAAATGAACTGACTGTTGAAGTTTTATTGTTATTCGTCGCATTGAATACTGGGGAAAAGCTCCCGAATGGCATGTCACCAGTTTATTCTATTTCAAAGCATCAAAGCGATCCAATGGCAGCTGCAAGATATTTATATCAACAAAATGCCCATTCTTGTTTCGCATTATAATGGGTTTTTGTCTTCCACAAATATTGTAGCTGTGTACCGATGCTTTCAGTAACCAGTTCCACTTCCTCCCACCATTTCCTGGGCTCCACTTTTTCTAGCTCCGCATGAAAAGTGAATATCGGATTCCAGTACGGGTAAACATAGGGTTACTTATGACGTGTGTGGAGCTAACAAGAAAGTATTTTACTTCTGTAAAATTAATTCTAATTATTGATAGACATTATAGTTTAACTATGTTACGGGCCTAGAAAAGATAGGATGGTACTTTTCAAATCACTGGCTCGATCCAACTATACAGCTTCAACATTTGTACAAGACAAAACCCCATTTTAATGGGGAATAAAAATGGGTAATTAACTATTTTTTTTTTTTTTTTGCATATGAGCAGTACTTATTTTTCTGTTTACTTGTGCGAATCAATTATGAAATATAGGGGGGTGGGGGGGGGTATAAAAAGAAAATAGTTTTTAAGCTTTGATCATCAAAAAAAGATTGCTTTATCAAGTAAAAATTGTATACTGGGCTGTGTTTTTTTTGTACAGTTGCCACCACTCCTGAGTATCCCACATACGACTGTGACGACAAGTAAGTTATCCATCTCTCTTGTCTCATTGCCACATGTAATAGAAAATTAGAATAAGAATAATAGCAATAACGTCAATAATAATAATAATAATAATAATAATAATAATAATAATAATAATAATAATAATAATAATAATAATAATAATAATAATAATAATAATAATAATAATAATAACAATAATAATAATAATAATAATGATGATGATGATAATGATGATGATGATGATGATGATGATGATGATGATGATGATGGTAATAACAATAATAAAATAATATAAAATAAAGATATACAAACACACATTGGGTTAAGGAAACTGGTTTTCCGAACAACCTGGAAAACTCGGATTGTATTAACTTTAAAATTTAACTGGTGAAGCTTCATGCGCGGGATCCAGGATTTCCTCAGGGATGTGGTGGGTGGGAGGGTGTACGGGGTATTGTGGCTAAGTTGGGACATTTAGTTCCTGACTGCCAGTGTGCGTACAAAGGAAACAGTAGCACTTTAGCTGGTGCATACACCAGGTATATATATATATATATATATATATATATATATATATATATATATATATATATATATATATATATATATATATATATATATATATATATATATATATATATATATATATATATATATATATATATATATATATATTCGTATACATTCTTTTCTGGTCACGAACGTCCTGGTCAATTCATGGAAGGGATCAAAGATCAGGGGTTGTGTCGCAAAGTTTTGATCCATTTAGTTATTATTACGTTATTTGGGATCCAGGCTGGATTCTAATTTTGAGACCAGACGCGGTCCGCGCGGAGTGTTAGTTTCCATTTTAGTTAAAAAGGGAGGTAATTTTTGTACTTACTCCGCATTTCCCACAAAAGGGGGTTAAAAATGGTATTATTCCAAACTTAGCACTCCGCGTTTAGGGGTCGTTTTAAAAAGTCATAGATATGCATGGTAACCAAGTTGCACGGACTCGTATGGCACGTTGAACCTGTAGACAAGCAGTTCCTTGATTCAACAAAATAGATATTTATCGTTGAAGGATTTGGAGCTGATTGTTAAGGTCGCTGGTGCAACCATAACGATGTGATGTCACAGTGAAGTTCTTATAATGTTTGATTAAACTAAGGAAAAGTAATGTTTTGCGCGGCATGTTTACAGTAACCCGTGTACTGAAGAGAATATGGAGGATGGATTGTATCTTTTCCCGCATGAAGACGAAACCAAGTACGTGCAGTGCAGCGAATGGGGAGGGTGTTACGTCATGGATTGTCAGCCGGGCTTGACGTGGGATCCAGACGCTGCCACTTGCAACTAGCTTGCTATTTTAAGGCATTGATATGACTTATCCGCAGACTTGGTTAAACGAGATTTATCATTTCCTAAAGCTGACTTATTATTGACCGGCAGTTTAAACACATAGTTTTGCAAACGTGAATTGCGGCTTTTAAAAAAGTCTGACGATTATTTACTTGGTTTCAATGTATTGTTTTATCTATTTTTTCATATCTCCAACATTTGAATCCACAGTGTATTCTCATATGCGTCTCAAGCGCTCTTGGAAAAGAAACTATCACACATGTATGATTACAACATTCGAAACGAAACAAAAAGCCTTTGATCTAATTTTATGTGACGTAATTGCCTGCACTCCTACACACAGAAGAAGAAGAAGAAGACAACAACAGCGCTGAGTGTATAACTTAAATAAAACTTTTTTTATGTTTCAAAAATGAATAAAGCTTTCAACTTATTAGTTAACATCATCTGGATAGCACCACAGATTTGATTGCATAGAAACACGTTTCAGCCATATCTGTCAGATTTTAAACTTCCATTTCACACACGTAACCAATTAAACACATTTTTCTCGGAAAGTAACAAAACTTTTTTTCCCCTTCTTTCTTTGTTGCAAACTGTGCCGCCCTGTCTCAGGGCACAGTTGTTACACACAGAAGCCCTCCTTCCCTCATATTCTTCCTTTCACTCTTGTGTGCTTTCTCCAGGGTCGGGTAACCGCCCTCCTCTCCCACCGACAGTTGTTTCTGTGTTTTTCGCTATCAACACAGAATATTTCTAAGCACTGCATAAACATTAGCAGTCAATAATTATTTATATATCTATTAGCGGTTCATTACTTTTCATTTAGCGTATAGACAACGAAGGCGGAGTACTTTTTTTAAGTTGTTAGGTGGGAAAGAGAAAGCTGATTTCAGATAAGTCAACAAGTGACCACTCTTATCAAACTTATCACCTACGCATTAGTTTGCTATAAAAGTCTCTTTTAACAATCGAACCACAAACGTTCAAAATGGCGGGCTCGATTCACGTAGTTTTCTTAGCCGTTGCCTTATTCACGGTGGCATCACGGGCACAACATGACGATACCCTCACCCCGGAGGCGAAAGGGCACGAAGTGGTTGAATCCACCCTCACCAAGATAGAGTCGGCGTGTGTATTCCCAGATGACAAGCTGCTTATGCGGCGCATGGCTTACGTGGAGTCCAGTGACGGAGAGCATCCAGATACATTCAGGAGTGGCTACCATGGCGGCATATGGCAGGTCAGTTCACTCAATGTTTTTAACAGCTGCCCGATACTTAAAGTATCCAGACAGAAAGCCCACAGACTGGTCGCGCCGTTACAAGGGTGTCCATTGTCAGAACGTCCACAAATGGAAAATTTGACAGATACCTTTGCAAATTTCATACTGTTTACAGGTGACAGTTCCCAGTAAACATTATGACGTTGATCAACTTTGGATAGACATCGCATTCGTACTTGTGTCGCGTTACCCAGGGGTGGGGTCATCCAGCAAATTGAAGTAGGCATAACCACGACGGTCCGTCTACACTTCATCTTTTAGTATTTCAATTTCAAATGCAAAATTCGACTCGATTTTCCATTTTTAATTTAAAACGGAAAATGAGAAAAAAAAAAGAGAAACAGCAATTTAAAATTTCAAATGTGAACATATATCTCTAACTGGCTGTTTGATAACTGAAAAAGAAATTCAGATATAAATCTGTATCATTGTCACTGTCTGGATAGCAAATCTAGAGTAATATTTCCTCGACGAGGCATGGACGTCGTACGTAGATCACGTTCCATTCACCTATGCAACTTTGGGAAGCATACGTTACTTCGACTCCCACAATCAACCAAAATCCGATTGATCGGTAAGCATTGCTATCTCGCAATGCTTAATGGGTTTTTTGATGAAAACATTCTGAAATCAATTTCAATTTTGTTGTGCAAAATGCAAAGCAGATTTTACCCCAAAAATGAACGAAAATTTAAAAAAAAAAAAAAAAAAAGAAAACTTAATTAACCTTATGTTCTAAATAGTGGATGCTCTGTCTCATTCTCTTTTGTGTGCGTTCTGTTCGTGGAGTTCTGTTCATGATTTTCTGTTCTTTGACATTTTGTTCGTTGTTATTCTGTTCGTGGACGTTATGTTCGTGGACATTTTGTTCGTTGTTGTTTTGTTCTTGGACGTTCTGTTCGTGAACGTTTTGTTCTTGGACGCTCTGTTCGTGGACGTTCTGTTCGTAAACGTTCTGTTCATATACGTTCTGTAGGTGGACGTTATGTTCGTGGACATTTTGTTCGTTGTTGTTTTGTTCTTGGACGCTCTGTTCGTGAACGTTCTGATCATAGACGTTCTGTTCATATACGTTCTGTACGTGGACGTTATGTTCGTGGACATTTTGTTCGTTGTTGTTTTGTTCTGGGACGCTCTGTTCGTGAACGTTCTGTTCGTAAACGTTCTGTTCATATACGTTCTGTACGTGGAGGTTCTGTTCGTGAACGTTTTGTTCGTTGTTGTTTTGTTCTTGGACGCTCTGTTCGTGGACGTTCTGTTCGTAAACGTTCTGTTCATATACGTTCTGTACGTGGACGTTCTGTTCGTGGACATTTTGTTCGTTGTTGTTTTGTTCTTGGACGCTCTGTTCGTGAACGTTCTGTTCGTAAACGTTCTGTTCATATACGTTCTGTACGTGGACGCTCTGTTCGTGAACGTTTTGTTCTTGGACGCTCTGTTCGTGAACGTTTTGTTCTTGGACGCTCTGTTCGTGAACGTTCTGTTCGTACACGTTCTGTTCATATACGTTCTGTACGTGGACGTTCTGTTCGTGGACATTTTGTTCGTTGTTGTTATGTTCTTGGACGCTCTGTTCGTGGACGTTCTGTTCGTAAACGTTCTGTTCATATACGTTCTGTACGTGGACGTTTTGTTCGTTGTTGTTTTGTTCTTGGACGTTCTGTTCGTGAACGTTCTGTTCGTAAACGTTCTGTTCATATACGTTCTGTACGTGGACGCTCTGTTCGTGAACGTTTTGTTCGTTGTTGTTTTGATCTTGAACGCTCTGTTCCTGAACGTTCTGATCATAGACGTTCTGTTCGTGAACGTTTTATTCGTGGACATGGTCAAACAGACAAAAGTCGTCTTTTCTCTTGGTAATTTCTCTTGGCATTAGGCTCAATATACCCACTATCAAACTTTCACTATGTTTTTCCCGGAGGTATCATGGCATGTGTTGCCATGCGTGGCCAAAAAGAAAAAAAAAATCGCGTAGAAGGAGAGGTAATTCTGAGACCAGACGCTGCCCGTGCTGTGTGCTAGTTTTGTTAAGAACGGGGCAATTTTCATCCAGTACTCCGTATTACCCACAAAAAGGGTTTTTTTTTAAACTGTACTCCGTGTTTGGTTTAAAAAGGTGGTCATACATTAAAATCAGCGCTCCGCGTTTGGGAATCGTTTCAAAAAGTCATGGGCATATATAGTAAACAGTTGTTACGCAGGTGCCCTCCAGCCCCGGAATGTTTTTCCTACTCTATTTTGACAAAGGACAAATATTATGAAATTAAAGAAACTAAAAAGACACTATTAAATTTTCACATATCAAATGTAACAAAGCGTAATATTCCAAATCGCTTGTCAAAAATTCATTTCAGGCATATTTATTTTTATTTGTTTGTTATTTACTTTTTTTATTTTGCAAAACCAGGTGGACGAAACTTTCTTTAAAACGACACAAGAGAGCTCTGTGCTTGATGGTCTAGCCGACTATATAGATGGGATCCAGGCAAGCTTCGACATCACGTGGTCGAATGTGAGGTGGGAAGATCTACGAATGTCGCTTTACTCTGCACTGGGAGCAAGGTTGTACATCGAATGGGCGGTGAGGAATTTTTTCTTCTCTTAATGAACTAGGATGTTTTCTTTCACATCTTGTTTTTTTATATGTTGTTTTGGTGAATTTTCTAGAGATATTTAAATCCCATAAAACAGTGAAAAAGGTTTGTAAATTAGGGGGAATAGGTTAACTTAAAATTATCTTTACGAGGGGGTGCCCATTTCTATCTATATATAGCATGTGATCTTTATAAGCAACGAAAGCGTCAAAGCATCTTTGCCATATTTTTGTGTATGAACCGTTATTTTGAACACGTGCTGCGTGCCATAAGTCATATATTTGGCACGTGTTGCTGAATAAATAACTGTATGTATCGCGTGTTATTGAGAATAGGCATCATATTTGACACGTTTTGCTGTCATAAGGTATCACATTTGGCACGTGTTGCTGTCATAATAGGAATCATATTTAGCAAAATTGTCTCTCATTAAGAGTTGTATTCGGAGCACGTTGCTGTCACAAAGCATTACATTTGGCATATGTTGTTGTCATAAAGTATTGTATTCGCACGTGATGTTGTCATGCAATTGTATTTGGAACGTGTTATAAGAATTATATTTGGTCCTCCTAATCCCAACCGGCTCCAACTGCTACCCAGGCAAGATGATATGGCGAAAAAAAGTATCAGCAAAAATGGATCATGCAAATTAAAATAAAAAACCTTGGAGATGCCGCAGTATTCCAAGTTTAATAAAAAACTAGAAGCTCATTCCGCTAGCGAAATGTTAAACACTTGACAAAAATTAAAACGCAAAAATACTGGCTTCAATGGGTTATTTCTTGAATAATATATTGCAAACAACACAGCTTGAATACGTCTTATAAGCCGAGTAGTGTTTAGTTTCTGTTGACTTAAGGTTTTATTGACTGATCTAGCATACACAGTGAGAGCTCGCACAAAGCTCACTGAGCAACTGTGTGTGATGTGGCTTAAATGCTACGCATTAACTTGCAAAAAATACACTCTTTTCACATGGCGTTTTAACAAAGAAAACGAAATTAAAGACGAAAATAAAAAGTGACATGCACATGTTCAGATCAAGCTCTTCATAAGTCCCAAGTTTCATGGTCGTAGGGCCCATAGTGTCAGAGAAGAAGAAGACACAAAAAATCGGAAAAAGTGTCAAGAAGAAAAAAAAAAGGACGAATTTTGCTCGCACAAATTCATATAACTCTTGCAAGCCAAAGGCTTGTCAAGTGTTAATAACAGAGCCGTGGTGTGACTAAGTGATTATATCGGACCACAACGCTCCTCATCTGCACGCAACCTTGGTGTCATGATTGATGAATCGCTCAAGTTGGAGACACAGATAAATGAGGTTGTAAAAAAATGCAGATTTGTTATTAGGGAACTGTGGCAAGTCCGGAAATATTTGACACTGGAAACTACGAAGACCGTTGTTCATGCAGCTGTCATTTCCCGTCTTGATTTTTGCAACAGTCTGTATGTGAATATGCCAGCTGTTCAGATTCGTAAGTTGAAAAAGGTTCAAAATGAATCTGCTCGCCTGATAACTCTGGCCCCCCGTAGGGAACACATCACCCCTGTGTTACAGAGTCTACATTGGTTGCCTGTCAAACATCGCATTGACTACAAAGTAACAATGACGGTCTTCAAAACTTTGCGCAATGCTGGCCCACAGTACATACGTGAATTGCTAGTGCCATACGAGCCAAAACGGTCATTGAGATCTTCTGAATGTTCTCTACTTGTAAAGCCTCGGTTCAGACTTGCCTCTGCTGGTCTGCGTTGCTTTGAAGTGGCTGCACCTAGGCTATGGAACTCGCTACCAAAAGAATTGCGATCTGTACACTCACTGGATATGTTCAAAAAACTATTGAAAACGCATTATTTTAAAATGGCATTTAATATTTAAATTGGCATTATCATTATTGACTATCAGTATTACATTGCATTTTAGAAACAGTATTATATATTAAGATTTTTATTTTGGTTTATATGTAAACTTTTGATGTTAGATACAAATACTCTTGCATGTTAAATTTATCTATGTTATGTAGCGCTTTTATAATGTTCTTGAAGAGCGCATTACAAGAAAACGCAGTAATAATAATAATAATAAAAATAATAAACCACAAAAAAAAAAAAAGAATCACTCCATGTTTTTAAAATACTGACACAGTGTTTTTCACGGGTACCTATTCACAATTATAGTGCCCTTATAGTTGAAACAAAATCATGCAAACAGTTACACTGGATTGCTTATCAGGTAATGATCACGTCTATAAACTTTTAATGAAAGGCACAGTTGTCATCATAGTAGTCTATTCAACACCTACTGCTCAATCCACTGAACAAAACGGTAACTGAGCTCTCTCCTTGTTTTCTTAGGCAAGCTGTGTAAAATTGTTAAGTACCTCTCATCTCAGACAACCAGTAAAGTATTATTTAAGATCTTATTTTGCAGCCCACTTAGAAAAAAAGGCAGTTTATGTGGGTTGAACAGTGTCGCTATGCCAATTCATGTTGCTTGTATTGTGAAATGGACCATTGTTTATGAGCTCAGTTTTTAATAAATAATTTATCAATTTCTTCTTCTTCTTCTTCTTCTTCTTCTTCTTTTTTTTTCTTCTTCTTCCTTCCTTCCTTCCTTCTTCTTCTACTACTACTACTACTCCATTGCAGCCTCGGAATTTCTTACACTTCACCAAGAGCATTTAGAGGTGGCTTACAAAATGCCACGATTGCCATGGAAATCTATGGATAAAGCTATAAATAAAACGGCAGTTTAGACAGAAACGATACTCTACAAAACAGCATTGAACTATGTTTTATCATATAATTTCTGAAATGATAACATATTTAGCTGTAATATAAAGTCATGGCATTATGGCTGTGGTCTATTTCCAGTCACGAAACGATCAAGATGGCATCCCACGAGATATCGAAAGCCAGGCAGATTTTTGGAAACAATACTACCGTCCCTCTGGTGACACCAACTACTTTATTGAAAGAAGTCAGGAATTAGAGGAAGGCTGTACTAAGGGTACCGGGGTGGACATGGTTTTTATCCTTGATAGCAGTGGTTCTATTGGCTCTAGGAATTTTGAAACCATGAAGCTATTCGTACAAGAAGTGGTGAAAGGTTATGACATAGGACCGGTACAGTTGTTACTTTATGAACTTGAATTTCATATTTTGACCTTGATTTCAAAGATGCTTATTTCAAAAGAGACATTAATTTTAAATGCTCATCTAAAGATTATATACGTTACATATACAGAGTAGTATGCATTAAGTGGTAATATAAAGCATTTATTTGTCAAAGTGACACAGCAAGAAACATGTATAGCCATGAGTATAAGACGTAGCAAGGTTCTGGTGTGTTAAACCATTTTGTGAATGTCGTACATAATGCTGCATCAAATATATCATGGAATATAATATAATGTCTCATCATGCGTATCCAACCACTCTGTATGCAATATAATATTAATTTATTGATGATGAATGCTGAATTTAAATTCATTGATTTTGAATTTAAATTCATTGTATTAATGCAGTCACACTTGCTGGTGCTTTTATTTTTACTAGAATAAAGAGCAGACCCAAGTTGGCCTTATAATCTATAGTTCATATGTGGAAAGAGAATTTGATCTCAACACATACTCTACGAAGGACGACGTTCTGCATGCAGTTGACGCTGCCCAGTACCTGGTAGTTGTCTAAACAAATCATACGAAATTGTTCCTGCTCGTGTTTATATCATGTTGATATAAGTTTCATTGGTTGTTGAAGCTGTTACGTTCATTAATTTGTGTATATTTCACCAATTTATAAATAACCAGACCAACGACAACATAAAATAAAACTAGAAGCTCATTCCGCTAGCGAAATGTTAAACACTTGGCAAAAATTAAAAAGCAAAAATGCTTCCTTCAATGGGTTATTTCTTGAATAATATATTGCAAACAACACAGCTTGAATACGTCTTATAAGCCGAGTAGTGTTTGGTTGTTGTTGACTTAAAGTTTTATTGACTGAGCAGGCCAGGCATACGCCTTGTTAGCTATTTACGCAGTGAGAGCTCGTGCAAAGCTCACTAAGCAAATGTGTATTCTGTGCTGTCGCTAAATGCTACGCGTTTACTTGCAAAAATACACTCTTTTCACATGGTGTTTTAACAAAGAAAACGAAATCAAAGACGAAAATAAAAAGTGACATGCACATGTTCAGATCAAGGTCTTCATAAGTCCCAAGTTTCATGGTCGTAGGGCCCATAGTGTCAGAGAAGAAGAAGACACAAAAACTCGGAAAAAGTGTCAAGAAGAAAAAAAAGGACGAATTTTGCTCGCACAAATTCATATAACTCTTGCAAGCCAAAGGCTTGTCAAGTGTTAATAAAGTTAACATAAAAAATAAACTTAAAACTATTATCTAAACTGTATCCTTGTATTCAGTTTTGTCCAAATAACATGTTAATAGAGTGGCCAGACATACACGCATTTAGCCCTGGATGAAATGACATTTAAGTCGTTCACAAAAGAGAATGGTGCGCGAGACGAATCGGACGGACATCCTCGAGTTGGTGTCATTTTAACAGATGGGCAGTCTAACTACCCTCCGGAAACAGTGATGGCTGCGATGCGAGCTCATGACCACGATATCACCATGTTTGCCGTAGGTACGACTACCCGGTTTATCAATTAACAAAAATAAAAATAATATACATTATGTATAATACATGTGTATAATCAACAAACACAATTAACAAAAATATATGTAATATATATTATATATAATGTATGTGTATAATTATCTACAGCTTTCAAGAAAGGTCGAAAAAATTTACGAATCAGGTTTCGATAAAATATATTGGCATACAACATTCTCAAAAATTAGCACTTAAAAATAAAATAAAATCGCAGATACTTTATTTTTCTCGCATGATTATTTCAACAGAATGAGTCACCCCTTTGAACTTATGAACATTTTTTATATATTGTCAAAAATGTTAATAAGAATTTAAAGTTAAATATGTACGGTAATTTTGTCTTTTCAAGACAAAATTAAATATTATTCATATTCAAACTACAAATAGATCACAAAAAGTTGGCTAATACAACTAATAAAACAGCAGCTTTTCCTGTTATAAGTACGCGATTTCTCTTCATCTGATTAGTTAAAACGCGAATGTTTTTTGAATGAAAGAATGTTGTCGTTAAAGATGATAAGACAAGAAATTAACGTTGCAACATTAAAGCACGTTGTTTCTAAATTATAAGCGATTCAGTCCTAGTCTGTTTAACATGTTACGGAAAATGCAGTGTGATTACTGTAAATGTACCATTACCTTTGCCTGATCACACAAAGCAGCGATAATATCTGCTTTTATTTTGTTAATCCTGTAATATTTTGTCATTGTAACGTTCTAAGACGCAAACATTTTTCTCAAAGGCGAAATATTAAACACTTGGCAAAAAAGAAACAGTATAAAATCAATTTCTCCATTCAAATAGAATTTTAAAAACTTTTTAGCCTGAATTTGATTTGTCTTTCCTTCAGCCAATGTTTTTTTTCGATTTCAAAACCATTCCGAGAAACTTTTGTGTCAGTTTGAAGCCTTTCAGAAACGCACAGTGTGCACATATGCGCATGCATTAGAGGTGTGTGCAAAACTTCTGCTGCTCTAGCGCATTCTACTGGTGTATGATCAAAAATAACTGTTTTGATCCTGAAAATGAAAGCAAAGGCGAAAACAAAAAAACGAGATACACGACTTCAAATCGATTGCTACACATATATAAAATCTGGTAGATCTAGGACCTGAGGAGTAGTAAGGACAAAATGACCAACCAGTGATGAAAAAGGCCCAAAAACAATGGCTCTGAAAAATTTCCTATATATTATTTGTTTCTTTCATCCTGCAGGTATCGGAGATAATATTGATATGAACGAGCTTGAAGCAATTGCTAGTGATCCTCTGTGCCTACACCTGTTCCTGCTCACGGGTTTTGAAGAAGTAGAATCACTTAATTATCAGATAGGAAAGGGAACTTGTGAAGGTAGCATAAAATGTATTAGAATTAAATAAAGCACGCCGTTTTTTAAATATATGTTTTGTTGTTGTGCTTCATCGAGTAGAGAACTAGAAGGTGGTGTAGCAAAGATCTCAAATATTTATGTTGAAATAACACATAATGTACATTTATATTTCGATGTTGTTTGTCTGACCCAGCTGGGATAAATATGGCATTTGAACGGCATTTGAATAGGATTAGAGAAATCGAACTCGATTCATTGTCATTTCTCTGATTTGGGAGTGAACATTCGAATTAATATAATATTTTTAAACCAAGGATTTTGAAAAATTCATCATTCATAAATTGAATGCCAACCACTTGCTTAGGCTAGCTATGCATCGAAACAACTGTAACGGTGTTATATAATTTGCTGTGATATAGTTACATGAAACAGGTAGTTGACAAAATACTATTCAATTGCCGAAGGGGTATCAATTTGATTATTTCTCAAAGCATTTAAAGGCTGTTTAAAGGTTTGGCCAACTTAAGATAATACATTAAACTTAAACAGCTAGAATACACATAAGTCAACGTCATATATGAACGTGATCCTGTTAAAATGAAAACCTCTTATTTCAGCACCTGTAATAATAAACCCTGGTACTAATGGCACGGACACAGAAGGAAAGGTTCCGGCAGGTGGCGATCAAAACTGTAAGGTGCGAGTGCCCACAGAAGGTGTTACTATCAAGGTAAGTACTGTGTGACAGTAGGTGAAAATTAGTGAGCTTGTTTCAGCATGCACACCCTGTGTTGCAATGTAGGCGATTTCTAAGCTTGTTCCTTATGTCACTTTATATTCATTTATAGCAGCCATGTAAATTCAAATTATTTAATTCACGATTATTTATAAACACCCCCAATAACTTAGTCCTATTTGTGTTGTTGGTCTGGGCCACATGATTGTAGTCTTTCACCAATGCAGTATCATAAGAAACTTTATCTATATTAATAAAAGATTTAAAAATAAAAAACAAAGAAAGTCTCACAGGAAAGGAAAAGCGTATTGAAAGGAACCTCACAGGAAAGGAAAACGTATTGGAAGGGAGCATTGTTGTTGTTTTTACATGTAGACTCTGGTGCATTCTGTGCCCTTAATAGCAGAAATGATTTAAAATGATTTAACGCAGATTGAAGCTACTAAAGGCGGTGTTAACTACTATACCTCGGAGATAACTTATCCGAGTGAATCATATTACGAGCACATGGTATCAGCCAGCGTACATGCGAGAGGCGTCATGTTTATCCCACAACCACAGACGGAAGACGAGGAAGGGATTGTTTATTGCAATATCAAAGGCAGAGATGATACCGATAGCGTAATTATTGTAGGAATTCGTCCAGGAGGTATCTTAGATAAATTTTCTTTGGGCATTTTTCAACATGTAATGTGTCTAAGACATTTAAGATGTTTAAACATATTAGAGGCCTGTCTTCAAAACTTGCCAAACAGCTGGTTTCTAAATTTTGGAATATTTTGAACTAAAGTTATGGAAATTGCATATTTCGGCAAGCTTACTTGCCAAAAAGTGATATGACTGCGGTGTCGTTTTATTAGATTAAGTTGGGTGTAAAACCTGTTGTTTTAGCATGAATAATAATAATAATAATAATAATAATAATAATAATAATAATAATAATAATAATAATAATAATAATAGGGAGCAGGAGTAGGAGCAGTAGTATAAATAGTAGCAGCAAAGTAATAGTACTGTTACTAGTAGTAATTGTCAAAAATTCAAAACGGTTACAGATAAAGACTGGTGTGGTTCTGACCCATGCCAGAATGGTGGCTCATGCTTTGATCTGGATAATGATGGTTATGAATGCGTATGTCCAGAGGGGTATGAAGGCCAAAACTGCGAATCAGGTAAGGGAAAGAAGCAAATAGCATGAAGAGAAACTAAGTATGGTAGTGTAGGAGCTGTTCCTTAACCAAAACAAATCTAACATCTCCAGTGTTGATTATTCAACAATATTTCAAATCTTCCTCCACATGATAAACTATACCTGCAGAGTATCCGTTGGTTAGCCGGGTCGGTATTCGTGAAGCACTACAAGCACTAGCAATGCTACTAATTAATAAAATGCTTATGCCACTAGTATCAGTACTAAGATATTAAAGTTTTACAAATACGGCCCACGTATCATTGTTATTTTCAGTAATTATTTATTATTGTAATCTTTATTAATTAAAGCCTGTCCTGTGAACATCAGTATAAATTTGACTTTTCATGCGTGCATATTTTAGAAGCAAATCCGTGTTCAAACAACCCTTGCAAACACGGAACCTGCACAAATCATGGTCATTCGTATGAGTGCATTTGTGATGACGGCTGGTCAGGCGCAAACTGTCACGAGAGTATGTTTTTGCAGTCCCTTAATGTAAAGAACATTTCAATTTAAAGAATTAATTCAAGATTTATCTTATCTGATTTATATATCGTGAGTTGTTTGTGTCGTTTATTTACATAAATAAGATTTGTTACCGAAGTGCACTCGTTTGTTTTTTTAATATTTTCGTTCCTGAAATTTCTGTACTTATTTCACATGCATATCAAAACAGCAATTGTAAAAGTATGTGCATGTAACGAGAATAAGTGATTATCTCTTGAGACCTCAGTTATCCCTACTAAGCTTATTTATACCAACAAATACTCATGTTTGAAACATATTTGTTTTTGCTATTTTATAGACATAGACGAATGTGCTTCTAATCCGTGTGTGCACGGTGAATGCGAGGACGGCGAGAACAGATATGACTGTGTGTGTCACGATGGGTGGACTGGAACACAATGTGGCACATGTAAGACTCTTTAAGTATCAAACTTACTAATCAAGACGCCTAAGTACCAGGATACAACATGGCTGATTTTAGCAGAAGCCTCTAAAAGTTGAAACCACCGATCACACCAGAAAATGTAGTTGTATTTACAGTGATATGCATTTGAAATTATTTTAATGACAATTCGCTTATCAATAAATTAATATAATATTTACTTTTTAAAATTATTTTAATGACAATTCTCTTATCAATAAATTACTATAACATTTCAAGTAAATAAAATTAAATTGCAGCCAACACTACTCCGAAGCCTTCTGGATATGACTGTGGGAATAAGTGAGTAGCTGTTTTTCTCGAATCCCAGACTAAAGCCCCCGGCGAAAAGCATACCCCCCCCCCCCCCCAGTGAAAAGCCCTCTTATGTTGCACGCGTTTTTAGTTTTTAAGTATATTTTACTCATATTTTGCACGGCTTTTTATGGCATACTTCGAGTTTCAGAACATAGTTCACTCATTTTATTCCATAACATATCTCAACGTTGGTTTGGTCCAGGAACATTCCACGGAGCATTATCTAGTTTATTCCAGGCCGCCAATGTGTACTCCGAAGGGGGATTACTGGTATGCTTCCAGTTTCAGAACATAGTTCACTCATTTTGCACGGCTTTTTATGATACACTTCCAGTTTCACGGCTTTTTATGGTATACGTCCAGTTTCAAAATTACAGTACTGTATTATAGTAAAAACACCTTAAACTATAGTATAAAAAGCCGTGTAAAATATGAGTAAAGTATACTTAAAAACTAAAAACACATGCAACATAAGAGGGGCTTTTCGCCGGAGGGGGAGCTTTAGTCCTACATTGCAAAACTGGGGGGGGGGGGGGGGGGGGGACTTTTCGTCGGGGGCTTTAGTCCGTTTACCGTTTTTCTCATAAGGACTACAGTTTTAACAAACTTAATAAACATATTTTTGGATAAGGGAGTTGTAAAAACAAGTTCTTTACCATTTAAAGTTTTAAAGAACAAAATAAAATAGCTTAAACACATTAAAAATAGGTTAAAAAGAGCTAAAAGTTTTGGATGTTTTCCTGTCTTCTAAGGTTTTTTTTCGTAAATTTTAATGTTTAAATTATTAATAACGTCAATTACCTTTTTCTACTATCATTTTTCCATTATTAGACTCTGAATACTAACGTTTATTTTGTGTAATATACATAATATTAATATTCTGATTTTCTTTCAACAGTAATCCGTGCACGTCAGAAAACGCAGCTGCTGGGGAATTTCACTTTCCGCACCATGACGAAACCAAGTTTGTACAGTGCAGCGAATGGGGACAGTGTTACGTCATGGACTGTCCTGCCGGCTTGACGTGGAATTCAGATGTAAACAACTGCACCTGATTAATAAATGGAGAGGTATCATTGTGGAAAACTTAATATAACTAGTAGTTCTTCTGAATTTTGTACACAGTAAGCTCAATTTTTCTACTTCATATTCACAGAGACCTCGTGACTTTAATCTACTCTTTTATAAACAAAACTTGTAAAGAAAATGCATCTCGGAATGCTAGAGTGTTGACCTCCGTAGAGGCACTATGCTGTTAATTTCAAGTTTAGTGTTTTCCTGACCTTTAGCTTTTTTGCTCACTTAAATATGCGCGCGCGCGCGTGTGTGTGTATGTGTGTGTGTGTGCGTTTGTAATTTTGAAATACAATGAATAGGCACTTCAACAATTTGACTGACCAACGGTCAACTGACCAACGCCTTAATGAATAACGGACAACTGACCAACTTTTCTATCACAAAGTTTTAGAGCCCAAAAAAACTTCCTCTCCTGAATTACATCAGAAAAAAGAAAGCAAAAAAGTGCTGTCTCACATCACAAAGCTAGTCCTATGATCCCTTCTGTGTCATCGAGTGTCAGCAATTGCGTGGCAAAGATAACCCCATAATCCGTTCAGTGCCATCTAGTGTGTGGCGTACCCGAGTTTTCAATGTCCCACTTGATCTCCGAAATGTACAATACAATGAAAACCTAGACATGGTGGGGCCATGGTGTCATCTCCGGAAGTTGCCTCAGATAGTCGATTTTTGCTATAAATACCAGTCCCTTTTTCAGCACAATCAAACCAGTTTTGGCTGATATTTTGTTGAACTGTGTCATTTGAATTGCAATTACAAGAGCATTACAACAATGGAAATCTTGACGACCCAAAGGGGTGGTCAAAAACTGTGCCTAGATGGGTACATGTACTTCCATGGTGCTGTGGTAAGGAAACAAGTTTGAAATGCACTGGCGCTGTAGCCACAGATAAACATGGAATGCCATTTCCACATTTATTAGGAAATTATTGATATCAAAAATTAATTTTTGATCTCAAAAAATCTAGATTTTGATATCAAGAATTAATTTTACTATCTGTTATTGTATTTTTGCTATCTCTAAATGTTTTCTTGTCTCTTGATTCTTGAGGGGGTCGGTGGTCCAGTGGTTAAAAACGCTTGTCAGCCATGCAGTTATGATTCTGTAGCCCGGGTTCGAATCCCCCTCGTGGTCAGGAATCATGACAATTTGCAACCCCCCCCACCCCCCCCCCCCCCAGGGATGTCGGTGTGCCTATATAGTCCTCTAATACAAAGTTAGGGTTGCGTTATTGTTAGGCGTATGTGCCAATAGACAGGGATTTCAGAGACACTGTATGGGTATGTCGAAATTATAATGATTTTGAGTTTGAAAAAAATGTAAGTAAAATAAATAAATAAATATACATGTATGCGTACATTGTAAACCGGTTTGAGCAGGTTATCTGGAGAATCGGTATATAAAAACTCAGTATTATTATTATTATTATTATTATTATTATTATTATTATCTCAAAAATAATTGTTAATATCAATAAATATTTAGAGATATCAAGAAATATTTATTGATATCAAAAATAATTTAATGATATCTAAAATTGATTTATTGAGATCAAAAATTAAATTCTTGATAGCAAAGCTGAAATATCAATTTTGTATGGAATGCCGTTTTTACATTTATTATATCGAGAATTAATTTTTGATATCAAAAGTTGATTTTTTTGATATCAAGAATTAATTTTTGATCTAAAAAATCCATATTGTGACGTCAAGAATTAATTTTTGCTATCTGTAATTGTATTTTTGATATCTCGAAATGTATTCTTGATCTCAAAAAATAATTTTTGATATCAATAAATATTTTGAGATATCAAGAAAATTTTTATTGAAATCAAAAATGATTTAAAGATATCTAAAATTGATTTTCTGAGAACAAAATTTCGATTCTTGATAGCAAAAATGAAATATTTGAGAGCAAAATATCAATTTTGAGCTCAATAATTTATTTTCCCTTTATTGATATCAAGAATTTATTTCAGATGTCATTATTTCAGACTGATACTTTTTATTTGTGTTCTGAAATCTGCAAACGATTTTTTATCTCAAAAATTGATTTTTGATATCAAAATATCAATCTATTTTTAATAAGAAATTCAGAAACACACATCTGTAAATAAATAATAACTAGTCCTTGTATGCAGAATCTGTGTTTAAATTTTTTACTGTACAAAAAAGAAGCAATTCTTGAGATCAAAAATTGTGTTGATATTATTGATATTAATAATTCAAATTGTCATCTCCAAAATTTAATTGACGATTCGTTATATTTTATGTAAATGTGTGTCTCCCTTAAGATTTTTTAAGTTTGTAAAATTGATTTTTTGATCTCCAAAACAAATTTTTGCCATCTAAAATTCAATTATTGATAGCAAAATATAAATTATTGAGATCTACATCAATTTATTGCTATCTTTAATTATATTTTGATATCAAAAATAAGCATTAAATGTTAAAACGGCATTCCATGATTTTGAGCTCAATAATTCATTTTCCTTTTATTGATGTCAAGAATTTATTTTAGATATCACTATTTCAGAATGATACCTTTTTAATTTGTATTTTGCATTCTGCAAATGATTTTTTGATCTCAAAAATTGATTTTTGATATCAAAATATCAGTCTATTTTTTTTAATAAAAAAGTACACATCTGTAACTTAATAATGACTGGTCCTTGTATACAGAATCTTTAATTTTTTGCTGTACAAAAAAGAAGCAATTCTTGAGATCAAAAACTGTGTTGTTATTATTGATTTCAATAATTCAAGTTTTCATCTCAAAAATTTAATTGACGATTCGTTAAATTTTATGCAAATGTGTGTCTCCGTTAAGATTTTTTAAGTTTGTAAATTTGATATTTTTTGATCTCAAAAATAAATTTTTGCCATCTAAAATTCAATTATTGACAGCAAAATATAAATTATTGAGATCTACATTGATTTCTTGATATCTTTAATTATATTTAGAAACCAAAAATAAGCATTAAATGTTAAAACGACAATCCATAAGTTGTCCGTTTTTTAAGGCGTTAGTCAGCTGATCGTTGCTCAGTTTGTGTGTCCCCCGTACGACCAACTTCATATCTTCTTCTGTGAATATTTTTGGTGGACTCTTTTTCATGTTAAGTTTCATTCATGTCATGTTAAGTTTCATTTATTTCTTGAATAAAGTGTATTTTGACATGCTATTATGGTGTCTCTGTTGATATATGGTTTGAGTAAATAAATAGGCAAATTTCCAAATCTGTGTTCGTTTCTTACGAGCTACGCCGGCGTTTTGAGCGCCCTCCCCCCCTCCCACCACCAGATTTACCAACGCCAATGGGATCGCTGTAGAGGCCTTGGGTAGTACCTCGGAGTGCCGCGATTACTGCTATTCCGTCCAGGAAAGTTCTCGGCTGGCCCTGGGACAGAAGGGTCATTACAAGAACTATCACAATAGTCGGCAACCATATCATCTACAATCTCGATCCAACCAGCTGAAGATGACCACAGAGTCGTTCGAGGAGTCCGCCGCTCACGCAGAAAACCCGCAACGCATTACAGCAACAGGAAGTCATTATTTCGATCACAAGGCCTGAACACGCGAGAGGGCTCAACGCCTCCGCCCGAAGACAGAAGCCCCAGTAGACCTACCTCGCAAAAAGCCTGTCAGCATGAAAGGGTAACGCTTATCACCAAAATCGAAGAGGACGCGTACATCAATCTCAACTCAATCTAGAACCATGCAAGATAGGAGAGAGGGCGCAAGCGACTGATAACCTTAAACAGTGATTCGGTCCCGTGACCAACCTGCGCGGCACTCCAATCCCCATCGGACAGTGCCACTGAGTGCAGAACACGGCCGAGAGTAGACCACAGGCTGCATGCATCGCCGTTCAAGAATCCAGAGTGTGTCGATAGGCCAAGAGCAGCAGTAAAGCGTTACGCATCCCCATGGCAATGTGCAAATAAAGCAAGTGATATCAGCATCGGTGGCGGAATCCCTGAATGTCGATTTCCATGATATAGTACAGCTCATCCAGAGGTTTTGCAATATACAAGCAGGTAGGCCTGTCGCTCCAGCTTCCGGATGGGTCCTGCGGATGAGGTTCACGGCATTGAACAGAGCGGCCGAGATTCTGGACGCCGTAAAACTGGAGGAGGATGAATTTCATGGTCAGCCATGGCTATTCATGGTCAACCCTCCACCCCCGCCCCCCTGCCACCATTTAAGAAAGTAAGCTGTCAGGTGCCACCAGGCTTACTAAAAAGCCTACCCGAGTATGATAGCGTCGCATAGGGAAGGAACAGAGAACTAAGCACTCGATGATATACTGGACATGGAGGAAATGCATAGGCCACTAGGTATGTTTCAGTCTTTCTCTGGCCGAAAAGAATGAGGGTTGGCGTTTAACTATAGACCTGAAGTGTGTACATTTTCTGAGATCTCCTCACTGGTGCTACATCGTGAAGCCCCAGAGTGAGGTGAGGGGTTAGGACACACGAGTGAACACGAGTGATTTCGTTAAAAATGGACAGAATTATTACAAACCATGACAAGAGCTTTAGGCATTATTTGGAGTCATGGCTGAGTAAGTAATAAGAGCATAAGGGTTTGAACTATTGCATGGAGGATTATCCATGACCAAAGTCACTGGAATCTGGATGTACCGAAAGTACTCACAGCGGGTGACAAGCTGAGTAAATTTTATTAGAAGTATTCTATTAAACAAAAACCACATTTTAAGGCCTAAATATTTACTAAAAAGTTAAATTCCATGGGGCGGGAGACAAATCTCTGCATGTATTGCACATTTTACGGGTATTTTCTCCGAGTATGTAAAAGATCTCTTGGGGGAGGCGAGTACGAGGGAGGGGGGGGGGGGTGGCTTTTCTCTGCAGTTGCCAAAAACGGCTGGTTTTTTTTCCCTGGGCGTATTTTCTGCTGACATTCCTCAACCAAGCAAGTTTCATATTTCAAGTCAAAGGAGAGACCCTCAATATACCGGACACTTCGCTAAACCGGAAAAATTAGCTTGATTTAGTTAGTGTCTGGTTTATTGAGGTTTTTAGTGTATATGATCCAAACAATTCTGATAATTTGTTTTAAATGCAAATTGCATTGAATTTATGAGACTGAAAACGATAGAATAAATATTAAAGCCTGTAATTCGTGTGATTTTCTCCGTAACAATGACACAGCTATAAACGGCGTGCCACCTATGAACAGGAATCGCTTCACTTAGATAAAAAACGAAGACGATGATCGAAACGAGAACTATTCGCCCATAACCGAGACGAGTGCATCAGGACAATTTGAATATATTATAATCTAAACAAAGAAACGAGGTGAAGAAAAGTAGTAGTGAAAAAAGGAAAGATAAAGAGCTGTGGTTAAGTGGGCATTCGAAACAGGAAATAAGAAGAAATCTTAAGATCTTTAATGGACCTGACTAAGTCTTTACTCCTTGGAAACTAGAATATTTAATTGATATCTATATCTTGCAATGAAGATAATTAGAGAAACTGAGAAACTACTTTTAGTAATCGGATGTTGAGTTTGATCGGTGATTATAAGTGGCTAATTATAAGTGGCTAATTAAAAGCCAATTTTGGTGTCCTCATTGGCTGCCTTGAAGTTGAAAAACTAACCAGAAAAAAATTCGTTGTTTCGTATTGAAAGATGCCCGCCCTCCCCTTGGTCATTTAAGTATGTTCCTATGGGATGCGCACGCACATGGCATGTGACATCGAAACTCACCCTTCAGTTCGCAAAACTATTCTACGCAAGTTCGTACGCGGAGTCAAACCGTTTTAGGGGGTAGTCTGGAAGCCACAACTGGCAACCCCCCCCCCCCCCCAAAAAAAAAAAAAAAAAGCAAAAACAAAACAAAAATAAAACACATGTGGGGAAAAGACGCTGAAGAATTCGGGGTAAGCCAGCTCGTCAGTGGTTTTCTTCATCGCTCGCTTGCAACTGTTGCTGATAATGACGCAATAGGACTGCGAACACTCACACAGAAGTCGAACTTTCACACACACCCAACGCCCATCTCCCAACGCCATCCCCTAACCCCATCCCCACCAAAATAGAAAATGAAAGACAATATGGATTTATTTGCATTTAGTCGCCACTACACCTTTTCTTATCTCGTTATCTGTCAAACTTAATGGAGGTTTAAGTTTGGTGTCCTCATTAAATGTCAACCATTTGGTTCTACATACGTTGACCACAATCTTGGATCACGTATTTACTAACACTCTGTATAAATTTTTATATATTTATTATCTTGTTTGTTTCAGAAGTAATCTTTGCACGGAATGTGCTATTCAGAAAAATATTCTAAATGTTTTAAATAAAAATTAACTGTATATGGCTAACACATCTTAACACATCTTATATTAAGCACATATTAATGTGATTAACATCTGCTGATCAGCTTGTTAATATGGCTTGAGAAAATTGGTAAATACATGTTAACCATATGTTTGATCTGTGGTTTATGCATGTTTTTCCAAGGTTACTGGTGTAACAGTACAAACTGAACATGTTTTCTTGACATTTCAGGTCAACCCTTAAAAGTTATTGTCAGGTGATTACGTTGTTCCCATGTCGACTTATCCTGGCTTGTCGAAATATTGTTGGCCCCAGAAATGTGACTTACAAATTCAAGCGATCTTGACGCCCAAATCGCGTGAAATATGCCATGTCGCTCTTTAAATCTAAACACAACTGCGTTCCAACACCAATAATTGGAAATAGCTCAACAACTTGCCCCCCAACCCCACCCTCTCCCCACCCGTTTTCTCAATATTGAATGTTAATGTTTTTACAAGAACTGAAAAATGTGTTGGCAGGGTGAAGAAACATTAACTTCTGTGTGAAAAATTATCTTTGTACATACGATGCAAGTACTGGTACATTTAGGTCACAGTTTGTGAATATTTTGCACCATTAGATTAAAAAAAAAGAGCACGTAGATATAATTTACTTTGATATGTTGATATGTTATTATTAACACTAACAGCTTTATCGTCATATCCCGTCCCTACCTGAAATCAGAAGAACGCCAAAATCCTACATTGAACTGGAGTCGACAAGACCACAGCAAGGAGTCTTTCAAATCCAACCTAAATCCAAGACCGACATTGTGAAGTAAATCATGTTAGAATGTTACTGATTTTTTAAAGCTATGAAATAAACATTAAACGTGTGAGATTCATTGTCACAAATCGTTCGGAAGCAGGCAGTGTGAGTCTGGGCATATGTTTGGCAAGGTTATGGGAACACCAATGGCCATATACATGGCAGTGGCAGATGAAAAAGAAAAAAGTGAGGGGGAGGGGGAGGGAGGTTCAGTCCGGTGTTACAATCCCTATCACCAAATTATAACAACAAATTTACTTCGTGTTTTCACCACAGAAAAAGTTTGTCTGGTTAACTCGTCATCCGGGAATTTTTTAGATTTTTTTTCTTTTTTTCGTTTACCCCTCCCCTCTTGGCCAAAACCTGTATTTGCCACTGATATGGAATTAAATACGTCAACGATGATAGCAAACATTGACAACTATGGTGACCACATATTTCACATGTGACCGTACCGTTTGGTTGTCAATGTTTTAGTAGACTGAACTAGCCTCTGTGTTAGAGGAAACCATGTGGTAGCTATAACAACCAAGTGTTACCATGCTAACATGTAACCCGGGGCAGTGGTACTTTATATCACATATATTATATATATAGATTGCCATACATGAGACAAGACATGAGATCTAGCAAATTCGCATTTAGTGATAAGAAACATTTAACCATTTAAAAGAGCTACACACAGTCTAAAGAACTTGAAGTATACAAAGCAAGTATTGTGCGTCAAATGCACATCAAGAACATGTTCATATATACATACTTTATTGTATTTAGCTCGTTTTATGTCTCTTTTTATTCTTTTTCTGTCTTTTTTACAGTCACCAGCACTGCTTTATGTTTCTTATTGTTTGATAACAAGACAGCAGTTCATGACAACAGCGTCAACATCCCCTAAAACACAAAGAGAGCTTTCTCTCCTCGATTGCGCACCGAATATTATCGATTTTGAGTGTATAAGAACAATGTATAGCATACGTCATTTTAGAACAAAGGGCTTTTACACGAAGGTATTGTTTTTAAAATGAGATGTGAAGTATTTCTTCTTTTGCAATTTTTCATATTTGGGTCAGACCATACTTATTAAAAGGTCATTTATGTGTAGTGTTCATCTGCCGAATCTTTACTCTCTAGGCGTTTACAGTCAAAATCGCCATATTCACATGCTTTATGATGTCTTTGACACTTGAGAAAAGAAAGAATAAGGTAAGAGCACTCCTGGGATAAGAGTTACTTTCTATCCGAATGTACCATCAACTTACTCATGATGACAACATAATTTCTTGCCACCAGTCTCTTTACGACTAAAAAGTTCCAATGCCACCCGGAACTTGAGCACAAAATGAAATGAAGAACAGAAACAGTTTCCATATAATGCCCAAAAGAGGGTTTTGCCGAACTAAACTTTCAAAATGCTTTAAATTTTAGATATTTTCCACACGTACAAAACAACAGATAAAGTAAGTATCCTGCACTACATGTAACCATCTATTGTCACCAAGATTAATCAATGTAGAAGGAGAATTCATCCAAGGGCCACGCTTTGACGCATCCAAGGCCAACGCTTTGACTCATCCAAGGCCAACGCTTTGACTCATCTAGGGGCCACGCTTTGACTCTATTCTAGGGCTTTGCGTCATCTTTCAGTAATTTTTTGTGTTTAAAATTTTGACTATCGGCCAAAATATAAGCATCATATCCCGGTATTTAAACCGACGAAATGATTTTTTAATACCGATGTAATATGTAGGAACAATGTTCAAAATATAAAGCCACACGGATGAAAAGATTAAAAAAACAACAACAAATAATGGGTGGTCGGGAAGAGACTTAAGCTTGTGTCATCATTGCTATTTCAAGGTTCGTTTGGAGCTATAAACTTTCAAAGGCCAAACACTCAGTAATTAAAAATCATCTGGGATGATGTAACAGTGATAAATTAGCTTGGATGCTGGCGTTTGATAGCAATATTGTATTACACGAGGCCTGTTTTATGAAATTTTTTGATGAAAGAGACGTGTGTCCCCGTGTAAACACTACTTGCCACACCAATAACGAGGGATTCTCAAAAGCATCCTGCGATAGAGCACTGCTCTCCAGACATCACGGAGTGGGCTCATTAGCATCACTTCAAAGAGATCCCGGGAAAACTCCCGCTGCCAGGTGTTGATTACATAGTACCACATGTATTTGAATGTTCTTCATTTCTCAATGTAGCTTTTTATTCATATTCCGTTTGACCGTAAATCCCGAAACAATACAAAAAACTAAAAAAAAAATGGATGCTTGGTTGGCGACGAAACTTTTAAATTAATAGATCTCTATAAAGAGAAAGATATTTTGTGGAAATTACAGCATGAATACTACCACAAAAAGGAAAAATGAACAACGGCTTTGAAGGAAATAGCTGAAAAATATGGCAAACCTATGTATTCATGGCCTCGCCACACACGCCCAACACAGCGCGTGAGTCTCACAATCTCAAGGCCGTAAGCTCGATCCTCACTCGGGGCAAAAAAACTGCTACAATTAAATAAAATTTCCTGTTTTCGCTCGCAATCATGAACAACCATGGTAAAGAAGCCACAATGTGGGCACGCAGGTCTTAAGGACGATCCCCACGACTACTGCAGGGACTGTGCTACTCGCTACGTACAACAAGAGTGCAACGGTGAGATAACGTGTGCAGTCTGCCAACATCTCTCAGACCAAGTGTGGCGGAGTTTAAACAGGCAGGCGCCAAGTACGTAATAGACAAATAAAAGAACTGTGGTCGCGGACAATGTCCTCTGCGGATACCCCAACTCATGAGCCCTCCCGCAAAGATCCCGGCACCCCACTGCGGGATGAGAAGGTGTTGTCATTGCAGGACTCGGGCACTGAGAGGTCGCCCAAGAGACTACACAAGCACAAGTCCAGGAAGGACAAGAAGCAATCTGGGAGCCCGACACCGGAAGTGAGCGTCCATGTGTCGTTGAAAGAACTAGAGCAAGAGGCGGCAATTATAATACCACTGCCCTCAACTTGACCGACTGACAGTAAGGCCATGGAATCATTTGAGGAATCCATTGTTAGGGCTGTCAACAGGGCGTACACGTCGACCACTAACGCTGGTGACACACCCAGCATGGGGGATACCAGCCACCAGCCGAGCAGCCGGCTCTCCCGATACAGATAAACCTTGAAGAGATCCTACGAAACGCACTACTGCAGCAGGCAGCCGTGATCTCACAACTCGTGGGGCTGCAGGTGAGCTCGACATTTACAAGACCGGAGCAGGTGAGGGAGCTCGCACCCACACCTTCACTACAGACAACAGAACCACAGCGGGCTACCTCTCGCGCAGCTTCGCCCAAGCCGGCCAGCACGAAAGGGGAGCCATCAGCTCTAGCCACCCTCATGACCCAGAAGGAGGATGAGGGGCAAAGTAGTGCGGAGCGCGAATCAACGTCTCCGGGGGGCATGCAGGTTAGAGGCAGAAGTCGCAGCCGCCTGATATCTTCCTTATCCACTAGCGATTCCGAGTCTCCAGGCTCCTCACCGCCCCGCCGACGAAGGAGACGAAGTCGGGTGCCCAGCCGGCGTCGCACGCCCACACTCTCAGACAGTGAAACGGAATGCAGTACACGACCGAGAGCAGAGCGAGGCCTACATGCCTCGCTATTCAAGCATCAGGAATGTGGCGAATGGCTAAAATCACCGCGAAAACGCGATGTGTCCCCATGGAGAGGCGCACGGAAAAGGAGGCGCTTCTCAGATGGAGGTGCCCAAGCAGGGAAAGTGAGGAAGTTGGCTCAGCCACAACGGTCGATCCTCTGGATGTCCCGTTTCGCGACGTGGTAGAAGTAATCCAGAGATTATCAAATGCTCAAGTAGGCAAACTCCTGAAGCTCAAGTTTCAGATTGGTCTGTGAGGGGCCGCGGGAGCAGGGCCCAGAATTTATGGCACTCGATACAGCAGCGGGTATTTTGGATGCCATCAGGTTGAAAGAGGCAGAGTTTCAGGTAAAGGACTCGAATTTTGGGAAGGCTCTGGCAAAATTCACAAAATGCGCGGACAACGCAGTCGATTTCGAGCCACTCACGTACCCTTAGCATGCCCCAATCTGGTTACCTGTGGTCCGCCCCGACGACAAGGTGACGATAAAAACAGGGACTTCAGCTACAGCGAGGGCATCGCGAGAACAGGAATGCGGGTGCTCTCGTTTATTGAGTATATAAATCAGACCTTAGTGGGTGGATCTCTGGAGTACGATGCATCCATAGCGACCAAGATCAATAGCCGTCTTGTGCGCGGGACAAAAGATCTTAGTCAGTTGCACACAGCACTGCTATCATCCGGCATTCAGCTACGCAGGGACAATGTGCTCTAATGCTGTAAACTCCCACAGCACAAGCTATTCCAGTTGCGGTCAAGCACAACTGCTCTCAGATGACCTACTGGCAGAGCTCAATGGCCGGCACATCCAGGACCTCCAGAATCGCGCGTTACACGAGCGGTACACGCAGGTCACGCCACGTCACCGGGCCTACAGCAGCAGCCACCAACGGGGAACACACCGCGGGGGCACGGCGTCGGCGCCACTCAGGATTAAGGGGCCGCAAAGCCAAGGTAGACGGGGCAGTGTTTTTCGCAAGGCCAGCCAGACTGCATCAAAGAGGTGACAATTACAGTCAGCAGCAGGCCAGTCCCTGTCACGAAAACTGGCTCGCTGCAGGGGAACATCTAAGTTCTGTCGTAACATGGTCAGATATCAGGAACAAAGTGCTGCGCGCAAACTCCTTGCCCGTAGGAGGCAGGCTCATACACTTTTTACTAAGATGGAAGGAACTGAGGACACCAGCCAAGGTAGTGCGGTGGCTAAGGTATGGCTACCCGTTCCCAAAGTAAACAGCCAAGTGCGGCCATCAGTCTGACTCAAAACGTGATCCCGAGCCTTATGATCTCGTACTATCAGGGAGCGGAAAAGCAAGCAGCACTCATGGATATGCTGGACAAGTTGTTAGCAAAGGAGCCATAGAGGAAATGCTTGTGGGGCAATCAGGCATGTTTCGCAGGTTGTCCTGAGGCCAAAAAGAACGGGGGGGGGGGGGGGGGGCTGGCACCTCATAATGACCTGAAATCATTAAACGTGCTTTTGAAAACCCCGACATTCAAAATGGACACTCGCCAGCACTTCCGCAAGTCCGTCGGTATGTGGGCCACCTCGTACTTGCACATACCGATGTGGCCCACACACTACAAATACCTGTGTTTTCAGGTTGGGGATCACAGGTATTGGTACCGCGCTACCCTTTGAGCTGGCATCGGCTCCTTGGGTCTTTAGCAAGGCAATGCGCTCAGTGAAATCGTGGGGGCGACAGTAGCTGATGCTGCTGTTCCAATATCTAGACGACTGGCTGAACGCGGGGCTGAACAGACAAAGGGTGGCCGCTCAAACGTTAATGCTACTGGACAAATGCGTCGAGCTAGGCTTACTGGTAAACATGGAGAAGTCGAAGCTGGAACCTAAACAGGTAATTGTGTTCCTAGGGAACGTGTTCGATTTCACAGTCGGGCGCGTATTTCCGTCAACATACAGAATCCAGAAGATTCAAAATATCATCATGTCGATGCTGGAAAACTGGCGGGTACCCGTAACCGTAGCAGAAACGTTGCTGGGACTGTTAGTAGCAACAGAAAACGGTGCCCCCCCCCATGGGGCGCCTCCATTTCCGGGGCTACCAGCATGTAGTGCGAGAAGAGCCGCGAGCCACGCAAGAAGTTCAGATTCAGACCTCCGGTGGTGGTTGAACATAGTGCATCTGACGCAAGGGACCCCATTTACCATACCGCAGCCGCAATTCCAGTTGCAAACCGACGCATTAAAGGTAGACTGGGGGCACACTTTCACGGCAAGTTACATCACGGCAAGGGGCAGTGGGCCGCAGCAACTACGAAGCATGCTCATCAATGTGCTAGAAACGCACGCAGTAGGAGAAGCATTGAGGATCTTGGGGCGAAAACTTCAGGGCAAAGCTGTGCTGTGTCTGATAGACAATGCTACCACGGTAAGTTACATCAGGAAGCAAGGGGGTACGAGGTCGCCAACCCTGATGACAGCAGCCAGAGAAGCGTGGGAGCTAGCAATCCTATACCAGGTAACACCACTACCACACCACATTTCGGGGAACCTGAACGTGTTAGCGAACATGGCATCCAGACAGGGACAAGGGGGAGTGGACGGTGTCCACACGCCTCTTTCGTTGGGTGGTGAAGAACTCAGTCTTTGGGCCCCCGGAGGTGGACATGTTCGCAACGCGTCTCAACATGCAACACGAAGTATGTTTCAACATGCCCAGACCTGGAAACCACAACCAGCGATGCGCTGAGTTGCAAGTGGCCGCAGGAGGTACTGTATGCGTTTTTCCAACCACGATACTCGAAAGGGGAGCAGAGCGATTGGGGAGGTAACAGGACTTCACGTTGTTACCAGTGGCACCGCCAAATCCGGCCTCAATGGTGTTCCCACTGCTACAACGGTTGGCACCGAGGCACCGAGGAGATAACCAATGAATGCGCGGGCACTGAGACAACAACATTGGCAACACTGGCACCCGCACCCACATACAATGAATCTTGACCTGTGGTCCCTGCAGCGAACTGGCTGAAAAGGTTTTCGGCACGGGCGGTTGCACGCATGCAAGAGGTGCACGCCAAGTCCACTCGTTTGGTTTATGGGTTGCAGTGGAAGGTATTCGAGAGGTGATGTTTGATGAAATCAGCAGAACCCAGTGGCAGCAACAGCGCCACTGATAGCAGATTTCCTCATATACCTCTTTGAGGGGAAACAGGTGGCCGCTAGATCAATAGAAGTTTACCGTATGGCGCTGGGCTCAGTGTTGAAGAACGCAACAGGGTGCGACCCAGGCCAGGATGAGTTCCTGTCTCAACTAATAAGAAATTTGCGTTTGCAGAGACCACCCCGAGTCAAGCACATATTGCAGTGGGACCTAAAGGTAGTACTAGATTAGTTTCAGGGCCCCTCATTCCTGGACGAACCGACACGCCATTGCGGGAGCTTACATTCAAGGTAACTTTCCTTCTAGCACTGGCGTCAGGCAAAAGAAGAAGTGAGATACACGCACTAAACCAACAGTATTTCATAGACAAGAATAATAGTAGGGTTGTTCTGAAACCTCGGGCCGATTTCCTAGGCAAAATGCACATCGTGACTCACGGTAAGGGTTCGTTTTCGAAATCTTGCTGCCTGCGCTACCCGGTAATGCACCAGAGGGAGAATCGAGGCGCATAGGAAAATTACTGTGCCCTGCGGACACACTACGTTAGCACACGGAGGGGTCAAAAGTAATACGCAGCCCAGAACAAAAAAGATTAATAATACCGTTTCTTCCCCATATTACCAGAGATATAGGGAAACCCTCCATCTCCAACTACATCAAGAAGGCAGTGGTGGCGGCATATGACGCGAAGAGAAGGGACACAAGAGGGGGCCCAAGATGCACCCCCATAAAGTGCGACAGATTGCATGTTCACTGAAAGCGGCAAGCGGAGCGACCATGGATGACATATTGCGGGCAAGTTGCTGGCAATCCCCTAACTCTTTCATTCGGTTTTACTTGCAGGACTACACGCAAAATTCCGTGCCAAGGCTGTACCACATGCCATTCATAGCAACGGAGTCCATCATTAATAAGTAACACTGTTATGAAAGAAAAATGTTAAGGGGTCACTTATGTTGCAGAGCCAAGGGCTACAAGAGTCACAGCGGAGCAAAAGACAAAGCCGTGAAGGGGCGAGGTAAAGGAAGCAGCTCGCAGACCCGCCCCAACGAGTGAAAAGCTGCCGCCCAAGTGAACTGGCTATGGTTGGGCAGACTTTCGGACGTTTAGCTTGTATATATTTACTCTAGTTAAGATTGTTACAAGTGGGTAATGTAGGGGAACAGCAGAGTGGACAGCGAGTTACTCATGTGCCCCCACGACAGAGGCTGGCATATATGGAGCTGACGTGGGAGGGGGATGACAGTGCGCTCACCAGCACCGAAGAACGCTCACATCACCCCCGGGGAGACGCACGAGTAACGCGACAGGATGGCACGGGGTGAAGGGGCCCAAGGAGGGCACACCCGGGAGCACACGAGTAACGCAGTACGCCCGCTGGGCGCACGTGCTGTAACACAAAAACAGTAAAATTGCGAGGTTTTTTCTAATTCTGATGATATCTATGATAGTGTGGATTCAGTATTATGTGCCTTGACGAGACACAGCCATGCATAGCATATAGACCGCATGCGATCGTCCAGTAAAAAAGGGAGGAGGACAAGTTCCCGATAGATGCGCAGACGCACACTGACAGGAAGAGAACACTGCCGTTGGGAAATTGACAGAAATAAAAAAATTAACTGTTGACAGAAGTTTTATTTATTGTCATATTAACCGAAGGGTTGCGCGCCCGAAGGGAGTGGTACCCAAGAAATGCCGTACCACTGGCTAGATCTATTTCAAAGCGTTGGGTCGATCCAACGACAGCTGCAAGGCATTTGTTTGAACAAAATACCTATTTTTATTCTCCATTAAAATGGGTTTTTGTTTTGTACAAATGTTATAACTGTTTTGCTGAATCGAACCGATGCTTACAACAACCAGTCCCACCTCTTGCCACCCTTTCTGGGGCCCAACTTTTCGGGGCGCCCAATGAAAAGTGAACACATCGGATCCCAGTACGGGTAAACATGGGGTTACCCATGAAGTACTTGAAACTAACCATAACAGTTTTGTGCTCCAGTGATATTAATCCAAATTTTATTTGAAATTACATTTCAACTGTGTTACGGGCGCAGAAAAGATAGTATGATACTTTTCAAAGCATCGGTTTGATCCAACTAAACAGCTACAACATTTGTACAAAACAAAAACCCATTTTAATGGGGAATAAAAATTGGGCATTTTGTACCCTTGTTCATATCAAATTCCAAACAATAACATAAACATAACAATATCGTATCAGCTAAAAATCCACTTCTGAACCGAAACTGATCTCGTTTCAGTTCAAAACAGTATGCAATATAGTTGAATGTGGGCACAATTTATTTACTTGAAAAAAGCACCTGATTGTGAACTTTGCAACGATACAATGGAAGGCAGATCGGCACACTCCCTCACTGAGTCCGACAAAAAAATTTGCCGAAAATGTGTTAAAATGTTGCGCATTTCTCGAATCCTAATCAGCATTTTTGAGATTGTAATCTTCATTTTCCGCGTTGACCATAAAGCTCTAAATATGATATCCTTGATATTCACTATTTATTCTATTGCAGAAAAATAAGAAATCCTTGCGCCTTTTGTGTATGTGTGTAGTCAGGAATGCATTAAATGGGTATAATGTGATAAAAAAAAACAAAAGCCTTTGCTAAATTTCATAAAAATGGTCATCGCATAATTCGTTAGTCGAGGAAAGTTTAACCTTATCTGTCTTATGTTAGCATGAGCCTTGGTTTTATTTTTCCAGGAGAGTTATCCTGGGTACTGGTTGAGTATCACTTCTTCCATAGCTTTTGCTGCGGGGATGATAAAAAAATCCAAAGAAACTTCATGCCTAGCATTCCAGTGGTATATCTGTTGCATATGTTTTCCCTGCGCGTATAAACAGCCTGTTTATACGTAGAAAAGGCCTTTTCAACCAATGCAATTTACCTGTCAAGCATTACCTTAAGATTTTCATGCCTATTCTACGGCTGCTATGCAGGAAAAATTTACGGTTCAAGAGCGTAAGTTTTCCATGCGTCGCTAAACTTCAGTTTTAGACATTATGTCTCCCTATCGAAAGAGGAACAACTAACAAAGAAGCAGCCAGTGGGAAGAAATTCACAGAGATGGTGCGTTCACAAGTAAAATCTACGGGTTTGGCCGTAAAAAAGGCGTTTTCTACGTATCATTTCAATAATAAAATTAGACATGGTTTTCTTACGCACAGGATATCAGCCCTCAAAGCAACAAAACATTAATATCTATTTGTAAGTTGAAATGACATGTTTACGCCTCAGGGCGTAGAAAAGTCATTCAGCATCAAAACTAGACACGAATTTCTTATGCACAGGACATTTCCACGCCATTTCCGTAGAAAACTATCAACTTCCAAACTAATATACCCGAAAATTTATTTTAAAGTTGAAATGACATATTTACGCCTTAGGGCGTAGAAAAATTCATTGCAACAAAAAAAAACTAGGCATGGATTTCTTACGCACAGGACTTTTCTACACAACTATACGTAGAAAAGTCGTTTCGGCATAATCTCAAGCTCGAAGTTAGGCCCTTTCCCCGGCACTTCTTTCCTGAGACTTCCCAGGCCTTTCCCCTTTCTTTTCCACTGGTGCTTTTGCCTTTGGCCCTTCCCGTATCCCTTCTAATAATTGTCAATTAAATGCTGCGGAGAAGCACTTGGTATCATGTCTTGCCATACGTATCCAAAAGCAAAACGCGGAGAAAGGGTAGTTTTGAGGCCAGACACAGTCCGCGAGGAGTGCCAATTTCGTATTAAAAAAAAAACAAACAAACAAAAAAAAAACAAACAAAAAACGTTTAAAAGGAAGTAATTTTCATTCAGTACTTCTTTCCCACATAAAGCGGGTTACTTCGCAACAACACTCCGCGTTTGGTTAAATGCCCATTTTTATTCCCCATTAAAATGGGTTTTTGTTTTGTACAAATGTTGTAGCTGTTTAGTTGGATCGAACCGATGCTTTGAAAAGTATCATCCTATCTTTTCTTTGCCCGTAACACAGTTGAAATGCAATTTCTAATAAATTTGAAATTAAATTTCACTGGAGTACAAAACTTTATGGTTGGCTCCAAGTACTTCATGGGTAACCCCATGTTTGCCCGTACTGGGATCCGATGTTCACTTTTCATCCGGCGCCCCGAAAAGTGGGGCCCCAGAAATGGTGGGAGGAGGTGGGACTGGTTGTTGTAAGCATCGGTTCGATCCAACTAAACAGCTACAACATTTGTACAAAACAAAAACCCATTTTAATGGGGAATAAAAATGGGCATTTTGTTCATACAAATGCCTTGCAGCTGCCGTTGGATCGACCCGATGCTTTGAAATAGATTTAACCAGTGGAATGTCATTTCTTGGGTACCACGCCCTTCGGGCGCCATGCCTTCGATTAACATGACAATAAATAAAACTTCTATCAACAGTTCTTTGTTTTATTTCTGTCAGTTTCCCGACACCAGTGTTCTCTTGCTATTGGTGTGCATCCGCGCACCTACGGTAAAGCTTGTCCCCCCCCCTTTTTTTTTTTTTTTTTTTTTACTGGACAGTCGTCAAGGCACCTAACGCTGGGTCCACACTGTCATAGAGGTCAACAGAAACCGAAAATTTCGAAATTTCCTTGTTTCGCGTTATGTTACAACATGTGCGCCCAGTGGGCGCACTGCGTTACTCGTGCGCTCCCAGGTGTGCCCTTCTTGGGCCCCATCTCCCCGCGCCATGCTGTCGCGTTACTCATGCGTCTCCCTCGGGGTGATATGAACGCTCCTCAGTACTGGTGAACGACCCGCTGTCGTCCCCCATCCCACACTATAGATGCCCGCTGCTGTGCCTCGTGGGGGCACATGCGTAGCTCGCTGCCCCGCGCAGTTGTTCCCTGCGTTACCCACTCATAACACTCTGTAGTAAAAAGTATATAGGTTAAAAAGACCGAAAGTCTGCCCTATCGAGCCAGTTCGCTTGGGTGGCAGCTCTTCACTCATTGTGGCGGGCCTGCGCGCTGCTCCCTTTCCCTCGCCCCTTCGTGGACTTCTCCTTCGTTCCGTTGCCACCCTTGTAGCCCTTGCCTTTGAACCTGCAACATAAGTGCCTCACATTAATATTTCCCGCGGTGTTACTTATTAATGATGGACTCCGCTGCTACGAATGGCATGTGGTACAGCTTTGACACGGAATCCTGCGTGTAATCCTGTAAGTAAAATCGAATAAAAGAATTAGGAGATTGCCAGCAGCCCGCACGCAATATGTCTTCCATGGTTGCGCCGGTTACCGCCTTCAGTGAACATGCAATCTGTCGCACTTCATGGGGGTGCATCTTGGGCCTTTCTTGTGTCCCTTCGCTTTGCGATGCCGCGTCATATGCCGCCACTACTGCCCTTTTGATGTAGTTGGAGATGGTGGGTTTCCCTATATCTCTAGTAATGTGGGGAAGAAACGGTATTATTAGTCTTTTTTGTTCTGGGCTGCGTATTGCCTTTGACGCCTCCGTGTACTTACGTAGTGTGTCCACGGGGCACAGTAATTTCCCTGTGCGCCTCGGTTCTTCCTCCAGTGCGTCCCCGGGTAGCACAGGCACTGAGATTTCCGAAAACGTACCCTTGCCGTGAGTCACGATGTGCGTTTTGCCTAGGAAATCGGCTCGAGGTTTCAGGACAACCCTGCTGTTGTTCTCGTCTATGAAATACAGCTGGTCGAGTGCGTGTATCTCACTTCTCCTCTTGCCTGACGCCAATGCTAGAAGGAAAGTTACCTTGAATGTGAGCTCCCGCAGTGGCGTATTCTGTTCGTCTCGGAAAGTGGGGCCCTGAAAGTAATCTAGTACTACCTTTAGGTCCCACTGTACTATGTGCTTGACTGGGGGTGGTCTCTGCAAGCGAAAATTTCTTATTAGTTTAGACAGGAACTCGTCTTGGCCCGGGTCGTACCCTGTTGCGTTCTTCAGCACTGAACCCAGCGCTGCACGGTAACCTTCTATTGTTCAGGTGGCCGCCTTTTTCCCCTCAAAGAGGTATATGAGGAAATCGGCGATCAATGGCGCTGTTGCTGCCACAGGGTCTGCTGATTTCATCAAACACCACCTCTCGAATACCTTCCACTGTGACCCATAAACCGAACGGGTGGATTTGGCGTGCACCTCTTGCATGCGTGCGACCGCCTGTGCCGAAAACCCCTGTCTTTTTAGCCAGTTCGCTTTAGGGACCACAGATGAAGATTCATCGTGTGTGGGTGCGGGTGCCAGTGTTGCCAATGTGGCTGTCTTAGTGCCCGCGCATGCATTGGCAACCTCTTCGGCGTCTCGGTCGCCCACCGTTGTAGCAGTGGGAACACGGGTGACGCCGGATTTGCCGGTGCCACTAGTAACAACGTAAATCTCTGCTCCCTCCCTAACCGCTCTGCTACCCTTTCGAGTATCGTGGTTGGGGGAAACGCATACAGTACCTCCTGCGGCCACGTGCAACTCAGCGCGTCGCTGGTTGTGGCTTCCGGGTCCGGGCATGGTGAAACATACCTCCCGAGTTGCGTGTTGAGACGCGTTGCGAACATGTCCACCTGTGGGGGCCCAAAGACCGAACTCTCCACCACCCAACGAAAGAGTCGTGTGGAGAGCGTCCACTCCCCCTGCAGGACTTGACCCTGCCTGGATGCCATGTCCGCTAACACGTTCAGGTTCCCCGGAATGTGATGTGGTAGTAGTGTTACCTGGTATCGGATTGCTAGCTCCCACACCTCTCTGGTTGCTTGCATCAGGGTTGGCGACCTTGTGCCCCCTTGCTTTTTGATGTAACTTACCGTGGTAGCATTGTCTATCAGACACAGTACAGCTTTGCCCTGAAGTTCTTGCCCCAGGATCCTCAGTGCTTCTCCTACTGCGCGCATTTCTAACACATTGATGTGCATGCTTCGCAGTTGCTGCGGCCACCGCCCCTGAAACAAACTGCCGTGAAAGTGTGCCCCCCAGCCTACCTTTGATGCGTCGGTTTGTAACTGGAGTTGTGGCTGCGGTATGGTAAACGGGGTTCCTTGCGTCAGATGTACTATATTCACCCACCACCGGAGATCTTCTCTCGCCTGTGGCGGGAGTCTGAACTTGTTGCGTGAATCGCGGCCCCTCTTGAGTGCCGCTCGCACTGCATGCTGGTAGCCCCGGAAATGAAGGCGCCCCATGGGCACCGTTTTTTCTGTTGCTACTAACAGTCCCAGCAACGTTTCTGCGACAGTTACGGGAACCCACCTGTTTTCCAACATCGACTCGATCATATGTCGAATCTTCTGAATTCTGTCTGGCGACGGAAATACGCGCCCGACTGTGAAGTCGAACACGTCCCCTAGGAACACAATTACCTGTTTGGGCTCTATCTCCGACTTCTCTAAGTTTACCAGTAACCCCAGCTCGACACATTTGTCGAGTAGCGTTAATGTTTGAGCGGCCACCCTTTGTCTGTTCAGACCCGCGTTCAACCAGTCGTCTAGGTATTGAAACAGCAGCATTAGCTGCTGTCGCCCCCACGACTTTACTGAGCGCATTGTCTTGCTGAAGACCCAGGGCGCCGGTGCCAGCCCAAAGGGGAGCGCGCGGTACCAATACCTGTGCTCCCCAACCTGAAAGCACAGGTATTTGTAATGTGCGGGCCACATCGGTACGTGCAAGTACGCGTCCGTTAGGTCGATCGAGGTGGCCCACATGCCCCGACTGACCGCCTTGCGGATGTGCTGGCAAGTGTCCATTTTGAATGTTGGGGTCGACAAAAGCGCGTTTAATGGTTTCAAGTCTATTATGAGACGCCAGCCCCCATTCTTTTTGGCCTTAGGAAAACCCTGTGGAACATGCCTGATTGCCCCACAGGCATTTCCTCTATGGCTCCTTTTTCTAACAACTTGTCCAGCATATCCGTGAGTGCTGCTTGTTTTACCGTTCCCTGGCCGTATGAGGTCACAAGGCTCGGGTTCGCGTTTTGAGTCAGCCGAATAGGGGGTACTTGACCGTCTACTTTGCAAAATGGGAGGGGGTAGCCGTATCTTAGCCACCGCACTACCCTGGTCGGCGCCCCCAAGTCTTTCCATTTTAACCAAAAGTGTGTGAGCCTGCCTCCTACGGGCAAGGAGTTTGCGCGCAGCACTCTGTCCCTGATATCTGACAATGTTACGCCAAAATTTAGATGTTCTCCTGCAGCGAACCAGTTCCCGTGACAGGGACTGGCCTGCTGCTGACTGTAATTGTCACCTATTTGATGGAGTGTGGCCGGCCTTGCGAAAAACACTACCCCGTCTCTCTTGGCTTTGCGGGCCCTTGATCCTGGGTGGCGCCGACGCCGTGCGCCCGCGGTGTGCTCCCCGTTGGTGACTGCTGCTGTAGGACCGGTGACGTGGCGTGACCTGCGTGTACCGCTCGTGTAGCGCGCGATTCTGGAGGTCCTGGATGTGCCGGCCGTTGAGTTCTGCCAGCAGGTCATCTGGGAACAGTTGTGCTTGCTCCACGTATTCTGCGTGCCGCAACTGGAATAACTTGTCCTGCGGGAGTTTGCAACGCTGGAGGACATTGTCCCTGCGCAGCTGAATGCTAGATGACAGCAGTGCCGTGTGCAGCTTAATCGTGTCTTTCGTCCCACGCACAAGACACCCAATGAGCTTGGGCACTATGGAGGCATCGGACTCCAGGGATCCACCCACCAAGGTCTGATTTACGTACTCGATAAATGATAGCACCCGCAGCCCCGTTCTCGCGATGCCCTCAATGTAGCTGAGATCCCTGTCTTTTAATGTCACCTTGTCGTCGGGGCGGACCACAGGTAACCAGGTTGGGGCGTGCTTAGGGTACGTGAGTGGCTCAAAGTTGACTGCGTTGTCCGATGGCCTGTACGCCGTTCGCGCGACGCGCATTTTAGATGAGGTGTGAATTTTCCCGAAGTCCAAGGCCTTCCCAAAATTCGAGTCCTTTGCCTGAAACTCTGCCTCCTTCAACTTGATGGCATCCAAAATACCAGCTGCTGTATCGAGTGCCATAAATTCTGGGCCCTGCTCCCGCGGCCCCTCAGAGGCCAATCTGAAACTGGAGTGCGTCTCCTTCAGGGGTTTGCCTACTTGGGCATTCGAGAATCTCTGTATTACCTCTACAACGTCGCGAAATGGGATATCCAGCGGGTCGACCGTTGTGGCTGAGCCTGCTTCCTCGCTTGCCCTGCTTGGGGACCCTTCGTCTGAGAGGCGCCTCCTCTTCCGTGCACCTCTCCAGGGGGATACGTCGCGTTTCCGCGGTGATCTTAGCCAGTCGCCACATTCCGGGTGCTTGAAAGGCGAGGCGTGTAGGCCTCGCGGTGCTCTCGATCGTGCCCTATGTTCTGTTTCACTGCCGGAGAGTGTGGGCATGCGGCGCCGGCTGGGCACCCGACTTCGCCTCCTTCGTCGGTTGGGCGGTGAGGAGCCTGAGGACTCGGAGTCGTCAGAGGATGAGGAAGATAGTAGGCGGCTGCGACTTCCACCTCTAACCTGTATGTCGCGGGGGGGCGTTGATTCGCGCTTCGGGCTGCTATGCCGCTCATCCTCCATCTGGGTCATGAGTGTGGCTAGGGGTGATGGCTCCCCTTCCGTGCTTGCCGGCTATGGCGACACGGCGCGAGAGGGGGCCCGCTGTGGTTCGGGTGTGGGTGTGAGCCCCCTCACCTGCTCCTGACTTGTAATTGTTGCGCTCGGTGCACGTGCCTGCAGCCCCACGAGTTGTTGTGAGATCATGGCTGCCTGCTGCTGTAGTGCCTTACGGAGAATCTCTTCAAAGTTTATCTGCAATGGGAGAATCGGCTTCTCCGATGGTGGCTGGTATCCCCCCATGCTGGGTGTGTCACCAGCGTTCGTGGTCGAGGGGTCCCACGTGCCCGAGGTGTACGCCCTGTTCGCAGCCTTCACAACGGATTCCTCAAAAGATTCCGTGGTCTTACTGTTAGCCGAGGGGAGTGGTGTTATAGTTGCCGCCTCCTGCTCTAGTTCTTGCAACGACACACGGACGCTCGTTTCCGATGTAGGGCTCCTCGAATGTTTCTTATCCTTCCTGGACTTATGCTTGCGGCGTTTCTTGGGAGACCTCTCGGTGCTCGAGTTCCGCCCTGACAGCACCGTCTCATCCCGCAGCGGCGTGCCGGGATCTTTGCCTGAGGGCTCATAAGTTGGGGTGTCCGCCGAGGACATTGTTCGCGACCACAGTTCTTTTATTTGTCTGTTGCGTAGTTGGCGCCGACGCTGCCTGTTTAAACTTCTCCACACTTGATCTGACAGATGTTGACAGACTGCACACGTTATATCACCGTTACACTCTTGTTGCCCGTAGCGAGTAGCACAGTCCCTGCAGTAGTCGTGGGGATCGTCCTTAAGGCCTGCGTGCCCACATCGCGGCTTCTTTACCATGGTGTTCATGACTGCAAGCGAAAGCAGAAAGTTAATTAACGGCAGCAGTTTTTACTGATCCATCGAGGCACATTTCTTTTCCATGCATATTATCGATCTGACCTGTAGCATCACACCGCAGTATGTGTTACGCAGCTTTGCAAATGCAGGCTTCAGTGTGTGACTTGACAGTGCCACTCCTGGTAGCCTGTGTGCTCCCCCCGAGTAACGCGTTCGTAACTCGCGAGTAACTCGGAGTGCGGCACACTCTGCTGCGTTGTGACGCAAAGGGCGCGGGAAAGCTACCACTTGCGAAAACTTGGCTGAGACGTCTCTCACGCTGCCAAGAATTTCCTCATAGGTGGTCAGCAGCTTCCTACACTCTCTTGACCAGGAGTTAGGAAAGCAACGTAGTTAGCAGACCCGCGGTGTCTCTGTCAGCTCGCCGCACCGTGGGCGCCTTCCCGCCAAAAAGAAAACTGCTTATTTCTCCGTGTGACGTGGTCAGAACCCAAAGTTGTAAGTAGCTAAAAAACCTACGGAGAGCCCTTTACCAATGGTGAAGTTAGCAATCTGGAAAACGTCCTCGTTCCTCGTAAAACTTGACAAAACTGCCTGCCCACGTGTTGAGGGCACCGCCGCGTTACTCACAACCGAGAACGGCTAAAAACAGTCTAAAAATTGGCCAGGATTCCCGTGCAGCGGTCCAAATAACTCTGTAGCGTAACAAGCCTAAGTTTCGATAGAAGATGTGTCTGAAAGCGGTACGCTAGCGACACAAACAACTAGGCTACCCACCACAGAGTGTTGACGCCGCAGTTGGCAAATCACACTGTTGTTACGTCGGTCCCTCTAGATGTAATTCGCCCAAACTTCACCCAGATGGTCTTCAATATATCCAGCAACTACTCGTGCTATTCATTCCTCCATCAGAGCTAGGAAGGGCCCTCAAAATCCAAAAAAACTTAACTTGGTGTTACAAACTGTGTTTCTTCACAGGCGTAAGGATGAAAAGTGAATATCGGATCCCAGTACGGGCAAACATGGGGTTACCCATGAAGTACTTGGAGCCAACCATAAAGTTTTGTACTCCAGTGAAATTTAATTTCAAATGTATTAGAAATTGCATTTCAACTGTGTTACGGGCAAAGAAAAGATAGGATGATACTTTTCAAAGCATCGGGTCGATCCAACGGCAGCTGCAAGGCATTTGTATGAACAAAAATGGGGTCTTATTTTAAAATTAGCAATCCGCGCTTAGGGGTCTTTTTCTGGGAGGGGGGGCGATGTTTTGAGAGGTGATGCTTATTAGGCAATAAGCAAGATAAACGGGTTTGCTAAAATAAAATTCAATGCAGCAATTTTTTCCTTAGTACTACAAAAGTGCCCAAGGACCACCTACACGCGGTTTTACTGAGTCTCTCGTGTGTAAAACTCAGTAGGTACGTGCTTTTGAAGAGGTGTGCGCAGCTTTATGGGGAGTGAGTATGTAGATTCAGTAAGCAAATTACAAAAGCCCATCAATCAATGCACAGGGAAAATTTAAGGACAGGGAAAAGTTACGCAACTGTGAGCGTAAGTTTTCCCTTTGCGTAGAAAAGGCATTTCCTGCGAAGTGCAAAACATTACGACAGGAAAAACTTACGGGTCAATATTTGTGATAGCCAAAGTCTCACTTTGTTGACTTTCGGTGAATACACATGTATAACTGATGCTATATGTTATCGACATATTACCTTTCGTCTCCGAATGCATATAAGAGTGCAAACGTTTCCAGGTCGTATGGGTATAGCTTGTCACTGCATGCATGCGTATATTTATATCTTTTACACGCATGTGAGTGGGTGTTTTGGTGTGGTGTCCGGTGATGTAATCGCAATGAAGAGTAAAAATACAAAAAAATTCATTTATTTAAATGTTTTTTTTTTATATTAATGTGTAACTACGATAGCAAAAATGGCCCCACAGTGAAATCCAAATATACACAGATCTGAAAAATATAGATTGCAATTAGGCGACAGAATAAATCCGAACAGAAAATCATTTCATCAGTTCAAACTACCGGGATATACCAATTCTTCGACAGAAAATTAAAGCAGTGATAAGATAAAGTGGGCCATGGTGATCGTCAATATTCAAGATGTGTTTAATGCATTATAATTATAATATAATAATGATATAATAATGGTTCATAAGAAGAAAACGTTTTTGTGCAAATTCAACAGTGTTCATATTTCTTTAAGTGGCCAAATGTTTTTTATTCTTGTTTATTAAATTCATTTAGAATAAACACTTAACAGATGATAAATGGTCAACCTAAAAACTCATTGCTTTGTATTAGTGAATAAAAATAACTGAGTGATTCATAACCTCAAAAAAAAAAAAAAAAAAAAAATGAAAAAGCTTAATTTGGAGATGCTCTCAAGTAGGCATTCAAAGAAAGCTTATCAAACACACAAGCCTATATAAAAGGCAAATTTTACGACTGAAGCACAATTGCTTCAAAATGACACAGCTGGGTCACTTTCTCGTCTTTTCCGTCTTACTGGCCATATCACGGGCAAATCATGATGACACGACCACTCCCGAGGCGAAGGGTTATCAAGTGGTTGAATCGACTCTCACCAGAATAGAATCAGCTTGTATTTTTCCAGAAGACAAGCTGCTGATGCGGCGCATGGCCTATGTGGAGTCGAGCGACGGAGAACACCCAGATACATTCAGAGATGGTTACCATGGCGGCATATGGCAGGTCTGTAGATTTTAACTCATCAAAGTTTAACATCTACTGCTTATATTCAAACATCTTCCGGCCCTGGCACGAATTAACTTTTCTATGAAATATCTTCAAGGGGAAATGTTAAAAAAGTGCTTTATGCAATTTTTAGCAGTCAGATTCAGTTATTGACAAAAATAAAATTTATGATTATCATTTAAATAATCCATTTATATATTTTTATGAATTAAAATTTTTATGGAACAAATGCCTCATATCTATGACATTTATTGGAGAATTATTGATATAAAGAATTAATTTTTGATCTCAAAAATTGATTTTTTGATATCAAGAGTTAATTTTTGCTATCTGTAGTTGCATTTTTGACATCTCTAAATGTATTCCTTTTTGCTGTCTGTAATTCCGCATTATAATATCTCTAAATGTAAACGGAGACACACATTTACATAAACAATCACGATTCGTCAATTAAATTTTGGAGATGAAAACTTGAATTATTGAGATCAATAAAAACAACACAATTTTTGATCTCAAGAATTGTTTCTTTTTTGTATATTTTCTTTATCTAAAAATTGGTCCTTTCAAATTGTAAAATTAATTATGCTTCTTATTACATATTGATTCTATATAACTTTCCATTTAACTGATATTTGTAAATATGGAATGCCGTTTTCACACATATTACGGAATTGTTGTTATCAAGAATTAATTTTTGATCTCAAAAATTGATTTTTTATATCAAAAACTAATTTTTGATATAAAAAATCCATATTTTGATATCAAGAATTAATTTTTGCTATCTGTAATTGTATTTTTGATATCTTGAAATGTATTCTTGATCTCAAAAAAAATTGTTGATATCATTAAATATTTAGAGATATCAAGAAATATTTCTTGAAATCAAAAATGATTTAATGATATCTAAAATTGATTTTTTGAGATCAAAAATTCAATACTTGATAGCAAAAATGAAATATTTGAGAGCAAAATATCAATTTTGAGCTCAGTAATTCATTTTCCTCTTATTGATATCAAGAATTTATTTCAGATATCATTATTTCAGTAGGAGACTTTTTAATTTGTATTTTGAAATCTGCAAATGATTTTTTGATCTCAAAAATTGATTTTTGATGTCAAAATATCAGTCTAATTTTTTAAATAAAAATTCAGAAGTACACATCTGTAAATTAAAAATGACTGGTCCTTGTATACAGAATCTTTCTTTAATTTTTTTACTGTATAAAAAAAGAAGCAATTCTTGAGATAAAAAATTGTGCTGTTATTATTGATCTCGATAATTCAAGTTTTCATCTCTAAAATTTAATTGACGATTCGTTAAATTTTATGTAAATGTGTGTCTCCCTTAAGATTTTTTAAGTTTGTAAATTTGATTTTTAGATCTCAAAAATAATTTTTTGCCATCTAAAAGTCAATTGTTGATAGCAAAATATAAATTATTGAGATCTACATTGATTTCTTGATATCTTTTATTATATTTTGATATAAAAAATAAGCATTAAATGTTAAAACGGCATTTCATATGTAAACAATAACTGTCTGAATATCTTTTGAAATTAATTGATGAAATAATGAAAAACTGGCACACGTAACTCTACGTGGTATGCACGATCCATTTAAGATGTCTTTATTTTAAGTTTGATCTGCGGATTTGTGAAAAAAGGTTTTTATAACTTTAATAACACATGAATATATGTTTTATTTCAAGTTTTGTAAATATTATAAATAAACGATTTTTTTTAAAATTTTGAGCATTTACTTCTTTTATTTAAAATTTAGGTAGATGAAGCATTCTTTAGAACTACACAAAACAGTTCGGTGCTGCATGCTTTAAGTGAGTACATCCATGAAATCCAAGTTAACTTTGGTATTTCTTGGTCAGCAGTGCAGTGGGAAGATTTGAGAATGTCTCTGTACTCGGCACTAGGAGCGAGACTGTACATAGAATGGGCAGTGAGTATTGTGGCTTGTTGTACTTTCAGTAGCTATTTTTTATTCTAGAAGCCAAAGATACGTAATCAGAAGCCTTCTCTCTCCACCTGACACTTTGAAAATTAAACAACAGACAGTCGATTCAATTATAAAGAACATCAAAGAACGAGTCATTTTTGTAAAATGATAAAAGATGTTTAAGGGAAATAGCCGCTCCCTTCCCGATTATTTTATGCCAGCGACGATTAACACAGCGACGCTACAGCCATTTGGCATTTAGGCCCAGTTTTAACGACAAAAACTCAAAAGCGGAAATTTGGGACGAAAAAGCGCAAAAATAAAGGACGTAAAAGCACAAATAAAAAAAAGACGTAAAAGCGCAAATCTTTTTATTTAGCAAAAGCGCAAAAAGTCACAGGTTAAAATACAACGACTAAAACAACAACGGTGGTTAACACAGTTGGCACAGCCATTTTACCAAAATCTGAGAGTCCATCTAGAGGTTAAATCATAAACAACTGTCTTAAGTGACTTAAAATACCACTTCCATCTTTACAGAGTGACTTCAAATACTGCTTTCATCTTTACAAAGTGACTTTAAATACTACTTTCATCGTTACAAACTGACTGCTCGAAATTTATTTCCGATATTTCTAACAAAGTCTTAGCGGATTATTTCCTGATTTCTCATTTTTGTGTGTTGTTTCTTGAGAAACTGGAGTTTTTCTTGCTCTTGCTTTGTGGTGGTTTTGGCATACTCAGGCTCCTAATGGTGAGGTAATTTGTGGTTTGAATACCACAAGCGACTTGCAGAAATGCAAAAATCGACGGATTATGTGAATAAAACTCCCGATTGAAATGAGAGTGAAATGATTCACGACCATTGTTCGTGCGCCGCCTAGCTGTCACATGGTGTTTCTGTCCACGAGGCTGGAAGGTATGTTGAATCGTCAATGTACATGTGCAGCACATATTCTGCGAACTTGGAGCACCGACTATCATCTGGTATGGACGACATTATGTCTAAACCGAAGCAGTCACCGACTTCTGTCGCATCAAGAAAGCTCAAACCGAAAAAACATCGACAGCCAGGATTCAATCTCACTGTTTTCCCTGTTTTCCCTTGGTCAGACCCAACTTTTGGACTTTGCGGAAAAAAGTTTTGTCCTAGGTGGAATCGGTACAGTGAAATTGTCGCTGCGGGAAATGTTGAGTGGAACGCGATGTGGATACCAACTCAAAGTCTAGGGTAAATCGGTGAGGATTTAATGTCAATTCTTTGCTGGAGACAACTTCACAAAGCAGTGTAATCATTCGCGAGTAGTTCCCTTCTGTTTTGTCTGGCAACAGTGCAAAAATAAGTGGCATATAATGGCCATTCTTGAATCCATGAATGGTAAATAGCTGGGTATGGAAACGTACAACTCAACATCAGCAACAGTCAAGGTTGTTGTCAGTGCCAAATAGAATAATGCTGCTCTCCGTACCACTGGCCAAAAGAAAGTTCTCGTTTTTCGATGTCAGAATAGGCGATATCTTGTCAAGTGACACCAGCGTTTCCTTTCGGGACTTTGGAAGGACAGGATACTGTTTGCGTTTTGTGCGGTATAAGGCCTGTCGAACAATCGTATATCCGTTTTCCGGAGGTACCTTCATCCAATTTTTCAAGTTATGAGCGTATCACTGATGTCGTTTTGCGCCTTTCTTTTGACGTTATTTTTCAGAATTTTTCCTTCGACACTTCGTTCTGTAATCGAGTCATGATTGTAATCAAAGGTACCCGATAATATTGAACTGGCATCAAAATTCATTCTTAGGCGGGAATTGCAATTCGTCGTACTTTCTCTGTGGAAGGAGTAACCATGTAGCATAAGCCACTCCTTTCCTTTATTTGTAACAGTCGTAACAGTCAAATGGAAAACAATTCTGTTTATTTTAAAAGGTATCGAAACAATTTACTTTATACTTCCTTTTACTCGTCAGTGTATGAATTGCTCACAAAGCGTTAATAATGAATTGTTAGTAAAAGATACATTCGCTTGATACTTTTTAGTGCTTAGTATGACTGACCCTCCATCAATGAACGTGTACTGCACCCAATACTTTACGATGTATTTATTTTCTCGGTCGAATTTTTTTTAAGTTTTAATAAATATGTTAATTATTTTGATGACTTCACAATTGGAACACATTGGGATTGTTTTCTGTTTTGTCAAGGCGAAATTGCCTTTTATTTTAATTAAAAGGAAAGCGAGTAACAAGATTTTTGGACCTTTTGTCAGGTTTTTCTGAAACTTAAACTTAAGAGCTCATGCTTTTGCTGTTGACAAAGCAAATTACATATGCCGAACTCTGCCAATCTGCAATCTGTTATATAAGTTTTCATTAAAGTAGTCAAATCACAACATTTCAGTCACGAGATGATTATTATGGCATCCCGAGAGATATTGAAGGTCAAGCAGATTTTTGGAAGCAATATTATCGACCAGCAGGCGATACCGACAACTTTATTACAAAAAGTGAAGAATTAGAAGAAGGCTGTACTAAGGGCACCGGAGTGGACATGGTTTTTATCCTCGATAGCAGCGGTTCTATTGGCTCTTACCATTTTGAAAGCATGAAGTTATTTGTAAAAGAAGTGGTACAAGGCTATGATATAGGACCGGTATGTTTTAGCAGCTTTTAAATAGAAATGTATGTTCACTTTGTTTTAATTTGAATTTTGTGACCAAAGTATTGAATTTAATAGCAGTATATTTGAATATTCTCTAAAACTATTAAAAATTAATATTGTAAAACAAGAGACAGTTAAAGAATGTAAACCAAAGTATAAATGTTTTAGTGATTCTACTTAAAAAGAATTTAAATGTCATTACAGATCAATGTACAATTTTAATAAAATATCTTCATTTTAAAATTTTGCATTGAGGAGTTTGCCTTAAAGTGACTACTCATTAGCAAAGTATAGTGTAAATAAAGGAGCTTGTTTAAATACCCCTTTATTATATTTCTGAATAACTTTATTTAAATTAAGTATTGTTGTTCTACAACTGTTTATTTGTTTCATCAGGGAAAAGAGCAGAGCCAAGTTGGCTTGATAGTCTTTAGCTCAGGCGTAGAAAGGGAATTTGATCTTAATACATACAATAGCAAACAGGACGTTCTTGATGCTGTTGATGCTGCTCGCTATCTGGTATCTATCTGTCAAATCCCCGCTATTAGTTACAAATGTGAAAATTTCGTTGATAGACTTTATATTAGTACAACCTAACTCCAGCAAGTAAACTGATTTTCTAATAAAGCAGTTCAATAGAATTCTTTCTGAATCATTTCAAAGCTTAAGTTACATGATAAATTTTTGTTGGAATATATCGTCCACAACTGAGTGTTAGACGCAATAAATGCATCTTCTCCAGGGAGGAGGGACATCGACGCACTTAGCACTAGATGAGATGACATATCAATCATTCACCAAAGAGAACGGTGCGCGCGACACATCAAAGGGGCATGCACGAGTGGGTATTATATTGACTGATGGGCAGTCCGCTAGTCAATCATCAACAATCCAAGCCGCTGAACGTGCACATGAACACGACATCACCATGTTTGCTGTTGGTAAGAAAGAAAGGGATTCTAACAATGGAGGAAAAGAGAAATGTGTATTACAATACAAAACGACCTTGCAAACACTGGCACTTTCTGTCGGCAAATCATACGGTCATGTAGCGAAATGATCCACAAAAGATGGCTACCACTAGTAGTTCTATTTCTTTTTGAAGAACATATGAAACTGCAATATTTTATCATTAACTGGTAAGAAATTATATACATAGATGCTTTCGAGGCATGTAATACCAGTACTCTGAAAGACAGCGGTACACAACTTCACAGTGATAGAAAAGAAATATTTCTTTATTGCTTTTCTATCAGTTTAAATTAAACAATAACAAAATCTGTCCTTTATCTGGAAAGGCAGGTTTGTTATCACACAATATTAAACTTGTGCCACTCAAATTCTTGGGCCTTCCACTGGTAAGATTACGTAGAACTGTATATACTGGTCTCATTTTTCGACTTTCCATTTGAAAAACTGTTTTTTTTCTTGCTGTTGCAGTGTAACTTTCCTTAATTCATTTTTATAGACAAGAATGAATATCACGTTTTGTTGCTTTTCAGTTTTTTGCATCACCATTTTAATTTGAACGGATAACTAGTTCTTCGTATCTTGTTATTGTAGGTATCGGATCCCATTATGACAGGGATGAACTTATAGCTATTGCTAGTGAGCCAACGTGTCTCCATTTATTCTTTCCACAGGACTACGACGAGGTTGAATCATTAAATTACCAAATAGAAAAGGGAACTTGTGAAGGTAACGCTAATTTGCATGGATACCGCTTTAGAATATACCGCTGTTATATGCATGCCTATACAAACACCATCTGTTTGTGATAAACTGTTTGTTCAAATAAATAAAACACAAATTGAATATTTGAAAACATGGTGCTTAATTATTTTTTGGTGTGCAGAAAACAAGATAAGCGATATCCAGAAAGAATAGCACTTATAATGTGGCATAATGGCTTCATTGTGTCACTGAGTGAAATCTATGCATTCAGAAAATTTTGGACAATTAAAGTATTTACATTTTGCAGTTCTTTGAAAGTATATAACAAATTTTAGATTTGTAATTGGCTGCATATGACTAAGCTGCCAGATGCCAGTTGCATGTTGTGAGCCCGTTGATTGCATGTACAGTGTATGAATGATTAAGGAACATGTGTTATTAACTATGATCATGAAATGATATCTTGGTATTTCACACCAGCAATATCCTCATTCAAAAATAATACAATAGCATTGAATATTTATTTAGCACCAGTGATAATTAATCCGGATAATGGCACAGACACGGAAGGAAAAATCCCGGCGGGTGGTGACCAGAACTGTAAAGTGCGTGTGTCGGCAGACGGCGTCACTATCAAGGTAGCGCAACGTGTCGGAAGAGGATTAGATGTTGACATTTTGACTTCCTATGTTGTTGTTGAAAAGCAAATGCCATTAGAAATCTCTAAGATGTTGCTGTTTAAAAAAATCTCTTCTGCCCACGTCCTCTTCATGGAAAGAAATAACGTTATGAAAACATTTAAGTTTTGAACCAAAGAATGGCCACCAAAGCTGGTCTCCGAGTTCAGAACGTGGTATTTGCTGTGGTTATTGCGTACTAGAATTAGGTTGCTTAAATTGGAATAATTTTAGCAGGACTTTAATGTAACGGACTGTGGATTTTAAAACAATATGTTTTAAAATGAAATAGTTATGAATGATATAGTTGATATTTTCATGGATTAAATGTGTGGATGGGCAGCTTTTGCTGTCCACCATAGGACTCCTTTTAAATATTAATATATAATTAATTTTCTTGTTGATTAATTTATTAAATGATTATTTAATAATGATTATATTATTAAATGATTATTTGTTTCTGCTATCTTTTCTTATTTTTTGTTATTTCTCCATTATGGTAATTTTTATGTTTAGACGTTTTACTTAGTAACCTCATCAGACTATAAGCTGAAGTTTTACTTGTTTTACTACAAATCCTGCCCACACAAATTTCATCTAGATTGAAGCAACCAAAGGGGGTGTAAACTACTACACCTCGGTAATTACCTATCCCAGTGAGTCATATTACGAGCACATGGTATCGGCCAGCGTAGGTGCGAAAGGCGTCATGTTCATCCCACAGCCAGAGACGGAAGACGAGGAAGGGATTGTCTATTGCAATATCAAAGGGAGAAATGATACAGATAGTGATATAATTGTTGGAATTGAACCAGGAGGTATACTGAAGGACTATTATTTTCCTGTATAAAATTCTCTTAGGATGAACTGTAATGCTTGTTACCTTAGTTTTATAATTTAAAAAATCAAGAAAATGTAAAGTTTGTATGTCATACAGTGTCCATTTAACATTTAGGAAACTCTTTGTTTGATAGATATGACTAATAAATAGCATAAAAATTATATAAGGAACTCATAGATTACCAAGAATATCTTGCATGAATGTGTTTATAAATTTTGCAGATAAGGACTGGTGTGGCTCAGATCCATGTCAGAATGGTGGATCATGTGTTGATATGGACGACAAGGGCTATGAATGTGTATGCCAAGGTGGTTTTGAAGGCAGAAACTGCGAGTTTGGTATGACAATACACAAACAATTATCGAAGTATAAAACTCGAGTGCTTCCTAGAGCTTTTTTCGTCTTGGTTTCTGCAACGTTGGGAGCACTGCGAATCTCAAAAATTGAAATCACTGAGTAATAAGCATTTCCAAAAGAAAACTGCGAAATCGTATGATTTGGTATTTGTTGTTGAAGTATGGACTTATTGCTGTTAAACATGCACATACCGGACGCGAATATTTTTGATCGTTTATGGGCTTTCAACACTAACTATTCATTGATTAAGCTGCCACAACGTCTTTTGCGAGGTTAAAAGAGAGAGAGAGAGAGAGAGAGAGAGAGAGAGAGAGTTAAAAACAGAGAGGAGAAAGAGAAAGAAAGAGCAACCGAAAGAAAGTTAGAAACGGAGAGAGAAAGAGAGAGAGAGAGAGACAAAGAGAGAAAGAGAGAGAGAGAAAGAGAGAGAGAGAGAAAGAGAGAGGGAGAGAGAGAGAGAGAGAGACGGAGACAGAGACTGGGAAAGAGAGTCTGAAAAACGAGGCAAATATTATAGAAAATGTGAAGAATTTATATAAATTGTGGTTTTTCTTGGAAACTTTAATTCTTTTACGCGGTTAAAAAGGAAGTATTCCTTATTTTCAACAAATCTTTTAACTTTTCATATTAAAGGTGTACAATATATGTTACCGTACAAAATATGTATACTTGAAGATCAATGGTATTTTGCTTTTTTCAAATTTTAAGATGTTGATGAGTGCGCTTCTAGCCCGTGTCAAAACGGAGACTGCCAAGATGGAGAGAACAGATACGATTGCGTTTGTCAGGATGGCTGGACTGGGACAAACTGTGCCACATGTGAGATATTAAATATTAAATCAAGGCTACTGTGTGCCCATGCAGGTGCACAGTGGGATGACATGGGATAAAAACTAGTAGCCCTTGTTCTATAAGCAAATGTGTCTAAAAAAGAAAGTAAAACTGTATTATACAGAAACAATCAAGTAAACAATATTTTGATTTATTGTGAGGAATTCATAAATATAAATTTATATTGGTCAAATTTCAATTTGTGATAGTAATCCGTCTACTTATGTCGTGGCTGCAATTATTGCTATTTGGGTGTTGTCGTAAATATCTGTAATACTAAAAGAAAGCAAAGCATTGCTTTAAATTTATTTTGTATCAGTTTAATCTGGTTTCTATAATCACACATCCCACATATTTATAGAGTGATTACTTTTTATACGATCGGATTTATTCAGAAAAATAAATTTACACTGGTCAATTACTAATCTGTGATATTAAGGCAATGTATTCTGGTCACGGTATTGATCGTTTGTATTTATGTTGCAGCTAATACAACTCCGGGATTTTCCACATATGACTGTGATGACAAGTAAGTGCTTTAAAGTTTAGCACCAAAATATCTTAGAAACTTCCTGTAATCGTCTAAACGAAAACGCTACAGCAAAGGGAATGAAATAAATAAACTACAGGAGGATCAGGAGGAGGATCGCTTATAGTACTCCTAGCCCCAACAATCTCAGAGTCATTAACCGAACACTTGACGTGATGAAAAAAGAAATCAATATTGTACATAGTATTATAACAAGAAATAAAACAAGTTATAAAACTTTTTAAATGTACAAGAAAATTCACCTTGTAAAGTCTTTGAATAATTTATCAATGTACTGACTGTCAGTTAGAGTTGATTGAAGTGCAGATAGATCAATGCCAATATAATTTTGCGACTCAAGTTGTAACATTCTATAAACTGAGACTTCTCCATATTCTTGTGTATTTGTGTCAAATAAGAACAAGTCACTAAAAAGCCAAACGTGGGAACAAATAAGAACAAGTCACTAAAAAGCCAAACGTGGGAACAATTTTAAAAACATAAAACGTATTTAAGATAGCGGACTGTATCCAAAAGCAAGTGTCGCCCATACAACTTAAATCGCTAACTTAAGGCTGAATAAAGGCTGTCTTCACAACAAACAAACCCTTGGGCTATATTCTACTCAAAGAAGGAATATCTCGACAGAGAAAGCGAAATATCTTGGGGAACACGACTGGCTATTTATCTAGGGGAAATGACCTGTTCTTGTTTGATACAAATACACAAGACTATGGAGAAGTTTCATTTTATGGAATGTTTTTCCTGCTAGCTTCTGACACGTTTCATGCATCAAGTGTGTTGCCATGACTAGTTTATCGTAGCATGTCTCTCTCCTTCTGTTTTCTTACATATATTCACCTGTTAACTTGTTTTTGTGCCTCACATTTTTTGTTTCTTTTTTGTAGCCATCCATGTTCCCAAGAGAACGATCATGGTTTTTATCCACATCATGACGAGACCATGTTCGTACAGTGTGGCGCAGGGGGTCAGTGTTTTGTCATGACGTGTCCGCCAGGATTAAAATGGGACCCATCTGCTGTTGCCTGTGATTTTTAAGGAAAAATTATGCACTTTTGATTATATTTTGTCCCTTTCACTTTGAGTGAAAAGATTACTGTGGACGCTTGAAGCTTTGTTACTTGACGTTTTATCTGTTTAATTAAATTTTGAGCTAAGCTGGTATAATCTAAATGGTATACAATAGTGAATGTAATGAACTGTAATTTACACGTCATCGAGTGGACAGTATATAATTCAATTGGTTAAGCCTCTTAGAAGAATACATTCAGGCAAAATACAGATGGTTCCTTCTGAAAGAGTTGGAAGTTTTCATATATTAATATTGTTCCGTGTCATAAAATTGACTAATAATTATAAAGGCAAAAAGTAATATTATGCCAGAGAATTCTCTGTGTTAAATACATCAAATGGCTCTACAGCTGTTGTAGTTTTAAAATCTTGCCATTGCATTGCTTCATTAATTTTAATATTTTGCAAATAAACATTATTTTGTTTAAAATATAATTTTGCATTCTTTTTTATTGTTTATTGAATAGAAACACGGACTTTGTTGTTGTGAGCCATGTTAGAAACTAGCATGCAACTATCGAAGATAAAGCATGGATGAAAGATATACATATATATATATAATGTTTCAAATATATATAATAATATAATATATATAAAAGGAATGTACGAGATGTGTAAAAATATATCAGAGGTGTAATACAGTAACAAATGCCCCGCCCACCACCACTCCTCCCCCGAAACCAAAACTAGCACTGTCACTAGTGCTATAACCAAAACTAGCACACATTCAATGTATTTTCACCCAATATCTTTGCATTTGCAATAAGATGACTGATTTTTTAAGGTACATGATAAAACCAAAAGACCATGTACCAGAAATTACCAGGCACGGTATTTTATCGAAAAATATAGATTTACCCAGTTTTGTAGCATTAAAACCAGTATTTTAAGATAAGAACTATAAGGGACAATAGCTTACCTCTACATTGGTTTCAGCAAAACATGCAGGTACAAAAGATTTTCGCAACTGTACCATAAATCAATTTGAGGACACGCATAGAGAGGTCAAAATAGTTTAAAATTGATTATTTTGCGAGCAGAGCTTCTGAAACTACAATAATCTTTTCACAAATGCAATGATTACATTTTGTTATGTCGCCACAATAACAAAATTACAATACGTCTCAGGCTATACTAAACTTTCAACAGTCAGATTGTAGTTTAAAAAAAACTCATTGTTTATCATAGAAACACTTTGAACAGGATTGTGAGAAAACCAATGATTTATAATTGATCATTGATTGATTATTTTCGTATTAATTCAAATTTGAGATGGTCGATTGCATTTGTAGAATTTAAAACTCATATGGGGGAGATGCAGTGCTGTGGTAGGGCACCCCTAAGAAGCGAGAGGTCATGGATTGAGGTCAATAGCATAATATGCATGTCGACATTTAAAACATTTTGAGTTTGAAATGCTTGAAAATTTCGATTATATATATGTATATACACACAGGAACTCCGAAAATTGGACCATCTACGGGACTGGCTAAAAGTGGTCCGATTTCCGGGGTTCGAACGTTTCTTTTCTTGTTCGACATTTTCTTCAAAAGAGGTCAAATAATCAGGTTTTCGTTTCAAATCTCGTTGGATTTGAGGTTTGCTCACATCAAAATTGCCTGCTAAAATTTCTCTTTCAACTTAGTTTAAGATTATTATTTCAACTTTTTCCTGAATAGAGAGATCTTTTCGCTTTTTTCTTGTGCTTTCCATGGTTTGAAAGTTTGTGGTGATGGTCATTTTTTTGTATTCTTTAAAAAATGCAGTGAAGAACCTGAGTATACAAATCAGTTTTTAGGATTAATTAATTTTTATAAAACTTCGGTATATTATTTTTAAAATCTCCGTTTTGTTTGAAATGGATTACAACTGTGTGATCAGCACCAAAGATGCAACATCACACACCAAAAAAACCCCGTTTTATGATCACATTGAGGGAGTTTCTTTTAATCAAACGAGACCTTTGTGTACTCAAGAAGGCATAATCACCATCTCAATCAAAGCAGTCAATGAACCTGTGATCATTAAACATTATAATCCCAAACACCGATAACCTCAATTAATGTTTGTTTACTGAGTAAATGTCGTGTGCGTAGGCTGGTCCAATTTGCGGGGTTCTGTCTGCGTTTGGGAGTCACAAAAGTGGTCGTATGGTTCGATTTGCGGGGTGGTCCGATTTGTGGGGTTCCTTAATGATAGAAACCAATGGGTTTCATTCGATTCTGGCGAAAAATGGTCCGATTTCCGGGGTGGTCCTATTTGCGGGGTGGTCCGATCCCGGGGTTCTGGTGTACATATATACATGCACACATACATATAGACATACATACATACACATATACATATATATTATATATATAGATATATATATATAAAACCATATATATATGGTTTATATATATATATATATATATATATATATATATATATATATATATATATATATATATATATATATATATATATATATATATATGTTACAGTAAATCTGTGTAATCAGTAATTTTGCGTAATTCCTGAAACTTTTAGGAATTACGTGAAATTACTGTCGGGGCCAGGAATTACGCGAAATCCCTAATATCTGCAGAAATTTCATGTAATAACTGAAACAAGAGGTCAGTAATTATAAGGATTTTGTTGGTAAATAAAATCCCCTAATTACAGCAAGGGGCAGTCCTTGTTTGTTATTCGGGAACGTTGATTGGATGATAAATAATTTGAGTGGCGCATTGTGTGGATCTGCAGGCTTTCTCCTGAATGAGAACTCACTTTTTGTGTAGCGCGTCAGTGTTAAGACGGAGATAGTTAAAATGTTATAATCTGAATTGCTGCATGTATATATCTGTTGCTTAGAATGCTTATGGGTTAAAAATCAGGATTTAGAGTTACTCGGATTTATAAAGCGTTGCTAGTACGACCATTATCAGTTGATGCTCTAGCAATTTCTGGACTGTGCTGGAACTTCGCCTGCTGTGTAATGACTGTGTGCTCGTTAGACGGTTGATTCCAGCTTAATTAATGGCTGTTTAATTCGACAGTTGCCTTTTCTGGTTTATCACCGTGTGGGATTTTATCTGCTGTTTAAAGAGTGTGTGCCGTGCTCGGTGGCTTACACACTTAATTAACTGCGATTTGTTTGGCTATTTGGACTTATCAAAGATAAGATGGCACCGAAAAAACGCCCTACTACTGCAGTAGATAAGCCACCTAAAAAACCGAAAATGTCCAAGATTGACAGGTTAACGTCTATTGTGGAGTCCCTGGAATTACAACTTTTGAGAAATGTCTCCATACCACGCCAGACCATACTCCAATTGAAGCGGTACAAACGCCACAGGGGGACATGACTCTAGATGACCTCAGGCAAATGGAACCATTGAACAGCCGGGTGGACTCCATTTTGCAACAACGACCAACACCGGAGCTTTCTACAGCCGGAACTTCAAGTAAGACTAACAAAAACCCCCGCCTGTCCGCACCTCGCCGGATTCGTATGTCTATCCTGTGGCTCCATCAGATGGTACACCGCGCCGGGGCCAAAGATCTCGCCTTTGATGATATCTCGCTGGCAGAATATGTCGCCGGAACATGCAATATTATTCAACTTCAGGAGATCTCCCAACTGGAAAAAGACTGTAGAATAGACCATATGAAATATTTGATGTCTCTCGTTGCTGTCTTCCCATGGCCCAGGGTTCGCTCTCTGTATGCAGCAGCGCTTGAAGATATTCAAGGTGGTATGAGGCAATGGCCGGACTCACTGTCATCCCTGAAAGAAACCATGTTGCTGTATCACCCGCCCAACGGCCCATCGAGAAGAAGCGCCAGTCCTCAGCTTTGCCGCAAGTATAACTTTGATACTTGCATGTTTCCACACTGCAAGTTTCAGCACGCCTGCATCCATTGCTGGAACGACTCCGGATCCCTACTGTCTCATCCAGTTCGCGACTGTCCCCAAGGGAAGAGCAACACCCACAGACCGGCAAAAAACGGAGAAGACAATACGAAGACAACATACCCTCGATAAACAATACGTCGGGGATACTGCTGCATTCAGGCCTCTTCTTTATAATGTCGGTAACATGCTTTCGATTTATAATCAAGTAAATGCGCCTAATGCCTCTGGGGCTTGTATTTCTGTACCCAGCAATCTTAACATACAACTATGGCGATCTTTGTTAGTTGATTATAGGGATAAGCGGGTATGTGATTATTTGCAATTTGGGTGGCCGATTGATTACCTAAGGGATTTTGCCCCACACGGAGTGGAATTTAATTATAATCACAGTTCCGCAATCAGGCACGCTTATCGAGTGGATGAAGTGATAAACAGTGACTTAGCTATGGGGGCATTAATTGGTCCGTTTCAACAGCCCCCACTGGGAACAACATTAACCTGCTCTCCCTTACAAGTGATATCTAAGGACCCCTCTAAATTAAGGGTGGTAGTGGATGCTAGTTTTCCGGAAGAATTATCTCTTAATGATGGAATTCCCACAGACGACTTCTTAGGGCAACCATTTAAGTTATCGTATCCATCAGTGGAAATATTTGCAGAAATGGTGCGAAAAAGGGCAAGGGCTGTCATGTTTAAAACAGATTTGTCAAACTCTTATAAACAGATTCCTATCTGCCAAAAAGACTGGAGTTTGTGTGGAATTATGTGCGGCGGCCTATGTTATCTTTATGTGCGTCAGTTTTTTGGCCTACGGTCCAGTGCGTTGGCGTGTCAGCGCACGTCGTTGTGTGTTAAGTATATAATGGGTCGCCAAGGGCATGAGATTTGTACTTATCTCGATGATTATGGTGGTGTCGAGGTGCCCCGCAAGGCACTTATGGCGTTTCAAATGTTTCATAATATTTATTAACAGGATGCTTAATTTGCTGCGCAGTGTATCAGACAAACAGCAAGACTATTCGGAAAAACTGACGGAAGAGTTCAAAGCAGATGTTAAATTCTTCTACTATTTTATGCGGGAACTTGAATGGTCGGTTCCCGGGGGAATATTTGCTAGTGATGCTAGTAAGATGGGTATTGCGGCTGTTAACTATTGCGAGAAGAGTTATTTCAGCATTACATTAAAAGAAGAACACAAATCTTTCTCTATTCACGTATTATAATTGCTGGGGCTAATAGCAGCAGTTAAGGTGTTCGGCGGTCACTAGGATGGCAAGAAAATAAAGGCGTACTGCGATAATCAATGTACGGTCATAGCGGTAAACACCGGCAAATCCAGAGATATCATGATGCAGGCTTGTTTAAGGGAACTGTTTTACTGTCTATCTATCTATTCGTTTGAAGTATAGTGTGTTTACATACCAAGTAAAAGAAATATTTTCCCGGACATTTTGAGCAGATTATGTGATGATAGTTGCGAAAACTGATACGGGATGGAGACTGGAGACGAGTTCCTGCCCCGTATCAATTACTGAATTTCACGCACAGTTGGTGAAAGAAGTAGTTAATGTCACAGGCCTAATGTGTTTTTTTCTTTGTTTAGAGCTAAACCAGGCGGTGGTGAAGTCCTTGGATCGCCAGATTTACCAGGTCAAAGGGGATGCGTATGCCCTGGGAACCAACAAAAACAGACATTGTCAGATAAAGGCATTTTTGTTGTTCGCACTCTTTTGTAATTTTACTTCAGTTCCTGTGTCGAGTGATAATTTACAATGTTATTTAATGTTTTTGGCACGATCCGTGCAAACATTCCAGGCATTGAAAAATTACATGGATGGAGTTCGTTTTTACCACTGCCAACTAGGATATCAATTTAGCGTCTCCCAGGACTTTCAAGTGCAACTGTTGTTAAGAGGGTTAAGGAAAAAATTGTCAGCGTGTGAGAGTCATAAATTACCAATTATTATCAACATACTTCGGCATATTTACTCTTGTTTAGATCTTACCAGTAAACTACATGTCACTCTATGGGCATCATTTTTAGTGGCATTTTTCGGGTTTTTTAGAAAATCAAATGTGGTACCACCGAGTGCTCAAGCGTTTTGTTTAGATAAACATCTGTCTCGTGATTCCTTTTTTAAAACGTCATTTGGATACTTAGTTAGCATTAAATGGTCCAAGACTGATCAATTTCATCAGGCAACTCACCAAATTCCTCTCTCTGAAGTACCCCAGTCACCCCTATGCCAAGTTACGGCTTTGAAAAATATGTTTCAGCTAATACCTGCTCCAGATAATTCTCCAGCCTTTGTTGTTCCATTTAAAGGACGAGTGTTAACTCTGACTCATTTTTCATTTGTAAGTCTTCTACGTAAATTCTTGCAACAGTGTGGATATGACACCTCCCGTTTTTCTGGTCATAGTTTCAGGTCAGAGGGGTTACAGGAAGGGGCTAAATGTTCTAACATACTAACATCTGATTTAATGACTCACGGTTTGTGGAAATCAGACGCTATTAATTGCTATTTTGATCGTTCTATTGCGGTTCGAAAAAACTGAGCTTGGCTCTTAAAGACAGGGTATTGAAATCAGCATGATGGACGGGATATTTGCCATTGAATTTTTTTTAATAGATGGTTTAGGGTATTGCTATCCATCTGGTTTCTATTCTATTATTTTAAGTTGCCTTATTTTTGGCTGGTGCTTGGCGGAGTTTTGTATTTTAATCGGGGGCAACAGTGTTAAATCATGTCTCTTTGTATTGTGTATATTAATGCGGAAAAGCGTTGTGAATAAAAACCAGCCAAAATCAAGACAAAGTTTATTTAATGGTTCCCAGTTTCAAATACCCTTGAGGTAATTACACGAAATTACTAAACTGTGAATTAAACGAAAACAATGTCTTAACGTTTTATTTATTAAACCTCAAGACTTGAATCAACACTGCAGTGATCAAATACACCGCTTCTACCATGGTTTCAAATGCAGAATGCATGCCTTTACTCAAATCAACTACAGAATGCATGTCTTCACTCAAATCGAATTCAAAATACATGTCTTTACTCAGATCAAAACAAACGCATCATGGTCAAATAGAGTTCCAACAATGTTTCAAATACAGAAACACATGTCTTTAGCGAAAGCAAATGCTGATATGAAGTCAGTTATTTATTTTTGCATGCCAAACTGCTGTGACATCTACTATTACCTTTTGGTTCTGATAGGTAAAATACCGTAGATGACCCCCTTTCAAGTTTTAAATCACAATACTTGCAATAATTGATAGGAAGCTCCAGTATTAATCATAAATAATTCAATATATAAATAAATAATTCATGAAGGCGAGTAATCTTAACTTTGTAACATTTGCAATTCGAGATGAAAGCAAAGGTCTCAATATGCAATTCCATCTCCGGCAAATGACACCAAATCTCACCTCAGGTGAGTGAGTGCACCAATTGCAATTCAAGATGCAAGCATGTCCAAGGACATGACCCAGACGAGTTACCAAACAAGGAAAGAGAGAAAAACTCTGAAACGAATACTGTTAGGCCAAAAAATGATGTATGAAAAATGCATTTAATTCGAATTTGCAAGCTACCCGAAAAGGGATGTTGGTGAGGTTGTGTTTTGACAATTCATGTTTTTACCGACATTTACACAATTTTACAAAATCTTTAAAATTCCATCATTTCGGCATTTTTGTCATTTGCGAAAAAAAAGCAAAGTCCAAGTGGAGAAGCACCTAAGAAATTTTCGATTAAATTTTATAACTATATTTGAAAAAGACTACCATTTATTCCAGTTTTTGCCAAATTTCAAAGTTTCGCCATTTCGGCAGTTTTTGGCGAACCGCGAAAAGAATAAAGGCGTGGTAGGCGAACCCCTGAGGAACATCCCTGCGTAACATCTAAGCGATTGGTGTAAAACAGTAGGAGTAGCATTTTAAAAATGGGTCAAACGGGCACAAAATGTGCCGTCATTTTGTCAGTTTTTCGTCAATCGTCAAAAAAGGTAATAGCCAGGTGGGGGATCATCCAGGAGACATTCCTGCGTCATATTAAAACGATTGGAGTAAAAACTGTAGGAGGAGTAGCATTTTAAAGAAAACGATTAACATACGCACATACATTCAAGCCCCTATAGTGATATGACTAACCCAGTCCGACAAAGTTGGGTGGGTTAAAAAATGGACTTACGAGGTGATCTTAGCTTTGTAACATTTGCAATTCGAGATCAAAGCAAAAGACTCAATATGTAATTCCAACTCTGGCAAATGACACCAAATGTCACCTCAGGTGAGTGAGTTCACGAATTGCAATTCAAGATAAAAAAGGACTCACCATGGTCGAAATAATCTATGACAAGCTAAGTTCATGTGAGCGTGTTCCTCCATTTTTTGCCATCATTTAACATTGTTCGACTTTCATTACGCATATTTGCTAACTGATGTTTGTAAAATAAAACACCTTTGAAATAGTAAATACATGAAATTCCTGAAGATTTTAGGAATTTCGCGTAATTCCTGGCTCCGACAGTAATTTCACGTAATTCCTAAAACTTTTAGTAATTACGTCAATTTACTGATTACACAAATTTACTGTAACATATATATATATATATATATATATATATATATATATATATATATATATATATATATATATATATATATATATATATATATATATATATATATATATATATATATATATATATATATATATATATATATATAACGAATGATTCTATAACATAGTGAATATAATATATTCTGTTTTAAAACTTATAGCGTTCTAGTCTCTAGCCGTTATGGCTGGCAAGACGAATGAGAGAGTGGTTTGGGTACAAATGTTTATTGCCTGACTGCTGAACACATTATGCATAAAACAAACATACTTTAGGAAACTGTCCAAATACCAAAACCACGAAGTGTTACTTGTAGTAGTTAGGACAAGGCGTTTTGAACGTTTGATCCCATGGTTTTTGCACAATCCAGGCGTAGACTCAGAGGGACGTCAGTGTATCGCGTGTAGGACTCCGATGTCCAGTCTCCTTGGCTCTTAATCACTTGCGGTGGCAGCCCACAGGCAAGAGCAAAGGTAGCCCCGGCTCGTCGTAGGCTATGGCCGCTGTAGGCTGAGTCATCTAGCCCAACAGCACGCAGTTTGCATTTCAGCATTGACGAGAACGCTGCGTGGGAGAGAGGGACGGTGGAGTCCGGGGTTCTGTAGGAGAAGAGCGCCGATTTACCATGTGCGGGCGAAAGGCGGAGGTGGTGTTTTAACGCTGCAGTGGGGCATACTGTAGACTGCTCTACCTCTGGGATTGGGATGACGAGGGCTCGTGAAAAGTTGCGAAGTGTTTTGGTGCGTTTTACGTGAACTAGGGCGCCATCTGCACACAGCGTTAAGTCATCACGGCAGAGGTCAGTTCTACAGTCGTGGCTAGTCTGGGTACGGGATAGCAGCGAGGACTTGCGCAGAAAGGTAAAGAAGCCCACGAGACAAGCAGCCCAGAAGCAGGCCTCTAATGGTTGCGAGAGGTCGAGAACTCCTCGGACGCGCTGCAAGATATCCAGCGAGAGCGGTAGTTTCTGTCGGGGTGGCGTACCTTTCTGCGTGTCGATTCCTTTCAATAGCGTCTTCACGAAGTGGTTATTCTCAATGGGGTTCGTGTAACCCAGCTCCAAGTGGAGTAGGCGAACTGCAGCGAGATAGCATCTCACGAACTGGGGTTTCAGGGATCGGCTGAGAAAACACGCGTAACGGAGCACGGTCGTAGTTTCTGCGGGGGCTGGGCGCATCCTAAAGGCTTGGCAGAAGGCCAGGTAAGACTTCAGCTGAGCCGAGTACGTTTCACGAGTGCTTTCTGCTAGGGCTGCTCGGCGGAATTGGGCCACTTCGTTGTCCAAAATTTGTGTCTCCCGTACCACTCCTGGAACAAACGACGCATAGCAATTGGTGACATGTGGTGCCGGAGGTCAGCGAGCGGGACGTGGCCGAATGCCAACGTGGCATGCGGAAGGCTGGATAGTCGCGAAATGGCATCCGGGAGCTTATTAAGTTTCGTGTTTACGTAGGCGGCACATATTTTAATGTCAAACTTAACGCATAATATTAGTATTTCGCATAAAACATCGGACGCAATAGTGTTTCTAATTCTTCCTCGGTTAAGGGCATATAGGGTTGCTTTATTATCCGAATACAGTTTGACCGTCTTAGAAGCGCAGAACGGTGCCCAGCGGCGCAGCGCCAAAAGAACAGCAGCTAGTTCTTTCGTATTTATGTCGCAATCATTGATGGCGGGCATATCCGTGGCGAAGTTGCAATAGAGCCAGTCTATGGCTCTATTGTGGCAAACGACTGCTGCGCCTGCAGCAGTCGGGCTTGCGTCTGTGGCAATGTGAAAGGCGCGATCGGGCACATCCCTTTGGGAGGAAAAGCGAGATGTACCGTTGAATGAGGCGCAAAGCACATTAAGCAGTAGTAAGTCTCGGCGAGTGTCCGTAGTGATACGGGTGCGGTGGTTAGGGCGACGTAGTGACGTCATAAGCACGATTAGACGACGCATGGCCGGACGTATGACACTGACAACACGTCCGACCCAGTTCAGTTTCCCCAGCAGGCTCTGGAGGTCGCGTTTTGAGAGCCGTCTGTTGTCGGGACTTGCGTAGTGGGAGAGAAGGGTTTGGACTTCGCATAGCTTATCCGTGGGAATTGACAGCGTGCAGTCGGTGGAGTCGATAGTCACTCCCAGAAACGTTAGTCTGCGCGTAGGGGAGATGCATTTCTCCCAGTTGATTGCGAAACCAAGCGACCGGAGGAGCCGTATCGAGCATTGCATTGCCTTGAGCGTATCGTCAAATGTTTCAGCGGTAATAAAAAAGTCATCGAGGTAGCAAATTATTGCTTTTATACCTTGTTTTTTAAGCATGCGGCAGACACTCTGTGTAATACGATGAAAAATACCAACGCTTAATGAAGCCCCGAAGGGCAAGCGGGTATCTACAAGGTATGTGTGATGTTTATCACCCTTAAATTTCCACTTTAAGTCCGTTAGACGTTGGGACGCTTCGCTGAGCGGGACCTGCCGATAAGCTGATTTAAGGTCCACTTTTGCCATAAACGAGTTTTTACCGACCATATCGGCAGCGATGTCCACGGATGTAAAAACATGTTTGTCGGGGGTGGCGTTGGAGTTGACAGAAAGGCCTTCTGGTTGCGAGCAATCGTGAATTAGCCTGATTTCACCGTTTTCTTTGGGTATGGCGGAGAGCGGGGAGACAATGACCGATTTTTCTACTACCACTTTATAGCGACCCAGGGCAATTTCCTTCTTTATTTCGCTCTCTACCCCATCACGATATTGTCGCTCAGCCACGCGGCTGTTGGGGGCTTCGGCACTGAATATTTTCCGTGCGAACGTTAACGATATCGAACCCATTACGTAATCCGTTGAGAATAAATACCTTGTCCTTATCCGTTTCAAGTTGTCGTTCCCATTCGTCGAGCCGATCTGACAGTGGGCTAGAGACGGCGTGCCCCTAGTCTCTGTGAGCAATCTCGGGGTGGTTCTGGAAACATTTCAGGCAGGCATGCATGAATCGGCAGTTTAGTAGACTGCAACCCCGGCGCGAATTAAAGTCGCGACAAATTTCCGTGCCGTTCGGGGCCCTTGGAGCTTCCACCCTGGGTCTAGCGTGCTGCTTCCGGGTGGATGTTGATTGGGCGCGAGACGAGAAGCAACATATGCCTAGGAGATACGTATCGTCGTCTCCCCAACGGATTTGCCCCGACGCCACCCGTTGCCGGTATTCGAAATCATACCTCATGCAGTTGGCTAGCGGGTAATACTCGCACATATCTCCAAACTTTATGCCGTAGAGATTGTAGCGATCACGCTCGTCTTCCGTCTCCAACTGTCCTGAGCGCTTTAGGGCGCTAAAGATGCGGGCGTGGCCTTTCACCCACTGCTGCCACGTGGTGTCCTCAGGCCTCACGCGTTTCGCCGCGCTCGTCACGATCACTTTCGCATCACCGTTCGACGATAACACTGTCTCTGTGCCCTGACTCCCCAGGAAGGATCCACAGAAATCTTGGACAAATAATGGTCGCGTGTTACCTGGGGTTCTCCCGGTCTGCCATGGGTCGTCGTCCGGGGTCTACGGCTTGTCCACGAGGGAGTCCAGCATGGCTGTCATCGTCTCTGTGTTAAGGCGTGGAAGGTCATTCAGGGTAGCTGGTGCCGCGTCGCTGCGTAGCCGGGGTCTGTCGGCCGGAAATTTCTCAATGATGTCCGATGTGGGACCGGTGCGGGAACTCGCACTGTCGGACTTTGCGTCCTTAAGGTCTGCGACGGCCGCTAGCAGCATTCTCTCTTGGCCGAGCGAGAGTTTTAGCGCCTTAATGACGACCTTGTCAATGTGCAGTACACTGTCGATGGAAAAGAATTCCTCGCTCAGGAGAGCGTCGACAGTGGATTCGAGAAGGTTTCTCGACGCAGCCCATTCTTTCAATTCTTTAATTGCACTGTCGACTTTATCCTTATTCATGTTTTTGTTTCCTTGCTCTCTCACTCTTTTTTTTTATACAGTTATAGGGGGCTCACTGCTTGGCCGTAATTGCAATTAATGCCCTATTCAGACGGCACTGCTCAGGCAAGATCTTAATTGCAATTAGAGTACTCACGCATATTGATGCCCCAAATCCTAACAATCCCTTGCACTAATTGCAATTCAGAGTCCAAGCTTGTCAGCTGTTCGGGTGACGCTTGTTAGGCTTAACAATTGATATCCACAAATTGCAATTAAGAGCTTCAGGTTTATACACAATGTCGCATATATCACACTTTTATTTATTGTTTTTTTTTGGTTTTTTTTTATATATATATACATTTTATTCCCTTTACCTTACGCCCTGTATCAATCGTTATCCTGAAAGCTACTTTAATCAAATGTAATTATCCTTTGTATCCTTTTCTGGTTTTCTTTATTATTATTATTTTTTAGTTTATTATTATTTTATCCTGAAGGCTAGCTAATATTCCATTTGGCTGTGTCTTTCTGTTTTTTTTTTCCTTTTTTTCTCTGGAAGCGCTTGCTTGACCAGTGCTTGCTTTGCATTTGTGAGGGGAAGCTTGGAAGAGCCTTGTTATGTACCGTCCGACTTAATCCCTGCACGACTCAACGGCCAATAGAACACAGGCATGACAGAAGGTACTCTGGGGCGAGCTCCGCCCCCGAGTTACTGAGTGTGTGCTTCGCTCCCGCCTTGCATGACGGCACGCTGTAACCCGAGACGCTCTGTCTACATCTCCGTCTGGCACGCTCCGTCGCTGTCAAGTCGAGTAGCGTGGGGGATTAAGGGGGAAAAGGGGCAGCGCATCACCAGAGTTTTAAAATCAAATAACACTTTATTTTTTAATTAAAATTAAATTTGTGTGTTACCACTCGATAACAAGCTAAAAAACATATATTATTTTTTCCAAATGGTCTCCCTAAGTGCTATATATAAGGCACGGTCCCCCTATGACTGGTTGCAGATCTATATATATATATATATATATATATATATATATATATATATATATATATATATATATATATATATATATATATATATATATATATATATATATATATATATATATATATATATATATATATATATATATTATACGCACGAACATTGGTTTTAAGATATTTAATATTGCTGAACTTAAGCAAAAAGAACTTTGAAGACACAATTGCTTAGCTTTAATTTAATAACAAAGTCATATCAAAGACTAATATCTTTTCCAGGAAAGTTGTACTCTGTATTCTATGGATGCTAACCGAGCTTGGAAAATTGTTCGCTTACATCTTTCAACTTATGAAATAATGCTTAAATCTTGTGCTTTTCACATTGCTTTGGATCCTTAAAAATTCAAAGATCTGATTAAGCATTCGATTATGCATAATAACACGTAAGGTCTATATCACGAAGATGCTGTCAATAATGTACTTGTTAAAAGTGGGTTATTTAAAAGACTCCCACACACTGACTGATGTGCTTGGTATCTTTGGATATTAATCAGCTGAATATATGACCCTGATTTGACGCTTCAGCAAGTCTGCTATCTGCACCTCTGTTTAAATACAAAACATAAAGCAAAAAGCAAAACGATACAGTATTTAATTGTTGCATGAATCCTTTCTTTCATTCTGGGGAATGTAGTTTTGCTTGTTTTATTGTTGGCGAGATTATAAAATTCGACTCTAATGATAAGAACTGCCCTTCGTTTGGCAGGGAGAAATAACTCCCAGCCCAACTCAGATCTAAATTGAATATAAAATAAGGGAGAGTGTATTTGGGTTCAGAGGAGTGTCACCCGGCGATTTCCAACCGAGCATCAGTGATTTGCACCTATATTTTTTTAATTTTTATTCGGGTTTTGCTTGAAAAAATATGTATAACTGAACCAATATCTTATTCTGAAAAAGTCTAATGGAACAGTCTACAACAGTCTATAAAACAATATCAAATACTTTTTTATGCATCTACGGAACTAAATTTAATTAGACTCTGTCATCAAACGTAACCTTTCATCATTCGACAACAAAACTTAATGCAGTTTAATCATCGAACCTAAGTGCCATAATTAGAATACCTTTCATCATAAATTTGAGGCAATATAATTATCAGACATAGCTGTAATCAATAGAGTGTTTTCATTGTACAGTTAAAGAACTAAACCTGATGTAAGAAAATTTAATGACAACAGGATAACACATCTGACCTGAAAATTTTCGAGTGAATGTAAACTATTTTTTCACATCAATGCAAAATTGCAATTGGAAAATTATTTCTAAACCAATAGAATAATCGATTTAAATGCTTGAGTCTGCGTAATTAAATTTAAATCAATAGGGAAAAATTTCTACAGTCCACACAATTAAATTCTGTCCATTAAAGAAAAATTTTTAGAGTCAGTGCAAATAAAATTAAATAACCGTTACATTACATGGAGGATATAATATTTGTATTTTACATTTAAAAAAAAAGGAACAAAATATGCTATGGGTAGCAAAACACCTAGTTGGCAAATCGCCAGATGGCAATCGCCCGGTGACAAATCTGGCCTGTTCCCGTGTGTTGATCCCTGTATTCGTCTGTCGGACAAAAGCCCTTTAAAGCTTCTTTAAAGATGCATTAGGCCAAGCTCTTAACTGATGTCAACGACCACTTACTTTTCTGATAAGAAGGAGGATCCTCTGTCAAACAAGCATTCTAATTACAGCAACATTTAAAGATGGGTCGCGAATGTATGTTTACAGCTAAGCCAAACATATGATTTCCAAACAGCTATCAACAAACCTGAGCACACATAGATATATTCATACCAGTTTCCGCACAGGTCGTTTTTTAAGTATGTATGTGTGTGCTTTTCTATGGCATAAATTTTTATTTATATCAGTTCCTGTGTTCATACTGTTTACTCACAAAATGCACAAATCAATTACATTAGAGGTCACTTGGTTAACTAATACTTACCGTACCTTTCATGATTCAAATACTAATTGTCAGAAGTTTCAATTAGCGGATTAACTTGTACCAGCTAATACCCAATAAACACAACACAGCTTTCCAGATTGAAAAATTGAAATATATTGAATGAGAGGATTATTAATAAAAATGAACAGATAAATATTAAGGGATGAGCTGTGACATTGATAATAATATTGAAATAAGATTACAAAGTGATAAAATTTTTAGAGCAAGAGAAATGTGTTGCCATCGATTATTATTAATAGTTAAAGACAAAAATGAATGCAGCCAGTCTTCATGTGATACCATATTAAATACAAAATTTTAAATCATAAGATGGTGTCCTCTGAAGTGGGTCATCAATTAAGTCATCAGTCATGTCACTTATACTTATAACCCACGCAAAATGTAACAAATATAAACGACGTTCAGGCTACCTAAACTGATCGTATAAAAATGGCGCTCTGGTGTTACACCTATGTTGTGGTATCCTCCTTGTTCATAACACAATTGTGTGCGCAGCATGACGATACCCTTACCCCAGAGGCTAAGGGTCATGAGGTTGTCGAATCAACTCTTACCAAAATAGAATCGGCATGTATATTTCCAGATGATAAACTGTTGATGCGACGCATGTCCTATGTTGAGTCGAGCGATGGGGAGCATCCAGACACATTTCGAAGTGGGTACCATGGCGGTATATGGCAGGTTAGTATACACTCATTGTTTTCTCGTTTTCTTCTGGTTTATCGAGTTTTGTTTAACTTTAGAAGTAGATCATTCTAGACGATACTGCCAAATAAAAAAGCATTAAAATGCCAAATTATGTGAATGTCCAGCTGTGGCTCACAGTTCAAATTTCACAATTCGGCAGTTGAAAAGTATGATATAAACTGCATTAGTATAAATGAATCTTAAAGATCCATAAACAATTCTCACAAAAATTATTAAACTGAATTAAAGATGAACTACGAAATTCATACTAAAGAATTGAAAAATCTAAGCAAAAGGATTGAAATTGTTAATCTTAATAATTCTGAAATTCATTTTAAAGCGTGGAATAGATTGCAGACTATTATAGGAGCCTTATGGTCAGCTTTTATTTTATACCTTGTTTCGGGCAGCCGTATGATGTAGTCGCCATTTCAAGTAGAATCATGTGTGATTTTTGTGTTAAGGTGGACGAAGTTTTTTTTCAAACAACACAACAAAGCACAGTCATGAATGAGCTAAATGAATACATTCTGGGCATCCGGAACAGCTTTGGCATTGTCTGGTCGACAGCCAAGTGGGAAGATCTACGAATGTCTCTTTACTCTGCTCTTGGAGCAAGGCTATATTTAGAATGGACAGTAAGCAGCGGTTTTCTATTAGTGGATCTTTATTCAATTTGGATCACACTATAGAGACGAATACTATGCTTATAAATGTACAAACTCGGCAATAAGACGAGAAAAAATTTTTAAAACGTTTAATCAAAAAGCTTATTGTGCTAAATACATACTGAGAAAAAAGCTTTATTAGACTCAAATCAATATCAGAGACAGGTATTTCTTTTAACTATTGTGGTATTTCTGCCTTTCTGTGTTTCATCAAAACTACAAAAAAAATTGTTGAACATTTTAATGCAAAATGTATCTATGACGTTCTTTCGCTTACAACCAAAATTGGCTAACCCAATAATTGCAGTAGCTTAATCCTCCATTTTAGTCTTTATCTAATAAAGTATAATGTAAGCTTCTGGTGATCTTAGGTTGAGATATCTAATCCAAGTCACTGTAAAAAACTATATACAAAATCAACTCATGCTCATGTTAACAGTCAAGAGCTGATCCTCATGGGATCCCCCGTGACATAGAAGGCCAAGCAGATTTTTGGAAGCAATACTACAGGACCACTGGTGACACGGATTACTTTGTCGAAAAAAGTGAGGAGCTAGAGGAAGGCTGTACGAAGAGTAACGGGGTGGACATGGTGTTTGTCCTCGACAGCAGTGGTTCCATAGGCTCCCAAAATTTTGATACCATGAAGGAGTTTGTTAAGGATGTAGTCAATGGATTTGAAATAGGTCCGGTATGTTTGATTCTCTTCTTTACTATCAGTCTATATTTGCTACCAGTCTATTTTATAGCAAGAAAAGTGTGCTAGACATAACAAAAATACTTTTATAAATCGTATACTTTGGTAGTCATGGAATAAAAATAACATAAAAATTTTAAAACCGTCCCTCTCCCATTGTAAATTGTCGTTTTCTCATTTATTCGCTAAGCATAACTTATTTCGAGAAAATGTAATATATGTTTTGTCTGTTAGGAAAAAGAACAAACCCAGGTTGGCCTAATAACATTCAGCACAAATGTACGCAGGGAATTTGATCTTAATACATACACTACAAAAGACCAAGTCCTGCAAGCGGTGGATGCTGTACGCTACATGGTAAGCCCAAGCTGGACACAAACAGCACACCTGCACTTGAAGCGCTGGTTCATATATAACAGAACATATTCCCTTGTGAAAATAATTTTCTAACTACACTGAAGAAATGATATTTTACAACAGAAATAATGCTTACAGTATATTTTGATAGCGGTTATAAACATTAAAAAATACTAAGTAAAATATGAATTAATTCGCATTAAATTATACTTTAAGGATGGCTGGACATACACGCACTTAGCGTTGGATGAGATGACATTCAAATCCTTTACAAAAGAGAATGGTGCACGAGACGAATCAGAGGGACACCCCAGAGTGGGCATCGTTTTAACGGATGGACAGTCTAACAACCCTCCAGAAACCGTGCTGGCTGCAATGCGTGCCCATGACCACGATATCACCATGTTTGCAGTTGGTGAGCTCATCGGGAAAACCCGGTTAATTACTTGGAACTGTCCGAATCAATGAGATTTCTGAGGATTTGTTTAAAGCTTGTATTTCTACAAACTCTCTTATAAAATTATAGCAAAACTATTTAACTTAAATAAACTTTTCTAACTTTTTTTGTCTCTAACTTTTTCTTAAGCAATATCATGTGAAATAGTTCATAATGTACAGGACTTCGGAATATTTAGATTTTCTTGTACACCAAACACAAATTCTTGAAAATAAAAATGTCTTGTCCAAAAATCATCAAATTTATTATATTCAACAGATGATATAGCATTTTCTGCAGAGATCCCCTCTTTATTCCTACAAACAATGTAAAGCAACTTCAGATTTTATCCCTCGTTTGAAGATTAGTTGATTTTGGTGTCATTGTCCAACGCGGATAAATAGTCTAAATATCTAAGCGTTGTGGTAGATACATTGTACATAATAGGACCAAAAGTAGTTGTTCAGAGTTATATAAAACCCTGCACTGTTAGTGTATTTGTTTGAGCTGTATGACCTCAATTAATTCTTCAGGCTAATCATTGCACCTTCAAAATTAAAAAAGTTTATATGTAAAGAGTTTTAAACTTTCATTAACGACAATTTATGAAGTGCAAAATATCAGTATTAAAGCTTCCAGCTATTTTGTTATCAATATCCAAACATTATATGGAACTTGTTGCTAAAACGCTGTGAACAGCAACAAAGGATCTAAACAAAAAGTGAGCATCTACGTTACGTTTTATATGTTATTTTTACAAATATTTTGTTTCTGTATTTATACTTATCTTTGGTGGCCAGAAGGAATTTAGGTTTCATTTGAGACATTTGTTCACAGGTATAGGAGACGATGTTGACATGAATGAGCTGGAGGCAATAGCCAGTGAGCCCATATGCTTGCATCTCTTCTTGCTCGAAGACTTTGATGAAGTCGAATCTCTTAAATACCAGATAGAAAAAGGAACGTGTGAAGGTAGTGTAAAATTAATACTTTACCTCATAAAATATAAAATAATTTATCGCAAATGAGGATTTGTGAATTTGAAAATAATGGTTTTAAGCTAACTATTAGCACGTTAGTAGAGAGAGAGTGACATTGTACTCTGTTGGTTGCTAATGGGCTTTCGTATGTGAGCGTGAAGCTATCAGCAATATACAGTATGTACGTATAGTTGTTGAATGTTGTTGAAACAACCTCTTGTTGCGTTGAAACTGTTTTTATGTCATAATTTTAAACGATGTTATAAGACGAAAGAAGCTATCAGCATATGAAATAGAAGGTATAAAATGGATCATGCCAAAATCGACCTAAGATGACAAACATGGTCTAATGAGCAGTATTGTTGTTATATAATCCATATGTTTTACACATTTTACACTGAAAATTATACTTAACACACCGGTATAACGTAGGAAAGCGGATATTGCTTATTTAGTATATTTGCAATTTGCAATATTATTTTAAAATTTTCTTTTAAAATAACTGCTCTATACATCTCATAACTAGAGATTGAATAATCCCTAAGGTTTGTGGAATTCGCATGATTCATTGTTGCACTTCGATCTGAAAGAGTTTAGTGAAGTATGGTCCTTCTGCTAGTCAAGCTCAGACAGAGTTAGGGATTGGGGTGATTAACTGAATTTTGTAGAGATACACTTTAATGTGTATATTTCATCCTCTTTGGCTATGTTTTGACATTCGTTGTTTTGTGCAAATTCTATGCAAAAACGATCAATTAAAGCAAAGGAATTTTCTACAGCACGACTACCCATAGCATCGTATTCTTAGTCTTCTCTGTACATCGCGCAGGAAAGAGAGCAAACAGAGCCTCCACAGCAAAAATATGACTCCCGATACGGATATGACTCCTGACACGGATACGGATCAAAAATATTTTGCGTCCAAAAGTGAACTCGGGTCTTTTGATATCTATTAACACCTAATTAAGATATGATAACCATGCATTGGGATCTGAATATGATTGATAAATAGCCAAATGGTGTGAATATAGCTATTTGCATATTAATTCATATTACAAAGAACAATATTTAACGTATTTTTAGCTCCAATCATAATAAATCCTGGGCAGAATGGCACAGATACGGAAGGAAAAGTCCCGGAAGATGGCGACCAGAACTGCAAAGTGCGTGTTCCGGCAGAAGGTGTCACTATAAAGGTAAACAAATGGTATCCAAATACGAATTAAAGGTTTTTATTTGATAGACTTTGTAACTCTTTTATATTTAAGACACAGGAATATTTTTGTGATACATATGACTACAGAAAAATGAAAATACAAAATGATAAAAATAAAGCATCTCACCTCAGTATAAAGAACATAGATAAACATGTTTCTATTAAAGTATTTGCGAATAATATAAAATGGTCCTTTTAGATATCTTAAATAAACCTGGAGAATTTTTAATCGATAAAGTAGCAGTATGAGCTCTTCTCCCAAAAAAGCAATCACTCGGCTTGGAATCATATATCATAAATACATTATTTTAGAGAAAATAAAACCTACAAACAGCAAACATTTAAAAATTAAGATAAGGTTTAAGAGTTTTTAAGATAAACAGCAAACAATAAAAAATATTTCAAGACAATTCAAAAAGAATATTTCGATCGTTTGATAACACAGATTGAAGTAATTAAAGGCGGTGTTAACTACTACACATCAGAGATTACTTATCCAAGTGAGTCATACTATGAACATATGATGACAGCAACTGTGCATGAGATGGGCGTAATGTTCATTCCACAACCGCCAACGGAAGATGAAGAAGGAATAGTTTATTGTAACCTTAAAGGAAGAAATGACACAGAAAGTGAAATCATTGTGGGGATCAGACCAGGCAGTAAGATAAAATAAACTTTTTAATTGTAAAATGTTCTTTTACGATAAGAGTAGCAGTAATCAATGGTAGTAGTATTTACCATTTTTGAATGGCGCTAATGCTTTGGGATAATGTGTACGCATAGTCATAGACAGGACAATAATCTTACTTAATATTAATATTCTGGTATTCCAAGGAAGAAATGATGTTAATTGCTTGTTAAACATATTATTATGTATTTCACTTTCTAATATAGCAACAATAATGACAATAAGGAGAATCCCGAGACTTATGATTAAGAGCACAATATCATTACGTGAATTAAGCTGTTGTTTCTATCACTCTGAATATAATTTTCTTAATGTAAACGTTTTGTAGACAAGGACTGGTGTGAGTCTGATCCGTGTCAAAACGGCGGATCGTGTTTTGATCTTGGTGATGCAGGCTACGAATGTATATGTCCTGAAGGCTATCAAGGCAAAAAATGTGAGACGGGTAATATGACCAGCACTAGAATTAACTGGATTGGATTTTCTAAGCGTTACTTTTACGTTGCGAATGTTATGTTGCAATGTTATGGTTATGAATAAAGGTGTTTGTGGCCATAATGATTACGACATTAAATGGCAGTAAAATATATCATAAATTAAAACATATTTGTATGTTTTAATCTTACTTTAAACCAGGCTGCTTTTAATTACAGAACTGCATTTTAGAGTAAAGCTCTTCAATAATACAAACTGTAACATAATGTCTTCCAGAAACGGATCCGTGTTCAAGTAATCCGTGTGCAAACGGTGAATGTGTCAAGAACAAGCAGTCCTATGAATGCGTCTGCGACGAAGGCTGGACAGGCACTCATTGCGACGATAGTAAGTGCTGCTCATAACTGTATCAACTGCCCAATGGCCTTTCCGTATTGTTTACTATACTCTGGTGGTTAGACTACTATACTCTGGTGGTCATTATGTCATTGTTAAAATACACTTCTAAGCGTTGTTGCTTATATGCAAAGAGCTTCGGTTGACTGCTTTAATAATAATCTTTTTTTATTATTGAGATATTTCTTGCAGTGTCGAATTTTTTCTCAAATTTGTCCAAATTTAACATATATCTACTAAGTAACACAATTGTACATAGAACAGTGTATCAAGTTTGTCGTACTTTTAAATTAAATCTGATTGGCTTAATTAAAGTACTTTAATTTAGAGTAGAGCTTGCTAACGTTAACAACTTTAATGCAATGTCTTCTAGAAACGGATCCATGCTTAAGTAATCCGTGTGCAAACGGTGAATGTGTTAACCATGGACAATCTTATGAGTGCGTCTGTGACGAAGGCTGGACTGGCTCTTATTGTGATGACAGTAAGTTGCTGTTCATAACCGTACAAAATACCCAAATGCCTAGCCCGCAATTTTTATTTTCGAGTTGGGGGGAGTAAAAGAATAACTGTCGCTATGTCACATTAAAAGCACACTTCCCAGAGCACACATTATTGTCTTTGAACGTTGTGTAGAAATCAGATTATTTGGTATTTTTCTTTGGTGTTTTAAATTTTATTTTAAGACCCAGGAGTAGGGTATAAATGGGGGTTCTACCACACTTTGTGACGTCATACTGTCTGGAAGTGACGTCATCATGTCTGGAAGTGACGTCATACTGTCTGGAAGTGACGTCATCATGTCTGGACCGGAAGTGCTGTCTAGACCGGAAGTGTTGTCTAGACCGGAAGTGTTGTCTGGACCGGAAGTGACGTCATACTGTCTGGACCGGAAGTGACGTCATCATGTCTGGAAGTGACGTCATAGCGTCTGGACCGGAAGTGTTGTCTAGACCGGAAGTGCTGTCTGGAGTGGAAGTGACGTCATCATGTCTGGAGCGGAAGTGACGTCAGGATAAGTGTAAGGATAGGCGCGGCCCTCCATGACGTGATAATGACGTCATGATGACGTCATACTGTCTGGAGCGAAAGTCTGGAGCGAAAGTGGTTTGGCCGAGTCAATCATCATGAAGCCAACGAACTCGACCTGTCAATCAGTGTAACCATGGCAACAGAGCCTAAAAAGCCACGACCCCCCCCCCCTAGGACAGACTATGTACCGACCCCCCCCCCTAGGACAGACTATGTACCGACCCCCCCCCCTAGGACATACTATGTACCGACCCCCCCCCCCCTAGGACAGACTATGTACCGACCCCCCCCCCCCTAGGACATACTATGTACCGACCCCCCCCCCCCCCCCAGGAGAGCAACAAAAACTTTTGCCGAATCAGCATGATGAAATCGTTGATTCAGCATGATAAAATCGTATATAAGTGTGGTGTCTCAAGGCTCAGACACCGTCAGACATTGTCAGACATCGTCAGACACATCATGGATAACACACCAGCTATCATCATTGATGACTTAACAGCGTTTCAAGCGAATGAATCTGTTTGCATCTGGGTAAATATGCGTGATGAAGCTGAAGCAGCTGATATTACATATGCTTTGGAGGAGGTGCTACAATTTCCAACTCAGATCACTGCAGTGAAGCCTGACGTAGTAATTACATTTATGTGGAACAACCGCATAGTAACACTGACTCAACGATACTGCAAGTGTCAAGTGTGGTTGGAATATGAGGGACAACCCCATAACTGCTGCTGATATATACTAAAATATTTCGGGCCCTTTTAAGGGCCATCCTATATTATGAAATGAAGCAAAACATGTCTGTGTGTGTGTGTGTGAGAATACATTTTATCACATTTCAGGTCTAGTTGGCGGATGAATACCATTTGGCGGATGAATACCATTTGACAGACCATTTAACTTCACCGTCAGTTAACTTCACCGCTAGATGTCTCTGCTGTATAACAGCTGTACAACTTCACAACTGTAAGTGAGACATTCATATACACAAGTAAAATTCTGCTGAGTCAGCAATTTTAACATTTTGGAACAAAGTTACACACCATATTTTGATTACATGGAAGTAGCATAAAAGCATGAGTGAAACATGTCAACTAGTCAACTAGTGATACATTCTGCTGAGTCAACACACCATTGAAGTGGTATAAAAGGAAGAGTGAAACGTATATTTTACTTCATTTCAGTTCCAGCAGTTGAAGAAGCAACAACGATGGCACCAGTCTACTGTCGTGATTGTGATGTGACATTTCCATCTCTGGAAGTGTTCGTGACACATACATGCAAACCAGCTAGGATGAAACGTGCTCATGAAGAGCTTGTTGAGCAGATTGAAGCCAAGAGACGAAAAACCGTACAAGATGGTGTTGACAGACCTGATCCAGTCCTCTGCTGTAAATGCGTCAAGATATTTTCATCTTTGGATGCATTTGAGACACATGCATGTGCTGAGATGGAAAATGTGTCTCATGAAGAACAAAGAAAGAAAGAGACAGTGCAAGTAGGCAGAGGCAGAAGAGTGAGTCTTGGTGAAAACGCGCAGGAAAGACGGTTTGAGCCTGAAGATGGATCAGATTTGCTACTTGAAATGCGACAACAAGAGAACCGAATCAAGAGACATTTGCTAGAAACGTTAAACCGTGGTATGAAATGGTACATTGTCGTGCATGCACGCTTCAAGAAAATGACACCAAATGTTGAAGGCGTGATGGTAGAACAAGTGGATAATGCCTTCATCAGTAGTCCAACGTATGCAGCATACAATCCAACAGATATTGAGAAGGACTTGCCAGAAGCCTATAAAGAATTATTTACCAGGTTTGATGAACATGAGCGACAAGGTTCTGGCTGGGTGTTGGATAACATATTATTCATTGAAGTGCATACAGCGACGTCAGCGCCTCTGGAAGCAAGCAGTTTTATCCCACTACCGAAGAAAGTAAAGAATACAAAGGCGGTGTTAAACATTCAGAATAAAGACAACAAGTGCTTCTTATGGTCTGTATTGGCTCACTTTCACCCTTCAACTAGCGATAACCCACAGCGTGTACATCAATACAAAGCATTTGAGAACGAATTGAAGGTGGAAGGCATGACATTTCCAACACCGATTACAGACATTCCAAAGTTTGAAAAGGAGAATGATGTGTCCATTAACGTGTTTGGATATGAACATGATGTCGTTGTTCCCATACAACTCAGCCGAAACACCAGCGCCAACAGTGCGAGAGAAATCAACTTGCTTTTGATTAGCAATGACAAGACAAGACATTATTGCCTCATCAAGAATTTCAGCAGACTGATGGCTTATCGATCAAAGCATAAGGCTGCAGCATTTTATTGTTTCAACTGTCTTCACGGGTTTATACGACAAGATCTGTTAGACAAGCATCGTGAAGTGTGTGGCAAGCATGGCGCACAACGTTTATCATTTCCCAAGGAACCCTTCATCAAGTTCAAGAATGTAGCCAAACAACAGCGAGCGCCGTTTGTCATTTATGCAGACTTTGAATGTTTCACGAAAAAGCATGAAGGAGACAAGTATCAACATCATCGTCCAAACAGCTTTGCCTACGTGGTTGTCAGCCAGTATGATACACGTGCTCCAGTCGTATATCGAGGCGATAATGCTGTGAAAGTCTTTTTAGACCATATGGTATATGAACGTGATCGTATTGTGCATGGTCTACAGCAGAAAAAGAAAATAGTCATGACTTGTGAAGATGAAGAGCATTATAAGAACGCCACAGATTGCTACATTTGTCATGAGCCTCTAGGAGCAGATCATGTGAGAGATCATGACCATATCAATGGCAAATACCGCGGAGCTGCACATAGTCAATGCAATTTACAATTTCGATTTCGAAAAGATCAGCAGGATGTTGAAGATTCTTTCATCATTCCTGTGTTTTTCCACAATTTACGAGGCTATGACAGCCATTTGATCATGGAAGATATTGGAAAGTTCAAAAACGAAAGGATTACAGTCATTCCCAACACCGTTGAGAAATATATTGCATTCACCATGAGCAATCTGAAATTTACAGACAGCTTTCAGTTCATGAGTACTTCTCTACAGAAGTTGGTCTCCAACCTGGCAGCAGAAGGGAAAGACAACTTTTATCACATGACGTCACACATTCACGATAGCGACCAACAAGAGTTACTGTTGAGAAAGGGAGTGTACCCTTATGATTACGTGGATGAGCCATCCAAGTTTGCTGAAACACAACTGCCGTCCAAGGACAAGTTTTACAGTCTACTCAGTGAAGAAGACATTAGCGATGAGGATTATGCGCATGCGCAGAAGGTGTGGGAGACATTCCACTGTACTACATTTGGCGAATACCATGACTTGTACCTGAAATCAGATGTGTTGCTGCTGGCTGACGTGTTTGAAAACTTTCGTCACGTATGTCTCAACACGTATGAATTGGATCCTGCTCACTACTATACAGCGCCAGGACTGTCGTGGGATGCTATGTTGAAAGCGACAAAGGTGAAATTGGAATTGATCAACGACATTGACATGTACCAAATGGTTGAACAAGGTCTACGTGGAGGAATATCTGTCATCACACACAAGTATGCGAAAGCAAATAACCCCTACGTAGCAGATTACGATCCCTTGAAACCAACCAACTACTTGACTTACCTGGATGCAAACAACTTGTATGGCTGGGCTATGTCGCAAAGCATGCCGGAAAGTGGATTTATGTGGGTGAGCGAGCCAGAATCCATTGACTTTATGGATGTGGATGAAGATGACGAGATTGGATACATTTTAGAAGTGGATTTGGAATACCCATATTCAATCCATGATCATCATAATCACTATCCAGTGGCTCCAGAACGGAAATGTGTGAAAGTGGGAGAATTGTCAAAACATAGTCAGAAGCTACGGAAAGATCTAAACATGAAAGGCAAACCTAGTGAAAAGCTCATTCCCAACTTGTGTGACAAGAAGAAATATGTGCTTCATTATAGAAATTTACAGCAATATGTCTCACTGGGATTGAAAGTCACGAAGGTGCATCGTGCCATCATGTTTGCACAGAGCAAATGGTTGGCAAAATACATCTCCTTGAACACGGAAAAGAGAAAGTTGGCCAAGAACCCGTTTGAGAAAGACTTCTTCAAATTGATGAACAACTCGGTGTTTGGCAAAACCATGGAAAATGTAAGAAAGCGCATGAATGTGGAACTTGTTCACCAGGAAAAGCGGTTCAAGAAACTTGTAGCCAAACCTTCCTTCCACAAATTTAGAATTTTCAACGAAGATTTGACCGCGGTACATTTGCGCAAAGTGGATCTGCTTCTGGATAAACCCATTCAAGTTGGGTTCACCATTCTCGACCTCAGCAAAGTGCTCATGTTCCACTTTCATTACAACTACATCATGACCAAGTATCCCAACGCCAAACTCTTGTTCAGCGACACCGACAGTCTATGTTATGACATAGAAACGGACGATATATACAAAGACATGCAGGAAGATGCTGACTTGTTCGACACAAGTGACTATCCGCCAGATCATTTCCTACATTCCAACGTGAACAAGAAAGTGCTTGGGAAAATGAAAGATGAGACGGCGGGCATTCCCATTGAAGAGTTTGTTGGACTTCGGCCGAAAATGTATAGTATGATGTATGGTGGGAAAGAAAAACGTACGGCCAAAGGCATCACTCGCGCGTGTCAAAGACGGATGAAACATCAGCAGTATAGAGACAGTTTGTTCAACCAAACGCAAACGATGACTACAGGACACATCATTCGAAGTCATAACCACCAGATCTTCTCGGAGAAGTTGAGGAAAGTGGCTCTCTCTCCCTTTGATGACAAGCGATATGTGATGAGTGATGGCTATTCCACTTTGGCGCATGGGCATTACAGTATATAAGGGGGAGACACTTCAACTTGAGAGTTAGTTGTGGTGTGAACACTGAAGCGTCAACATGAAAAGATCTGCACCAACGGATATGGATACTCTTGCTGATACAGTCAAAGACATGAAAGTGAAACATCCTGATACTACCATTAAGAAATTAAAAGTGGAGACGACGGTACCAACACCACAGTCGTGGGATGGAATGCTTTCTCTAGGCAATGGAAAGTATATCAAGATTATGAAACAAAGTAATGAAGGTGTGGTAAACATTCGCAAATACCTCAGAGATGAGGGGACTGGAAAAAACCGTCCAACGAAAAAGGGTATCTTGCTGACAATACCTGAATGGAAAATGATGAAGAAGCAGGTGAAAGAAGTGGATAAAAGGCTTCGCAGACAAGACGACAAGTCATAACAAGGTAACAATCATGAATGCACTCATGCTGAACGGTGGTGTTTACCTTACTGTCAATGAGAGGAATGAAGTGATACTAGATTCTAAGACAAGTTATCATCGGTTTAAACCTGAAGTGTGGAAAGACTTTAAAAACATACCACTTGAAGCTGGGTTTAAACGTAGACTTGAAAATAAAGTGGAAGTGACAGTGGCTGAATATGATTCTAACATACGTGTAGAAATCTGTAGAAATCTTTTACAGGATTATCCAAAGGATTATAAGGGAGTTGTACCAGATACACCATATACAGATTTGATCATCTTTGATATCAAGAACTGGCGCGCAGTCTTACGATTCCTAGAAGTGATACAACATCCACTCTTCGCCATCTTGCGAGCATAAAAAAAAACGTCTTTGCAGACAAGGAGACAGCTCATAGTTCATCTGACTGTTGAACGAGATGGAAGACTTTTTAACGGAATATAAACCAATTACGCATGGGTTCTCATATCTGAGAAACGAATATGATGACATTGTGCTAAGACATTTTGGACAGTATCTCGTCCTATCACTTGATGACCAATCCGTGTTGAAAGACCATCTAGAGAAGTTCAGGATACCTGGCTTTCTCCTAGCAGTCTCAAATGAATTAGAAGTGCGTGTGACTGAGAACTGCTTAGACGTGTTTATACAATTTCGCCAATATGACGAGCTTACAGAAAACTATGACTACATCACCCTCAACACAGTGGAATGGTACGCTCTGTTACAAGCATTGGATTGGAAAGAACCTAACGCTTGAATTCAAAGAAACAGAAATATGGCTTACACGAGGCACCAAATCCATTGAGCTGACACAACCTATGCGTGTGATGGACATTGACTTAGAAGAAGGATATGAACTGAAACTGTCTGAACATGTAACTGTTAAAGTGATAAAGTTTGGTGATGTGTGTTATGTGAGCTTTCATAGCATTTACAAACATGGATGTAATGTCTATGATACCTATATCAATTTAGATTCTAATGAATGGTATTCATTGATGAATGTATTGAAAAATGAATGTGTTTGTAAATAGTGTAAATAGACTTTGTAGTTAAGAGTTTGTAGTAAAGAATTTTGTAAATAGTGTAAATAGTGTAAATAAAAGTTTGTAAATAGTGTAAATAGAATTTGTAGTTAAGAATTTGTAAATAGTGTAAATAGCGTTTGTAGTTAAGAGTTTGTAAATAGTGTTTGTAAACTTTGTAAATAGTGTTTGTAAACTTTGTAAATAGTGTTTGTAGTTAAGAATTTGTAAATAAACGTATGTACAACACAATAAACAAGACAGTTGTTTGAAACTTGATTTGTTTTATTTAACAACAACAACTTAACTAATATAACAACAACAACAACTTAACTAATATAACAACAACAACAACTTAACTAATATAACAACAACAACTTAACTAATATAACAACAACAACATTAATAAAACAATGGTTTATAATGTCTATATACAAAATCCTTTACAATAAAATCACCATCCTTTCTTTTTAATATATTCACAATATCAAACATACTCTGACCTCGAGCTCTATGCAATATATAATAGACACAATAAAAACCACATGACGATGATATTGGCGTTTGTAATGAGATAGAATTATACATATAGTCATTTCTTAAAAACATGTCTAAACGATCATCGAGAGGGAACAGTCCATAAGAGTCAAAATATTCCACAGGGTCTTTGTCATAATACACTGCCACCCAATGTTCTCCTGGTTCATCTTGATCGTCTGTGTTGATCACATAGGCGCCGCGTTGTAAAGACGGTAACTGGTTCATGGCAAACACGCCTTGAAACAAGTCTTTGGTCATGACATCATGACTCAATATGGCATCAATCTGCTTCGTGTTCATGACTGGTAGTCGAATTGGATGCTGCGATTGGCACTGATCTCAATAATGTTGTCAAATTCAGCATAGACAATGACATTTATTGTAGGTTGCAAAGCCCTAGCAAAGTTCATTTCTAGCCGCAAATTCCCATGCTTGATCAGGGGGAAATGATCATCACCATCATAATCCGGTGTTAAGTCAAACGAAAATAAAGCATAACCTCTAGGCCAATCTTCCCGTTTTATAATGGAACTTTTCTCACCATTCAACCGATCAAACGATTTGTAAAGCGTTTCAAAAGCGTTCAGGTATTTGTTCTGTGTAATGTCAAGCTTGAGAGGTTTGGATAGAACTGGTTCACCATCCGTGTACAGTTGCATATAGTCCAGATTAAAATGATCAAAATTGTATGGATTCCTCAATACTGATCCACCAAAAGCTTCATTATGAACCAGACCAATGACAATACGATTTGGTAATTGACCCAAAAAGATGTTATCTTTCACAAAAGACTGAAATCCTGCTGGAATGGCCAAGACTTTACATTCTTTTCTAGTGATGATGATCTTGGCAGGACTTTTCATCAATGCATCTGCATGTCCTAACTGAATACCTGGACTCACCCTCACTTTGCGAATGGTTAAAAATGCCTCTTTCACTTCTACCTTATAGGTATTATTTACAGCCATCAATACATAGTCATCTTTTTGTCTATGGAAACGCAATTTCAAACTGATGCCATTCGGAAGATAACGATCCTGCTCAAACAAATCTATCCTTAAACCACCTGCGAGCATAACATCACGGCTAAGACGAGTATGCAAATAACGATGATGTAAGCCATTATTGCCTTGCTCAGCCAAGTCACCACCGTCGGCATTGACATGAAACCCGGATACATATTGTTCATGATTAGGTCTTTTCACCTCATGACTATTCATTGACCCAGCAGTATCCTTGTACATGAGACGCATAGAGCGCTCAGAATGCAGACTTTCTTCCGAATCATGGATGAGATGAGAGATAATGCTGGTATAACCATGAGTATTGTTGCTATGCGAAACCAAACGATCATTCAGAAACAATTCAATATTAGACCATAACCCATTAAACACATCATTGATGCAAGAGACATTATCATCTGCGCCACACGCTGTTCCATCAGCCTTTAGAATGCGACATACAATATGAAGTTTGCTGTTCTTTAAATCCAGATATTCTTCTGTACTCGCAGGAATGTAGAATTCGATTGGAGCGCCTTCTCTAATGCTTGTAAGTGGTTGATAGTCAACATTATAACTTTTCTCTACAGCAGTTTGCGTCGGTGGTACGTGAAACCATTCCAATGGAGAAAGACTACATTCACACGAATGATTATGAATGAGAGACATTTTTTTTTTCTTTAAAAAATATCTTTGCGATATTTTGATGTTATCCGTCTGGCTGTTTTTCGTCTTCTGGCACGTTTCGTTGGTTGCATACGCTTTTGTTCTCCAAACACACGTTCTGCTACTCGGCCCGTCACATCTTTCGCGACATTCTTTGCAGCCTTCTTAAGATGTGGCGCAACGATCTTAGCCCCAGCCTTAAGTAGTGGAATAGCTTTGCGAGCCAATGATCCCAGTATGGAACCAATACCATCACCATACTGGATTCGCGCTCCTTTGAATCCTGGTAATTCCCCGCCCACTTGACGAAGAAAATGGTTGCGATATGCAGACGGATCGTGTGTGTAGGCTTTCATAATGCTTTTGGTCGAAAATGAAGTTTACAGATCACCTTTCCAGTTTGAAATGGAACAGTATGGCCTGTGTCGTCCTTTATATTCATCTCTATCACATCAAATTTGGATGTGTTTACAGGAACATAATGCGGTTCGCCGTACGTTTTCATGATAATGTCACCATCATGGCCTTGTATCCCAACAGAACGTAGTAACGGCACATAATAATCCCAATACATACAGTGTATAAAATCCCTGTTTCACATCCGCTTTATGTTCAGCTGCACACGCTTCAGTATACCATTGCTCTGGGATAAATCCTAAAATCTCAGCTAATCCAGTGGAAAAGGACACTTCAAGACCATCATCGAGAAATAGAAACACACGTCGTCTAATCTTATCATACTTTAGCCGAATAGGTTGTTTCGGGTCATCGGGGTTAGCCGCTTCTTCATTGACTGCCTCACATAGTTCTTGTATGGTTCTATAGTACCCATAAGGAATATTAACATGCCAAATGCCAAATGTATCTATTTGTCGATACCCAATAGAATAGTTCATGCCCTGTCTCATCGTTGTCCATGTATGTGGATATTGAATTTCAGCTAAAGCCACTTCATATTTTCCATTCAGATAGATGGTTCGAGGCATACGAATTTGATAATTCGAAGCCTTGTTGTTGGGATAATAGGTCATACTCGCATTGCTAGGCAAAGTGATGTAAAAGCTTGTCGACTCCATGATGCTAACTAAATGGTATAGCTGCGTTGACGTTGTCTATATACCTCAGGACAGCGCGCGCCATTCGACCAAGTATGTAAATGATCTTTTACATCATGATGATGATCTAGATGATCTATGACTTCTCCTTCACAACAAGCAATCACACATCTTATTTTCACAGGAATAGTTGTGTCTTGACCACAACAACAACATAGCTCTTTCAGCCATGTTAAAAATTTTCCCATCCTTCAGGAAACTGTCTTTGTTGACGTTGTTTCATTTCTTTTGTAATGTCGTCACGAGTGGTCTTTTTACTAAACATTGTTTTTGGAATATTAGCATCTACAATTTCCTGGATAAACGGATGCCAGCCATATGGTGGTATGGCTCGTTCTTTTCTTCTTGTCGCCACCAATGCTTCTTTCATCAAATCAACCATGTTGGAATTTGCTATAATATCGCCCGTTTTCAACACAAGTTCATTCTTCTCTGTCCATTTTACACCATGTTTCTTCAGTTCGGCTAAAAGTTGTAGTACTTTTCCATGATAGATAGGTTGAAAATGACTTAAAAATAACTTTTCTGGCTTTTCAGGTGGTGATGATGATGATGATGATGATGATGAGGGCTTTTGCTGCCTAGACTGACTTGTTCGTAAATGACGACCAAGAAGTTGAGACATTTCAATAACCTTTTCACGCGTTCGCTTCCCACGTAAAAGTTTATTCACTTTTGTTTTGATTTCACCATCATGTTTCTTTTCTAATAACAGTTTGTATTCATATTCAGGAATGAGGACCATTTTCATCGTATGTTTCATTTTAGCAGCAGTTTGGCTAACAAAGGTAATGCCAATCTAGCAATAACTCCAATGAATCCTCCTTTCTGATTAATCAACTTCTTTTTTCGTCGAAGGGATATCTTCTTATCTGCTAGAGTACGAAGCGTATGACGTTCACGTTTAAATTCCTTAAACCGTTTTGAGCTTAAGGGTAAATGTCCTTGCAATATATTCAAACAAATTTCAAACAAGCTTGTTAATTCCTCCTTTGTAGCTTGCTGTAGCAAGGATTTACGTCGTTTAGGTCCACTGCGTGCAAGCAAGTGAAGAAACGGTTGGTTCGCTCGAATACGTTTAGACATCTTGACTGCGAATGGTCAAATGAGTTGGTTCTTGTTCATACACTGCTTTATCAATATATACATAATGTGTATCTTTTGGTAAAATGCCTGTACGAATACGTAGTTGATCATTTGTCTTTGGTTTTAAATCAATGAATAAATAACCATGAGGTTTGCTAGTAGCATCTTGATAGGCTTCTATGAGAAATTGAGATCTTCCAGGATACATTTGCCGCGCCAATGTACTAATTTGTTGACTGTCTCTCGGATTTTTAAACAGAATGATATAATGTGTATTCAAACTAATATTTCGCATCTCTTTCCCATGATGGAATAAATTATGTACAATAAAGATAATGCTTAGATTTTGATGACTGCTGCCAACACTAAAGAGACGTGTCATACGCTCATCACTATGACATTTCGTCATTAAGTCATCAATGATAAGTAAGTTTGGTTTCTTCGGGTTAAAACGCTCTTCAATGTCATCTGGAATGCCTTGGTAAAATTCCACACCTTTCATTCCCTTGTACAAAGGCTGATCTGCTGCATAGAGCCATAAAATGCTTTTTGGAGAGGGTTTAATCAACTTTTGTTCTAGAATTTCCTTCACCAGAGACGTTTTGCCACTGCCTGTAGGTCCAGAGACTAAACATGTAAATGGATGCTTCATTGTTGAATGTCTGTTTCTTTCACCCAACTGTTAAACTTGTTTGGCCAACCTAACCACTTGACAAATAATTCTTTCACACCTCGTCTTTTACGTGTTTTCAAGACTTTTTCAATTCTATAAATAGATTCAATATCTTTGGTCACTTTCTGCAGTTCTTCTTCATAGAAATGACCATCAATATCTTCGTCTAAAAAGTCTTTCACACGATATAAATGTATTCCTTGCTTCTTACAACGATGTGTGACAATGAAGACTTCTTGCGTCCATTTGATGTGATAATCGCGTTGAAACACATATTTAATGTGAGAAATGCGAACATGATCACCAATGTTAAATTTGTACTTCTTCTTCTTCTTCGGTTTCAATTTCAGTTTGTCAACATACATATACTTCCACACTTTTGATTCATTGTCTTTACGAATCTCGGCTGGAGCATATTTATTAGGAAGAGAACCATGAGGTCTATGGTTGTAATTGTACACCAAGTCTGGAAGAATGTCTAAGTAACGGTAAGTTTGATTATGTAGAAAATACCGATACATCATTCCCTTCAGAGTACGAATGACTCTTTCAGCAAAGTTAGCTTTGGTTTCATTCTTTGTGGTATAAGCATGAATGCCTTCTTTCTTCAAAAATGCTTTTACCCATCTGTTTTTAAATTCTGTTCCTTTATCAGACCTTAGAGTTCGCGGTCTTCGTCGTGTGTCATGAAAAATCTTTTGGAAAGCTTGTATGACGCTGGTATGTGATTTATTAGGTATTGGCTGTACCCAGACATATTTGGAAAACACATCAATGACAATGAGTAAAAAGCGTATGTCATCATTATAGGGAGCTATGTTTCCCATATCAGCCAAATCAATATCCCACATGTCATCAATACCACGTGTAATGACACGTTGTCTTTTGAACCTGTATTTGACAGGTTGGAGTAAACTGAAAGCATCTTGATCCTGCAACCATTTCTTCACTTGTGACTGTGTGACTGGTTGATTATGTTTTCGTAAGATGTGATACAGTTTGTAAGGACCAGCAAATGCTCCAGGCTGTCCAGGTTTGAAGTAAATATTGGTCAAGTAGTCTTTCCACGTCGACATGGTCACACCGAATGAAAACCACCTTCTCAACAGAACAGCTTTTATTTTATAACTCAACCATCATCACTTAACTAACATAGTAACTTAACTAATATGTATTTATAACTAACATGTATTTATAACTAACATATATTTACAAATCAAGTATAGATACAATGGTATGAATAACTGGAGACCATTGGTCTTCAATGAACACTAACCAATGACTGAGTTCATCCAATGTAATAGCATCTACACCATATTTCTCACAACGTTGATTTGCATTCTCTAACACTTTATCTAAATGCATGTAATATTTAGCTTCATTCCAATATGTATAAACAGATGCAAAATGACAAGTATGTTCTTGACACTCTTCATGTTGACAAGCAGGACAGACTAAATAGGCAAACTTTTTTACAGCTGATAACATTTCTTCACAATAAGCTTTTTGTACAATATATTGTCTCAGTGTCATGTCCGCCATTGTGCAGTCTTGTGAGTCTTGCAGCACAAGTTAAACATACTTCAAATTTACATGTCCACACGTCTGCACACCATGACGGTTGGCAAGCAAATGAAAAAAGTCTCTAACCCTCACACAACATTTCTAACAACTTTCCCATAATATTCTGACCAGGATATCCAGATGACACTTGTTTCACACCAGCTCCCCACCAATGATCATACGTTGCTTCAACTAAAGTTTTGTCTTTACATTCTTTCAACTTGTTGCGAAACAATACACACTGATCCAGTTTGACTTGTAAAACATCTTGCATTTTGCTTCTCTTCACTGTATGCCATAAAGGACATGGTTTTATCCCTTTAGCAATACGTTTCGCTTCATATCCATTTCTGGATGACACAATGGCTGAAGCAATATCTGGACGGTGATGAAACACTGCTTTCTCATATTGATACAAAGCTTCACTTGAGTTGAACACATGTCCATACTTTTCAAGTCGTGTTGGAAACATATTTGAAAGAACGTCCTTATGACCGCTGAATAGTACAAGATTCTCCATGTTGACTTTGCTTCTTTATTCTAACATGTCGGTTTCTTCCTGTAATAAAATATCTTTTAATATATTTGCTGCCTCTTCTATCATATTCTTTCTTTGTTTACGTTGAAACCACTCACATAAAACTAAATTTGCTAGTAAGAAAAACATGGTTATGTCTTTGAGAAACAATTCACTATGTTGTCATAAACATGATTAAAAAAGGTTTTATATAACTTACCTGATAAAGCTGCTCGGTTTCCTCTGCTTCTTTACAACAATCTCTCAAATGATCAACCACGGTGAAATATACTTCCACATCAGTGCGAGCAGAATAAAGTGCAGCATCAAAGTCAAAGTCAGGATCTTCTTCTATTCCAGTTTTATGACATTCTCCAAGAAATCTTGAATGCAGTTCAATCACATCAAGACTATGATGTACAACATCCCAAAAAGCATCCAAATGATAAAGTTGATAGTCTGGAGTGCCACAGCAAGCAAGTTTAGCAATCATCAAGTCAATATAAGCATTTTTAAAACATGCGTCCATCTTGTTTCAGTGTCTTGTGGGCTTTTACTTTGCTTCACTGACTTTAAGTACTCCACACTTGTCGCAGAAGTTGCTTGGTTCACACAACTTGCAATTATACTTGTGGCAGTGGCAATGATAATCCTCCACATATCCACAAGCACCGCAATAGTCACAGGTAAGTCCAAGTTGATTTTGTACGTTCATGTTCTCCAACTGAACTTCAGCCAGCCTTTTCTTGGATAGCTTTGACACCTTCATCCGACCATCCTTTTGCAGCTTGATGATGGTTTTCTTGTCATGACATTCCTCACATGGTGATAGGGCTGAGTTGATGTTGTCCATCTCCTGAAGCAGTGTCTCCCATTCACCATCATTCATGTTGATGTGATGTGTGTATTCTTTCCCTTCAAACCGTGACGTGCGCACAAAACTCACATAGCGCATATCCAAGTATGAAATGACTTCAAGCCACTTCGTTTGCGTTAAGTACAGTTTGAAGCCAATGTCGCGTAAATTTTTCAAGCTTTGGCATACAATCTTCCACAAAGATGGTGAATAAGCACACCATCTCTCTCCACGTGTGATGCGTAGAAATGGCCCATATTCTCCATGCTCCACAGTAATGGTTAAGTTAGCACTAATTTTAAAGCTGCTGCTGCGCTGCGTTGCGTTGCTTGTCTTGTTCTCCATGGCTGCTACAATGTACTGATGATGCACTCCCTCCAACTGTCTGCTGAGAAATGACTTCACTCTGCTGAGTTCACTCCCTTTTATACCCAACTATCTGCTGAGTCAGCAAAGAACTTGCAAAGTTTTGAATTCACTTCAACTCGTTCATGGTTGAATCGGACAAGCTCTGATACATTCGTCTTCAATGGAACATCATCATCATAATGTAAAATGATTCTTGCAGCTACAACTAACATGAGCTCAACTGCCCAAATTGTATTCACGTTGATAAATGCTAAATCAATGTCATAAGTTAACGGTAAATGTAGATCTTCACATTCACGTAGAAACGAGCGGATGAAACGATCTCTTGGAATGGTCTTTCCAACAGCTTCCCAATGCTGATGTAAGTTCTTCACTTGCAGCATCCAATCCGATTCAAAAGCAGGAAGCTTTGAAAACACATAGTCAGCATAATTCACTTTGAAGACGTCATCCATGGTCTCTACACATCTGTGAAAAAGTAAGGCCGACATTGTCAAGTCTTTTCTCGTCACACAATATCCACTTGTTGACTTGTTGACAGAATGTATTACTAGTTGACTAGTTGACATGTTTCACTCATGCTTTTATACTACTTCCATGTAATCAAAATATGGTGTGTAACTTTGTTAAAAAATTGCTGACTCAGCAGAATTTTACTTGTGTATATGAATGTCTCACTTACAGTTGTCGAGTTGTACAGCTGCACTGCTACACAGCAGAGACATCTAGCGGTGAAGTTAACTGACGGTGAAGTTAAATGGTCTGCCAAAATGGTATTCATCCGCGAAGAAGCACTGTAATGGCGGTAAAAATGCATACAGCCAGCTGTGCAAATAGCCTATGACTACTTTATAACAAAACTTTACATAAAACTGAATCAAATGGTGAAATTTTCATATAAATCGACCAAGTATAACGAAAGGTATTGTTTTACAAAGTTTCAATTAAGCAAATAACCAAAGTTTGTTTACAAAGTTTGTTTACAAAGTTCACTTTTTATTTATAAAGTTTCAATAAACACTTACCGAAATAGTTGTCACTGGATGCCATCCCTTGATCTGATGTGATCCAATTGTAGTTCTACAAATTGTACTTCCTTGCTCCACTCACCGAAATGACTGTCACTGCTGTATGCTCATCCCTTATATACCCCTCTGATGGAACTGAAGCTGACTTGACAGAATGTTGCTCGCCTAGGGGGGGGGGGGGGGGTCGAAAAAATGAAAAATGTTCAGAATCGTCTGAAACGGATAAATATGCAAAAATCACAATTTCGAGGGGGGGGGGGTCGAAAAAATGAAAAATGTTCAGAATCGTCTGAAACGGATAAATATGCAAAAATCACAATTTCGAGGGGGGGGGGTCGAAAAAATGAAAAATGTTCAGAATCGTCTGAAACGGATAAATATGCAAAAATCACAATTTCGAGGGGGGGGGGGGTCGAAAAAATGAAAAATGTTCAGAATCGTCTGAAACGGATAAATATGCAAAAATCACAATTTCGAGGGGGGGGGGGTCGAAAAAATGAAAAATGTTCAGAATCGTCTGAAACGGATAAATATGCAAAAATCACAATTTCGAGGGGGGGGGGGGGTCGAAAAAATGAAAAATGTTCAGAATCGTCTGAAACGGATAAATATGCAAAAATCACAATTTCGAGGGGGGGGGGGGGGGGTCGGTACATAGTATGTCCCTGGGGGGGGGGGGGGGTCGGTACATAGTCTGTCCTGGGGGGGGGGGTCGTGGCTTTTTAGGGTCTGTTGCCATGGTTACACTGATTGACAGGTCGGGTTCATTGGCTTCATGTTGATTGACTCGGCCAAACCACTTTCGCTCCAGACAGCATCATCTCAGTATGACGCCATGATGACGTCACAGATGGTCGCGCCTATCCTTACACTTATCCTGACGTCACTTCCGCTCCAGACATGATGACGTCACTTCCACTCCAGACAGCACTTCCGGTCTAGACAACACTTCCGGTCCAGACGCTATGACGTCACTTCCAGACATGATGACGTCACTTCCGGTCCAGACAGTATGACGTCACTTCCGGTCCAGACAACACTTCCGGTCTAGACAACACTTCCGGTCTAGACAGCACTTCCGGTCCAGACATGATGACGTCACTTCCAGACAGTATGACGTCACTTCCAGACATGATGACGTCACTTCCAGACAGTATGACGTCACAAAGTGTGGTAGAACCCCCATTTATACCCTACTCCCAGGTTTATGTTGATCAAAGTTCTTTGTAAAAGTAAATTTTATTATGGCTCTATCCTTGACAAATGTTATGATATTAAATTCCAAATTCCGTATGCACTTGTATGATAAATTTCTAAAATATAATAAATGACGTTTGCAAGCATGTTGAAATTCGCTTTTGATTACACACGCCTCTTCTGTTCGTACGTGTGGAGGGGAAGTAGTGAGGGGAAGTGGGTTGAAGACATTCGTGGACTTTTATTTGCAACCTGCATCCTTTATGATTATCGTTATTTGTCAAAATTTGACAAACCAAATAGTTTTTCTCATAATTAAATGTTGTTGTTATGTATTGTATGTAAGTATTAATAGTATTAATCACGGCAACTATCGTAATTAAGGTTGTATTTTTATTGTGAAAAAGTGTAAACTTTTATGTATGTGCAGAGGTCGACCCGTGTTTAAGCAGTCCTTGTCAGAATGGAGAGTGTATAAACCACGGGGATGCTTACGAATGTGTTTGTGAAGAAGGATGGACAGGCAATCACTGTGGAGAGAGTATGTTTAGAAAATAGTTGCAATTTACTCTAGAAAGCAATAATCATTTACAAAGCAGCACAGTGAATGTTTGATAATTAAACATGAAGACTTATATGTCAGTACGGGTCATCTACCATTTCATTCGTCTCTCGTCTATCCCATGATTCATTTGTTAATATACCAAAAAAACGAAATCACGGTCTATTCTCTGTAAGCACAACCGCTCATCAGTGAACAACGTCTAATTGCCTGACAACATTTTCTCCGATTTCCATCCTTCGTGATAAAATTCACATTTTTAATGGACATCTCTGAATAATGAACATTTTTGCTGGTCCCAAGTGATCATTAAAAAGAGCTCAGACTGAAGTAGATTTGAGTGTTAACGAAAGTGTCCCTAAACATTAAATTTGTGATGCTATCAAGAGTCAGCGAAAAATGTGTGTTTGGCGATTTATATGCGTTTTAGTATTATTTAAGCAGGCGAATTTTTGTTAATTTTGTTTTACGCCATAGTAACAGGATATAAACTGAGACAAAACTTATTATTTTTTTAATAAAACTAAAGTACTTGACAAAGCAATTAGTATTCTAAAGGTTACATAAGACATAACTGCCTGCACAAGTGAGCTTAGCAAACACAGCTTTTCTCACAAGATGTAACTCCTAATCACGGTTTGAATTTTTTTCAATAACAACATTTCATATGTTCGTATGTAATATTTACGGCTTCATCCTGCAATCTGGTTTACATTTGTAGACATAGACGAGTGTGCATCCAATCCGTGCGAGCACGGCAAGTGCCTGGACGGCGACAACAAATACGACTGCATATGTCACGACGGATGGACCGGGACACACTGCAACGCACGTGAGCTTGTTTAAAATGAATATGCACATTATTTGACTTCCGTCATTTACCCATGTCATGTAACATTTCCCAGTTGATCGGAATGCAAATGCATACAGACATTGCAGTTTGTAATTAAAACGCTAGTTAAACAAACAAAGCATGCGTTGACTTATTATGAGCCTGTATGAAGATATTATTGACCATACATTAAATTAAAAAAATATTTCATGATAACCCAACATAAGCCAATCTTTATATTATTTTATATCAAGATTTGAAATTAATAACCACCAAGCATTTCCGGTTTTCAACTTTAATACATATTGATCTATTTTAATTGATATTAGTTCATGTCACTTTTTTAGAAAATGTTGACCTAAAGGTATAGATTTTCAGCGCAGTCAACAAGCCCTTACGTTCATTAAAATAATATAATTACTTGTTTCTTCACTATAGTCACTTGTATTTGTTTCGTATAACAAAGCCTTTTGGATTTTTTACCTAGAGGTCAACATTTTCATGAGGGCAAGGTACTCTTATGCTGACTCAAAATAAACCAATGTCAACATTTTTAAGGTCAGCAAAGCTTTATGCTGACTCAAAATAAAGCAATTTCTGCCAATCAATGAGCTGTCCCAAAAAATGGTATCGTATTTATAGGGTGTTCAATGATCTCTCGCCTGGCCTGATAGAAAATCTGACCTGATACCGGTCTCTTGCTACTCTTAGGTGGCAGAGGTGGGATTTCTAGCCTTGTGTGGGTGGTACTAAATGCTTAAAAGAAACCAGTGTAGTTACATTTTATCATCATTGATGGTTTCTTCTAATTTGGAGCAGGGTGTATAACGCTACGGATTACACCCATCACTGACCCATTCGAACTTGACTGAGCATAGAATATAATGAATTTTCAACAATGTAATGTATCTAAAAATTAATTACATTGCAGCTGCAACAACTCCGAAATACACCACATATGACTGTGATGAGAAGTAAGTATTCGAGCACCTTGTATATTGTGTAGGCCTTTCGTAATGTAGATCATTTAAGAAATACAGCTTTGAAATTAATAATTATGTAATTGAAAGGGACAAAAACTGAAACCTAGACATTTCATACTGTCATTTCAGTCGACTACAAAATTAATTTTAATTGCTTCAGCATTTGATATGATTGCTTGAAAATGCAAATATCTGGAAATATTATGTCAATCCCGGTGTCAACACCTTTTGCATTCAGTTGTAATCATTTTGATAAGTCCATAAAACACGAGTATTTAATAACTTCAAGATGCCCATGTTCATATCAGTCGGGTGATCTACACTGAACTTTACCCAGAAGACATTAATATTCTGAACACATGATAAGAAATATATTATCAGTTGAAATACCCTTCTGGAGCTTTTCAACAGAACTTATAGTGGTACACAGTCAACGAAACCGCTTGAAAAGTGGGTCGCTGTAGGTTATTTTTTTCTTACAAAGAATAATAACCCACTGCGACCTACATTTTCAGCAATACCTCGAGTCGTATATTTCTAATCCAAAAAAGAATATTTTTAGCCCAACCGACTTCCGTCGTTCTGCTATTGCGATCCATTATCCGTCGCTTGTGTTTTTTCGCATGTGTATGTGCAATCTGTCTTCTTGAAAAGTGTTGCTTCTGCTATTTTTGTTCAATTGTTCTGCTAGGTTTTTTTTTATTTTATCAAATGCGCCGAAATTCACGTCATACTGAAATCTGATTAATTTTCGGTATTTTGGGCTTGACGCATTTAAAATGTCACCTGCTACGTTTTTTTTTCCATGTCCGATCGCATCCCAATGGTCAGGATGTTCCACATGAGGTCCCCTACTAGATATTTTCTTGATTCTACGAATGGGGTCAAAATTGTCCAAAAATTTCAGGAAAAAAAACCGTGCAAAATGATTTTCTGATTGCTTTAAAATTTGTAAGGAATACTCCAGCGAACTTCCCCCAGTCTTGTCCTTATTTTGGTGGCGAAACCAAATGGGCTGACTTTTGCCCAAGAAGGGATTTTTCGCGTCTTCCCCTCAGTGTAACATGCTGCTTGTGAAATTCTTGTCCGATAATTGTCAAATTTATCAAGAATATACCCCCCCCCCCCCGATGGTTCTGTATTAACGTGTTCTTCAACAAACGGGCTAAAATTGGTCAACATTCGGCTGTAAATAGTTTCATACCTAATAGATACCATGCGCTATTGCTACTGAAATTATTGTTCGATCTCTTTCAAATTGGGTTAACTTGTGCACAGGATGATCTTTCAGCAAAATTGTACTCTTTTGGCAGCGAAAATAAATTATAAAATAATACTTGAAATTAATTTTCTATTCCAGTTCTATTTGCGTTCATGCTTTGGTGCAATATCAACGGACGCTCTTGTTATTTAATATCTCATCATGGTTTTCGTTTACTACTATTATTATAATTGTTGTTTTATTTCACTATGCTGTGTTGCTGTCCGCCACGTATGCATTTGTTTTCACTTTGTTGTGTTGACTTGTTTCACAGCAACCCGTGCACGTCGGAGAACGCCGAAGCAGGAGAGTTCTATTTCCCGCACCACGACGAGTCCAAGTACGTGCAGTGCAGTGAATGGGGACAGTGCTACGTCATGGACTGTCCTCCTGGCTTGACGTGGAACCCCGATATTGACACTTGTACTTAAACGATCGACACATTTTCAAAACTATTCTTTAAAACTAAAATGCCATGACATGCTTCAGGTAACCTTCAAAATGACGCTTCACCTGAAACCAGCTGATATATTTTACTCGGGAAAATAAATACATTAGTTGTATACAAATGATTTCAAAATTAAATCTACTAAACTAAAAGTTTTCCTTTCTAAATAAAATGCGTAATATTTTAATGAAAAGCATTTCGTTTTTGTCACATTTTACCTGCAGTATAGAACATAGGCATGGGAGAAGCAGAGCCTTCAGCCAATAGCGGTTATATCACTGTGGTCCAGTTACTCTTTGAAATACTGCCCGGACAAAAACAATGTACAAAGTGCAACAGATGGAGCGTCGGACGGGTCCTTGCACATCTACACTATATATACTTTCTTCCTGTAAGGTTTGGTTAAGATCTGACGAAAAGTTGAGATATCACCCGGACAAGAAAAGGTTTAAAGTGTGGCGGACGGACAGAGGGACAAATGGAACCCCCGTTGCACATCTGCACTAATATACTTCCTTCCTGTAAGGTTTGGTGAAAATCCAATATAGTTTTTGAAATGTTGCCCAGACACGAAAACAGTTTAAAGTGCGACGGACTGACAAGGGACAAATTGAATCCCCCGTTGCACATTTATACTATATATACTTTCTTCCTGTGGGGTTTGGTGAAGCTCCGATAAATAGTTTTTGAAATATCGCCTGAACAAGAAAAAAGTTTACGGACAGACAGAGGGACAGACCGATAGCAATAGCCTTCAACCACCAATATTGGTCGAAGGCTAAAACCTCATGTTCGCATTATTTGTTGGATCCCCTCCCCCCTTTTTTAACAAATAACTGCCAAAACTCGTACGATTTATAACAAGTCAGAGGCTAGTTAAATGGCCACCGAGCAGTAATGCAACAGTGTAAAGAACACTATAACTTCGGGTGATCAGTAGTATGGAAATAAGGGTTCTGGGTCACTGACAAGTAGTTAAGAAAAATGATAGTAGTTAAAAAAAGAGAGTTCCGAAACACCTGAATAGTATGAAAAGGACAGTTCTACGCCACTTGATGACGTCATACTGTCTGGACCGGAAGTGACGCCATAGATGTAGCCATGACAACGAAGTGTTGTTGTCATGGCAAAAAGTAAACAACAGTAAAACACAGTTCTACGCCAGGAAGTGACGTTTGGAAAGGAAGTGACGTCTGGACCGGAAGTGACGTCATGGCAACGAAGTGTTGTGATGGCAACGAAGTAAACAACAGTTCTACGCCAGGAAGTGACGTCATACTGTCTGGACCGGAAGTGACGTCATGGCAACGAAGTGTTGTGATGGCAACGAAGAAAACAACAGTAAACAACAGTTCTACGCCAGGAAGTGACGTCTGGACCGTAAGTGACGTCTGGAACGGAAGTGACGTCTGGACCGGATGTCTGGACCGGAAGTGACGTCATAGTGACGTCAGAGGTGGACCAGATAGAGCGCGCGCGTGTTGGGATGATTTTTTTCCCACTCTCTCCACACACACCAACAGCACGACTGAGCATTTCATAAGCCACATAGGTATTTCAACCTTCTGATGGCACCTTTTTTTTCCCACATTCTCTCTCCACACACACACACACACACACACACACACACACACACACACACACACACACACACACACACACCACGACTGAGCATTTTAAGCCACATAGGTATTTTAACCTTCTGATGGCAACTTTTTCCCCCACACTCTCTCCACACACACACACACACACACACACACACACCACGACTGAGCATTTCATAAGCCATATAGGTATTTCAACCTTCTGATGGCAACTTTTTCCCCCCACACTCTCAAGCATACATACCAACACCATGATAAAATCTTTTACTTATGTTGCTCTTTGTACTCCATTATTCGTTTTTTTTGTGTTTTTTTTTTTGTTTTCGTTTGAAATGCAGTGTTTACTTAGAAAAAATGGCGTCCTACAACCTGCAATCGTCATCAGCAGCATTTCGTCATCAGTGTAATCAGACTTCGTCATCAACAACGTAGACAGCGGTGTCTGGTTTTTTTTTCTGAGGCAGCAGTGTCTAGCTGCTTGGAGTTGCAGTGTGACCCTAAGTGTTATACTTGACCGATTTGTTTGAAAATTTCACTGTTTGATTCAGTTTTATATCTAGTTTTTACATAGTCATGGACTGGTTGCGCAGCTGGCTGTATGTATCATGAATTCACCTTAAAATGGTCAGTTAAAAGTGGAATAACTTTTGTTATGATTGACGGATTTGCATGAAACTTTCACTGTTTGATTCAGTTCTATATCTAGTTTTAATATTAAGTGGTTATAGGCTATTTGAGCAGCTGGCTGTGTGCATATTTACTACCATTTTTAATTTTGTAAAAAGTGAAAAAGTGTAATAACTTCCGCTATAGTTGACGGATTTGCATGAAAATTTCACCGTTGGATTCAGTTTGATGTCTTAGTTTACAGTAGTTTGCATAGGTGGTTGTTGGAATGGCGCGCGCCCCACCATTCAAACATGTGATTGAATTATTTTTACGTCAAACTATTGTTCAACAAGTTGTTTAGCAATTGTACAACAATTGTACAACAACATGTTCAACAACATGTTCAACAACATGTTCAACAAGTTGAACATGTTCAACATGTTGTTGCACAAGTTGAGCATGTTGAACATGTTCAACTTGTTCAACAACATGCTGTTTAGCAAGTTGTTGTTCAACAAGTTGTAGTTCAAGCAAAGAAAAACAAGACATATGTTGAATAGGTTTATTAATACACTTAAATACACTTAAATACACTTAATTACACTTAAATACACTTAAATACATACAGCTTAAATCTATAACAATAATACAATATTTGTTGATTTACAAAGTCTTTATTATAAAGTTTAGTCAAATAAGTCTATTTTTCTTCATCTGCTTCACTCTGTTCACTGGCATCCATATCACTTTCTTCGTCGCTGCTTTCATCTTCCTCCTCCTCATCTAGAAGCTCTTCAAAGAATGCACCGTTTCTTCTTATAGCCGCCTTTAGTGCCTTTGAATACTCGTAATGTTTTTCATCAACAAAGTAATTAAAGTCTTCTAAAATGGTTTGATAATGTTCGTTTTGTTCTAGACGTTGGGCATATTTGAATAGCCTCATAAACAGTTGTTTAAGTCGACGCATACAAATGGGTCGAAAGTCATCACTTGCTATGTCAACCGCATCTTCAAGCCCTTGGTCTTCATATTCTGAAACCTTTTCTTGAAATTTGGTATCATATTCATCGTAGACTTCTTGAACCACATCATACCAAACAGAGTCTGTTTCTGACTCACTTTCAGAGTCTGTTTCTGGCTCACTTTCAGAGCTGCTGTCATCATCACCCTCAACACAATGTTTCATATGTTTGAACAAAGCTTCTTGACTGTTGTATAACGCACCGCATTCTGTACAAGCATGTGCATTCTTTTCAGTCATGTTGACGCTTTGACTTTCCATAGAAGACTCATCTAAAGTTTCAGTGATAGGTGGTTTTACAGGATTTTCCATATCTATCTCCAATTCTTCGTCTTCTGAAGTGTGAGCATTCCTTAAGTGCCTTTTAAGACTTTGTGGCCAATTGTAAGATTTCAAACAAATGTTGCATTTATACATCCTTTCGGTTCAACATACACTTTTCAAATGATGAAAAAGCCTTTAAACATAGCCTTATATACAACTTGTTGAACAACATGTTGAGCATGTTCAACTTGTTGAACAACATTTTGAAGAACATGTTGAACAACATGTTCAACAAGTTCAACATGTTCAACATGTTGTTGAACATGTTGTCTACGCCTAGGGTTAGGGTTATGCCGCTTAACAGAGTCTAACGTCATGACGTCTTTATGACGTCATCATGACATCATTGTTGATTTACAAAATCTTACCTGACTCAGCAGAATTTGTTTCTGTTTGATAGGCATGAAATGCATGTCTCACTCTTCCTTTTATGTTACTTCGATGTAATCAAAATATGGTGTGTAACTTGCTCAAAAAAATGCCAAACTTGTTAAAATTGCTGACTCAGCAAACAGAAACAAATTTTGCTGAGTCAGGTAAGATTTTGTAAATCAACAAATATTGTATTATTGTTATAGATTTAAGCTGTATGTATTTAAGTGTATTTAAGCGTAATTAAGTGTATTTAAGTGTATTTAAGTGTATTAATAAACCTATTCAACATATGTCTTGTTTTTTCTTTGCTTGAACTACAACTTGTTGAACAACAACTTGTGCAACAACATGTTGAACATGTTCAACTTGTTGAACATGTTGTTGAACATGTTGTTGAACATGTTGAACATGTTCGACAACATGTTGAACATGTTCAACAACAGCTTGTTGAACAATTGTTGTACATTCCAACAACCACCTATGCAAACTACTGTAAACTAAGACATCAAACTGAATCCAACGGTGAAATTTTCATGCAAATCCGTCAACTATAGTGGAAGTTATTACACTTTTTCACTTTTTACAAAATTAAAAATGGTAGTAAATATGCACACAGCCAGCTGCTCAGCTGCTATAACCACTTAATATTAAAACTAGATATAGAACTGAATCAAACAGTGAAAGTTTCATGCAAATCCGTCAATCATAACAAAAGTTATTCCACTTTTAACTGACCATTTTAAGGTGAATTCATGATACATACAGCCAGCTGCGCAACCAGTCCTTGACTATGTGAAAACTAGATATAAAACTGAATCAAACAGTGAAATTTTCAAACAAATCGGTCAAGTATAACACTTAGGGTCAAACTGCAACTCCAAGTAGCTAGACACTGTTGCCTCAGAAAAAAAAAGCCAGACACCGCTGTCTACGTTGTTGATGACGAAGTCTGATTACACTGATGACGAAATGCTGCTGATGACGATTGCAGGTTGTAGGACGCCATTTTTTTCTAAGTAAACACTGCATTTCAAACGAAAACAAAAAAAAAAACACAAAAAAAACGAATAATGGAGTACAAAGAGCAACATAAGTAAAACATTTTATCATGGTGTTGGTATGTATGCATGAGAGTGTGGGGGGGGGGGGGGGGAAAGTTGCCATCAGAAGGTTGAAATACCTATATGGCTTATGAAATGCTCAGTCGTGGTATGTGTGTGTGGAGAGAGAGTGTGGGGAAAAAAGTTGCCATCAGAAGGTTGAAATACCTATGCGGCTTATGAAACGCTCAGTCGTGGTGTGTGTGTGTGTGTGGAGAGAGTGTGGGGGAAAAAAAGTTGCCATCAGAAGGTTGAAATACCTATGTGGCTTATGAAATGAAATGCTCAGTCGTGGTGTGTGTGTGTGGAGAGAGAGTGTGGGGGAAAAAGTTGCCATCAGAAGGTTAAAATGCCTATGTGGCTTAAAATGCTCAGTCGTGGTGTGTGTGTGTGTGTGTGTGTGGAGAGAGAATGTGGGAAAAAAAAGGTGCCATCAGAAGGTTGAAATACCTATGTGGCTTATGAAATGCTCAGTCGTGCTGTTGGTGTGTGTGGAGAGAGTGGCGAAAAAAATCATCCCAACACGCGCGCGCTCTATCTGGTCCACCTCTGACGTCACTATGACGTCACTTCCGGTCCAGACACCCGGTCCAGACGTCACTTCCGGTCCAGACGTCACTTCCTGGCGTAGAACTGTTGTTTACTGTTGTTTACTTCGTTGCCATCACAACACTTCGTTGCCATGACGTCACTTCCGATCCAGACAGTATGACGTCACTTCCTGGCGTAGAACTGTTGTTTACTTCGTTGCCATCACAACACTTCGTTGCCATGACGTCACTTCCGGTCCAGTATGACGTCACTTCCTGGCGTAGAACTGTTGTTTACTTCGTTGCCATTACACCGCTTCGTTGCCAGACGTCACTTCCGGTCCAGACAGTATGAAGTCACTTCCTGGCGTAGAACTGTTGTTTACTTTGTTGCCATGACAACACTTCGTTGTCATGGCTACATCTATGACGTCACTTCCGGTCCAGACAGTATGACGTCATCAAGTGGCGTAGAACTGTCAAGTGGCGTAGAACTGTCCTTTTCATACTACTCAGGTGTTTCGGAACTCTTTTTTTAACTACTATCATTTTTCTTAACTACTTGTCAGTGACCCAAAACCCTTATTTCCATACTACTGTGTGATCCCAGATCTCACCCTGCACTGCTGATGTCATACTGAACAACCGTTAAATGGCAAACCATATGAAAAGGCAGCGAAAGAAGTTAATGCAAGCGGGTAAAATTTTGGCAATTTTTAATTGATTTTTTTTTTTTTGTTAACTTCAAACGTTGCACATTTTCCATATACTTTCCCTCCTATGACTATCATTTTAAACGTCCATAAATCTGTGAATAAAATGGTAACGAACAGCCGAGATAAATCACCAGATTACTGTTAAAAAGCCCTGGATGCGGGCCTCATAAATCAACTCGTAACAGCAAGCAAACTGAGCCTTGTAGAATTCTGTATCTATCTATAACTTTTATAAAGCGCGTATATCCAAATACTTGCTCATAGCGCTGTACATGAACGAGATAAAATTGTAAATATCATAGACCATGGTAAATAATTATACAATGTAAAAATTACTATAATACTGAGAGACAATATCAGGTACTGTGTGGAAGGCTAGAGCTAGACTAGAGCAGTTAAAAGCACGTTCGAACAGACACGTTTTTAACCCCGTTTTGAACTGCTCTGTGGTTTTGCAGTTCCTAGCGACTCCGGCAAGCCGTTCCAGATTTTAGGTGCGCATACACTGAAACTGCGGTCCCCGGCAGTTTTCAGGTGGGTTCGCGGGACAACCAGCAGGTTAAGGTTGTTGGATCTCAAGTCGCGGGATGTTTTTTTTTCCTGCATAGAAGGTCTTTTAGATAGATAGGACCTTCGCCCTTTAGTACTTTAAAGGTGATTAGAGCTATTTTATATTCTACCCTGTAACGTATTGGCAGCCAGTGAAGTTGTCTGAGAGCTTGAGTGATATGATCGTGTTTTTTTTTAAGCCAAGAATTAACCTTGCGGCGGTGTTTTGTATACGCTGTAATTTCGTTAATGAATCATCTGTGATTCCAAACAGAAGACTATTGCAACAGTCCAGACGTGAAGTGACGAAGGCTTGCACAATGGATTTAATGGCATCTGTAGTTAGGTATTTCCTCACTGACCTTATCATTCGAATGTTCATATAGCATGTTTTAGTAAGGTGTTTTAATTGTTCCGACAATTTAAGCTCCTGGTCCAACATAATACCAAGGTTCCGGACAGATGTACTGGCGAGTATTGTATCGTTGCCCACTTCAATGGTTTTAAAGGTAAATTTTCTCGCTGTCTTTGCTTGCCGAAATGATGAATTCCGTTTTGTTTTCGTTAAGTTTTAATCTGTTTCTGCCCATCCATTTCGTTATGTTCCTTATGCATGCTTCCATTTATGACTTAGCCGCAGTCTCACGCTCAAGCATCAACATCAAATAAAAGACGCTTACAAATAAAATACCACTTTATTCGTAACAGGAAAAGGGCATTTCGGGGATATGTTCAGATGCCGTACATCTCGAGACTATTGCAGTAACACGAAGTATAGCTAGCATACATACGCGGAAGGCTCTATATAAAAAGGAGAAGAAAAAAAAAAAAAAAAAAAACACGCCGAAAAACATTTGGTCTTCAAAATCACCCAGATTCCTTATTATTATTTATAACAGGAGCAAACACTTGGTCCTTTTAGTTCTCCTAGCGTACACACTCTGCGGAAAGCCGGATTTAAAATTTTTTCATTTATCAAAAAATGTGGCGAAAACAAAGACCATTTGCACTTCATGGAATAAAACATATTTTTTTTCACAGCAAATGTTTCATGAATTAAGAGGCCATCGTTTTCGGCTATGTTCTTCCAGGACAATTTGCTACTTTTTCGCTGTCTGCAAAGCTGCGTCACTATCCTACCACAAACACCACTTGTTATCAGAGCCGACTCTGCAACCTGAGGACATCCTACCCTCCTGGTTGGTCAACCGAAATGAGACGCACTATTCTTTACATTACAATAGACCGTAACAAAATACAGATAGTCTTAGTACTACATTTTACCAAAGAATTGCTGCAAATCAGATTTCGCAACATCCGCACAAACGGTATTTTTTTAATACATAGGAAATACCCGAACTGTCGTGCAGATGCAAGAACCCAAAATGTAAGCACTTCTACGACAACATAAATAGCTCATGCATATTAATTACATCCGTTGCTATGCCCCTGGGGTCAAAATCCCACCCTGCCATCTAGCGGTCTATTCCGTTAAAATTACGCCTATGCCCCACATGGTGGCGACTTCAAACCAACATTTTTAACCATACAGTAACAATATTGATAAATAATTAAAATCACCCTCACATCTCTTGCCAAACTGTCCCGTGTATCCACGGTTCTTTTACTCCCACAGATCACACAAAGGACTGACAAAAGACTGGAAATATTGCAAAATCTGCAACCTGAACGGAAATGGTTAGAGCTAAAACCTAGAGGGGGGGGGGGGGGTGGTGGTGAGAGGAGGGAGGGGACATAGGGGCTCCAGTGTTTTTTTTTGTGAAAAAATATATACAACAAATGTACACAGTAAGATAACAATGATTTATAATACATATATCATAGCGCTGTAAAAACACAATAAATTACTGATGGAGGAGTGGTGGAAATTCCCGCAAACCACAAACAAGGTCATCTATTAACACATCCGCTACAAAACTACTCCCCCCCCCCCCCCCCGCCCTGAAAACTTTCCCCGACGTATCATAAAATGGAAACCGAGTGCATGACGTGAAGTTATAAGTGTAGCATAAAACTGAAATTAGACCATGTCGTGCAATATCCTCCCTATCATACGTGTGCCTGTCAAATTAAAACACCGAATTGCGTTAAGATCGTCTACATATTTTTTGTCATTATGCGCATGGCAGTGTTTCTTGTAGATCCATTTAACATGTTTAAAATCTCTCTACTTCAGTTCAGAAGCCACTCAGCAACGCTAGACTGACTGAGTGACGTCACGCTTCAACAGGGTCCTCAATATTACGAAAACGAAACAAAAATGCTCATGTAACAAACAAGTGTTGAACAAGTGGAAACGAAGCATTACACACTGTTTTCGACGTACGACAACTACTGACCGCACGCGGCGCGGATAGGCGACCTCTGGGCAGCCATGGCCCTCCTCCGTGTCCCTTCCCTGGGACATAAAATATCAGTACAATATGATCGTTGCCTTGTTAGAGAATGCCTGTACGGCAAGATAAGTCAGCCCTGGGACCACGCTATGAAATAGGATACAGGGGCCACGCGGTGACAACCAAATGATGATGTGTACCAAACATGTAACGTCACGCAACGTGACAATGCCCACACACTCAATGATGTGTACATTCCTAAATTACTTCTTTTTTTTTTCTTTCTTTTTTTTGGGGGGGGGGGGGGAGGGGGGTTCTGTAAAGTTCTAAATACATCATATATATTTATAATTGAATATGGCACAAAGGGATGCCGGTTGTACGATTTTAGCTGAATAAGTTAGATCTATAAATTACTGTCGCTATACAGTTCCATTCGAAATGGATCTACAAGCAATGAATACTATGCTAGGTAAAACCACGCGAAGAAGCCACGTTAACTTCAAAAGTCACACAGAACACAGTATGTACACTGGCCTTCACACATCACAGTTACGTCCACCGATGTTTCACCGTTTTCACACATGAGACTGTCTCCATTACCAACTTAGAAATGCCGCATTCAATGACCAGATTTCCCACAATTCTCCACAAAGTTCAAGCACGTCAGGTATTTTTATTGACACTTCCGCTCCGTTTCCCATTCTCCGGGTCTCCTATGCGTTTCACTGTCTTTACTTTTAATTAGTACAGAAACCACACCCCGTTCTACACACTGCTAATCACACACACAGATAACCAAGAGATCAGTATATAAAAAAATCTACAACAGACAACAAGGAGATAAAGTTTTTTTTCATAGATTTCCCAAGAAGCGACGTACAGCTGAATAATACTACAGTTTTCTACGTGTGAAATGTATAACAAAAAGTGCTTTAAGTTTCAAACAATAAACAGTCTTTTTGTATTTAAACTCGTCTGTCTCTTTTTAAACAACGCGCCACAACTGTCTACAATAATTTAGTCCATTTACATACAAAATGTACATGCATTACCTTTACAGGCTGCGTTCACATGAGAAGACGACCTTCTGGCTGTCAACACAACACAAACGCCCTATCCAACACCGGTGCCCGTGTGAACTGACCTTGAAAAACTTCACTCACAGACATGAACATCAACAACAAACGTGACTCAACATTAGGGAAATCAAACCCAACAAAAGGGGTTCCACTGCTAAACTACACAGGCAAGAGTCTGCGATAAAGCAACTAGTATACAGCGAGAGCTACATACATTTTAATAGTACAAACAACAGTCAAACGAATTAATCAACGTCTGATCCCTGTAGGCGACACACGTCTCCAGTTCCCAAAGTACTATAAAAAATTACATTCTGCCCACTGCGAAAATCAAAATCCATCCACGCAGCTGATGCTCTCCGTCATTCCCAGGCGGGGCAAAACACCAGGCACTACAGAACGAAATCGCCTCCTGGCGCGTACTTTGGCGTAATTTTACGCGTCCGTGACGTCATCACTCTTTCTTCCTGCTGTTTTTCACTTTTTGTCACTGTTGCCTCAGACTGAAAAAAATATAACCGATTTTCTGTGAAACAACTGAAGTTAATTACTGCCACAGGACACCATTAGGAAAAACTCGCTGCCTTTTCTCAGAAAATATTCAAAACCACAAAACTTTTTACCCTATCGTGTCTACAAATCGCCGTCAATCAATATGTTTAAGGATCACAAAATTGCAATAAAACGCTTGATTATCTTGCGAAATATATTTAGGATTTCACTGTGCCTTTCAAAGAAATGTCTGGTTATTTCGAAAGTGGCCCTGACATATCTTTCCGACAGGTTAAATCTTACTGCAGAAACACTATGGTCACATAATGGATGTGAAACCTTCACATGAACTCACAGTTCTCGCTTTGACTTTCTTGGGCAAATCTTCGCCGAGTAACCAGATGTCTTCCCGTCGTACTGTTAACTCTGACCCGTCTTCAAACTCAATCTGAACACAAAAAGTCACTATACTAGTCACTCAACACACGCCCTGGAGGTAACAAACATGTGCATAACACATGCCAAAATTAAAGACAAAATACGACGGTAAAGAAAAGTATACCACAAAGTCTCCTGCTGTGGTATTCCTTGTACAGTAACAAGCAGCAATGGTTTCAAGGATTTCACCCTGATGAGGTACTCACCAAATACATGAGTACAGTGTTGGAGCCGCGGTACTTGGCCTTGTACAGCTGATTGTCATTCCAGCGCACCTGCACGGACGTCCCCGGTCGTGGTGGGCCTCCCGCCGCGATGTCGTGGCTCTAAAACAACGTTAAGAACCCTTTCAAATAACACATCCACAAGCACCTACACGGACGCCCCCGGTCGTGGTGGGCCTCCCGCCGCGATGTCGTGGCTCTAAAACAACGTGAAGAAAACCCTTTCAAATAACACATCCACAAGCACCTGCACGGACGTCCGTCGTGGTCGTGGTTCTGATATGACCTAACAAGTCCTCTCAAATTACACATCCACAAGCAAATCTAAATGCCTGACAACAGTTTCCGGCTCTGTCTGATGTCACTGAACTTTACACTAGCGCCCATTATATGGGTATCTCAGTTTTCTCTGTTACATGCTAGCTCATTCGTAAATAGCCTCAATTAGTGAAGACTAGGAGGCTGATGTCGTTTACATGATTGTACGCCTAACTACGAAAAAGCCCGCCCAATCACACCCCACCATCTTATACATCTTTCCCAATAACACACGGTTTACATTTTGTACCAGACTGTTCTTTTTGGGTGTTGGGTCAACTCGGCCCCTTGCCTACTCGGCCCTGCTAACTCGGCCCCTCATGAAAGTCAAGTCGGCCCCTCAGACCTTTTTTAAGTCGGCCCTATCACACATACTTTTAAAACTTAAAATACAAAATTCAATGATCACTGACGGTATGTAGTTGAAAATTACGGGTTTTTTTCATGTCTCATCTCGGGTGATCACAAGGATGCAGATGTACTGTGATGAAAATAATCCGTACTCATCACAGTCAAAATGCACTTAGTGATTATTGGACTTGTCGTTGCTTAATCTCAGTGATCACAAATAAATTATCTCCGTTATCACAAATATATAATCTGCCTCACCACGGCCTCAACTGCAATTACAGTTCACAAGTGCTCGAGTGGTTTTGGTATGAGTAAATAAGAAAATCGGCTACCGGAGAGGAGTGGGTCAGGCTTTTACATTTAGTATTGTACACACCACAATTTGCTTGAGAAGTCACAAGGGATATTGTCCGTGTTTCAGTTGTCAGTAACTGAAAGGAGTGAATTAGGCTTTTACATTAAGTATTTTTACACACCACAATTTGCATGTTATCACAGAAACCGTCCGGGTCGTCAGTAACTTGTAATATATACTCGGATTTAGTGGTAAAATGGAAGAAAAAATTAAGGGCTAATTGTTTGAAATTTATCAAAATCTGTACACAACAAAATGAAGTGAATAATTTGTCAATAGAAAAAAGTTTACGCGCCGTCGACCTAGACTCAGACTTAAAATTCAAAATTTAATACATAGCTTTTAAATGTCAGGCTGAAAGTAGTCTCCGTGCTTGAAAATAGTGTTTAAAATACAATGTGGCATCGCCACCAGCTTACACGGCACTATAGTCTATAGTAAAAAAATATGATTAGTAAATATTATTGCAAAGGTTGCAGTACCGAATATGGTGTGTAAAATGATGTGTTAATTGTTGATAAAGCACGTCTTAAATTCTGTTATTGTAAGAGTGTTGTTTTTCGAATAAAAATATATAAGGTAGAATTACCCTATATGTTTCATCTGAAAAACAAAACACCAAAAATAAGGGGGTCGACCTTTTTTTTATAAGGGGCCGACTTGACTTTCACGAGGGGCCGAGTTGACCTGTAAAAGGGCCGAGTAGGGGCCGACTTGACTTTCACGAGGGGCCGAGCTGGTAGGGGCCGACTTGGCAAGGGGCCGAGTTGACCCAAGACCTTCTTTTTGCAGTTAGCTTGAACCTGACACCATATCTTTATCTACAAACCCAAAATTATTGCTCCTTGTTTTTTTAGTTTTCATAAAAAATATTATGCTTGACTATGGACACGCCAATTCAGTCAGCCCCTTGTCTATTTTAATGAAGAATCAATCAACTCCTACTCACTTCTATGTCTTCAGGAAAAGTATCTGTGCTGTAGGTGCCGTCATCGAAGTCGATTTCCACGAAGGTTTGCTCTTTGATCTGAGCCACTTTGGCCTTGTAATACCTGCCATTTTTATGCTTGGCCCAGACGCGGTCCTGTGTGTCAACGCCCGGCAGCAGTCGTTCCGCTTTCTGCAATTCACCAACGCCACTGGATTACACAGGGCCAAGCAAAGTGTTCACTGCACATATGTGTAAGGGGAACAGTTTGACTTCAAATCAGCACAATAACCAAGCACAAGACACCACCGATTCACACTGACCTTGCCCTTGATAGCTGTGTGCTTGTTACACGTGATGTAGATGAGAGCGGGCCAATCGCTGGCCTCGAAGAGCACGTGGGCGGCCTGGGCGCACGATACGTGGAAGGCGGTCGTGCAGCGTCCAGCCGTGCACTGCACGCACACGCCGTCCTCGTCCATGCCCTGCGTCATCTGCTGGCAGTACACGCACTTCTGTCAAAACATTGAAGCAAATACTTGTTTAACAGCATTAAAACGGGTTGCTATTACAGTATACTTCACGATGTTCTCACAGTTTACAGCAAGTGAAATCACAAACAATTTCTCCTCAACATTTCTGAAGAGAGGAGTTGCTTTCTTGTAGAAAAATTGCCATTCGAAACTACAAAATAGACGTCCCTGAACTCCGCAAATAACACTCGAGAAAACATAATTCTGCACTGTAACGAGGCGATTTTTGAGACTGACCAGTTTTTTGCGTGACGCCGTGACGTTGTCGCATCGGAGACCCCGCCGTCGTGGCACGTCTTCGAGGTGGCACTCGGGTATGGCTAGGCAGCAGCTGACGTGCGCATAGCCACCGCTCGTCGTCTGCTTCATGGCGCCGCCCCGCATCATGCACAGGCAGCACTCCTGTAACGAACAGCCATCACAGCACACATCCATTAGCCCGCCACCCTCAATCTGCGACGCTAGTCACATGATTTGATTCACTTAGTGAGTTGTTATCCTCTGTTTTACGTATTTATTTGTGAGGTTTAAATCACTTCATTTTGACTTTTCAATTAAGTTGTTGTTAATTTTTCAAGTCACAGGTACCGATGCTTCAATTATTTAAGAGTTCAAATTATGCGTTACGCTGAAATTGTTCGGTACATCATTAAACGTTCACGTATCTTCAAGCCTCAATGGCGGAAACTTACGGCTCTGAGATGGTTTTGGGTACACTGATCACATTTCCACGATGACTTAACTTCAAATTCTAACACGCCATAGCAACCTTCAACAAAATATCCTATGTTGATTTACATAAGATAAGGAGCTCCCCGGCCACAAGAAACATATAACTGACTGAAAGTTAAGTTTACCCGCCAGCTGTATTTTATCAAGACTGGCCTTATCCCGATTATGTGCAATCCAAGGTCAGCCGCCATAACCAGTAAAGCGTCGTGCCTAAGAATAAAACCTTAAAGCAACTAGGGTTATAAGCTAGCAAGCCAGATGGGCTAATCGCCCAACTACAACATAATGGCTTGCAATTCGCGGAAATCCAGGTGTGTGCACGAGGACATTTTGTCAGTCTAATACACATGTGATTTTTTTGTTCCAAGGATAGTTAGAAAGATCTACTGTAAGAACAGCACTTACTGGCATGTACACACAATGAACAGCTCTCACAGCTTAATAACACACTTTCACCGTCGGCGTCTATCGTTAGCGGCTCTGGCCCAGGTCTCGGCCCATCCTGGGTGGCGGAGAATACCGTCTCGGGGATCAACACGGCCGACCTCTCAGGCAAAGTGTCCCCAGAACCATTTGTGGATTTCTTTTTATTTTTCTTTGGTTTCTTAGCATTACGCACGGGTGACTTGCGATCGGCAGATAAAGCTCGTTCCCTTTCCTAAAAGACATTCAGGTGCGTATATGAAACCGGGTCATTTCACTGGCATCTATTATAGCACACAGGAATTTCACAGAAGTTAACTGCAAGTCAATACCTCTAGCACCTTTCGGGTGACTGTCCGCGTCCTTGAACTATCGTGGCAACAGAATGAGCTCTACGTTTTTGTTTGTTCCTTTTTTTGTGGTTGTTTTTCGTTTGTGCATCAAAAGAAATAAAAACACATCACGACACAAAGCAGGAAAGAATTTTGGCATTTTTCCTTTTTGGAAATTCATCACGATCAGATCACAGTCCAGAGTAAATCACTCAATACCATTAAACTCTGTTGAAAATGGTTTCATGATTCACACAAAATAAGCAATGGACAACTGAACAACAAACTCAAACTCATTTCACTAACCAGTGACTCTATATAGTCACTAAAATGTTTCCGAGTTTTTATAGATATATATATTACAGATTCGCCCATATCTCTTCGCCGACGTCTAACGGGTGCGACTTACTTGCGACAGCCTGAACAACATACAGATGGAGCAGTGGGGCTCGCTCTGCGCGTTCCTCTTGTTCCACTCGGCCACAGCCTCGGCGTCGTACGGCCACACTTTGAACAGCTTCTTCACGGGTCTCATCCACGGGTCAATCGACTGATCGTCTATCAACTGTGTAGCCAATTCTGAAAACCAATACAAACAGCGTCTGATTGTAATGACCACACCTCACACCATCAAGCATGTTATATAAATCTGTACGAATTTACATACACAGGGTTTTCTCTTTCTCGCAAAGGACACCTTATACGTTTATTTATCTCCAGTGGTCTTCACTGAATATCTACACTACTTGTTATCTTTAACGTTTAACTGTGATCGCCTCCAATACATTTATTTTCAAACTCAAGCAATGTTAATTTAACTCCACTTATTTACCTGCAAGTTTCTTGAGCTTTTCAGAGCCGGGATCAAACCCGTCCCCCGCGGCGCCGTCGCTCTTGCGCTTGCTGCCCGCCCTGCTGTGACTGCTATCTGAGCTGCGGTCCCTCGACTTCTTTCTGCCTCCCTATGTCACATGTCAAATTAAGCGATCAAAGACTGCACTAAATGTTTTAAACGAAAGGGGAAACAACGCAAACTGTTTTTCTAAGAAGAAGCACCCTTCCCCCTTTTTTACTATTTGTTTCCATACACATTACATTGTGAGGTTACATGCAAAACTCCCCTGCTTCTGACTGCGTTATGGCATGAATTAAACGGCAGCAAATGTAGATGAGCAAGAACAAACCTTTTTCTTGCTGCTCGCCTCAGAGCCAGTAGTTGAGGTGGATAAGCTGTTCCGTTTTCTCGGCAGCTTCCTTCCCATCCTGTCCCTCGGTGGGAAATCCATGTTGCTGGCACTGGACGTTGACGCCGGAGAGAACACTGAACTAGAATCTGTGCTCTGGTAGGCGTGGTCGATTGCAACATTGAGTGGGTCAAAAATGGATCCCTCGTGCTGCTCGGATTCTAGTGTAGTGAGTTTATCATCCCCCGAAATCGCCACAGAGCTGCCTAAGGTGTCGGACTGCGGGGTCATGCGATCCACTGAATCCGTGCCCGAGTTCGTGGCTTCATTGTGGTCCAAAGGCGCTATTGTGGATATAATCATATCCGAGCGGGCCAGATTGTGCCGCGTTTGCGGCCCCAGAAAAGGATCCTGAATAACTATACTGGAGCCACTGACTTCCGGCGAAGGACTGTGTGCTTGTTCGAGTTTCACCAGGGACACCGACTGCACTTCTCCCTTCACTGATGACAAAACTGCTTCCTTCAAAATCATTTCTTTTGATTCCTGTTTCAACGCCGAAGGCTGTATTTCCTGTTTCACCACTAGCAGTGGCTGAGGTGGTGCATTTGGTTCTTGCTTGACCGCTGCTTGTACTTTCTGTTCCACTTTCACTGTATCCACTGTTGATATTTCTTGCGGTTTCACTTTGAATGAATTCGACACTGGGATATCTTGCTCCACTAAAGCCATGGTCCGCACCTGCTCTTTGGGAGGCGTTGACGGCCCGGCCGTGCCCGGCACCACCTGCGGGCTGCTGACGGGGAGCTGACTGAGGGTTTGCGTCGTCGTTGTTGTAAGCGCTCCTGCCACCGTGCTCGCCGTGACCGAGGCTTGGGGAGCTGTGGAATGGCCCGCCTGGAGCGGCAAGGTGACCCGGATCAACCCTTGTTGCTGTATACCTGGGCGAGTGTTGCCTAAAGCTTGTATGGGCAGGGAACGGGTTGGGGTGAGGGTAATCTGTTGCAGATTGGTGTGCAAGCCACGTGGTTGGAGAATTAGGAGTGACTGTGCTTGCACACCCTGGAGTTGGGTTCCAGCCACCCCTTGCACGTTTTTTTGCTGCTCAACCTTTGTATGTGCGGGCTGTGGTTGTCGCGGTGAACTTCCGGCTTGCAGCAACAACTGACCTGAAGTAATGCCACTCAACTGCTGCGTATTCAGTGCTAATGCACCTGGAGCCAACTGCAACAGCTGCGGTGTTAGTACCAGCTGACCTCCCGATATATTTGCTTGTAATACAGTGCCAGCTTTCGCAGTGCCCAGCAATTGTGTCGGGCTGACAGCTTGTGTACTAGACAGACGGCCAGCAATACTGTTCGGTTGTTCGCTTTGGTTCCTCGCTGCGCCGGGTGAAGCCTGCTTCGACACGCTGACCACGGGAGTCGCCAGCTGGGGATAACTGCAAGGCTGTGACGCCACCGTCTGTGACCCAACAAATCCAAGCTGTGCTCCGCTGCTCGATGCTACGCCAATCCTCATATTATTAGTGACAGCACTTTGAGCTGACTGAGAAACTTTCGTCGTCTGATTTTTCGAGGACACGGGACTGGGGACGGTGAACGTTAACCCTTGCTGGGCCGGCTGCTGCTGGATGTACGAAGACGCACCATGGGGCCCTGAAGACGCGGAAGCCGGGGATGACTGGCTTGGCAGCACGCCGCTAGCGACGACACTGGGTTGCTGCTGCTGCTGCTGCTGCTGGCTATTACCTTGTGATGGATTGTTCTGTGATAACATAACTGCTGCCTGTGATTGCACTTGGTTATTTGATAAAGGAGCATTATTCATCAAATTGGACACATTTATATTGCTGCCAGAAGGAGAGTCCGGTGGAAAGTTCCGTAGATCTAAAGTGTTCCTGTTGTCACTACTCTGCAACAAGTCTTTCATATTTAAATTTTTTCTCATAATCTGATCTATTTTCTCAGCATAGTCCATTTTTCGGCCAGTAGAGGAGCCCTTTTTGTGCTGGAGTTTCGGTGTATTTGACAAAGGGGATGTGACGTCAGCTGTATCAAAGCGTCTCCTGGGAGACGTACCTCGTGATGGGCTATACACGGAAGGGTTCATATTACGCTGTACCTCCTCCCTACTGGCCTGAAGTGTACTTGCTAGGTATGCGTGCTTGCGCTGCCGCAGCATATCGACATCCGAGGGCGGACTGAAGGACTGGGTCTGCAGCAGCATCCCGCCTTCTCCCGTGTTCAAGTCTCGTGGCAAGCGCGAGTTCTTCGCCTGCGCATGGGAATGAAGCGGAAGGAGGGCCGGAAGCGCATCTGGGTCACGGCTAGGTGCGTCTCCTGTGTCTTCACACTTGATCATACCTGAATTCACACCGTATGGTGCGACGGCGCTCCCACTATCGACTGCACCCGAAACTGACAACGGCGTGTTTATCGTAGGGCTGGTGGTAAAACTACTTGGGTCCATTTTGGCTGCTCCGGGAGGAGTACATGTCTCGCTCGGTTCACGCTTTACATTCGGTGTCATGTCCGGTTCACTTTTTAATGGCGGGGAGTTTAATGGAGGGGATAAATGGTTACTGTTATTGTTGTTACTCTGGGTGAGGTTTGCGCAGTCGTACGCCGCTTTTTGCCTCTCTACGTCGCTCAGCTTCATCCTGCCGTGACGAAGCTTCACCCGCTCCTGCAGAGACATCTCATAGCCAGGCATCGTATTGACATGCGCAAGAAATGCATCCTGGAAACTTTTACCCACTTTGAAGGGTCTCGGATCGACAGGCGGTCGCCGGGCCGGTATCCTCATATATTCGTTGATAATCTGTTTTGATGGACCCTTGGGTTTAACTGGACTTGACGGCTCTTCCTTAATCTTTACAGTGAGTGACTCAGTTTTAATACCAGCAACTTCCTTTTTCATGTGGTGTGTACACTTTGAATCTTCTTTTTTAATGATTTTCGCGGGGTCGTTTTTAACAACATCAGCACTACAGGCCGCCTGTTTCGCATCCTTCTTGGCGCTTTTCTTACGTCTGCCGCCCTCGCTCTCACCAGACGTCACGCCGGCTTCACTGTCGTCCGTGTCGTACTCCTCCGTCGTCTCGCCCACCTCCAGGTCGGCCGTGTCCATCACGCACTTCTCCAGTACCGGGATGTCGCCTGGCCTCTTGGGACGGCACGGCTTCTCCTGGTCCTGGCGGCTCAGTTTGGGTGGCTTCTCGAAGTCGGCAGACACCGGGTGGCGTTTCTTGGACACGTACACTGTGCCTTCCGCCTGCGCTATGTTCTTACGTCTTTGTGTTCTGTTTGTGGGGAAAAAATACACACAAATAAGCCGATTGATCTGATGTTTCCCAAGCAATTTCTCTTTCTATGCTATGCACATAAAGTTACTTGTATTCAGTAGGCTCCATGCATTCCTTATGTGTGCTCTTCATTTTAGGTTATGAAAAACGGGTTTAATAGAATTCGTGTTAGCGATTTCGAGTACACAGGTAACCGTGCTTGAAACAATAACATTGACGACGATACTGAAATGTATCATGGAGTCAAAGAACAAGGAGCTATGCAATGGACCAAAATCGTACAAAACATCTGTTTGAGGAAATTGGCATGGCAATGACAGGAAAAATCCAATGCTGCAACACCTGCATGACGTTTTTATAGAAGAGTGGATACGCATCCTGTGGGTGATTAGTGATAACTTAATAGCATGCGTAGGTCCTGCTTTGAATGAAATGAGGCTGGGGTTGGGGTGGGATATACGTATTACCCAGGATAAAATTTGCCATTTTTAGGCTGACCTTTCTGGCTTTAATAGAAAAACTTTACAGTTTTAAAATTTATTTTCAACTTTGAAATGCTAACACCTCATAGAACAGATGTTGAAAAATACGATTCAATTGTTTTCTTTAATTTGGATGATGTTATCACGGAGCAGTGCCAATTCAGAGAAATATTACAATTTATATCCTACTACAGTTAGGCATGGTCCACTCCAATCAATTATCAAACAATCAGATCAATTCTGGAATAGGACAGATGGAAGGCAATACAATAGTCAATCGGCGCTACAACGCATCTTATCAGATAGCATTTGTAAACCAACATAATTAAAGTGACATTCTGTAAAGAAAGGGACGAAGTGACAACTTTCGGGTGAAAAAAGAAAGCCACTGACTCGCTGACACATTTAGGCGCGTATTTCCTGCCCGTGTCGTCCTCGGGGTGAAGAGCCGCGTCTTCTCCTTTCTTCCACATGTCAAACTTGTCGGGCTGTAGGCGCTTGACGAAGCAGTCCATGCTGATGCGCACCATGTCCCTGCTGCAGTGGCACTGCCAAAACAAAACTACTCCCGTCAGTGAATCGGCACTGTTTGAAATGTGGGTGAGTGGGGGATGGGGGGGGGGGGAGCGCACAACACCATGCAGAACTCCTCATGTTTGCGGTCTCTTCTCACTCGCACTTCGGGTATGCCTCATTCCTCCGGTTCAAAGCAAGGGTCCCTGCTGACAATTATTTTGCAATTGCCGCAAGGAAAGACGCAATATTTGTTTATAACAACAGTTCCCTTATATTACAAATAAACTGAACCGTTGCCCATGTAGTATATTTGCTTAACAATACCTGTAGACATTGTTTTCCGTACTCAATCCAGCGTTCGGAAGCAAAATTGGTGGACTCCGCGCAGTTGTAACCAGTATTGAAGCCGGAGTGGTAGCCGTATGGAAACGTAATGATGAACTCCCCAGCATGCTGCACCATCTACAAACACGCAAATCGATCCCTTCTCTGAGATAAGCAATTCCTCCACACTGTCGAAGAACACTGAAATTTCACCCTATTCACCACCCCCACCTCCACCCTATCTTTCCTCTTTTAAAACACACTTTTTTAATCTGTTGTCACTCGAAAAAGACTGGTTACACTTCTCTCTTTTGTATTAACGAAGATTGAACCTTCAAATATAGATGTAAACACCATATTATAGCTAAAAGCAACACAACTGATTTATCAGTGATGCGACAAACCTTGTTGAAAGGTATAGAATTCCTTTTAAGGACAGATGGCGAGATGATGGTCATCTTGTGCCTCAGAAACGCCGGGCACTCCTGATGGCATGTGGGGAAGTAACCTGCAACACGTTATAACAAAGTATGCAAAAGAACCTCCGGAGAGTTTGTTTAAAATTATTCCAACAAAACAAGCCAATTTTGATACTTCAGAGACACAGACATTTCTATTTACTTCACAAAATTATGCGTTAATAAACTGCCCGCTCTGTAAAAAGGAATTCTGGGCTAGCTTAAAATTTCAATATAGTATCTAGCCAAGTTTAGTTCGTATTTGTTTTATCTAAGACAAAGAATGACTTGTTACGCTCAAATATCACGTACTTGATGCCAGCCGTTCAAAACGCTTTCCGTACTTGGGTGGTATCGCATACCAGTGCTTCGAGGCACCAAAATGCACGTAGTTGATACTGTACAGGTCCATGTCTTCAGTGTGCCAGGGAAATGTAGTTTTCCACATGCCGAAGTACAAGTATGCCGTGTTTACTCCTTCGATCTTGATGCCATAATCTTCATTGACGTAATCCAGTATCGAACCTAAATTATTTATATTCCAGATATTTTGGTCCGGATCGTATAAGCTGCCAGAGATGTCAGCTCCGTAAATGGGCGCACAGTATGTAATATTCTTCCAGTACTTTCTTTCCAGATCTTCAAAGTCGTCAAAAGGCGGCGTCTTGTAGCTAATGGGAACAATTAAGTATCAAGGTTAGAATGCACCATAAAACGAAGAGAATTCGCTATTACCTGGCTCCTACTTAAAAAAAAACAGGTAATACCACGCGATTTACATTGTTAAATTGCATTTAAGCATAAAGTGAAAATTGTGGTATTTCTTATGTTAATATTACTCGTACAATTTCTAATTTTTCAACTGCATTAAAACATGAACTGAAAATCATGAAATTTCTACTGTTTTATTCAGGACCTATACAATGTTCTCCATGAATCACAAAAAAACTGAAAATTGTGAAAAAAAATGTGAAACTGTAAGAGTTATAGTATCATAAAAAAGTCAAAACTCACTTATCACTTAACGCCAATGTTTTGAAATTTTGACAACTCATGGCTTTCTGCTGAAGGTTGCACTGCTGGAAGTAGCCTTGTGAGCCGTTCACAACCTGGCTGATGGGTGCCGGGATGATCACATCAATGTCATCGTAACCTCCACGCCTCGGGATCCACTCCTTCGGTGGCACGATCTGAATAACAAACTCTGCATTATATAAGTACTGCTATGAATACGGTTCCCGAACTTTTCATTCAAAATAATTCAAGGACCTTTTGAGACAAATTTCCAGGATTCTTAAGGCAAATTTCCACTGTTTTTCACCCTTTTTAGAACATGACAAAAGGTCGTGCTCAACCATAGAAATCACTACATATTATGTTCAAATGAAATATTTATTCAAAAGCCATAAAAACGCTACTATAAACTCTCAAACCAACGACAAAAAGTTATAACAAGTTTAATGAATAACACTTTCAATTTCCATTAACTCCAGGACTTTCCAGGATCGCTGGAACTATGTATGAAGTAACCCCCCCCCCCCCCCACTGTCTTGTTTAAGTGCATTAAGGCACTAGATCATTTTATACACAACCAATTAAACGTTATGCGATATAAATAAGGTACTATGTTTTTACTTAAATAAATTACCCAAAAAGGTGTACATCAATAAAACTGACAATTTTGGGCAACTGTTAAACTAAGCCACAAGCGAGATGTCACATGCAAGCAGACTCGTACTTTGCAAATTCCTGCCAGGTGAGCACCCTGTGACTCTATCTTCTTGACGTATGCATTGAAATCCTTGAACTCTTCCATAGTTGGTCTAAATACCATTATTTGGGGGATACTATTTCCCCCACTTGACCCTTCCATCTTTAAGCCTGTGTCCAACTGCAAATTCTACAATGTACACAAAAAAGTGAAATTATACCAAAAAGCGCCAGATATTACAGTTGATATGTGATGGGCTTATTCCGCGCCCACTACACATAAGTTGTACGGCATGCTCACTTTCAGTGATGTTACAAGGAGCTACTTTTTAGGTTCCATAAATGAGCGATTATACGGCCAGATTACTTGGTTATTTATTGGCATTTCACAGACACAAGAAGTTAAGCGGCGTTGAGCCCTATTAGTACCAACACTTTTATCAGCTAGCCATTGCAGTTTTATTTTTGTAACCAAAAACAAAGATGGTCACTACACGGTTTTTAAGGTAGTCTACTTTACTGTTTGTCGGTTTGTCCGATTCTGGGACGTAATTGGGACGAAAATAATTTTAACTTGACTACGTCTCGAGGAGTACGTCTATCCCCCGTGGGGGATATGGTTTGTGTAAGGCTGTTGCGTGTTGACTACGCAAAAAAATTTACAAGTGGAAGGATGTAAGTCGACGTAGTGTCTAACATTTAGACGGATCAATCCATTAACCAGTATTCGCGTGAGACTGTCGTAGGTACGCTAAGTACAGCGCCGATTTTGAAAAATTCGCCATTTTGTCAAGTCCCATCCGGAAAATGCTTGATCACTGCACTGCGGAAGGTGCCAGGGAGCCCGTGTGCAGAATTTGAAACGAATCCATTCATTAATGTGGCCTGAAGACGCGTGAGACTGCCATATATACGCTACGTCCAGTGCCGATTTTCAAAAGTCCGCCATTTAGTCAATTTTTGGCCGATCCGGAAAATTCTTGGTCACTGCACTGCGGAAGGCTCCAGAGAAGCCGTGTACAAAATTTGAAACGAATTTGTCTATTAATGTGGCTTGTAGACGCGTGAGACTGCCGTATATATAAAGTCCAGTGCCAATTTTCAAATGTCCGCCATTTTGTCAATTTTTGGCCGATTCGGAAAATTCTTGGTCACTGCACTGCGGAAGGTTCCAGAGAAGCCGTGTACAAAATCTGAAACGAATCCGTCTATTAATGTGGCCTGTAGACGCGTGAGACTGCCGTATATACGCTAAGTCCAGTGCCAATTTTCAAATGTCCGCCATTTTGTCAATTTTTGGTCGATCCGGAAAATTCTTGGTCACTGCACTGCGGAAGGTTCCAGAGAAGCCGTGTACAAAACTTGAACCGAATCCATGTATTAATGTGGCCTGTAGGCACGTGAGACTGAAGCGTGACAGACGGACAGACAGACGGACGGACAGACCGAAAAGTTCAAAACTATATCCCTCCGTTTCACGGGGGATAAAAACAGCACAATTATGGCTCTAATTTGAAATAAAAGAATATGGCGAATTGGTCTTTCATTGGGCATTGCGAAAATTCACATTCCATTCTTTTAATATGGGGTTTGTCTAAGGGTTAAATTTCACAAGTCAAAGGGGGACCTTGAATGACTTTAAGTCACCGAAAACTAATTAGTGTTAGAGGTCATCCAAGTGAAAATTACCCTCGATTTTCTTTACATTTATTCGCACGCTATGCTCGAGTCGTGTTCACAAAAAAGGAAACACAAGATCCACAATACAACAGTGTTGATGGTAAGAATTCAAAGTTCAGCAGTGACCTCGAATCGCCTTTTGAGGGAACCCAAATATAATCAGTACGAGGGATCATACATATAATCATTCAGTTTGACTTTAAGTTCAAGAGGGAATAACAAACACATTCGTCACAGAATTTCAGGAAGCGGTTGGCACGATTCTAACAATAGATATTTAACAATATCTAAATCAGCTGCCCAATCATGGAGTATCAAGAAATTCGGTTAGAATCCGGAGAAAAGATACAGGAAGTATTACTTAGTTTTTATAACCGACACAGAGATACATTGAAATGCATCGTGTTTGTCTGTTCGTCTGTCGCCAAGTTCTTTTTGCAACTCAGTTTTTCCTGACCATATCTGAGAAACTAGCAGGCTGATTGCGTTGATATTTTGATACTTTTAGCACCATGCCCTTCGAGTCTGTAATTGGCTACATCCGAAAAAAAAACAACACGTTAATGTACCTCTTTTATGTGGGTTGGGGTTCGATTGTTTGTATCTGTGGTGGATTCTTTTTACAAACGTGCAATTTTATACTTATTATTACTAGGCTTTTCCCCCACTTTGAGAATACACCCGCCTTGCTAATTATAACGTACTGGGCGGGAATTCGCCATCACTGATGGTTTTCGTTCTACATGCCCCCCCCCCCCACCCCCCTCCATCTTTTAACAGCGCATGTATTTGCTATTCGTTGCAGTTTCTCAGTCACCGAGTCATGCTCCACAGTAGCTGGAGACACTGTGTCAATGCATTTAGCTTCGCCTGATCGACCGCCGCCCACAGTAGGTGTGACTGAAGCCTCCCACTTCCCCAGCACACATTACCCGCGGTGTCCAGGAGGAAGGCTCCCCGCTGGTAGAAAACTTGCTGCATTTGAACGACTGACAAAACTGAAGTTGTGACGCAATTCAGCACCCTACTAAATTCATGAAGAAACCATCAGGGAAATATTACTAAGAGTAAGAAGTCATAAAAGCGGAGGCCATCTATAAAGTACGCATCTGTTGTTTTGCGAACGCTAACTTGACTACGTCTCGAGGAGTACGTCTATCCCCCGTGGGGGATATGGTTTGTGTAAGGCTGTTGCGTGTTGACTGCGCAAAAAAAAAATTTACAAGTGGAAGGATGTAAGTCGACGTAGTGTCTAACATTTAGACGGATCAATCCATTAACCAGTATTCGCGTGAGACTGTCGTAGGTACGCTAAGTACAGCGCCGATTTTGAAAAATTCGCCATTTTGTCAAGTCCCATCCGGAAAATGCTTGATCACTGCACTGCGGAAGGTGCCAGGGAGCCCGTGTGCAGAATATGAAACGAATCCATTCATTAATGTGGCCTGTAGACGCGTGAGACTGCCGTATATATAAAGTCTAGTGCCAATTTTCAAATGTCCGCCATTTCGTCAATTTTTGGTCGATCCGGAAAATTCTTGGTCACTGCACTGCGGAAGGTTCCAGAGAAGCCGTGTACAAAATTTGAAACGAATCCGTCTATTAATGTGGCATGAAGACGCGTGAGACTGCAGTATATACGCTACGTCCAGTGCCGATTTTCAAAAGTCCGCCATTTTGTCAATTTTTGGCCGATCTGGAAAATTCTTGATTACTGCACTGCGGAAGGTTCTAGAGAAGCCGTGTACAAAATTTGAAACGAATTTGTCTATTAATGTGGCTTGTAGACGCGTGAGACTGCCGTATATATAAAGTCCAGTGCCAATTTTCAAATGTCCGCCATTTTGTCAATTTTTGGCCGATCCGGAAAATTCTTGGTCACTGCCCTGCGGAAGGTTCCAGAGAAGCCGTGTACCAAATTTGAAACGAATCCGTCTATTAATGTGGCCTGTAGGCGCGTGAGACTGAAGCGTGACAGACGGACAGACGGACGGACAGACCGAAAAGTTCAAAACTATATCCCTCCGTTTCACGGGGGATAATTGTACGTCTCTTATCTAATCATTTCAGATTATGAATGGCACTTTCATCTACAACTGCAATATGATTTTCCATTTTAATTACAATCTAAAGATGTTAGAAAAATTTATATATTTCAACTCTAATTACAATTTAAGATGACAGGGAAACACGTTCTTGACATCTATAATTGCCAATTTAGAGTGTTTTACTAAATTGAGAGATCTGCGTAAATAAAATTGTGCAAATAAAAACTTTTTTTTCAAACTAGATGCTCGAGAAGCATGAATCCGCCGGGTTCGCGCAAATTGTATACCTGATTATGATGTTCCTGTGAACAACTGTTCCAAAGAACACCATACAGCCTTGTGGTCAGTGAAGTAGAGGTTTGTAGAGCCAGTGGTACATGGTTGATTTGGTGTGAAGATAATAATCAATCCACCCACTAATGCGGCCTGTAGGCGCGTGAGAGCGATATGTGTTATGCTCATTCCTAATTCATTTCTTCCATTTTTTAAAGTTTTGTCATTTTGACAATTTTAGTCGGATCCGGTCGAATCCTGGTCACTCCACTGTGGGATGCTTAGGAGCAGCCCTGGGTAAAATCTTAAATAAATCCACCCACTAATGCGGGCTGTAGGCGCGTGAGACTGATGTGTGTTATGCAAAGTCCTTATTCAGTTTCTGCAATTTTTTAAAGTTTTGCCATTTTGGCAATTTTGCTCGGATCCGGTCGAATCCTGGTCACTGCACTGCGGGATGCTTAGGAGCAGCCCAGGGCAAAATCTGAAATCAATCCACCCACTAATGCGGGCTGTAGGCGCGTGAGACTGATGTGTGTTATGCAAAGTCCTTATTCGGTGTCTGCAATTTTTTTAAAGTTTTGCCATTTTGGCAATTTTGCTCGGATCCGGTCGAATCCTGGTCACTGCACTGCGGGATGCTTAGGAGCACCCTTGGGTAAAATCTGAAATCAATCCACCCACTAATGCGGGCTGTAGGCGCGTGAGACTGATGTGTGTTATGCAAAGTCCTTATTCAGTGTCTGCAATTTTTTAAAGTTTTGCCATTTTGGCAATTTTGCTCGGATCCGGTCGAATCCTGGTCACTGCACTGCGGGATGCTTAGGAGCAGCCCTGGGCAAAATCTGAAATCAATCCACCCACTAATGCGGGCTGTAGGCGCGTGAGACTGATGTGTGTTATGCAAAGTCCTTATTCGGTGTCTGCAATTTTTTAAAGTTTTGCCATTTTGGCAATTTTGCTCGGATCCGGTCGAATCCTGGTCACTGCACTGCGGGATGCTTAGGAGCACCCTTGGGTAAAATCTGAAATCAATCCACCCACTAATGCGGGCTGTAGGCGCGTGAGACTGATGTGTGTTATGCAAAGTCCTTATTCAGTGTCTGCAATTTTTTAAAGTTTTGCCATTTTGGCAATTTTGCTCGGATCCGGTCGAATCCTGGTCACTGCACTGCGGGATGCTTAGGAGCACCCTTGGGTAAAATCTGAAATCAATCCACCCACTAATGCGGGCTGTAGGCGCGTGAGACTGATGTGTGTTATGCAAAGTCCTTATTCAGTGTCTGCAATTTTTTAAAGTTTTGCCATTTTGGCAATTTTGCTCGGATCCGGTCGAATCCTGGTCACTGCACTGCGGGATGCTTAGGAGCAGCCCTGGGTAAAATCTGAAATCAATCCACCCACTAATGCGGGCTGTAGGCGCGTGAAACTGATGTGTGTTAGGCAAAGTCCTTATTCAGTTTCTGCAATTTTTTAAAGTTGTGGCATTTTGGCAATTTTGCTCGGATCCGGTCGAATCCTGGTCACTGCACTGCGGGATGCTTAGGAGCATCCCTGGGTAAAATCTGAAATCAATCCACCCACTAATGCGGGCTGTAGGTGCGTGAGACTGATGTGTGTTATGCAAAGTCCTTATTCAGTGTCTGCAATTTTTTAAAGTTTTGCCATTTTGGCAATTTTGCTCGGATCCGGTCGAATCCTGGTCACTGCACTGCGGGATGCTTAGGAGCAGCCCTGGGTAAAATCTGAAATCAATCCACCCACTAATGCGGGCTGTAGGCGCGTGAGACTGATGTGTGTTGTGCAAAGTCCTTATTCAGTGTCTGCAATTTTTTAAAGTTTTGCCATTTTGGCAATTTTGCTCGGATCCGGTCGAATCCTGGTCACTGCACTGCGGGATGCTTAGGAGCAGCCCTGGGTAAAATCTGAAATCAATCCACCCACTAATGCGGGCTGTAGGCGCGTGACACTGAAATTGCACAGACGGACAGACGGACAGACGGACGGACAGACAGACGGACAGAGTGAAAACTATATCCGTCCGGTTCCCGGCGGATAATTATTACCAATAGCTAATTGAGCAAGTACGCAAACACAACTAAAAAAAAACAAACAAACAAACAAAAAAGCCTGCAGCTGGGGGAGGGGGGAGGCGAGAATATTCAAGTGGGAATACTCCACCCCCGAATACTACCCACTTGAATATTCGGGTATTCCCAGACCCTAGGTTACATAACCGCTCTAACATATGAAACAGTTTGGCAGTGAAGGCAGCTCTGCTATCAGCCCAGTAAAATGAAAACCTAGTGCTGAGAAAATGTTGTGTCATGTTATGTCCAGCCAGCTGCGATACCTTGAGCACTGGTTAACAAACGCACCGCCTACCACCTCCGTCCTCCGCTCACCAGTTCACAGATCTTACTCGGCCCGTCCGTTCACTTCGGAACGGCTCTGCATCAGTACCCCCACTCATCAATTTGGGTGCTACCCAACTCCCCTCCCCAAGGATTCACAGAAGCGGCTGAGGCGCGAGTTTGCGATCACGTTTTGACTTCATTCAAGCATTGTCCAATATACGCCAAAAAGAGCAGCAAACGGCAATCCACCAAGGCATAATCCCACAAAATTTGAAACCCATCCGACTTCTCGCCCGCGAGTTATCGTGCTGACAAAGTCAACTGTCTGCAGCACGTCCTGGTATCATGTGGTCTCATGCGCTGTGCTTTATATGCCCAATAGAATATGAACCGTCGGGCCCATCCAAGGCATTATCCTACTAAGTTTGAAGGTGATCCAGTTTTCGTTCTGAAGTTATACTGACAATGCATTTTTTCATGTTCTGGCGTCTTATGAGGTCACGCACTGTCCAATGTGGGTCAAGTACCACAGCAACCGGCGGGACCACCCAAGGCATAATCCCTTTATGCACGAAGATGATCCGATATGTCGTTCGACAGTTATCCTGTTAACGAAATCCAGTGTCCAAAACACGCAATAATGTCGCACCTTGCGCTATACACACCAAATACATTATGAACCACCCGAGGCATTATGCTACCAACTTTGAAGCTATTCCGACATTTTCTTCCGTACTCGTAGTTACAGTAATGATGCAATTGTCACGTTTTATATCCTATGACGTCACTTGTCCAACATACGCCAAATTCAATCACATCTAGCGGACTAACCCTAGGTATAATCCCGAGTTTGACGTTGATCCGACGTTTGGTTTCAGAGTTATCGCGTTAACAAAAATCAAGTGTCTGCAATAGACGCGCGCACTACATACACACAAAGTACAAAAACAAAATGTTCACTCTCTACAAGGGAAACACAAGTAAGTATTTACAAGCAGGCCCTAACCGCCCCCAAATTCATAGGGGTATAAAATGATGACGGACAGGTATAGGTCCCAATCCGAAGGGTTGGGGCCTAATAATTTGGTTCAAATTAGGGCTATATACACTTTCTGGCCATATGTAACCGATGCTGCAATTCAAGGTTAATTTGTGGAGGCAGCATAAATCATGAATAATGAAATATTTTATAGTCCCGGGCAATCTTTAAACACACTGACATCGACTTATAAGAATGGACGGCGAATACTAAAGATTATCCAATAAAATGCATTGCTGAAGTTTTGTCTTTGAGGAAAAAGGCGAAGTGGAGGTTTGAAAAGCAGTCTCATTTGCATATCACATATAACAATAGACAAGTTTGGGACATGAAAGTTTGGGCCTGAACATCAACCAATCGCAAACAGCGTTACAACCGATGTCCCAGAACCAAGATGGCAACGTCAACAAATAAACAGCTGATCAATCTTGCTGGTTATATTACTTGTAACTTTTCTCTTGAACAACAAATGATACTTTTAATTTAATGTTACAACATTATGAGATACACTTTCCCAAGTATGTGGATCTAAGGACATCTAATAATAAAATGAGTAAAGCAGGTTTCAGCCTATCTGCATCAAATGTCTTATTCTACCCTCCGTCCCATTCTACGGTTTGAGCCTTCCCACACGCACCGGACATTCAACAACTGTGATGTTCACGAGAGGCAAATCAGTACCATAACTAAAAACAGAAAATCAATGCTATCCGATTTCAGGATGTTGAATGTGTGACTTGGCATATCATCGATACAAGTGATTTTTATTTCTGACTGAAGTGCAACTAGGAAGCCAGTTCACCGTGCGGTGTTCTGTGAAGTTTCGAGTCCACAGTGCAAAACGACAACAGAACGTATCCCGATATTCTGACGGATGTATCATATATTTTAAGTTTAAATCAATGAACACATGACTTTTTTCAATTTGAATAGGAGAGCAGATTAAAACATACATATCTGTTATGACGGCAAGACTCCAAACAAAACAGTAATGGCCGAATTTGGCTGCTTCGTCCTTGGTCATTAAATATTAATACGCAGTACAACGATTATTAATTAAGAACACATAAATTTTTTATCATAAATGTCAAGTGATTAAGTAAGAGTAAAACAAAGAGCAATCAAATGGTGTCGCTCCACTGACAATGAACGATGCCTGTAAATTGCAGGCAAGCACTTAGAACTATTTCTTTACCAGTTTCTTCATTATTTTCCAAATACACAAACCTAAATCGAGTAACCCTCTTTCTAAATTGGTTCCCACAACCACTCTAAAGTAACTTAAGTATCATCTAATTTTATATTATAACCATCGGAAGGTCTAATAATGCTTTCTCTCCACAGTTGTGCTGCAAAAAGCAGGTTCAAAGTTAAAACTCAGTCATTCTCTTCATTGTAACCAGTGAAGACCTGAAAATTTTTGTGAAAAATTAAATCTTCAAATATCTGTTTAGTATTCAGTCATCCAAAGAGGTAAAGAGATTAAAGGTAATTATCTTTAACCAGTGAAACAACATGGCGAATTCTGATGAATTCGAACTGGATGTAAATGTGATGTGGGAGAAAATCGAGAAAACACAAATCTGTAAATTCTAGCAAAACAAATGAGACAAGCCAAACGGCATAAAAAGTGAGTAGTTATATAATGAGAGAGCCACTGCATGGATACGTAAAAGTGGATGAGAGAGCCACTGCATGGATACCAAAAAGTGGATGAGAGAGCCACTGCATGGATACCAAAAAGTGGATGAGAGAGCCACTGCATAGCAACGGAAAAGTGGATGAGAGAGCCACTGCACTTTTTGTGTGCGAAAAGGGAGCGAAAGTGGATGACGAAAGAAAACGTCATTTGATGCAGTTGGAAGGATTGCGAGTGAAAGAAAGGTGTTTCCGGTGAAAGGTTGCCGCGCCTTGAAAGAAAGGCGGGGAGACGGTTTTTTTTTTTTAAAGTTTTTTTTTTTTTTAAAGCATATCCCACACATTCGCTGCTGCTACCATCAACTGTTCTGATGTTCTCCCCTCCCCTTTTATACGCGGACGGACTACGAAAGTTACTGTAGTTAAACTACAGCGTGGCAGCGAGAGAAAAGAGCTCTTTGAAGTTTAAAAAAAAAAATCATTTTATTTACAACTATTTCATATTCATATATTCATATATTCATATGCTTTCATATATACATTCGAAATATGCTATTAAAACACTAAAACACTAAAACACTAAAACACTAAAGTTAAAAGTTAAACGTTAAAAAAAAAATACTAAAACACTAAAAGTTAAAAGTTAAACGTTAAAAAAAACCCACTAAAACACTAAAAGTTAAAAGTTAAACGTTAAAAAAGCACTAAAGTTAAACCACTAAAGTTAAATACTAATGATTTTCAGTCACCATTGTTTTTTTTCCACACTCCGCATTGTTTTACTTGTGTTTATTTCACTTGTACTTGATGATATCACGAGTCTCCCTGCCACATTGTACCATCTGTTGAGAGCCAAACAGGAAAATGTCAGAGTTGATTCCACAGGTCAGGCAATTCATGGTGTAGTGGCCTTCAATAGCTTCTAGAAAAGCTGCCATCAGAGAGCAATGGAGGCAAGCTGTGTGTCCACACTCCAGAGCTATACTCTTGTCATATAACATAAACACATTGCATCCGGGGCAGGTCGCAAAATCGCGTCTCAGGAAGTACTCTGCCCATTCCGGGTATTCTTCCTCCTCGATGGTAGTTGGTATCTGTTCTCCCAGCATATACGTCCTGATGTATGCGTGGTTGAATTTGCCATCCTCAATGTTTTCAATCCGCTTTCCCATCGTGATGCTGCGGTTAAATGTAACGGGTATGCTAACCACTTCAATATTCTTCGGGTCAGGCAGCATCTGTGCAAAGTGTTTTCTGTATGTTGTTTCCCGCAGGCGCAGTGGTTCAAATTCACACTTATCAACTGATTTAATACGCTTCTCGCAATGCAAATGGAAAGAGAGCTCCATGATGATGATGGTAAAAGTTGGAGAGGCGCGGAGGGTATTATATACTCTGCAGCCGATCGACGTCAGACCACCCCCCCCCCTCCCACAGCGCGCTCAGCCCACAGCGTGTCGACGACGACCCCCCCCCCCCCCTCAGCGCACAGCGATCAGCGCACAGCGATCAGCGTGTCGACGACGACCCCCCCTCAGCGCACAGCGATCAGCGTGTCGACGACGACCCCCCCCCCCCCCCCCTCAGCGCACAGCGATCAGCGTGTCGACGACGACCCCCCCCCCCCCCCTACCACGAAAGAAGAGGCAAAAATCATTTCCCAAACAAAAAGAAACTTATGTGAGGGGGGGTTTTAAAAGCATTTTTCACACATTTATCTTGACGAAATGAATGGTTATGTAAACGAAATGCCATCATTTATGCAGTTGTTAGCGTGATTAAAAGCCATTAACGATGGCTTTAGCGGTGACTTTAGCGGTGGCTTTAGCGGTGACTTCCGCGCTGAGACATGCCGCCATTTTAACTTTGTAAAAAGTGAAAAATTGAGATAACTTCCGTTATACTTGGTCGATTTACATGAAAATTTCATTGCTTGATTCAGTTTTATGTAACGTTTTAACATTAAGTGGTTATAGGCTATTTACACCGATGGCTGTATGCATAATGTGACATGCCGCCATTTTAACTTTGTAAAAAGTGAAAAAATGAGATAACTTTCGTTATAGTTGACCGATTTGTATCAAAATTTCACTGTTTGATTCAGTTTTATGTAAACTTTTGTTATAAAGTAATCATGGGCTAGTTGCGCAGCTGGCTGTATACATATTTATAGCATGTAGCCATTTCAACTTAAAACTGGGATAACTTTTGTTATACTTGACCGAATTACCTGGAAATTTCGCTGTTTGATTCAGTTTTCTATCTTTTTTTTGACATAGTCATGGGCTATTTGCACAGCTGGCTGTATGCATATTTAGTACATGCCGCCATTTTAACTTAAAAGTGAGATAACTTTCGTTATACTTGACCGATTTGAATGAAAATTTCACCATTTGATTCAGTTTACAGTGGTTCTGTGTTATTTGGCGGATGAATACCATTTGGCGTATGAATACCATCGTCAAGCTTCACCGCTAGATGCCTCTGCTGTGCATCAATTTTGAACGAGTTTTGGTAAGTGACACATCATATACCATCAAAGTGGTATAAATGAGCAATAAATTCTGCTGAGTCAGCAATTTTAACGAGTTTGAACAAGTTACACACCATATTTTGATTACATGTAAGTAGCATAAAAGCATGAGTGAAACATACATTTCAACCAGTGATAAATTCTGCTGAGTCAGCAATTTTAACAAGTTTGAACAAGTTACACATCATATTTTGATTGCATCGAAGTAGTATAAAAGCAGACCTTTTTGTTCTGCTTGGAAAAACTTGGACAAACTTTTTGTTTTTGTTTTTTATGACTCTGTGACATTATGTGACAACATGCGACTGTGACATTATGTGACTTTATGTAATCTATGACATTATGGTACTTATTCAAATATTCTAAAGTTATAGTGGTGCAGAAATGGTGGTTCTAGACCAACTTTAACAAATTTAGTTTTTCACGTTTCAAACAATTCTACCACTTGGTTAGTTGGTTGATTGTTGGAAAAATGGGAATTGAAAATGTGGATAGTTATGTAGGAAAACTGCGCCCATTCAAAAGACGTGTTCGAATGGCAAGCCCATTTAAAAGACGTGTTCGAATGGCAAGCCCATTTAAAAGACGTGTTCGAATGGCAAGCCCATTTAAAAGACGTGTTCGAATGGCAAGCCCATTCAAAACACGTGTTCGAATAATTTTTGGAAGATATTAGGTCGTGGTATTGTTCAACAAATTGTTCAACATGTTCAACATGTTGTTGTTCAACATGTTCAACATGTTCAACATGTTGTTCAACATGTTCAACATGTTCAACATGTTGTTGTTCAACATGTTCAACATGTTGTTGTTCAACAAGTTGTTCAACATGTTCAACATGTTGTTGTTCAACAAGTTGTTGTATATAAAGCTATGTTTAAAGACTTTCTCATCATTTGAATAGTGTAGGTTGAACCGAAAGGATGTATCAATGCAACATTTGTTCAAAATCTTACAACTGGCCACAAAGGGAAACGTGGTAAAGTTATTTCTAAACATATTAAGTCAACTCACTATAAAGTATAAAAGGCAGCCGCCCTCAGACCTAACACACATTCTGTATCAAGATACTGAAGTGTGAACATGTCTGGAGTGAGCGAGCAACAACTACCATCTATGACAATGCCTGTAGAAAAGTCTGAGACAATGCCTGCAGAAAATTTTATGGTAAAGCCTGAGACAATACCTACAGCAAAGTCTAAGGCAATGTCCATGGTAAAGTCTAAGGCGAAGTCATGTCAGCAGCGTCAAAAGCGACCACATCTTAGAAAGAGAAAAAGAGATGAGTTACCAGATATGACGCCGCCGTGTAAAAAGCGAAAAATTAAGACAGAACCTAAAATGAAGCGAGAACCAGAGTGTAAAGCTGCTACCACCATGAAGAAGATGGGTGTAGACGATTTACCGGTTATGATACCTATTAATGGAGAAATATATATTAAATTGGGGAAATATCAACAGAAAGTGATGGTTAACATTCGTGAATATATTACGGATCATACATCTGGGAGGTTACATCCTACCAAGAAGGGAATTTTGTTGTCATTGAACGATTGGCACATGCTGAAGAAGCAAATGACGTCAGTGGATCTCATGCTTCAGCAAATGGATTTGTATAAATGCAGTGACTGTCAGAAGATTGTTGAGTAGACAGCGAGATGACTGTATACATTTTAACTGCATGACGAGCTTAGTGAATGCTATGATTTCATCACCCTCAGTGTAGAAGATTGGACAAGAACTTGAAACTTAGCTTTGACTCATATGGACATATACATTTGATATGTAGTTCAAATAAAATTGTCTTCATATGTAGGCTATGAAATTAACATGATGTATGTTAATGTGAAGTTTTTGTGAATCTGCACATGTATTAACATAATATGTATTTGAAATAGTTTTGTTTGTATCATAATTGTACATATTTGCGATATTCAATAAAAACATATATGATGCTTTTCAACTTTTTATTTTTCTCATACAATACTTGAATATAATACATAATAATACAAAATTAACTATAATACCTAATATATGATATATGGTTTACGGGTCAATTAAAACCACGTCAGAAACCTTGCGACTTTATATGTTGCAAAGCAAGACATATATTAATACACAACGCTTTAGCGAATAAAATATTACAACATTTATAAAGTCTTTATCATAAAGTTTAGTCAAATAAGTCTATTTTTCTTCATCTGTAACACTCTGCTCACTCTCCATGTCACTTTCTTCATCACTGCTGTCATACTCCTCTTCCTTATCTAGTAGCTCTTCAAAGAATGCATTGTTTTTCCTTATAGCCGCCTTTAGTGCCTTTGAATACTTGTAATGTTTTTCATCCACAAAGTAATTAAAGTCCTTTAAAATCTTTTGATAATGTTGGCTTTCTTCTAGACGCTGGGTATATTTGAATAGTCTCATAAACACTTGTTTAAGTCCATGTTTATAAATGGGTCGAAGGTCATAGCCCGCTATTTCACGCGGATCTTCAAGTCCTTGTTCTTCATATTCTGAAACCTGTTCTTGAAATTTGTCATCATAGGCATCGTAGACTTCTTGAACCATATCATACCAGACAGAGTCTATTTCTGACTCACTTTCAGAGTCTGTTTCTGACTCACTTTCAGAGTCTGTTTCTGACTCACTTTCAGAACTCCTGTCATCGGCATCCTCACCACACTGCTCCATATGTTTGAGCAAAGCTTCTTCGCTGTTGTATAATGCACCACATTCTGCACAAGCATGTGCATTCTTTTCAGCCATGTTAACGCTTTCACTTTCCATAGAAGACTCATCGAAAGTTTCCGTGAAAGGTAGTTTTACAGGGTTCTCCATATCCGATTCTTCATCCACTTCTGACGTGTGAGCAACCTTTAAGTGTCTTTAAAGACTTTGTGGCCAGTTGTAAGATTTTGAACAAATGTTGCATTGATACATCCTTTCGGTTCAACCTACACTATTCAAATGATGAGAAAGTCTTTAAACATAGCTTTATATACAACAACTTGTTGAACAACAACATGTTGAACATGTTGAACAACTTGTTGAACAACAACATGTTGAACATGTTGAACAACAACATGTTGAACATGTTGAACATGTTGAACAACATGTTGAACATGTTGAACATGTTGAACAACAACATGTTGAACATGTTGAACAATTTGTTGAACAATACCACGACCTAATATCTTCCAAAAATTATTCGAACACGTGTTTTGAATGGGCTTGCCATTCGAACACGTCTTTTAAATGGGCTTGCCATTCGAACACGTCTTTTAAATGGGCTTGCCATTCGAACACGTCTTTTAAATGGGCTTGCCATTCGAACACGTCTTTTGAATGGGCGCAGTTTTCCTACATAACTATCCACATTTTCAATTCCCATTTTTCCAACAATCAACCAACTAACCAAGTGGTAGAATTGTTTGAAACGTGAAAAACTAAATTTGTTAAAGTTGGTCTAGAACCACCATTTCTGCACCACTATAACTTTAGAATATTTGAATAAGTACCATAATGTCATAGATTACATAAAGTCACATAATGTCACAGTCGCATGTTGTCACATAATGTCACAGAGTCATAAAAAACAAAAACAAAAAGTTTGTCCAAGTTTTTCCAAGCAGAACAAAAAGGTCTGCTTTTATACTACTTCGATGCAATCAAAATATGATGTGTAACTTGTTCAAACTTGTTAAAATTGCTGACTCAGCAGAATTTATCACTGGTTGAAATGTATGTTTCACTCATGCTTTTATGCTACTTACATGTAATCAAAATATGGTGTGTAACTTGTTCAAACTCGTTAAAATTGCTGACTCAGCAGAATTTATTGCTCATTTATACCACTTTGATGGTATATGATGTGTCACTTACCAAAACTCGTTCAAAATTGATGCACAGCAGAGGCATCTAGCGGTGAAGCTTGACGATGGTATTCATACGCCAAATGGTATTCATCCGCCAAATAACACAGAACCACTGTAAACTGAATCAAATGGTGAAATTTTCATTCAAATCGGTCAAGTATAACGAAAGTTATCTCACTTTTAAGTTAAAATGGCGGCATGTACTAAATATGCATACAGCCAGCTGTGCAAATAGCCCATGACTATGTCAAAAAAAAGATAGAAAACTGAATCAAACAGCGAAATTTCCAGGTAATTCGGTCAAGTATAACAAAAGTTATCCCAGTTTTAAGTTGAAATGGCTACATGCTATAAATATGTATACAGCCAGCTGCGCAACTAGCCCATGATTACTTTATAACAAAAGTTTACATAAAACTGAATCAAACAGTGAAATTTTGATACAAATCGGTCAACTATAACGAAAGTTATCTCATTTTTTCACTTTTTACAAAGTTAAAATGGCGGCATGTCACATTATGCATACAGCCATCGGTGTAAATAGCCTATAACCACTTAATGTTAAAACGTTACATAAAACTGAATCAAACAATGAAATTTTCATGTAAATCGACCAAGTATAACGGAAGTTATCTCAATTTTTCACTTTTTACAAAATTAAAATGGCGGCATGTTACAAAAATGCATACAGCCACCGGTGTAAATAGCCTGTCACTACTTTATAACAAAACTAGATATAAAACTGAATCAAACAGTGAAATTTTCATGTAAATCGACCAAGTATAACGGAAGTTATCTCAATTTTTCACTTTTTACAAAGTTAAAATGGCGGCATGTCTCAGCGCGGAAGTCACCGCTAAAGCCACCGCTAAAGTCACCGCTAAAGCCATCGTTAATGGCTTTTAATCACGCTAACAACTGCATAAATGATGGCATTTCGTTTACATAACCATTCATTTCGTCAAGATAAATGTGTGAAAAATGCTTTTAAACCCCCCCCTCACATAAGTTTCTTTTTGTTTGGGAAATGATTTTTGCCTCTTCTTTCGTGGTAGGGGGGGGGGGTCGTCGTCGACACGCTGATCGCTGTGCGCTGAGGGGGGGGGGGGTCGTCGTCGACACGCTGTGGGCTGAGCGCGCTGTGGGAGGGGGGGTGGTCTGACGTCGATCGGCTGCAGAGTATATAATACCCTCCGCGCCTCTCCAACTTTTACCATCATCATCATGGAGCTCTCTTTCCATTTGCATTGCGAGAAGCGTATTAAATCAGTTGATAAGTGTGAATTTGAACCACTGCGCCTGCGGGAAACAACATACAGAAAACACTTTGCACAGATGCTGCCTGACCCGAAGAATATTGAAGTGGTTAGCATACCCGTTACATTTAACCGCAGCATCACGATGGGAAAGCGGATTGAAAACATTGAGGATGGCAAATTCAACCACGCATACATCAGGACGTATATGCTGGGAGAACAGATACCAACTACCATCGAGGAGGAAGAATACCCGGAATGGGCAGAGTACTTCCTGAGACGCGATTTTGCGACCTGCCCCGGATGCAATGTGTTTATGTTATATGACAAGAGTATAGCTCTGGAGTGTGGACACACAGCTTGCCTCCATTGCTCTCTGATGGCAGCTTTTCTAGAAGCTATTGAAGGCCACTACACCATGAATTGCCTGACCTGTGGAATCAACTCTGACATTTTCCTGTTTGGCTCTCAACAGATGGTACAATGTGGCAGGGAGACTCGTGATATCATCAAGTACAAGTGAAATAAACACACGTAAAACAATGCGGAGTGTGGAAAAAAAACAATGGTGACTGAAAATCATTAGTATTTAACTTTAGTGGTTTAACTTTAGTGCTTTTTTAACGTTTAACTTTTAACTTTTAGTGTTTTAGTATTTTTTTTTAACGTTTAACTTTTAACTTTAGTGTTTTAGTGTTTTAGTGTTTTAATAGCATATTTCGAATGTATATATGAAAGCATATGAATATATGAATATGAAATAGTTGTAAATAAAATGATTTTTTTTTTAAACTTCAAAGAGCTCTTTTCTCTCGCTGCCACGCTGTAGTTTAACTACAGTAACTTTCGTAGTCCGTCCGCGTATAAAAGGGGAGGGGAGAACATCAGAACAGTTGATGGTAGCAGCAGCGAATGTGTGGGATATGCTTTAAAAAAAAAAAACTTTAAAAAAAAAAACCGTCTCCCCGCCTTTCTTTCAAGGCGCGGCAACGTTTCACCGGAAACACCTTTCTTTCACTCGCAATCCTTCCAACTGCATCAAATGACGTTTTCTTTCGTCATCCACTTTCGCTCCCTTTTCGCACACAAAAAGTGCAGTGGCTCTCTCATCCACTTTTCCGTTGCTATGCAGTGGCTCTCTCATCCACTTTTTGGTATCCATGCAGTGGCTCTCTCATCCACTTTTTGGTATCCATGCAGTGGCTCTCTCATCCACTTTTACGTATCCATGCAGTGGCTCTCTCATTATATAACTACTAAAGTGCAAGAAAAGAAAGCATAGAAAGGCCTTGAAATAAAAAAAATCGAAGATTAAATATAATTTTTCCTCCTCATCTTCGTCCTCACACAGCTCTAGTTCTAGTAGCTCAAGCAGTGACTTGTCTTCAGATTCAGACTCTGAACTTTCAGAACCCTTTAAGCAGCCTATAAAAGAGTATTCCATGTTAAATCCTCTTAAGGAGGAAGTCGAGTTTAATTGAGAAAAAAATTTGGAGTCGTTCCTTTCTAAACATTTTTCCAATTATTTGGACGACGAAACCATGGCTAAAGGTATGGATAATTGCCCATTGCGGAGTCATAACAGCATGTCTGTCCCAAAATTGGTGATTTTGATTGATGATTGATGATTGGCTTGATTTGTTTGAGGACGATAAGAGAAATGTGCCTATGATAAAGTTTGATAAGAATATGATGCGCATTCAGAGCGCGTTATTTCAAACAATGGCTCCCCTAACTCAAATTTGGCAAAGTTTTGACGACATTAAAAGGGGGGAAAATAGAGCCCGATTCTCTAAGTATCGAGTAGTTAATCAAATTAATTAACACAAAAAACTGTCATCTGTCTGGGACCGGTGAATGTCCGAATTAATTTTTTCAGACAAATGCCTTTAGATGCAAAAATCATTGGGAACATAAAGAAAGTCCAGAAGATATTGGTTCGAAATGCTGACAAATTAAATGGCATAGACCAATTATTAGGCCCGAAATTTCAAAAAGTGGTTGCAAAGACAGTTAAAAAGATAACGCACAATCGTCAGCTGAAAGAAGCTCTTTCAGTTTCTCAGAAAGTAACTTTCCGGCCATTTCGTAACGCGCCCTTGGCAAGCTCTGGTGCCGGAGGCAGAGGGAGGACGATCCATCAAATCAAGGGGATATACGCCCTTCCGCCGAGGCAGACCTTTCAATCCGAGGTTCCGTGGAAGGTATTCAGTGCACAAAATGTATGGAAAGACAATGTTTCTGTACCCAAACTCACACCCAGTTTTGCACAGTCAGAATTTGGACAAATCAGAATGAAGAATGAACCTAGCGTTTCCTTTCAAGGTAAAAAATATCCCAGTAGGAGAAAATTGCATTTTTTTCTGAAAAATTGGGAAAAATTAACGAGGGACACAAATATTCTACAAACAATGTCTGGATTGAAGATAGACTGGTTACAAAAACCGTTTCAAAAAGCCACTCCCTCTTTTCCAAAATTCAATCAAGAGGAAAGTCTGGAGATAGACAGGAAATAGGGAAACTCCTCCAGAAAGGAGCGATAGAGAGGGTGGATCCAATCCAAAATCAGTATCTTTCGCACTTGTTTCTAGCTCCTAAAAAGATGGGGGTGTGAGGCCGGTAATAAACCTGAAACACCTAAACAAAAACATTGCATACAGCCAATTCGAAGTGGAGAATATGGCCAAAAATAGTGAACATGATAAAACCGCAGGATTAAATTGTGAAACTGGGCCCAAAGGATGCTTATTTCAGTGTTCCGATTCACCAGCAGGAAAGGATATTTTACTCATAAAAATGAGCATTAAGAAATTAATTACTTCAGTTTTAATTTCGAAAATATCAGCTTGCAGACTACGAAGCCATCACTATGGGAGGCTAAAACTGGTGATGGGAATTGCATGTCCCATGCATACGAATTGGTTGCCATACCGTCTACAAGACAATGTGCCATACACCAGGTAGAAATAAAAGAAATAAATTCAATTTCTTCTTTTAATTTCAGCGAGGTTTCACCGCGTACTGCCCATTTACCATCAATTGACAATATTCAATGGGGTTACACCACGAAATGCCCAGTGTTAATACACATACAGTTCGATGGCCCGAGGCCACCATACTAATGCCCCCCTCTCTTTCGTAAAAGAAAGGGGAGAATGTGGAAACACAAAACAAGTCACTAGCACCGTTGCCAACCCGACACAGCATAATGTACCATGTGCAAAACCGCTCTGTCCAAAAACCAAGACCATGGTACAAAAGTCAGCATAGGGCCGGTGTGAGATCAACTATTGACCCCCATAGAAAAGTGACCCCCCGGTCAAAATTTGATTATCAAATACTGAAACCCGCTATCAAATAATGACCCCCCTCTTTTTCAATGTATAAATGAACTCTAAACTAAAATACAAGATACCATCTGGTTTATTGACGTTCCAAAAAAATCTGTGTACAGAAAAGACAAATAAAACTAAAAAATGTCCACAAGTTTAGACTGTATTCACTGGCTCAAAATGGGCTCAAATGTTCGATATGTACATGCATTCCTCGGTGTCGGGAAGTGGCGCGATCGGCTGTAGGTCGTTATCCTTGGCGTAAAGAAGCCAGTTGTATTTAGTTACAGAGTCTTCTCCCTGCCCGGAAGGCCCGTAAGTGTAGACTGGGGTGGCGAAGAAGCTCGCGAAGGGGAATATCTCAACTTCTATATCGTTGGCCGTACTGTGGATATTAAGCGTGTCAGCTACTGCAATAGCCTCCGGTCAAGTTCATCAGATCGTCGGGGGGGGGGGGGGTCAACATTTGATATCAAATTGTGACCGGGGTCAATATTTGATATGAGATATTGATCGAGGGCGGTGTTTGATATAAAATATTGACCGAGGACGACGATGATAGAAACCTTATTTCTGAAATTTTTAAAGAAAGATTTGTCTAATCATAAGAAGTGTTGTAATTTCTGCTGTCCAATGATATTCAGTCAACAAAAATGGCACGATTGCAATAAAAAATTGCAATTTCTATTATGCCTTAATATACCCTTTGCTTTTGTGTAAACGCAGAGATAACATGAAAGAACTCACGAACAACGAAAAATTGTAGTTTCCAATCATCTGGATTGATATAAGGGTTTCCTTGATAACAGAGGATACGGCATAAAAGGGTTTCCTAATTGCAACTGGGATATCATCACAGGGTCTGAAAATGCAATTCATAATTGACATAAAGTGCTCTGGACTGACTATAATTGCACATTAAAGACCTGGTCAAGTGGACGGCCTTTCTCGAAGAAAATACAGGTGCCGATGAAAAAGAATTTTGGAATTTAGGGTGGAGGTCAATATTAGATGGCGGGAGTCAATATTTGATAGGCAAATACTGAACCCCCGGTCAATATTTGATAAACAATTTTTGACCGGGGGGGGGTGACATTTCTGGGGGGTCAATATTTTATATTACACCGGCAAGGCAACAGTCATGTGATAGCCAAACCGCCAGACTACCGCTGCACATCGGAGCTGCTCCCCACGCCGCACTCTATTTAGCGGTCGTCTTTTTTTTGAAAGCCCTCTTCCCGCGAGAATGCTGGGGAGTCTTGCAAGAGGGAGAACCATTATGAATCATCGATCATCAGCAACAAATGGTCCAAGACTATGCAACTTAGTTAATGTATCCGTATTATACTCTTGCATATGTTGTTTAATAAACGTGTTTGGAGAGGCCCAACAGCCCTCTCGCAGTAAGTCAGACATTGAAACGCAATTAGCGACCCGTAACGAATGCGACAGATGTCTAACCTGATGAGCCTTAATCGATAAATGCTTCTGGATTACATCCTCCGGCTCCTTAATTATATCATCATAAGCTAACATATATATAATGATATAATTAGAAATAGACGCTTTCGATAAATCGACCGTTACACTCAGCATGAAAGATATAAACAGACGAAGTTTTAACGTGCTGCGATAAGTAGCCGACCGTTTCACTTACGCTCGTAAGAGTGAGACGGGACATAGCGACAAGGTATCGATGCCAGCACGTGGCCTAACCTCCGGCACCGCCGGTATCACAATCTGCCCAAACGTCTCCAAGCCCTTGGTAACAATATGTGTCTTAGTCAAAAGGCTTCAAAACCACTACCTGCCACGAACCATTGACCTGAGCAACGGAATTTTGCAAAGCATGTATCTCCCGCGGCGCTTACCCGACGCCAACGCGACTAGGAACACGCACTTGAGGGTAAGTAACTTGTCAGATATAACCGAGTTATGGAAGAGCGTCGACGCGAGATACTTCAAAACGAAAGACAAATCCCAAGATACCACTGTTCTATCCACAATAGGTCTCTCCACTTGAAAAGATCTAAGCAAATGTGACAATACCTCCGAAGATGACAAGTCATAACCCGATATCTTCTTCAAAATAAATGTAAAAGCCGAAACCGAAACCGATCTAACCGAAACCCTTCTGATTTCGAACAGACACAAAAGAAGTCAGCCACTGCCACAGCTGTGGCAGCAACGGGATCAACTCCCCTATCCACACAACATGCCTCAAACAAACGCAAATCCGACCAGTATACCTTGTCAGAGGAATCCTTGTGAACCCTTTCCATTCTCTGAATCACACGATGGGAAAACCCTTTTTATTTCAAGAAGGAAAATTTATGCGCTAGAGTTGGAGTCGAAACAACTGTCACACTCCAGGGGAACGTGAGGAGTCATGACACACGGTAACCGCATCAACAAAGGAAACCAAGACAGTTCTGGAAGATCGGGAGCCAACAATAGTAGACGCCGAGGCTTCTCGTGCCAAACCTTCACAAGAACTTTCATAGCGACGACAGAGGAAAGGCAAAGAGCACCTGCGCTGGCCAATGACACAACAACGCATCGATCGCTATTGTTGCCACATCAGTGCACGGAGACATGTACGCCGGAAGCCGATGATTGAAACGATCGGCAAATAGATCGATCTAAGGTGGCACCCACAGTGATCATGCTACAATCCAACGGAACTTGTACTCCTTCAAAGCCCACTCTGTGTGAACAATCTGACCCGCTCTGGACGCTAAATCGACAAGGACACTGAGGCTGCCGGCGATGTGAGACGGTTGAATGACAAAATGGAAATCCCGAGCAAGCAGTAAAACCTCTTTGGTGAGACGAGACAACATGGGTGAAGGAGTGCAGCCCTGCCTGGACAAATACGCCACAACGGTCTGATTGTCTACGAGAAACTGAACCACATGACCGCACAGAAAAGTTCGAAGAGTCTGATAAGCTACCAAGACTGCTTTCATCTCCAAAACGTTGATGTGCAACCGTTGTTCTGTTCTTGACCAAGAACCCTTCAACACCCCACCTTGGAAGACCACACCCCACCCGGTGCAAGACGCATCCGTCTGTACCTGCCTCGATGCAGCTGATCGAAAAAGCGACACACCTATCAAAAGATTGGGTTTACAATCCAGATCCCTGCGCGCCACCAACGACAACGTTACGCGATGCCCCGGCACGCTGCCGTGACGCAGAGCCTTGGAAACTACATGCTGTAACTCGCGAAAATGACATCTGCCCAGCTCTACCGTCTTCTCCGTTGCCACCAACAAACCTAGAAGGAACTCCAGCTATGCTACCCGAGGCCTGGACGTAGAAACAACCCTGGCAATGAGAGGCATAACTGACCAGCAACCCCAGAGCACCGCAGCGACTCAACAAAAACTGCACTTGTGTTAGAAGCAACTGCCTGTCCGCATAAACTAACAACCAATCGAGATATTGGAACAACAGAAATCCTTCTTTGCGACTCCACCTTTGGACTATCACAATAACCTGAGTAAAGACTACGGAGCCGTGGATAGGCCGAACGGTAGGGCAAGAAACCAATAGTTTTGCTCCGCCACCGTAAACGCGAGAAAAGGACGAGCCAACTGGTGCATGGGAATGTGTAGATATGCGTCTGACAGATCCACCGACACCGCCCACATGCCTTGTGCCAGAGTGGCCTTGATCAATTGCGTAGTATCCATCGTAAACGACGTGAGATGTGGGAATTGATTGAGCTGCGACAAGTCTATGACAAGCCGCGAACCCCCTGATGTACGCTGTCACTAAAGGATTGGGGAGCCTGGCAAGCGGTGGCAAAATTTGGCACCCCGACGTATTCCTTGCAAACGGCAGAGGGCAACCCCGGCGTAACCACAGAACCACATTTTTGGGAGCTCCCAAAGCCTGCCAGGCTATCCAAAAATTCTATAACCTTCCGCCTACGGGCACATCTACTATCAATTCATGACATGGATCAACCGATTTTTCGCAAAAACCGAAAGTATCGGGCAGAGATTGTCGTACGATCCGTGCCGGATACTTTAATTGGTTGCTACCTCTGCTTAAGAGTGGCAGCTTGCTTTTTAGAGTCAAGTTTGTTTTTCTTCGGCTGAGGCGTCGACACTGGCGCGGAACTGGACCTCTTCCGTGGCTGTAGGTAAAGAAGCCGTATGACGTTGTTTCGTCTGAACTGTTTGTAGTGTGAGTGCTTTGCGCAACAGGGCATCTTGCGAACGCACGCACGCCGCCTCAATAATAGACTTGAGTATCTGAAGTGGAAACAAGTCCGACTGAAGGGAGCAAAACGCAACTTCCTGGCTCTTCTACTCCAATGTTCGAGTGTGGCATCACTTGATCCCTGCGCAAAATAACCAAGGATGACAGTAAATAAGCATTTAACTTTAATAAGTCCGACGATACTGCCACTACTGAGTCAAACACATGACCAAACAGTACATTGGTGCCCGGGTCGACAAACTTTCGGAGAGCTTGAAACTCTGTGTCCTGAAAAGACAAGGTGCGCATTGACTTCCTGACCGTCTCCTCCAAATGTCGACAGTCACGCTCTGTTAGCGGTACACCTGAATCGGACGTAACTCGGGCAGAGCGCCATCACTAGACTGAGAAACTGCCGTCTTCACATGTAACACCTTCGATGGTAACAAACGCGACCAAGGACGTGGGCGATCCTGCTGCATTGACTGTAGTTCTTCCTTGCGTGCCTGTAGAACACTAGTGACGCAGGGAGCTGTGGACAACGCCATAAAATCCTCCCGCTGCTGGGGCTGCGCTTTAACTGCAAAAAGAGGGCTGGCCGACTGACCTGTTGCTACAGAGTCACTAGCGACGCTGCGGAATTGTCAGCAATGACTCTAAGAATATCTCTGAAGGGGAAATCTTTTGCCAAAAAATCTTCCTCCCACTCCTCCGGTGTAAATTCCATCCTAGGCGGCGTAGGAGTACGTACTGGCCTGAAAGACCTGAAGTCCTCAAACGGCGAGTGCTGACACGCTATGGGTTGCACATTATGCGGTACTGTAGCTTGTGACAGAGAAATAGGCTGTGGCCGTGTTGTAGGAACCGTGAGTGATGCCGTCACAGGATCGACCGGGGGACTCAGTCTCTGTGCTTGCAAAACATCCTGAGTATCCGTATCCAACGCCATCGTCGACGGTAAATTGAGGAGAGAGAGGCCTTGAAGCGATCCCGATGATGTATCACTCTTGGAGCGCCTGCGACCCCTGTTCCGTACCTTGCATACTCTTGGTGGTGGAGAATAAATGCAAACAGAGAATCGTCCAAATGTACGCACTGATCACAACGGTTTTCAAATGTATACGGTTGAAGTCCCCAGCGACGAATGCAGGCCCAGCAACGTGAATGTGGATCACCAGGACGCTTGATGTGAGCACACAATTTCGCCATCTGCACCGACTCTACAAACAGAGAACAGCAGCATGTAAGAACTGGTGCAAGAAAATGTGCAAAAAAAAAGGATATATTAATGAAAAAGAGAACCAAGGAATCTTATGATCATTAAACTGTTTTGTTTTCTTCTTTTTTAAGAAGAATGTCCTGCACCGACTCTACAAATGTCCTAGAGTCCGAAACAATCCAACCCGTGAGTACAATGAGTCGCTGGCATTCCGAAATGATGATATTCCGATACCGTGGCATTCCCGAGTCGGTGGCACTCCAAGTCGATGGCATTCCAAGTTGAAACTATTCCAAGTCGGTAGCACTCCAAGTCGGTGGCATTCCGATTCGGAGCTATTCCGAGTCGATGGCACTCCAAATCGGAGTCACTCCAAGTCGGAGACACTGTGAGTCGGTGGCACTCCGATGTGGAAACATTCCGAGTCGGAACCACTGAGCCACTCTAAGTCGGAAACACAATAACACGACTCGCACGCTCAGTAAGTCGGAGTCAAACCGACTAGTGAAACTAACCGGTGGCAACACCACTCGCATACACGGCGTGTCGATGGTACTCCAACCTGGGAGTGCCTAACACGGAGTTACTACGCATATAGGGAACACGGGCCCACGCCACACACCCGTAAGGATACAACTGTGGAACTGTTCCAACAGCCGGAGTTGTTCCAACAGACGTGGTGTCGGAATGTCGTACCTGATAAAGGTACGACGCCGCTGTAGCTAACACATGATCGATTCCATACCGAGACAAATGTGTCTAGCAAACGGCTACACTACTCTGAAATGTGATAAACACCGTTCTGAAGCAGAAAACTACTGTAAGAGGAAAGTGTAAGCAACTCCCCTAAGAAAGTCTCGAGGCAAAAGAAGACAAAACTTCCTGGAGCCATGAAAACTGCGTGCCCAGCTCTTCCATAATTCCCTGGTGCTGGCAGAAGGAAAGAAGGACGGTGGAAAGTGGAAACTTTCCCGTTTGCAGTAAGGATAAACCTCGAAATGGACAACCGAGAAAATCGCCCGGAAGCCATACCACTGTCTATTACGCATAACCCACACTACGTTCTGATGGCCGGAAAGCATTTACCCAACAATCCAGAACTCAACGTGTAGGAATGAGCAAAGTCAGCAAACACAGAAAAACGTACACAAAGCAAGACAAAACTTACAGTATAGGCAGTAAATATATCCAAAATAAATAATATCCACAACAATATGCATTTACCTTGAGTTTGATCCGTCATGTTTTCAAATTAACTGAAGAAAAAACTCCTGTTACTCGGATCGCGATAAGTTGGGAATGGCTTGATCACATGATAGGAACTGTAGCGTGCGCTGATTGGTCGGTTGGCTGACAGGCATAGTAGACATAGCAACAGGGCACCTGTTTTGGGTACCCATGTGGTGCTATGTGCTCCAAAGAATTTTTATGGATCGCGATAACCAATGTTAAATACATTGGGAAACCCAATGTGATGGCTTCGTAGTCTACAAGCTGATATTTTCAAAATAAAATCACTCCTGAGGAAAATGGGGATCAGATCACTAACTTATTTGGACGATCTAATTCTGTTAAATTAAATCCAATTATTAGAGACCAGATGGATGCACAATTCTGAAGCCGAGTCTCGAAGTCCAAATAACAACGGATGCATGCGACCATTGATGGGGGGCACTGACCCAAAATTGGAAGAAAGCGGGAAATGGAATGGTGTAGAACAGAATTGGCACGTAAATGCCAAAGAATTGAGAGAGAGAGAGAGCACAATGGCGGTGAAAGCGTCTGCAAAGAACTGACAGACATTCACATTATCCTTTTTATGGACATGCGACTGCGGTTGCCCAAGTAAACAAAAAGTCTAGCACGGCCTCTCGTCTATTGTTAAAGATAACTTCCGAACTATGAGAGTTTTGTGCAAAGAAACAAATTTTGGTATCAGAAGTTTACATTTCGGGCAAGATAAGCAATCTTGCAGATACTCTTTCTCGAAATTGGACCGAGTCCAGATATTTTAGACTGAATCCCTCAGTTTTCAATCTGATAGAACTCAAATTAGGTCATACAGAAATAGATCTGTTTGCGGACTCAAAAAGAGAAATTTGTGAGCTGAAAGCCAGATCCATACGCGATAATAACAGATGCGTTCCAGATCAGCTGGAAAGAAATAAAAGGTTCTGTCACATAAGCAGGACGTTAAGAAAAATTCAAGTAGAAAAAACAAATATTTTATTGATCACACCTACGTGGTCAACCCAAGCTTGGTATCTAACGTTGCTGCAAATTGTAGTGGATTATCCGCTCCTATTAACACATCAGAAAGGATTATTAACAAATCCGGAAGGGGAGGATCATCGTCTCATGGTGAAAAATTCTTGGACTTTGGCGGCTTGGAAAGTTGTCCAAAATAGAGCACGTAAACAAAGAATTATTGAGAACGCTGTGCAGTTGCTCCAAAATAAATGGCGAAAAGGTACAAAGGTATCTTACAGATACGCCTGGTGCAAATGGAATAGCTGGGCTCGCCAGCCAGAAATTAGTCCCTTTCAAGCCTCTAAAGCTGATATTGTGAATTTTCTGTCAGACATGACATGTGAGTACTCTACCATTAATGGTTTTAGATCAGGCATATCAGCTATTCACCCTCATATTGAGAAAATGCTGTTAAGAGAAGTTGGTTTTAACACACCGAAAAGTGGTAGTAGTTTTGAGATTTCGTTTTATTTCTTTTTCACCAGACCGGTTTCGGGATTTAGTTCCCTTCGTCAGTATCCACACTGTCTCTTCAACCCTATAAACGGTACCGCTGATACCACTTATAAAAAATTTTTCAAGTCTAGTTTCAAGTGCAAAGGTGAAAACCTACTGTTCTCATATTGAGAAGTTAGCTGTGGCTTACATGAACAGGTAAGTGCAGGTATGGCGGGATATTTAATGCAAATCTCCCTACATCAAAGTATCAAACGTTTTGGGATGTAGGTGCAGTATTAAATTACATAAAATAATTGGGGGAAGATTAATTTCTTGATGCCAGGGATTTAATATGGAAGTTAGCAGTTTTGTTGGCATTAGTCACGGCTAGTAGATCGTCAGATCTCACACTATTTGAGACCACTTTCATGACGGATATGGGTGATAAAGTGGTGTTTCAGGTAAAGGGTTTAGATAAAACAAGAAAAGTTGACCAAAAAAACCCCCGGACAGTCACAATTTTTGGCTTACCGGAAGACCAAAATGAAACCCTACAAGTTGATTACGTTTGTACATAGAGAGAACGAGTCAGTTGAGGCCGCCTACAGGTAACCAGTTATTAATCTGTACGGTTAGACCTTATTTACCAGTCAAATCAAGCAGGTATAGACATTTCAGTTTGGTCGCCACACTCTACAAGAGGGACTGCCACGTCGAAAGCTCGATTCAGCAAATTCAGCAAATTGGAAATCGGCCGGTACTTTCCTTAAATATTGCAAGAAACCACTCGAGGTTGGCAAGATAGAATTCCAGACACAGATTCTGAACTCATGTAAGTAGGTTTGAACAAGTATTATTAGGCCTTGCGATGCTTATGACATAAAATTGAGAATTTTATAAGGTCCCGCAGGGCCTACAATGAAATTATGACTTTATAAATAACCAGAGCAAGGTCTAATAAGTTCCCATTTGTGTTGGCACCCACCCAGTTTATTGCTGTTTTATTTTGTTTTGCTACGCTCTCCTGAGCGCTGTTTTTATATGGTTATATTACGCGTGGACGTTATTTGTTACTAACCAAAAAGGGGGTTGCGTGTCGATGCAGGAGTATGATATTGCATCGTTACACAGTGTTGATCGGTGACAAAGTTATAGAAGTGATTCGTTAATGCACGAGTGTTTTTACAAAGCAGTGATAAAAAACTTGGAGCAATTAATTATGATAAATATGTACTTATATCTAAGCATCAGTCATTGGTGCTCTAAATATAGTTTTATGATTTTCAGAGGAAGAGCATCTAGACCACAGTGACACTTTGAGTAGTGAAGAGGAAGAATAACACAACTCTTCGACAGATGAGAAGTTTTTCTGATTAAGAATATTTCGGAACTGTGATTGAACAGTTTTCTCGTTCGGTATAAGTTTAGGTATAAAGTGTTTTGAATTTTAAAAAAATCTTTCATTCTTTCTTATTTTCGCTAAATTTCAGAGAATGACTGAGTTTTAACTCTGAACTGGCTATTTGCAGCACAACGGTGAAGAGAAAGCATTATTAGACCTAGCCCTGGTTATTTATAAAATCATAATTTCATTGCGGACCCCTGCTGGCCCTTGTGAAATTCTCAAATTTTTCGATACGTTGTACGAGCAATGAAAGATTTGCTGCCAATCGAATAAAAAAAAACGAGATGGAAATTTTATTCTAAACAGATAAAATTAATGTGTTCTGTTTGCCTTTATTGTATTTAAAATGCGCTGACATTTTGGAAATACTGTAATATTATACAAATACTGTATTATCGCCCACATCACAAATAAACCCTCCTAGTACGACCTTGCTTTTTAAAATTGAGAGTTTATCAACTTTTTAAATATGGACAACTATATAACTATATAAAAGGCGTCTTTGTTAACTGGGTTCATAATATGCCATTTAATAAAGCTGATACTTGGAAAATGTTGTCTAATTTAAGCATTCTTCTGGTAAGGTGGAACATCCGAAGACATTGCGCCAGCGCGCGGCGCAATCTAATCATCTAAGCGATTTCTAATAGGAGAGTTGAAGCTCTCAACTGGCTCTGATGCAACTAAGACATAATTGATGAGGTCCGGCGATATGCTGTTCCAGTGTCTTATTGCCTTGGATATGAAACTGAACTTGCATGTATCCATACGCTATGATAATACCTTGAAAAACATCTGATGGTCCGGTCTGGATAGACGAGCAGGCTGGAGCTCTTACAGAGGTATATGGGCTCTTTGGTGCAATCTTTAAACATCAGAATCAGGCGGTTCTGTCGATAGAATAGAAATGTTAGGTCAAGCTGCTTCAAAATGGAGGTCATAGATCCGGGGTCATAAGTGTAGTAATCTGGCTCAGCGTTACTGTACGTTCTCTAGCTTGTTCTGTAGGTAAAGCTGGTGAGGATGCCAAACGGTACTAGCATACTCTAAGACGGGTCTGACCAGGCATTTGCACATCTGGAGATGAACTTCAGGCGAACACTGGTTGAGATCCTCTTAAGTAATCCCAGAGTTCGGTATACCTTACTATATATATTTGAGATGTGCTTACCAAATTTTAGATTATAGGTTATTGTAACACCGAGGTATTTAAATGAATGAACAAAATCCAAAATTGTGTTTTCTAAGGGGTATCTGAATACTTATTTTTGTGTTTTCTTCATATTTGAAACATTGCATTTGGATGACTGAAAGCGCATTCCCCACCGGCGTGCCCACTTTACTAATATTTCGATATCCTTCTGAAGATAGATACAGTCACTAACGTTGTTAATGGTACGGTAACGCACGCTGAATATCGACTAGCATGCTGTACTTATCAAAATGCTGCATGAGATTCGATGTGACTATATGCTCTAAAACTTTACAACACATACATATAAGCGAAATGGGTCGATAATAAATGGCGATGGAGCTGTCTTCTTTCTTGCAGAGAGGTGATATCTTAGCTTTCTTCCAGTGCCCTGGGATGATACTAACATCAAGTGACTGTTGAAAAAGGTGACATAACATATTCGACAGGTCAGTTGCTAATAGGGAGCTCTTTATTAGTTTCTTTTTTTAAATGTAGAGGGCGCTGGTGAGCATTAGGTCCAACAAAGCTCCTTCCGGATCTGAGACTACAGTGAATACCTTAGTAAACAACAATTTTATCGAGTGTTTTAAACAGGATTTCGTAACCATTTTAATTGTTATTGCAATGGATTATGGACATTGGGCATTAAAGCAACTGAAAGAAGAATGTAGGAAAAGAAATGCACACATAACTGGAAAAAAGCGGAATTAGTAGAGAGGTACGAAGCGCTTTACTTCATTTAGTCTGTTTTATGAATATAAAAATTTTAATACCTACCGTTAATATCAAGTCCTATAATTTTTTAGTCGAGCTGTTTAAAAAAATATATTCTTTAGCAATATTTATAAAGGAAAGTAAAATATGAGATCATTTTTGCATTTATTCTAAGCATCGCGTTTACAACGTGCTGCCTGCGGTGCACTGAGAGTGTGTTGATATGGACCATGGGCTGTAAAAACTTATCCATCTTTCAACGCATTCGAGGCTTGAGTAATGCCACAGAAACCAGGATTTTACAAGCCAAAGCGCTCCCACCGAAGAGTCTTCTATGCACACTCCATAAGCCACATCTTACAAAGATATCAACAGTACTTCACAGGCTAGTAAACAAAACTAATTTCATGAGCGTAGAATTAGGGGGAAATGGGCACTTTGTTTGTATTTTACATGACAGCCCCGTATTAGATCAAATCAGAAATTGGACCACTTCAGGCAAGTCCAAATTGTAGTCTCATTTCCTAGAAAGAGCACACATATAGTATTTTGGCTTATATGTACTTCACTTATAACGGATAATGCTGTATTTTTTACATTCCCCCAGTGACCGATCGTGCATTGCAGTGCTTCTTAGAGGGGATGGACAAATAGTTGGATGTAAAACCTAAAATTATGTATAAGGAAAAGTTTTTATTGACAGTTCGCTCGTCCGTGTCCAGCAGGAACGTTTTTTTAAAAGGTCGCTGTGCTGCAGAAATGAGGAAAAACGTGTCATATAACAGGTTGGGCCCTGATGCACATTGTAAACACGTTTGTGCACTGTTCATGGACTTATTGACTTCACAAAACTCAAAATCAATTATTTCGCAGGAAACATGCACCAATCACCAGGCAAAAAGTTTAAAGGGACTCCGTTGAAAGCAGAATCTCTTCTTTTAAGAAAAAGCACTGGTGCACCTTCTTTGTGTTCAATGACAGAGTATGATCCCAGACTACTACAATACCGTAACAATCCCGAATTCAATGCTTTTTCAGAAATACATGTGTAAATCTTTTCACCACATGCCAATTCTTCAGCCTTTTCCACCTGCAAACACATACGGAGTTTTTAAAGACAACGACTATCTCGAATACACTCCTGGGGATAACTTTCTTAAAGAGATTGACGTTTTTTAATGTGAATGTACCTTTGAAAATTGAAGAAGTAGCTCGTGGTCAAAGTAAATACTCAGAATGGTTTAAGCAGACAAGTATTCGGCTACAAAGCTCGAAATTTGGTGGAATCTGCAAAGCAACATCGCGTACAGATTTCAAAGAACTGGCACGTTCGCTACTTACTGTCAACAAAATTCACACCAGGTCAACAGAACATGTCAGAAAATATGAAAGTATCGCAATACACAAGTACAAACAGGACATTAAATGTGGTATTTTTGTTTACTCTTTGAAATCGTGCATTGCCAGTTCCCCCGACGGTATTATTGACAACAATCGCGTGTTAGAAGTCAAATGCCCCTTTACAGCTAAAGATAGCAAAATAAGTACAAACACCGTTTTGTTTCTGGAAATTAAAATGACCAGTTGAAATCACAACTATTACTACCAAGTACAGGGTCAAATGATGTGCGCTAACAAAAAATGAATGCAATTTTGTAGTCTTTACGCTGCAAGACCTGAAAGTGATGACGATTGTGCGGGACAACCAGTTTATCGAAGACAAGGTTGCCAAACTTGAAACTTTTTACAAGGATTATTTTAGCGACGCACTACTTGAAAAAAATGTTGTATAAGGATTATGCGTCATACAATTTTGAGTGGTAAAATGTTAACCAACATAACGACCCCACTGGCCCCAGCAGCCAAAACACTTTTTGCGAAGGTCTTACTTTTCGACTTTAACTGTGTTTTTTTTCGATGCTTTAGGGGTTAGAGGAACCAAAAATAACAAAATCAGAAAATGCACAATTTTTGACACTTTTGTCAAATTCACATCTGAGGTAAATCTGAGGTAAAATTTTTTTGCTTTGGGTCTCTCTGACCCTACAATATCTAAAACACAAGTATGTAGAAAATTTGTGATCCCAATTCAGTGTTAATTGGTTAGTTGGTCATTTTTTTATAGTCAAAAATTTAACGGGGTTTCATTTGTGTCTTTGATGTGTAAATAATCTCCATTACTAATTAAGCATTCGGTGGTACTATGCACTTCCTGAAGTTACACAGTGTGTAGCACATAAACACAATATCTGACGCTGATGCTGTTTCTGAGATATTTAAAGGTTTTGTCAATATTTTGACTTTAACAAGGTGGGGTGAATCTCTTCTAGGTTTTGTCTGTTTTGTTGTTTGATAACAGTTTCTGTACACTGCTTGTAACAGTAATGTTGTCCATTTTCGTGTATTTCGATTTCGCATATTGTATGGAGATGAATTTTTATATGTAAAAACACTTGAAAATTCACTATTTGAACACCGAGCTAATCTGATTCCGCTTCCGATCCGTCGAGATTTTTTAAGGTTAGGAATGCTTCCTTTATCCTGTTTTTTACTGTTTATGCATCGCCAAAATGGTTTGGGATGCTGTCACTTATGTTTTCTTGCATATAATCAACATAATAATCGGGAACAAATATCGGTTTTTGTTTTGATTTGGGCTCTTATGTTGTTCCATTTTCGCTTAAATTATTCCATACACTTTTAAATTTCTTCGCTTTTGTGTGTGTTTAATTGGGTTTTCGAACTAACCCACATACGTGTTGGGTTATCCAAGGTGGTTGTTTTTTGTGTTCAAGCGGTTTTAAACGGTACGCGTGACTCAATCATTTCCAGGAGGTGTGATTTAATCATGTCCCAGTTTTGTTAATAAAGCGTTTATTTTGAAGGCCGTTGAAGTATCGTTCTTTAGTAAATTGTACAGTTTATGATTTCAATGACTTGAAGTCACCTTTGTGATATAAATGAATTTTGCGGTTTTGTTATTTACAACACAATGGGCAGAAATCTAATGAAGCATATACCACATCGTGGTCACTAAATTTGTCCGTTGACGAGGTTCCCTTAGTGATCAGCTCTTGAAAAATTACCAAGCTTTGTGATTCGCCAAAAATTGGTCAAATTGGTAACCGTGAGTTTTTCTGCAAAACACGGTGGCTTCATATTTATTCTAAATTTTAGTATAATGCTCTTGAGGGGATCTTTGCTTCAATTTTTTTGTGTACACCCAAAAAGTGACTCATGCGCTCGTTTGAAAGTAGTTTTACCAAAACCGTTCATCTCTAACTAATTTCAGTCAGACTATTGTAAATTTTTAGGCGTATTTTTGGTTCCATGAGAGGTCAGACAAATGTCTGCCTTTAAAAATTTTCACTACCAGTTTTCAAAATGCTACTCTCACTTTTCAGGGATCCAACAAGCCTTGTGTACTTGGTTCACTAGATTCCAGCTGGTCACACTGTCTCTATACCTAAACTATAGCTTGAGTAACATCTATAAAAGTTTTGTTCATCCGTAGCAGTTTTCTTCATACCACCTGTGAGGAAATTTTGGTAGTATCTGTTGACCAATTTACTGGTCATATACTTTAGTCTAATACTTATCATGCTGTGCTGCCACCAGAGAGTGCCAGTTTATTGCATAATGTAGGAACCCACAGTAGCAAACAACGACAAGTACTGACTAAAACATATATCTATAACCCTTTTCATTTTTTTCATATAACGCCCTTTTTCAAAACGAAAATGGCCAAAAAGAGTAATTTTCAAAGAAAAAATCACATGAAGTGTATATTCTTCTAAAATTTAGAAGAAATTCAAGCAAAACTGCAGGAGACACCGCATTATGGACAATGTGAATACATTTTGTTTGTAAGTCATATAACACCGAGGTTATAGGAATTCCCATGGTATTATCATGACTGGTCCGTTTTCTAAAAAAAAACTTGTACTATTGCGCCTCTCGGATGCCTACAAAAACTTAAAATTGCTCTCTGTGACACTTTTTCAATATTTTATGACCGTGTAAAGAAGTACTAGGTACTTACGTAATCCTGGCAAAAACGCGCAAGCCGTACTTAATGCGTCACTGATTATAAGATGCCCTCACCATTCTAGCTGCTGTCTAATATGCCTATTTAAACATGGCCCTGTACTTGCCTCTCTCGTTTTTTTATCCTATAATCTCACAAAGAAGATTAAATCCGCGTTTTGTTCGCATTTTGTGACCCTGATGAAAAGGGTCACTTGCCATTGTAGTTAAAATCATGCAATATCAAAAGGAAAGGGATTTCTTAAAATCGCCATTTAATGCGGACACTCACAAGCTGATTAAACTGATACACGAGGGCAGCGATAAGGAAATGGCACAGCAATATCCTATGCCTTAAATGGTAAACGGCTTGGAGAGATGGCTGGATTAACGTCACTCGGGATGTGGCTGGACTACAGTCACTACAAACTGAAGGTTATCAGCTTTGTTTGGACAATGATGTAATAATGTGGCATTTATAAAAAATGTAAACGATAAATTTCAATGATGCCTACACACCGAGACTAGACCTCACTTTTAGTACTGACTGTTAAGTGAAACAGAAACACTTCGAGTGTTAGCTTTTCAACTTGACACTAGAGCCGAAAAGTTACAGAAGACAAATTTTGAGGGTACAGTCCAAAGGCGAAGGACGCATGGATTACTCGAGGTCGGTCGTTTATAAACGACAATTGACGGTTAACCCTTTTCTAGTTATTGATGGTATTGACATAAAACTCCATTATCAGACGCAGAAAAAGGGGCTCGCAGAACCAATTTTATTAAAAAAGGGTGTAACTCTCATTCAGTATTTTGCTTTTCGAAATAAAAGGAGAATTATTTCACCGCACTCCACGTTTGGTAATCAAACGAGGAACAATCCCTTATTTGGCAGCACTTGGTATTAAAATGTTATCAGACGCAGAGAAAGGGGCTCGCAGAACCAATTTTATTAAAAAGGGGTAACTCTCATTCAGTACTTTGCTTTTTGAAATAAAAGAAGAATTATTTCACGGGCACTCCACGTTTAGTTATCAAACGCATACCATATCTTTAAAAAAAGTCAACCAATTTGCAATTGCCCCTCCTGGCCACCAGCCGTTGCGGAAGGAACTCCTCCGGATTGGCGACACCTGCAACACGACATCAACGAATATTTAGTAATGCGAAAGCACCTTGGGATTGTAATTGTTGTGTACTCCGATAAATGCACATAGCTTAAGCTATGTAATGCGGAAATCTCTTAGGATTTGTCAAGATAAAACGTGTAACTCAACCGACCATATATATAGCGAAGTTACGGTCTCTCACGGTCTCTGTTTTCAACGAGCCACTGGGTAATCAGACTTGATGTTCATTGGAACAGAAGTAAGTACCAAGTACAAAAAGGATAAAATTAGCCTATACGCCGGAACCCCGGAAAAAGACCACCCCGCAATTAAGATCACCCAGCAATTAAGACTGCTTTTCGCCAGAACCGAACCTTTCATATTTGTTTCCAGAGCAGAGAAACCCCGCAATTAAGACCACCCCGCTTACGCCCAGTGATAACGTGCACGTTTTTCTTTCAATACATTATCTCAACTGTGTCCACAACACGAACTCCCTCCCAATTAGGAGGATTAGTCAGACAAAAGATATCAATGGCAATAGTGTTATGCAAGTAATAGAAGCATTTTTCTTTGATAACGTGTATGATGTGTAATGAAAGTCTGTTATCTGTGGATTTATATTTACTCTTTGAGTTCTACTACGATTTTTAATTGGCCTCTTCATTGGTATATAAGCCGGTTTTTTCTGCTTTCATTAAATGTTTTTAATGATTACTTTGCAAATATGGATCCAAAAACTCGAAAAGAACTCTCGCTTTAGGATAAAGTTCAAATAATAAACGCAAGTAAGGGTCAAAGTCAAAGAAATTTAGCTGAACAATTCGTTGTTAACAAATCTCAAGTTCATTCAGTTCTAAAGCGAAAAGCAGAATATTTAACGGCATTTGAAGAAACCGCACAACCGGAAAAGAAACGTGTCTCTTATGAACGCGATCACGAAGATATTGATACTGCTGTTTGGGAATGGTTTAAAGTTGCTCGCAGCAACAATATTTCACTATCTGGCCTTTGATTCAGGAAAAGGCTTTTTAATGGATACATATCCAATTTCCAAACGAGTGATTTCGTTGAGTGAGGCACTGGGTCACGTTGAACAGCTAAAGTTATTGTGATTGAATAAAGATTTTGGCTTCTTGTCAGAAATTGTCAGTATCGACATGGAGTTGCAAACCGCAGCTGTAAAATCCAAGTGTTCTACCAAGCAGCCTAAATTTGACAATTTTTGTGCATGAAAGCAGATTAAAAGAATGATTTTCATGTAATTAACAAGTTTCAAATGGCAGATTATACTGAAGGATGATCGGCTTAAGCGCATGATTAGAGACCGAAGAGTTGAGTATGATTTAGCTAATTGTAATTTCGTATTTTACTAATTGATTTAAGTATAAATTTTAGTAATGTAAAAGACGGTTAAAATCCAGTAATTTCTGAATATAAATAAAAGAGATCAAAACCGTGTTTCTTTCCTGTTACTACTGGTCATACGGATCACACTATGGTGTACTTCATCATGTGCCCATACAGGTCAATTTTACTCGGAACCCCGCAATTAAGACCACCCCGAATTAAGACCACTTACGGCCAGTCCCGCATCGGGTCTTAATTCCGGGGTCCTGGTGTAGAAATCAAAAAAGATAATAAAGCACGACGTTTTTGGTTTGGTTAAATTTCAGCACATGGCTAGAGAAACTGAGCTTTTGTCATGTATTTGGACTTAACAAAAAAGTAGGGTAGGAAGGTACCAGCCCCTTTGTTATCCGTTTTCAACCAGGGTAATGTATTTCTTCTCGCTAGACACTCAATTTCTGCTTCTTTTTTCCAGTATGCTTATTGGACTAGATTTTCCGTGAGATGGGGTTCCTTTTGCTTGCATCTCGCCACCTGCACCTTTGGCATGAGGCTCAACACAGATGCCAAGTATTTACTTTGATGTTGAAGAGCATATTTTTTCAACGATTTCAGCAATAAGAAAGCGACTGCTGCTTCAAGCCTAGGTAACAACCACACAAGTATATACAATCTCGTCCAGATTAAATTTCTGGTTCTTCAATCGAGAAATTCCAAGCAATGTGCCGTACGAGGAAGTCTAAAGCAATTTCGGGAAGATAAGAAGGTTGTTTGGTCTCCTAGAATAGTCGTTCGTTGGTTGCAATGGAGATATCCCCCGTCCTTTGCAAGAGATGATAAAGGTCGCAAGTTCTTTCTTACAATGTCCAAGCTTGCCGATCCATCTCTGGTCACTTCGTACGAGCACTAGTTTTGCAAACAAGTAGCGATGGTACAGTAACTCAAGAACTGCTGACAAGAAGCTATACAATGGTTTCTAAAAGTTGTCTCTTCTGGCATGACCTCACCATTTTTCAAACTAAAAGTCTGTATGAGTCTTTCTCTATTAGCAGCAGACGCGTCTGTCATATCCATTTTACCAGGTGCATCTTTTTACACCAGTCGCATGCTGTGTTGGGGGTTGATGACTCTTCTGTGCTATGGTCAACAATTTGATCATGCTAATATAGCCATGGGTGTTGTTACCGTGTCAACCGGCATTGAGAAAACTTCGACACTGCCTCATTATCAATTCGAAAGTCTCCAATATTGCTTCCATCGCTATGATGTATTCGAAATCGTATGCACTGGTGTGTATTCTGCAAATCAATGTAGTCATCGGTCGAAGTAGGAATATAGAACTGCACGGGACTATTGCCGCTGAGAGCTGTAATCAATTGATATTCTACATGTCTTCTCCTCTGTGGTCTGTGTGGGTAAGACCTGCAACCCTCCAGTTTAGAAGTGGTGCATTTACACGAATGATAGTCAGTTAAAGTCATCTTTAGATGTTGATCCTTTGCGTGTGTGTTTCCTACTGTGTCGTTTTTGGTTGCGAGTGCCCTGAACTGCAGCTGACATCATCGATTCTTTAAGCGCATCTTTTAGAATTCTCTTAGCAGCCTCCTGTGCATATGGAACAGCCGAGTGAATGCCTTTATTGAGCAGTAGAATCGCTTTTCTGGTTTCTAGTTTCCAGTTTACCGAGAAACGATGATAAAAGTACAATGCTGCGTTCGTGAACCTTAAAATCCTGGCAAAGGATATCCTTGATTCTAGTAAATAGTTCAAATTCCAGTTGAAACCGGGTCGGATTCGTGAATATAAGGCTTCTGCTCAATGAATTGTAAAGTGAATATTGAGTCCAGTACTGTTCTCAACCGAGTCATAAAACTGTTCGTGTAGCTATAAATGCATTGTTGAAATCATCTACATATCTTCTACAGACGTGAAATGACCAAAATCTAATTTGACTTCAATCTGGAATCCTTTGTAGTCATACCGAAAGGTATTGCAGTGTGATCGAGTGTATATCACTCATGTGGGTATTGTATTTCCACCAAAGCAACTTCGTAATCATGCTAGAGGTACATTGTATGCACCAGTTTAACTTGATAGGCCGAAGCTGTGTTGTGAAAGCTAGTCTTACAGGCATTGCTAGGTAATGTAATCGAGAAAAACGACGATGTTGACTCCATGACGTCTAATCTGAAACTGTTTGGTTTTCTGTGACTTCTTTTTAAAACTCAATAGCAAATACCCCGATACAGCATGCCTTGGTGCAACGAATCGCCAAAAGAAACACTTGAGACGGTTCAATAATTTTAGAAGCTTAGTTAATAATAGAAGCGCTAAGGTAGTAATACTTTGTATAAACCCTTCGTGTTGTTGAGCATTTTTCTGTTAATTTTTTCTTAGTCAATCTTTGTTGGCTAACTTTCTCGTTGTGTCTCTTCAGTTTCTGAAATTGCTGGTCTTTGAGTGAAATATTGTCTTTCAAAATGCTGAGACAATTTTCACTCAGACTTTTCAATTCCTCTCGCGTAGCTTTATTGAGGAGAATTTTACAACATTTTGGTTCACTCCTTTCCAACAAAAGGATAAAAGGTTAACTTGCAGCTCTTCTTTTAGACATGTTATTGCCAGTCTTTCAACTTAACTACTGGCCATTATAGGAGTGTGCATGTTCTGAGGTACATAGACGTATTGTTGGGTAATATGCCTGTGCGCACGAGCATATGTTCAGATGTGTTAGGGTTTAAATGCACTAAGAGGAAGACGCATGGTTTCGACGTAGCATCTTGAAACGCTTCGACGATGTTTCGCTATGTATTTGAAACCATTTCACGAGCTACTGTGGCAATCTGCTGTTTTTTTCACGTTGAATCTTAAACAGGATCAAGTAATGTGCATTGAGATATATGTCCTGCATTTCTATACTCTGATGAAACAGGACCGGCACGATAAAGAGAACACTGCCGTCCACAATTAACAGCCCTGTCATACGTTCATCACTGTCTCATTTTGTCATTAAATCTTCAATGATAATCCTTTTTGATGATCCTTTCTGAACTTGAACGGTTTTTGTAAGGTTTCAAAATGGTTGTGTACATCTGTTTCCACAACATGGATTTTTCTTTTTGGCAATGGAAGCTGATGTTTGTCCATCAAAAATGATGTCTATGGTTGAAAGGTTTTGTAGCACATCAGCCAATCGATACGTTTGATTCTGCAGAAAGTAGTGGCACATCACCCGTTGAATGTGCTTATGACATGTTCTGCAGAATTGGCCTTGGTTTAATCTTTAGTCATGTGGGCATGCGTTTTTTTGAAAAATTGTTTCCAAGGTTGATAAATTCACTGTCTCTGTGAGAACGCAGTCGACTTTGTGTTTGTTGAAAAATTTTGGTAAAGTCTTGAATGAAAGTACCATAGTTTTTATTCATCAATGGTTCAACCAATATATGTTTGGAGAAGATATCAATCACAATGAGAAATTTCACGTCATCATTGCATGACGAGACATTGTTATTCTGCTAAATCCACAGAATTTATGTCAAGCCTCGCGTAGCAATTATTGTTATGTCTCTTCCAATTGTTCATGACCAGGTGCAATACACTGTGAGCATCTTGATCTTGTAAAATTCCGATAACCCACTTTACACTGACTCTCATTCTTTAATAAGTATGGACCACTAAATACTCCTAGGTGAGCAGATAAGCAAATTTTCCTTAGGTACTGTTGCCATGCTGTCATCTTGTTGTTGTTGTTGCAATAATCACTAGCATTTCAACACAAGCAGGTGTCATATCAATAAATACTTATCGATATTGCTAAAACCATCACTGAGCCAACCTGGTGTGGTTTTCTTTGCCAAAACATGTACAGTTTCATAACATATTTTAGTGCAGCTTTTTTCGTGATATTTAGCTTTAAAAATTGCATGACGTGAAGAGGCAATGCTAACGTCATTGGTAAACCAAGATCTAGGTCCCATGGTTTGCTGTAATTGTGTCAAGATTCAGTTTCTCAGCTCCATCTCTTTCAGAGAATATGTGTGAAAACCGATGAAAATTGGCATAAGGAGAAGAGGAGTGAAAGAGAAACTTCCACAATTTCGGTAAAGCAATAAAGACTTAGGAATCTGTCCAACCTGGGACCACAAAATTAGCGATACTGAAGACTTAAAATTTCGGAATTCCTCAAAGATCGTTGTTAAAAGTAATGTCACGATATTTTCGATGTTTTCCAAAGTCATTATTACAAAACCAATATAACTGAAAGTGATAAAATGGTATTATGGCGTCACAGCTGGAAAAGTAGGCCACTACTATTTTTTTGCAAAAAAAAATAGTCTCATAACGTATTTTGCTCCTACAGTTGTATTTTTTGCAGTTTCAACAAGCATTTGTAGTTACCGAGAGTTTCCGAAAAGAAGCTCCCCCATTTAAAAGCCCCCGGGTTCTTATTAGGAAACTGTTTCCCAATAGAAGCCCCGGGGCTTCTATTTGGAGTTAAAATAAAGACCTGAAAAAATCGTTTCCTAATAAAATCCCCCTCCTTCCCTGCAGGTCTTTTTAGAACTTGTGTTTACTCGCAATGCAGACACGGTGCTTTCAATCCTTTGATATGAGGCAGCCCCTAGACATGTTCTGCGTCGTTGCTTAATCCTGTCCTTCGCGCAAGGCGAACAAACACCCCCTCCCCACTGCCGCCTTTACTCCGGAGTATTACTGGAAATATAACGGGCTGAGTACTGAAACGGGCGGCGTGATGTTGCCCCTTCTTCCAGGTAAGTCTTTTTAGAACTCGTGTTTACTCGCAATGCAGACACGGTGCATCCTTTGATGTGAGGCAAATCCCAGACACGTTCTGCGTCGTTGTTTAATCCTGTGCTTCGTGTTTTACACAGGACACTTTACCAGACTTTTTTAGTTACTGTTGTGTTTTTGTGTGTTGTTATTTTTTTGGTCGGATATCGGCAGCATGCAGCGCTTTAATAAAAGACTTATGGTAAATTTTCTTTTTTTTAATAAAAACTTCTCAACAACCCCCCTCCCATCTAAAAAATAGAAGCCCCGGGGCTCTAATTAGGAAACTGTTTCCTAACAGAAGCCCAAAGGCTTCTACTTTGTTTCTAAATGAGCGCCTGAAATTGGCCAGTTTCCAAATAGAAGCCCTGGGCTTTTTTCGAAAAGCCCCGGTAAGAAAGACAAACACAATCAAATGATGTATTTGTTGTATTTTATTTATATTTTTTTATTTTATTTCCTTTTTTTTACAGTTTCAAAAAGAATTTATGATTAAGATATAGACACACTCGAATTGTGTACTATATGCCTGCAATTGTTGTATTTTGTAATTTGTTTTCTCACGATGGCCTGAATATTGCTTCAATAAAGAAGTGGTGGCATGATCTTGGCTTGACAACAGGGAATTTCGAGCCAGTGTACAATAATACCACTGTTGTTTTCTCTGTCAAAGATCAGGCGTTGCTGCAATTTATCCTAATTCTAAATCATAAACGAAAGAACTGGACTTTTCTATTTTCTACTGGCATGTATTTTCAAAGTATAATCGTCAATCACATGTCAACCCCTTTAGATCAGTTTTAATATCATAAATTAAATTAATAATATTTTAAAACTAATACTAGACGTAACAGACATAAATTAAAAGTAGATTAAAATTTTATACATTTATTCTAAATACAACATTAAAAATTCTTAACAGACATGCACTTTTATGAGCTTACGTCAAAATACATATTACGGAAAATTTTGCTTTTTTTTACTTTGCATTGCTATTGATTTGATTTGATCGCACAAAGTAAACAACATTCCAAAGGTATTTCGTTCCATTTTATGAGATTACAGACATAATAATGAAGCGCAAAAATTATACTGAAACGCGATATTATATGAATACTTCCCGAAAAAAATATTTAACATTTATAAACCGTAAATTGCAAGACTTCAGCTACAGACCACGCCAGTGTTTCTGTTTCCGTTATTACATGTGTATCCAAGCATACCCGTTATTTACTACCTCTGTAGTGGTTTCTGGAATTTTTCAGACCATTGAGGTGAGGGGCATTTCTACACCTGCCATAGTTATGTATTCACTCTTTTATATGCCTAGCGGGTCGCGCTTAAAGAATGACAGAAAAAACCAAGAGTGCGGTATTTGCGACCAGGTATAGCACCCCTCCTGCTTTTAAGAATATTTTCAAGACCTCCATTGTTCCTCTTTTTTTTTTGTCTCGAAATAGAAAGCAAAACAAGATAAAACATTTTCTCATTTTTTTAACTTGTTAATAAATACAGTTATTTATATAACGCACTAACAATAACAGAGCCAAATGAAAATAAACCACGAGTAACGTAACCCATACCGAGTCGTCGTCCCATCTAAGCATACGAAGGAGTAAAGAGTTGCTGTAAATTTAACAAATTAAAACAAAGTATTACTGAAATGAGGCACATAATAAAAGTAATACGTCATTCCGTATGTGGTGCGGAAACGTACGAACCTGCCGATTCATGCAAAAAATAACATTATGCCCATATAGAATGAAGTATTACTTTTAAGCAATTTGACTGATAGAAGGCTGTTCTGAACAAAACTGGTTTTGTGATTTTTTTCATCATTAAGCTACTTTGTTTAAGTTTTTATCATATCCTTATCCCAAGCATACAGAACTAATGCACTCTGAATAAATTCCGAATGTCAACTTGCTTTCTGAGTCACTACCAAATTTATACACCAAAGCTCGTCTGATGGTCTATATTTCTTACTACAGTTAATTATGCAAATGGTTTTCATTCTTCACATGGCATTCTTCTAGAATCATCGATTTGTGTTTTGACAATGAACTAGGTACCAAACTGATTTTCCTGGTCATTATACATCAATATGCGCATGGATTTAAAGTTTTAAAAGTACGGTGATAAAAGCCGTTTCTAATTATCACAACTACATGGTGCATTATTATTAAGAACATATTTCGAGCCTGTTTCGCAAAAATCAGCATGCTAGAAGTTGTTCAAAAACATGTGTCATTTTAGTAATTGGCAATTAGAGCCTGACATGTTTTTCTTCCAGTGAGATTGTGCACATATATTCCTCAAGAAGGTCATGTGCTTTTTAAAACCACTTGCAACATATAAATGAACTTTCATCCAGATTTATGCTCATCCTTATACGTTCACTGCTCCAGTACCATTGTGTAGTAAATTGTCCAATCTATGAACATAAATCAGAGTATTTAACTTTAACTAGTTATTGTTTATGAGTAAAATACCTCTTGGACGTAAGGGCCAGCACCTCCGGTATCCAGTCTTGTTAAACATTTATATCGTCACGCTTAAAAGAGATATTAAGCTATAAATACTACAAATCTTAAACTTAAAACAGTGAGAACCGTCACTTTTTTTTATAATGCGTTATAGCAAACCAATCAGCGCCACTGCATTGTCAACCAAATGAACGAAGCAAACCGAATCAGATACAGCAATCCCCAAAGGACCCTATAACTGATTCAGCAGCAACATATGTGCCTTGGTTTTGCAAGCTCGTTAATTAGTCGTATACTCTGGATACTAATTTTTGATGAATGTATCAGGTGATGTCCAATGACCGACACACACAAGGTCAAACATTGAAACTCTTACAGACACTCGTAAAGACGGCGCTAAGTGTGTCACTTGAAGATCGTCGTTTGCCAAAAAGTCGTCGTTTGGATGTAGTTAGAAATAGATGCTTAGAAATGTGCACTGCGATGTTACACATGAACGGCATGAGAAAGATGCCATTGTGCCAGGTGACGGTAAGTGTTTTACCGTTCAGCGTATGCGCGTAAGGGCGGTAGGGAGAGAAAGAGAGAGAGAGAGAGAGAGAGAGAGAGAGAGAGAGAGAGAGAGAGAGAGAGAGAGAGAGAGAGAGAGGAGAGAGAGAGAGAGAGAGAGAGAGGACATAGCGTCGTAGTGTTGAGGTAAGGAAGGGTTAATGGTCTGTTAAAATGGGTACAAGCGTTGAAGTGTAAGTAATTTGATTGATGATTGTATGACGGAAAAGTGGTTTGTTTTAGGGGTACTGACGTACTGACGTCAGCAGTTTTCGCGGTGAATAGGGATTGCTTTTTGGTGGTTTTCTAATGTTAGCCGCTTTTTGAAAGCAGACAGTGATTGCTGATGCCAAAAAAAGTTTTAGTGATGAACAGGGATTGCTGATGTCAGCCGTTTTGGTGGTGAACAGCGCCTCCTGACGTCAGCAGTCTTTGGCGGTAAACGTTACGTGTTTGATAACGTTACGTATAACGTTATATTACTGAACAACGTTGCGCGTCGGGGTATGGAATGTTATGTGCCTGGATGACATGCCAATAGCCCCAAGTGATGTCAGTCCAGAAATGACGTCATGAAGAGACTCCTCCTCCAATAGCTGGCCCTGCGCAGAGTGCATCTTTTCACACTACTGAGATAGATTGAAGATTTATGTTCTTTTCACACACAAAACTATTTAAAAATAAAACTTTAAACTTAAAGTTTTAATCATTCAAAACGTTAAAAACACAATCTGCACTAAAATAAAATCAAACCCATTTTGTTATAAGAAGGCAAGCAGAATGATTTTAAAAATACAATTTTTTCTACTTTATACATCATTAATCATAAAATTGATAGTCATCACAAAGCATTTCAGCAGATGGTCGTATTGCCACTCATGTCAGTTCGGGTAGAAGTTAATAGTGATTCATTGCTTCTCGTTAGAATTGTTCACATGTGCCTGCATTCATGTCTATTGATTTCTTTTCAGATTGGCATCTTACATAAAAAGAACAAACACTTTTTTCAAATTGTAATACACATGAAATACGCATATGTTGTTTTAAATAAATAAGTCAGATGCAGGAAACGAAATGTGATTTAACCAACTTAAGAAACTTTTGTTGAATATATAAGCAAAACTGTGATGACGCAAAAACAATTACTCATTTTTATGCTCTTTGTTTTACCGTTATGCTGTGTTTTTTTAGTGTTCAACAATTTTATTTTGCAAAAGAGAAGCATCTTAAAAGTACGACCAAAAGAATTTGTATTAGTAAACTCGGAAGCAGTTTCGGAAAGGCGTAGTGTTACTTCAAACAAAAACATTTCCAAAAGCATGCGTCTGCTTACCATTTGCACGACTTATCCAGACATGGAAAACAAACTGCATATAATAGAAAATAGTTTCAAAATTTGGTCTTCCCTCAAGCCTGACGTATTGCCGGTTTTCTTTTTTACATCGGATAATATATTCGTACAGAAATTGGCCGAGTTATATAAAATCGATGTTTATTCATGTCCCGAAGAAACAAAGGTCTCGCCGAGAACGTGTGTTCTTCCTGCTATGATGCTTTATATAGGAAAGAAATATAATACAACATTTTACGGATATGCCAATGGTGATTTGCTTTTCACGAAAGATTTAGTAACATCTCTACGCGGGATCCGTTCCTCAGGCTACACCCGTCTCATGTACAGCAATGTATTAATTGTGGGTAAAAGATCGAATTTGGACGTTACAGCGGAAACCAATATTAGTAGCACTAACGATGTAGATAAGCTCAAACATATGGCGAAGATGTTCAATGGTTACGCAGTGGATTATTTTATTTCAATGTCGACAGGGTTTCCCTGGGATGCTTTACCACGTGTGGTGGTAGGTCGTCTAGGGTATGATAATTTCATTGTGGGATATTCCATCTTAAACGGGTTAGCCGTTATAGATGCCACACGAACCGTCACTGCCATCCATCAAACATTCCAGGATGGCAATTATGCTGGTCATACAAAGAGAATTGAAGACAAAGGCATTAATTACAAATTAATAAACAAATCTTTTGATTACGCTACAGGTCAAATCAAGTGCTCACAGCTTTACACTGAAAGCTTAAGTGAAGACAAACACAATATTTCTGTGATTATTAATTCAAATTACCCATGTCATGACATTTTTCATAAAAAAGACTTTGACCCTTTTAGCATCTTTTCTCGCAATAAAGTTTAACTTGGGTATTATCTGTTGTTTCAACAGATAAACTTGCTTGTAATCTTTGACTCCGAATCTCCAAATAGTTTTTGCGTTATGATGTTTACAAGAAAATACATATGAAACCGAAACAAAAGTAAACTCAAGCGTGATTTTACATTTCATCATCTCGGAGGAAAATTCGAGATGACAGCTGGCGGCCATTTCGCAATTCAGATGAAAACCAGTCCCAAACGTGTGATTTTCTGACGGTCAGCCTATGTCGAAAATTTGATAACGTTCAGTGGGGAACTGAAAAATTGAAGATGGCGGCTGGCGGCCATTTTGAATTTAGTGATTGGACCTGAATCAACTCTGAGGTACTTTCGTAATGATTAAGCAGTGTCTAAAATTTGTTGATACTCGGTCAAATAGTTTTTAGTGATCGCTTATAAAATCAAACTCGAGCATGCCTTTGGAATAGCAAATCCGTGCCTGAAATTACGTGATTATGGTCAATTAGTTTTTCTACCGTAAACTGTACGTAAAGCCGAGCCTGAAATTTGGTGATGTTTGGTCAGGTAGTTCTTATTTTATTCCTTTAACTATAATTTACGGTAGAAAATCCAAAACGGCGGGGGGCGACAATTTTAAATTCACTCGTCGATAAAAAATGAACCCCGATCGCCTTTTTGTACTGGTAAGCTTTGTTTAAATCCGGTACTGATTGGTCAAGTAATTTTGCCTGGTTGTGTTGACAATAAATTTCAAGTAAAAATACAAATCGACGGTCATGTGACCTTGAAATTAGGCCAAAGTCAAATTAAAAATAATGTGCACCTATATCATCAATATATTACCTATATACCCAATACCATAGGAAACGTTATGAAGGCGGGAATAGCACCTGGCGAAGGACAGACAGACGGGCAACATTCAAACCTATAGTCCTCCTTGATATAAGGCAAGGTCACCGAGCTACTTCTTATCTAACGTTGTCTAGGCCCAAAGGGTCGAAAATGAGCTCAAAATCGCTCCCTCTAACCGTTTTCGAGATAACAGTCAACTTTCCGTTTTTGACCTTGACCGTGGCCCAGGTCAAGGCCACCGAGGTGCCTCCTATGTAACGTTGTTTAGGTCCAAAGGGTCGAAAATCAGCTTAAAATCGTTGTCTCTAACCGTTTTCGAGAAAATAGTCAACTTCCTGCTTTTGACTTTGACCGTTACCCAGAAAGCCAAGGTCATGAGGCACATCTTATGTAACCTTGTTTAGGTCCAAACGGTCGAAAATAAGCTCAAAATCGCTCTATCTCTAACTCTTTTCGAGAAAATAATCAACTTTTGGTTTTTGACCATGACCGAGGTTAAGGTCACAGAGGTACCTCCTAAATAAGTTTGTCTAGGCCCAAAGGGTCGAAAATGAACTAAAAATCGCTCTATATCTAACTGTTTTCGAGATAATAGTCACCTTCCGGTTTTTTGACTGGACCGTGACCCAGAAGGTCAAGGTTACCGAGGTACCTCTTATGTAACGTTGTTTAGGTCCAAAGGATCGAAAAGGAGCTCAAATTACTCTGTCTCTAACCGGTTTCGAGATAAGTTTGCCTATCGTTAACGGTACACGAGGTCACGTGACCCTTGGCCTTTACCCTCAAGGTCAAGATTCTGGATGGACTGTGAACCCCTTCGGAGTACGTTTTATATATTCAAACTGGGATTTGAGCACTTTTCATGGCCACTTTTCTTGATTGATAGGCGTTTTAAAAAATATTTTGACCTCAATTTGACCTCGACCGTTGAGGTAAAAAAAATTGTGGATTCACCGAGATCTCGTCACCCTCAACACGGTTACCAAATTTCATCTCCATCTGTCAAAAACTGCAGGAGTTTTCTGGAAACCATCCAAACAGAAAAAAGAAGAAAAAATTTCAAACAAGGGCAGAAGCTTTCAGAAAAACTGCAAACTTGTATCCAGTCGCACACGAAGTTTGCATGTGGGAATTAGCTGGGAATTAGCTGAACAAGACAGACACTACTATGACTATAGCTCGAAATGACCTTCGGTTACTTCGTCTTAAGATTGACACCAATTTGAAATAAATAGTCAATTAATTTATTAGCAATATATCACCAATGAGATAATCAAAATATTTTCCAAGAAGCAAACCAATGGAATCAACATTTGCTTATGAAACCATTACCGTTTGGTTCATCAATTAGGGATCTACACTGTTTTGCGTAGCGGGTGGGATTTATTAAGCGATTAGCGCGTCGCAACCTCTTAAAACGCAAAAGTGATATATTTCATAATCAATATGAAAGTGTAACACACTTCTCTGAAAAAAGTAAAGTGGCCAGAGATACAAGTCAGGGACCGGAGACACATGTCAGGGGCCAGAAATACAGGCCAGGGGCCAGAGACACGGGTCTGGGGCCAGAGATACAGGTCAAGGATCAGCGACACGGGTCAGGGGCCAGAGACACAGGTCAGGGATCAGAGACACGGGTCGGGGGCCAGAGATACAGCCAGGGGTCAGAGACACAGGTCTGGGGCCAGAGATACAGCCAGGGGTCAGAGACACAGGTCTGGGGCCAGAGATACAGGTCAAGGATCAGCGACACGGGTCGGGGGCCAGAGATACAGCCAGGGGTCAGAGACACAGGTCTGGGGCCAGAGATACAGCCAGGGGTCAGAGACACAGGTCTGGGGCCAGAGATACAGGTCAAGGATCAGCGACACGGGTCAGGGGCCAGAGACACAGGTCAGGGAACAGAAATACAGGTCAGGGGCCAGAGACACATGTCAGGGGCCAGAGACACGCGTCCATGGACAGAGACAGGGGTCAGGGACCAGAGACACACGTCAGGCACCAGATATATAGGTCAGGGACCAGAAATGCATGCCAGGGTCAGGGACCAGAGACTCGGGTCGGGGGCCAGAGATACAGGCCAGGGGTCAGAGACACAGGTCAGGGGCCAGAGACACAGGTCTGGGGCCAGAGATACAGGTCAAGGATCAGCGACACGGGTCAGGGGCCAGAGACACAGGTCAGGGATCAGAGACAAGGGTCAAGGGCCAGAGACACAGGTCAGGGACCAGAAATACAGGTCAAGGGCCAGAGATACAGGTCAGGTCCAGAGACAGAGGTCAGGTCCCAGAGACACAGGTCAGGGACCGGAGACACAAGAGACACAGGTCAGGGATCAGAGACACGGGTCAGGGGCAAGAGACACAGATCAGGGATCACAGACAAGGGTCTGGGGCCAGAGACAAAGGTCAAGGGCCACAAATACAGGTCAAGGGCCAGAGATACAGGTCAGGTCTCAGAGACAGAGGTCAGGAGCCAGAGACGCAGGTCAGGGACCGTAGATATCAGAGACACAGGTCAGGGATCAGAGACACGGGTCAGGGACCAGAAATACAGGTCAATGGCCAGAGATACAGGTCAGGGTCCAGAGATACAGAGCAGGAGCCAGAGACACAGGTCAGGGACCGGACACACCAGAGACATAGGTCAGGGATCAGAGACAAAGGTCAAGAGCCAGAGACATAGGTCAGGGACCAGAAATATAGGTCAAGGGCCAGAGATACAGGACATGGGCCAGAGACACGGGTCAGGGACCAGAGATACAGGTCAGAGGCCAGAGACACGGGTCAGGGACCACAGACACAGGTCAGGGACCACAGATACAGGTCAGTAGCCAGTAGTTAGGGGCGGAGACACGAGTCAGGGGTCAGAGACACAGGTCAGAAGCCACAGACACTGGTCTTTCCTAGCAAACAACACCAAAATAGATAGTATAAAGGGGTTCAATATTGACCGATACCAAAGCATAAAAGGTTTTTTTTTAATGTAACAAGGGCCAACCATTCCGGGGTTAAATAATTGCAGTTCATCTCTCAGTTTCAGAAATTGCTACTTTTTGTGAAACAGTAATAAAAAAAAACTACCTACAAAAAATTTCTACATTTCAACGCCCTCCACCCCCCCCCCCCCTCCCCGCCCCAGCAAAAAAGACCGTTAAAGATGAAAAGAATGTCAATTATATATAAAGTTTTATATAAACTATGAGAATTGCAGCCGAAGAATATCATCCGAAAAAAGTGCCAATGCCTGAAGCATTACACTGTGTATACCGCAGTTTACTCGTGCTATTAGCAATGACCACTTGACTGGCATTTACTTCAGCTGTGTCACGGAACAGGCCGCTTAACTTCTTCATGTACCAGGGGGGGGATATTGCCCGGGTTCCCCGTACTACTTGCGATTGACCCGTAGTCAGGGTCAGTATAACTACTTGCGATTGACCCGTAGTCAGGGTCAGTATAACTACTTGCGATTGACCCGTAGTCAGGGTCAGTATAACTACTTGCGATTGACCCGTAGTCAGGGTCAGTATAACTACTTGCGATTGACCCGTAGTCAGGGTCAGTATAATGAGCTATTATACGCGCACGTCACAGCTATAATAATACTGAGGTTGAAATATTTAATAATTTGCATTTGCGTGCACTCCAAATCGGTTCAAGCAGGATTATCCGCAAAATTGGTATAAAACTATTATATGTAATACAGGAAACATTGTGGGAAATTTAAATCTTGGATTTTGAACAGGTGCGATTTGCAGCACTACGACTTAACTTCTTCGGGTTTCACAGATCAACCCAACCGTACTTACATTATTAAAGGGCTACCAATCAACATAATTATTTTAAGACGAAAAAAAGGCACACAAGTCATTGCACACAACTGACTGTGCCACGTTTGACATAAAACAAAACAAGACAACGTCTCATTATACTTAATGCCTACACTATAATACAAACATGTGGCTAAAATTTTCAACATCAAATAACCAACAAGTCATGAGAAATCCGTAATTACGAAAACAACGTACCTCCACACTACGGTCACTCTACAACTGTACATAACAATTTACAAAGTGAGTTTTTTTTTTTTGTTCCTTTGTTTTTTTGTTTTTTTTTTAACTGCTATTCTTATCTACGAAATACTCATAATCTTAAATTATTTGATTTTTTTCAACAGAAACTTTAGGATGAAGCTCTGAGGTAAACTACGAGATTTGAACCAAATGTTGAAACAAACTGAGTGAATTTCTCCATCTAAGCCAAGACAAGGTTTCCCAGTAATTAACAACGGAAACCAGGTGTAAACCTTAGCTTGAGAAATTCACCCATTGCGTTTCGCATAAATACTGACTGAAGGAAATCAATTACACGAGAAGACAAATACAACAACTACGATGCTATATTTGTCACAACTTTCACAAAAACACCCTATAATTTAAAATCAGAATGTATCAAGAAAATAAGAATTCCGATATTTTTTTTTCTTTTATTTACGAAACAACGCACTATTGTCATAGCGAGTCCGAGTCTATTCCGCAACAGCCTAACGACAATCCAGTTTCAGTGAGACTCCGCATCGTGTTTCTACTCGGGAATACACTCAGTCTCTCTTTTGTGCCGTATTGTGCCCAGACCAAACAACATCTAAATTCGTATTTGCTTGATACAGTTTTTATTATAAATAAAAAGGTGTTAATATTACATTCACTGTATGATACATAATCTTTAAGATTAGAAAAAAAAAACAGTATAGTGATGACGTAACACATAGTATTCGAGAACACAACTGCAACTAGGGAATACTGTTACCGGTGGCTGAAGAAATCTTAGAACGTGCCCAGCTTTTTCGCCTACTTAACCGACTGCATTTCTCCAGGCTTATATATTTCACCATGCGGCAAGGCAGGCACGTAAATTCGCCTGTTTATTTGTTTAAATAAAGAACTAGTCATTTTACTTTTTCAAAACAGCAGATCGAATAAAAAAAGTGACTTTTCCTTTCTTATGTGATGTAAAATTATTCAAACGAGTCCTGGTCACAACACCAGCAAAATTCGTCCGACTTCTGATTTAGGTGTTAGCCGACCACAACATCCAGCTTCAAAACCCAGGTCTTCAACAAAAGGGTAAGTGATAATAGTTGTCAGACTCAGAACTAATCCCCCCACACACGTATCCACCAGGGTCACGTGTACATTACTCTGAAGGCCGTGTTTGACGCTGAAAAGCTGCACGTGTTTACCGCTGCCCTGCCATGCGAGTTACTTGGCAATTCGCAAACCAGCAGCGCCACCAGTGAACAGCGCGGATGGGGTTTTTTTATCCATCACGATAATTATTCTGACACTCAAGAATCCACAAATATTTCGCCTTCGAAAACCTTGTTCCGTTCTGTTTTTCAAGATGGTTGTTACTCAAACTGTACCTGCGTCTCTAGGTGAAAATATTTTAATTAAAGAGCCAGAGAGATTCGACCGAGTATTTTTGGTCCCCACTGTCAAAATCCATTTGAATATTCCCCCATCTCAACGTTTATTAGACTGGCTTTAGGATTGGCTAGTTGATTTCTCCTACTGGCAGCCCTTGCGTGGTACATACGCCCATACGCCTGGAAAAATCTGAAATTAAAATATGAAATAAATAAATAAATAAACATAAGTGAGAACTGTTGCAATTATTACATCTATTTCATCTAATTACTTCTGTCGAAGATGATTTCAATAATTGTGTTGTCCTTGTTCTTTAGAATTTCATGCAAAAGACCCCCACCCCAACCAAAAAAAAAAAAAAAAAAACGTTGAAAATAGTCCAAGAAAACCAAAGATATCATCGGCAGCGACAAGGTACAAGCGACCTATACTCATTGCCATTTTTTTTAGTTTTGCATAATTCATACGGTTAACCGACTTTTAATTTAAATCTAGTCCAGCCAAATCAATGTTACTTTTAAAATCTTCTGCTAGATTCAAATCTACAGTCTTTTCAAGGTATTTGAGATTTAACGCTGTACTCAACACAAATATACACATTTGCTGCCATCCCATGGTGCACCGTAAGACGAGACCCGGAACCCACGGCAGTTAGGATATAAAGAAGTTCACCGTAACATACTCCACAGTTAGCAACCGATCAGTTCAATCAGAACAATACCAAGAAACCCGTAGCATTAAAATAACATCCCAACGACAAATATTAATGTGTGAAACGCAGTAAAAGACAGACGAGATCATGGACCTATCATGCCAGTTCATGTCTGTGGAGGCGGGTAGCAGTGCGCTCGGAAAAACACGAGATCATGGCTCTACCATGTCAGTTCTCTTATGGGGCGGCGGGTAGCAGTGCGGTCGGGAAAACTTTGAAGCAACTTACTTTTGCTCTAACGATGGCACAGAATGAGCGGGGGATGGGCGAGCGCAGGGATGAGGGGGGGGGGGGAAGGGGTGGTCAGTGTTATAAGTCTTGGCTATACTCTAATCGTCGGGGGAGGATACCAAACTACTTTGCGTTGCTGGGGAGCTGGACAATTGTCAACATTCTGTTTATTCGCATACTGGCAGTACTCACATTACTCTTTCTCTCGTAAATAATAATTTTAAAAAATATTTAAAATTCAAATAATTATCACATGTTAACAACTGTGCACAATAACAAGGCATAAGCTTTGTGGACAAAACATCGCATGCACTTGGTGTTACATTCCTTCGGCCAGCGTGAACGGCGAAAAGGAAAAACACAGGAAATCGAAAACGAATTTAAAGCAAAAGATGAGACGAACAATTTTTTAGACAGCAAAGCAAAATTACTTAGTGCGTGGAGCATTAAAGAAAAAAATTACAAGGATGAAGCCTGTTTAAAATACAAAGCAAAACTAGAAAACGATCCAAAACCTTGTTAACAGTACAACTTTATCAAAAACGCAAAAACAGAGATTGGCTGGCCTTTGGTCAAAGTCGTCAAAAAAAAAAAAAAAGCAACTACAAATAACATGAATGTCATATCAAGCGATCATCAATGAAAAATCAAACGACACCGCAAACCTGAAACTGAAGGTGCGACATGCCACTAAACCTGCAGTAAAACCTCTATGTGGTCAACAAACTGTGGCAAAATATTCAGCGTCCTCACAAGGAGCAAAGGGCCGATAAGGTGTAATGCCTGTCTCTCAGTTTAGCAACCAAATGGAGGTTTTACCAACAAGTAATTAAACACACAAAAAATACAATTACTCTATCTACTGGAGTAAATTTCTGCACGCTCGCTTGGAAGAAACGGCATATTTTGAAATTCTCCGATTTCGGGCAGTCTGCAAAACGTAAACAAAAACTCAGAAAAAATATTTTGTTCTGGCATAAAGAGAACTTCCGAAGTCTTTGTACAGCTGTCCTGAATATCGTTCCTAAAAAAGTGTGCCTAAAACGGAACTTTTTTTTTTGAAAGCATGCACTTTGCTTTTGTCCATGTGATTGCGCGAAATATAATTTCTCATGTTGAAGAGCTACATATGCTAGAGGAAATCTGCATGTTTGAAGGTGCTCACGTCATCTCGAGGAAATTAGGTAATTGCTGAAACTGCTGAACACGGCGTGTCGAGGACCCAGCGATTCAAGTCCTTGAATTCGAGCAAGTAAAGCATTGTCTGGAACAATCATTTTTTTTCTCCCCTATAACTCTTTTAGACAGCTGTGAATAAGATTTCCACTGCCCTCTTTCTCTGATTCGATGATAAAGCATTACGCAGAGGTTTATTTGTTCATTCAAAGTCCTGCTATTAAAGTTTACAAAAGCACAACTACCCGACTCGTTCAGCAAATACTCGAATTTCACGCCAATACACAGGCTCCTCGTAGCATATATAAACTGCTACATAAAATATATTCAAACAAGTATTATATTATACGGGACTATGTTATGGTGGGCTGGGGTGAGGGTGGGGGGTTAAAAGAAAACAAGTAGATAAAATAATTGTAAGCCGTTTAAAATTCTTTGAAAGAAAAAATATTTACATGGTCGCACTTAGCCGTATTCTACACCGCCAAACGACGTCACAGAATGAAGTACATGCTTTCAACACATGTAAAACATTAGGCAATATTCAGTTTAATACAATGCTTAACAGACTATGAAACTGTTGACCAAGGCAAAGAGTATCGACTTAGTAACACATGCTAAGACATCTTTGTGAGGTTTTCAAACACTACAATATCAATAAGAAATACAGTTATATGATTAAACAATGCCCCAAAGATGGTCACCTAAGCATTGTATTGTCACATGTGTTTATTTTCGAACAGTACCAGGCGGTCAGTAATAAAAAAATTCGAGCGACTTGTGAAGGTCTTAGAATGAGTTTCCCCGAGAACGGATGAGTGAATACTTACGAAGACATGAAGTACACAAGTTCTATGGAATAAAATACAGCAAAACTGAAAGCTGACATTGACTCAGGAGCGTGTGTGCAAGATTTTGGTGGAAAGGGAACCAATGATTTCTAAACCTGAGAATCCCACTCTCAAGAAATATAAATATTTCTTTACATCAGTGTTTAGCACTTTTCTACAAGCAATGTTAACATAGCGAAAAATACTAACCACAAAGCACGACTGGAAATACTCGCAGACATAATAATATATTAAAACCCACCCCCTCCCCCTCACTCCTAAGGGTTCTAAATGAACAGCTGCCCGAGGTAATCTAACCGCGTGACCAAGTGCCGAATCCTCCCTCACGAGCCTGTTTTTCACAACGGTAAATCTCAAGAACAAATAAATGTAGCACACCTGGGGACAAAAAAATGGTCGACTGAAGCCATACAATAGTTTTTGACTTCGTACAAAATTTTTGACTCCTAAACTAAGCTTACTTGAACTAAATTAAGTTGAAATTTAGAGATGCTGTTTGAACGCAAGCAAATGTTTTTATTTCTATTATAAATTGTAGCTTTTGTGCAGACTTCTGCTGCCTACTACAAAAACTGCAGTCACTAAAACGTACAGCGCTGCAAATTCTCGTCACTAAAAGTTCAGCGCTGCAAATTCTCGTCACTAAACGTGCAGCGCTGCAAACTATCTTCACTAAAAAATGCAGCGTTGCGGACTTTCGTCAATAAAATGCAGCACTGCAAACTTCTGTTACTTAAACATGTGACATTTCAGACTCCCGTCACTAAACAGTGCAGCACAGCAGACTTGTTACTTAAAAGTGCAGCACTGCAGACATCCGTTATTAACATGCAGCACTGCAGAATTGCGCTACTTAACGTGCTATCTCGCGGCAAAAGAAAATTAAGCGTAAAATAACGGGGCTGCACATTGCACACGAATCACGCGCCAGCGAAGCATAATGTTTGTTCTTATTTTTTTTTTTGCTCTCATTGCTAACATTTTTTCTGCGATTCTTGCAAACTTTGAAATCAGGGAATAGGTTAAATGTGCTATTGCTGTTACATGTCACCAATGTTTTGGCTTATTTACAAACTCTAGGATAGGAATAATTTCACTTTTACAAAAGGAAATCCTCGATAATGTGACAAAATATATGTAGTGACTCCGTCAGACATTGTATCTCCCCACCCCTACGTTCAATCAAAGTGTAGTACTTCTCCACGTATGAAAATCTGACCTTTGTATAAATGCTACAAAAATATTACAAAATGACATTGCCCCGGGCAACTGTGTAACCCACGCGAACATCATTTACTTCTACCGCTAATTACATTTCAAAACAAAACTACCTACTTCAAACCTATATGCATGATTTATCAACACGTATTATTAATAAGCATGCCAATTAATTGAATTAGAAGGTTGGTAAAAGGAAATTGACGCAACACAAGGAGAAAATAATTGGCGACACCGGAAATAAAGTGAATCCCTAGCCATTAGATTAACAAGTACCATTTAGATGTCGCGCTACGGGGGCGCAAAGTGCAGGCACTAAAAGCAGACGACAATATCCCGCCTTCCACCCCTATCAGGGCGGGGGAAGACCTTTTGTGACCCGCCGACTGAAATCTACAACGTGAAAACAAACGTACAATGGAAATTTTTTTTTTTTGAAAAAATACATGACGCGCGTAATAAAGAATTCACTTTGAACGGTCTTCCAAAGAGGATGTGAAGGTTGTTAGCTGCGGTGCGCTGTTACTGAAAAAGGAAATACACATAATATATTATATTTATTGAAAGAAAAGACTTCTGGAACATTTTCCATGTTTACAATTACAATTTGTTTTCGTAAATAAATATCTGGGTTAAGACATATGGGTGAACTAAAAATGCCTGCTGGCTTTTAGAAATGAAAGCTTGTCGTAAAGAAATGCCAATAGCCACACATTCGCTATTGGAAATATACAATTTATGGGAATCATTCTCTTGAAGAAACAGCCGATATATATTTAAAAAAAAAGAAGACTCAAAATAAAAAATAATGGTGCAAAAGAAGAATAAATGAGCGAAGAAAATTTCATTCTTCTATGTAACTGCCATTTATTGACTTATTTATCTTTATTTATTTATTTATTTATTTAATTATTATTATAATTATAATTATTATTATTATTAATTTTCTTTCTTTGTTTATTCATTTTTTTTTTGGGGGGGGGATGAGAATTAGTTGAATGGACTTAAAATAAAATTTAACAAGATTATAAATTGTATAAATTCCTTCTCTCCTTGTTCTTTTTTGTTTTTTTTTTCTTTTTGTGTCATTCACATATTTCGAGGCAATTTTTTTTAGAAAAGATCAAATATATCTGAATAAAACAGCACTGATCGTAACATTAGGTCATGGGTTTTGTTGATTCACAATAAAGTTGCACTGAAAACTGTTCCCAGCTAGACACCGCCTGGTTGACAGTCAACTGGGGCGACAAAAAAGTCAAGAGGGCGACACTCTAGGGTCAACTAGGTGACTAAAATGCGGTTAACTGGCCGACAGAAAAAGTCAACAAGGCGACAAATAGAAGTGAAAGGCAACAACAAAACTTAACTGGGCGCAAAATAAGAGTAAACCGGTGATAATCTGGTTCATGAACGGAGACTTCTGAGTTGTAAAGGCACCAAGGACTGGCCTGTCTCTGGAAGAACCAGTCGTACATTGACGATGTTGACGGGTATCACAGTTGGGTGAATGGCAGAGCTAGGTGCATTACCCTTTACAATCTAAGTGAAATTCTCAACAACGAAGAGAGACTAGCGGGCTTGTATAAAAACCTGGAAGCGGCAGACAGGATAGCCCACAGGCAATCCCACGGCCAAACAACCACAGGAAAGGAGATCGCCAAGCTCTGGGATGAATACAGGGCTGGCCAACTGGGCGCTTCCCAACTTCTCCCGAGGATCGGGAACATCTACGCTCCAAGAATGTGTCTTTAATTCGAGGATTTTCTAATAAGTTCGATTTATAACACATTTCAATTTCAATAATATATTGCAATTTGCAAACTTCTGTTTAGGGTGACGGTTAGCTCAGTCGGTAGAGCGTTGGTCCTGTAATCCTATGGTCCCTGGTTCGAATCTGGACAGGGGTGGAAAGCGGGGGATTGACCTTCGCTCAAATTACCTCAGCTAAACGACTGCACAGGATTATTCAACACCACGGGATTCAAAATTAGCACAAATGAGTCTACCGGCCATCCTTTATTTGGGGAATCTAAAACAAGTTTGATTTATAAAATATTTCGTATCTCGAATATTGCGTTTTAAGAACTGGAATTATGTTCCATTTGCTTCAATCGGATGAAGTATTTTTGTTGTGCTTTTATTAACTAGAGAAGTGTGCATAGCCCACATATTCCCCACAGGCCCCCATCAGTTAAACACGGCCATCAATAGTCAATCAAGAGCTGAAATTTTCCAAGTCCAGTTTGTGAATTTTCCTTGGACGAACCTGGCCCACTTACAATGCCGATCTGTGTTTGTTCCGATAGAAGCTCCATATCAAGTTTCATTAAAATCCCGGCAGTTGTTCTTGAGATATCGTGTTAACAAACTCATTCCGATACTGAATAATTTCCTGGATTTGGTAAATTTCAAAATCCATTTGCTTCATTTTCCAACCTAACTCATTTACAATACGGATCCTTGTTAGTGCCCACACAAGCTACACACCAAGTTTCATTAAAATCCCGGCAGTTATTCTTGAGATTCTTGAGATATCGTGTTAACAATAGTCAATCACGAAATTTTCTAAGTCCAGCTGGTCCATTTTCCTTGGACGAACCTGGCCCATTTACAATACCGATCTGTGTTTGTTCCCATAGAAGCTACATACCATCATATTCGCTGATGGTTCTACCTGTGGGGGAATAAATGATATGACGATAGACTATCAAATATGATTATTTTGGGTGATTAGTATCTGAATGAAATGAAAGAGGCGAGGGAAAAGTGGTTTCTTTTTAGCCAAAGACACGATCTCCTTGCATAAATTTCCAACAAACAACCTCTGGCACAAAGACCAAATAGGAGGAGGGTATATTTGTGTTCTGACGCCCATCTGGCTTTTCTGTCGTCCAGCTGACCTCGCCCACTCGTCTTTTTTGTCGCCCACCTGACCTGCCGCCCAGTTGACCATGGACCGCCTATTAGGTACTTTGTTAAGCGGATTTGTGCAGCAGGTATGTCATTTTGGCTACCAGCAGTTAAAGCAAAATAGTGCTACTAAAGGCACAGTTATATAAAAAAATGTTACATTTATTATCTAGTTATATGTTTCTTTTACCTTCTTATTTTTGAATGGTCACTAAAACGTGCCAACTAAAAGTAAAGAGAAATACGCCCATAAAGATAAACCACTGCAGAAACACAACTTAAATAAACTACTGTAGCAGATTTGTGAAATATATACAAAATATCTTTACATGTGGCAAATTTCTAACGTAGGTGTACCGCACAAAGCCCATTCACAAACCCTGTCTTTAGTGCCATACAAATGCACTCAGTACGAGATACGATTTCAGTGAAATGCATACGATCAAAGAATAAATTCGACTAATCATAAGCAATCCAAAACCAAGTGATGTTTACTGATTTATACTAGCACTTTACATTTAAATTTAACTGAACAAAGTAGTAATGAAATCAAAAACACGAAACAGTTCGAAACATAGCAAATAAGATAGAGGCATGAATAAAACTTATCCACTACTTAAAACTAAATGTAATATAAAAACTGTCTTATCAACATGTACATAATTCAGTGTGTGATCTATTTGCAAATTTGATACTTTTCAATCATTAAACCCAACCAAACAATAGCATTTTAAAACCGGCTGTTATTGCAGAAGGCCACCAACCTGGCGGGTGCGAATTCGCTGGCGGTTCGAGCACCGACGCTTCGCATGCCGGGAATGGCCGTGCCCGGCTGACTGACTGACTTAGCTAACACATCTTGGAACTGTTTTCGGGGCAGGCCCGGCATGATGTAGCCAGGAACGCTGGATATTTGCTTCACCGGGGCACTGAGCGGCGGCAAGTCGCCCTCGTCTGTAAGATAGCAAATCAGAGAGAATAACATTTGTAGGCACTACCAAAAGATGCGGGCGGGGGGAATGGTGCAGGGCGTATGAAGCATCATGAAGCAAGCCATACTGCTAATATAACTGCATCTAGTACACTACAATTGACTTTTTTTTTTGCCAAATTTAACTTCAAGAGAGCCAAAATAATAAACCTCTTGTGGATCGGTGAACATTCATTACACACAGGTGCTGCTCAAACAAATGTGCATTTAATAATGGGAGTCAGAAATTTGAAGAAAACAGTGTTCATTATTCAGAGGTTGTTCAATAAGTAGAGGGTTCACGGTCGGAAGTTTTGCTTCACAGAATGTCGCAGCATCACCCAATGCCAGGTGGGTGTTGTTAGATGAAGGTATTCATTAGAATAAACAACTCGACAAATTAAAGCTGGTTACCGCCCAATCCTTGGAACTGGCCCATTTCGTTCTGGCGACTAATCAGATCCCTTTTTTTCTTCATGGCCTCTTTATTGGCCTGCCAGTTCTTCAGGAAGACTCTTGTGGTGTCCGTAATTTCTTTGCTATCTAAAATATCTGGTAAAATAAACATCGACCTGTGAATTAACTACCTGGCTGTAGAGTTTTTTTTTTAAATTTATATGTTGTTTTGAGATAAAATACAGTTTTATCTTCAAGAAGGTATGTGCTACGTAAGACTATTTTTGATTTCACTTAGGCTACAACAGTTACTTTTTCGTTTGTAGAACCGGATACGTTTCGCATCTGCTACAAAAAATGCTACGCAGAAGAAAAATATTGTGCTAGTTGTGTGTTAGTTGATTACATAAATTAGTCTGTTGCCACATCTCACCTAAATGCGGTGCTATAATAATAAGACGGTCTCTGTACTTGGCTTTATGACACAGAGGGTTCCCCAGCAACTCTAGCCGTGATAAATTTCTCCAGCAGCCCAGTATATGCACCATTTCTTTCATATCGTTCAGTTCATTATCACAGGCCATAAACTGTACTAACTGGGTCAGTATTTCCAGGTCTCGTATGGTGTCCAGTCCATTTCCTGACACATTTAGAACTTGAAGACAGCGCTGAAAATTCAAACAGCACAATCATTAAAACGTCCCAAAATAACAACGTTCAAATTTTAAGTCTAGTATTGTGAATTATCACCAACACATCAATAAAATAAAGGTAATCAAACATTGGGATTTAAAATAACGTTTATCAAAAACGTTTAAAGTTTCACAGAAATTTAAAAAAAAACGGCAGCAATATCGAAATCTCACCGACAACGTAAGAAGAGTTCTCGGTTCAAACAGAAGCTTCTCTCCTTTCGGCAACCTTTGATTTTCTACATATAATTCTTGAAGGCAGTCCAGCTTTTCTAAACCTTCTAGCACAGTGATGGCATTTCCACCTAAATACCTGACGGACAAAAAAAAAACACAAATTTTTACGCCATATCCACTTTAAAATGAATTATGAAACATTTAAAAAGACATTATCAACAGGAAATCCAACTGCTAAAATGTGATTGTTTATTACACCTATTCCCGTTAAACATTTATAGTCTTTTATTATTCATTTATAAAATAACCCAATATTTGCAAAATATTATATTCAGACAGCATAGACCTGTTTTTTGGAGATTTTAAGATTTACACTTCCATTCAAACACGCACGCATGGTACGGATATACCTTTGCGATTAATGCTGATTCCAGCAAAAACAACCCAAATCAAACAGTTTAAAACGAATAAAACATAGCATTTAAATGACTTCATACGGGTGACACAGGCATATATGTTCCCTATTTGTTAAGCAAAGGACAATCTACTTACAATTTGGTGAGGCGCTGAAGACCATTCAAATACTGTATCTTGCTAATGCTGTTGTTTTGGAGATAAAGGTGGGTGAGGTTGCTGTTTGACAACAGGTTCGGCACCTTTGTCAGTCTGTTGTCATAGAGATAGAGCACTGAGAGGTTCCTGCACGAAGATAAATCGTCTCCCTGTTTAGTAACACAAACAAAGATAGTTAACAGAGGAATTAATTCAACGTGCGACCTGCAGAAGTTGAAGTGGTTTCATGTTTGAGACCACTGAATCTTTTATTAAATGTTCGCGAACTCACAAGACAAGTAAAGATCACAAAAAACGTATTACAAAATAACCATAACTACATTACTCTTACAACAATTATCCAATTTCTCCATCAAAACTTGATTGCAATGAAATTTGATTCCCATATTCGGTAACTGAAATAAGTGGAATGAGATAGACTCACCACATCATCAATATTTTTGTCTTCGAGATAGAGGTGGGTTAGACGTCTCATAAAGTGATGAACGCCTTCATCTCGCTTCTTCTTCGTGTACCCAGATGTCCCCCGGGCAATCAAATCAGTAGTAAGTTTTACCATTCTTCTTTATTCAGTTATTGAGATCATCTCTTTAATCCATAATGCACCTTGTAAATTTGAAATTAAAATTTAGGACCAATTATAACAAACACTGAGTGAGAGTTGCACTCGCGCATACTCCCGTTACACACCGTAAGTCAATTTGACTCCGGAGAAACAACTTCGCTAGCCATAGATATGTTACATTTGTGTAATCAGCAGTTTCATGAAACCACTGAAATTTCCAGCGGTTTCATGAAATCGCTGAAATTTGGAGTGTTCTGTTACATAGAATCGCTGGCGGTTCGGGGAATCTGTGTAATATGAAAGATAAGCAGGTTGAGGTGCGGGACAGACAAAAAAACAATCAATGTGAAGGCAAATTTAATAATCCTTCAGTGGCCTGAGTGGTGATTTCACTTCATTTGTAGTTGTTTGAACGAAAGTAAAATATTCAGTATCACATCTCTGTAAATTGCAATCACTGTGAACTGCAATGAAACACTTTCAGCTTATTTCAATGGTAATGCTTCAAATGTCTGAGTAGCTGATGAAGTGCAATGGCAGTAATCCACGATAGATGGACTTGAGGGGAATAAACTGCAGATCATGTCAACTGCAATTGCTGCTTATCTTAAAAGAAATCTTTCATATGCCCCCCAAAAAAGCTAAGTGCTACAGCCGATGCCATACATGCCTTGTATGTAGCAAGAAACAGCTGAGCAGACTCAAAATCGAAAACTGATATGCAACAATTTTGATTTAATTAAAGTGGATAATTTGTGCTTGTCGATTCTTGTTAGCTTGTAACCCGTGTCTTAAATTCTGATTGCAAAGTAAACGATAGAGTAGTAAACATTTTGATTCCATCTCTGCTGAGCTGTAAATTGTTATTTAAATAGTGATCGTGAAATAAACGATAGAGTAGTGAACATTGATTGTAGTTGTTGCACAGCAGAAAGAAATAAAATGATTGAAAACTTGAGATAAGAAGTTTCTGTTTCAAACGAAATTATTTCAGCAATTTCGTGTAACCCCTTGCCATTCATTTCAGCGATTTCGTGAAACCGCTGGAAATTTTAGCGGTTTCGTGGCAAAGGTTTCTAAAAAAACTTATTTTGCACTGACACAATACCGTGAAATAACTTACATTGTGATAGCGACTCCGCAGTTCATTCACAAGCCTTTCACGCTTTCCTGAGTCCGATAAAAAGTACCTACCAGTCTCGACAGCAGTGCGATTACTTCATTGTTTTTGAATGCCATCACTGATGGAAATCGGGGCCATTAATCACGGTACTATATAAGGACCTGTGTATCAGTGTTGCCAGGCAATTCTCAAAACGAATTTCCCGGAATTTTTCCTGACCATCGAATTAATGTGAGTGTCTAGAATGTGACAAAGGGCACTCAAAGTTCTCCAAGTTTTGACACAACCATCCCTGGGAGTGCAAATCTAAAGAAATATTAAAAATCTGTAAATTCTACAAATTTCGACATTCAAATTTCCTGACTTTTTAGGCAATTTTTCCTGATTCATCACATTGTTTTTAACTTTTCCCCGCCCGTGGCAGCACTAGTCTATGGCTTGAAGCTGTCACGCCCTGTTTGCACCCAAACAAAACCATACTTCACTAAGAACTGGTGTAAGAACAAGTTAGTTGGGTTGATATGTACAAAACTGATCAGGAAAAACAATTATCGTTCTCTAACTTGTTGAAATTAACTCACAAATTTTTATTATAAAGCTGTGGAATTTTGCAGACTCAGAGAAGCAATATGAACGACTAGCTACTAGCGTTCGAAAGGTCTAGCAAAAAAGTGGTAGCCCACCGGGTTCCGAACTTCAAAAAATTCTTATTTTAAATAATACGGTGTCTGGTGAACATTTATGTAAAATTTGAAGAATATCCGATCAAAATTGTAGTGGAAGAAGGGTTTTGAAAACTGGCAGCCCAAACAATTTTAAATGGCCCCATTTGGCCAATTTTTGGCGGATTGCCAAAAAAAGTAAATTTTCAAGGGAGGCTTATCTAGAGAATATCGGTACAAATTGGAAAGTAATCTGATCAAAACTCATTGAAAAAAAGTATTTTAAGTAAAATTTTGCATGCATAAACACGGACATAGGCACATAGGGACGACAGACATTCCCCTACTGATATGATAAGTGCCGAAACCGGCTGGTCTAAAAAACCAAACTCAAGTTTTATAAAGTTCTGAGACGCTGTTCTACTGTACTTTCACACAAACGAACAAAATCGTCCTATCCAGTGCAGAAATGGTAATTCATATGAGTACAGTACAGAAATATTCCAAAGAAAAAAAACAAGTAAGTATTTGTGAAACACAGTGTTGCCATGCCCTTTTAAGCTAAAAGCAGGACGCTGTCCTGCCAAAAGCAGGACGATTTTTTTTCAAAAAAGCAGGACAAAAGCAGGACGCAATATTTTAGTTTAAAAAAGTGACTTAACTCGATATAACCACGTATGGGCTGCGCCAGAACACGAAGGAAAACTGCATTTAAATCTGGAGTTCAAAAATTAAAACTTTCTTACAAGTTTCATAACGACGGGAATGCTAAGGTAAAAAATAGTAAAAATCGCTAACCATAAAAATTTCTTTGGCTTTTCGCCAAAAAATTCGCAGATTTTCTGCCAATCACTAAACATTCATAGCCAGTTAGGTAATATTGATTACTACCGTTACTTAAAATTTCAAGACAGGAATACTATTTTACTGGGGTTAGTTCAGAATTTATGGAATTTCGTTTTTTAGATTTTAGCCAAATTTTTGCCAATTTTTGCCCAATCACCAAAAATTGTACCAGCACAGGTAGGTAGGAAGGTCTGCAAATTTTACGTAAAATTGGCAAAATAAGTAATAGCCAGAGAGGTAGTAACGCCTCCTACCTTCATCTAAAATTTCAAGACAGTATGATTATTTTCCAGCGGTTAGTTAAGATTTTACTGAAAAATTTGGGGTTTTTGCCGGAACTTTCGCCAATTTTTTACCAATCACCAAAAAAAGTAACAGCTAAATAGGTAGAAACGCTTGCTAGTCTCACTTAAAATTTCAAGACAGTAAGATTACTTTCCTAGAAGTAATTAAGATTTTAAAACAAAATTTCGTTTTTCGCGAATATTTTTGTCAATTTTTGCCTAATCGCCAAAAAAAGGTACAGCCTGGTAGGTGGTAACTCCTGCGATCTCACTTAAAATCTGAAGACAGTATGATTGTTTTCCAGCCGTTAGTTAAGATTTTACTTATATTTTTGGTGTTTCGCCAAATTTTTCGCCAATGTTTGGTGTATCACCAATAAAAGTAACACTTTGCTCGGTTGTATCTCTTGCTACCTTTACTTTAAATTTCTACACAGTAACGCTATTTTCCAGTAGTTAGTTAAGATTTTAGCTAATTGTGTTTTCGAATTTTTGGCCAATCACCAAAAGAAGTAATGCCCAGGGAAGGAGTAACGCCTGCTACCTTTACTTAAAATTTCAAGACAGTAACATTACTTTCCTTGAAATAGTCAGGATTTTGCGAAAAAATTGGTTTTTCGCCAATATTTTCGCTAATATTTGGCGAATCGCCACAAAAGTTACAGCAATATAGGTGGTTACTCCTGCCACCTTCACTTTAAATTCCACCACAGCAAGACTACTTTTCAGCAGTTGGTTAAGATTTTACTAAATTTTTGTTGCTTTTCGCCACAAGCTTCGCCAATGCTTGGTCAATCACCAAGAAAGTAATAGCCAGGTAGGCAGTACCTCCGGCTATCTTCACTTTAAATGTCAACACAGTAAGACTATTTTCCAGCAGTTAGTTAAGATTTTACTGTATTTTTTTTGTTTTTCGCCAAAATCTTCACCAATTTCTGGCCACTCATCAAAAAAGTAATATTCAAGTAGGTAGTAAGACCTGGTACCATCATTTAAAATTTCAAGTCAGGAAGATTACTTTCCTGGAAATGGTTCAGACGGTACGAAAATATTCGCCAATATTTTCGACAATTTTTGGTGAATCGCTAAAAAAGTTACAGCCAGGTAGGTAGTAACTCCTACTACCTTCACTTTAAATTCCAACACGGCAAGACTATTTTACACCACTTAGTAAAGATTTTACAGAAAATTTTCGTCAGTAATTGGCCAATCACCAAAAAAAAGTAATAGCTAGGTAGTAGTAAAGCCTGCTAACTTATTTAATACTTTCAAAACAGTAAGATTAATTTCCTAGAAGTATGCAAGACTTTGCGAAAAAAAAATGGTTTTCGCCAATTTTTGACGAATCGCTAAAAAAGTAATAGCCAGGTGGACACTTATGCGCCCTACCTTCCACCAAAATTTCAAGACATTCAGGCTAGAATCCTGGCAGAATATACGATTTTTCAACTTAAAAGCGTTCATTCGCACATACTTTCAGCAACTGTCAAAGCCCCTGCTTCTGAAAGAAGCTGGAGCTAAAAAAAAAAAAGAACAATAACGAGCGCTTGTAGGAAAAAGTACGTTTTGAGGCAAAAAAAAAAAAACGATGCGAAAATAAAGACAAAATCTTTAAAAAAACGATCCGGCAACCCTGCTAATAGTCACGTTTTGTACAAACACCGAAAAATCTAGGTAGAGGCGCCGAAGGCGCCAAAAAAATCTGATCTTGAACGAAATAATGAATTATTCGGTTATAAAAGCAGGACAAAAGCTGGACGAGATTTCACAATTTTGCTAAAAGCAGGACAAAAGCAGGACATTTGCCCTTTTTAGCCCAAAAGCAGGACAAAAGCAGGACGTTTTCCAAAAATGCGAAAAAAGCAGGACATCTGCAAAAAGCAGGGAGGTGTGGCAACACTGGAAATACACACATTCCTAGCCTCGCAGTTGCGCAAATATTTAGGGAAGGATTTTGGTGGGAAACATCGATTTTGACAACTGCAGGAGACGAATGTAGGTAGCTTCTTCAAATTCAGCATAACGTTTCTATTATGGCTCATGAATCTTTGGCCTGTAAACCATATATATAGTATGCAGAGGAGGTAATAAGAAAACCGTAAATTGGAAAGTTTTCAGGTGCAGGTTTCAAGTAAACCAACATGATCAGGCCATGCTTCCAAGCAACTTTCGAGCTCACACCTATTTTAGTGCATGGAATCGTTGCTGGCTAATCTTTTGCCGCTGACACACGAACCCGCTGTGATGTACGAATATCCGTAAGAAAACTTAAAATGTTTCCCTGTCTGTAAGAGCTTTTTCTAAAGGCATCTGATTAGAATATGCAGGCCTTTGTAGCACCGAAATCGTACTGTTCAATTTTAACACTGATCGCATAAGCCTAATCACACTCTGGGTGTTTCGAATCAAATACGCAAGGGTATTAAAAGATAGTAATTTGCAAAATTTTGTACATAAATTAGAACAAACAGAATGGTGAGTGTTGTCCTGTGCAAAAAGTAAAAGTTAGAGAAAAAGAATTAAAAAAACCATGGTTAACTACCGGTCTTATTAATGCAACTAAAAAACGTCGTTGTTTATATTGGGCATCTGTAAAATTAAAGACTGAAGTCGCAAGAGAAAAATATAGAGTATACAGAAATAAATTAACAGCAATTTTAAGATTAGAAGAAAAAAAAATATTATTGTACATTGTTAGAATACCCTAAAAACGATATGGAGAAAACATGGCAAGTGTTAAATAAATGTATAAATAGAGGTTCAGTGAAAGCACAATTTCCTGATTCTTTTATAAGTGCTGGTAGAAAAATAACGAATAGTAAAGAAATAGCTAATGGATTCAATGATTTTTTTGCGAATGTCGGGTGTACTTTAGCCAGAAAAATAAAAAAGTGTACTACAAATCAGTTTTCAGTTTTTATTAAGTATAACTCTATTAATTCGCTATTTGTTGAGCCAACATGTCAAGAAGAAGTGATTAGTACAATAATAAACTGTGTAAACAAAACATCCTGTGATAAAGATGGGCTAGATATGTCTATAGTTAAATTAATAAGTAATTATATTGCAGAACCTTTTACTCATATTTGTAACAATAGGTTTCGTGTAAATAAACTGTCTCTAAATATTGATAAAACCAATTTTATGGTATTCTCTAATATACAGTGTAAGTGATTTTGACATAAAAATAAATGGTATTCAGATCGAAAGAGTGAATGCAACTAAGTTCTTAGGTGTTACAATTGATAGTAAACTTACATGGAATAATCAAATTAAACATGTTCATAAAAAAAGTTGCTAAAAGTATTTCTGTTCTATACAAGGTTAGGTATTTGTTAGATAAACACTCATTATATTCATTGTATTGTTCACTTATATTACCATATTTAAACTACTGCTGTGAAATTTGGGGTAACAATTACATATCAAGGATTCATAATTTAATTATTTTGCAAAAAAATGTAATTAGAATTATCGATCATGCATACTTTAGAGCACACACAAATGCTATTTTTGAAAAGTATAAATTATTAAAATTTGTAGATATTGTTAAATTAAACACTTGTAATGTTGTGTATAAAGCTAAGCATAAATTACTGCCCATAAGAATCAGCGCGTTATTTGACATTAATGTTAGAACAACAAGGCAAGCAGGAAAATTTATTGTCAGGTTCAAAAGAACAAAACTTAAATCATTTTGCTTATCTTCAATTGGAGTCAAATTGTGGAACAATCTTAATGAAAATTTGCGAAACTGTAAATCATTCAATATTTATAAGAGTAGCTATAAAAAATTCATTCTTGAGTCGTACAAAAATCTTTATTAATTACTTATGGTTCCTGGACGTTCCGTACCTTTTCCTTTCCGTACCCTGCCTTTCCGCACCTTTTTCTTTGGACGTTCCGCACCCCGCCAAAAGACGTTCTGCACCCTATGTGGCCGAACCACACCCTTTCTTATTTTCAGCCTTTTCTTCAAGTTGTATTTTTTTATATTTCATTTTCAACCTTGTTTCTTTGGCACAGCAGATTTGCAGCATGATCAGTTGTAAATTATCCGATATAAATTCAAATTGAGTAGTGAAGAAACCAGCAAAGCTTGCGTTTTGATGACCAATATTGAGGCGAACTTGTGATCAGCTTATTTTTCAGCAGTGATTGCAATTTTAATCTACTGATGGACTTGATATTACGAGTTGAGTAAGTCAGGAGTAAATGCTGCCAGCAGTACAATAAACTGAATAACACTGAAGAATATGCTGTTTACTCTGATGACGGAGTCGATTAACGGAAATCATGGCAGCCATCACTCATACCATAGGCAATAACTAAACGTCTAAAGACAGGGCTTACTCCCCCAAAACGGATTTACTCGCCAGAGGCAGGCATTATATGTATTAAGACAGGCTATACGCCAGAGGTGATATGCCGCGGTGCTGTGATCTCCGTTAAGATTAGCCCGAGGGACCACAGTGATTACAGTAAATTGCAATTTTTCAAAGTTTTATTCAGTGCGATGTACTGCTGGCGGCATTAGCTCGGACCGGACTGATTTACTCAAGTCGGAATATGAAATCCTTCAGTATATTGAAATTGCATTCAATTCGGGAGAAACTGAAGTGATCACACGTTCGCCTCAATATTGTTGATTGCAGTCAGCTTGTTAAGTCATCGAAACACAGACTTTGCTCTTTTCTTCAGAACTCAATTGGAAAATTTATCAGATAATTTACAAATGATCGTGGTGCAAAATTTTTTACCGAAAAATAATAATGAAAATGAAAGGAAACGCTGAAAATACGAAAAGGTGCGGTTCGGCCAAATAGGGTGCGGAACGTCTTTCGGCAAGGTGCGGAACGTCCAAAAAAAGGGTACGGAACGGTTCAAAAAGGGTGCGGAAAGGCAGGGTACGGAAAGGAAAAGGTTCGGAACGTCCAGTCCCCTTACTTATGTATAATGTTTGGTATGGTTATTCAAGTATTACTATGCTTAAGTATTCAATTAAATAGGTAGGCTTTCCTCATAAGTGAAAACTTTTTCGGTCTACCTTTTCCAATTGTAGCTTATTTATCATATCCAATTGTATATTAGTTTTCCGAATTGTAAATTTTGTTATTTTGGAAATAAAATCTTTGAATCTTGAAGTTCGACTGCAAGGGAACCGAGTAAAAATGAAAATGCTAGAAGACATATAAAGAAATATAGCAAAAACAGCTCATACTCGGAAAATATATGTCTACGATCAAATTACAATGATAAATAAATAAGTTGAAATGTTAAACTTTAAATAAAATTTTAAAATAGCATGCGGGTTGTTAAAAACACGATTGCACGTTGGTGCAAGAAAAATTTGACATTTAGGCGAAATCGCTCCATCAGGTTTTTTTTTAATTTTTAGGCAGTTAGTGTGTATTTGAATTTTCACGCATTTTATTCAGAACGTACTCGTACTCGTACGAAGTGTGATTTGGCTTATCGTACAGTCAAGTTCTGGATTATCGCCCGCATTCAAATACTACAAAGACGCCCTAGCGCTTCTGATTTCTTACAGGTGCTTTTAAAAATCAGAACAGTACAGGATTCTTTAAAATTTAACTCTGGAGCTATGTGATACCTTTAAACACGGACCTTCTCGTTGTTAGAAAAAATTATAAATTCCATACAAAATCTTCTTGGCAACCTGCAAACAGGAAGTTGTCGATGGTTATCCCAATCAAATTTGAATCGCTGATACTTCGTTACGGGACTGTCAAAAGTGAAAACATAGATGAATAAATTTTAAATTATTATTTTTTTTTCAATAAAGACTTGTTCTCTCGTATAGTAAACAAATCTGCAATAAAAATAAAATCCAAAGCATGAAATCTCTTTGAAAGTAAAGAACAACATGCTTTGGTTTTTCTTTTGTTGAAGTGGGTTTCAGAGTATTACAGAAGAGATTGCTGGCGTGATGATTTCCCACAAAATTGTTTCAGCGAGAATTTTAGATAGTCGCTAGCGGCACTGTTAAGAGTTTATTTAAAATGTCCATTGTATTGAAATCGTCCCAGAAAATGTTCTTTTGTAATATAAACGCAAAAGTTACATGAAACGAGTTCAAGGTATATATTTTCAAATCATTAACTGCAGTCGTTTGTATCAATAAAAGGAAATAATCCTGCTGTCATTTAGCTTGAAAATGTAAAAATAACTGCGGGGCTAGTTATTTGAATTCAACAGGAGGAATTTATATTTAGAAAACTGTAAGTAACAAATTTGACCATGTCTAAAAGCATATCTGAGAGAATTAATGAAATTTCAAGTTAGTTAAGTTTTGAAACATCAAAGCCGTATTTAAGATTTAAAAACCCTGTTTTCCTTCAAATATTTAAATTATATAAATTTCAGATTTCCTGTGTTTATTTTTTTGTAAACCAATATCTTGCAGTAAATATTATCGTTAGTCTTTATTATATCCAATGGACATACATCTTAACTTACTTTCGAAGCAAAACTTAAATTTACGAAATAAAACGGGGGAACTGCTCTTTGTTTTTTTTTGTTTTTTTTTTTTGTTTTTTTTGCAACATGTTTACACATAATCACATTTTAAATGTAGTTTGTTCCAAGAAGAATAATTTAGAACTTTTGTCCCTCGAATCATTATGTCTTTACATTGATTTATTATAGGAGTGATTGACTGCGTACGAGCCATCGGTTTCCTTGCCTCTCAATCAGGCCAAAATGGTGCCGCAAGATGGTCCCGCAAGATAACACTTTGGTTAAAACCTCTCCTTTCCACCCATTACCATTTAAGATGAGATCATCCCGCAGGCCACTAGTCCCCCAGTTACGCTCTTATCCCTAATCAGGACATTTCTGTGTTGTATGTCAAGCGTCACTCTGATGCGTTCTTACTGGTGGGGGATAGTTTGTCTGCCCCTCTTTCTTCAGCAATTCGATGATCTCCTGCTTGAATTGTTTTTGGCGTAAACCACTCCATCTGTCTCATTCTCCTGTCTCATTTTACGGAACTCAGTCCGTTTAATACACAGCTGGTGACAGTACTTGCCTGCGTATCCATCCTTTTCTCCCAATCCGGCTTTGTAATCTAACAAGCCCTTTGGCTGTTGCCTGCTCGTCTTCTGTACCCCGATAGACAAGAATCGCTTTCTTAAAATTCGACATCCCTTCACATTGGGCAACTGAGGGTTGCCTCCTGCAGAGCCACAAAATAAGCACTGATGATAGCCATCTATATCTCCCAGTGTTTTCTGTTGTTAGGCCGTATCTGTGAGTATGTCACCTATAATAGTATTTATCATCAAATCTAATAATCTGATGTATATATTATCATATGTTACATCAAATTATATTGAGGATTTTAAAAGTTTGACATATGTTATTATACCTGGATTAAAAAGGTTTCACTCACCTAAAATAAAGCTAGAGGAAATTACTGCCCTACACTACAACAAAATTTATTTCAGCGGCAGCATTTCTGTTATTCATTGGGTATCATAAATTGACACAGTACTTGCGTTCAATTATATTGTTTCCACTCATTAAAACAGTTATATTTTAGTATTGGCAGCGTTATGAATCGTCTTCATCATTGGCACCATAGCCAAGTTTAAAAACACAGCTATTGGTCAAGAGCATCAGCCACAGCTGCTTCTGCAATTAGCCAGTGCGCGAAAAAAGATAAAAGGTGAAAAAATGGTGTTAGTATTGTATCAATCTGAAAATAAAGTGATATTCGTGGAAATGTATAATATTCTAGTATCTCAGATTATGTATTACATAAAGAACCACCATTTTCTAACCCTTTCCTTACTCTTCAACCCGACCTAGCTCCGAGTCAGCTCTGACATCGTATAAGGGGGAGGAGAACGAATGGCTACAGTAGATCCAAATTGGTGAAATTGAAAAGACCATCTTCCGTGGCTGAAAACAATTTTTATTTGCCAAGTATCGAAAAATAAGGAATGTTTAGTATAAAAGGTCGCCAAATTTGCATCTGGCTAATTAAGTTTACGAGTAGTCAGAATTCAACATTTTGTTGTCACCAGTTACGATCTACTCTAACCATTTCTGTCTCCACTCCCTCGGATATCTCTCTGTCAGAACATCGTATATCTCTCTGCCAGAGTTACGAAGCCTTCCATTGTTCCACTAATAGGGATGACCACTAATAGGGGTCATCTTTACATGTTCTGAGGCACGGATCCTGCATACCAGTTTGTATTATTCAAACATACACAGAAAGGTCTAGCTCCGTGTAGCTCTGACTTGTATAAAATCGTATATCTCTGTGTCAGAGCTACGAAGCCTTCCATTGTTCCACTAATAGGGGTTAATTTCATATGTTCTGAGGCACAAATCCTGCATACCAGCCCCCATTATTCAAACATCTACAGAAAGTTCATGCCCAATATGCCCTTTTTGTAAAACAGGCAAAGTTTTTAGTGAGCTGTATATCTTTTATTTGTTCATAAAAGTGAAGAAAAGTTAGCTTCCGCATCCACCTGTCAAATGTTTATTTACATTCTGGCCTTTAAATGTCACATGACCAAAGTCAAGGGACCAAAAATTTAAATGAAGGGGTTATAGTTTATTTGAACAATATATATTAAATGGTTGATAGGTGCAGAATTACATATACAGTTATTTCGTACACTTTGACTTTTTATGTTTTATGTTTACGTTCTTTTTGAAACATCAATTTAAAAGTTTTTTGGTGGATAATTGCAAGAAATTATTGTTGCTATTTCACGTAATAAAGTATGCTCCCTGTATACAAACAAATGCCATTTATTGCGGGAGATTTGGGGTTATTTCCGTATTATTTTCTTTTAAAGAAAGCGTAACACAGAAGTTGTATATGATTACCGTTGTACTTTGAGGGCCTTTAGCAAATGCCAATCAAAACTTATGGGTCGTTGAATCTCGCGCACAGTAGCCACAGGGGTGCCTCAAAGCGAGCGCAGTTGACTTGCTTATCGTTATATAGCGAGGCTTGGAAACTTTTTACCGCACCGCTTCTTGGAGCTAAGAAAAAAGCTCAAAGCTCAAGAATTTTTAATCTTGCCCAATATACCCTTTTTGTAAAACAGGCACAATTTTTAACGAGCTGTATATCTTTTATTTGTTCATAAAAGTGCAGAAAAATTAACTTCTGCACCCACCTGTCAAATGTTTGTTTACATTGCGGCCTTTAAATGTCACGTGACAAAAGTAAAATGACCAAAAATTTAAAGAAAGGGGTCATAGTTTATTTGTAAAATATATACTAAAATAGATTATGGATGCAGGTACAATTTTTTTTGTTTACCCACAATATTTGACGTTTTATTTTTTACGTTCTTTTTGAAATATCAATTCAAAAGTTTTTTTAGGGGATAATTGCAAAAATTATTGTTATTCTTTCACGTAATAAAGTATGCTTCCTGTATACAAATAAATGTCAGTTATTGCGGGAGATTTGTGGTTATTTCCGTATTATTTTTTTTTAAAGAAAGCGTAACACAGAAGTTGTATATCATTACCGTTGTACTTTGAGGACCTTTAGCAAATGCCAGTAAAGACTTATGGGTCGCTGAATATCGCACGAAATAGCCACAGGAATGCCTCAAAGCCAGCGCAGTTGACTTGCTTATCGTTATATAGCGAGGCTTTGAAGCGGTGCCTGGAAACTTTTTAGCGTACCGCTTCTTGGCGCTAAACCCGACCTTGCAGTGGATAACCCAAATCACACTTTGGGTGTTTCGAATAAGCCAAATCACGCTTGGGTGTTTCGAATAAAATGCTCAAGAATTTTTAATCTTGACTGCTAGGGAACCGGGTAAAAAATGAAAGAAATGATAGAAAAATATGGAATACAGCTCATACTCAATACATAAAAGAAATTGAAACTATTCGTTAAAACTTAATCAATTTTTAAACTAGCATAGGGGTGGTTAAAAACACGATTGCTGTTTGGTGCAAGAGAAATTTGACATTTAGGCGAAATCTCTCTATAATTTCTTTCATTTCCTTCCCGGTTATTTTATTGGAAACACAGAATTTTTGCGCATTATTATTGGAAATCAAGAAATGAAGTTTTAAAATTACACCTTTAAAATTAAACATTTTACCAAAAACGTGCCACAGCACTGATTCAGTGACTCATTTATCCCAACTTCTCTTTTGTAGAGTTCGTACCAGGGCTGGTATGAAATATTTCGAATGAAATATTTCTTGAAATATTTCATGAAATATTTCACTTAAAAAATTTCAAAAATTTCACATGTTTTGAAATTTTTAAATAAGAAATAAGTTGGACATCAAGAATACCAAATACTGACGGATACCTATCAACGGACTTTCATCTTAAGTTGTCAGTTAACATACTGCGTTGGCATAACTCTACCATAACTCTACCAGTAACCAATACAGCCACACAAATCCTGCGCAGTCTGTGACTTTTGAGTAACAAAGCTAGCAATTGCTGACCTATAGCACCGTTGACACATCTACTCCGGGTATCTGAGCGGGTGTTTCTAAGGGATGGGGAGGGAGACAGGAGGGTTTATAGCAACTGCTGAAAGGGGGCTCACTGTAAGCGGCACAAGGGAAAGAGGTCCGATATGTACACAATAGGTAAAAAATATAGCAGACAATATGTTAGCCAAACAAACAGGGAGCAACTCACGCCCGTTGGTGAGTTTGCTTCAAGCTTAGCACTGTTTGAATAGCCATTCCTAATTCTGCAAACAAGCGGTGTTTCCCATTTGAACGAGAAAAACGATAAAGCGGGATGCAATTATCCGGGTAAAAAATACATAATTTTATGCAATCAACCGATTTATGTGTTTAATTGGTATGCGATTCAGTCATTTTATCTGTCTATGCATTTTTGACGGTGGTATTTGTTAAATTAAACGAACAGATATTACGCACAGCCTGGAAATGTGTGTTTTTTCTAAGTGCTTTGAAAGATTTCAAAAATTTCAATATTTCTGAAATATTTCAAATTTCATGAAATTTTTAAAAATTTCGAAATTTTTACCAGCCCTGGTTCGTACGAGAAAAAAGCCTCAAAACCGAATTTTAGCTGTTGTTCAGAGGAGAATGTCCGGCTCCTATGGTATCTATTTTGTCCATTACTGCTCCTGTTGCTTGCCGAAATATCAGACGCAAACTCCTGCCTTCACATACGGATAAAACCTCAATTGTCCATGCAATTATAAGCGGATTCCGTTTCACGTACGGGATTAACGCAAAAATACAGGGCTCAAGTTTTGGGGCTTAAACATGAAAACAGAGAAACTTAGAAGTATGGAAGTCAATGGAAAAATATATCAAAATCACTTTGTAATAGATTCAGAGCTATTTCTGTGTTAGAAAACAGTTTTTTAAAATGTAATAAAAATATTTTCCAGCATTCTAATGAAGTTTTGACAACTTAACGATACGTTATGACAGAGAAAATCAAGTTTCATACATTTTCCTTTTCATTTTACTGGACTGCTGCGAATTTCCTCTGCTGAACATGCGCACTTGAAACCATGAACTGACTTATTAAGGCGTAAGGCAAAATTCAATGTTAGGAATTTGGGGATCAGAGGGTTAGGTAACAATACGTTTTAACGGTCCTGCACGCACGAATGTTTTCGACACACGGATCTTATGCATCCTTCAGCCAAAGCACGTTAGCAGGTTTATGATGAATTTCCATGTAAATGTTCACAGATAACCTCTGGGGCTTAAATTCTGTGACGTCTGATGATTTCTCATGATTACCACTGAACTTAATTTTTATGTTTAGCACTGACACGTGTAAGAGACGCTTGCGTCATATGAACAGGATTCCAACAGATCCGTGATGGTATTAAAATGAAACTCGGGCAGGAAAAGGTTGTATCTTTGAAAGGTCATACAAGGTCATCATTGGACTTTTCAATTTATACTTTTAATACTGGTATGCATTTGTTAACGCTATTTTGCCGAACTATGCAGACGATTTTCAGTGTTATTTGTATTTCAAAATTGCAGGTAACTATGTCGTTAGCCGGAGGCAGGGAGAAACGGAGCAATGCAGGGAATCGCATGGCTAAGATGCTGGATGCGGAAGACGAGGATGAATTCTACAAAACCACTTATGGAGGTTTTAGCGAGGTTAAATACCTTTGTTTTTACAAGCTCAGTGTCAATAATAAAAGGATCAGTATCTGTTGAAGTAGTGAGTATATTCTAAACCATTCAATATTTTTGTCCCTGTTGAAACTTACCGCTAAGTAGGAATGACTAAAAACGGCAAAATAGATAACCGTTATGCAGACTTCCAGTGAATGGAATGTTTTCATTTTTGTAAGCACTTTGTGCAAATACTTATTTCATACAATTCATGATCTTATGGTTTGTAAACTGCGGAAACTTTCTACTTCTGCCAGTTTTATTAATAACCTACAAGTAAAATAGATGTGTGATTTTATTCATTAGACATACTTCAGGATCCGTTAATCCATCGCAAACAATTTTGAACAGTTTTCTCAAAAGTAGAATGCTTTGTGCTTTATACGAACTTGGTTTTAAAATAAAACCAAGATAAAGCGTAAAAAGGTGATTTTGGGTACACGTTGGCATAAAAAGTGTTACGATATCTATTTTTTCTTTGCATTCAGGAGGCGGAGGACAACGATTACGAGTCGGAAGTTTCCGTCGACGATGATGTAGACTCGGATTTCGATATAGATGAAAATGATGAGGTATGCTTCACTCATGTCAACCTGCCCGATTTATTTATAACATTTAGCCTTTGATACGAGGCTTCAGAACTAACTCTAAACTTCGTTTCTTTTCTGTAGACAAGTTTCCAGTTATTCCAATTATTATATTAGAACCCACTTGCTAAAGGAACAAGTGGGAAAAAAAAGAAGGAATAATGAAAAAATAGTAAAAGAAGAGTTAGCCAACGCAGAAGACTACTACCCGAAGGTAGTGATGTCCTTGCGCATTTCGCACTTGCAGAGCCGCTCCTAGAGACGTTCGGAGAGACCCCAGGGCTGCGGTACCCTCAAACAGAGCATTGGCTCTGATGACTACGACTTGAACTCTTTTTGCTTTCGCTCAGCTTTCTTCACGGGTCAGTCACAACAGGCTGGCCGTGTTTTGTAGGAGTTAAAAATAAAGAAATTCCGATTAGTCGCCTCTTACGCCATGCACGGAACAGAAAGCAGTGGGCGTATTCTCAAGATTTCCCCAACCCAGAGGGGGATTCCCGGAAATAATGTTCCTGATTATACTAACATCGTACGTAAATAAACTTGTGTTTCTAAAATAAGTCTGTTTTTCTTTCGTATCTACAGGTTAAAAGTGATATGGAAGATGACGATAAACCAAAGCGAAAACGTCAGGGAGTCAATACGAAAGCGTATAAGGTATCATATATTATGTATCTTTGTTTGTGCAAGGACTGACAGCTTAACGGCGAATGAAGACAGGTTGTTGGGCTTCGATATTGGCTTTAATACTGTTTGCAAATAGAAGTTCGAACTGCATAAGAATGGAGTTAAATCGTGTTTACAGTGCTAAAAGTTTGAAAAACAGAATTGTTCAAATTTAAATAAAATTTCACAACGATGGTTGAGTTTCAGTAAAATTTAAATTTTTGGTTGATTGGGATCACCGATATTTTAGCAGTAAAAATGTTCAACCTTGTTCCCGGTCCTAAAAATCCCTCCACCCCACCCCAATATCGCCAATAAATATACGGAACCAAGGCTTAGCTGCTCATTATCCCCCGTGTACTGAGGGATGTAGTTCTAAGCTTGTCTGTCGGTCTGCATGCGTTTCCAGGTTACATCTGTGAAACTATCGGTCGGATTGAGTTTAAATTTCGCATATGGATAGAATACGCATTGAAGGTCTACATTCTTGTGGGAATCATAAATAAATAATTGTCTATGTGACAATATTTTTTTCGATTTTTGGAACTTAGCGAATTTTCTACGTCGTATCCAGGCTAGATCCCCAAAACTATTAATTTTTGGCTTGTTTTGAAATTTCACATACGGAAAGCGCACATATTGTAGGTGTGCTACGTCGTGTTTATGTTTTGATTTATAAAATAAATTGTCAAAATGACAGTATTTTGAAATTTGATACAACTTTTGATGTAATTTTGTCTGCATATTTAAACGTGTCGTCCAGACTTATGTCAAAACTGTTTATATTTTTTATAATATTTTACATATGGATAAAGCAGACGTTGAATATTGTCAGAATGACTTTTTTAAATATATAACTCAGCTTTTATCAAAATTTAATAATGCAAAACGGTTAGAATTTAAAAAAAAACATGATAAAAGTAGTATGGCACTTTGCAGACCAACTTCAGCACCAATTTCGTAGGTCATCAGCCCTACAGAGGCATCATATCCCTCTGAGGCTGTAGATTGGGTGAGGCGTGTAGACACTTTTATAATGCGTTGTATATTGATTTTTTCAGGAACCAAAGAAAGCCAAAAAAGTTGAAACAACTAAAAAACCTAAGAAGCAAAAAGCGAAAGCAGAAAAATCTACTGTACAGATTTATCACAGTGAGCCAAGTACGTCACTTTAGAGTCACTATAGTTCAGTATAGACTTGAAATACTGTTTTTGTACTCATCTATTAAAGTCTGTTCTTCAGCTACAATTGAGTAGAAGGGAAATGTGTGTATTTTGAGCTTACAGAAACGAGATTTCACTGAAATCTGTGAATATCCGCCGGGAACCGGACGGATATAGTTTTCATTCTGTCCGTCTGTCCGTCTGTGCAATTTCAGTCTCACGCGCCTACAGCCCGCATTAGTGGGTGGATTGATTTCAGATTTTACCCAGGGGTGCTCCTAAGCATCCCGCAGTGCAGTGACCAGGATTCGACGGGATCGGAGCAAAATTGCCAAAATGGCAAAACTTTAAAAAATTGCAGAAACTGAATAAGGACTTTGCATAACACACATCAGTCTCACGCGCCTACAGCCCGCATTAGTGGGTGGATTGATTTAAGATTTTACCCAGGGCTGCTCCTAAGCATCCCGCAGTGCAGTGGCCAGGATTCGACCGGATCCGAGCAAAATTGCCAAAATGGCAAAACTTTAAAAAATTGCAGAAACTGAATAAGGACTTTGCATAACACACATCAGTCTCACGCGCCTACAGCCCGCATTAGTGGGTGGATTGATTTAAGATTTTACCCAGGGCTGCTCCTAAGCATCCCGCAGTGCAGTGACCAGGATTCGACCGGATCCGAGCAAAATTGTCAAAATGACAAAACTTTAAAAAATGGAAGAAATGAATTAGGAATGAGCATAACACATATCGGTCTCACGCGCCTACAGGCCGCATTAGTGAGTGGATTGATTTAAGATTTTACCCAGGGCTGCTCCTAAGCATCCCGCAGTGCAGTGACCAGGATTCGACCGGATCCGAGCAAAATTGCCAAAATGGCAAAACTTTAAAAAATTGCAGAAACTGAATAAGGACTTTGCATAACACACATCAGTCTCACGCGCCTACAGCCCGCATTAGTGGGTGGATTGATTTAAGATTTTACCCAGGGCTGCTCCTAAGCATCCCGCAGTGCAGTGACCAGGATTCGACCGGATCCGACTAAAATTGTCAAAATGAAAAAAACTTTAAAATTTGAAGAAACTGAATTAGGAATGAGCTTTACACATATCGGTCTCACGCGCCTACAGCCCGCATTAGAGGTTGGATTGATTTAAGATTTTACCAAGGGCTGCTCCTAAGCATCCCGCAGTGCAGTGACCAAGATTTGGCTGGATTATTGGATAGATTTTAACATCTGTTTCATATGGATGGAGTTCGATGACTACTCTTTCCTCCGAAAGGTATTATTTTTGACATGTATTACACGTTACACGTTATGCTTAATAGAGAATTAAGTATTTCGTAAGTTTCAGTGTCAGCTTGAGTTCATTTACATCTATTTAAGTTCGTGGGTGACATGGCAATGTCATGTGCATGCACATAGCGTTACCTCTACTTCACTGACCACAAGGCTGTATGGTGTTCTTTGGAACAGTTGTTCACAGGAACATCATAATCAGGTATACAATTTGCGCGAACCCGGCGGATTCATGCTTCTCGAGCATCTAGTTTATGAAACATGCAAACCTCGTACCAAAGACCTTAGACCACTAATTAATGGTCTTTGTCCCGCACGTGCAACCTGTGTCATGAACTGGTTGTTTTATGAAAATTTGGCAGTTGGCAAAAAAGCGCTACGTACGACAACGGCCAAGAAAACACAAGACACGGAGAGCAAACGTCAAGAGCGAGAAATGAAGGAACAGATGCTTAGAGAGTATGCAAGGAAGAGAAACGTGGCCCAAGTGAGAAGGCTCACACAGGAAGAACTCCTTGAAGAAGCGAAGCACACCGAGGAGATGAATCTGCGATCCCTGGGTAGGAATTTATTAGTAAAATCCCAACAGGGTGTGAGATTGAGAGAGACGATTATATAGAAATTGAACCAGTGCGGAGATGAAGGTGGGGGTGGGAGAAAGCTAGCACAGTTTCAAGACTTTATTTTGGGTTGGTTGATGGTCAACCGCGAAATGATGAGAGTCGATGGGGAATACATTACTGTGGTTAGAAGGCAGAAGCCTGCACTGCAATGTTTGCCTTGTGCCGGAATATTCACGAAAATAATCTATTTCTTCATTGTGCTGAGTTTATTACCGATTTTCAGATTTTCCTTTTGCGAAGAATTGAAATTAAGAACTCAAATTGTGCAGTTATATTTACAAAACGAATGTGTTTTTTTACAGAAATCTACCGCAAGATGGAGCTAGAAAAGAAGAAAGCGCGGAGTGTGAAGCAGGCGTATCGCGGACCCATGATCAGATACCACTCCGTGGCTATGCCCCTCATAGAAGAGCTGCCCGCCGAAGCCGAGATCAATGTCGAAAGCGACAACGGCAACAGTGACGGGTACATGCTGACAGCAAATAAAAATTTGCTCTCGGCGTTAATTTTTCTCCAAAATGATTCTTCTAATGGTGCAAGAAATAAACTTAGAAAAAAAAAGGCGCTGCAGTGTTTGGTCGGCCCTGGAAGTGTGATGGACTTAAATTTTTAAAAAAATATGTTCAGCTTCTTCAGGGCATGTCTGGGTTGAGTGCCTATTTGAAATTAAGTTAACAAGACGCGTAAGAATATTCTGTATGTTCTGTATTTTGCAGAAATTCACTACACGCCATTGTCAGACCGACAGAATTTTGTTCTCGGACGTTCATCACCTTCACAGAGGAGCAAACACTGAGAGAAATGTTCAAGCAAGACAAAGTGAAAACACCGATCAAACAGTATTGCCCCGTTACCCGTCTACCGGCCAAATACTTTGACCCAGTCACGAAAACTCCGTATGCAAATGCCCAGGCGTTTAGACTGATACGTGAGGCCTATTTCCAGCAGCTAGAGAGTGGCGGAGACAGAAAAGACAGAAGGAAATCCTCTCTTTTTGCGTCTTCTCTGAACCAACAAAATTCCTCCCTGCAAGGGTCAAGTTAGCTGGGAGTGCCTTTATTAACTTTTTCTCCAGTTTTATACAGAGGAATTACATTCTCAACTGAAAATGGAGGACACACTCCTTCATGATTTTTATAAGAATAAATACATGGTTGTACTGAATAGATTCTTTCACTACAGTATCGCATGTGGTCGAAAATCGCCATTTTTGGTGGTTTCATTTGTGAAACTATTCACACCAAATTGTGTTCAAAGAGACGTTTATTTAACTGCATTAGTCAACACTATTGGGTTTATTATTGTACCAGGTTTCTGGACAATTATGCCATCGACCCACATTGTTCAATTGTTGACCAGTATTTAGAGTCGACGTTGTAATTAGCTTTGACAAGAATACATGTGTGAAAATACCTGGGAATGCTAGTTTAAAAATAACTTTTAAGATGCACGTTTGATATGTGGCGCATTGTTAACACAGCTGTCACCTGGATATGTGTACAAAACTGAGCAATCCTGCCGTCACTGGAGTATGTGTAGAAATTTTGTCCCCCTCCCCCCTCGTACGCGTCCCAAATAATTTCAATATTGAAAGAATGTTCCACCACTACGTCAAATTATGGAAAATATGGAAGTTTCAAACAATAAATCGAATGAAACGGGCAGATTTAGTATCGACGCGTTTCACTTCAGTTGAATAAAGCAGAAGGAACAGTTGCAGTTTCTCACACTACTCGGAATGTTTATGTAACAATGTTCCAAATTTGAATGTCCATGACAATTGTGACCAGGCCAGGGTAACTTAATGCAGGGTGTCCGCATTATGGAAAAATCAGGGAATTTCTGGAAAATCGGGGATAACCAATTCTATACAGGGAAAACTCAGGGAATTTCATTTTTCACCAGGGAAAAATATGGGAATTTGGGATAATTATTTAAACAACAGAACATTGATTTTAACATTTTTCGGTACGACAAAGTGCTAATTAATGTCTCATAGTAATTACGTCTCCCCGAACAAGGGAAAACTGTTTGTACGTTCTGTGTGTGTATGTCAGTCTGTTGTGAACAAAATGTTGTGTGCGAGATATCTCGAGAACGAAACCTCGGATCGGCTTAAAACTGGATCGATTTATTAGCCCAGCTTACGTTCCACGTACGCTGGGGTATTCCTATCGGTCTGCGGATGGCGTCCGTTAGTTAGTTAGTTAGTTAGTTCGCTGTAAACTTTCAAACTGCATCTCCTCCTACATTTTTGACCCGATGTCATTTATTTTTGGTTTGAGGCACCCCTAAAGGGTCGTGCATACGGCTTGTGCTTTTTAGACCAGCCGACTATGTCGGGCTGGTCTTATCTTATCAATAGAGGGGTATCCGTCGTCCGTATGTACGTATGTACGTATGTACGTGTGTATGTACGTGTGTAAACTTTTACTTAAAATGCTTCTTCTCCTTCAGTTTTGATCGGATTCCTCTCAAATTTTACACGAATGTTCTCTAGGTATACCTCTCTTTAAAAATTATTTTTTTTGGCACTCCGCCAAAAATTGGCCAAATGGGGGGCATTTCAAATTTTTCGGTTGCCAATTTTCAAAATGCTTCTTCTCCTTCAGTTTTGATCGGATTCCTCTCAAATTTTACACGAATATGCCCTAGGTAGACCTCTTTTGAAAAATTACTCATTTTGGCGATCCGCCAAAAATTGGCCAAATGGGGGACATTTTTTAATTTTTTGGTGTCAAATTTTCAAATTGCTTCTTCTCCCACAATTTTGATCGGATTCCCTTCCAATTTTGGATAGTTGTTGTCAAGGTAGACCTGTCTTGAAAAATTACTCTTTTTGTCGATCCGGCAAAAATTGGCCAAATAGGGGACATTTGTAATTTTGTGGTTGCCAATTTTCAAAATGCTTCTTCTCCCACAATTTTGATCAGATTTTCTTCAAATTTTGCACCCATATTCCCTAGGTAGACTTATTTTGAAAAATTACTTATGTTGGCGATCCGCCAAAATTGGCCAAATAGGGGACATTTTCAAATTTTTTGGTCTACAATTTTCAAATTGCTTTTTCTCGCACAGTTTTGATCAGATTCCTTTACAATTTTTGATAATTGTTTTCAAGATAGATCTCTCTTGAAAAATTACTTTTTTTGGCAATCTGCCAAAAATTGGCCAAATGGGGGACATTTGTAATTTTGTGGTTGCCAATTTTCAAAATGCCCCTCTCCCACAATTTTGATTAGATTTTCACCAAATTTTACACGAATGTTCTCTAGGTATACTTCTCTTTAAAAATTTTTTTTTTTTGGCGCTCCGCCAAAAATTGGCCAAATGGGGGGCATTTCAAATTTTTCGGTTGCCAATTTTCAAAATGCTTCTTCTCCTTCAGTTTTGATCGGATTCCTCTCAAATTTTACCCGAATATGCCCTAGGTAGACCTCTTTTGAAAAATTACTCATTTTGGCGATCCGCCAAAAATTGGCCAAATAGGGGACATTTTTCAATTTTTTGGTGTCAAATTTTCAATTTGCTTCTTCTCCCACGATTTTGATCGGATTCCTTTCCAATTTTGGATAGTTGTTCTTAAGGTAGACCTGTCGTGAAAAAATGCTCTTTTTGGCGATCCGGCAAAAATTGGCCAAATGGGGGACATTTGTAATTTTGTGGTTGCCAATTTTCAAAATGCTTCTTCTCCCACAATTTTGATCAGATTTTCTTCAAATTTTGCACCCATATCCCCAAGGTAGACCTGTTTTGAAAAATTACTTATTTTGGTGATCCGCCAAAAATTGGCCAAATGGGGGACATTTTCAAATTTTTTGGTCTACAATTTTCAAATTGCTTCTTCTCGCACAATTTTGATCGGATTCCTTTCCAATGTTTGATAATTGTTCTCAAGGTAGATCTCTCTTGAAAAATTAATTTTTTTAGCAATCCGCCAAAAATTGGCCAAATGGGCACATTTGTAATTTTGTGGTTGCCAATTTTCAAAATGCTTCTTCTCCCACAATTTTGATCAGATTTTCACCAAATTTTACACGAATGTTCTCTAGGTATACCTCTCTTTGAAAATTATTTTTTTTGGCGCTCCGCCAAAAATTGGCCAAATGGGGGGCATTTCAATTTTTTCGGTTGCCAATTTTCAAAATGCTTTTTCTCCTTCAGTTTTGATCGGATTCCTCTCAAAATTTTACCCGAATATGTCCTAGGTAGACCTCTTTTGAAAAATTACTCATTTTGGCGATCCGCCAAAAATTGGCTAAATAGGGGACATTTTTTAATTTTTTGGTGTCAAATTTTCAAATTGCTTCTTCTCCCACAATTTTGATCGGATTCCTTTACAATTTTTGATAGTTGTTCTCAAGGAAGATCTCTCATGAAAAATTACTTATTTTGGCGATCCGCCAAAAATTGGCCAAATGGGGGACATTTTTTTATTTTTTGTTGTCAAAGTTTCAAATTGCTTCATCTCCCACAATTTTGATCGGATTCCTTTCCAATGCTTGATAGTTGTTCTCAAGGTAGACTTCTCTTGAAAAATTGTTTATTTTTTTGGCGATCCGCCAAAAATTGGCCAAATGGGGGACATTTGTAATTTTGTGGTTGACAATTTTCAAAATGCTTCTTCTCCCACAGTTTTGATCAAATTTTCTTCAAATTTTTCACGAATACTCCCTAGGTAGACCTATTTTGAAAAATTACTCATTTTGGCGATCCGAAAAAAATTGACCAAATGGGGGACATTTTTTTATTTTTTTGTGTCTAATTTTCAAATTGCTTCTTCTCATACAATTTTGAGTATGGCCGCTCATTTTGATTTGGTACGCTGTGATGACAACTATCTTGCGTGTGACATTATCGCATTGGCCGAAAGCCGTTTAACAGCCGACGATGATAACAAAAAAATTTTTAATAGATGGCTTTCATCCCATACTGAGATGTGACCAGTTCGTTTCAACAGAATGTCGACGACCTTCGCATGGCCTTGCTTTTGATCTAAAAAACATACATGAAGTGTTGTCCAAGGAGTTCATTTCAACTGCACTCTTTGAGTGTTTACACATTAGAGTAATTTTCAAAGTAATTTTCTTTGAGTGTTCACACATTAGAGTATTTTCCTTCAACTAATCAGATTGTATGTAATCCCACCACACACTCTTAACACGACATTAGATCTTGCATTTGCCTCTTCTACCACTGCTTTTCCCGAAATTATTCCCTGTGTTTGGTCTTTTCACCACACGCTTGGTATTCTTGTCCCCTTATGAAAGAATTGAAAGAATGACTCCTCATCAGCTACACCGAGCAAGTGAGCGAATATTTTCTCCATTCAGTTACGGCTTTTTTCGTAACCGCTGTCTGCCAATTTGATCATGATTTTGTCTGTGATTCTTGGATATATATTCTGTAGGTCACGGCTGGTCACCATGTCCCTGGACATGCTTGTTTAGTCTATCGGACAATTTTTGTATTTTTGGGGATTTTTTTAAGCAAAAATTTGGAAAAAAATGCATCTACTCCTACAATTTTGATTCGATGTCATTTATTTTTGGTGTGAGGATTTCCAGAGCGGTCGTGCATACGGCTTGTGCTTTTTTAGTCGATCGGGTGATTTTTGAATTTTTGGCGAATTTTTAAAGAAATTTTAAAATGTATCTCCTGTTACATTTTTGACCCGATGTCATTTATGTTTGGTATGAGGCACCCCTAAAGGGTCGTGCATACGACTTATGCTTTTTTAGTTTGTATTTTTGGGGAATTTTTTAAGCAAAAATTTCGAAAATAATTCAAAATGCATCTACCCCTACAATTTTGATTCGATGTCATTTATTTTTGGTGTGAGTGCATACGGCTTGTGCTTTTTAGTCGTTCGGGCAATTTTTGTATTTTTAGGGAGGTTTTGAAGAAAAAAACTTCAAAATGCATTTCCCCCTACAGTTTTGAACCTTGTTTTTTTTTTTTTTTGGGGGGGGGGGTTTGAGGCATCCCTAAGGGGTTGAGAATACGACATTTATTTTTGGTGTGAGTGCATACGGCTTGTGCTTTTTAGTCAATCGGGCAATTTTTGTATTTTTAGGGAGTTTTTGAAGAAAAAAACTTCAAAATGCATTTCCCCCTACAGTTTTTAACCTTTTTATTTTTTTTATTTTTTTATTTATTTATTTTTTTTGGATTTGAGGCATCCCTAAGGGGTTGAGAATACGACTTGCGCTTTTTAGTCGATCCGACAATTTCTGTAATTTTTGGGAATTTTTGAAGAAAAACTTTCCTCCTACAGTTTTTATCCGATTTCATTTATTTTTGCTATGAGGCATCCTTAGGTAGGTCTCGCATACGGCTTGTGCTATTTGACTCAACTTGGGAATTTTTGATTTCGGGGGGAATTTTTGATGAAAATACCTCAAAATGCATTTTCTCTGCCAGTTTTGATCAAACATCATTTATTTTGGGGCTGAGGCATACTTAGGGTGTCGTGAATATGGCACGTCTTTTTCAGTCGATGAGAGAATTTTTGAAGAAAGAAATTCAAAATGCATTTCCTCCTACAGTTTATTTTCGATATGAGCCGTCTCTAGGGGGTCATGCATACGGCTTGTGCTTTTTGAGTGAATTGGAAAACTTTTGAATTTTTTTCGCAATTTTTGAAAAAAAAAATTAAATGAATCTCCTCCTCCAGCGCATAAACGCAAGTTAAATGAACTTGCGCAGTAGTCAGATTTAACAACCGCACATCGACGCAAATTAAAGAAACATTCGCAGTAGTCCGAATTAAGTACTCCGCCTCGATGCACGTTAAATAAACATGCGCATTGGTCCGAAATGTGAACTGCGCATCGACGGAAGATAAATAAAGATGCGAACTGGTCCAAAATAAGCACCGCACATCAACGCAGGTTAAATAAACATGCGCACTGGTCCGAAAAAAAGAACTACGCTTCGACGTAAGTTGAATAGACATGCGCAGTGGTCTGAAATGCGAACCGCGCATCAACGCAGCCTAAAAAAACATGCGCACTGGTCCGAAATGCGAACCACACATCGAGGCAAATTAAATAAACATGCGCAGTGGTCCGAAATGCGGACGGCGCATCAACGCAAGTTAAATAAATATGCGCACTGCTCTGAAATGAGAACCACGCATCAACACAAGTTAAATAAACATGGGCAATGGCCTGAAATACGAACCGCGCATCGACAGAAGTTAAATAAACATGCGATCCGGTCCAAAATAAGCACCGCACATCAACGCAGGTTAAACAAACATGCGCACTTGTCCGAAAAAAAGAACCACGCATCGACGCAAGTTGAATAGACATGCGCAGTGGTCTGAAATGAAAACCGCGCATCAACGCAAGTTAAATAAACATGCGCAGTGGTCCGAAGAAAGAACCATGAATCGACGCAAGTTGAATAGACATAAGAGTCGGGCATCGACGGGACTTAAATAAAACATGCGTTCTGGTCCGAAACGCAAATCGCGCGTCAACGCAAGTTAAATGAACTTGCTCACTTGTCCCAAACTGCGAACTGCGCATCAACGCAACCTAAAGAAACAGGTATACTGGTCCGAAATGCGAACCGGATATCAACGCAAATTAAATAAACATACACACTGGTCCGAATTGCGAACCGCACATAAGCGTAAGTTAAATAAACATTTGCACCGGTCCAAAATAAGTACCGATCATAACACAAGTTAAATAAATATGCGCAATGGTCCAAAATGCGAACCGCACAGCAACACAAGCTAAACTAGACCGCCTTTCGCTACACGTAGCGAAATGACACCCACTTGCAATGGTATAATCTCTCTGGTTAAAGACACAATTTCAGTCTTTCCACATAATTGTCAGCTTCCGACTTATTATCATGAAAAAGGACATCGAAGTAAGTATAATGTAGTATCAAATAATCAAATTCAGTTTTCTAACCGTTTTCGAGATAATGGTCAACTTCCGGTTTTAGACCTTGACCATGACGGAGGAGTTCAGGGTCAACGAGGTACCTCTTATATGACGTCTTTTAGGCCCAAAGGGTCGAAAATAAGCTCAAAATCGCTCTATCTCTAACCGTTTTCGAGATAATGGTCAACTTCCGGTTTTTGACCTTGACCATGACGGAGGAGGTCAAGGTCACCGAGGTACCTCTTATATAACATCTTTTAGGGCCAAAGGGTCGAAAATAAGCTAATAATCGCTCTATCTCTAACCGTTTTCGAGATAATGGTCAACTTCCGGTTTTTGACCTTGCCATGACGGAGGAGGTCAAGGACACAGAGGTACCTCTTATACAACGTATTTTGGGCCCAAAGGGTCGAAAATAAGCTCAAAATCGCTCTATCTCTAACCGTTTTCGAGATAATGGTCAACTTCCGGTTTTTGACCTTGACCATGACGGAGGAGGTCAAGGACACCGAGGTACCTCTTATATAACGTCTTTTAGGCCCAAAGGGTCGAAAATAAGCTCAAAATCGCTCTATCTCTAACCGTTTTCGAGATAATGGTCAACTTCCGGTTTTTGACCTTGACCATGACGGAGGAGGTCAAGGACACCGAGGTACCTCTTATATAACGTCTTTTAGGCCCAAAGGGTCGAAAATAAGCTCAAAATCGCTCTATCTCTAACCGTTTTCGAGATAATGGTCAACTTCCGGTTTTTGACCTTGACCATGACGGAGGAGGTCAAGGTCACCGAGGTACCTCTTATATGACGTCTTTTAGGCCCAAAGGGTCGAAAATAAGCTCAAAATCGCTCTATCTCTAACCGTTTTCGAGATAATGGTCAACTTCCGGTTTTTGACCTTGACCATGACGGAGGAGGTCAAGGTCACCGAGGTACCTCTTATATAACGTCTTTTAGGCCCAAAGGGTCGAAAATAAGCTCAAAATCGCTCTATCTCTAACCGTTTTCGAGATAATGGTCAACTTCCGGTTTTTGACCTTGACCATGACGGAGGAGGTCAAGGTCACCGAGGTACCTCTTATATAACGTCTTTTAGGCCCAAAGGGTCGAAAATAAGCTCAAAATCGCTCTATCTCTAACCGTATTCGAGATAATGGACAATTTGTCTCTAAGGGATTTCAATATACAAAAGTCACATGACCTTGACCTTGACTCTGAATGTCGAGATTCCATCAATGATGTTACTGCCTACTGACACTGTACACGTGTTGAAACAAGGATTTGAGCGCTATTTCCAGCAAGTTTTCGTGATGGAATAGGTTTTTGAAAAAATATTTTGACCTCAATTTGACCTTGAAGGTCACGGTCAAGGTCAAAAAATTTTGCGGATTTCACGACAACTCATTACCCTATATGTTTCTGCCAAATGCCGCCTTTCTACTACAAACCGTGTAGGAGGAGTTTCCTGGAAACCAATTTGAGGTAAAAAAACTTTGACCTCAATTTGACCTTGACCTTGAAGGTCAAGGTCAAAAAAATTTGCGGATTTCACGACATCTCATCACCCTCTATCTCTGTGCCAAATTTCATCGTCCTACGTCAAATAGCGTAGGAGGAGTTTTCTGGAAACCTCCGTGACGGAAAAAAAAAAGGAAGGAATAAACGCCGGAATTCTTTGCAAAGTATACCCATTTGCAAACTATGTTTGCAAGTGGGAATAAGCAAGCACACTTGACCAAAATAAGAACTGCGCATTATCGCAACTTAAATAAACATGCGCACTGGTCCAGAATAAGAACCGCGCATCAACTCAAGTTAAAGAAATATGCGCATTGGCCATAAATAAGAACCGCGCATCGACGCACGTTAAATAAACATACGCAGTGGTTCGAAATGCGAACTACGCACCAAAGTAAGTTAAATAAACATTTGCACTGATCTAAAATAAGCACCGCGTATCAACGCAAGTTAAATAAACATTTGCACCGGTCCAAAATAAGTACCGATCATGAACACAAGTTAAATAAATATGCGCAGTGGTCCAAAATGCGAACCACGCATCAACACAAGTTAAAAAAAATATACGCGCTGGTCCGAAATGCGAACCGCACAGCAACACAAGCTAAATAAGCAAGCACACTGGACCAAAATAGGAACTGCGCATCAACGCAACTTAAATAAACCTGCGCACTGGTCCAGAATAAGAACTGCGCATCAACTCAAGTTAAAGAAATATGCGCATTGGCCATAAATAAGAACCGCGCATCGACGCAAGTTAAATAAACATACGCAGTGATTCGAAATGCGAACCACGCGCCAACGTAAGTTAAATAAACATTTGCACTGGTCTAAAATAAGCACAGCGTATCAACGCAAGTTAAATAAACATTTGCACCGGTCAAAAATAAGTACCGATAATCAACGCAAGTTAAATAGACATGCGCAATAGTTCGCATTTCGAACCACTGCGTATGTTTATTTAACTTGCGTCGATGCGCGGTTCTTATTCTGGACCAACGCGCATGTTTATTTAAGTTGCGTTGATGCGCACCGGCCATCAGCGCAAGTTAAATAAACGTGCGCACTCTTCCGAAATTCGAACCGCGCATCAACGCAAGTTAAATAGACATGCGCAGTAGTTCGAAATGCGAACCACGCTCCAACGCAAGTTAAATAACATTTGCACTGGTCCAAAAGAAAACACTGCGCATCAACGCAAGTTAAATAAACATGCGCACTGGTCCGAAATTCGAACCGCGCATTAACGCAAGTTAAATAAACATGCGTAACGATCCGAAATTCGAACTGCTCCTCAACGCAAGTTAAATAAACATGCACACTGGTCCAAAATGCAAACCGCGCACCAACGCAAGTTAAATAAACATAGGCACACGTCCAAAATAAGCACCGTGCATCAACGCAAGTTAAATAAACATGCAAACTGGTCCGAAATGCGAACCGCGTATCAAGGCAACCTAAGAAAACTTGGGCTGTCCGCAATAAGTGACGCTCATCAACGCAAGTAAAATAAACGTGCGCATTGGTATGGAATAAGAACTGCACATCAACACAAGGTAAATAAACATGCGCACTGATCCGAAATAAGAACCGCACATCAACACAAGGTAAATAAACATGCGCACTGATCCGAAATAAGAACCGCACATCAACACAATGTAAATGAAGATGTGCACTGATCCGAAAAAAGAACCGCACCTCAACACAAGGTAAATAAACGTGCGCACTGATCCGAAATAAGAACCGCACATCCACAAATGGTAAAAAAAAAACATGGGCCCTCGTCAGAAATGCGAACCGCACATCAACGGAAGTTAAATAAACATGTGCACTGTTCCAAAATGGAAACCGCACTGGTCCAGAATAAGAACCGCGCATCAACTCAAGTTAAAGAAATATGCGCATTGGCCATAAATAAGAACCGCGCATCGACGCACGTTAAATAAACATACGCAGTGGTTCGAAATGCGAACCACGCGCCAACGTAAGTTAAACTAGATGCTGTCAGAGAGCAGCAATATCCCCCGTGAAACCCTAAATATTACCCCTATGCAATATCTAAGCTAATGGATTACCATTGACAGGAAACTGGACACCCTTCCTTGAACGACAAATCAACAATACTACAAACTGTCTTTGAACAGATATAACCCGAATCTATTTTTTATTAATCTAATGTAAAGCATTTTTTCAGGCTAGATAAATGTCGATTTATGACGATTTTTAAAAGCCTGTCATTTTGTCCATTTTGCTTCGATCAAACTGAAACCTTGACGTTGCACATCTTTATACCCTATATGTTGCCTATATGAAATATGAAAGCTGAATTATGCTTCGTTGATATAGAAGTGGTGTCCACAAAGTCCTATACATGTGCACATATGTCTATTTTCGACGATTTTCAAAAGCCTGTCAATTTGTCAATTTTGCTTCGATCAAACTGAAACCTTAACGTTGCACATCTTTATACCCTATATTTTGCCTATATGAAATATGAAAGCTGAATTATGCTTCGTTGATATAGAAGTGGTGTCCACAAAGTCCTATACATGTGCACATATGTCTATTTTCGACGATTTTCAAAAGCCTGTCAATTTGTCAATTTTGCTTCGATCAAACTGAAACCTTGACGTTGCACATCTTTATACCCTATATTTTGCCTGTATGAAATATGAAAGCTGAATTATGCTTCGTTGATATAGAAGTGGTGTCCACAAAGTCCTATACATGTGCACATGTCTATTTTCGACGATTTTCAAAAGCCTGTCAATTTGTCAATTTTGCTTCGATCAAACTGAAACCTTGACGTTGCACATCTTTATACCCAATATTTTGCCTGTATGAAATATGAAAGCTGAATTATGCTTCGTTGATATAGAAGTGGTGTCCACAAAGTCCTTAGCTTGAAGAGGGGACGGACGGACGGACGGACAGACGGACGGACAGTCTCAAACCTATATCTCTCCGTTTTACGGGGGATAATAAACATTTGCACTGGTCTAAAATAAGCACCGCGTATCAACGCAAGTTAAATAAACATTTGCACCGGTCCAAAATAAGTACCGATCATCAACGCAAGTTAAATAGACATGCGCAGTAGTTCGCATTTCGAACCACTGCGTATGTTTATTTAACTTGCGTCGATGCGCGGTTTTTATTTATGGCCAATGCGCATATTTCTTTAACTTGAGTTGATGCGCGGTTCTTATTCTGGACCAGTGCGCATGTTTATTTAAGTTGCGTTGATGCGCACCGGCCATTAACGCAAGTTAAATAAACATGCGCACTTCTCCGAAATTCGAACCGCGCATCAACGCAAGTTAAATAGACATGCGCAGTAGTTCGAAATGCGAACCACGCTCCAACGCAAGTTAAATAAACATTTGCACTGGTCCAAAATAAGCACTGCGCATCAACGCAAGTTAAATAAACATGCGCACTGGTCCGAAATTCGAACCGCGCGTTAACGCAAGTTAAATAAACATGCGTAATGATCCGAAATTCGAACTGCTTCTCAACGCAAGTTAAATAAACATGCACACTGGTCCAAAATGCAAACCGCGCACCAACGCAAGTTAAATAAACATAGGCACACGTCCAAAATAAGCACCGTGCATCAACGCAAGTTAAATAAACATGCAAACTGGTCCGAAATGCGAACCGCGTATCAAGGCAACCTAAGAAAACTTGGGCTGTCCGAAATAAGCACCGCTCATCAACGCAAGTAAAATAAACATGCGCATTGGTATGGAATAAGAACTGCACATCAACACAAGGTAAATAAACATGCGCACTGATCCGAAATAATAACCGCACATCAACACAAGGTAAATAAACATGCGTACTGATCCGAAATAAGAACCGCACATCAACACAATGTAAATAAAGATGTGCACTGATCCGAAAAAAGAACCGCACATCAACGCAAGGTAAATAAACGTGCGCACTGATCCGAAATAAGAACCGCACATCCACAAAAGGTAAAAAAAAAACATAGGTCCTCGTCAGAAATGCGAACCGCACATCAACGGAAGTTAAATAAACATGTGTACTGTTCCAAAATGGAAACCGCGCATCTACGCAAAATTAAATAAACATGCGCACTTGTCTGAATAAGAACCGGGCATCAAGGCAAGTTACATAAATATGCGCACTGGTCCGAAATGCGAGCGTTGTTTGAAGGTATCTATGGCAGACTATCCTGTCTACCAGAGATAGAAAAAATCTGTTTCCCATTTTTCTGGGAAAGAAATCTTTGTATGCATTTATCGGTCTATGTTCTGGTCCGGTGCTAAATTAATTATTGGGCTAGCTCTTTGCCGTCTCATCTTTTGAAGCCCAATTTTTCAGGAAAATTCCCTTGCTCATGCACGCTGGAATTGGTTTTATTGCTTTTCGTAAGCTGGAACTTTGTCCTTGGACAAACTTGTTCCATCGTTAGATCGGACGGCTCTACCAACTTTTGACGCATGTTACGTGATTTGGGCAGGTGTATGACGTCATTACGTAAAAATCTTGTATGCGATATTTCTCAGCCGCTGAACCTCGGAGAAAGTTGAAACTTGCTGGGATTGTTGCTTGGTAGGTCCGAAAGAGTCTATAAAATTTTTCGCGAGTGGAACGAACGAATGCGGCGTATAACGTCATCACGTAAAATATGAAACAATCAGATGACTGTTTCAACTTTTGATGCCGTGGTGAAATTAAGGAAAGCATCATTACGTTAAAAAATATCTGTTGTTAAGCAAAATATCTTGATAGCGGAAAGTCAGATCGACTTTATAAACTTGGTGTAGTTATTCCGGTTTTGGTTAAACATTATTAAACTCGTACGGAAAATCAAGAAAGGTGCATAACGTCAAAATGGAGACAACCTTCAAGACCTGGATAAAAAGATGTCAAGTAAGATCCGTTTTTGTGACCCCTTCCAGATTCAGGTAAAAAGACACGGTAATACCTGCCTGTCTTGACCAACTTCCAGACCCAAATAAAAATGTAACGTACAGTAAAAGTACTTTGGTGACCAACTTTAGACCTGGATAAGAAGGGCCTACAGTAAAACCAGTTTTAGCGACCACCTTCCAGACTCGGATAAAAAACACGTGCAGTGATATCTGTTTTAGTGACCACCATCTGTTTTTAACCCAGCCGACTTTGTCGGGCTGAGTTAGTTGTATCACTACAGGGGGGCTTGAATGTATGTGCGTACGTTAAACTTTTTCTTTCAAATGCTACTCCTCCTACAGTTTTGCTCCAATGGTTATGATATTACTCAGGAATGTTCCAAAAACTTTTGAAGTTCGGCAAAAACTGGAATAAATGGTAATAAATAACTGAATTGTCAAACCATTCATAACTATTTTTCAAATAGTTATAAAATTTTAATCGAAAGTTTCTTAGGTGCTTTTCCACCTGCCCTTCGCTTTTTTTCGCAAATGACAAAAAAAAAAAAAAAAAAAAGCCGAAATTTAAATTTTTTTTGTAAAATTGTGCAACTGTCGGTAAATACGTGAATCGTCAAAACCCAACCTCTCCAACATCCCTTTTCGGGTAGCTTCCACCCGGGAAAACTCGTTTTTGTGTATTAAAATTATGAAAAAGTTACATTCAGAAACAAGTTCTTCATTTTTTGGCCTAACAGTATTCGTTTCAGAGTTTTTCTCTCTTTTCTTGTTTGGTAGCTCGGCTGGGTCATGTCCTTGGACATGCTTGTTTTGTTTATTTTGAAATTTTTACAATGAATTGTGATTATGTTTGCAGAAATGAATATTTTTTTCTTGGAGGGGAGAATTATGGGTTCAGTCGAAGAGACATTTGTTTTTGTTTACAAAAACAAGAAATTAAGTAGGTATCGATTGACAGTGTGTAATACAGGTTGTGTGCACTGGCCGCTGTAGTAGTTTCTAGTGTACAATTTGCCTTATAACATATGAACTCTGCATTAGTCATTTGTTGATCTTTGTTTCTATGTTACGCAGAAGTGATTTTCAATTTTTATGGACAAATCAGGGAATTTGAAATGTGAAACTGCGTGGACACCCTGCAATGAAAGATGCCCCAGCCAAGTTCTCATAGGCTTTTGAAAACAAAATTGCGGATTAAGACCCTAACGTTAGTTTCATCCCGAAACAAACAGGTAAAGCCTGGTGAAAAATGTGTTGACACCCATAAAATTTAAGCCACACTTCAATTTTCAGCCTTACGATGTATTCTTTTAATTGTCAGTGGATTGCGTTTGACAAAAACTACCCAGTAGTTCTGTTAATAGCCCCATACTGGGGCTTTATTCCTATTAATAGCCTTAAGGGAGAATACAGTGTAAATATCTACTCGTACGGCTGTTACTTTCACCCTGATAATCCGCTTTCTATGCTACTTGGTAGATCTAAGATAGATCTGTCATATCAGGTAGGTGCACGTTTTTTTGTTTTTTTTTGAGGTCACAATGGACGCCATCTTGCATATTCAGCTCCGAATGGAGGCCGTGCTCTACGACGCCTTATGATGTCTCTCCCCAAAGCATATAGCATTTGGTATGTCCGTCCGCCAGTCCGCAGTGAGTTGTGATGAAATTAATGATAAGATTTTTCTCAAAACATACATATCTGGGTACATGTCTAGATGCCAGTGTTATTTTTCTTTTTTCCCTCAAAAATTCTATTTTTGGCAAATTTTTTAACTTGGGGGGGGGGGGGGGGGGGGGGGTTCGTGGATTTTTTTTTCACTTTGGCAGTTAAATCTCCAAAACAGTTCGTTGGATAAGGCTCAGACCTCGCAAGAAGAACACATAGCCCAAACAAATGTATACTGCAACGTTTTTCATTTCCGTTGAAAATGTATTTTTGGCGATTTTTTAAATTTCTTATTTTTAAGTTTTGAGGCCATATTGTTACGGTATCTCCGAAACAGTTTGTTGGATTAGGCTGAAACGTTGGAGGAAGAACCAACATATAGTGCAAATATTTACTGCGAAGTTTTTCTTCATTTTCCTTAAAAATGTATTTCTGGCGATTTTTCAAATTTTTTTGGCTCGCCAAGGTTGTACTTTTAGGCAAGGAAATTTTTTCCACCAGACTGATTGCGGGACGGGGGGAGGGGAAGACATGTCAGTTTTTGTTTTTACAAAAACACTGGCCAGTCTAGTTTTAATTGAAATCAGATGGGTGTTTTAGATAGCCTGGCGTGCATGTTTTAAAATCGGCATCTCTGGGAAAATAACCAAAATATAGTAGTCTGGGGTCGCGCCAGGAATGCCCAATCCACATTATTGAAACAATAATTATTATGACAATCCTGAAGTATACTGACAATGCCGACTTTCCGCCAAGTCAGTATTAAAATATGCATGTAACTTGAGCAAAAATCTGCGAGTTTCGTGATCCAATTTAGTTCTGGGATTCTTTATCACAGACTGCAATTCACTTTCTGAACCATTTTGTAGAATTTAAGTCGAAGATCACATAAAACAATTGCAAGTTCGCAAAAGAAACCCTCAATGAGAGGGAAAGGTGTAGTGACTGCGGAAAACGGTCATAAAACCTTGGTAGTTCGTTATGAAGAATTCACCGAGAACAGGTTTTAATCAATAAGTGTAAACCGCCAATGTAAGAACTTTTTTTTTTTTTTGCATTTAAAGGAACGACATGGTTTAATGAGATACGGAAGACCTATTTTCAAGAAGGAAACAAACTGCCATTAACAGGCATAACAAACACCAGTGCGATATAAAACACGCGTTAAGATGCAGGGAAGCGACACACAAATGACAACACAAATCGTTTCTGTACTTTTACATGTAGTACTTTTATTCGCTTTATTGGATTACAGTTGCATAAAAATTCCGTCTTTAACAGTTTCTTGTGCTGGGTTTTCTTGAGTCTGAGGTCTTACTTCCTTGTTTTGAAGTAATCCTCCAAGACATCCTTGGCTTGACTCTCCTTGCCAAAATCCTGAAAACAGAAAAACGTTATTCAAAACTGCAAAGTACCTCCACACAGGGTTGGGTTTCTCCCAGGGAGAAAGGTATTTCTCCCCTCCCCATGGGAAAAATAGGGGAAAAACCCGGGATTTAGGGTTTCTCCCAGGGAGAAATGTTTCTCCCGGGGATATATTGGGGAGAAACAGGGGAGAAACGTTGGGCATAAAACTTATTTCATCGTTAATTTGCATTTGAATCCATAGCATTTAATATTTTAACACTGTGGATTTTTCTTAAACTGTTCACTATACAAAGAGACATTGATTCATGAGAAATGTCAATTAGTTAATCAAATTTGTCATATTTTTTACACTCACTCATTCGATTCTCAAAGCTTACTGTAGCAGAAAAAAGTTTTTCGTAAAAATCCACACTACGCATTTTAACCAAAATCTATATAATTAGGCCCCAACCTTCGGATTGGGGCCTATAGTTTTGGGGTGTCTGTCCGTCATGGCTGTTTTGTACACGCCGTATCTCCGGTTCTATTGGTCGTAGAGCATTGATAGTTAGCTTAAATGAAAGGTCTCGACCTGTAGATGTACCTTTTGGTACTTTTGGTCGGATTTGGTCATCCGGAAGAGGTCAAATTGGCCAAAATGGGCGATAATTGGGTTTTTAGGGAAATAAGCTTGTACACGCTGTATCTTCGGTTCTATTAGTCGTAGAACATTGAGACTAGACTCATATGAAAGGTCTCGACCTGTAGATGTGCCTTTTGATCTCATTTGATCATCGAAGCATACGGTAACAGAAAACAAGCTTGACGGCTTTATCATTGCCTACTCGGTTTCGCACTTTCGAATGTATGGTACTGAAGTTAACTTACACCCATAATCTCTAAGGAGTAGCACGGACAGTAACTGAAAGATAAGCATGTCATTACTTTGACACAGACTGACAGAGAATACACACCCTTAATGTCTACATCTCCTGAGATATAAGGATTAATACGTTTTGTTAAGGCGTAGCGTGGACAGTAACTGAAAGATAAGCATGTCAGTACGTAGACACAGACTGACAGAGAACGGATTTTTCTTTGATCATGAGTAGAATAGTAAGGTATCTGGCTTGTAGTAAAAGAAAGAAAGTGAAAGCCGGAATAACAAATGTCGACCATACATTTGTGTATTCTCAGTGAACGTTAAGCAAGACAAAACAAAAAATAAATAAAAAAAAGAGGGGAGAAACTACGGGAGAAACTGTGAGAGAAACGTATTTCTCCCCTGGGGTAAAAACCCGGTTTTTACCCAGGGTAAAAACCCTAATGGGAGAAACCTGCCAACCCTGCCTCCACATTCACTGGCACAAACACTACGGAGGGACACTAACATTAATTTCAGCATTTCACCGTTGATCAAAGATGCCAAATAACTTTTTACAGACGGTTATAGATCATAGAATCCATACCGGTGTGAGATGTAGAATTGACCCCCATTGAGATTTGACCCCCATATGTAGATCTGACCGGGGGGTCAACATTTAGAGGGGGTCAAATCTACATATCACACCGGCACCAACTCTTGGGATTCTCCACCAACACAAAGAAGTTCATGCGAAGATAACTGAGTCGGCGAATACATTAGGTCACATCACCTGTTACGGAATTCAAAATTACCGCCCAGTCCCTAAAAAATCCAAGTCGGTTAATTGCTCTCTGTTCAAACCTCAAGTCACGGCCACCTTACCTTGATGACAACACAGCTGCACCCGACGACTTTTCTGGCTTTGCCTTCTTTGTCGATCTTGCACAGACCAGCCCATTCGCCCAGCTTCTTGTTGTCGTCAACCTAGAAATAGTGGACGCAAAAAAAAAAAAAATCAACGCTTATTTCTATGACGCCCGCATTAGAGTGGCTGACCACCTCCCTCATTCCGATGCACATCCTCAATAATTTATCTCCCGCAAAACAGCAAAGTGGAAGATACCGATCAAACCAGACCACATTTGACGAGACCGTAGTGAAACCCTGCAGTTCTCAGGAGTATGCCAGTCCTCGGAGGAGGGGACATATTTGCCATCACGCTCAGAACTCCAATACTTACACGAGTTGTAAGACAACGTTTGACAAAACCGGAATACATGCACATGCAACAATACGTAGTTTGGAAATGGCGCACCCCATGTAACGAGATCCGCGGTGGAACTCCGCAACCCTCAGACACATGCCATTCCTCAAGTTTGGTCGGATGAGGGGGCATATTTGTCATCACGCACGTAATTTTATTAAATAAAATACGGTACCGATTACCACTATCGGGGTAGCAGCAAGTGATGGGCAGTCGGACAACTAAACCCCCCCCCCCACTTTATCTGGCCTGAAAATGCGATTGCGAGCTAACAACTTGGTCTGCCAAATAAAATTCCAGACAGTCGAAATTGGAGCACAAGACGACGATTATTAGGTTTGATATATGGTGTTGGATTCTAACACTCACACGAATTTTGAGATGACTTTTGGTAGAATTGGAACACCTCGTGCAACAAAACGGTTTAAAAATGGTGCATCCTTCCTACCTAACGAGCTCCGCGGCGAAACAGTGCAATTCTCAGACACATGCCATTCCTCAAATTGGGTCGGATGAGGGGGCATATTTGTCATCACGCACTCAATTTTACGTCTTAAACAATGTCTCAAACCTGGTTTTATGCTGATTGCTCTTCCTACACAGGCCAAACAAAAGCATCTCAGTGGGTCTAAATTATGGGGAATTCCAAACATGACCCACTTTTAGGCGTGCTTTGACTGTTTGACACCGACGAGATTATCACAAGTAGCACAGGAACGTGATTATATACACTTTAAGACAGATTCTTAAACGTGCTCCAACAAGAAGCTGAGCTTTGCCATTCTGGCACTTAGAGATAGCAAGATAGTTCTACTTTATGAAAATTCTATTACCAGATGAGATCAGGGGGTGACCCCTTGGGGTGGGGGCGGGCCACTCTTCAGTATCTACTGAAGCGGCCCATTTTCATGTGTTCTTTTCCGCTTCTCAGGTTAACTATAACCTAAAGTAATTTCAATTATATATGAAGCGCTATTAGCACAGGGTTCGTACAAAGCTGAGACAGCCAATTCCCAGGACTTTTTTCCGCCGTGCCATTTCCCAGGACTTTGTACCAACCCTGTTAGTAACGCGGCTGATTTTCGCATAATCGAAATCTATTCACTCGAACTTCATCGGGTTTGCGCATCGAAAATTACGAGATCTTCCGTGAATCCTACAATCTTCAGACACATGCCAGTCCTCACGTGTGGTCGGTAGAGGGGGCATTTCTGTCATCACGCGCAGAATTTCACACACCAAGTCTCCAGTCTTTACGGAAAGCGGAGAAAAAGGGTTAACCAAGAGTCTTGACATAATAATAACACGAGTTTTAACACGTCTGGTAGAATCGGACGGGCCAACATGCAACAATACAAGGTTTGGAAATGGCGCATCGCTACGAACGATATCTGCAGTAGACCAGTGCAATCCTCAGACACATGCTATACCTCAAGTTTGCTCGGATGGGGGTATGGGGGGCGTATTTGTCATCACGCGTTCAAGTTTAGTCTTAAAGGTCTCAATCCTGGTTATACGCAGTCAGCTCTTCCTATACAAAGCACGCAAAATACCCCAGTTGACCAATATTATGCGCAATACAAAAACCCGACACACTTTAATTCGCCTTTTGGCTGACACTAACGAGGTTATCAAGAAGCACGGGAGTGCGATGAGGCTAGCACGTTCTTATTGTTACAAATGGAGAAAATAAATTTGTCGTTTCTATTTATTGTTCAAAATTTGTTTCAAGACCCTTCACCACCAGGATGACTCCAACATTAAGTAACACGACCGTATACCTTGATCAGGTTAATTCCGTGTTCGGAGCAGAGCGCCTCAACCAGCTTCACGTACATCGCTTCATCGCAATTGTTGGCCAGGATACAAACGTGCGCTTGTCGCTTGTCAAGTGCCTTGGCGCACTCATGGAGACCTCTGGCAAGGCCGTCGGCGATCAGGGCATTCTTTAAAACCTCTTGCAATGCAGTATTGATATCCATAGCACCTCCGACAGTTGCAGGAACATCATCTCTGTATGGAACAATGAAAATTTATAACAGAGGGATCTAATAGTAACAATGACATTTGAGGAAGAAGCAATATGCTATATCAAAAAAACTTTGCAGTCTAAGAAAAAAAGGTCTAAAATAACTACTATTTGCAACTTTAAAAATTTCTTCTTTTTTTTATTAAAGCGCCTTCGCTCACGGCTTGCGAGAAACTTTAAAACTTCTGGGCCAGTATATCGGGACTGTTATAAAACCAACAGCCCCTTCACCCCCATTCCTGGTTTTGAGACTTCATCGGATCCGCATCATCAAAATTTTCGGTAAAATCATGTGTGGTAATACTGTTCATTTTCTTTTTGCGCAATGACAGGCATTTCGACAAATATTTGTAACCGGTGCAGTCACAGCCGCTGTCTTCAGGTCGTCATTTTCTCTACTCAATTCACAATGGGCGTTCCGAATAAAATAGGAACAAGTAAGTATTTTTGAAACACAAGCAGGCCACAACCGCCCCCCCCCCCCCAAAAACTCATAGGGATATAAAGCGATGACGGACAGACACCCCAAACCTATAGGCCCCAATAGGTATGATATTAATCAACTTAGAAAAGTTAGTTAAATCCCCCAAAATGAGAGCTTTAGTTCTTAACTGAGAATCTGGGAGACGTCTGGCTCCTGTGTGGAATTACTTAAATTCCGTGTAAATTAAAAACTGATTTAAAAAAATAAAACAATTTCAGTTTTTTCAGATTTCAAGTTTTTATTTTCTGTACTACAAATATAAATAACTTTACAATTGCCAAAAAGGTAAAGGTATTTTACAGGTGTGATGGGAGAAATACATCAAAATCAACACATACACTATTTTTTGAAACTGACTACATATTACGACTAAAAACTATTTTGCAATATTACTTATCATTTCTCACCCATGAACTGCATAACAGAATAAACGTGTGGTACTCACCCTTCCGCGTCTGACATTTTGACAATGATTAGAGCGGACGTCCTCCTGCAAAGAAAAAGACAGGCACTTTGCTTTCATTGTAAATATTTGCTTTATCAATCTGTTTTAGGAAACACTAAAATAACACAAAATTAACATCAAATTTTCACGGATTACAACAACACACTCACAATGATGTTCACGAAATCACATCAAACAGGAAAAGGAAGCTGGGGTTGAGGATTGTGGGAAGCATACAGCTTTTCAATTTTCAGTGGTTTTTCGTTTTCGATTTTTCGTTGTTGTCCAACAACCGACCTCTTCGGCGGTTCGGTGTCTTGTGTGGAACACCTTTTTACTCCGTAGACCCTCTGGGGATTACGCGCAAAATAGCACTCATAAATGAGAGGAATCACTTTTTTCCAAAAAAATCATTAAAATATAGATATTAGTGACTTGGACACTCATATTGATCTTTGTCATCAATGTGCGAGAATACTCAGCACTGAGGGATGCACAGTACGGCTAGACAGATAGAAAGATCCATCAGCTCTGTGTTTTTCCATAACAGATTAATCTCATCAGAGGTCAGCTGTTTTATAAAAACGGTGTTTTTATTATTTAATAAATGCGCCGTTGCTGTTCAACAGCAAATCACTGGGAATTCCGCGATAATAGTACTTATAAAGAGAGAAACTACATTTAAAAATATCTATCGTCTCTGTGTTTATACATAACAGATGGATCTCACAAGAGGTCAGCTGTTTTATAACAATGTTTGCATATGGTACAGTGATTCTGCCAAATTGGCGACTTTCCAAAGTCACTGAAGGTTTCACTGGCCCATCTTGTGATATTGAAAAGTCACTGAAAGTTCAGTAACTTTATAAACTCACTGATTTAAGCCTTCAAAATTTGACAGATTCAATGTCACTAGAACTATTCCCTCTGAGGGCTATTAGTAGGGTGAAAAGGACAGTTTCACTGCACACAAAGAATTAAGAAACGACATGACCTCTATGAGAACCACTGCATAGGAACGGATGATTGTGACGTCATAATCATTGTGACAGTCATATCAGTAAGTGGAGCAAGGGAGCAAAAGTTGTAGAACTACAATTGGATCACATCAGATCCAGGGATGGCATCCAGTGACAACTATTTCGGTAAGTGTTTATTGAAACTTTATAAATAAAAAGTGAACTTTGTAAACAAACTTTAGTTATTTGCATAATTGAAACTTTGTAAACAAACTTTGTAAACAAACTGTGTAAACAAACTTTATAAATAAAATTTGTAAACAAACTTTGTAAACAAACTTTATAAACAAAATTTGTAAACAAACTTTGTAAACAAACTGTGTAAGCAAACTGTGTAAACAAACTTTGTAAACAAACTTTATAAACAAAATTTGTAAACAAACTTTGTAAACAAACTTGACTTATTTACATAATTGAAAATTTGTAAACAAACTTTGTAAACAAAATTTGTAAACAAACTTTGTAAACAAAATTTGTAATCAAACTTTGGTTATTTACATAATTGAAACTCATTGAAACTTTGTAGACAAGCTTTGTAAACAAACTTTGTAAACAAACTTTGTAAACACAATTTGTAAACAAACTTTGTAAACAAACTTTGTAAACACAATTTGTAAACAAACTTTGTAAGCAAACTTTGTAAACAAAATTTGTAAACAAAATTTGTAACAAACTTTGGTTTTTTGCATAATTGAAACTCATTGAAACTTTGTAAACAAACTTTGTAAACAAACTTTGTAAACACAATTTGTAAACAAACTTTATAAACAAACTTTGTAAACAAAATTTGTAAACCAACTTTGGTTATTTGCATAATTGAAACTCATTGAAACTTTATAAACAAACTTAGTAAACAAACTTCTTTTTTTTTTTTTTTTTTTCATTTCCCACACACACACACACACACACACACAAATACCACGACTGAGCATTTCATAAGTCGCATAGGTATTTTAACCTTCTGACGGCAACTTTTTTTTCCCCCACACTCTCATGCATACATACCAACACCATGATAAAATGTTTTGCTTATGTTGCTCTTTGTACTCCATTATTCTACTTTCATTTTTTTTTGTTTGAAATGCAGTGTTTACTTAGAAAAGAAAATGGCGTCATACAACCTTCAATCGTCATCAGCAGCATTTCGTCATCAGTGTAATCAGACTGCGTAATCAGATTTCGTCATCAAACAATGTAGACAGCGGTGTCAGGCTTTTTGTTTTTCTGAGGCAGCAGTGTCTAACTGCTTGGAGTTGCAGTATGCAGTGTTATACTTGACCGATTTACATGAAAATTTCACTGTTTAATTCAGTTTTATATCTAGTTTTCACATAGTCATGGACTGGTTGTGCAGCTGGCTGTATGTATCATGAATTCACCTTAAAATGATAAGTTAAAAGTGGAATAACTTTTGTTATGATTGACGGATTTGCATGAAACTTTCACTGTTTGATTCAGTTTTATATCTAGTTTTAGCATTAAGTGGTTATAGGCTATTTGCGCAGTTGCCTGTGTGCATATTTACCACAATTTTTAATTTTGTAAAAAGTGGGATAACTTCCGCTATAGTTGACGGATTTGCATGAAAATTTCACCGTTGGATTCAGTTTGATGTTTTCGTTTAAAGTAGTTTGTGCATAGGTGGGTTATTGGAATGGCGCGCGCCCCCCACTATTCAAACATGTGTTTGAATTATTTTTACGTCAAACTATTGTTCAACAAGTTGTTTAGCAATTGTACAACAATTCTTCAACAAGCTGTTGTTCAACATGTTCAACATGTTGTTGAACATGTTCAACATATTCAACATGTTCAACAACATGTTCAACATATTCAACAACATGTTCAACAAGTTGAACATGTTCAACATGTTCAACATGTTCAACAACATGTTCAACTTGTTAAACATGTTGTTGAACATGTTGAACATGTTGAACATGTTTAACAAGTTGTTCAACAAGTTGTAGTTCAAGCAAAGAAAAAACAAGACATATGTTGAATAGGTTTATTAATACATTTAAATACACTTAAATACACTTAAATACACTTAAATACACTTAACTACACTTAAATACACTTAAATACACTTAAATACACTTAAATACATACAGCTTAAATCTATAACAATATTATAACATTTATTGATTTACAAAGTCTTCATTATAATGTTTAGTCAAATAAGTCTATTTTTCTTCATCTGCTTCACTCTGTTCACTGGCATCCATATCACTTTCTTCGTCACTGCTTTCATCTTCCTCCTCCTCATCTAGAAGCTCTTCAAAGAATGCATCGTTTCTTCTTATAGCCGCCTTTAGTGCCTTTGAATACTCGTAATGTTTTTCATCAACAAAGTAATTAAAGTCTTCTAAAATAGTTTCATAATGTTCGTTTTGTTGTAGACGTTGGGCATATTTGAATAGTCTCATAAACAGTTGTTTAAGTCGACGCTTATAAATGGGTCGAAAGTCATCACTTGCTATTTCACGCGCATCTTCAAGCCCTTGTTCTTCATATTCTGAAACCTTTTCTTGAAATTTGGTATCATATTCATCGTAGACTTCTTGAACCATATCATACCAAACAGAGTCTGTTTCTGACTCACTTTCAGAGTCTGTTTCTGACTCACTTTCAGAGCTGTCGTCATCATCACCCTCAACACAATGTTCCATATGTTTGAACAAAGCTTCTTGACTGTTGTACAACGCACCACATTCTGTACAAGCATGTGCATTCTTTTCAGTCATGTTGACGCTTTGACTTTCCATAGAAGACTCATCTAAAGTTTCAGTGATAGGTGGTTTTACAGGGTTTACCATATCTATCTCCAATTCTTCTTCTTCTGAAGTGTGAGCATTCTTTAAGTGTCTTTTAAGACTTTGTGGCCAATTGTAAGATTTCAAACAAATGTTGCATTTATACATCTTTTCGGTTCAACATACACTTTTCAAATGATGAAAAAGCCTTTAAACATAGCCTTATATACAACTTGTTGAACAGCATGTTGAACAACATGTTCAACTTGTTGAACAACATGTTCAAGAACATGTTGAACAACATGTTCAACATGTTCAACATGTTGTTGAACATGTTGTCTACGTCTAGGGTTAGGGTTATGCCGCTTAGGGGAGTCTAACGTCATGACGTCTTTATGACGTCATCATAACGTTTTTATGACGTCATCATGACGTCATTATGACGTCATCATTATGACGTCATAATAACGTCATTCGAACAGGCGCGCGCTTTACCAAAAAAAAAAACTGACTCAGCAGAATTTGTTTCTGTTTGATATGCATGAAATGCATGTCTCACTCTTCCTTTTATGTTACTTTGATGTAATCAAAATATGGTGTGTAACTTGCTCAAACATTCAAACTTGTTATAATTACTGACTCAGCATAATGACGTCATGATGACGTCATAAAGACGTCATGATGACGTCATAAAGACGTCATGACGTTAGACTCCCCTAAGCGGCATAACCCTAACCCTAGACGTAGACAACATGTTCAACAACATGTTGAACATGTTGAACATGTTGTTCAACATGTTCTTGAACATGTTGTTCAACAAGTTGAACATGTTGTTCAACATGCTGTTCAACAAGTTGTATATAAGGCTATGTTTAAAGGCTTTTTCATCATTTGAAAAGTGTATGTTGAACCGAAAAGATGTATAAATGCAACATTTGTTTGAAATCTTACAATTGGCCACAAAGTCTTAAAAGACACTTAAAGAATGCTCACACTTCAGAAGAAGAAGAATTGGAGATAGATATGGTAAACCCTGTAAAACCACCTATCACTGAAACTTTAGATGAGTCTTCTATGGAAAGTCAAAACGTCAACATGACTGAAAAGAATGCACATGCTTGTACAGAATGTGGTGCGTTGTACAACAGTCAAGAAGCTTTGTTCAAACATATGGAACATTGTGTTGAGGGTGATGATGACGACAGCTCTGAAAGTGAGTCAGAAACAGACTCTGAAAGTGAGTCAGAAACAGACTCTGTTTGGTATGATATGGTTCAAGAAGTCTACGATGAATATGATACCAAATTTCAAGAAAAGGTTTCAGAATATGAAGAACAAGGGCTTGAAGATGCGCGTGAAATAGCAAGTGATGACTTTCGACCCATTTATAAGCGTCGACTTAAACAACTGTTTATGAGACTATTCAAATATGCCCAACGTCTACAACAAAACGAACATTATGAAACTATTTTAGAAGACTTTAATTACTTTGTTGATGAAAAACATTACGAGTATTCAAAGGCACTAAAGGCGGCTATAAGAAGAAACGATGCATTCTTTGAAGAGCTTCTAGATGAGGAGGAGGAAGATGAAAGCAGTGACGAAGAAAGTGATATGGATGCCAGTGAACAGAGTGAAGCAGATGAAGAAAAATAGACTTATTTGACTAAACATTATAATGAAGACTTTGTAAATCAATAAATGTTATAATATTGTTATAGATTTAAGCTGTATGTATTTAAGTGTATTTAAGTGTATTTAAGTGTATTTAAGTGTAGTTAAGTGTATTTAAGTGTATTTAAGTGTATTTAAGTGTACTTAAATGTATTAATAAACCTATTCAACATATGTCTTGTTTTTTCTTTGCTTGAACTACAACTTGTTGAACAACTTGTTAAACATGTTCAACATGTTCAACATGTTGAACATGTTGTTGAACATGTTGAACATGTTGAACATGTTCAACTTGTTGAACATGTTGTTGAATATGTTGAACATGTTGTTGAACATGTTGAATATGTTGAACATGTTCAACAACATGTTGAACATGTTGAACAACAGCTTGTTGAAGAATTGTTGTACAATTGCTAAACAACTTGTTGAACAATAGTTTGACGTAAAAATAATTCAAACACATGTTTGAATAGTGGGGGGCGCGCGCCATTCCAATAACCCACCTATGCACAAACTACTTTAAACGAAAACATCAAACTGAATCCAACGGTGAAATTTTCATGCAAATCCGTCAACTATAGCGGAAGTTATCCCACTTTTTACAAAATTAAAAATTGTGGTAAATATGCACACAGGCAACTGCGCAAATAGCCTATAACCACTTAATGCTAAAACTAGATATAAAACTGAATCAAACAGTGAAAGTTTCATGCAAATCCGTCAATCATAACAAAAGTTATTCCACTTTTAACTTATCATTTTAAGGTGAATTCATGATACATACAGCCAGCTGCACAACCAGTCCATGACTATGTGAAAACTAGATATAAAACTGAATTAAACAGTGAAATTTTCATGTAAATCGGTCAAGTATAACACTGCATACTGCAACTCCAAGCAGTTAGAAACTGCTGCCTCAGAAAAACAAAAAGCCTGACACCGCTGTCTACATTGTTTGATGACGAAATCTGATTACGCAGTCTGATTACACTGATGACGAAATGCTGCTGATGACGATTGAAGGTTGTATGACGCCATTTTCTTTTCTAAGTAAACACTGCATTTCAAACAAAAAAAAAAAAGTAGAATAATGGAGTACAAAGAGCAACATAAGCAAAACATTTTATCATGGTGTTGGTATGTATGCATGAGAGTGTGGGGGAAAAAAAAGTTGCCGTCTGAAGGTTAAAATACCTATGCGACTTATGAAATGCTCAGTCGTGGTATTTGTGTGTGTGTGTGTGTGTGGAGAGTGTGGGGAAAAAAGTTGCCATCAGAAGGTTAAAATACCTATGCGACTTACGAAATGAAATGCTCAGTCGTGGTATTTGTGTGTGTGTGTGTGTGTGTGGGAAATGAAAAAAAAAAAAAAAAAGAAGTTTGTTTACTAAGTTTGTTTATAAAGTTTCAATGAATTTCAATTATGCAAATAACCAAAGTTGGTTTACAAATTTTGTTTACAAAGTTTGTTTATAAAGTTTGTTTACAAATTGTGTTTACAAAGTTTGTTTACAAAGTTTGTTTACAAAGTTACAATGAGTTTCAATTATGCAAATAACCAAAGTTTGTTACAAATTTTGTTTACAAATTTTGTTTGCAAAGTTTGCTTACAAAGTTTGTTTACAAATTGTGTTTACAAAGTTTGTTTACAAAGTTTGTTTACAAATTGTGTTTACAAAGTTTGTTTACAAAGTTTGTTTACAAAGCTTGTCTACAAAGTTTCAATGAGTTTCAATTATGTAAATAACCAAAGTTTGTTTACAAATTTTGTTTACAAAGTTTGTTTACAAATTTTGTTTACAAAGTTTGTTTACAAATTTTCAATTATGTAAATAAGTCAAGTTTGTTTACAAAGTTTGTTTACAAATTTTGTTTATAAAGTTTGTTTACAAAGTTTGTTTACACAGTTTGCTTACACAGTTTGTTTACAAAGTTTGTTTACAAATTTTGTTTATAAAGTTTGTTTACAAAGTTTGTTTACAAATTTTATTTATAAAGTTTGTTTACACAGTTTGTTTACAAAGTTTGTTTACAAAGTTTCAATTATGCAAATAACTAAAGTTTGTTTACAAAGTTCACTTTTTATTTATAAAGTTTCAATAAACACTTACCGAAATAGTTGTCACTGGATGCCATCCCTGGATCTGATGTGATCCAATTGTAGTTCTACAACTTTTGCTCCCTTGCTCCACTTACTGATATGACTGTCACAATGATTATGACGTCACAATCATCCGTTCCTATGCAGTGGTTCTCATAGAGGTCATGTCGTTTCTTAATTCTTTGTATGCAGTGGTTCTCATAGAGGTCAAGTCGTTTCTTAATTCTTTGTGTGCAGTGAAACTGTCCTTTTCACCCTACTGCTATTGTCTAAGGGAACGACTACCCCGAAATTTTATAGACCAGTCGACTATGTCGGACCAATCTAGTTATATCAGTTAGGGGAAGGAGGGCATCTGTAGCCTGTATGTATATTTGTATGTATGTTAAATTTTATTTCACATGCTGCTTTATCTCAGTTTTGATGGGATTTTTTCATCGATATTCCTTCAATATTCTCTCTTAAAAATGCGTAATGACGCAATTAAAAAAATAATTTGATAGCTAATTTTCAAAGTTCTTCGACTTGTCACAATGCCCTAAGAATTCTTGTTTATCCTTTCTGTTGATTCTTCTAGGTGATTGAGAAAGGCCTGCGTCATCACGCATTGATAACAGGAATACATGGTAAATTACAATGGAAATGCTATAAGCTTGCAATAAAACACTAGAAATACAAATCTTCTCTTTGTAACATTAATCACAACTGATAGTACTGAATTAAAACACAACTGCGTGTGCTATTAGTTGTAATAAAAATTCAGAAATTATCCTGTAAAAAGAAATAACTACTGGTGTGATAATGCTTGCTTTATTTAAGTTTGTGAGCAATTATAGCACATTAACTTATTACAAAGAAAACGAATAAGTGTCTTGCTTAACAATCTTAAGAGCTGCTATGTGTCTTAGTCAGCTTCAGTTAAATCGATCATCAGTCTCCAGGGCGGGGCCACAACAGTTAGCTATGCCGTCGAGCTCTGTCGCAAAGCATCAGATAACTCTTGATCTTGATCGTCGCGCATATGTGTAATGAGGTATGCGCAACACATTGATATATTTTGTCAGCTCTGTCTTTGATATTTGGTGTAGGTCCTTCTCCATTTAGGTGGTATCCACAACTGATAAGAATTCGCTCTTCCTGGTCTTTGCATGCAGACCTCAGGACCTCAGACTTTGCACTCCTAGGATCATGCACACCAACCAAACCGATCTAGACACAAAATCGCACACACCATATTTCAACTGGCAGGCGCCACGCTCTGTATCTGCTGACAAGAAAAAGTTGTCATAAAATTCTTTAATATCAAAATGTTAGGAGTTGAACATCTAAATTAAGCACATTCAGAAACAAATAGACATGTTACAAAACTTCTAAATAAAGCAGAAACAGGAGTACACTCAAAATAAATTAAAATTGACCACCTACCATAACTTCAAAATATGCTAAAAAGAAAGAACACCAGATAATTTAAGTTCTTTAATTTATTGTCATTTTATAAATGACTAATTTAAATAGTTCCTTTCTAAATGAGAACAAAAAGTATTGAATTCTTAAATTTAGAGCATAAAAAGTTCCATTTTAAGTTTCCAAGAGAAGCAGTTCTTATGGCGTCGCTCGCTTACACCAAAATTTAGCCATTGTGACTTCTATTTTAATTGTTACAAACAAAGGTCTATTGCTGAGGCAACATTGAACACAGAAATTAATATTCGATCAAAAGTTTGGAAGATTTCGGAACACTGGATGTTGGTCATACATGCTATACTATATTTTAAACAACAGTTGTGACGTCATGCATGATAATTCTCAGCCACGAAACCCCTTCAAATATGCCGATTTTTAATTTGCATAAGCAATATCGTAAGGCCAGTGGGCAGTCGTTGTGTTCGTTAAATCGTGTCTCCGTCTTTCGGGCTCACCAACACAAAAAGCCTTTTAATTCTTACAAATGCAATTTATTTTTTGACATAAGCGTAGACGAATATGCAACCAATTCTTTGGTTCGAGTTTAGCAAACACATCAAACATCAAAACTTTTTATTTACTGTTTTCATGAGATATATAATTAAGCTCAATCTGTGATAAAATTTTGTCAGCAGAATTAAACTTTCAGAAATCTACAACTACATTTTCCGTTTCACTGAATTTAAACAACTGAATTTAAACATTCAAGTGTATTCATTTAGATCATCTTAAAGCTTCTCCTAAAGTTTCCATCTAACTTCCATCAAATATTCGAAAAAGCTGCTATGCATTAATTTCCAGATCCTGAGCACTGTTCTGGCATTCTGGAAAAAAATTCGCAGCCATTTGAGTAGCTTAACGGCCATCACAAAAGGGTATTGTTTGGAATACCGGTGTAAAATTAACCTATCCTCTCGGAAGCCATGTTTATGGGGCATGATCCCTTTTTTACCAGATATTTATCAGAAATTGGTTTAAATTAATATGTATAAAGTCCGGCATTTTATCCTGATAAGATCACGATCGGGTTCTTGGACTTGTTTTCTCTGGAGCTATTGCATTTATCGCAATTTTCTTTTGTTCGAATTTTCTAAGTGAAGGCCTGTATAGCTATGTCCTTTTTATTTCAATAATCAACAGTTTTTATTACAATGATTGACCTAACTGGTCAATGATCCCCGACATTGCAAAATCGGACTTATTTAACACATATTTAATATTTTAGTGTAACTAGCGTTTAAAACTGACAATCTTTTCGCAGATGTGGTGTCCTGGCGAAAAACGCATCACTCGTGGTTTTTCAGCCAAGAAAACACCCGTCCTTGAAGTTTGTGTTTTAAGATAATCAGAAAATGAAAATAAAAACACAAATAAATTCATATGTCCGGATGAGATTCAGTCCTTTTCTTAGGGCCGATCCCGTATTTCGTAGGGCCGGTCCGATTCCATATCGAGTCTGGTAAGAATATGTTTGCATGTGACGATATTAAGCTTTGAAATAATTTACAAAAAGAAGTTTACAATACTGGACTTCTACCAAGCGAAAGGAAAGAGAATACAATTTTTATTTTACATTTAAAACAATATTTCTTTTAAAGAACTGTTTTTCAAACTGGTGAGAATTGTTTTACCTTTAAATCAAAGAAATTTTATTGTATTTTGTCTCGCCTTCTGACGTTTTATCACGTTTCTGAGCATTTTAAAACGTTCTTATGAGTAAAAGCATGATATATGAGGTTCTTGTGTAACTCCAAAAGAATCATGCAATTTAGAACAAAATTTCCTCATTGTGGCTCGAATAGTTTCGGCTTAGATAACACAAATCAGAAACGTTGGTACCCTAGTAACAAGACTCATTCGCGATTTGTTCGCTAGTATTAACCACACACCAGTTAAGATATCTTGGTTAGGTGGGCTGTTAAGTTAAAAGTGCAGAAAGCGAATTACGTTTCACTCTTCAAAGTGCGTCAGTTTCATTTCCATTTTAGATGGGGCTAGAAACGGATGCAGCTGCATTAACAGCCACCTAAAATTTTTGAACAAGAATGTAGCTTTTCGTAAAAGCAGAAAAAGGCAGAAATAAAATACTGTCAATGTCAGTCCATGTGTTTTAATGCGCCATAAACAATTTTAAAATGCAATCGAATTGCTCATCAGTTCTAATAAACGGAAGACTTAAGAAGTCGGAGGAAACCGGACCCTGAAGATCAAGCGTTACCTGCCTAGGTACCAATTGCTACAAACATCCTTTACTGTCTATCCACAGGAATGTAGCCAGAACTTTTAACAAGAGGGCGAGTATGAACGAAATAGTTTAACTAAATCTTTATTTATTTACTCTTTCCCAAACATGATCATGATACCTAGATCATGTAGCTAAAACCTGTGACCAGCTGCTGAAGAACTCAAGTTTGCGGTTTGGCTACTAGATATATACACATAGAAATCAATATCTGTAGGGTAACTAATACCTCTACCTAGGCTAGAATACCATGGCTAGATTTTAAAGACTCAAAATTAAACCAATAAAGCCAGCTAAAATACACTTATTTCTGTGACTCTTCATAATAAAACATAGTATTGAAATAGCATGAAGTACTCATATAAGACACAGGATGTGCTTTATCTACAAATTTAAGTATACGTATTGACTAACCAAGAGAGAACTCATTACTTAGCCCTTCGTGAGATTAATCTCTGGGGCCAAGAGACCGTATGGATACTCAGTACACACATACACATCCTTTTGAAAGTTCATAAACGATAAATATATAATCATTGAAAATTAAACAGGGAGAAGGGGATGAACGAATTCTTGTATCGTGTTGCATTGACATTTGGGATATGATATTTATTGATTGTTCTGAGCATGTACAATTATGGTCTAGATTTTGGCAAAAGTTTGTTGATTTTATTGTTCCTGTCTTGAATTTTACTGAAAAACATTTTACAGATGTGTTTTCTTCTTTCTTCCAGTGTTGCAAGGTTAAGTGGCAGCAGGGTTTGATCATAGGTTTCTTGAGGATTGATAATTTGAAGAGCACTTTTTCTATGTGCCTTAAATGATTCTGCTCTTTTGTAATACTTGTTCCCCAGGCAGGTACGGCATATTCCAGCTGGGATCTTACGACTGCTTTGTAGAAGTTTAGTAGGTGGGCTCTGTCTGCTCCCGATCTCTTCAACTTCAACTAAGAAAAATAATTTTTGGTTATATATTCGATTTGGCTATTTTATTTCAGATTATCTTGTATGATGATTCCGACTAACTTCATGAAATTAACTCTGTTGATGGTTGTGTTTCCAATCTTGATAGGTTCGACAGTTTGCTGAATGTTATGATTTTTCTTTAGTCTTTATAGGGTTGATTAACATGTTGTTGTTTATTGTCCATTGGACTATATGATCCATTTCTTCTTGTAGAGTTCGGTTATGCATTTCAGATTTGTTAAGAGTTCGATAGAGTGTACTCTCGTCAGCACACTTATATCTTTGCAGTGTTGATTTTAAATCCTCTATCACGGCACAATAACATTCAATGCCCAAAAGAGCCCAAAAGATGGTAACCGCTTTAATATAGTTGGTGGTGTGTTCATATCTTTCATCTTTTGTTGGGGGAGAAAGGAATATCCAAGCCCATGGACGCAGAACAGCTGGCGGTGACCTCAGTTCTAGATCTTGGACTGGGGTAAAGTAAATAACTGTCCTTCTGCTTGCGTTTGCCTTTGCCCTTGGTCACCAGTTCACTACAACAAACTAATGTTAATTACAAACCACTGACTCAGCTGCGACAAATGGGTGTTGATACAGTCACGAGAGTACGCACTGAGGAAAATCTTTCAGATTATATTTAATAAATAGATTCGCAGATGAGCAGCAACACGTTTCTGACAAAGACACACTAGGCAAAGCCCTTATTGAGTTGGCTACTTACCTTACTTTTTGGGTTTTAACATCTCTAAAATTGACTTCTGACATAGCTCAGAATATTCCGTAAAGTTTGGCATAAGGTAATAGAGAGGTCTCTGACGATCTTTATTCCTCCGAAACCTGCAAGTACTTACGTGATGCTCGAACAGGATACAGAGAGACAACATCAAGCTCGATCTCCTCATTCTGTAGAACTGGTTGACGCTATTTGCTTGAACGTACAAAGGCCTGCTGTGGCGACGTACACTTTACTCATAAAACCTGCCCTTGGTTGAAGGAAAATGTTTCACCACTTGCTATTTTCTTTAAAGATTTGGTGTTCTAAGGCGTGGATTTCACCCCTTCGTTTCTCGGCTGTGGCTAAACGAATGTATATCCTAGGATTATGTTCTGTGTTGTGATTGCGTTGTCTTCAAAGATATCATTCCTCTGTCAGTATGGCAACCACCAGGAAAGATCCCGGTGCACTATGCTTGTAGAAGGGAGAGTTATTTTTAAAATCTGAACAGCATAGATAACGCAGGATATCCGCCTAGGTCGTAACCTCACTCTTGAAACCCACATCAGCTCGACACACCAGAACAGAGCCTAATTCTAGTCGCTCTGACGTTCAAAGGAAATCCAGTAAGTGTGTTACTACTGCTGGGGAGGCTTAAAATGGTCTATTTGAGGCTTAGTACACCAGCTGGCAAACTTATTCTATTGTGACCGTTATGCATTGGCTATGGATTTGTTATGGATATTTACCACTTTCTCCGTCATTTCCTTCAGGTGTAGTTCCAAGAGAGTGGGGGGGGGGGTTGGATGGAAATACGCCCAGTAATGCTGGGGCATTGTTTCTGGATGGCATGTTGCATCCTCAGATGGGGCTTGATCACTCAGTTAGGAAGTAAGTAAACCTAGGAGAATGGGGTTACCAAGGAGATACCAAGAGCAGACGGCTGGACCTCAGTATCACGAATCTCTGGATTACCTTTAGAAGGATTGGCTGAGATGGAAACGCGTATAATACTTCGTCCCTGGGCCACACAAAAGACAGTGCCTTGATCGTCGAAACGTGAGAGTCTGGGCATGGGGTAACGTGCCTGAGTTACTTTATCGAGTTGTTATCGAGTTGGCAAACAGATTGGTCTCAAGGGACCGCTAGGCATTTCTCCGCGTGTATGAACTGCAAGACTCTGAACGCAAGGTCTGTTAACACCTGCCGGATGACGCGGTGTCCCTCCATTTCAGGCTAATGATAAGATGCTGGTAGCTAGCTGAGTCAGTTGCAGATGTCGCTTTTGCCGGTTTAGTTTCTTTATCACGATCTAAACTGGCTGCAGTTCCAACCAATAGACCTACACAAGAATCTTGCCACACCCTACCCTGAAAACAATCCCCCACACCGACAGAGACACATCGGTTTGTATCTCTAGTTCTGGGCAAGGTTTAAGGACAGCCACCAAGCCAATGCATCATAGGCTTTCTTGGATACCATCATCACAGCCTTGGGATGTCTCCCTGTTATTAAAGCTTGCCTGATCTCCGACTGAAACTATCTGTTGCTACCAAGCAACCGTGTACAGACTCCATACTGGTTAGACTTACCTCTTATCTGCGTTTGATGGCCTGGATAGCCAGCCAATGCTATACTGATGGTCAGGAGATGTAAAAGTCCGACCTAGATTCAGATTCCATCTTTCCCCTAAAAGACCATAATCTGTTTGGTGTCGAGTTCTGATTTGGCTAGACTGACCAAGACATCTACCTTTACTTTTTGTTTGATTAAATGCTGGGTCTGGAGATATGCCACTTTGCTAGAAATCATACCTTGAACGTAAGTCCTCGTCAAGAATACTCTTATGATTTTTGTGAACACGAAAGATACCGTGGACGGACCGGAGAGGAGAGCCAGAAACAAATAGCGTTTTTTCACCTATCTGAAAAAAACAGATATTTTCTTGTTCGTGGGTGCAAGGTTACGCGTAGGTATGCGTCTGACAAATTTATCATAGCCTTGCCCAAGGCTTCTTTTATTACCTGGGATGTGTACATCTGAAACAAGGTTACAAGGGCGTTTAGAGTAGACGGATCTTTGACCAATAGCCTACCCAGTCCCTGATTTTTTTGAGTACCAGAAAAAAATTATACTAAATAAAACCTTGCTGGTCTCTTGACATCTCTTCTACGGCTCCTTTGCGCCCTATTATGCCTTGTAGGGCTTGGTACTTATCTGATCTTTCGTCGCTGGATACATCTAGGTTGCCTGGAGATGAATGGGTGGATTGTGACATTTGAAAAGTATGGGTATCCCTATCTGAGACAACGTACCTCAGTTTTTGGAGCACCCATCTCCTGCCAAACCTAACAACGGGCAACGACGCGAATAAGGGCCTGCAAAGTATCGCTTAAAGAGACCCTCGACTTTCTTTGGTGGAGAAACCTGCGCCCTGTTACTCGAACGAAACCTATCCTGGCGTGACCGAAGCGGGCGGTTCCGATTCTGTTGCAGAGGGGCAAGGGTGAGTCTTCTGTACTCTTCTTGTTGACTCGTTCCAAAACTCTTTCTGGTTTGGGATAGGTGAAGCTCGCGATGGTCTTTCACATTCAACCAGCAATGCTGTAAGAAAAGGTATAGTGCAAAACTCGTGAGTTTCACCACATCTCCTATCGCTAGTTACAGACATTCAATTAGTATGGTCGCCACGGGATTGGAGAAGCGGAGGTCTACCCATTTCTCCTCAAGAGCCCTGAGGGTGTGATCTTTGAAAGGCATGATCTTTAGGACGTGTCTTGTCGAGCTCTCTGTTGCTTTGGCGTTCCTATTAACCAGTGGAATGTCCGAGTCAAAGAGGGCATCCACACTGCGCTTAGTAGTCTGCTCTAGGAAATCTAGGAGTGTTAGATCATCGACCGAACGGCTGTATTTTACCCATCAGTGGTTGGAAGGATAAAATCTGGAAAGCACTCGGAGCTCGACGATGTTAAAACGCTTGAGTTCCCGACAGTGCACTGAGATTGCATTGGCTAGAGTTAAGCTTGTATTGAGGATGATGAAGGCATCGGGATGCGGTGGTGGGTTCTGAGCTTTCATCCTGATCGGTGATTATCTTTCTCGGTCATCAAAGACCAGCGCTCTACTGCTGCCATTCTGACAATTTTCTGGATTTTATCATCTAAAGCAAATGACGTTCATAGAAGCGATAGCCTTCCTGTGGTTAGAGAAATCCGGCAGAGTTTCAGTGCGCATAGGAGGCCTGTCTGCTGCCGCCCGATCCTTCCATAACCAGAGAGTGGATAGGATCAACCTCTCGCAGCTGAGATCTACAGAAGGAGTTATCGAGTTTTGGAAGTCATCTCGCGAGTCACCTTCTGCCCAGACCCCGTTTCTTCCGAGCTGCATTCCTCCCCGTATGAAGGGTCTGGCTCCGTTCGTGACTCCAGATCCTCAGTTGTGATATAATTAGCCCTCTCTTTATCACGCGGGATTGTGAACTGAAGTACATATTTGTAACATTTCTTCCTGTTTTACGCGCTGCGGTAGGGAGATCTGACTCGATGGGGGTAAGTCAGATGATCTACTTTCACTCACCGCCATGGCTTCTGGGTTGAGCTTCGCCTCAGCCATTGGTGGGGAGGCCCAGTAACCCGCGGTGGGGTGAAGTTAGCGTCACAGGTAGTGAGGCTGGCTAGTCCTTGGGCGTTTGATAGGGACAGACGGCGCGTGTTTGCGTTTTTGACTTGTCCTCTCTGTCTCTGAAAATGGGTCTGCAGAGGCAGAAAGTCCGTAAGATATGGTCTGTGAGTGTCTCAGTCTGTGAGAGCACCGGTAGGTCAAGCACCGAGGATGGACACGTATCCGGGCTATGGAGGGAATACCGAACTCACTCACGTGACAAGTGACTCACTCACCGGACTTTAAGTGAGTGATGGTCACACCTTCTTCCTCCAACGTTACCTATAATGGTGACATAAACTCATAGTGTTATTGAAGTGTCCTGATGTCAGGCCGCCCAAGCGTCGTCTAAGACTAAACGTTCCTTTCCCAATGGGAAGTCACGTTCAGTTACTATCTCCGAAGTTGTCCTTGGTTTAGGCTTCCTGAGCTTTTTGGAGTTATTCATATCAGATCCCAGTCCTGGTGCGAGCTCTCCTGCACCTGTCACAGAGAGAGGGGGAGAGAGCGAGTGAGCGAGTGAGTTCGGATTGATCGCTCAGGATGGATGAATGCACAGTATTCGCCTTGCATTGGTGAAGACCGACCTCTGTCATCTCTAACAGAGAAGCAGAAAAGAGTGTATAATAAGTAATTTGTCAGTAAAATACGTAACACACAAAACATTGGCAACGGATGCATGCGCCCTACCAGGCTATTTTGTCACTGAACCGAGGCCTGTGTGGTTGCTTGGTACTTGGTAGTTGAGTACTTGGTATGTAGACCAAAACATGTGCTGGGTACACAGTAGGTACCCAGCACCAGGTTCGAACCAAAGCTGAAGCACCCAGTGGATATCCCTATGCCAGACCGAACCAAACTTGGTCCGTGCTCAGTACTTGTACCGAGACAGAACCGAGCCTACGTGCTTCATCGTTTGGTACTAGGAGTCTAAGAGGCTCCAGGGCGTTAGAATTGGCACATTAAATCCTCTTATTCTGTCAAGTAACCAAGTAACCTACCTCAGCTCTAGAGTTACTGGCGATCTGCTACACTGACAGGTTACTGCTAACCCGGGAAAGCTGTATGCAGATCAAGACATACACCAGTGGACTGAAATGACCTGTACTCCTGAGTGGGTCTTCAGCCAACATGACCTACTCCAGCAGAACGGTAGAGAATCCAGGAGCAAAACTTCTCTCAGAAAGGTAATCCGTATATGCAAACCCAGCTTTACCAGCAGTGAGAAGTACGAAGGTAAAATCTCCAAGCAGGCTGAGCCAATTGCACTCAAATTTTAATCCGACACATAAACAAATTTTGCAAAGAATTAAAGTAAAAGAGCGGAGATAAGCACCTTTCAGATGACTGTAGCAAGTCTAGTTTGCACAAAAACGTCTCTGGTTGGTACCGAACCAAAACGAGAATGGCACTTAGTAATAGGGTACAAGCGATTTAGATTAGCCGATATCTAGGCCGGAACTGTTCGAGCCACAATGAAAACAATTTGTAAAAAAAAGTTTGAAACTCTCACACAGCACTGACGATCAATAAGTAATAAATAAGGGGATATTGCGAGTAAAAGCATTTCAGACTGACTCTAGAATTTTGAAGGTTTAAAACCAGGCTGTTATAGGCCTGAATGAGCTAAGCTTCCATCAATAGCGTGCCATTTTCTGTATATATATATATATATATATATATATATATATATATATATATATATATATATATATATATATATATATATATATATATATATATATATATATATATATATATATGTGTGTGTGTGTGTGTGTGTGTATACAGTGAAACCCCGCTATTAGGGACAAAAATGACTGAAGAACTTTGTCCCTAATGGCGGGGTGTCCCTAATTTCGAGTTCTTGTTCTATCTGACAACTACAACTAAAACTAAAATTTTTCACACTTTTTACATCGCTAGCTTTGATTATTTTAGCTTTATCAGATAGCGAAAGTTCGTTCCGTTTTCTTTTCACATCACCGATATTCATACATAATACCTTGTATAACATCTTAACTGAGTATAAAGGCAATGAATTACTTGTTCTTGTATATGAATTTTAAAAGAGAAAGCACATGTCAATAGGGTTTAGTAGTATAATGCTTCTCTCTTAAGCACATATCTTTTGTAATAGGCCTTATTGTCTTTACATGCACTGTGTTCAATATAGTGTACTCAAAACCCTCAAATAACAATAGCGAAAAAAACAAACAATACCGAGTAAGAAGCTGATAGGCGTTGTTTACACAACGTACAACATATGGACAGCAATTTGACTGTCCACAATAGAGGGGTTGTTTTAAATGTGTAACTGTACTTACGAGGTAAAAAGAGTGTCCCTAATTCTGAATCGAGGGGTGCCCACAATAGAGGGATCTAGATATAACAGAACTCTATGGCGTTTTAAAACAGACTGGAAAATGCTGTCGATAATTCAGGGGTGTCCATATCCGGGGGTTTACTGTATATATATATATATATATATATATATATATATATATATATATATATATATATATATATATATATATATATATATATATATATATATATATATATATATATATATATACTGACGAAGGAAGTATGCAAATTATTGGATTATTTGCATCTCCACTGCTATTACCTGTATTAAATTGAAATTTGCACTCAACCAGTTTTGAGATAATGTCGTTTGTAGACAACGCAGCTGAGATTTTAACCCTTCTTGAGTAAACTGAGCAATGTATCAGTATCACGTGTGAGCTCCACCTGCGTTACGCGGCTTGAACTCGACGTTGCATTGAGCAAAGGATCTTCCACTGTGGATAATGCTGCCACTCTTCTATTAACACTTGTTGAAGTTGTGTATAATGTCTCGCAGGAGGGCTTTTAATAGCAAAAAAGATCAATTTTGAGACATAAAAGATCAATTGTACAAACTTTAAGGGAGGTACACATTTAAATAAAATTTTGGAGATGTAAAATTGCATTATTTATATCAATAGTAACAACACAATCAGAAAATGCTTAGTAGTAATGTGTATTGTACCAAGGAAATGTGTAGTACAAAATGAAAAGAAAGATTCTGTGTACAGGAGAAAATCATGGTTTTTCATTCACCGGCATTTGTATGATAACAGAAATAGCCTCCAATATTTTGATATGAAAAAGTAATGCTTGAGATCAAGAAATTATTAATTATTTCATACTATAAATAAAAAAATTTATTCTGAAAACTGATGTCTAGATTAAATTGTTGATATCAATTAAAATTTATAGTTTCAAATAGCTTCTTCCATCTTGCCATGATGATCGAATAACTTAATTGCGTATCTAGCACAGGAACAGGCAAAATACAGTCAACTGAACTCGAATAAAAGTAGGAACGTTTTGGATAAATTATATTTTCCACTGCCTTTTTGTCGAATGAAAAATAGATAAAGATAGAAATAGTAACACAAAATGGAGGCATGCCAAAAGTCCAACACTAACAAACTATATAATAAAGAGCAACTTATGTAATAGGTACGCTCAGAGACGGGATAGGGTGGGGGTTACAAACAAAGAGAAAGCATGACATATCGTCGATTCGGTCATAGGCGGTGCTTTGGTCGCTTCAGCTACCACTACCGATTCGGTCACCGTGGTCGCTATCGGCCCTATGCTGAAGTAAGTCGTCCCTACTTTGCACACGTGCAATGACTTCATTCGACAACGATGATGATGTCAGACTGACTTGTACATTGCACCCAAACATCGCCGCGTAAGGTGCCTTGTTGATACCGGAATGAAGACTGGAGTTTTTATGGAACTGCACAAACTTAATACCAGTAGACCTATCATTTGTGCAGTTATCGCCCATGCAAGCCACCAACATGTCCTATATATCGCCATTGGTCCTCTCAATGGAAGCTTGGCTCTGTAGGTGCCTGGGCTTTCCGTGAACCATAACAAGCCTGGGTCACACAATTGTCACTTTGTATTACCTCGGTGGTAAATTCGCTGCCATTATCACTTTGTACAATAGAGAGGGGCACCAATAAGAAGAAAAATATCTAGGAGGTGGTGAGCTACATCGGCGGCGCGCTTTGTAGTCAGTGCTCAAAGAATGACAAATTTTGTCAAGTGATCTTGATAGACCATGATCCGTTTAAACGAGTTTTGTGCCATCGACTGCATGTCGATCAGATCTACTTACCCACAACCCCAGTGGTCTTTGATCTTTTTCGTTTCTTCTGGCACTCTCTGTAGAAGGCTTGAAGACAGATATCACTTCCAGAGTGACATTCGCATGTTTCTTGTTCAGTTCGGTCATCATATGATCACGACCACCATGTAAGTAGCGATATGAGTCCACTTGATCAGGTTGTATGTGGGCTCAGTGCTTACGTAGTACAGTAGTACTTCTACGGGATCAGACCTCTTCTTCAAAAGTTTCTCAACATTGCCACACTGAAGTACTTCGTACTTTTGTAGAAGGTAGTAGTTATGGCGACCTTTGCTCATAGTGAGTGTTGTGGTGGCTTTCATCTCCTCAGTAATAGAGTAATATTGCTCTTCTGGTATGCCATGTTTCTTGAGTAGTTCATACTTCTTGTACAATTCAGCCTTGAATGCTTCTTCTGTTATTTTGAGTTGAATATTTCAGTTGAATTGTTCTGAGTTGATCCTGACAAACTCCTAAATTTGCTTCGTTTTATAATGCTAAAGATCACTCTGGAATAACTCACCGAGCCAGTAATAACTTACCTTAACTGCTCAGGAGCATGCTCAATAACTGTCCATTGGCTAGTCAAGCACTCTGGTTAAATTTGCAATTGAAGAGAAGCGGGGGCTTCGGGAGTATATGCTAATTACATTTAAGGCAGAGTTGTTGACAAGCCATTTACCAAGTATAGCCTGTTAATCACATTCCGCAGCTGACATAATATCAGATTAATTGTAATTTAGTCCTTTGTTCACGTAGCATGTGTTTTTGTTCCGGCAATCATCACATTTAAATGTTTCACAGATTGCCTAAAATGCGTCTAGGCTGTGTAATGGAGTACCCTAAATCTCAGTCATTTCGTAAAAATTTTAGGCATGAAATGACTGATGACAGAATGACTGCAACATATATACTTTCTGCACATTTAATGCAACATAGGAGGGGGACCAGGAAGAGGTCTGACAAGGGTGTCACTTACACATTAAATACGATAACTGGGGTGGGGCGAGATTGCAACATAACAAAATAACTTGTACGACATTACTGCGACAAAGCGGAAGATGGAGAAGGGGAGCGGGTAAGGCTGCAACTTCTATACTAAAATGTAATATCAAAGGGAAGGAGTGGAGTCTGCGCAAAAATACGGCATACGCTTACATCAATTTATGGGGGGAGGGGAAGGAGGTGAGCAGAATTTTGGTCACTGAAAGAACTTGATGTTGTTCCCTCAGCTGCATCACTGCAATTGATGAATACAGTGCGAAAAAGGTGATTTGTATATAACAGAAATTCCATCGAGGGTAGGCACTTGACCAATGAGCACGAGGCGCGACACATAGCGGCATGGCGAGATGGCGACAAGCTACCTGGGTGGACATTGTGCATATTCACTGTCGAGAATCCAGGGTGAAGCTTGTCAATCAAAGGCTGAGTTTAGAGGGTTGTTTCAACCAATTAAAAGCCAGTGAAAATTTTACCCTCTTTTATTTAAACAGTGATACTTGATACAAAGCATACACCCGCGACCGTTTTAAACGAACGCAAACGAATTTTATTTTATTTACAAAACGAAAATAAATTTTTGATCTCAAAATTAAAATTTTGTTATCAAATATTTCCTTTTGATATCTGAAAATCAATTTCAGATCTCTTTAAATTAGTTTTGATATCAATAAATATTTTTGATATCTTAGTATTTATTGATACTGAAACATATTTTGAGATTAAAATATATTAGAGATATCAAAAAATATTTTTAGATCTAAAATGCATTTGGAAACATCAAAATATAATAACAGATGGCAAAAATTAATTCTTGATCTGAACAAAAACGAATTTTTGAGATAATGTTTGACATAAATAATCGCCTAATAAATGTGAAGATGGCATTCCATAAACCTATATAAAAGAGTTTTTAATTAAACAGAATGCAGTGAATAGGGTATTTCATACGAAAAGTAAATATAATATACATTATCTGTTGCACAATATTTTCTTGATTGGAAATTCTTTGCATAACATACAGGTCAATGAATTGTACTAAGTACTGTAAAAGATTGTCTTTTATGTGCTTGAAAACACGTGTAGTAGGTGGGCATGCCACGAGAAGGTTTAACGAGTATTACAGCAAATCCTACAGAATCCCAAGAAGTTACTCTAGTCGTGAAGAACAAGGTCAGTTGATCTGCACCCTCTCATACTACTAGTTGTATAAACTGCCTGACACAGCCACGAACATATATATATATATATATGAGATATGACCCCGGGGCGGATGGTACTCGCGTACACATTGGTTAACACACACACACACACACAGACATATATATATATATATCATTTCAGCGGATCTGTAGAATTTTCTGGGCCCAAAATCAGCGGTTCTGTCGGATCCGCTAAAATTTTCAGCGGATCTACAGATTCGCTGATTCTACAGGTCCGCTGTAACACATATATATATATATATATATATATATATATATATATATATTTGTTTCAACATTTTTTTTTTTGCTTTTTTTTGTCGTGAATTATATAAATTCTGAGATCTGTGTGCGATTACCGCATTTAAAATGTGAGTAACCTGGACTGCTGTACTCAAGTTCTTTTACTTAAAAAAAGTATATATATATACTTATATATATATTTGTTTTCAACATTTTTTTTTTCTGCTTTTTTTTTTGTCGTGATTTATATAAATTCTGAGATCTGTCTGCAATTACCGCATTTAAAATGTGAGTAACCTGGACTGCTGTACTCAAGTTCTTCTACTTAAAAAAAAGTATATATATATATACTTATATATATATTTGTTTTCAACATTTTTTTTTTTTTTGCTTTTTTTTTTTTTTTTTGTCGTGATTTATATAAATTCTGAGATCTGTCTGCAATTACCGCATTTAAAATGTGAGTAACCTGGACTGTTGTACTCAAGTTCTTCTACTTAAAAAAAGTAACAAAAGTGTTCTGCCCAGAATCAACCCTCCACATGAAACGCCCATAAAGTATGCACTGGGAAGCACAAGCGTACGGATATGTTACCATGCGTGCCCATGACATTTTAAAACGACCTCATTTTCAAACAAATGCCAAGCGTGGAAATACTTCCTTTTTAACCTAACGCGGATACCCTTGTAAATTTCACTCTTTAAAAGTGGGGTGTCAGCATTAATAATAAAAACATCCATTTTCACCAAATTAGACACTTGTAAAGTCTGTGGCCTCGATTTGAGCGAGTGCTGTTTGAAACAACCCCCCTTTTGTAGGAAACGCGGAGTACTGAACGAAAATGACGTTCCTCCTTAAAAAATGGCACTCCGCTCGTACCTTGTTCGGCCAAAACTACCCATTTTCCGTAATTTTTCCTCAACATGCAATGTAACATATATGCTGCGAAGTATCCCCCCCCCCCCCCCCCGCCTCCTTGGGACCTATGGAAAAAAGCATTTATTCCAAACCAACATAATTTACACTTCGTCAGATATACCTCCGATCACATGTACAGTATTTAGAAAACCAAATGTTGGTTCATGATGTGTGCAGTTTATATCTTAAGTTTAGCAGCATTTGGTCATCAGTAAGAGCATTTGGTCATCGCACCCCGACTCAGATATGGTAAACAATGTGACCGAACGTAGTTAAAAGATGTCGTTACTTATTTAAGTAACATCTCACGGAACCCTGGTGCCAGACAGCAACCAACTCCAACCCTTTATGATTGATGTCATCGGCTCTGGCCTCTGTGATATTGGTCGCTCACCCACACAGATGTCCTTTTCATTTTATCTTCCCCTCGTGGTGTTGAATTTCTGGAATTGAAATAAGAAGCCCAAGGCGGTTTCCTTGACGTTTCGGAAGTATTCGTACTAGTGCCGCTTGTAGATTTCGCAGAGGAGAAGGATTTGGTCTTTCTTTTGTCAAGTTTAGTATCACCCACCTGCAGTCGACACGCGACGTCTGAAACAGCAGAACCACCCCTTGTCAACCGACGCTTTATATTAACGCGATAGAGTTCAATAAAAGACGGCGTCAGGGTTTTGAATCCCTCTATCCAAGAATCGGGATCGTAAATATAGCGCTGATACAATTCTTTACGGGTGTTTGTTGAGTATGCTATATTTCGCAGATGACGCTTAATGATTTTCCAATTCAACACTGATTTTTTGTTTGCGTTTTCAATTTTCATTTCTAAGACCTTGCGTCTAATTATATCCCAGCCTCGTTTTGCATTTCGTTTTGTTTCTTTGCTGACATCAAGCGTTGGAATTTCTGTCGAAACAGATTTGTTTTCTTCATCATCACCAGGTTGGTTTATTGAACATCCAGCGGTGCTATTAGTCTTTAAACTAACTGCGCTACTTCTCCGGCTGAGTGGCTTTTGAACTGATAAATGAATTGTTTTCTGTTGTCGTGTACCGGTCTGTATATAGCATTCATTCCACGCTTGGTTATACTGAGAACTTGTGGACTTCTTATCACCACCGTGGCCATCTCTTGGCGTAAATATGCGGACTGTTGTGTTTTGGACTAACTGTGCCTCTCTACATTCCACATTATATTTATCAATGGCGGATATTTCTTCATTTAATCTATCCCAAAATGCTGCCAACGGATACACCCTGTCCTGGTACTCCGCTATCCTTTCTCGTATTGAAGTTTTATCCACGGCACTACACTGTTTTTGGCGAGACCGTCCCGTGGGTGGGAGAGCGCTTTTCCTTCTTCGAAGAGGAGTCGGATATCCATTTTGTTGATGATTCTCCAGCGATTGGCTTCTTCTCACACGCGCACTGCTTGTGTCTAGTGTGTGTCTTTGAAGTGACTCTCGCGACAGCACACCTTTTTCTCTTTCCAGGTGATTCCTGGCTGGCGCATGTGGACCTGAAGATTTTGTTGGCCTCACATTATCCATACCCTCGTCTTTGTTTGGTGATTTCAGGGCAGTGTTGTTATTATTCGTATTCTTTTCCGGCCCATGCGGTTTTTGTTTGACATCACAATTTGATTCCTGTGAACAGTTCTGGATAAAAGTTGTTCTTGCCACGGATATGAGTGGTCTAGAATTTTTATCGACATGTAACTGTCGTTTAAGTCGATTTACTGGATGATAATCCATTTTTTCCCGATAGTTCGGTTGTGAAAAATACTAAAGAAAAAAAAACGTAGATCCAAACAGTGTGCAAACGAGCTTTATTATGTGCTGAACAAGCTTCAAAGTTACCATTAAGTTACCATGATTTTTTTTATAGAAATTTTATAAGTAGTGTAGAAAGAGGGGTTCCAGCCCACTTTGTAACGTCATACTGTCTGGAAGTGACGTCATCATGTCTGGACCGGAAGTGTTGTCTGGACCGAAAGTGTTGTCTGGACCGGAAGTGTTGTCTGGACCGGAAGTGCTGTCTGGAGCGGAAGTCATGATAAGCGTTAGGATAGGCGCGGCCATCCATGACGTGATAATGACGTCATGATGACGTCATACTGTCTGGAAGTGCTGTCATACTGTCTGGACCGGAAGTGTTGTCTGTACCGGAAGTGTTGTCTGGACCGGAAGTGACGTCATAGGCGTTGTCATGGTAACGAATTGAAACTTTGTAAACAAAAGTGAACTTTGTAAACAAACTGTGTAAACAAACTTTATAAACAAAATTTGTAAATAAACTTTATAAACAAAATTTGTAAACAAACTTTGTAAACAAACTTTGTAAACAACATTTGTAAACAAAATTCGTAAACAAACTTTAGTTATTTACATAATTGAAACTCATTGAAACTTTGTAGACAAACTTTGTAAACAAACTTTGTAAACAAACTTTGTAAACACAATTTGTAAACAAACTTTGTAAACAAAATTTGTAAACAAACTTTGTAAACAAAATTTGTAAACAAACTTTGGTTATTTGCATAATTGAAACTTTGTAAACAAACTTTGTAAACAAACTTTGTAAACACACTTTGTAAACAAACTTTGTAAACAAACTTTGTAAACAAACTTTGGTTATTTGCATAATTGAAACTCATTGAAACTTTGTAAACAAACTTTGTAAACACAATTTGCAAACAAACTTTGTAAACAAACTTTGTAAACAAACTTTGTAAACAAACTTTGGTTATTTGCATAATTGAAACTCATTGAAACTTTGTAAACAAACTTTTTTTCCCCCTCACACACACACACACACCACGACTGAGCGTTTCATTTTATAAGCCACATAGGTATTTGAACCTTCTAATGGTAACTTTTTCCCTCCACACTCTCATGCATACATACCAACACCATGATAAAATGTTTTGCTTATGTTGCTCTTTTTACTCCATTATTTGTTTGTTTGTTTTTTTTTGTTTGAAATGCAGTGTTTACTTAGAGAAAAAATGGCGTCCTGCAATCTGCAATCATCAGCAGCAGCATTTCGTCATCAGTGTAATCAGACTGCGTCATCTATAGCCAGCGTAATCAGACTGCGTAATCAAACTTCGTCATAAACAACGTAGACAGCGGTGTCTCGCTTTATTGTTTTTCTGAGGCAGCAGTGTCTAGCTGCTTGGAGTTGCAGTGTGACCCTAAGTGTTATACTTAACCGATTTGTCTGAAAATTTCACTGTTTGATTCAGTTTTATATCTAGTTTTCACACAGTCATGGACTGGTTGCGTAGCTAGCTGTATGCATCATGAATTCACCTTAAAAATGACAAGTAAAAAGTGGAATAACTTTTGTTATGATTGACCGATTTACATGAAACTTTCACTGTTTAATTCAGTTTTATATCTAGTTTTAACATTAAGTGGTTATAGGCTATTTGCGCAGCTGGCTGTGTGCATATTTACCACCATTTTAATTTTGTAAAAAGTGAAAAATTGTGATAACTTTCGCTATAGTTGACGGATTTGCATGAAAATTTCACCGTTGGATTACAGTTTACAGTAGTTTGCATAGGTGGGTTGTTGGAATGGCGCGCGCCCACCATTCAAACATGTGTTTGAATTATTTTTTAGGAACATATTACGTCAAACTATTGTTCAACAAGTTTTTTTTTTTTTTTTTTTTTTTTTTAACAATTGTACAACAATTGTTCAACAAGCTGTTGTTCAACATGTTGTTGAACAAGTTAAACATGTTAAACATGTTCAACATGTTCAACATGTTCAACATGTTGTTGAACAAGTTGAACATGTTCAACATGTTGTTGAACATGTTCAACATGTTGTTGAACATGTTCAACATGTTGTTTAACATGCTGTTTAACAAGTTGTTGTTCAACATGTTGTAGTTCAAGCAATTGATGGAACAATAACAGTCAGTTCAGAAGAAAAAACAAGACATATGTTGAATAGTTTTATTAATACACTTAAATACACACAGCTTAAATCTATAACAATATTATAACATTTATTGATTTACAAAGTCTTTATTATAATGTTTAGTCAAATAAGTCTATTTTTCTTCATCTGCTTCACTCTGTTCACTGGCATCCATATCACTTTCTTCGTCGCTGCTTTCATCTTCCTCCTCCTCCTCATCTAGAAGCTCTTCAAAGAATGCATCGTTTCTTCTTATAGCCGCCTTTAGTGCCTTTGAATACTCGTAATGTTTTTCATCAACAAAGTAATTAAAGTCTTCTAAAATGGTTTCATAATGTTCGTTTTGTTGTAGACGTTGGGTATATTTGAATAGTCTCATAAACAGTTGTTTAAGTCGACGCTTATAAATGGGTCGAAAGTCATCACTTGCTATTTCACGCGCATCTTCAAGCCCTTGTTCTTCATATTCTGAAACCTTTTCTTGAAATTTGGTATCATATTCATCGTAGACTTCTTGAACCATATCATACCAAACAGAGTCTGTTTCTGACTCACTTTCAGAGTCTGTTTCTGACTCACTTTCAGAGCTGCTGTCATCATTACCCTCAACACAATGTTCCATATGTTTGAACAAAGCTTCTTGACTGTTGTATAACGCACCACATTCTGTACAAGCATGTGCATTCTTTTCAGTCATGTTGACGCTTTGACTTTCCATAGAAGACTCATCTAAAGTTTCAGCGATAGGTGGTTTTACAGGGTTTTCCATATCTATCTCCAATTCTTCTTCTTCTTCTGAAGTGTGAGCATCCCTTAAGTGCCTTTTCAGACTTTGTGGCCACTTGTAAGATTTCAAACAAATGTTGCATTTATACATCCTTTCGGTTCAACATACACTTTTCAAATGATGAAAAAGCCTTTAAACATAGCCTTATATACAACTTGTTGAACAACATGTTGAACATGTTCAACTTGTTGAACAACATGTTGAACATGTTCAACTTGTTGAACAACATGTTGAACATGTTCAACATGTTGTTGAACATGTTGTTGAACATGTTGTTGAACATGTCTACGCCTAGGGAGTGTAACGTCATGACGTCATTATTACGTCATGACGTCATTATTACGTCATCATTATGACGTCATCATTATGACGTCATAATAACGTCATTGGAACAGGCGCGTGCTTTATCAAAAACTGACTCAGCAGAATTTATTGCTGTTTGATATGGATGAAATGCATGTCTCACTCTTCCTTTTATGCTACTTAGATGTAATCAAAATATGGTGTGTAACTCGTCAAAAATGCCAAACTTGTTAAAATTGATAAAATTGCTGACTCAGCAACTTGTTGAACAATAGTTTGACGTAATATGTTCCTAAAAAATAATTCAAACACATGTTTGAATGGTGGGCGCGCGCCATTCCAACAACCCACCTATGCAAACTACTGTAAACTGAATCCAACGGTGAAATTTTCATGCAAATCCGTCAACTATAGCGAAAGTTATCACAATTTTTCACTTTTTACAAAATTAAAATGGTGGTAAATATGCACACAGCCAGCTGCGCAAATAGCCTATAACCACTTAATGTTAAAACTAGATATAAAACTGAATTAAACAGTGAAAGTTTCATGTAAATCGGTCAATCATAACAAAAGTTATTCCACTTTTTACTTGTCATTTTTAAGGTGAATTCATGATGCATACAGCTAGCTACGCAACCAGTCCATGACTGTGTGAAAACTAGATATAAAACTGAATCAAACAGTGAAATTTTCAGACAAATCGGTTAAGTATAACACTTAGGGTCACACTGCAACTCCAAGCAGCTAGACACTGCTGCCTCAGAAAAACAATAAAGCCAGACACCGCTGTCTACGTTGTTTATGACGAAGTTTGATTACGCAGTCTGATTACGCTGGCTATAGATGACGCAGTCTGATTACACTGATGACGAAATGCTGCTGCTGATGATTGCAGATTGCAGGACGCCATTTTTTCTCTAAGTAAACACTGCATTTCAAACAAAAAAACAAAACAAACAAACAAATAATGGAGTAAAAAGAGCAACATAAGCAAAACATTTTATCATGGTGTTGGTATGTATGCATGAGAGTGTGGAGGGAAAAAGTTACCATTAGAAGGTTCAAATACCTATGTGGCTTATAAAATGAAACGCTCAGTCGTGGTGTGTGTGTGTGTGTGAGGGGGAAAAAAAAAGTTTGTTTACAAAGTTTCAATGAGTTTCAATTATGCAAATAACCAAAGTTTGTTTACAAAGTTTGTTTACAAAGTTTGTTTACAAAGTTTGTTTGCAAATTGTGTTTACAAAGTTTGTTTACAAAGTTTCAATGAGTTTCAATTATGCAAATAACCAAAGTTTGTTTACAAAGTTTGTTTACAAAGTTTGTTTACAAAGTTTGTTAACAAATTGTGTTTACAAAGTTTGTTTACAAAGTTTGTTTACAAAGTTTCAATTATGCAAATAACCAAAGTTTGTTTACAAATTTTGTTTGCAAAGTTTGTTTACAAATTTTGTTTACAAAGTTGGTTTACAAATTGTGTTTACAAAGTTTGTTTACAAAGTTTGTTTACAAAGTTTGTCTACAAAGTTTCAATGAGTATTTTGTTTATAAAGTTTGTTTACACAGTTTGTTTACAAAGTTCACTTTTGTTTACAAAGTTTCAATTCGTTACCATGACAACGCCTATGACGTCACTTCCGGTCCAGACAACATTTCCGGTCTAGACAACACTTCCGGTCCAGACAGTATGACAGCACTTCCAGACAGTATGACGTCATCATGACGTCATTATCACGTCATGGATGGCCGCGCCTATCCTAACGCTTATCATGACTTCCGCTCCAGACAGCACTTCCGGTCCAGACAACACTTCCGGTCCAGACAACACTTCCGGTCCAGACAACACTTCCGGTCCAGACATGATGACGTCACTTCCAGACAGTATGACGTCACAAAGTGGGCTGGAACCCCTCTTTCTACACTACTTTTATAGAAATATTATTAGCCTTGTTCTTCTCATTCTTCGTCTTTTTTTTTTCTTTTGTTGGAAGGGGGGTGGGGGATTAACTTCATTTCTTCGCTCAGTGCTTCTCCGCTATTGCAGGTGCACATAACTGTCCCTTATGACACAAGTGGCTACTTAGCTATGAACCTCTTTTATTCCCATAAATTCTTTAAGCGCTTTACAACAATGAAATCAGGATACAGTGGATCATTTTCTTTCGGATCTTTACTTGATTTAATATGTTTTTAAGATATAGACCTCACTCGGAGTATAAATCCAATACACTGACATCGACAAAACACAAGAGGTTTTAGTGGGTGCAGTCAAATATATAATCCATCGTTTTCGTAACCGCTTGACTTGGAACCAAAAACACACAGCATTTATTCCTGGGCGTTTTGTATCATGAGATAAAATAAAATCTGAGGGCTGATGTTTAAGCAAGTAAAAATTAACAACAGAACAACTCCTTAAAAGCATGCACCCGGTAAGCACACCCAAGTAAAACCCATGTAAAACCCAGGGTTATTTTTGGTCCTTCCCACGTGAATCCCATGCATGGGATTTGCATGGGAATGAGACAAAAATCGAGGTAAAATCCATGGTCGGAATTCCCACGCATAAACCATACGGGAAATACATGGGCATTCCCGGGCAGATTTTGGTCAAAAAAATTGTGTCTCCACGGGTTTTACATGGGACGACCCACTCTGGGCATACACGATAACTCCATCGAATACACAGACATGAACCTTTATAACTATAGTGTAGTTATAAAGTACTCCTTAAAAGAATTTTAAGCATAAAAATTTTAGTGAAATTGGTATTTCCATGTCTAACTTTCTATTATACTTAGAAAAAATGCAGCCCTCCACCAAAATATGCAGAATGTAGCAAAATTTAAATATATTATCGCTCAATGGCGGCTGTTTCCGGTCTGCGATAATAAGCCCACATTGCCAGACTGCGCATAATATACGTGTATTTTACATGGGAATGCCCATATGGGAAATCCCACGTAAAATATACGTGTAATATACGTGTATTTTACATGGGAATGCCCATATGGGAAATCCCACGTAAAATATACGTGTAATATGCAAATGACTTCTAATGAAATTTTACGTGGGAATTCAAATGTATAATATATAAAACCCATACGTATCCCACATGGGAAAATTTTCTGTGCTTACTGGGCTATGCTTTTCCCAAGTAATACCCATGTGTTTCCCAGATAATTCCCATCCTGGGCCTTCCTATGGAAATCCCAGATAATGGTGAAGATGGGAAAAATATGACATGGAGTTGCCAATGCATTTCCCAGTTGGGACCCACCTGGGTTTACCCGGGTGGGATTTACGTGGGTATTCCCATTCATATTTCATGTGTATTTTACAGGGGGTTTCCCAGGGTGGGAAAACCCAGGCATTTCCCACCCAGAAATGGCTCCTTTCTCCACGGGATGAATATGGGTTTTCCCCTTTCCCACCTTCCCATGCAAATCCCAATTAAAACCCATACGTATCCCACATGGGAAAATTTTCTGTGCTTACTGGGCACCAGCAGGATCAAATGATCTTTTAAAGAAATGCCTCATGATCCTTTGCTGCATTTTTATCCTTTGTTGCGTTCTTCGTGCAAGTCGAACAGATTGAAACCATTGTTGTAAAGAAATCATGTATACGGTCCATATTAATGATGGCACTGCCCTAGCTAAAGTGAAACGCACTTTTGTTAAAATTTCATCTGGGCCTCATATGAGGATTCATTTGTAGCTTAAAATCGAGACAATTTCCACAAAATGCCCAACCCCACAGAATCTCTATAGTTACTTCTCCAAAATACCGAACCCTCGTGCAGGCTCTCACTGCTTTGTTTTATTTGGGAATAAATTTTCAAAGCAAAATAACACGTTAATAAACTCATTAAAATCATCGAATAATAATAATAATAATAATAATAATAATAATAATAATAATAATAATAATAATAATAATAATGGCTTATATTTGTAAATTTTCTTATTGTTCTAGTGGTATTTAACAAATTTGATTGTTGCATTTGTAAATAAAATGCTCCTTTCTGATTGGTCGAGAGGTGTTTAGCAAATCTAAACAAACTGTCACATCCCAGCAAACATCCGACGTCTTTTGGGGGGTTGTAAAATGGTCATCAATACAACTAAATTTGAAGATTTGAAACGTCGTGTTATGTTATCCATCACTTCGATGATGCGCACTACGTCATTGGCTTTCGCCACGGCCTTGAGTACTATGGAACATTTCTAGAAGATATTTGTGCCATTAATGCGTTGTAACAAATGCTTCGTGCTTATAAGCCGATTGTTGTTGTTTTTTTTTTTATTGTATTGTATTTTGAAATTCAAAGCGAAGCTTAAAAACAGCTTTGGATTCTTAGCGATTCGCAAACATTCTAAAGATGTGGGATGTTATTATGGACAACCGCGGAAGAGGCTGGCTGTTGAACAACACCGGGAACTCACTGGAAAGGAAAAAAAAAATTGTATTTTGCTTATTTTAATTTCTTTTAGGATTGTGCTGCCTATTCTTGGACCGAAGATGGTGCAAGTGGACGATATTATCACAAAAACATGTTTGAAAAAAATGAACGTCTAAATGACGGGCATAAATTGAAGTTGTTTATAGCAATCTGTCGTATAATCGCAAAACAGAATTTTTAAAGCGAAATGATTGCAATGAGTGGCTAATTGATGTAAAAAATGAAAGTAATTTCGAAGCAAACTATCGTCATAACTTAAAAGTATCTGGACATTTAACATGTGTGTGCGGAATGAGACCGGTGTAACAGGCTAGCTTACCCCCCCCCCCCCCCCTGTACAGCTTCTCTCCCTGGGGGCTAGCTACACTAGGTTATCTCCCCCCCTTCTGGAATATTTTGCCCCCTCCCTACAAAACTCAACAAATGCCACAAAAACTTGACTTCAAAACTCTTTTATCTTATAAATGCTCAATTTTTAACCATAATAATCAATTTGTGCAATTCAAAAAATGCAATTGCCAATTTCCACATAGGCTAAAGGACATGAACGGGAGTGTAGTGATGGTGAATGTTCACAATGTAAATCATCGGAATGGATTTTCTCAGCCTTCCCAGTGGGTATAATGCTCTTGGTTCAGCACCATAGGTCAGCCACTTGTAGGTTGGGTTGCCGACCAAAAAGCGCTGTGTCGTTTGTTGAACTTTCGATTCCATTTTGAATTGCAAGATGAAATACTGACCTATTTATACTTACCTGTGAGGAGTAACATCTCACTTCGGAGTATTTTTGCACAAAATGAATTTCCCGAGATTCTTAGTTCTGATATTTATTTAGAAAGTGATACCAGGTGGTGAAACAGCTTCCAGTTTTTACTTACAGTCAGGACTAAATTTTATGCCGCCGGATAGGAAAATTACCCGGGATTTCTTATCTAGCTGTTTTAATCGCTTGTTACAATACATAAATGAAAATCATGCGCGCGCGCGCCCCCTGGGTTTGAAAGGGGGTCTGGATTAGTATTCAGAACAAACAGTCTGTTTTGGATACGGAAGTGACATCATGGAGTGATGTCATCTGCTTTTTGGGCTGTATGTTCTGGATATGTATCCAGAACATACAGCCTGTTTTTGGAAAGGGTTAGTAATAAGTGATGGAAAAACAGTGTTGTTGCTAACGTTTTGTGGCAAACAAACAGTTGTTGTTGTTGCAACAAAAGTTGTTGTTGCTGTTGTTGTTGTTGCAAAAAAAATTGTTGTTGTTTTTGCAACAAAAGTTGTTGTTGTTGCAAACGTTGTTGTTGTTGTTGTTGCAACAAAAGTTGTTGTTTGGAACAACAGTTGTCACCATTGTTGTTGCTACCGTTGTTGCGGCAACAGCAGTTGTTACCATTGTTGTTGCTACCATTTGTTGTCATATATATTGACATTCAAAGACTCTTTTTAACATTTGAGAACTGGATGTAGAACCGAAAGGATGTATCAATGCAATATTTGTTCGAAATCTCATCATTGTCCACAAGTCTTAAAAGACACTTAATGCATGCACACACTTCAGAAGTGGATGCAGAATTCGAGATAGATATGGAAAACCCTATAAAACGCTTATTATGGGCACTTTACATGAGTCTTCTATGAAAAGTCAAAGCGTCAACATGGCTGAAAAGAATGCACATGCTTGTATAGAATGTGGTGCGTTATACAACAGCCAAGAAGCTTTGTTCAAACATATGAACCATCGTGGCGAGGGTGACGATGACAACAGTTCTGAAAGTAAGTCAGGAATAGACTCTGTTTGGTATGATATGGTCCAAGAAGTCTACGATGACCATGATAAATGACAAATTTCAAGAAAATGTTTCAGAATATGAGGAACAAGGGCTTGAAGATGTACGTAAAAGAGCAAGTGATGACTTTCGACCCATTTATAAGCGTCGACTAAAACTACTGTATATGCGACTATTCAAATATACTCAATGTCAAGAACAAAGCAAACATTATCAAGACATTTTAGAAGACTTTAATTACTTTGCTGATAAAAAACATTATGAGAATTCAAAGGCACTAAAGGCTATAAGAAGAAACGATGCATTCTTGGAGTTCCTTCTAGATGAGGTGAAGAATGATGAAAGCAGCGACGAAGAAAGTTATGTGGATGAGGGCAGTGAGGTGGAAAAGAGTGAACCAGATGCGGAACAATAGACTTATTTAACTAAACTTTATAATAAAGAGTTTGTAAATCAACAAATGTTGTAATATTGTTTTTGATTTAAGCGCTATCTTCAAAGTGTATTAATAAAACTATTCAATATATATCTTGCTTTTTTAATTAAATACTTTGCTGAAAACATGGCTAATATTCCTCCAGAAGTTTTGAAGTAATGCGATGTTGTTGCCCCAACAACGGTAACAACAGCTTTTTGGCTGAATGTCACAAAAATTATAGTCTTACTAAATACTTTGCTGAAAACTTAAAAAAAATTAAAATCAACCTAACAGTTTTAAAGTTATGCCCGTTTGAAATATTTTAGTAAATACCATCAATACAAAACTTAGTCTTATTGAATACTTGCTGAAAACATGGTTGAAATTGGTGCAGTAGGATCGAAGTAATGTGCTGTTGAAGTTGCTATATCTTTCCCTCTATGACATCATCAATCACGTTTCAGAAGGAAGGGGGTGGACGACGATAATAACAGGTTTTTGAAGGGTGTGGATATCATCAGCATTAGTGAAAAAAATTAAAGTCTTACTGAATACTTTGCTGGAAACATGGTCAAAATCGACCTAATAGTTTTAATGTTGCGCTCGTTTGAAATTTTTTAGTTAATGCTATCTTCAATAAAAAACTTAAAGTATTATTGAATATTTTGCTGAAAACATGGTTAAAAGTGGTCCAGTAGTTTTGAACTAATACGCTGTTGAATATCTTTCTTACATCATACCCATCTTTGACGTCATCGATTACGTGGGGAGGGCGACCATACCAGGTTTGAGAGGGGTCGGACGATAATACCAGGTTTGATGGGGGGGGGGGGGGAGTCGATCGATAATACAAGTTTGGGAAACTGTACACTTACCTGAATGAAACTCTATGATTTTTTTTGTTTTGTTTTGCTTTTTTCACACCGTGCATATAACGGTGATAAAAAACAGTAGTGATCCTTTTTTCACAATGAAACTCTATGAAGTTGTTTTTGCTTTCACACCGTGCACATAACGGTGATAAAACAGTACTTATCCTTTGTTTTTTTTCACAATGAAACTGTTTGATTTTTTTTTTGTTTTTGTTTTCACACCGTGCACTTCTAGGTGATAAAACAGTACTTATCCTTTGGTTTTTTCCCAATGAAACTCTATGATGTGTTTTTTTTTGTTTTCACACTGTGCACATAACGTGATAAAACAGTACTTATCCTTTGGTTTTTTCACAATGAAACTCTATGATGTGTTTTTTTGTTTGTTTTCACATCGTGCACATAACGTGACAAAACAGTACTTATCCTTTTGGTTACTTTTTTCACAATGAAACTCTCTCTCTCTCTCTCTCTGTCTCTGTCTCTGTCTCTCTCTCTCTCTCTCTCTCTCTCTCTCTCTCTCTCTCTCTCTCTCTCTCTCTCTCTCTCTCTCTCTCTCTCTGTGTGTATGCATATATATATATATATATATATATATATATATATATATATATATATATATATATATATATATACTTTTTAAAATCACTTATACAGTATCCACAACGATAAAACTGCTTACAGTGCATAAAAACGGAAATGCACTTTTATTACGAAACGTTATAATGATACGCTATGATGCAACGTTATGGCGCGTTTTAGAACAACGCACATACACTGTCCATACATGGACACATACATGTGCGCATTCTCACTCAGGGGTGCATTCTGAATACTAATCCAGCTCCCCTTTCAATCTAGGAGGCGCGCGCGCATCATGACGTTACTTTAGGATGTCGCTTCATGAGTCACTTCCGGTTATTTTTTTCTATCGTTTATACCAAACCTTTCCAAAAACATATATGTATGTTCTAGATACGTATCTAAAACATACATGTATGTTCTATATACGTTTCTAAAACATACATGTATGTTCTATATACGCTTCTAAAACAGACACTCCCCCACTACTCATAAAAATGCAGCAAAACCATTAAGATATAGTAAGGAAGAGGACATGCAGTTTCTTTGACCCTAGGGTGAAAAAATGTATGTCATCTTCCTAACTATGCTACAATTGTACAATGAAGCATTATTAACCCAGTGACTATCAAAAGAACAGAATATCTCTTACCTTAAGGCTTATTCAAAACTGAATTGAATGTTATTTTGTTTTGTTCAGAGAGAACGCAGCTGCCATATCAATTTATTCAATGCAGTATTAAATGACACCATGCTGTAGAAAAATGGAAGGAACGGATCGTGCATTTAAAATGTAGACATTTAAACGCATAGTAAAAATCAGTTTCATGTAAACAGGTGCATACATAATTTTAAAGTTCGATAAATATCGGGGAAAAGTTTGACAATGTAAGAAGTTATAGGTAAACCATGAAAAGGAGTGGATTCGTGAAATATAATATGTTTTATATTTCACGAATCAACGACTTTGAATGATTTATCGGACTTAAACCACCCCACCCCATTCCAATAAAGCGTGGAATATAATCACAACATAATACACTGCACTTGGATCAGAAAAAAGTTTTCAGTGATCATGATCTTAATTCATCGATTTAAAGTCCTTTGCTTTTCACAATACAGCGTATGCCGGATGAGTAGTGTCAAATATTTCATTAAATAATACACTGTCTATTATTTAAACTCTTTGCTTCTTGCAAGCGCTTCATTCAGTTCAATTATCTGACCAATTTACAAGCATGGATAGCGAGGACGAAATTTTTATAACCCAAAATATTCTATCGAATAGTACTATTAATACATTAGCGGCGGAAGCTGGTATGAATCTTGGGTTTTTATTTTCTGATCAGTCTGACGAGGACTGCTTCAAAATACTCAAACTCTTGAAAAACAATTAGAATAAAATTCGGATGAGGAGCCGTCGTTATTTTAATTAGGTGGTGTATAATACCGAAAATTAGTAAAAATTAATACACACCACAAGCAAAAGATTACATAATCCAGAGTGGTATGAAATGTTAATAACAGGAACTTCTTTCGAAAGTAAAATTATAAAACGAAAAAATTACATTATTGTATATCTGTGGTTTTCCAGCGATCTACGATATAAAACGTCAAGGCAGAAATCCCTGGAAAAATCACCCTACCAGCATCACGAACTTTTCTTGTGCCATGTGAAATGTATGATTTTGTCAGGATAAGAAGGCTTGTGGATACCAATGATGTTCTTGAATGTTTTTGTTTTTATTTCAGCGACGGATCACGGGAGAAATCCGAAAAAAGCACCCATTGTTTAACTCAAAATATACAAAAAGGCAACAATATTTTATTTTTTGTTCGAAATCTGTTTTGTGCCTAGTATACACATGTTCAAAAATGTAACATTGGAAAGAATTTTAAAGTTACCTTTAATATCTCTTAGATTATGTGCAAATTTCTCGTTTTTATCCAGTGAAAACAGATTTTTTCTTTTACAAATGTTGTAGCTGTATAGCTGGATCGAACCGACACTAGAACGGTACGATCCATATCCTTTTTCGTAAGTAACTGCACAGAGCTGGACGTTCCTGAACTTTGTTATGTGGTTCTGATTCTAAACAGAATTTCGCTAACTACCTTGTTACTCTGCCCAGATGTCACTTTGTCACGCGGGACCCAAGGGTAGGGGAGGAGTGGGAAGGCTAGTGGTAGCGTCGGTTCGATCCAATTATACAGCTGCAACATTTCTAAAAGGCAAACATACTTTTTTATTATATAAAAATGCCTTTTTAATTATATAAAAATGCCAATTTGGTTCTTACAAATGACTTAAAACTGTCTTTGGATCTCACCGACCCTAGCAATGCAGAATACTCAAGTGGACTGACTATCTTTCGGGCCCACGACGACCATGGAATGATGTTGTACAAAGGATACTCTGCTGGATATGCTCACCTTATTTGCTATAGCAATATCAAAAATGTAGACGTATCCCGCCTATGGACGTGTTGGAGCGAAAACTGCGTGTACGTCGTGCCAGACTGAATAAACTAAAACTGTAAAATGATTTTGGCTCTTGCATTCCCAAAAATCTATGAGTGTATGCGATTACAGTCTTAAAACCATTTAAATACTGCTTATTTAACTAGCCAAGCTACCAGCCTATGGTAAGCTGCTTCCACAAGCTGATGCCTGCACGATGGCTGTGTCTCCATCCCCTGTGCTGTGGGTGCAACGCTCCATCGTTGTCTCCAAAACGGTTGTGGGTGCCGCAGCTTAGGTAGCTTACAAATGGCCACCAAAGAAAAGTTTACCGTGTCTTTTACTGTTTCTCTGTCCCTGTGGGATAGTACCATCAAACCTTAAAATGCTACTTGAGACAGCACTTGCAACATGACAAATGATCACTTGAAAACCGAGAATTCAAATTCAAACAGTGACACCACTAACCTTATTTTCAGCTCATTATACCGGTACACCAGCCTAACACATTTTTCTACTAGCGTGATGGTCGTTAGTGTCCCATGTTCTGCAACACCCCTTTTTCTTGGTCAATGAACAATGCGGCGTGAAGCCATTCGCTGCTGTTTGCCTCTGTCTTTTCTCTTGCCAGGGTCTGATACTTTAGTACCTTTGATGTTCGTGCTGCAACAAGGATTAGGTATTGCACATCTCTAATACAAGCATTGCTACACTATTGATTCGGCAGCAATAAATGTAAGTTGCAAAGATTAGTAAATGAATTTTTGGTTTAGTCCTGGAAATTTAATGAAGTTGTTGTGCGACTGCCAGCACCATGCTATGAGGATCTCGTCCATTGTCGCCCCCGTGGTGACTTTGAGTGAGCATGCAACGTGCCTAATCTGATGAGGATGGATGTGTGACTCCGGCAAAGTAACACGGCTGTGCAGGTTCTTAAACAAGTAAATTTCTTCCAGAGTCTTGAATCTTGTCCCTTCTCTTCCCCGTCGCTAAGGAGGAACAGGGAGAATATAAACGTAAGCTCCCACAGTTGCCCTTTGTCTGCGCACTGGAACACTTCTCTCTGACAGTGATCTAACACAACCGTCGGGGCTCCCTGAATTTTGAAATTTCGTATCAGGTTGGTGATGCACTTGTTCTGACTTGGATCGTACCTTGACGCATTGAACAGGGTCGTCTCCAGAGCGGCTTTATAGCCCTCATGGCGCAAATACTTACCACACGTACCTCGTATAAATGTGTAAGAAAGTCGGCTATCAGTGGCACCGGGGCCCAAACCCAGTCGGTTTGCTTGAGGAGATACCACCTTTCAAACGCTTTCCATTTACAGTAATATACTGTCATGGCAGACCGTGAATTTATATTTTTCATTCGCTTTACAGCTGTGTGCGAGAATGGGGAGCTATAGGGGATTCGTTTGTGCATGGTAGTTACTCCAGTGCGGCTGATATAAGTCAACGCCTCAAGTGGAATCTATGCTGGCCGCCCACAAACTACTGGTTTGTTGGGGGTACCACTCCCTGGACATGCGTTCCAGCGAGCGCTCTTTAATCACTGCTGCTGAGAATACAAACAGCGTCTCCGGCACCCACTAACAGCTGACTGCATGGCTTACTATTTTCAGATCCAGTCCAGGTAGCGCTAAATTTTCCGTCCCTGCATGTAGCCGTGTTGCAAACAAACAGGGATGTGGTGTGGTAGCAGCGTTATGGCCTGCTACTATGCCAGGAGCGAAACGTCCCTCACTATCAGATCGCCATCACAGCTCAATAGTATCTGCCTCCTTACTTCCGTATATAGCTGACTTATGTCGAGTTGTCTATCAGACACTACTTGACCTGCCAGCCTGCCGCGAAGTAGAGGTAGGGCGTGATTCACTGCCACCATTTCTAACACATTCATGTGGTACCTTGCATATCTGCTAGTCATTTTTCTTTGAAACAACTGTCTCTCGAAGTGGACACCTTGCGTACGACGCGTTCATCGGACTGGGGCCCCTCAGCTTGTCTAGCTTCATCATTTCCTCCGTCGCTACCAGGAGTCGCAGTAGGTCTACCACCGGTACGGCAAGCAGCCGTCCCGAAGCCTTGCTTCTGCCTTCCCAGATAATCTGTTGTCGAGTGAATCATGCCTTTTGTGAAATCGAACTGATCTCTAAAAACACGATTACCTGCTTTGGCTCTCACTTCCCCAAATTCTAGAGAAGCCTCTTTAATAGTACTTGAAGTAATTTGGGGGAAGGGTATGTGAAAGTATACGTTAGACAGCTTATAGATATCACGCACATAGGCCTTTTCACCGCCTTCTTTATGTGTTGGCACGTTTTCATTTTGGAGTTTGCAACTAGCGGCTGAGTTTGATGTCTATTTTCAAACGATATCCTTGTCCGCCTCAGCGGGGGAAACACTTAACTGAAGAAACCCGCCTGTTCTGGCATCTTTTATATTGCTTTCTTCTTTAGCAGTGCATTCAGCATATCTGCTAGTTCCCCTTGCTCCTCCGTTGCTTCCCTGTAGGAAGTTATCAGGCTGAAGTTTGGTTGATTGGCTAGGCTAAGGTAACCAGCTCACGACCTTGTTTGGTGACCCGATTTTTTTCCGTTCGTTCCAAAACTATAGGAGCCTGTTTCCTACGGGTAAAGGTTTTGAGAGCTGTATCTTTACCCTGATACTTTATAAGGTTAATCCAGAATCGGGAGCAATGCAAATATCGAGAGAATTCTTTGGCAAAGCTTTCTCCCGTCGTCTGGCTTGACTGTCACTTGTTTCGCTGTTGTATCCGCCTGCGAAACACACTGCACCAAGCTGCCAGATATGTATGTTCTTGCAGCGTCTTGCCTTGCGAGGTGTAGACTGCATCGTTTGAAGGCAGCTGCCTCTGCAGTTGCTTCCTCCCTTGGTTTGCCTGTGCAATCACTGTGGCCCTGAGATATGGCGCTTTTGTAGTGACCTGTTTTGGAGTTCCTGCACGTCGCGACCGTCTAAGACCAAAATCATCCTGGCGGAAAGGACAGGGGTGCAAATGGTATCTCATAATCGCATGAAACCCAAGGCCATGCAATGATCTGTAGTTCTCGGTGTCAATCCACCTTTTCCTCCTTCCAGATCTGTCTCCATCCCTGAGTCTAGAGCGACTCCGGGTGCTTGACAGCGACCTAGATCTGTTACTGCCCCAATTGCTGGGTTTCATGTCTCTGTACAATTTTGCGGGGAATGACCGGTAGGTCGTCGGAAAGATCAAGACGTCGGGATGAGCTGTGAGTACGCCTGTCAGTTCTAATTTGGTTTACTGACTTGTTTCGCGAATCTGCGGTCGTCTTCTGCTTCATTGATACTGTGGGTTCCTCGACCAAACGTGCTGTGGGATCCATTCCTTCACTTGATGTCTCTTCCCTGAATGCTTCGCTGATGGCCCCTAACTGCAGACGGAGGGGATGTGGATTCACTTTGTAGTGGCTTATAACCACACTACACTACCATGAGCTCTGTCTCTGGAGTGCTCTGCTAACATGAAATTCTGCTTAGATAGTGTTACTGTGAAACAGCTTCGGACTTTCCAAATTCAGTTTAGATAGTAGAGAATTGCTTACGTAATTGACATGGTATGACATGGTCTATAATGGAAATGGAATTGTTTGTCACAACACTCAGGTTTTGAGCACTTAGAACAGCGTTAACAATATCACCGTCTAAGTCGAGATGATCAACACTTATTAAGCCTTGATTCTTTGCTCTTGCGATGACAATGAATTCGGGTTTCTCTTTGTTGAGCTGCAACTTGTTGTTAAACATCCATGTCGCCACAGTGTTGATGGAATATTGAAGGTGTCTGGCACAGAATAACTGGTTGTTGATAGATCTCGGGTTTACTGATCACTAGTGTTGTGAATCATCACCAAAGAAATGGAAATGCGGTTCTAGAATCCGAAGGAGGGTGCCAAGAGGAAGTGCGTATCAAACATACTTTCGAGGGCCAAGAATAGATCCCTGTGGTACAGCACAATCAACTGGAGACTCCTTTAAATAAAGACCATAACGCACACGCAGAGCAAACGACCGCAGACATAGGAACGAAACCGCTTAAGGGCGTAATAATCCATGCATAGAGTTTGCTTCAGCCTTCGCAGCAGAATGTTAAGGTCCACCGTATCGAAGGCTGCGGACAAATCCAGCAAAGTGAGAAATACGATTTGTCTATTGTCTAATTGTCCCAGGATATTATCAAAAATTTTCACAAAAGCCGTTTCTGGACTATGACAGGTACGATACGCAGACTGAAGAACTTCGTGTAGTCCATTCTTCTCAAAGTGTTTTGTTAGTTGCATGTTGACGGACTGTTCTATCAATTTGGAAATGTGCGGTAGATTTGAGACTGGACGATAGTTTTTCAAAATCCCGTCTAGATTGTTCTTTTTCAGCAAAGGATGTATTATAGTCTTTTTGTAAGCCTCAGACATAGTATGATTCCTGAGAGAAAGGTTTACAATTCTGGTAATGACAGGAATGCATTGTTTCATTAAAAACGTAGGGATAAGGTCGAGTTCACAGGATGCTGGTTTTGAATTTGCTATAATTTTAGCCACAGTTTCCTCCCTAACTCCACCGGAATTCAAAAGAAAATGTTCTTTATCTGAGGAATTTACGGAATTGCCAAAATTGATTGTGGTTTTAATATCATCTGGAAACTTTCCTCGGATCCTGTCTACTTTTGATTTGAAGAACTTAAGAAATAAATCTGGAAAGTCAGTCGGATTTGTTATTTCAGGCATAGGGTTAGGCTTTGATCTGTGCATGATCCGGTTTACTACTTTGAAAAGATGTTCTTGATAACCTGCGGTTTCAGAAACAATGTAGGAAAAGTCCTTTTCTTTTTCTCTTATACGCATCTTGTTGCTTTTTCAATTTATTTTCGTCTTCTATTCTCCCATGCTTCCTGTACAAACGCTCATATTTGCGACACAGAGTTAATTTCCGGCGTACATTATTGTTGTGTCAGGGTGTTTTTTTTCAATCGAAACCAGCCTTTTCTGCAGTGGGGCATGTTTGTCGAATATGTCGTGGAGTTGTGTGTCGTATGCATGAACCAATGTTGGAAGATCCAGAATTTCATAGCATTTTGCCAAATTTGATCCAAGAATGTCAGTTTTAAAACCCTTCAGACACAAGTTCTTTAGATTTCGGTATGTGATTTTTTTCCTTTCCTGTCTTGGTTTTTGAATGCTTACGTTTGCTGTCACCAAATTGTGATCTGACAGGCGGTCACAAATCTGGACATTGAGCAGAGAAATGTTGTCTGATTGTCTACTGATGATATGGTCTAAAATGTTTCCTTTTACGTGAGTCGATTCTCGCACATGTCGGATAAGGTTAAAGGCGTTTAAATTACTAGCATATTTTTGGCGGGTTTATCGTTATAGTGAATATTTATGTCACCGATAATTATAATGGAAGAACCTCCGAAGCACGTTTCCTCTAAAAGGGAGGTCAGCCCGTCTTGAAACAGGGCACTAAATGAATTTGGAGGTGGTAAATAACCAACACTCTGAGGATACTTGGCTTAGATCCCAACAACAATTTTTAAGTACAATGCAATAACAAAAAAAAATACTCTTAGGAATAAACGTTTTTAAATTTGACACCAATTCACTGACCAAACTAACAAAGGTAAACTTACGGCCTGAGACTCGTACATGAAATCGGTTCAATAATTACACGACATAACTCCAATAATTACACGGGATAATTTCACCAGTAACACGAGGTAATATAAAACAAAATTCTATATTTACCGACTATGCGGGCCTTAAAATCCCGAAACAGCTCTCCTTTAACACACTACAAAGAAAACTGGCACAGAGATGCACGTGGTCCAGGAATTTATATTAAACAAGAGAGCACGCTTGACTGACCAGTTACAATATTGGGAGCGGGAAACGCATGGGAACCACGGAAAAAAAACAGACTTCACACTTTCAAAGGAAACCTTTGATCACCATAACAATAATTATATTTATCAGCCGTGCAACTATTCATGCTCTCCATACCTACTTGCTTCTTATTCAACTATCTGTATGTATATGCAATTCATACCTTTTGCTCATCATTCCTTTTCGCAAATATTTTGAGACAACGAATTTCTCTCTCTTCATGCAATGTAAGTTCATGTCCGGCACTAACATCAGGGTAGATCTTACGCATATAAGTAGGGCCAGGAAAAAATATCCTTTTTCATGTACCGATTCACTAAAATAACCGAAACATAAAAAATAAAGAAGTGATCCGGTAGGATCTAAAATTTTTTAGTAAAAGATTCAACTGGCCGTGTGTGCAAAAGTTAAAGGTAGAAATATTTTACCTGTGAGGCAGAACTGAAAACTAAAAGTGGAGCAGATATCTTAAAAGTAACATTTGAAAAGTTTTCAAACGGCAAGTTATAAAGATCAGGGCTTGGTCAGATAAACGTTTATAAAACCATCAAAGTATGTTCCAAGGGGGCAAAATTTTTGGCAAATACCGGGCCATTAAAATTATCAAAAGTTAGACTCACAGATCCCCTCTAACATATGCATCGCAAGGCAGAGCCGCAAGCATTCTTCACATGAATATGCAAAATCATTTGCTTATAACGTCACTGATATTGGCTGTTTTCTTTTGAAAGGGGTGAATAAGATTTTCGGTTAATGTTCTTGATGGCCTACTGCCTTTTCGATGTTGAAATTTCGTCCATAAGAATTTCAAACTTTGTTGCAGTAAATACTAAAAAGACTTTTTTTTGTCCCGACAATTCGGTTTTTACAGGTTGCAAATCTTAGTCAAATTTGATAGTGTGTGTAATAATAATTGCTTGGCATTGCAGTTCTGGGTGAAAACGAGTTGTAAAAGCTATTTTGTACGGTCAGTTTCCACAACATCCACTGTTTCATAAAATGTCGAAATGCTATGTTTTCGTTATTTTTTATCTCATTAAAATGTATATTCTATTGACTATCGTTGGAGGGAATTTCAATGTAAAATTTAAGTGTTAAGATAAAGCGAGACCTGACGCTTTTAAAAATCAAATGATTAAAAGTTATTAGAAACATAAATATTTTAAAGTATTTGTTCTACAGTTTGTTATATAGCTTAAAAATACAAATGACATGTTTACATATAAAATTCTCACCACAAAAGTTGGTCAAAAATTATGTTGCATCCTTTAAATTCCATTCACTGAAACGATTGTAACGATTTAACGAGAATAGCTCAAATTTACAAATCTAAAGACTATGCAAAAATGTTTTAATTTCTGAAACTGAATTCAAGTTAGATTTAACATCAAACGACACTTGTGATATAAAATAAGAAAAGTAAGAACACTAAATGACGGAATTTTATGAAACACCCCATACCACTATACCCTATACTGCATCTTAATACAGCATACATTTTAAAGAAGCGGGCACGATGGGTAAAAACCTTTCAATGCCTAGTGGTAAAATTAAAGATTTTGTTTTAAACATGCTGGATAAAGGAAAATTTTATAAATGCTTTCCAACGGAATTCCAAAGATAAAGTTATTCGACATGTAATCATTGTTATACATAATTATTTAGGAATACTATGCTTTACAAGCGCGAATATCACATAGCTCAAGGTACATTTCATGGGAACAGGCGGTCTCCCCCTGGCGCTTCCCCCCCCCCCCGGCGGTTTCCCCCCTGGCGGTCTCCCCCTAGGCGGTCTTCCCCCGTCCCTGTCTTTCCCCCCCCCTCCCACGGCAGATTTTTTGAAACTTACATCAGCAAAACTTGTACATTTCATTCCTTTTCCCTCCCTCCCCCCTCAAACTTGCTTTCCTTACTGATGTATGAAGACGAAAGGGTTATTGATGATTTAATCTACGTAATTAAGTGACTGATGTATTGAGTTTTCGAATTAATGAAATGTCTGATCTACTGTTGTGCTGATTCTATAACTTAAAACTGTAGGGTGTTTTTTATTTGGAAGATACAGTAAAGCTGGTGATCTGTAAATTAAATCTCGTGATCGCATTTGAAAGATCAGTTTACAGTAAGTATTTGATTGTAATTTCGTAATTGGATTTTAAAGCAGATTCATTTTCTATTGATAATTATGAAAGTAGATGAAAGGTGAGGTTGAAAATTTAAAAAAAGGAACGCAATGTACAAGTTTTGCTGATTTAAGTTTACTAACTAAAAAAGTCTGCCATGGTGGGGGAGCAGGACGGGGGGGGGGGAGTCAGCCTATGGGGGTGAAGATCGCCAGGGGGGAGTTGGTAGGGGGAGTCCGCCGGGGGGGAGAGACCGCCGGGGGGGGGGGGGGAGACCGCCTAGACCCACATTTCATATACCACATTTTGGTCTGTTATGCTTAATTTTGTATTTATTTTCAAATTTGGCTTATAAATTGACCAGAAATATACTTGTGGACTTGTGAAAAAACTTGGATGCTGTTGGGGTGTCCTTAATAGTAATACATACACATTTATTTACTCACGAACTTTATAGCTTCTTCTTGTTTTTTGTTGGCTGGCCAAATCCAAGTAACATCTTTCCTAAATAATACCTTCAATTACTTCAAACAGGTGGCCTAAACTTAATTTTTTCTTACACCAGTATTATAAATTGGGTATGGCACTTTTAAAATAATCTTGAATCCGGCTTTTACTCTATTAAGCGTAAAATTGTTGCAAAAGCAAAGAATTTTCACAATTTCCCTAAAATTTCAATGTTTCCATGTTCATTTCATTTTGCAAGTTTGTCGAATTTAGCGACACATAATAGTTTTTATTCTTTAATTACAAAAATGTCTTCCACTGTGCAGGAAATGCAATTTAAACCAGCAAGAACCTGTTCATAAGTTCAATAGTATTCTTCACTTGACATATTTAAGATGAAATGGCGTCGTTTCTATAGGTATCGGTATTTCTATAGGTGTTCCATATTTAAAGCAAGTTATGTAAGCAAATTCATCAACCAATTGGGCATATCAGGAACTGTCTGATATCAAATACAGATACAAACATTCGTATGGATCTATTGCTCAATGGTGATTTATATAAAAACCCTTGTTTAGTGAATTTGCTTGTCGGTCGCATCTGAACAGAAACCTGTGACAAAAACTCAGATTGTTTCCCATTTTGCTGCCTTTACAGGCTCTTTAAGACCATTAGGCACTCTTATTTAATGACGATAAGGTTTTGCATTTATATTTTACATTTTGTAATCGCCCTAAAAACTTGTCCTTGGTATATTTCATTATAACTTAGAAAACTGTTTTCTCGAGGTAGGACATCAGTGATTAGAAACTTTTTTAATCTTTTCTTATTGACTACAAGCAGATTTATGTACTGAACATTAACAGAGTCAATAATCAGAATAGAGCCGTTGAAGCTAAAGTGTTATAATTGCAAGCATTATGGATAATTAGCTTTTCACAGTCTTTAACGACGTGGGATAGCTGTGCTCATCGATGTCACTTCTCAGTTATTATAAACGATGAATTTGACGTTCATATTTGGTATCAAAGTTTATTTCCTAATTAAATATTTAGTGTGAATTTAGAGTATTATTTATTTTAAGTATCATGTAAGCAAGACATGCTAGTGGAGACAGGGTTTCAAAGAACGTCAACAACAAAGCTTAGTTGCTTATTAAGATTGATTATCGGCTTATTGCAGTAATCTTTAGACTATCTGTTTTTAAAGCAATTATTAAAGCATCTACAAGACCACAATTAGTTACTTTTAAAAAAATTGTGGTTTTAATAATGTCAGCTCTATAATATCTCTTTCCAAGCTTTCGGTATCTAATGGGAAAATGCGAATATCTTCGGTGATGTGAGGATCACTAGATTTATTTAATGTATAAATCTCCTGATTTTCTGTAAGACTATAATTTTCATGCAGCACATATTTATTAATCAAAATTCTAAATATCAAAGTTTTTAAAGTAAAATATCATAAATAACTGAATAATTATGAAATGGGTTCTTACATAAATATTTGTGTAGAAAATGTTCGGTTTATGGTCTATTTGTTCACAATTTTTTAACGAATCGTACGGTCGGTGATATCGCACATTGCGTGCAAAAGCCAATAACAGTGGAACAAACCATCGTAGAGAGCACAGCCTCCAACGAGAATTGAGAAATCTAGATGGTGACCTTGAAATTTATTCAAAGAAAACTTCTACCTACCCATCACTAGAAGTCATCGATATTTAGCCATTTTATATTTCTATCGTCCCGCATAATAAATTACCTGAAATAGTCACTCCGGAAAATATTAGTATACCCGCTCGGAATATAGCCATTCCCAAAACATCAAACACTTAAATCATTAGTTGAAAATCAGTTTGGTTATGTCCTTTATTTCTTGTGAAGAAACATGACTTTAGTACATAATAATGGTATGTATGTGTTTGGTGCCTTGCAAAACCGGCGATTTCTAGTATTGCATTTAAGTCTTATATTATCGCTAGCTCTGTTTCTTTGTTTTATCACTTCTTTGCGCCCTGAAAACCAACCGTACCAGTCAGTGACACTAGATTTTTCACGGGCTTATTCGGGGTCTGGTTAAATATTTCCATAAAGGAAGGTGCAGCATTGAAAAGGGGTCACAAAGAGTCGTCAAAATGCAATAAACCAATTCGTACTTTCGGATTTTTACGAAAGAGGTGTCGTTTCGATTGCACTTTTTGGGATAAATGATAAAGAAACGATAAGGAAAAAACATCATGATTCTAATTTTTTTTAACATGCACACTTTCAAAGTTAAAAAGCCATCATAATATTTTTAAGAACGATTTTACATATTATTCAGCCCCTTTAATACGAGTACAAGAGGGAGGAAAACGAATGGCTACAGTAAATCCAAATTGGTGAAATTGAAAATTGAAAAGACCATCTTCCGTGGCTGAAAACAGTTTTTATTTGTCATGTATTGCAAAATAAGGAATATTTGAGTATAAAAGGTCGCCAAATCTGCCACGGCTAATTAAGTTTAGTCAGAATTGAACATTTTGTTGTCACCAATTACGATCTACTGTAACCAATTCTATCTCCGCTCCCTCGTAGCCAACATGTGAATGTGTTTTCGGCAAAATGGAACTGCCTTCGGATTGGGGCCTATAGGTTTGGGGTGTCCGTCTCTCCGTCATCGCTTCATGCCACTTTGAATTTGGGGGCGGTTGGGGCCTGCTCGTGTTTCACAAATACTTACTTGTTTCTATTATTTCTTTATATCCTTATCCCAACTGAATCCAGTCGAAACGCAAAGCCTTTTCGGTAAAAGTCTAAGTGCGAATCGGCTTATAAAAGGGATTAAAGGGGTGGAATAATAGGTTAAATTTTTTTTTAAAATGTCATATGATGGCTTTCTAACTTCGACAGTGTGCATATAAGCCCCTTCACACTTTGGGTGTTTCGAAAAAAAATGCTCAAGAATATTGAATTTCGAATGCAAGGGAACAGGGTAAAAATGAAAGAAATGATAGAAGAAATATAGAAGAAGCATAGCATAAAAGTTATAATAAGTTTTCAAAACATCATATGGGCAAGAGACATTTGACAATTAGGCGAAATCTCTCTATCATTTTTTTTTATATTTTACCCGGTTTGTCTGTATTTGAAACGCAGAATTTTTGGGCATTTTATTTGGATCATCCAAAGTGTGATTTGGCTTATTGAGAGTTAATTAAATTAAAATTTTGCTGTTTTTGGTTATCATTTCTTTATAATTATAGCCCCCAAACTGAAGTCGAAACGACACCTCCATTTTGAAAAGTTCTGAAAGCATCTTGAGGGCCGGAAATTAATTTTTCTGGTGGAGGTCGTACGAGCATCCAAAGGAGAAATCTAGGGGAGGGGGGGGGGGGGATCCGAGCGAAAAAGGAGGAACCCGATATATACATATAATCGGGGAAATATCCTGAGACGGGTGTAGGTCAGGTCCCCATAGCCTGAGACGGGTGTAGGTCAGGTCCCCATAGCCTGAGACGGGTGTAGGTCCTTTGCTCACTCTTTTGGCGATTTTTCACGATTTAGACTTTGTTGTATTTCAGACAAGTTTGTCCAGGCTGTATCTTTGTTACTATTCACCGTAGATCAATAAAACCCTATAGGTATAAAGTATATAACGTATATTTGTGCAATGTCAGGTTTTTTTTGTTTTTTTTTTTGATTTCTTCAAAAAATGTAATTTTGGCGAATTTTCACAATTTAGACTTTGTTGTTTTTCAAGCAAGTTTGTCCAGGCTGTATCTTTGTTACTATTCACCGTCGACCAATAACACCGTACAGGTAGAAAGTATATAACGTGTTGTTGTGTAACGTCAGGTTGTTTTTCGATTGCTTCCAAAAATGTTATTTTGGCGATTTCTCACAATTTGGACTTTGTTGTTTTTCAGACAAATTTGTCCAGGCTGTATCTTTGTTACTATTCATCGTAGACCAATAAAGCTCTACAGCTGTAAAGTATGGTGTCCGGCAAAAATGGCACGGGAAAAATGGCACTGGAAAATATGGCACCGGAAAAAACGACACTTTTGAAACAACGAAAAAAATGGCACTTTTAAAACAACGGAAAATGGCACCTTTGTTTCTTACATTTTCTAATATTTTATTTACTTCACTTCATACTTTAGCAAAAGAGAAGTCTTGCCTATTACATATTTTACATAAAATTGTAAATTAAATTTCACTTAATTTCCATTTATCATTTATTTATTACCAGGTCCATAGTTTAGATAAAAATGTTCTCTTCAAGTATACTGCGTACGATTTATATAATTCACTGAATTATTTCCATTTTAACTGTTTACCTTAAAATTTTAGCATTTCTCAGTAAAACACTGCGATATGCGTTTATATAAGAAATATATCAAAGAAATGTCCAGAGTTAAGGGGAAAGCAACCCTGCGAATACGTCCGGGAAACGTTCAGGGTAAGGCTAAAGGACCATAAAGCAACCCCAGTGAGTAATACTATGACACATTTCCATAGATAAAACGTTTCGTAAAAATTCATCACTTGTTAATGTAAATGTGTATCGAGTTGTTTGTATAACTTTTAAAAACTGGTCATTGACATGTGAAATGATTCTTTTTTTTTAACTAAAATTCTGTTTTTTTATTCAGGGTTTAATATAGATGTGATGGAAAATAAAAGTGCCATTTTTTCCGTATGTTCAAAAGTGCCATTTTTTTCAGTTGCATTTTTGCCGGTACCATTTTTTCCGGTGCCATTTTTTCCTACACCCGTAAAGTATACAAAGTGTAGTTGTGCAACGTCAGGTTATACGTCTGTTCTTGGATAAAGTACGAGAGCTGCTGAATTCACTACCACTCATTAAATTCTTTCTGTCATTTGTTTTGACTTCAACGTAAATACAGTGCAACGGGAAAAACTTTCTTGAAAATGTCAACGTTTAATCTAAAGCAACCAGACTTTGGTCCGACTCATAGGCACGGCGGCTATCTTGATTTAATGTTCAGTTTACGCCCTGTGGCCGATATTACTACCTTCCCTATATGTTACACAGACCATCAATTCCTCTAAGTGTGGATATAAACAAGCCCATATTCTAAGCTGTGACTTTGCCATGGTAGGGAACACTTCATATTTATTAATTTCCATTTCTGTTAAAATACCCTTCTTACTCAAGGTCACAAGTTTGTTGCGAACAAAGTAAGGCGTAAGCATGCAAACGAAGAAAATAGTTGTTTTATCCAGACCATATATCTTTGAACTATTCATCGTTTGCTATCACAGGGGAAGAAAATATATACAGTGAAATCTCGTTAAACTGACATCGCCGGGACTGAGCAAAAAATGTCGATTAAACGATATGTCGGTTAAAAGGTACTGGCTGTTTGAAACTCGTAAGAAAGAAAAACTGTATCCATATCATATTTTATTAATATGCTTTAACAAAATACATGATATTACACTCTTGATACTTTCAGGATTGTTTCTATTAAAATATTTAACAACATTTATCAGTCGAAATGCAATATTTACACTTTTTTTAATTGAGACGAACTCATTACGCTTTTAAAATATTTCATAGTACACTGAAAATTAAATACAATAATCACCGCCATTTACTCTGCATTTTGGTATACCTGAGTAAATAAATTACAATCAGGCTGTCTAATGAAGACACAACTAGCAAACACTGAAACTAATTGAACTTTCTTAATTACAGTGATTATACTCAATCAAGGCAACTCACACGCTACTGAAAATTAATCGATCTTTCTAATTACAGTAAAACTATCAAATCAAGCTAAAACTAATCGCTTTACAACACAACTTAGCACTCTGCCTATTACACATAATATTTCTTTCAATCTTTTTATACTGTACAGGTAGGGTCTAAATTGTAATTTACAACACTATTTTCTAATTTCACTTGATGAAATTGCCATTCACAAAATTGCAGTTGATTAAATTGCTATGTAAAATTTCTGCTCAAATTGCAATCAAGTGTCATGAATAACAGACATGAAAAATACCTGTGAAGTTTAAATCACACGAAATAATCGCTTCTTTATGTTCTGATCAATCGAAATCTAAAGAATCGTTTGAGCTATTGAGCAACTCTTTTTAATGTCTGATCACAAGTTTGTTCATGTAGCATTGTTTTCTGTAATGTAACGATTACACGCAAATCCAAACATATTTGAAATCCCGAGTAGATGTCATACCTTTGAATGGCCTGAGTAGTGATGAATATGCTTCTGTGTGGTCATAACTTCTGTGATGTTAGTAAAAACAATGGCTCAAATGTATAACATCACAGTGAAATGACAATAGGTATAATATCGTATAAAAGGGATCTGTCAATCATCATCATTTGTCGAAAAAGGGGGCTGAAAAAATTCGACAGAAAAATTTACGTCGGACAAACGATATTTGTTTAAACCGACGTTATATAATGGCGGTCAATGGGGTAAATCCTTCGGGACCGTGAAAACATGTCGGTTAAAACGATATGTCGGTTAAAACGATGTCGATTTAAATGGATTCGACTGTATAGTGTAGATAAGCGCGGCGGGGGATGTGCAATCTACGATTGTCTTGTTATCAGTTACAAAAATTAATTTCTCTCTAAAAACATTTATCTCACAACAGTTTTTCACTAATTTTATTTTCAAAACTTTATAATCTCTTAAATTATTTCTTAAAAATTATAATATCCTGTTATCGTAAGAAAGACAAATAGTTGCAATAAAAGATCCTATTTCAATTATCTCAGTTGTGTAACTGTATGCAAATAGCAATCATTTGCATGCTTTGTCTTAAAACTGAGCAGCGGATTTTCTTTTAAGATATAAAATTTGATTTACATTCAAACAATTTGTTGTCGTTCCGAAAAGTTTAGAAAACATAATGTAAAATACGGAATGAAATTTTAGTGATGACCAAACGACCGTTTTTTCGTTAAGGTAGTGAGCAAACGACCGGTGAGCAAATGACCGGATCCCGCCTGAGACACGGGGGTCCAAGCCGAAATCAGGGAACCTCGGGTCACCGCCCCACACGCTATTTTGTAGCGCTGTACCTGCTAAAAGGTTGTTATTAGTGTTGCTCCATTCTTGTATACCATTTTCTTGTTGCTTTCTGCTATTAGTCCATTAGCTGAAGAATGGGTTTCTCGGATGTGCCATTAATAATGTTTCATTTTTATGTCTTACAATGACTTCATTATTTGAATTTTAGGACTTTAACTGAGATTGATTCCTCTGAAAAGATTCTTGTTGTATTCAGATTTCTGTTATAATTATATTTTGGTATACATTGCGCGCCTTTAAAATATCGAAGGATAATGATACTGAAAACAAGAGTGATATGGTTCACGTCTCCAAGTCGTTTGAGTTCCAATTTCAAAATACTGTTCAATGTTTTCATAACAAAGGAATTATGTTATGTTAACAGTAAAAATAATTATTAGACTGATTAAACTTAAACGTCATAACAATGACAAACCGTGGGTAACAGGCAAATTTAAAAATGTCATAGCTGAGCGAGAAAAAATACGAAAGAAAGGAGAAACCACCCAATACAAAAAGCTGAGAAATAAAATAAATCGAATGACGAAATATCTCAGAAAAAATTCTACGCCAGGAGCATGCAGCAAATCAACGAAAAGAATAGTAACCAGTGGTGGAAACATATAAAAGTCCAGACGGACTTAGATAAAAAGAAGTTCAAGCACTAGCCAACGAAACAACGGATGGTAATACCTCTCTTTTAGCTGAAAATATAAATAACTTCTTTCAAAGTATATCTGACGACCTCCCTCCACTTGAACCAGACACTGCGACAAATCAGCTGAACGAAACTACCTGACCAGTTTTTGATATCAGTACAAGAAATTGAAAAGCAGCTCAGTGAGGTTAAAACAGGTAAAGCTCCAGGACCAGACCAAATTGAAGGATGGATGCTAAGAGACCTTGCAACGTATCTGGCACCTCCAATTACAGCAATATTCAATAGCTCAATAAGGGAAGGCCATACACCAGGAACTGTGCCTCAAGGTAGCTTATGGGGAATGGAAAGTTTTTGCGAAATGATTAAAGATCTGGACTCCATGCTATCCCTGTATTAATATGTTGACGACACAACAATCTCGGAAATTCTTGATAAAAGCAACGTAAATGAATCTGTTCTCCAAGAAGAAATCAATAGGATAGTACAATGGACAAAAGAAAATGACATGAAGGTAAATGCAAATAAAACAAAGGAGATGATCATAGCCTTTGGAAATCAAACACAAGCAAAACATATTCCGCCGATTACAATAGAAGAACAACCGATAGAAAGAGTTAACACGGCAAAACTAGTAGGCGTGACCATACAAAACAACTTGAAATGGGACATACATGTTACTGACATGATAAAGAAAACACAAAAAAAACTGCATTATCTTACCATCTTAAAAAGATCTGGGGCTTCCAAGAAAGACTTGCTCAATGTGTATAAATCAATTGTGAGACCTCAACTAGAATACGCTATACCAGCATGGAGCACATGTGTAACTGAAGAACAAAGTAAAAACATTGAAACAATGCAAAAGCGAGCCGTAAAAATAATAACACCCAATCAACTATACATTGAAAGCCTAAAAGAACTAAACATTCAAACTGTCGAAGATAGAAGAAAAGACACATGTCGAAGAATCTTCCTGAACATCCAAGATGATAGTGACAAGATACACCACTTGCTACCCATTACAAGAAAAAACTGTAACACGAGAAATATTGAGAAACTGCCAGTTCATTCCTTACTGCGTCTTTAATCTTCAATTTTAATTCTCTAATTAGGTGCTTTTTCGTAGAAAAAAGAATAAAAAGAGACGTACATTCTGATTATCTATTTAAATGACATATAAAAAGAGCAGTCGTTAAAGAAAACGAAAATCTAAGAAACTTTCTATAGAATCTGTGTACTATAGTCTGGTTTCCATGTAGAACTATATCATAGTTTTGTTTCTATGTAGAAATATGCATACATGTTTGTGATTTTTCTATTTTTCGAAAGCAATTCAACTATCTAGTTGCAAGTTTCGATCAATAAAATATCTATCTATCTATCTATCCCCCGTGTGACGAGGGAATATAGGTTTCAGCTTGTCCATCTGTCTGTCTGCACCCTTATGTCCGGGTTATATCTCCGAAAGTATTTTCCTACAGCTGTTTCCTTTGGCAACGGTTAGAACATATATTGAAGGTGTGCAACGTCGTATTATTTTTGAAACCGGCTAAAAATTTTCAAAAACATGACTTGTCAAAAATGGCTGTTTTCCAGGAAATTTGTTAGTACGGAGATAGGTTTTGTCCAGACGAGTTCTGCCAAACTATTCGATCCAGCGTTCTGAAATTTTATACAGTGAAAATATATATATATTGTACATGTGCAACGTTGCATTATTTTCGAGATTGGCGAAAAATGGTCAAAAATACGACTTGTCAAAAATGTATATTTTTATGGAAACTTGTTTGCACGGAGATAGATTTTGTCCAGACGAGTTCTACGAAACTATTCGATCGAGCGTTCTGAAATTTTATGCAGTGAAAATATATATTGTAGATGTGTAACGTCGTATTATTTTTGAAATCGAATTTGCTACCATCCAATGACATTATGTGTTACGAGGAAGATCTCGCCTCACTAAGCCTCTAGTTTCCTACTGAAATTTACCCTTGGGAGCACAAAATAATAATCCTGAAAGCTTACAATTAATATTAGAACGCCAGTTGCTTCAAAGCTATTGATAACATAGCTGTGTGACTAAATTATGATTTTATTTGTCATAGGACAAAATCGTTATGAGTTATCCCGATGCGATCTTCCACGCGTCGGTTTACCAAGCTTGATTTTTAGACCCTGACCTGGCGAGCCCGGGGGGATCTATACGATTGCCCTCTGTCCGTCTGTCCGTCCGTCTATGTATCACACTTTGGATGCTTTTCTGTTTCCATGCAAGTTCTCCGAAACTATTTACCGTAGGCATATGCAACCTTGCACAGTGAAAATATATACTGTGAAACCCCGCTATTAGGGACAAAAAGTGACTGAAGAACTTCGTTCCTAATGACGGGATGTCCCTAATTTCGAGGTCCTGTTCTGTCTGACAACTACAACTAAAATCTTTGGCTATTTTTTACACTTTTTCCATCACTAGCTTTGATAATTTAACTTGCATCAGATAGCGAAAGTTCGTTCCGTTTTCTTTTCACATCACCGATATTCAGACTTAAAACCTTGTATAACATCTTAACTGAGTATAAAGGCAATGAATTACTTGTTCTTGTATACGAATTTTAAAAGACGGAGCACATGTCAATAGGGTTTAGTAGTATAAAGCTTCTCCCTTAAGCACACATCTTTTGTAGTAAGCCCTATTGTCTTTACATGCACTGTGTTCATTATAATGTACTCAAAACCCACCAATAACAATAGCGAAAAAACAAGCACTAACGAGTAAGAAGCTGATAGGGGTTGTTTACACAACGTACAACATATGGACAGCAATTTGAATGTCCACAATAGAGGGGTTGTTTTAAATGTGTAACTGTACTTACGGGGTAAAAACAGTGTCCCTAATTCGGAATAGAGGGGTGTCCACAATAGAGGGGTCTAGATACAACAGAACTCTATGGCGTTTTAAAACAGTCTGAAAAATGCTGTCCATAATTCAGGGGTGTCCATAATAGAGTAGTGTCCGTATCCGGGGTTTTACTGTATATGGAAGTTGTGCAACGTCATGTTTTTTTTTCAAATCGGCCAAAAATTGCCAAAATGGCGACTTGTCAAAAATTGTGATTTTTTTAGATAACTGCAACGTAAGACTTTGGTGCTTTCCACGCGGGTTCTCCAAAATTATTTATCCTAGGTATGTGCTACCTTGCACAGTGATTATATATATATTGAATTCGTGCAACGTCGTAGTATTTTTCAAATTGGTCAAAAATTGCTGAAATGGCGACCTGACAAAAATGGGGATTTTTTTTTTAGATAACTGTAATGTAGGACTTACGTGGCTTTCCACGCAAGTTATTATCATTATTGCAATACATTTATATTGCGCTTAATCTAAAAATAGCTCTAGTCGCATTACACAATAACAATTTACAGAATGACTTAGACACATATACCACTGAAACAATAGATAAAATTAGTAAAACATTAATGCAGATAAAAACATGCAAATACATTTAATTATTTAGGATGGATTACGCATACGCTTGTCTAAAGAGATGGGTTTTAAGCAAAGATTGAAAAACATTTATATCAGTTCTCCTAAACTATTTATCCTACCTATATGTGACCTTGCGCAGTGCAAATATATATATTGAAGTTGTGCAACGTCATTTTATTTTTCAAATCAGTCAAAAATTGCCAAGATTGCGACTTGTCCAAAATTTGCTGATTCCTATATTCCAGTGATTGTTATCGTTTAGTCAATCACAGTGTTTGGTTGGGGTCTGCGCCCTCGACGATGGCCTGTTAATTTCTTGATGCCCTTTACCCTCCCCCCGGGCCCCATCCCCCACCCCCTCAAAAGACGAAAAACCTTTTTCAAACTGAAAGAGTGGTGAAAGAAATATTAATAATACGAAAAAACCTGTTTGTTAAGTCGCCGAACGTTAATAGCAAGTCAATTTGATTAATAAATACAATGGCAATTCATTATAATAATAATCGTTATCATAATAATTAATAATAAAATACCAATAATCACAGTGATAGTGATTAATATTTGTCTAGCATTAGAAAAGTGAAAAAAAATCAGAATAAGACAATGATATACAGTTTACCCTCGTTATACCGCAATCATTTGTTCCAGTGAAATTATGGCGTTATAACGAAAAAACCTTAATTGAGAAAATATTTATTGGTGTTTTTCTTTTTATTTATCCAACACATCAAATGCTGTTTTAAGTCGTTATTTAAAGTGCATGCAAAGACACAATTGCTTAATTTCAAAAGCAGTTATTTTCGTCTACTTCAGTTGTTCATTGACAGATTCACTTTTTCTTGAAAAAGTCCAGGATTGATTTTTGCTTTGCCTCCTGTGTTGATATGTTTTCGATGACTTGTCCCAGTTTTAAGCACTTCGCAAACACCTGCACCATCACCGCTTACTGGGTGACTGACTACACCGAAACAATGTTTAAATCTCTGGAGCCAGCCACTCGAATACTGAAAATCTGTAATTGCTAGTTCGGTTCCAAATCTTTTTGCCTTTTCAGTCAAGATTTCGTCTGATATAGTCAAGTTTTTAGCAAGCGCGTTTGAGAACCAAAGAAACAGACTTTCTTCTAGATCTCCATGTTTTGGCATTCTCGTTAACCCCAAACATTGTTGTTGTGTCCAGCTGAATATCATTTTGCTTTCATTGTACGACCTATATGAGAAACGAAGGGCGTTGACAATATTTCAGCTTCATTCCGGCAAATGACCTTTTTTATTCACTTGCTGAGCAAGTGACCAGTGAGCAACTGACCGGTAAGCAACTGGTATGGACCCCGACCCTGCGGTGTGCCTTTATATTGAACGAAATCGGGAACAGGCCAACCCGTTATGTTATTTATAACACTACGGAGCTATTGCGTGCTACGGTTAAGAAAGACGAGTCCTGTTCTCAACGTTGCATTACCAAAGTTTTGCCGTGGCAAAAATTTACACCACGTGACTGTGAAATAGGCCTTTGTGAAGACACAAAATGCAATTGAGTGAAATAATTGATTTATTAACATTACCATTGTTAAAACATTGGCTTTAACAACGGTGTTTTTTTAAGGATTTATTTCACAAATTTCATTAAATGATCAAACAAAATTAAAATGTAAAAAAAGAAAATACGTGACTGCATTTGAATTAAATGGTGTTTATTCATATCTTCGAAATAGAGAATTTTAGGCTGGGAAAAACACAACCTTGCTTCTGATTCATCAGCCGGATAAATAAAATGGGAAATAACAATTTATTAAACCGTCAAACTGATTTTTTTTTGTGGTAGAGAAAAAACGACACCAGAATTTTAGACAAACTGAGGTCAACAACATTTTTCAAACAACATACATGTATTTGTGTAGCATAATAAAAATTGTACCTTCGAGAAAATATTGCAGATTACAGAGTCGATTATCTGTAAAATGAAGATGATAATCAAGGCAAAAAAAAAAAAAACAAAAAAACAAAAAAAAAACAAACAAACAAACAAATTTTAATCCCGTTTTATTACCCAAACACCTTAATCTGGGCCCGCCTCAGTGATTCGCCCATCCTTATGTGTGTGTGTTGGCCCCGCTATTTACGTGGAGTGAATTTGAAATGAAACAGATAAAATGTGTTAAAAAAACTGATGATAATAAATGAAGTAACCGCCTCCGCAGCTTGTATAAAGAATAGCTTAATTGTGAAATGATCTTATCTTTCTCCTTAACATGTCTATCAATTAAACCCCAAATAAATGACTGCCCGGGATAAAAAAGGTAAGAACGGTTAGATATAGGCCAGGCGAAAACTTCATAGAAATGTTAATGGTCTCGTTTTTCAGCCAATTACTTGCTTAGTGACTTGTAGTGAATAAATGTGGGTGCTTTTAGAGTTTCCTGCTCCGCCGCTATGATTACGACCCAAGGCTGTCAGGACCAGGCCCATCACTTTGATCTCCCTTATGATTTGTTGGCCCCTTAAAGATCAATGAAAAATCACATTATCGGTGGAAGAAGTGCGCAAGAAAAAATGTAAAACTTCATTTTGCTGTCTGTTAGGAATTACACACATCGCCTGTGCTGAAAAGAAGAAAAGAGCCAAATACCATATGTGGACTGAGACAAAAAATTATTTGTTGCGCAAAATTCTATTGTACTTCAGAAAGAAAAAGTTACATAGTCAGAGACCGTTGTATTGTTGCATGGCCTCCTTGTTAAGAGCCCGATTTCGCTCAGTATATTTCTGCTCTCTCCAGTTTCCAAGCTTCATTTAAGATCGCAGGAAGCGAAGAAGTGGAACTTTTAGCCTTAGTTTATACTATTACGCTTCTGTGAATATGTCAAACTGCCCTACTGGCTCGCGTGCCTCGACCGTATTTTGAACGGAGTGGAGGGGTTTTAAATGACCGTCTGAGGCTAATTTGTTTCACTTCGCATTGTCTTTCTTCCCAGTGAGTTCCGATCTGGTACTGCCTCGTCACAGCGGTATGACATGGACGAAAAATTATGTCGGTTATATCCGATATATCCAATACATCTAAACAGCTGAAATCGTAGCTGGGCCTGCAGTGGTATGCTGTTATATATCGATGTCAGTACACAAAGATCCAACTGTAGTCTTTCTGAATTGAAAGTCTGTCTTTATCAATTCAGTCACTTCATGTGTGTAAAGCTGTTGTATGGTGTGTTCTATGCAGCTCATTCGCTTAAAATTGTGCAGAAAAAAAAAGAAAAGGCAAAAAGAGTGTCGACCAGTTTCTTATGGCGTCGTGTCTGTAGCTGGAGGAAAGGGCTCTTATTTAAACGTCTGTGTGAGGATAGAACCACATGTCGGAATGTTGTTCATGTTAACTAAAGATTTTGCAGGGAAAGAAAGGGCTCAGTGAATGGCGACGGAGTCGAGCAAGCCAAAAGTGCGTGCATTTCTGTGCTCAGATGTGCTCCAGTACATTATTGCGACCACTCTCGAAAGAGCTAAATTTGATGTGAGATTTTCGTCAAAAAGGGGCTCCTTATTTTGAGTTTTTTTTCCGCTAATCTTTCCTGGAATCGTTCTCATTTTGAGCGATATATAGGCAGTTAATACAAATATAATGAGCTTGAGAAAAAAACCGTAATCAAGTTTGTCGGCTTAGAAACCTTGCGTTAAGGATGTTTTTATCTGATTTTCGTAGTTACTTGCTGCTCTTATCTTCTGTGGGACCATAATTTGCAAAGACGAAACAGGCATGTCAGGCTGTCAAGTGATATATAGGTATGATTCATTAAAAAATCGTTGCTACAAGAGTGTCGACTTCGTTACTAGGTGCCATTAAATGCAAAAATTAGGGAACCGTTAGATTTCGTCCAGGGATGCCGTTGCACTTTTATCATCAACACCCCCACTTATAGTCAGGGTGATTTTTTTCAGTCCACGCCACAAGTACCTGTACGTGGAAAATCTTCTCCCCCCCCCCCCCCCATACCAGACCATTATCTTACGTATCTCTATGCAGGAATACAAATGGAAAGAGGTTTCGATTCTTTATGCATGGATATGTTGCAAAAGTTTTCCCTGCGCGTAGAAACAACCTGTTTCTACGTAGAAAGGCCTTGTCTACGCCCAAGAATTTACCTATCAACGCATTATCTGTAAGATTTTCATTTCCATAGAAAAGGTTTTTTCTACGGGTGCTTCAAGAGTGAAAGTTTTTCATGCGTCGCTAAAACTCAGTTTTAGAAATTATGTCTCCCTCTCGAAAGAGGAACAACTAACAAAGAAACAGCCAGTGGGAAGAAAATCATAGAGACGGTGCGGTCACATGTAAAATCTAAGGGCTTGGCCGTAGATAGGCCTTTTGCCTGTCAATTCAATAATAAAATCAGACATGGGTTTCTTACGCCCAGGACATTTCTACGCCATTATCCGTAGAAAAGTCCTTTTTTTCTCTTTTTAATACCCACTTTCAAGGTAATATACCTGTAAATGGATTTTAAAGTTTAAATGACATATTTACGCTTCACGGCGTAGACAAGTCACTTCAGTAATAAAATTAAACATGGTTTTCTTATGTACACGACTTTTCTACGCCACTTTCCGTAGAAAAGTCTTTGTTTTTTCTTTTAGCTCTCAGCCCTCAAAGCAATATACATTTAAACCTATTTGTAAGCCGAAATGGCAGAAAATTCATTTCAACAGTAAAAATAGACATGGATTTCTTACGCACAGGACTTTTCTACCTCTATCCGTAGAAAAGTCATTTCGGCATGGTCTCAAGCTCCAGGCTAGGCACTTTCTCCCGGCGCGTCTTTCTGGCCTTTCCCCTTTCGTTTCCCCTGCTTCTTTTTTCCCTTCGCCCTTTCCACATCCCTTGTAATAATTGTCTCACATTTCAGTTAAAACCTGGGGGGGGGGGGGGGGAGCGGGGCAGGGGGGGGGGGCGGCGGAAACTTAGTATCATATGTGTTTCCATGCGTACCAGAATCAAAACGCGGAGCAAGGGGACAATTTTGAGGCCAGACGGGGTCCGCGCGGAGTGCCAATTTCGTTTAAAAAGGTAAAAAATTTTATTCAGTACTATGCCTTTCCCACAAAAAGGGGATTATTTCGCAGCAACACTCCGCGTTTGATTAAAAGGGGGTCTTATTTACAGGGTCCGAAATTAGGGGTGGTGCGGTGGCGATTTGCCACCAAATTTTGACATCTCGCCACCAGAAAATAATCTTGATGGCGAAATTTTGCCACCAGAAAATCTGAGGAAAACATGCCCAAATTTAAACAATTTTCTTTTCATAAATAACATTATTAATTGGCAAATAAGCAGTCTGTCAAGTTGGTTAGATTAATACCGGTTTATTGATAATAAACAGTGAATTGCTTATTTGACATGTTGTTTTCATGTTGTTGCCAGTTGGCCACTTTCGCCACAGGGCAACTCAATTTCGCCACTACAACAAAGAGTTGGTGGCGAAAATCGCCACCATATCAAAAGACTTAAGTTTGAACCCTGATTGATATGTCAGCAATCCGCTTTTAGGGTTCGTTTTAATAAATCATGTAAAAGCGTGGTAAGTTAGGAACCGTTTGGTACGTGAGTGCGTTCGCCCCCTCCAACGGATAAATTCGTTGCAGGATACATTCAAATACTAGAACATTAAGACTACAACTTTGTGTGTGTTTGGGTTTTTTTTGGGGGGGCGGGCCGGTTAAGTGCAAATAAATAATTGCAATATTAAATTTTCTAAAACAAAATTTATGAGTTGTAATGTAATCTTTTTGAATACTTCAAATTTCTGACAACACATGTTGCCTTGGTTAGGAACAGGCCGGGGGGGGGGGGGGACCAGGGAGGACGAGCCGGGGGAGGGCTGAGAGAACAGGACACCGGGGAGGGGATCTGTTACTCTGTTGCCCCCCCCCCCCTTCCTCCAGGACTTTTTGTTAAAGCACGGATTACTCTGCTGTACGGTACAGCCGACCAGTTACTCTTTATGACGAAACACACTCTCACAGCTTTCTATATACCGTCACAGAATATTGAGATCATTTTAAGGGGGGGGGCGACGGTATGAGGGATGATGCTCAGGCAATAAGCTAGATAAACATGTTTGCTAAAATAAAATTCAGTTAACGAGTTTCTTCCTCAGCACCACGTAAGTGCCCCAGAACCACCAAAGCGCATCTGTAACACGCGGTGGTACTGGGTTACGCCGGTGGAAAACTCAGTAGGTACGTACTTTTGAAGAGGTGTGCGCAGCTTTATGGGGAGATAGAATGTACATTCAATAAGCAAATTACAAAAAGCTGTCAATTAATACATAGGAAAAAATTACGGAGAGGGAAGAGTTACGCAACTGTCAGGGAAAGTTTTCCATATGCGTAGAATAGGTATATTCTACGAAGAGCAAAACTACGGCAGGGAAAACAGCATGTTTGCATGTGACGATAATTTATTAATCACGTCTTATCTATTCGTTCCTGCTCGTCATCCACGAGGGGATATAGGTTTCAGTTTGTCCGTCTGTGTGTCTGTCCGCTTTCGTGCACCCTCGTGCTATATCTCCGAAAGTATTTGTTGTATAGCTTTTTTCTTTGGCATTTAGAATGTATGTTGGAGGTGCCAAAAATTCTCAAAAATACGACTTGTCAAAAAATGGCTGTTTTTCAGGAAATTTGTCAGGACGGAAATATAGGTGTTGTCTAGACGAGTTCTGCAAAACTATTCAATCCAGCGTTCTGAAATTTTATGCAGTGAAAATATATTTATTGCGCATGTGCAATGTCGCATTATTTTTTAAATCGGCGAAAAATTGTCAAAAACACGACTTGTCAAAAATGTATATTTAATGGAAACTTGTTTGCACGGAGATAGATTTTGTCCAGACGATTTCTGCGAAAATATTTGATCCAGCGGTCTGAAATTTTATGCAGTGAAAATATATATACAGTGGAACCCGGTTACAACGAAGTTTGTGGGACCTGTCAAAAGTGTTCGTTATAACCGATATTCGTTATAACCGATATTTTCCAAATTTCCTGAATATACGGTCATTTTTTTTTCAATGTACCCATGTAGGACTTAAACTTTAGGAGTGCTTTGTGATTATCTGTAAATTATTAATAAATTATTGGTTTAAAATACAGCACCGTGTTGAAACGAATCACTAAAACAAAAACAAAATAAACAAATCACGACGATTTATTAATATTTTACGTTCTCTTTAGTAAATGCTGAACCAATAATAACATAGAGTGCTTTCTGTCATCGAAACTGTTAACTCACAATACTAACTGGCTATTACTTTTAGTCTGCTAAAATAGTTCATCTGTTTAAAGATCTCCCTGGCAACTTCATAAAAAAGTCGACGATTGTTTGTTGCTTAGTTTGACCGGCGCGATTTCTACTGAGAACGTTCAGGACATCATAAACCTTTTATAAACCCTGTGCTACGTATGGGCATTAGCTACTCTGAGTAGTTTGGTTTGAGGGAGATGCTTTGGTATGGTTGGCAAACAACCCGTGACGCGAGAAGCTCAGATGCCAACAATAGCAATTGCAATCAACATTAAGTATTAGCGGTACAGGGGGTGAGCAGTTGATGCCTCTATTTGCCTTATCAGCGCGACGACTAGTCCTTAGGGATTGACTTTCAAGCTTTCAAAAGAAAAGAAGTGTTGACCCAAAATGTGTTCGTTATAACCGATTATCGCATAGTATGCATTGAAGTCAATGGGAAAAAAAGTTCGGACCAGCGAATTTGTTTGTTATAACCGATGCTTCGTTATAACCGATTTCGTTACAAATCAGGGGCGCTGTATTGAAGATGTGCAAGGTCGTATTATTTTTGAAATCGGCGAAAAATTCTCAAAAATACAACGTGTCGAAAGTGGCTGTTTTTCAGGAAATTTGGTAGCACGGAGATAGGTTTTGTCCAGACGAGTTCTGCATAACTACTCGATCCAGCGTTCTGAAATTTTATGCAGTGAAAAAAAAAATATATATGAAAGTGACATTATGTGTTACGCGGGGGATCCTGCCTCACTGAGCCTCTAGTTTTGTTCAGACGGTGGCAAAGCGACCCACAGTCCTCAGGCCAATGACCTGGCAGGAAAAAAATTAAAATTAAACTGCAATTACAATAAATTTTCAGTCGATTTTTTTTATTCCAGTAAAATTTACTAAGGACTTTTTTTATTTCTAATAAAAAAGTATTCATCAAAATTTTAAAAATCTTGATGATTGGTCCATACAGCGTTTTTTTCAGATGTGGAGAAATTAATATATGAGGATTAGATATGCGTGTTTTACTTTCGAGTATACACGCACAGAACAGGACAAATCAAACTCCTGATTGCTGGGTAGAAAATGGGTAGAAAAAAATGAGTTTAAAAAAGAATAAGTTAATGAAAATAGGTCATATTCATCAAATGATAAGTGGTTTTTATTTTATTTAATATTCGGGGCTTTCGAGCATGTTTTACTTTAGCTTTTGTAGCTGCCTTTCTAATGACAGAGAGCCGTTTTGAATCTTGAGACGAATGTATCGCGCTTGGGACACATCTCAATTGACGAAGTATTTAAGTTGACCCGGCTGAACCACAAACTCTTGACATCACGCATGGGGCATTTTTGGAATATGATAGTGTTATCATTCCAAACGTGTGACTTCAGAAATGTTTTGATAACTCGGGGAGCATTTTTAAAAGTTGCGACTTAGTGTGGTACAATTAATAACATTTGAGCGTGCATTGAATTACCTTTCAGGTGCTTATTAAACCATCCGAGGTGTTATTTACCGGAAATTCACAGCTTATGTATCCTTCCCTCCGCAGAAAGATCAGGAGTGATGTGCTACATTTTCTTGGTGTCATGGGTGTTTCTTTCCTCTTGTATTTATGTCATACTAAGGCTAAACCACACCAGTTGACTTGTAGGATTTATTTTTCAATGACCTGGTCGGTCAACTCTGATAAATCACAATTATCCTAATTTTAAACCTTGCTTAATATATAAATAGCTGCTGTACTTTGCAACACCGATCTTCTTAAAAAAAACCTTTATAGGGCCTTCTTAACAAGTATAAGTCTAAACCAGGAGTTTTTAAAACAAAAGGTAATAATTTTATCGTGTGCATCATTTGGCAATATTTTATTTACGAATTTTCAATGATTTACACATTTGGTCAAAGAAACGATGCGATATCACTTCAATTTAATATCTCAAAAGGCAACAAGAAACGGGGAAAACTGTGTTGGTCGGTGAACAATTGATGAGATGAGAACTAGGCAGCAGCACCACGTAACCCCGCGATTTTAGCCCTCAAGGAAAAGCGCTACCGTCTGTTGGGGGAAAGTTTGGCCGAGTTCCTACGAGAACTAACAACAACATAATTCTCCGTTTCTTATCGCTGCATGCTGACATTCTGCGATGGCCGTTCTAGTTTGTTCGCTAATCTCTTAGTCTCTTGGCGTGCTGAAAGACATAACAGCACAGCAGCTGCAGGCAAGAGTAAAGCAGCGCCTCTGACACAGTGTGAAGTGTTTTGGTGCTTTGATTAAATAAGAATCACTACAGATTTTATAATAACAATGTGGTTAACATGACTTTGTGTGTACGGCGAAAACATTTCTACAGGGTGTACACTTAGAAGACAGATTGTACACAACCACTGCTGCAGCACTTACATCTGGATTATGGCGAACATCGTTTTAGGTGTACACTTGTGGAATTATGACCAGCATTGTGTCCATTCAACGCGGCTGCTGAAAGAACGAAAGACTTGTTTACTAATTGGGTAGTTTTTTTTTCAATAATTTAGTGGCGAGCTCTTTGTCAGAATTGATTGAGCGGGCAGAAATGAACACGTTACAACTGATCAGTTTCTGTTTTCTAGAAAAAAAACCTGAAATAATTGATTCTTTTGTCGCCGGAGGGAGAACACTGTAAGCAAAAATATTGTTATATCCAATTCTAACGGGCACAACAATGGGGTATTGATATGGGCAAAATGCGAGGCCTGAGTTTGACCCGTGAGCCGTTTGTTAATACATAACCTCACAGTGAGACAAGGAAAAACTCGCGAGACACTTGACGGATGCGTTTCCGAAATGGGGAGTTTTAAATATGGTCTCGCATTTGCAAAAAAAGGTCTGTTACAGCGGTGTGGACAAAGAAGCTATATATGGAAAGCCTACAGAATAGTGTAACTGACATTGTGTGCATGTCAGCGTTGGCCAGGTGACCCCCTTAGATGTATGCATGTAAGTGGCAGTTGGTATTTTTATTTAACGCAGAGCGGGCGGCATAGAGCGGCTTCATTTCATATTTTATTATGACTCCCGCACAAGGATACAAGCACACTCAATAGTTCATTGAGATGAAGTGAAAAAGGCACGAGGAAACCGTAGACATCTTGTACACGACCGATTAACAAGGGATAAATTTGATTTTGTTTGAAGAACACTACATGAGTGTGGGATTTTGTGAATCGAGACATTGTTTTAAAGATTATCAAAACATTACACTAGTATTGTCATTACCTATTCAGTTTGTTTGTATTAAAAATAAAATTTTTACCAAAACACACTTCTCACGCAGCGATCAGTTAAGACAGGAAAGGGGAAAAGAAGAAAATTAACTCTTGTTTGCAGAAATCAGAGAGGAACAACGAGAGAAAGTTGTGTGTTGTGTGAAAATCGCAGGATTTGACAGGTTCCAAACAGGATTATCTGTTGTTATCAAACAAAAGTCTCGGTTTGTAATATAAAACAATATAGAATAAGTATGTGAATAAATTGATTTGAATTGACATGTAGCTGTTAGTGTCTTTAAAAACAAACAGAGAACTGGAATGTTAGCAGCAAGGTTCTGATGTGTGGATACTAAGCAATGATCTCTGCGCATTGAGTTGGTCCTGTGCGGATTTAGTAAAGGAACGTTCGGATTATATCACTGCATATAACAAAAAAAAAAAAAAAAAAAAATGCGCCCGACAAGCTGTCACTTAAGCGTCTCTCAGTTTTGTTAAGTTATTTATGTGTTGCTAGCTGTATTAAAGGGCACTGCAAGCGATCACACTCTGTATAATGAATGCATCCATGGTTTGGATATAACTTTGTACTTTAATGATAACTACTTACAGCTACGCCCTTTTAAATGAGGTCAATAACTGTACGTAAATGGGCTGGAAATTTTTCAGACAGGGACGGTTTCATGTAATTGTGTATTTTACGAAGATCCTTGAAGTGATGACAGTCAAATTTAATGTTTTTTCTCTACTGAAGGCAGTCACAAAAATGGTGGCATTGTTGTGTTTTGGTCTCGTGCTTTTAATAAGTGTCAACGGCTTCCCGACGAAATCAAACATGGATATGCCATTGTGGCGCTGGGACGCGAGAGATTATCGCCAGCGGGTCGGGAACAAGACCCTGCCTGGGGCTATCATTTTCGGCATACGTAAATGTGGCACGAGGGCATTGCTTGAGTTTCTCAGCGCACACCCGCAAATCGCGGCCGCACCTTATGAAGTGCATTTCTTCAACCGCAATTACGACCAGGGATACGGCTGGTACCGCGAACAGATGCCGTTAGCTTTACCCAATGAACTGACCATAGAGAAAACACCTGGCTATTTTATTACTCCCGACGCACCCAAGCGTGTCAAAGAGATGAATAAAGATGTCAAGTTAATTTTAATAGTGCGCGATCCGGTCACCAGGGCGGTGTCGGATTACACACAGGTATGGGCCAATAGAGAGGCTAAGAACGAAACGACAGAACCTTTTGAAACACTAGCCTTAGACCCATATACAAACAGTGTCAATTTAAACTTTAAGCCTTTGTGGGTGAGCATTTATCACCATCATCTACATAACTGGTTGGAATGGTTTCCTCTTCGTCAGATTCACATTGTCGATGGGGACATGCTAGTCAAAGACCCTTCTTCTGAACTGTTGAAAGTCGAGACTTTCCTAAACATCGCTGAATATCTTACGAAAGATAAGTTTTATTTTAACAGTACCAAAGGCTTTTACTGCATGCGAACTCAAAATGTGGATAGATGTCTGGGAGATACGAAGGGACGCCGACATCCAGACATTAGCGAGCGTGTTTTAAAAAAGCTAAAGTTGTTTTATAAGCAACATAATCGCTTATTCTTCAATATGATTGGAAAATCATTTGATTGGTCAAGATGAAAATAGACATGTTTGATATCACAGAAGAGTATTATTGTTTTCAAAGACAGCTGTTGATTTGATTATTGTTTTCAAAGATAGCTGTTGATTCTATAATTGTTTTCAGAGACAGCTGTAAATTCAGCTAGTACAGCTGTAAGATCTTTAGTAATTCTTCTTCAGCCGAAGTCATTCAATGACAAGATTTCGCTGCTTGCAGAAATTTTTATGTAAAATCTCGGTTAAAGAACGTTTTGTATACGAACCCAATTGTAGAGATTTTATTTAAATATCGCCGAATAACCTTTATGTTCTGTATTTTCCAGCGTTCGATATGAGTGTCTCTGGAACAGCTAAATTTAATACCAAACATGTGTTTACGAACATTAACAACCGTGCAGTTATATCATCTAAACATTAACATCAACAGTGTGATGCGGAAGCTGTGACTGAGTGGAGTTGTTTGGCTACTTAGGCACTCACTTGGTGTTGTTCCTTCCGTCCGTTCTTTGGTGACTTTTACCGTACGCACGTAAGAAAATTTTAAAAAAAGTTGCTTCGATAAAACAGAAATTTCTGAATCCGAAAACATTTCTTTCTTTCGGTCACACCCATTGCGAAGTGAACATTTTTTTAGATAACATTAACTGAAAGGTTGTACATGCGGTTATACGCCATATAATGCAACCCTTTCCTAAGAATGAGGGTCGTGCGTAAGGCTATATAGGTCATAGAAACAGAGGCCTGGTCTTCTCGTTACATTCACTGTAATACTGACATTTTTCTCACAAGCTCACAATATTATGTATACAAGAGAAATTCACAGTATCTGAATAAAGTGTACTTTTTGAGTTAACCGTGATTTATTTTATACTACATCTATTCGCAAACATGGAAATTTGCCAAATGTTTTGCGATTCGTTCTCATATAACGCTCGAATAGTTTTCGATGGTAAAAAACAAAATGTTACAATCTGTCTTTAAGGGGTGGAATATGAAATTTTTCACTGTTACCAAGAAGTTAAAGAACAGACTTGAGTTTTCTTTCTGATTTGTACACTTAACGCTCACAAACTGTCTAGCGGTGAATCCCAGAGCGGTCCGTGAAGTATCGATCAAAAAATAGACGAATCTCAAAATACACTCTGATGCTTGAAGCATTGTGAAAGCTGCCAAACTAAACTTGAGCATAAACAAGATTTGTCAGCATAACAGCTTCCTGTTTCCAAAGAAAAATTTCCCAGTGTAATGGTACTTCACACTGTAGCCAAGACATCAAGAAGTTCAAAGTGGAAAAATAAAACTTTTTGTTGCATCAAGTACAAATCTAAGATTACTCGGACTTGAATAATTCTAAACAGTTCCGTTCAGTACCTCTCTTATTTGATAAAATGAACTTAAAATTGTTGTGCTTTAGAACTTCGATGTGTCAAATATATTTATATGTCTCCCCCTAAGGGAGACATATATAGCATTTGGTGTGTCTGTCCGTCCGTCCGTCCGTCTGTCCGCAGTGAGTTCTTATGAAATTAATGAGTCGATTTTTCTCAAAACATACATACATATTGTTGTACATGTCTAGATGATGCCCGTGGTATTTTTTTTTCGTTTCCTCAAAAATTCTATTTTTGGCAAATTTTTGAACATAGGGGGGGGGGGGGGTTTCGTGCATTTTTTTCACTTTGGCAGGCTATATCTCCAAAACGGTTTGTTGGATTGCGCTGGAACGTGGCAAGAACAACACACATATAGTGCAAATATTTACTGTGAAGTTTTACTTCATTTCCGCTGAAAATGTATTTTTGGCGAATTTTTAAATTTTTGATTTTGAACTTTTTTTGGCCATATTGTTGCGATATCTCCCAAACGGTTTGTTTGATTGGGCTTAAACTTGGCAAGAAGAACTCACAAAATGTTTACTGTGAAGTTTTTCTTCAGTTCCGTTGAAAAAGTATTTTTGGCGAATTTTTCAATTTTGGATTTTTAACTTTTTTGACCATATTGTTGCAATATCTCCGAAACAGTTTGTTGGATTAGGCTGAAACGTGTCAAGAATAACCTACATATAGTGGAAATGTTTACTGCGAAGTTTCTTTTCATTTCCGTTGAAAATGTATTTTTGGCGAATTTTTAAATTTTTGATTTTGAACTTTTTTTGGCCATATTGTTGCGATATCTCCCAAACGGTTTGTTTGATTAGGCTGAAACTTGGCAAGAAGAACTCACAAAATGTTTACTGTGAAGTTTTTCTTCAGTTCCGTTGAAAAAGTATTTTTGGCGAATTTTTCAATTTTGGATTTTTAACTTTTTTGACCATATTGTTGCAATATCTCCGAAACAGTTTGTTGGATTAGGCTGAAACGTGTCAAGAATAACCCACATATAGTGGAAATGTTTACTGCGAAGTTTCTTTTCATTTCCGTTGAAAACGTATTTTTGGCGATTTTTTTTTTATTTTTGAATTTTAACTTTTTGGGCCATATTGTTGCGATATCTCCGAAACAGTTTGTTGGATTAGGCTGAAACTTGGCAGGAAGAACTCACAAAACGTGTAAATGTTTACTGCGAAGTTTTTTTTTCAGTTCCGTTGAAAATGTATTTTTGGCGAATTTTTCAATTTTGGATTTTTAACTTTTTTGACCATATTGTTGCAATATCTCCGAAACAGTTTGTTGGATTAGGCTGAAACGTGGCAAAAAGAACCCATATGTAGTGGAAATGTTTAAGTTTTTCCACGTGACTGATTGGGGGCGGGGGAGACATATCCGTTTTTGTTTTAACAAAAACACTGGCCAATCTAGTTTATGTAATTTTTTTCTTTGCAAAGACTAGTTTCTCTCTCCAGAAATCTTCGCGTAGATTTGGTAACTGTGTTTACCGTGCCACACTCTATAGTCGTGTTTGGTGTTGTTAAGTCGTCCGCGGATTAGTGTAAGAGAGGTCCGGACTTAATATTCGGGTTCCCATTCATTTAAATGTAACATGGTAAAACTACAGCGTTTTACTTAGCACTTTGATTGGCTGTGAATGTCAGGATTTTATCACCAGCCATTGTACTGACAACTGTTGACACAACATGCATTTGAAAATAAGCAGGGGTCTTTTTAAAAAGTAAAACACGTAACATAATTTCAAATGTTCTGGTCTTTTTTTCAGATAAATCACAAATAAGAGTAGTAATAATAACTATAATAATAATACCAATATTAACAACAACAGCAACAACAACAACAACAACAACAATAAAAATAATAATAATAATAATAATAATAATAAGAAGAAGAAGAACAACGGCCATAACAGCACCAATAACAAGGCCGTCTTTAAGTATCCCTGGAATATATGTCACAATAGCTAATTTTTTCAGGTTATGAGCAAGTTACACCAAGACAACTTGATGGTTTTATTCAAGTTATGATAAATACTAATAGCCGAAAGTGTTGGCGAAAGTGTCAAATTTCAAGCTGCGATATGTTGCATGGGATTCATATCACGGATTGGTGACGCATTTGATGCTATAGTGACAACGGAGACACGCACGTCTTTAACTGGGAACCTCGACAGCGTCGTCGTCAAGGGTAAACCAAGTTGTTTTCAACAACAAAAACAATTGAATGTGTATATTACAATCTGTTAAGTCCAGAACGGTTACTGACCATTGTGCTGGTGAGATGCAGCAGGTAAACTGTTCATATCACACATTCGACAGGGAAAATATACGGATGACGCAAGTAATAGAGTGTATCGAACTTTATCGAATCGATTTTAAATCTGGTCTTTGTGTTCCCCTGGGCAGAATGGCAGAACGCAACATTTTAATGGGCTCTGAGAAATAAGTTGATCATCCTTTGTCTTAATGATCGTTATCCTATGCGGAGCCCAACCGAGCTTTATTTTGCACCAAAAAAAAAAAAAAAAGACATGAAAGAAGAAAATGGCCCGAAAGAAAAATGATTTTTGGAAGTTTGAATTTGACGAACGGCAGGCTAGTCGCAGTGTCCCCGAACATTCTGGTTAGTTTCTAATAGAAAACCCTAAATTTTAATTTATATGGGATAGTATTTATTTTTTATCTGATTAAATGTTGACGTTTGTGTGAGTTTTTTTTTTTGCGCAGGCACTTCTCTTGTTAACGATTTTCCGTATGTTTTAATGTCACCGAGACATGGCGATCTTATTCTTTGATTATTCCAAGTACTACCGCATAAAATTAGCTAGGGTCTCCTACGTTTACTTGTTAAAGGCAATTTAATTTTACAAGCAAGGAGCGTCTGATACAACTGTTAGTTACGCATTCCTGCTCGCCTTACACGTGATGATGTACATTAGCGTTCTTTGGTGACTTTTACCGTACGCACGTAAGAAATTTTTTTAAAAAAGTTGCTTCGATAAAACAGAAATTTCTGAATCCGAAAACATTTCTTTCTTTCGGTCACACCCATTGCGAAGTGAACATTTTTTTAGATAACATTAACTGAAAGGTTGTACATGCGGTTATACGCCATATAATGCAACCCTTTCCTAAGACTGAGGGTCGTACGTAAGGCTATATAGGTCATAGAAACAGAGGCCTGGTCTTCTCATTACATTCACTGTAATACTGACATTTTTCTCACAAGCTCACAATATTATGTATACAAGAGAAATTCACAGTATCTGAATAAAGTGTACTTTTTGAGTTAACCGTGATTTATTTTATACTACATCTATTCGCAAACATGGAAATTTGCCAAATGTTTTGCGATTTGTTCTCATATAACGCTCGAATAGTTTTCGATGGTAAAAAACAAAATGTTACAATCTGTCTTTAAGGGGTGGAAAATGAAATTTTTCACTGTTACCAAGAAGTTAAAGAACAGACTTGAGTTTTCTTTCTGATTTGTACACTTAACGCTCACAAACTGTCTAGCGGTGAATCCCAGAGCGGTCCGTGAAGTATCGATCAAAAAATAGACGAATCTCAAAATACACTCTGATGCTTGAAGCATTGTGAAAGCTGCCAAACTAAACTTGAGCATAAACAAGATTTGTCAGCATAACAGCTTCCTGTTTCCAAAGAAAAATTTCCCAGTGTAATGGTACTTCACACTGTAGCCAAGACATCAAGAAGTTCAAAGTGGAAAAATAAAACTTTTTGTTGCATCAAGTACAAATCTAAGATTACTCGGACTTGAATAATTCTAAACAGTTCCGTTCAGTAACTCTCTTATTTAATAAAATGAACTTAAAATTGTTGTGCTTTAAAACTTCGATGTGTCAAATATATTTTATGTAATTTTTTTCTTTGCAAAGACTAGTTTCTCTCTCCTGAAATCTACGCGTAGATTTGGTAACTGTGTTTACCGCGCCACACTCTATAGTCGTGTTTGGTGTTGTTAAGTCGTCCGCGGATTAGTGTAAGAGAGGTTCGGACTTAATATTCGGGTTCCCATTCATTTAAATGTAAAATGGTAAAAACTACAGCGTTTTACTTAGCACTTTGATTGGCTGTGAATATGTCAGGATTTATTTTATCACTAGCAACGGTTCTTGCCATTGTACTGACAACTGTTGACACAAAATGCATTTGAAAATAAGCAGGGGTCTTTTTAAAAAGTAAAAAACGTTACATAATTTAAATGTTCTGGTCTTTTTTTTCAGATAAATCACAAATAAGAGTAGTAATAATAACTATAATAATAATAATAATACCAATATTAACAACAACAACAACAAAGAAGAAGAAGAAGAAGAAGAAGGCCAACAACAACAACGGCCATAACATCAATAACAAGGCCGTCTTTAAGTATCTCTGGAATATATGTCACAATAGCTAATTTTTTCAGGTTATGAGCAAGTTACACCAAGACAACTTGATGGTTTTATTCAAGTTATGATAAATACTAATAGCCGAAAGTGTTGGCGAAAGTGTCAAATTTCAAGCTGCGATATGTTGCATGGGATTCATATCACGGATTGGTGACGCATTTGGTGCTATAGTGACAACGGAGACACGCACGTCTTTAACTGGGAACCTCGACAGCGTCGTCGTCAAGGGTAAACCAAGTTGTTTTCAACAACAAAAACAATTGAATGTGTATATTACAATCTGTTAGTTGAGTCCAGAACGGTTACTGACCATTGTGCTGGTGAGAAGCAGAAGGTAAACTGTTCATATCACGCATTCGGCAGAGAAAATGTTCGGATGACGCAAGTAACAGAGTGTATCGAACTTTATCGAATCGGTTTTAAATCTGGTCTTTGTGTTCACCTGGGCAGAATGGCAGAACGCAACATTTTAGTGGGCTCTGAGAAATAAGTTGATCATCCTTTGTCTGAATGATCGTTATCCTATGCGGAGCCCAACCGAGCTTTATTTTGCACCTAAAAAAAAAAAAAAAAAGACACGAAAGAAGAAAATGGCCCGAAAGAAAAATGATTTTTGGAAGTTTGAATTTGACGAACGGCAGGCTAGTCGCAGTGTCCCCGAACATTCTGGTTAGTTTCTAATAGAAAACCCTAAATTTTAATTTATATGGGACAGTATTTATTTTTTATCTGATTAATTGTTGATCTTTTTGTGAGTTTTTTTTTTTTTTTGCGCAGGCACTTCTCTTGTTAACGATTTTCCGTATGTTTTAATGTCACCGAAACGTGGCGATCTTATTCTTTGATTATTCCAAGTACTACAGCATAAAATTAGCTAGGGTCTCCTATGTTTAAGGCAATTTAATTTTACAAGCAAGGAGTGTCGGATACAACTGTTAGTTACGCATTCCTGCTCGCCTTACACGTGATGATGTACATTAGCCCATAGTTAGCAAGTGATGCTTGTATTATCATAGTCACTTCGTCTCATAATTTGACTTTTGAAACCAGATAGCGTTTTCTAAAAAGTCTATTCTAGCGACGTTAGCAATGTCAAAAGTAAGAGAAAAACACTTGTGAAACTTGAGTGGAGATCCTCGAATTTTAATGAAGTAGCATCAATGCCTGAATTAAATCTTGTTTGCAAAGGGATTCTTAATTTTATGCAAAGGTTCTTAATTTAATGCAAACGTCTTCTTTAATTCAGTTACTTTGGGGTTGTGCTTTTAGTTCTGCTTTCCTAATTTGGTTTTCCTACATTTTCCTGTTCTCAGATCTCTGTTTTTTTTCGCGATTAATGTGATTGTTTCCAAATTCCCCACTTCAACCTCAACAAGGAAAGCCGTATCCAGTCCGGAAATGAACGAATTTGGTATTGAATAAACCTTGCACGATATCGCCGCGGTTTCTGCAGGAGTATACCACAAAGCCGAGCGACATTTAGCCGAAATCGGCCTCGGCGACATTTATTTTCTCGGGTTAAATATCGCACACCGTAAACCCCCTGTTCTTGAACACCTTTATATAATGAACCGTCTATAATTAAGCAACAAAAAGTGACATTTATTATGAAAATCACCTGGACAGATCTATACAATGAACAGTTTACCCGGTCCGAAAGGCTCTCATTATGTAGAGGTTTTACTGTATTTTGTTGAAAAAGAGGAAGTCGAATGTAGGCGTATGATAATTTAATAATTGTACTGGTATGATAAAAAAGATACAACGCGAAGTAGTTGAGCCTTTACAAATTTTAAAGCACAACTGATTTGGAGCTTCAGATTTATTGGACTATTTTACTAGCGCATTAAAATAAGGAGTGACTGGCCCGCGGGCGCCGTGATTTTTTTTTTTTTGATATCCATATATATATATATATATATATATATATATATATATATATATATATATATATATATATATATATATATATATATATTTCATTGCAACAAATTAGGAACACTTCACGGAAGTACGGCAATATGTGCTTAGAAACGTATTGAGGAAGTTCGTTGGTGCTGATTAAAGAACAGTGCCGTAATAATAACTATTGGCAACGCCTTTTAATTGCCATTGATACATGTATTTTATGATGTTAGTCGTGGCCGCGTCTCTTAGTGTGGGCGTATTCATCGTTGAAGAGAATCTGAAGCCACGAATTTATCAGATAAGGGCTTAATAGAAAAAAAGAACAACTGTGCGGTGTCGAGGGCGGGGTAGACACGCAAAAGGCAGCCTCGTTTTGAAATCACGTACTCCTGGCTTTAATTGCAATTACGTACATAAAAATTCAACTTTCAGGTGAACATGGCATCACACCTTGGATTTCTTGCTCTTACTTGAACCTGACGCAGCTTGCTACCACAATTTTATTCTTAAGGACTAATTTTAATCTAATACCGGCTTATACAAGTTTTGTTCTTTCTGTGATTTATTTATATTGACTCACAGTCTCTTGAGAAATGCAAAAGGGAATCCATTAGCCACGATGAACACAGCTTATTACCATCTATTACAAAGATACTAAAAGTAGGGTCTGAGTGTGGCTAAAATTCTCCTTTCGTAATCACGTCTTGCTTTCCCAAGGCGCTTATGAACTCAACCAAAGGTTCTGTGATAAATTAGTTTACCCCTGCAAAGTTGAGCACAAATTTGCTAAGAAAAGACAGGTCAATAAGCTATTGGCATTTCACATGCTCGATCGTCAACGCCTTCGTTAGTGGCATTCTGATCATGCCAAGGGCCATCCTTTCTTTCTTCCTTTACGAGTGGAACTTCTAAGACATCAAGTCCCGATTACCGATGTAAAGTAAGTTAAAGTTTTTTTTTTCTCCTTAGTACATTTGACCATTTATTGGTGAACATGATGTTGTGTTGCACGTTGTCAACCCTCAACGACAGAAGAATAAAGGGGTGAGGTGGGGGAGGAGAGGGGAACCCTGGTTTAGGGAACCGCTATCATCAAGGGGCAATATCTAACAGCATATCATACATTTTTGTCCAAATTCCTGTTATTTTTACATAATTCAGCTCTATCTGGTGAACACCTGTATCTGAACATTTCCACGGCTCAGTGGGTGCTCCGTGTATGGAGGTGTTACTGCGCTTAGAGCAATACCTTGACGCGCCTCACAACGAAGCTTTTTAACACATTTTTATGTGGGTTTTTAGAAAACTGGCCTTTATTTCGTGGAAGAATAACCTGTTTTTTTGTTTTTTTTTTAAATGTGGATCCAGATACATAATAAATCCTTTGTGAGGATACTCTGTGCTGACACGTAACGAAGTGCTGTGGAGGTCTTTTTTATCTGTAACCAGGGAGAAATCAACATGCAGTAATGGCCGTTCTTTTAAATTTAAAAAAAGCTGAACTGTGTTTTATTGCACTTTAAAAGATATGTTTCAGATTGAAGATAAATGGGACTTTGTGTGAAACTTTGTGATCAAGAGATATTTACTAAAATAAATTCGTAAGGGCTTTTCAAATGATCAAGATTTCCGCGAAAACAAAGTTGAACCTTAAAAGCTGAAAAAGTAGTGGGTGACGTTTTGCCTTAAGAGCTTTTTTAGTTGACAAATGGTTCGTTATTCTTTTCTTTGGGTATAACATTTGGGTGCCTCTTGCCTTGTCCATCGATACCACTTCAGGTTCGCAGTGTGAATGTTTCTGTGAGTAGACGCGGCGGCACTCGACCAATAAACCTGTCTTTACTCTTCCCGGGATCGCTGTAAAGTATTGCAGGGTGGATGAGTTGTGGCACTCGCCCGACATTCTAAGAGCAAAACGCCATAAATGAATAAATGTGCTGGAAGATAACTGTTATGTCAGGTATTTAAGCAGAATTTATCCTGTCTGTGTTGTGTTTTTTTAACTGTTTTGTTAATGGGCAGTCTTGATCACAACACATCGCAACTCCTCTCGACCCACCTCCACCCACCTTGTTGATTTGGCGTTTTTACAGGGATTGAGAGACTTGACAATGCCCAGATGGCTTTTTTCTTTTGGGATACTTTTTCATTGACACAAACTGGATAGTTGTTTCAATTATAATAACAATAATAAATATGCTGTTACTTTAGTGACCAGGGCTGTACAGTGAAATATTCATATACCATATGCTGCGTAATGTAGATTTGCCATTGTACTAAAATTCCTTTGCCTTTTCTGTTATTTGCCCCGGTGCCCACGCCCACCTCCCCGCACCCCCACCCCACGTTTGTTACGGTGCTTCAGTATATCACGCAGAAAGCTTCGCTTGCAGATCGGCAACGGCTGAACATTTTGGCCTGCTCTGACGAAAACATCAGCAGGATCAGGTGCTAAAATAATTTGTAGGAATAACTTTTCTTTGCGCTGAAGCATTACCTATGGGGCATTGAAAGTCTCAAACGTATTTCAATACGTAGCTCTTTTTTTGTGCCAAATCCGAGTGCAGGGTGTCTGTGAACTTTTCCTAAATAGCTCATGAGACGAAGGGCGCCATTTCTTTTCCATATCGGTAAGCACTGCCATTTCCTGGCAAAACTTCCGGTTACATTCTGTCCATGTTTTCCGACATCTGAGCTGGTAAGCGATATCGGACATTGCTGAGATGGGGATGTGTCTCATTGTGGATTGCTCAATTTAAAAAGGAGGAGGTCATTTAATGCCAGTCTAATTAATTCAGCCCGGATATTGATCCCTTCTGATAATGCCCCCTTCATTTCTGGGACAGACTGAGAGAATCGCCTTTACTGTGCGCTGAAAATTTTTTCAGGGAGGAAGTGACGAGAAATAAAAAAATCAAATGTTTCAATTTGAAGTAACTAATTTCAGATGCATTTAAATGTACACACAGCCTCCATTTTTGGTCAGTCGGAGAAAAAAAGTGGAAATGATTATAAAAGAAATCATGTGAAAAATTTCACCCATATCATTTCGCTATTATATGCATTTTTTTCGCGAACGGGCCACCCACACAAAAATGAAATTTAGCTGCGCATTTGACGTATTCGGTTGTAGAAAAAAGGTCGATTTTTGTGCTCCATTAACTTGTTTTGGCTGTTAGATTCAGATTCGTTTGTCCACCGACATAGGACCAGCGAAGTTAAAAAAAAAACACATAAATATGTTGTAAACAGAGATCGTAGCAATTGCGGTAAAAAAACTGAACATTCGATTCGGCAGTTTCACGCTTATATTTCTCCTGTAAGCGCTTCTTTTGCCCTTTATTTTTCTTCTGACCACACTCCTTACAGTATTCCAACTGTTCTTCATCGTTTCTTACCAACGTTTGATAAGAAACTTGAATGGGCCAAGCACCGGAATAGTTAATGTGGTAGTCTTCCCCTTGATGAAACTAATGCATGGCGCGGTAACTAAGGAAGCCTTTGATTCAGTGCACTACAAAGCTGTTCTCTGTATGGATAAAGGTATTAGAGGTAAATTACCGTCAAATAGGCGTAAGTATGTTTCAGAGATGAAAATTTGGGACTGAAATCCCTTCTTCACATGCATACATTTGCCTGTGAATGAAATTACGATTTGTTTTTAAGTGAGGCTAAGACCTAAATCTGTGCTTGGAGCAGTCAACATTTTCAAATGCGCACCCCCTCCCCCCTCCTCCAAGAAATGAATACGTAGAAGCGTATGCAAATCAATCTGTGCGTGTGAATAAGGCCTTAAAGGAGAACGACATTTACTTGTTTTTGGTTTGCCTTATTTTCTTTTTTACCATGATTTTTACGGCAGAAAAACGATTCGATTAACAATTTTGGTTTAGCAATTCAGTTTGGTTGGTGGATCTGCGCGGGGCTTTTTTTTGTTTTTAAACACATGAAAAATCCTCTTTGCGTGCAGTTGTTTTGTCGTGCTTCGAGACTTGTCAAATGTCAAGAATTATAATCCCTCCTACATATCACAATATGTGTGGTTATCTTCAGAAGCGTTATCTCCAATCCATTGATTGGTTCTTTCAAGTAAAAATTTTTGTGCAGCAAAATGCGTTTTTCTGCACTGCACTGAAACCTATTTTTTCACTCTGTTGCAAAACCCAGATACACAGCGAGGATGTGAGCAGTATATCCTTGTTTGTGCGGCCCAGTGGGAGCGAGTTAGTGGATATATGATACCAATAGTGTCACAGGATCTTTGATATTGTTTTGATTTGTAAAGAAAAAAAATTATGGAAATAAGATATCCTGAATTTGACCAGCTTCTAGCATGGTTGTCATGACGACAACTACATCACGTTAACAACTACATCATCGCACTCCTCACGTGACATCACAACATATAAATATGATATCAATATATAGGACTGGTGCTCTGGATAGTGTTTTGCCGGCCAATCCGTCCGGAGCTGCTCAGAACCCTCCCTCCCCCTTCCCCGTCCTGCTGCTACCCCACCAGTTGGACACTGGACTAGTAAGACAAAGCTTGTGTTCATTTTATAGAACAGATATTTTCTCGGAAATATGATACATGCAGCCGGTGAAAATATGGTAAAAAAAATAATAGGCGGTGAAATTATGATGCCAGTAGCTGTACATCTGAATGGTAGATAATTTGCTTGCTGATGTTTACAGTGTACGTAAATCCTGCGCTGTATGCTTACCCAGTCAGTGAAATGGAGGCTTGCCATTTATTCACATATAAAGAGACAATGCTTTCTAAAAATAGTTTCAACAAATGGATGTATGCCCATTGCTGTCGCGAAAGGGAAGTGACATTTGTTCTCATAATTTCATCTTTTCCCTAAGCCTTCTACAGCAATCCCTGTGCAAAAGAGGGCAACTTGATGTTTCATGTTTCTGTAAGACATCCGGGAAAAACAAGACACGCTTCGTGTAGTGGAACCCATGTGTAGCGAACACCTTCCATAAAATGGTCACTGTGTAGCAAAAGGTGTTCACTACGTTGGTGAAAGGTGAATTGCGTCATTTCGAAATACCGACGAAAATAGTGTTCACCAATTAGAAGTTTTTTTTACCAAGTAGAGTAGTTCATGAGCGGTGTTTTACTGTATATTGCCCTGTTTCACCCCAGCCGCCTTGCGCGCGAATGGGCTAACGGTGACAAAACTGCGAAATAATCAAGTCTTGTTCGTCCTAATAAAATAAGGACCAGGCAGTGGCATGTGTAAATTTCACATTTCCTGGCAACATTATTAATAGACCAGATGTGTCTGTTTTATATATAAAAAAATATATATGAAATAGACACATCTGGTCTGTTAATAAAGTCATATATATATATATATATATATATATATATATATATATATATATATATATATATATATATATATAATCTGTGTGTTTGTATATAAATCCGACCTGCAGAGCAGTGTCTGTGCTGCTGTGGTATTTTTCACTGAGAAAGCGTAACACAGCTGCGTGACAGTTTACTTGCCGTTGGAAGATCTTTAGCTGGCAAATTACTTGATTTAGCTAAATTACGCAAGCAGTTTTACAAAAAATATATTTTAACATAAAAGTAAATTTTATTTATTAACTTCCAAAAATTCTGTTAGCTTCAGGAATAGTAAACGGAATTTATGAACTGTGCAGTTAGCTTTTGGTAATACGGCCCCTGGCGACTGCCGGAACAACAAAAGCGTGTTTTACAAGTACCGGCGGTTCAGTACGTACCAAGTACTCCTGTACGTATGAGTAGATCCACCTACAACTAGCCTTATATGGCGTGGTGACTGACAGATTTTCAACACCGAGGAGTTGTGTGTTTGGATATGGGTGCACACTTCTGAAAAGGTGCAGTGGCCATTCTAGTTGCAGCATCTTCCATGTGACTGCACTGTCACATTGTATGCCCGGTATTCCCGTTTCTCTGACGCGGCTTTGATAGCATATTCAGTGTGGCCTTTTTCTCCTTTGTGGAGCAATGAAGTTAGACTTGAATGAAAATAATGACGTTCCTGCCCACTCCTTATTTCAAATTTAATTTGTGTGAATTCATTAGTGACTGTACAGGCATAGAAGTAACAAACTCAAATTCTTTTCATGTGAATAATAAAATAACATTCTCTTCAGTTTTGGTTAAAAAATAACAGATTTTTTTTCTCTTTTTCAATTCAGGAATAAAAATTTCAGGGAAAGTTTGAGGTGTTTGCATACTTTGATTATTATACTTTGATTACAATATTACCGGTATTATGTCTCCCCTTATTAAGGAAGGCGTATGGCGTCATTACGTAAAAGTGTGTAAAATTTCTCAGCCGCTGAACATTGCAGAAAGTTTAAACATGGTAGGGTTGTTGTTTGGTAGGTTCGAAAAATGCTGTCAAATTTTGACGCCAGTAGAATGAACAAGTACAGCTTATGTCGTCATTACGTAAGATCTTGTGTGTGAAATATTTCGAAAATGGAAAGTCGCATCGACTTCAAACTTTGTATAGTTGTTCCCTGGGTCCATCGGACGACTCTATCAGTTTTTGAGGTATGTGACGTAAAAACCTTGCATGCCAGATTTCTCAGCCGCTGGATATCGTAGAAAGTTCGTACTTGGTGGGACTGTTGCTTGGTAGGTCGGAAAGATTCTGTCAAATTTTGTCCGGAATATAAGGAACGAATACAGTATATATTCAATAAAATATGGATATATTTTGAACAAGATCTTGTGTGCATAATATCTCGATAACGGCAAGTCGTATCGACTTTCAATTTTGTATGCATATTTCCTCGAGCCAATAGGGCGGCTGTATCAACTCTTGATGCATGTGGCGAAATTCAGAAAGGCGTATGACGTCATTACGTAAAAATCTTCTGTGATATATCTTACTTTCGCTGTTTACACAAGAAATTAAATATTACGCAAGTGAAAGTGTAAGATATACCCTACACACAGGTGTTTTGTGTGCACTAGCCGTTCTAGTTTGCCAGTTATATAGATAGCAATCCCAATTATAATATTATACACTCGAATTTGACAATTTTAGATGAATATTGGAAGCTAAAACGTCCTGTCTCTAAGATTGTGGAGGGAGAGTAATAATGTAATAATAATAATAATAATAATAATAATAAGAAGAAGAAGAAGAAGAAGAAGAAGAAGAAGAAGAAGCATTAAAAGAAGATGATCTTTGGTAAAGGAAGGTATTCGCTAGGTCTGAATGATTTACATTAAAAAGAAAATAGACCCAGTTAGCTTCTTTTTTCCAAAATGCACTTACATGCACGCGTTGAGTGTCTACCCTGGCTTCGTTGTGAGTCGGATCGGTTTCAAGATCACCTAAATTCATTACTCGAGCTGTCGGATTTCGCCTTAAACTTTGCCATCCCCTTGCTGCCTTTTTTGTAATCTAAACAAATGCAGCTCTTCACGAAAGAGGCAAGTAGTTTTGTTTTGATTTCCTGTAATCAGCATCTAAGGGTGTCTTTTGTCGCTTGTTTGTTTTTGTTGTAAGGTCAAAAGCTTTTTTTTGAGACTTAAAATGAAAAAAGTAAAGTTAAAAGCTTGGCAGGTTTTTGAAACCATCGACACTTTTTGCCTGTCTGCGTTTTACCGGTCGATTTTTGTACACTGTGATTTTCATTCCCCATAGTCTGTTGAATTCGATTCGCGAGCCACAAAAAAAAATGGCCAAATCAGGAGGAGGAGGGGGGGGAGGGAGGGAGGGGGGGATCACCAATTTTTCGCTAGCCAGTTTTCAAAATGCTTCTTCTCCCACAATTTTGATAAGATTGTCTTCAAATTTTGCATAAATATTCACCAGGCGGTTCTCTTTTGTAATTATACTTTTTTGGCGATCCGCCTAAAATCGGCTAAATGGGGAGGGGGGGGGGGGGCAAAATGCTTCTTCTGCCACAATTTTGCTGGGATTTCTTTCTAATTTGGTACAGTTGTTCCCCAGATGATTCTCTATTGAAAATTTATTTTTTTTGTCGATCCGCCAAAAATTGGCTGAGTATTGGGGGGGGGGGGCATTTATAATTTTTTGGTAAGCAATTTTCAAAATGCTTCTACTCTCACAATTCGGATCAGATTACCTGTTAATTTTGTGCGAATATTTATTGGATAGGCATCTCTTGAAATTTTTGGCGATCCACCAAAATTTGGCCAAATAGGGGGCATTTTTCATTTTTTTTTTTGGTAGCCAATTTTACAAAGGTTTCTTCTTCCACAATTTAATGGGATTATCTTCAAACTTTGTGTTCACCAGTCTGTCCTCTGTTGAAAGCCGCATTTCTTTGGCGGTCCACAAAAAATTGGATAAAATGGGGTATTTTGTTATTCGTTGGTTGCCAGTTTTCAAAATGCGTTGTCTCCCAGAATCTAGATTGGATTGCCTTGAAATTTTACATAAATATACACTGGCAGGTTCTCTCTTAAAAAGTTACTTTTTTGGCGATCCGCTGGAAATTGGCTAAATGGAAGGGGGCATTTAAAAAAAAACATTAGTAGCCAGTTTTTAAAATGCTTCTCCCACAATTTTGACCGAATTCCTTTAACATTTTGTACGAATTTTCAGTTTTCAATAACTGTTTTTTTAAATATGACTATCACTTTTTTGCAGCCAAACAAGAATGTTCGTACTTCGTTCACTAGATCTCGGCTGGTCGAAATGTCCCTAAACAGTCTCGTTTTTGCTTGGAGTGGAATTTGTAGCCTGATTTTTTCACAGGGGTGTTGTCGTTTAGTGCCGACTTATTTTGGCGTCAGGAGAGTGACGCTCAGCCGTCTCGAAAATATTAATCATATCACCGTCTTGACAGTGACAATGATTAGGAACAGTGGTCATCGCTCCGTCAGTTCCCTTTGGATCGTCGGGTAACACAGAAAATGCATGAAGTCAATTTTCATGAATACATGCTAATTGTAATTGACGAAAATCAGGAATAAAATCTGGGATATTCAGAAGCACTCATTTACCGTCCACGTTTGAAACATGTAATATTTTCGCAACGTCTGTGCGTAACTCTTCCGACGCCAAAATAAGTCGGTAGCCGGACGTTCTGAAGTTGATGGGCGGAGTTGATGAAACGTTAAAATGTTTACTGGATGAATAAATTATAATAACCAGACATTACTGTGACGTTATTTCACAGCACTTATTTTTCGCGTGTTGTTCAATATTTTTAGCGAGTTAAGGAAACTCAGAATGGCATGTATAATGTGAAAACAACTTTATAGTAAGTGTGGAGGTGAGCATCCCTAAACGTGGGAAATAAGCATTACCGCTGAAATATTTGTTACTCAAGATACAGTATCATAACTTGTGCCTGGCTTGTAATGTTTAATGGCAAAATTGAGTGTCCTTTTTTTTGCATATAAAATGTGAATGAATTTCCATAAAAATTGAGGTGGACCGACTACACGTACTACAGCATGTCTCTGCTAAATTTGGTCGTCCTGACTCTAACCGTTTCAGAGGAGTTTGGATGACAAGTTTATGGCGAAAAAAAGGAATCATTCGGAAACACCTTTGCCAGTTCCTACGAATTGAATGAACTATGGGGATTGGAAATCCGTAAGTGTAATTATAACCAGATTCAGTACTCAGATTTGACTTAGTCACTGGCGCAACCTCAGATCGAAGTTTTCTCGACGTCAGAATATTTACTGGGATATAACATGTCAAGAACTGTGTTGCGTAGAGTTTTGATGGAACTGACAACTGGGCATGACTTTTAACGCAGATTTTAGAGTATTCAGAATTAAAGGTGTGACGGTACGCCATGCCCACGGTTTGGTTCGGTTCGGCACACTTCAATTATTTGGTTCGGTTCGGTTTTTTTCTCGGTTCGATTTTGCAAAAATTTTTAAAATGTTGCCGAAATGATAAATATTTGTGTTTAACTAAATATTTATCGCATAACAGCCAATATTGCTATTTAGCCATGTGATTTGAAAAACAAAAACACCAGTTTATAAAATTTATAACGCTCAAATGATAAATATTTGTGTTTAGCTAAATTTTTATCGCATAACAGCCAATAATGCTATTTAGTCATGTGATTTGAAACAAAAACACCAGTTTATAAAATTTATAACGCTCAAATTGATAAATTAGAGACTATTTTTTTTTTTTAATAAAGCATCACTCCTTTAGTATTTATTCGGTGACGAAGCACCTCAAACAGGTCTCCTCAAAAGAGACGACCTAATAATGATTTTATTGATCATAAATTTGTTTTGTTTATTCAACAAGATGTTCATTTTTTAACAACAAATGTCCGTGAATTCTCATTAAATATTTAAAAAGTCACAGGAACTACAATTAAGCATAAATATCTCAAACGTCAATAAATACACATATTATTTTACATCACCGAACTTATAGTTAAGTTAAAAACACCGTGTTATTTAAAATAAGAATTCTGAAACAAATTAGAAACCAGATATTTTTGGCAGGCTATTCCGGAATAGACTACCGATTATTCGAATGTCAAAGAAATCAATAATGCTTCACTTTTCTTATAACAAAGGGTGAAAATAAGTTGAGCAATATAAATTCTTATCTGTTAGTGAAAGGAAAGTAAAAATATTGAAAAATTGAATTTACATTAGCTGTTTATTAAAATATCGGTACTTCAGTATTGAATAACTATTGAAATTTAAAAGTTTTAAAAATTTATTTGTATCTCCATTTTTTTTCATATGTTCTTCTTTATAAGGAAAGAAAACAAGTTGTTTATATAGCCTGCAACATAAAATGATGAAATAATAAAAAAAAATCGATTTCTGTGACATTCGAATTTCGAATTATCTGTAGTCCATTCCAGAATAGCCTATCAGAAAATTTCTGGTTTCTTATTTGCTTGCGAATTCTTATTTTAAATAATACAGTGGTTAAAGTATAGCCTGTAGCAATCATTACAGTTTTTTACTAACTTAAGTTTCAGTATATCACATAACAGTCATTCAGTTTTGTTATAACTTAAGAACGTTTACAGAGTTTCTTGATTATAACGCCGTAAACAAAACGCCTTTACAGATGTTATAAGAAGCTGTAAATCTTGAATTATACTTAGGAAACATAACGTTAATGTCGCTGAAGGAACAGTTCACATTAAAATGTCGAGTGATAAGTTCTCAAAATTTACATATTCTGCTTTAAAATGCGCGAAGCAGTACTTTATTTTATAGCTTCTACTATCAGTGAAAAAATTAAACTGCAAAAAAAAAAAAAAGAAGAAAATAACGCGGTTTTTCTCTTTCGAGTTTTTAACCGAACCGAACCGAAGAACCGCGGTCGGTTTTCGGTTACGGTACGAACCGTAACACCCGTAGAATCGTATTTTGAAGACATGAGTGTAATTTTCGCTAATCCGTAGCGCAATCGCTCAAGTTTCATTTTGATGTACTATTCTAGATGACGAAAGAAGAAAGCGCTGTTTAAACAGCAATGTTTTAGTTTCGATCTCTATAAATGGCAGCCAGAGATTCTGTAACATTATTTTTCCTTCGCGCCAAGAACAAAAAAAAAAAAAAAAAAAGATAACAATAAGTCACAAGTTGACTGATAAAACTTCCTATCTGCTAGCAATGGGAATATGGAGCAGTGAAAAACGAGACATTCTTGTGTTAAATAGTGCTCAGGCGACTCGCTATTGCTGATTTGTATTTCCAAATGACAAGATTCAGTGGTTACTTTGGGTTTACACGGATACCTTCGGCAAATGTTACACGTACAACAAGGGACGTGCGCTTTTGCGACAGTTAGAACCGAAATCTATTAGAGATTGGATTTTTTTATGTAGATTTCTTTGGTGGCACACAAATCAGAATACGTAGCCAAGAAAGCATTCGTAATTGAAAATCTTTCAAGTTTGTCAGTGTGTTGAGAGATCGTATTAAGATACAGCGCAAATGACATGATAATCCTCTCTTAAAAAAAACAAAAAACAAAAAAAGCACACACACAAACAAATAAACTTACTCCCACTTGCATTGGATCCGAAATATTGTAGTTTTGTGAAATCGGTCTGCAGCGAAAAGAAAAAACGCTCGTTATTTTACAGGGAAAATGTCAGGACTTGTTGCGTACCACAGCGTGACCGCATTGGCTTGAATCCCACCGTGATTTGACTGATTATACGAACTGGTATTCCAATGGCACTCCTGAAAAAGCTGGGTGCAAGTTAATTTGTTAAAATTTTAAATAAAAAAAACTTGAAACACGCAACTGCAAGGCTGCATCTGGGATGCGCGGGAATCCCGCTTTTATTGAAAAAAAATTCCCGCACTGCGCCGATAACAGCGCGGGCTGAATCCCGTGCTTTCCGAAAAAATCCCGCATAATTGCGAGAGTAGTGCGGGACTTTGAAATTATAAAAAATATATAATGTATCTATATATATATTGTTTTTTTTTTTTTACGAATATTACTTTTCGCCTTCCCGCGTCAAATTTGACGAGGTATGGGAGGCTATCGCCAATGTTTTTACTTATTCGTGAGTATATGTGCATTGTGTGTTTGATAAAACTTTGGCAGAAACGGCCCTGCAGTTGTTTGAAATAAGAGTATATCAAGCAAATTGAATTAGCATATATTTTGTTGTTATTTGCGAAACAAGGCAGTATTATCAAAGTTCGGGAATAAACAAACGTAGGTTTAGGACAGTTCAACTGAATCTCCACATATTTCTGTGTGACTGAGCCTCAAGAGTCTATTCCGGAATAGACTCACTTTCTTATAGTGCCGTATTTCGTCTTAAACAAAAAATAATGCATCCTTATTTTAAATGACAGAGTGATTTGCACAGTTATGTATGTAGTGACCCAGGCGGATGCGGGAAGGAGCGGGTGGGGAGGGGGGGGCATCAGCAAATAAAAGAATCAATATAATCCTCTTCGATTAAAAAATCCCAAAATACGTAAACAATTCATATAGATATTAGAATGTATGTTTCCACAACTCGTACCGACGACTGTTTGTGAGCTGCGTTTTTTTTTTCTTTCTTTATTTTTTTTGTGAGGGGGCAAAAAGAGACTGGCGCGCGAGCCAAGACACACAACTGATAAACTACGAATTTGTAATAAAGACTCTCGGAGGTTGGCCAAGCAAACGAAGCACTGCGACGCAGGGTACGAGGACGCCAGCGTAAATGAGACACGCGTCCATCAGAGCTAAACCCGGTAGTGTAGAGATTTCTTTATGATATAGTCTAGACCATATCAAGGAGACTGATATCCTGGCCTGGATTAGTAAAAAATATATATTTGTTGTACAGTCATCAGGTCAGGTGGAAGATTAGCAGCATATTTTGAATATGCTTTTTGAGTCAGCCAAAATACTGTGTATTGGGTTCGATAGCGGTTTATAATTAAAGTCTACGCATGCGTTAAAGGCCCCTGACTGGCATGTCATTACAGCTTGGCACGGCCCACGGGGTTTCTGTTAGCCTCGGGGCGCTCTCGTTTTATGACGGGCTAGGCACGTGACCGCGGTATGATTATGGTCATGTAAGCAACCCCAGAGTACACTTTAATTCCTTTTATGATTCTCAAGCCCAGCTATAAAAGATCTCATTCGATGATAATTTTATGGAAAATGGTATCACAAATTGATTTTAGATAATTTTGATGGCGTATTGGCGCGAAGTTGCGAACTTTGCCGATAGCTGTTTGCTGTATGGGAAATGGCTATTGAAGACGAAGTTATCCACCTTCGGTGTCGTTACATAAAAATTTGAAACTTATATTCCAGCCAAGTTTGTTCACTGAAGGACAGTCTTACCCCTTTATCTCAACCCCGCCTATCTCAACATGGGGCTTTTCCACCTTCAGCTTTATATTCAGTTAACCTATTTGGAGTTTTAAAAGGTGTGCCTTAAGCTGGGGAAGCTGGCCTATACGAAATTATGTACGGAAAAATAATTATGGTTCATCAAGAGGAGTGGTGTGGTGGAATTATGTGTTCAGATAATCCTAAAACTTTGATGTATCAGTCATTCGGGAGGCGCGAATGGCTGATCTTGATTTACAAGGACACATCGTACTTTTTTTGAACGGGAAGGGAAATGGAACTTCTCTGAAGAGTATTGATATATCAGTTTCAAACAAATTTATTGACTGAACACTCGGAAATTTCCCTGCACACTTTACGCCGTCTGAGTCATTTCTCTTCACATTTCGTTCCTTTCTTTCGTTAATAACCTAGTCATTAAAAAGAATGTATCAAGCAAATAAGCATTTAGATGTTTTTGTCATGGGCAGAATAAAGCACTTTAGACAAGTTAACCCTTTCCGGAATAGACTGACGATGCTCACCCTCAGTGAAATAATGGAATATTCGAGAATCTCAATTGTCGTTTGTCCATGTTAATCTGTCCCCAAAAAAACCACCTGGCACTGTTTGTTTTGATTTCGCAAATAGCAATGAATATCTGAACTTTTACGAGACAATTCATTTTTTTAACTAACAGAATGTTCGTTATTATTGTAGTTCAAAGCTCGAAGAATAAGGAAGAATTTCATATGCTCATTTGGGCTTAGTGTGTGCGGTTGTCCTGACAGGTTTCAAGCTCATTGTGAAGTGATGACAAAGAAGGGGGGTGGGGGCATGGAGTTGCTTTGTCTAAGATACTGTAATTCAAAATGGCCACTAACCGCCGTCTTGGGTTTTCATGCGCACTTTCATGATAATACACAAAGCACTTGACCAATCACCACCAAATTTTGGTTATGGCTTAGTAATTACACATGGACATTCCTGATACGCTTACCGTCGCCCTAGCACACTGACGATTGCATCGGGCCGTCAAAACACGGTTTGGTTAAATGCCATGAAGCATTAATGATAATAGTAACATTTTTCTGTGGGACTGTGCTCTATACGGTGGTCTGTTTAGTCTCGCCGACCGAGGGGAGACATAGGGTTTGTATGTTCTCTGTGTGTGCATTTGTGTGCGTCCGTTGTGCACAAAATGTTGTGTGCAAGGTATCTCGAAAACGAAAAGTGCGATCGACTTTAAACACGGTCTGATCATTCCTTTGGCGGGTCGGACGGTTCTCTCAACTTTCGACGTGTGTTACAGTATTAAGGAAGGCGTATGGCGTCATTGCGTAAAAATCTTTTATGTCAGATTTCTCAGCCGCTGAACATCGGAGAAAGTTCTAACATGGCGGACTTGTTGCTTAGTGGGTCCGAAATATTCTATCCAATTTTGTCCAGAGTAGAACGAACGAAAACGGCATATGATATTATTGCGTAAAATGTAGATATATTTTGAACAAGGAATTTACGTAAAAATCTTATTGGCAAGATTTTGCGGTCTCTGAATTTCTTTCAAATTTGGTAGGATGGTTACTTGGTAAGGTCGGAACATTCTGTCAGTTTTATCGCGAATATATCACCGCCTATGACGTTATTACATAAAATATGTGAATATTTTGAACAAGACCTTGTGTGAAAGTATCTCGATGACGGAAAGACGTATCGATTTTGTATGCGTCTTTCTTCAGTCAGCTGGAACCCTCTATCAACTTTTGACGCGTATGGCGAAATTAAGGAGTGTGACGGCATTACGTAAAAATCTTTTATGCAACATTTCTGGCCCGATGAACGTCAGAGATCCTTCAGAGTTATTGGAATTGTTTTTTTTAGGTCTGAAAGATTCCAACTGTGTGGAAATTTCCGCAGGCGAAGACTGCTATGACGTCATTACTTAAAGTAGTTATCGGTTCTAAAGAAAATCTCGTGTGCAAATTTTATCGATAACAGAAAATGGGATCGACTTCAAATTTAATATACAATTAGTATAGTTAGTAGTTATTCCATGGATAAATCAAACGGGTTTGCAAACGTGATACGCGTATGGGAAATAAAGGGACGGCGTATGACATCATTACGTAAAAGTATTGCATTTTATATTTTTCTTTTGCTGGGAAATGGGTATTGCAGAACCATAGATTGGTTGGAGAAACAAATATTTTTCTTTACAAAAACAATAAATTAAATAGGTCTCAGTTGAATTGTATGATATATCCTGTACACTGATGATTTTATGCACTGGCCGCTCTAGTTTATAATGGATGTATGCACCAAAATTAACTTAGCAAAAAATAAAAACTTTGCGATATCACGAAATGATTATTTACTTTCGCCCTGTCAAATTTAAATCGAACTGGATGCATTTATTGGTCCTGTGGTAAAGCCATTGTTGATATTTGTGTTTATTTTGCTCCAGTAATTCCTTCGTTATTTTGTGGGATTCTCGAAGCTAATGAGAAGTGGAATGAATCGATAAGATTCTGTACATCATGAGGCCACATTAAATACTCAATGTTTCACAGCTTACTGTGTATCATACGCAGTTACTGCTGTGGGCAAGAGGTTTCACAGATTCTGTTTTACATGAAACCAAAAGGCGTACACATACCAAACCAGATGAAAATCGTTCACACATAAAAAAAAAACTTGTCCCCGGGGGAATTTTATATTATTTCGCAAGCTGTCTGCATGTTGTGGGGTTGATATCACGATTTCATCAAGTTGATATCACGATTTCATCAGCGTCGTAGCGCGTATCTACCTCCCGATTTCGGCAGAGGATTTGTCGAAAAAATGGTTGAAAGTTATGAAATTTCGTGATAACCAAAAAAAAAAAAAAATTAAAAATCTTCTGCACGGCTGGTCGCGATATTTTTGTGCATTACATTTTTGGATCTGTTGGATAATATTGTATACAACTTGTGTCCCTTTACATATCCAAACATGTGATAGACGAGCTATAAATTTCAGCATTTGGTCCACGCTTGGCATTTCCTTGGCGGTCTCAAAGTCATGTGGTACTTCTGTAAGTTTACCTTTTACATTTCGCCTTTTCTACTAACACATTATCATTGAAAATAGGAATTTATCAATCAAATAAGAGTTCAGATATTTTTGGTTATGCACTTTTGCCAAGGTGAGACCATTCCGGATTAAACTCACTTTGTCATGTGTTATTTCGTCTAAGACAAAAATTTCTGAATTCTTATGGTTATTAATATTCTTTGGTTTAAATAATAGTGTGTCACCGTAAAATCGACTACTCTATCACTAATTCGCCTGGTAACGGTTATGCTGGTTTTAATATGCGAGGTCGCGTGGGGTATTTTCGTCCACCCTGTGTCAACATTTTACGTCAACAGAACTATTATTGGCCGACCCTGTCGATGATGAATTACTGAACGTGTAACCGGAACTTGAATTAAGGTCGGCTCTTAGAGAGATTTAAACAGGGAAGTGGGGGGATATGATGAAACAAACAGTTGCCTGCGAATGTTGTCCTTCGTGAAATTTATGAGCAGTGTCAGGTGAAAAGGAGATAATGCGGACGACTTGAAATGGAGAATTATGGCTGTGAAACTGATACGGTGCATCTTTTTTTTATTTTGCTTCATATACTTGGTTTTTAATCATCAAGTGTTTTGTTCACAGTGCTCTCAGTGCTCTCTTCATTCTGCTTCATATCAAAAGACGTTTAAAGATACTGGAAAGTGCTATGTGTCTTGCTTTAAAAAAAAAAAAGCCTGGTAAGAGAAAAAACGTGGGTAAACGTTGGGAGGTCACTGACCCCGACGTGTACAGTCCGTAAACACATCAAAGTTTAGAACCTCGGGTTGTTAAATATGACCACAGTGTAACCTCGTTATAACGATGTGTCTGAGACAGAAAAATTGTCTCGTTATACCCAATACGTCGCTAACCGAACTTTTGAAATGGGGAATAGTTTTGGGCGAGACCACAAAGTTAAGCGGTTATTACCAGCGCTGTTCCAGATGTCATTCTAAAGAAGCAGTAATGTATGAAATAGATCGGGCTTTTTTCAGCAGGTTAACAGCGGTGTGTTTTTGGCCAGTTCATATAGACGGATGGAAGCGGGACTTGCCGGCAACTGAAGGCTTGGTTATATATGAATTCCAGCTGAACTATTAAGTTTTCACACACTCTCCATACGCATTTACAACTTGTATGATGGTTTTCAGTGCAGGAAGTAACCGCAGATATCTCGAGATGCCCGATATTTTGAAGAGTTGTATGATCCCATTTTTACTGAATTATTTAAGGGGACGTCATTGGTCCACGTGAACCTCAACAACAGTGTGTCCTCGTATCTATGGGGACGAGTGTATAATGGTGCGTTATGATAAGCCCTTTCATTCCTGTGTATTGAAAGAAAACACCCGGAGATTCTTTTGGTACAGCCACATTTCTTAACATTGAGGTTTCTCTTTACCCTATTGGGAATTATTGAAAGCAAGGAGATTTTATTTTGTTATAAGTATCTCGAAACGGTATATTAGTGAGTCATGATGCCGCTGGGTGCCTGTATTTGAAGAAGCAGTTTCAAGTTGGTGTGTGATTGTTGATAAGTAATATTAATACAATAAAGCCTCTGTTGCTGAACACCTGCTTGAGGAACAACCTCTGATGGGTTCGAATTTCTTACTGATACTTAACTAATAGCTAATTGATGCTCATTATAAAGAGGTTTTAGTGTACTATGAAAATACACTATTTTCGGTGTGAAACCGAATGCGCAGTGACAGGGACCTGTCAGGATCGAGGCTCTGGTTCTGCCACGTGACAGCAAAGTCGATGCCCGCCTGGTCGAACATACTGCCATCAGCCATAAAAAAACCCAATGTGTGCAAATATATAAGATTCAAAGTTATTCTATGTATAAAATACGGCAGGTATTCGTACATATAAATGGTCTTTGGCACAGGGAGCATAATGCTGGCCACGGACCACAGTTAATTTACCATTCACTTTCTGTATAGCTTCATAGACTAAAATTCAACGATTTTCAAGCGGAAGTTGAAACCTCCATTTAAAAAATAGAAACAGGTGGCGAATAAAACTAATTCGAAATCATAATATAATCTCTTCCCCATTCTTTTGCACATTTTAAGTCTATCATGCTATAGGAACTTACCTTCACAACAAAATTCCGAGAGCCCTTTGTTTCAAATGCACTTCCTGTTTATGGGCAACCAGGAAATAAATTTAATTGTGTCCGGCTCCTGCTGTTCGGTTTTACTGGACTTGCCTTCTGCAATATGGCTCAGTTAGGCTTGCCACTACAGTGCCATCATACTACAGTGCTATAGTGTCATCGTACTACAGTGCTATAGTGCCATCGTACTAACATGTGCTGATTAAGCGCCATGCACACATAGCTCGATGTTGCACTGAAGCGGTTCCATACGATGGCAGTGTGTCAGGGACAAATACTACTATAGGGGCAGTAGTATTCGGCCCCACCTGCCCCCACCTTCCCTCCGGGGTTTTACCCGAGGAACCAACAATCGGATAAAAAAAACTAGCCACGAAGCACCGTTCTCGAGATTCACGTTATTTTTGAATTTTTAATTTTCTTAAATTTTTTTAAAATGCTCACAAGACGCTGTTCCAGCTTTGGATCTTCATAAAAAAAACTCGCGTTGGCACCAGTTTAAAGTAAGGGCTTTCATACTGTTATAAGATACGCACCACAAATAGTATCGTCTATGAGGAGATGCACAGAAACGAAAAAATGCTAAAAAAAAATTTATCACGTGACCCCATTTCATTTCAAATTTGCCCACAAGTTAGCAGCCCAATATATAGTGGCAAGACCTATTTATGCTGCAAGTTTTAGTTCTCTGTGTGTAATAGTAGCGGAAAAACAGTGAATCTCACTTTTGTTGCAGCCTTGTTATCACTTGTCCCTTGTACAGAAACGACAGAATGGAGCGGTTCTCCGTCATAATAAAACAGAGGCGAAGAAGAGCGTGATATTTAAAAAAATGTCTCAAAATTGATTGCAGATTTCTATTGACTTGTATTTTTTTCTTCTTGTTTTACCCACACAGATCTTTTAGGTTGTTGTAAAATTGCCTAAATTTACTTGGTCTTATAACTGTTGTTTTTCGTAATAATAGCATTGTTTTTTTCAGTGAATGGCAAACTGCACAAATACTCCAGTCACGTTTGAAATATTAGTGTATTTTACAATGAGCTTCGTTAGTTGCCTGAAAAAGATGACAGCTCTCACTCCGGAGGTGAAGTAAGTGATACGAGTGGGAGTAACATTAGTATTCTGCAGCTGTCTTCAGTTTCATCATTTGTTTCACGTTGATTGCTTTTTGTGATCGGCTGTCACAAGACATGATCTTTCTGTCCCTGGGTGACGAAAGTTATGTCCCTCAAAGGAAAAACAAGGCTGGGCGTATGTAGGAGATCGTTGGTTCTTTTTAACCCAGCCGACCTTGTGTGTGCGTATGTTAAAATTTTTCTTTAAAATGTTACTCCTCCTACAGTTTTGCTCCAATCGTTTTGATATTACGCAGGAATGTTCCCTGGGTGGTCCCCTACCTGGCTACTACTTTTTTTTACGATTGACGAAAAACTGACAAAATGGCGGCACTTTCTGTGCCCGTTTTGACCCATTTTTTAAATGCTGCTGCTCCTACAGTTTAACTCCAATCGTTTAGATGTTATGCAGGGATGTTCCCCAGGGGTTTGCCTACCAGGCGATTATTTTTTCGCGGTTCGCCAAAAACTGCCGAAATGGCGCAACTTTGAAGTTTGGCAAAAACTGAAATAAATGGTAGTAAATAACTGAATTGTTAAACCATTCATTTCTCTCAGTCTTTTTCAGATAGTTATAAAATTTTAATCGAAAGTTTCTTAGGTACTTCTCCACCTGGACTTTGCTTTTTTCGCAATCGCCAATGGTGGAATTTTAAAATTTTGTTGTAAAAATGCGTAAATGTCGGTAAAAACGTGAATCGTCAAAGCCCAACCTCTCCAACATCCCTTTTTGGGTAGCTTCCACCCGGGAAAACTCGTTTTATGTGTGTGTATTGAAATTAAAATTATGAAAAAGTTACGTTCAGAAACATTTTTTGGCCTAACAGTATTCGTTTCAGAGTTTTTCTCTCCTCCCTTGTTTGGTAACTCGGCTGGGGCATGTCCTTGGACATGCTTGTTTTTTCTTCTTTAAAACTCTTAGATGTCCAAGTATATTCGGCAGGATCAGGTCGTGAATGTATTTTGCCTTAAGCTAAGTATTCCGATTTGTATTTTATATCTCAGGGTAAAAGTTTGACGCTTGTTCGCTAGATCTGTCGTAAGCCAGTAGAAGTGCCTTGGTAACTGGTTCTGGTCAGTAGAACAGGTTGGTAGTTCAGTGCCCAGTCAAATTTAAACAGTGTTTTTGAAGAAAAAAACGCTCACATATTGAAGAATATTTGTTGGCTACCGTTCGAAATTGCAATTGTGTAATTTCTCAGCATGCTCCTGCAATTTTTTTATGCTGTATGCAGTTGGCTGAATTGTTAAGACATCTATGTTATTTTAATGTTATTTTTCATACACTTGCAGAGTGTTGTGGTGTTAAACGGGGTACGGAAAAAATGGTACAGTGACTGACAAATAGGTCAGCGACATTATGACTACCTTGTGAACTGTAACATTAAGGCCAAGTTTTTATACAGTCAAGTTCTTGGTAAACAGGTCGATCACTCTCCTGTAATAGGATGAGACGAAGAAAATGATATTAATTTAATTGCATTTATTTGTAGTTGCAATAGAATTGTGAAAAACATATGTGATAAGTAATCACGCCTGACAACGTGGCCATAATGTCGCTGGCCTGTATATCGTGTCCCATATGTCGCCGGACTAAATCTCGCAGGCCTATATGTCGGGATACCATGTTAAACTGGTAAACGGTCATCTGCCCCCCGGCCAACTGCCCCCCCAGTCAACTGCCCCCCGCCCCTTTTTTGCAACCCGGTCGACTGCCCCCCCCCCCCCCTGCAATTTGACGGGGTCGTCATCTGCCCCCCTCCTTTTTTTAGTGGAAAAAAATTCTTAAAAAAATTAGGCAATTGTGGTGTCCCCGTCTACTTCGTCTCTGAAACAATTGATCTTCATTTATCTATTCACCAATATTGATCTTAGGAGAGACTGATCCGTAAACTAATCACAATTCTAATTGCAATTAGTTTCCTATTGGTGAATTGCAATTTAGCGAGGTGCAATACATTCAACAAAATAATTATAATTTTATTTATCGTGTCTTTGTAAGCCAAGAACCCACGAAAAAATAAAATTTGGAGGGGGCAAGCGACCACCCATCCACTTTGAAGGGGGGGCAGTCGACTGGGTTGCAAAAAATGGGGGGGGGGGGCAGTTGACCGGGGGAGGGCAGATGACCGGGATTCTGTTAAACTACATAGTCATATTAAAAACTGTTTGAGAGAATCAATTTTTAAGTTGTTCAGATGATGTGAGAAAAAAATCATTGTGAGATCAGGTTCTTAAATTGGCTAAGTGTAAACCGAAGGAAAGAAGTTTCACGTAATTGCGCACCAAAGACATTTATTGCAGTTTAGTTGAGCGTGTAGTGACACGTCATAGTAAATAACCAGTGAACAATGTTGGCACTTGAGTAGCTTTGATTCACGTAATTGCAATTTTCTGTTCGTCATACTGGGTTCGAATGAACAGGGTCCTCGTTAAATCGAACTTTTCTATAGGTTTACACAGAACCCAAAGTTGGGACCAGACAAATTGGTTCGAATGAATCGAGAGTACGAATTAAGCGCGGAGAATTAACGAAAGGATATTGTATCACATTGCCAATGCCCTAAAGCTTAGAGATACTTTGTTTCGCTGTGAGGTTGCTTGGCCTTGTTCCACAGCTGTCCCATGCGTTTTCCGCACATACACTTTTGTTTCGCTGTGAGGCTGTGTGGCCTCGTTCCACAGCCGCCCCATAAGTTTTCCGCTCTGAGTTTGTTTCGCTGTGAGGCTGTGTGGCCTCGTTCAACAGCCGCCCCATAAGTTTTCCGCTCTGAGTTTGTTTCGCTGTGAGGTTGTGTGGTCTTGTTCCACAACCGTCCCATGAGTTTTCCGCACTCGCCTTGCATTGATTCAACATAGGATTTATGTTATTTGTCGTCTACATTGGTTTGAGAGGTGTTATCGCTCCCTCGGATGCTCGGCAGTCTCCGTCTGATTTGACTAAATACTGCTTATTTTTGTGGCTTTTGATGAACCATCTAAATGGTTGCTCGTTTTCGTCGATTTTTTCCCTTTTTTGTTTCAGTTGTTTTATTTTTTTTGTTTTGTTTTTCAGTTCGATCGAAAATCTAATATGGCTGTCAGACAGCCATTTTGTTGTTCATGTTCATATTGCAGAAGGATAATGCGGATTCTCATCCTCTCTTTCTCTTCTCCTTCATCAGCTTAAAATGTTGCTTTAAAGTGATTTTCAGATTTTAAGATTCAGTGGGTACTAGAGAGACGTGTAGCGATGTCCGCACTTATTTAGCCCTCAAAGACTTTCTGTCTTAAGAATGGTTCCAGAAGATATTGCAATTCAGAGGTCGTTTTACTCATGTGGAGTGGTGACGTTTCATTTGGACTAAGGTTCAGCTTGACTACGATCGGGGTTCTGGCAGTTGGACTACGATTTGAGTTGTTGCAGTTCGACTACGATTTTCTTGCATTTTGACTAGCCTGAATCAAACATTCTGTTGCAAACGTGCTGATTTATAGTATATTAAGAGTGAATTGCAATTATCAGTGTAGACCAATCTCTGTAATCAGAACATAAAGGCTTTTGAAATTTTAGTTAAAACACCTATTGATTTTTCTGTAATCTAAAAATAAAAGAACCTTTGACATTCAGTGTAAATAAACTGTGGGGTCGAAGAAAATCGAAAGTTTGTTGAAAATGTGTAAAACGTTTCCACGCACGTTGTGAAAATGTTGGTTTGGTTGACACCCAAATGTAAGCGAGAGATTATAGTTAAGAGGGATACCGCCAGTCCAGGAAAAAAAAAAGCTCTTGGAAAATTACTTTACCCCCATTGTCGCTCCATCATGGTTTAAGAAAACAATCTCATTACCAGAAGGGGTAGTTTTGCTTTATTTTCTCTGCTGTTACTTTGTCTAAAAAGACTGTTCATGAAATCAAATAATTCTTCATAATGGATGTTTTTAATGTCGCTTGATTACATAAGAGGTTGTAAGTTCTCCGCTGATGGTACTAATCCATTTGTGTCATGTTTTATGGCAACGCAGAATGGCGCTCTAAAACAATGTCTCTCCCAAGGCCGTGCGGAACCAGAATATGCCGTTGGTAATCGCGTGGTAATTGTATGGGGCACGCACATTCATGCTCTGCATTATCTCCTGCTGCACTGGAAATAAACGTAATGTTATATATTAAAAATATATATAACCGGTTAGTACGAAATCGGTTAGTACAAATTATCGGTTAGAAAGTAGTAAAACGGCCGCTCCCGATATTTTTTTTCCGTTGGCTGCCATGTGCAAATTCGTCTTATCCGATAATCGCGTAGTACGCAGTGAACTAGCCAGGACAAAAGTATATATATATATATATATATATATATATATATATATATATATATCGGAGGCTCAGAATTCTGAGTAGAACATCTAATGCTGTGCTCATATGACACTTCGTAGTCGGGCTGAATTTTTTCAATTGCAATTCAACTTTGGCAGTCTGAGGTGGCATTTCTGAATGCACAGAACGTTATTTATATGGTCCAGGATAATTATACACAAAAGACGTAAATTGTAAGTACTGTTTGAACTTATTCTTGTTTTTGTTACAGTTAAAACAATAAAATAACAATAAAAAACAACTTACGGTAATAAACCGTTAAAAGCAACACCCAAGTTAGTTACAGTGATGGGTAGGGTATAAGAAAAATGGGGGTGTACGGGCATGTGACAAAGGCATGAAATATCGAAAAACACAAATATCGGCTTGTACGAACAATTTTATCCGGTCCCATCGACTTCGCCCTGCCTGATACCAACTGTATATACCAAACGAAACCTGTCAGACAAAATTGCAAGATTGTTGAACTTGAAAAAAAAACTGCTGTCAAATTGTGAAGAAAGAAATGTTAACTGATGGTCTTCTTGCAAACTGATCTCATTTATTCTGGCGAAAAGGCTTATAAATAGAAGAAAAAAATCACTTCAGGTATGAAGTGGGTAGTGTCTTAGTTCTAAGACTGCTGGCTAGCTGGGTAACACTGTCTTTGGCGAAACAATAACTGTTGTTTCAGCTGGTTTCAATGTCTTTGGGTATTCTTATTACAAATGTGCATTTTGTATCTGTTCAGTTGGTCGGAGGTAAAAGATTAAACAGGATGTTTATCTCGGTGTTTATTCTAGAGTAAGACAAGAATTTTGACAATAAATTATAGTGTTTAATGTGGAAACTGACTCAAAGGAATGGAAAGATGTTTTTATGTCGTGGTCACGAATAGCAGAAAGTCTGTTCCCCGAAATGTTAGTTACACTTCTACATATAACAACTCCGGACGCGGGGGGGGGGTGGGGGGGGATGGGTTGTGTTCTATGACATCACTGCTCCAATTATTCCCATATCTTGTATTTTATTTGATGCTTTGTCAAATTCATGTGTCAGTTAAACTTTTTAATGCGTAAAACTTTATAATGCATAATGTATGCAATCATTTTAAGTTCTCCAGCCTGTCAATTTAATTGCAAATTGCTTGCAAACGTCACAGTAGTCTGTGGCCGTTAATGGAATAAATGCGAAAAAAATGTAGACAGGGCTCTCTCGCTGATTTCTAATTGCGTCAGTGATGACTGAAACGTGATCGTTATAACTTTGTTTTCCTTCAAGCTCTCCTCTGTTCATCTCGTCTCGTTTCATTCTAAACTGCTAAAGAAATTATGCTTCTGATATTTCAACTGGGAGTCTGTTAATAACATTTCGCGGCTGTTCTCACGTAATATAGGTTTATTTGCTATAATTAAATGAATTGGTGTAATGTTCCAAGAGATACATCGCCATCACTTGTGTGCCAGCAGTAGTTAGTGTCTGTATGAATGGTATGCGTAAAAAAACCCAGCGCCAACGGAAATGTGAAGCGTAATTCCTCTGTATTTGATAAAGATTACCTTTATGGGAATTCAGAGAATCGGTTTGGATATCGGAATCAGTTTTTTTTTCCAATACGGTGGTATTTTGTTTTAAGGTAACGTTTGATAAAGTCTTATGCGAGCTGGAACTGATTTGATAACCTGGCATCAAAGTATACACTTCAGCCGAAGCCAAAGCCACCTACTTGAAACACACCACATGAACAGTATTTTGTTCTAAACTCTGATATGAAAACGGCGTTTCTTCCTACTTGATACGATCTAAAGATAACCCACTCTCAAAATATAAAAAAAATTAATGTAAAAAATAAAATAAAGCTAAAATCTGTGATGGAACACAGCTATCGACTGCAAGGCAGAATGTGGTTTCCTCTCATCAGTGTTTTAATTGACATCATTTCTATTGTAAGAAATGGCGAAGTATCACGAATAACGACCCTCTGCCATATTTGTAAGACCCTCAAGCTACGCCACTTATCCCACTGCCCTGCGTGATGCACTCATGTAGAACCCTCAAGCTACACCACTCGCCCCACTACCCTGCGAGATGTAATTATGCAGAACCCTGAAGCTATGCCACTCGCACCACTGCCGTGTGTGATGTACTCATGACAAACCCTCAAGCTACGCCACTCGCCCCACTGCCCTGTGTGGTGTACTCATGCAAACCCCTCAAGCTACACAACTCGCCCCACTGCTCTGCGTGATGCTATCATGCAAAACCCTCAAGCTACGCCACTCGCCCCACTGCACTGTGTGATGTACTCATGCAGAACCCTCAAGCTACGCCACTCGCCCCACTGCCGTGCGTGATGTACTCATGCAAACCCCTCAAGCGACGCCACTCGTCCCACTGCCCTGCGTGATGTAATCATGCAGAATCCTGAAGCTACGCCACTCGCCCCACTGCCCTGTGTGATGTCCTCATACCAGATCCTCAAGCTACGCCACTCGCCCCACTGCCCTGCGTGATGTCCTCATACCAGATCCTCAAGCTACGCCATTCGCCCCACTGCCCTGCGTGATGTCCTCATGCAAAACCCTCAAGCTACGCCACTCGCCCCACTGCCCTGCGTGATGTCCTCATACCAGATCCTCAAGCTACGCCACTCGCCCCACTGCCCTGCGTGATGTTCTCATGCAAAACCCTCAAGCTACGCCACTCGCCCCACTGCCCCATGTGATGTACTCATTGAAGAACCGAGTAAAGAAAAAAGAAAGAAAGCGATCTGCCGACCGGGCGTCTGAAGGTTTTTGGCCGGATCTACTTGTTCGAGCCAAAATAGAAAGAGATCGCAGGGAAGGTCAATTAAAAAAAAATGGGATGAGAAGACTATTTTTCTTCCTGGCTTGAAATGATTAATGGACTGTGAATTACCGGCATGGATTTTTAACCCAAACGAGCAATTTGATTAAAGGTAAATATCGAGCACTGTATTGTAACCGGCTGTTCTTAAAGAAATATAGTTGGACCACGGAGACCAACAACAAAAGGCTCAAACCTTAAAACGACGTGGAAGAAAATGAAAAGGCGCATCCTCTTATTTGTTTGCCGTCCGCGCCTAGACACAGACCGCGCCTAGACAAAGACCGCGCCTAGACACAGACCGCGCCTAGACACTGTAATAAATGGAAGAGGGGAGAGAACGGCTAAGTTTGATGTGACGCTAAAGGGGGAAAAAAACAATCTTAAACAGGATTGCTCTTCTATCAGGTGCCAAATAAAGACATCTGTAGACAGGCGGATTATTTACTCAGCTTACAGAGTTTTAGAACGATTCCAAGTTTCTCCTTGCTGCTGAGATTGTGGAAACAATTGGCTTGAGGCAGTGGTTGAGCCATTTATCCGCAGTCGATTGCAAAGAAATACTGTTGTAAGGGTCAATATTTTTCTTGCTTTTGTGTAACATTGGAATCTGTTGTGAAGGAATACGAGGTCAATACTGGTACTCTCCTTGTTACTGGAGGCACAGTAGCCAATGTCCTGTTGAGCATAGTGCACTTATTGCATATTCTGTATCGAAGCAAAGAACAAGTTTCATGAGCAGGATCTAATAAGTCAGAAGCAAATACAAGTTAGGCGATTAACAAAACGGTTTTGTTAGACGTACAAAAGGGGGGATATTGTGTAGCGTCAAAAACTAGCACTATTACACGCAGCAGCCTCAATGACCTTGTTTTGTAACAGAAAAATAACTGATCGCAAATTCTTTTGAAGGAACGAAAACGCAACCCGACACAATAGAAGGATAACCTTTTAAGGGGATAGTAAGAAGCAGAAATTAGAAACGACGCCGCTGCGGAAAAACGTGAGTACAGCACGCAACCATTTATACTCATACTATCCCCTCAAACGTAAACATGCATAATTTTGATACATTTTTTTTTAAATTAACGTTTTTGCTTGTGAATTGGAGCATTGAGTAAAGGGCTTAATTATTGCTGTTTCTACTTATTTGAATTGCTACTTGAATCTTTACCGTACTATTAAAATTTAAAAAAAGCCAGATTTTGTAGTGTTGACGAAGGATGTAATTCTTGTTACCCTGGAGAAAGCACGAAATAATTAGTTAACAAGCAGGTTTGTTTTTAAAATAGCCCTGGGTAATGTATATATTTGTATTGATTGCCTTGGGTCCATTTATACAAATAGCTTCAAGAACTGTTTCTATGAATTATGTGGGGAAAATTTGGCGAGTTGTCATTTTTTAAATACAGTCGGTAATTCGAAGTGCTTGAGACAAAAAAAAAACTGGAGTCCATGATATGTCCTTAAAACGTCTTTGCTGGCGAATTCAGAGCATTTTTGCTACGTATCACAACTCAAGTCCGTAAAAGAGTGCAATAAACGTGCGAACCCGTGACCACATAGCGTTGCGGACCTTGGGCATTGCTGCTCTCGTAAGTGGCTGTGGTCGACATTACGTGATCAATATATTAGAAATTATCGGTGATCAGTCCTGCTTTCTTCTACGCCCTTCAGCACGACGAGGTCATTGAATAATTAAATAGACAAAACCTCGCAGAGAAAATGAGACTGTTCACGCAGCCCGCAGATCTCGTCCGTGTGGCATAGACCGCGAACGAATGAGAGCGAAGTGCGTAACGCTCTGGCTTAACACAAGTTCCTACGTGTGTCCCGTCCTCGGACTAAAACGAAAAAAACCTAGTCCTTCGAAACTAGGAGAAAAGACGTGGTCAAAATTAAACATCCTGGATATGTTTTTTTTGTCGTAGAGAAAATAAATGATGCAAAACGACGAAATGAAGAAGTTTGCATTTATTCTGAGGAGGGGAAATTTGTAATGAAGTGTTTGAAGTGTGCGTTTTTCTTTGATTAATTAGCCGAGAAGCCATCGTCTGCCTGTGGTCAGTGAGCAATTGTTGAATAACAGCAGCCCAAAGGAGTGAATTCTGCAAGCGAAAAATATGCTGCGATGTCATTGGTAACATCACATCCGCTAAGGAACATCTAGACAACAGCACAAATAAGCACACTGTCACCATCCGATGGCAATAAGTACGTCAAATGAGCGAACTATTTGTCCGGTCTGCATATCACTACACACGCGTTACAGTGTTAGAGAAGATACCGTCTTAAAGCATTCGTTAAAACAAAAATTCGTAAGAAAAATCGAACTTGCGTTGGGCTCGGCTGGTTGCAATGTCCCTGGACATTCTTGCTATCTGTTATTTGCTTTTCCCAAACAAAGTATAAAAACATAGTCAGTTGACCGGGGAGATCTGACCCACATAAATTCCGTACTTTGATTTGTTATAACACACGAGATTATTGAAAAAAAAAGCGGTTCAATGGTTGGGCTAATTGGTGTCGCAGAAGACACTTAAAACTAAAGCAGGGGGTAAAGCGTAGTGGATAAGTGCGGCCCGGTGGGTGGGTGTCGGGGTAATTATTTTCATCTTTCGTTTTTGTTTTTGTCTTTTTTTTTTTTTTTTTGCTGTTCTCGGGGCGTACGACACATGCAAGATCAACCCCCCTCTTCCAATATGACGATTATAGGGTTTTTCGTATGTTTTTTAATTTTTCTTACATCCTTCCCACCTTTATGATCGCTGCGTGCAGTATTTGCTGACATTTTGGGAGTGAGGGGTGGGGGGGGGGGGGGGGCTGGTAACCCAGAAGGCTCATGTTTCGTTGTATGCTTCACACTTATAACATTCACGATCCCGCACTGCGTGTGCAATGCCTTTGTTTTGGTTTCGTTCATGTGATAAACCAGTTGTTGCGTGCAGTGAGAAAACCGATCAGCTGTTGGAGTCATTTTAGTGAGCTCTTGGCTCCTTTCCCTAAATCCTTTGTGCCCCCCCCCCCCCGGAGAAAACGTGGTGTTTTGATTACATGTTGCCATTTGGCGTGTATCAATCGCCATCGGCATGCGTGGAACTTTATCTGATAGTACCGGAAAACCAGTATTCGTGTGTCCAATTTAATTGCTAACATGCAGTATTTATTTATAATCTCAAACACGAAAGGTTATGGCATCGAATATGAAAGGTTTTTGGCTCGAATTTCACAATTCTGCTGGCAGATGACAGGAAACTTCTTTATTTATTTCTTTTTGGTGAGCTATACGCTAATGCTGGTCACATGTCCATCTCTGATTGCCGTGAAATACGTCAAATTAAACAGCGTGTCGTTATAACCAATATTTATATTTTGTTGCTTGTTGGTCGTTTAAAAAGTAAAAATAAAATATCAAGCCATGTTGTTCATTTATGTATTAATGAAAGCACGTTTCAATGTCAAAGTTTGTTATATCCTTATAATTGTCTTGTATTGAGCAGCCAAGATTTTAAGTGGCGTGCTTTGGATTCCAAGCGGCATCGGGTTTCCACTGCAGTCCAAAAAAAAACAAAACAAATTGATTGATATTTTCAGATCCCATGGCTTCCCATAAAGAAGTTGACATTCTGTAAAAAGACGGTTTCTCGTCACATCCACAGAGTCGCTGTCTCACATTCGTATGAACAAGCACTCACCATTTCCAATTAAGGTAAGTTTTATGTGATGCTTGCTGTTACAAAAAAAAAAAAAAACGTAGGAAACATCAGTTGTAAAATGCGTGGCAGGTGATGTGGTGCATCCACAGATAACTAAAAAGCCCCGACTGAAAATTCATTGATGTTTCGAACATCACGTATGTCCAGTTTGCACAGTCAGAAGGAATAAATATTCGCGTCACAGTATCGTAAACATTTCGACTTTTCTGGCCAGGATTCAAAGTCTAGTTTGTCTAGTATGTTTAATGTAAATCCATGATTTTAAAACTACATTCATGTAGCTATATCTATGCCATTGTTTAAAGCACGCCCGTGAATTTTAGGAGGCATCCTGTCTTTAGCAAAACTGGGGAAAGAGCGAAAATCAGCGAAGGGGGGGGGGGGGAGGCTTAGGAAAGCTTTTGTAAATACCAAAAGAAATTAACTGCAAAAACATCAGAATTGTGAATCGCAACAGTTTTCGTATGGCACACTGTTCACTTCTCCACAGTGAAATTTATTTACAAATGCACATTGAATTTACTCAGTGCTCGAGGGGACTGGAGCAAAATTTAGGAGACGATGTCCCCCAAGTAATCAGTTTCTTTAAGCCCTGATATAGGCACCAATATCTCTTGTTCTAACGGTCACTGCAAATGGAATTTGGTCGTCATTCGCGAAGTCTTTTATTCAACGTTGTGGATTGTTGAAAATCCCCACTCCCATTTGCAATTTTTCACCTTAATTACATGTACCATTGTGTTACAAACAAAAAACCAATCTGCAGTAAGTAAAGCAGTAAGAAGTGCACTATCATTGAAATGTAACAAAGAAAAGGGAATCGGTAATTTACTTGTGCTCTTGCATCACCAGATTTCAGGAACTCGAGGTGTCAGACTTAGGGGACAAGGCTAGAATTTGCCGTGGCTGACATTACCAAGGTTAACGGGCAGCTTTGGCAAATCTCCTGGCTGTGACGTTAATAATCAGAACACGCTGGCGGAATGTGAAAATATGGTAAGCTAACGCCGCGTGACATTCGTGTTAAACACATTTAAATTTTGCACTGTATTAAATTAAACCGTGCCCCCCCCCCTCCTCCGACATATGTATAACATCCCCCCCACCCCCGCGCCTGTACCTACAAGAAAACTATTGCAATAACTTCCTCATCTGATGTATTTTTGCATATAGGGGCCAGATTTAGGAAATGTGAAATATATGGGGTATTGCTGGAGCTTTAGTGGATAAATGCTACCTCAACGTATTTCCACATCCTTCATAGATCGGATCGTGCTACGGTTGAGAGCGGCTGCTAAATAGGACTAACCCCCCAACCCCTTTCAAAATTACTTATGTGTAGGCACAAAGCACAAAACCTACTTTTCAAGTGTTTCTGTTCCGGATATCGACAAGAAAAATCTTGACCGAAGGAAAGTGATGAATTAAGACAAGCCCTCATCTCTATTTTCCGTTTTCCGTTCCCCTTTTTTGAAGCCCCGTCCTCGTAATAAAATTCCCAGATTCACGTCAGAACGATGGCATTTCTAACCGCAGACGACCTCAGACCCGAAGCGACTTAATATCTAGACACATGGAATGTATTACCACCGGTGTTGACAGGTGCTACATCAACATCACGTGAGCAGGCAGAGTCACGTGACCGGATTCAGCTCCAGTTTGATCAATCGCAGCTCTCGTCTCAATGTGTGAGATATAACTCGATTTTCTCTCTTGCCTTAACCTTTTGGGAAATGTGTCGCTTCGCCCAGTAAAATAGATAACGAGGCACTATACCCGTGTCCTCCGCAGAGCACAAATTGAGTTTGGCTACTTTCTATTCATAGTTGAACAGAACTTGACGCCCGCCCCATTCGTATTTTTGTCGCTGATATTCTAAATAACATCTTGACATTTTGTTCTAGCGTCTGTGACAGCCTGTTGAAGAAATAAATGTAAAATGCAAGACACCTCTGAGCCACTGTTATAATAACCTGTTGTAATGCAGACTTAGTTTTATGGATTTTTAAAGTAGACTTTCCCTAGTTAGTGTTGTCTGTTAGTGTGAACTCCTTTTCTGCAACAGGATCCTGCCTCACCCCCCCCCCCCCCGCCTCCTCCCTCCCCCCCATCAATGGTACACCACCAACCCATACCCTAGAAGGCAGTGTCTTCGGCACCGTTTCCATCCACCAATAATCACCCAATGGTATCTCGTACGACACTTTCTTCGGTGACAACTAATTTATGGTTTCAGTACCAAGCATGGTATTTGCTCGGAAGGTGTATGCGGAGGTCTCCCTGGTCACTATATAATGCAGTGTTCATTATTCTTTTTTCTTCTCAAGAAAAAGGATGACCGAAAGACTAAAGGTGCAATGAGTGCCGTGATAGGTAATTTAACCCAGTGCATTCAGCTAGCCGATGCAAGCGTTGCTTACAAACTCTCGCTGGATTCGAACCAGGGACCTTGGCATCACTAGAACAGCGCTGTAACCAACTGAGTTAATCTTTGATTTCACTGCCAATCGAATTTTTAACCGAGGTTGTGTGAGCAAGGGAATGGGGGGCTAGGTCAGGTCTTCTAGTTTTTCGAGACCACCTTCACCCAAAAAAGCTGACTTGAGAAGCCACCCATTTGTTTTCAAATTAGCAGTCATTGAGGCTGCGGATCTTAGTATGCACAGTGGATAAACCTGCTGTAGCTTGCTATCAGGAATTTCACAAAACAGTTCATGTCTTATTGGCACTTGGTAATTTAATTTACTGCTTAACTCTTTCTTTTACGACATATAACTGCGGATTTACGGACCCATCTTCGTTTACACAAGGTTCTAAGTCAGTGGAGCTTAAATTTCATTAAGATATCGCTAGCACTTATTACTTGTTAACCATAAAAAAGAAACACTTGGCCTTAAGTGGCTGTCTGTTACGCGAGGGGCGCAGTGATAGATTTGGCTGTAAAACGAACACTTCACGCTAACGAAATGTCCTTAATACTTCAATGCCTGTATTGATTTAGCACAAGAAGCAACACTACAAATTGACGCTTCTGTAGATTGATAACTACCATGGATTAAAGCTGGTTTTGATGGCCTCACGGTCCTTGACCGATTTTTGCTTAAAGTTGTAAAAATCGGGATGTGCAGACCGGCGTCGTGTATTTCACGAGTGAATAGGTTCATGGTCGTTTCAGGAACGGGGCCGTTTTAAAACGCCGATCGCCGTTTTGAGACCGTCCGCGATTCGGCACCAGCGCCGTTTTAGGACCAGGTTTAAATTTACTTCGTTTAAAAAGTTATTGCAATTAAAACGACACCAGCACCGTTTTAGGACCATTATTACCACCACCGCACCGGTGCCGTTTCAGGACCAGGTTTAACTTTACTTCATTTTAAAAGTTAGTGCAATTAAGAGATTACAATTCTTCTTCAGATGTGATTATGGTGAGTGTCGAGTGAAAGCAAATTTTTCCCAAAGTTTATCCCTAAATCCTGCAATAGAGAACCGGTGATGGGTTAAAAATTGCATCAGTCACTCAATGCAATTTAGAAACGGACACGAATCGACATATATTTTCTTTCATCTGCCCCGGGCCAATTAAATTAAATTAGTTATTGTTTTACTCAAAGAATGTCCAATAAAATTGTAGTTTTACTGATTTGTTGAACAATTTTACTCAAGTCTACTCAACGTCACCTAAAATGGGCTTCACTAGTTCCGATCTACACATACTTAAAAAGCTATTAAGATGCGGTAAAATGGATAAATTTAAAGAAAAAATGTGACAAAAAAAAGAAAAGAACTTGAAAACTCAAAAACCTCCAAAGCTATCAGTCGTGAGAAATATGACAGGATAGTAAAAGTACTTAAGAATGAGGAAACAGACAAACGTGTCAAGTCTCGAATTAAGTCAAAAGGCTACAGACTGGTAACAATGCCATACTTGGGACTAGTTGATGTTTTAGTAAAACCTGAAAAACCCGAGGATAATTCAGAATGAGAAAAAAAAATCGAGTTGTTAGTACGGATTCATTATTTGATGTAACTAACTCAGCGCATACATCAAATGAGCAACTCCACGCTGGCGCAAAAAAAGATCAATCACAGCTTCAACGGGAATACTACGGATCCCACGAAGCTATATAAGTAAAATGCCCCTTTTATTTTGCTTCTTAAAACTGAATCGTAGTTTTAGAATGGCACATGTGCCGTCTCAAAACGGCGCATGTACCACTTCATGACCCAGACGGTCCCAAAACGGCCAGGCCATTGTGGGACCAGCTTCGGTCCCAAAACGGCCCCAGTGCCGTCTTAAAACGTGCCATGTGCGAAATGTCGTCAGTTTTTGGAGATCGCTTAGCCAAAACGCTTTATCTTGTTCAGTATTTGAAAATAATTTCCGACATAACTAAAGTAGTTTGTGTGAGACGAAGGCCAAACATCAAAGAGGAAAAAAATATGTATTGTTTCGTATGGGGGAGGATGATGGGCTTTCTACAGATCTTTGCTTGCGAATTCAAATCCTCAACAAGGAAACCCGGCATAACATGGATGAAAACAAACGAATAAGCAGGCGACTTTTAAAAAGGCGGTACACGTCTTTATAACTGCCAAGCTGGAAGCAACAAAAGTTTGCTCTTAAACCGATAATACAGATTATATGTTGATATAGCAAGGACTTTTTAAACAAGAAAACGCCCAGTCACTATAGGCAGTTTATTGTTGTGAGCAGCCATATTATCATTCTTCTGACCCTTCCTTAATTTTAAACAATTTAAATTAAATTTATTTCAAATGAAATTTCTAGAATTGCTTAAATCTAAAGTGTCAAACACTATAGAAACTGTGCAAATGTAATGGCTGGTATAGCAAGAAGTAAAATAATAAAACCACACAAACGTGTGGACTGAATAAGTGAACCCTCCCGCGGCCTGTACCACTGGCAGCAGCAGTGACTGGAGAAAAGACAACAGATGTTCTTATTACGGTTATAAGAATATCGCAAAACACGCAGCGGTAGGCACAAGTCGTGATATTGCGACAAATGTGTAAAGCATCATACAGTCCGAACAAGGGCCATTCACTGTTGTGAAAGAGAGAGACCCAACTTCGTTAGCTCTCACCACTCGAGCACCCCCTAGTGCCTTGTTCAGGGATCGTTTGATAAGGACAACTTCGTTAGCTGTCATCACGTTCATGATGCAAAATACCTCCCGCACCAGAGCTAGTGCTCTTGAAACACCTATCTAACGCTGGCACAGCTCATAACCTCGAGAAGCGAGTGGTGTTGAAAGCTTACGTCACTTCGTTACGCTCGTACAATCATAATAAATCATTTTAGCCTAGTACCATGATTACAGCACTGCTTTCTCATTTTCCACTTCAGTGAGAATTTATCCCAGCTCTGGATTTATCTCAAGCAACTGGACTTAGTCAAGACTTCAGAAAATATATAATATTCTTTTTATTCCGGTGTTCGATACATTTTTGAAAAAAAAGTTTTTTTTTCCTCGGAAAGTGTTTTATTCACTGTGTTCGGGTTATCTAAAGAAATGTGTAGTTTTCATGCGCCAAACCCCAGCGAGTCAGACGAACGGAATTAACTCTGTTTTAGTGAAAAAAGGGCAAAAATGTCCGAAAGTTGCATATGTTCTAGGCGTCAGGGTCGGTATTCATAAAGTATAACTAGTACCAGTAGCAATTCTAGCTAATACAATACCAGTGGCACTAGCAGCACTACTAAGTCATGAATACGCAACCAAGACAGCTGGATGATACAGTTCTGGGATATCGAGATATCTGTTTACACGTCATCGAGACTGTGTTCTTGGTGTGCATCTGAGCGAAGGCTTTACGTGGACAAGGAATTTTAGTCATTGTGTTACAGAGTGGTAAGTGCAATGGATAGAAAATGTGTAAATTTTTTGTGTATTTCTTTTATATTTCTATCTTTGAGTATTTATATCGCGCTTATTTGGCTGAGCTCTCACAACAGTTTAATGACAGTTATCCATAATATTCCTTAAATAAGTAGGTTTTAAGCTACTTTTCAAATACTGAAATATTGTCGGATGTTTTAATGTGCTTCGGCAGCGTTCACCGTATTTATTTTTATCCGTGGCGTTTGAAGCTGCATGTTTTGTTCGGAACGTAGGCATCTGTGTGGTTTGTATTCATGAATAAGTTCGCTGATGTATGAGGGAGTCTAATTTCTCAGGGATTTGAACGTTAGCGTTAACAACTTGAAGTTAACTCGCTGTCTAACAGGTAACAAGTGCAGTATTTTCAGGGCTGCAGTTATGGGCTCACGACGAGGAGTACAGGTTACTACAAGAGCAGCAGCATTCATCAGGCCCTGTAGTTTTGTTAAAACGCATTCCGGCAAGTTGACTGAGATGCCGTTACAGTAGTCGATTTTGCTTATTACTAGGGCATGGACAATGGTTTTGGGTGCCTTCTCGGTCAGAAATCTACGTATTTTCCGTATCCAGTTCAGGTAGTAGTACCCAATTTGGCGAATGTGGTTGACATGAGCCACCATACAAAGGCTAGAGTCCATTACAACTATCAGATTTCGCAGTTTCTGATGCGCGTACCATTTCACCGTCCAGATTAAGACAATTTATAGCAATGTGTTGCCTGTTGCGGATGCTTGATACTACCATGAACTCTGTCTTACTTTTGTTCTGTTGGAATTTGTTATTGAGCATCCATTTTGCAACGGTCACAATTCTCTGTTCAGTATGTTTGGCAGCGTAAATCTGGCTATCGATCTAACGCGGGTTCACAGTTTTCGAAAGTTGTGAATCGCCAGCGAAGAAATGAAACAAAAGAGAGTATCCGGAGTAAGGTGCCTAGGGGGATAGTGTAGATATAGTACTTCTGGGGACCCAAAATCGAGCCTTGTGGTACTGCACAGTCTATGGTTTATTTATCGGAATAGATTCCGTTGACACAAACACGTAGAGTTCGATCCTCTAGATACGACCTGAACCAGTTCAAAGCAGCATCCCTCACGTTAATGGTGCTGACATCTTTCTTTGTTCTGTTTTTAGATTAAGTGTTATTTGACTGTTTTTCGGTCAGTTTTTATCCTGTCTTTGTGTCGACTTGGTCTTTCAGTTTCTTTTTACGACATAACAAAAAGTATGATAAGTAAGCGCATTTTTAAACAAGCGACCCCGTGAAGTTTTCTTAGATAAGTGACCTATGGCCGTATGGGAACTGACTTCTGCGGAGAGGCTACAGTCACTGTTCTGAGCACCAAGATATAGCTCAGGTAAAATGTATGTAACGGAAATATGAGCAAAAACTTGGGTATTGGCCAGGTGGTTAGATCATGTGGGATTTATCAGTTCATTAAATGCTTATTTTACTTTGTTTACCAGGTGGGTTTGTTTTTGGGTCGTCCGCCGTGCACCACTTTTGGGGACTAACAATTTGAAGCTGAATCTGTGAGATTCTGTCTCGGTTTTGTTTTGGCTCAATAGTATTGCATGCTGCTTTTAGTGGTTCTATAACTGCCATATTTTTCACCAGTGCATGAAAAAATAACCAAAAACACAGAGCTTGAGTAAAATAAATTGTCCTTTTGCTTGTGGTGACGCGGTATAGTCCGACAATATCTCTTTGTTAGAAAAGGCTTAATGTCTATGCGTGGAATTCATTGACAGATCCCATTATAGCTATGGTGTGGGCATAACTGGGGGGTTGAGAAAGGATTTGTTGTGGGAGGGGCGAGTGACTGGGGACTGGAGTAGATGGGTGGGAGCTATGTGGCAGGCAGGTTGGGCATAATGTCCCTGGACAGTCTTGTTCCCACCCTTTGGTTTAAGTGCTCAAGAAGAACACACCAAAGTTATATAAAAAGTCTAAAGCTCTTAAAGCTTGCTGCTGTTGGGTGTTTTTAAGTACCTTGCCCCATATTCTCCAGCTATCTGGACCACCGCGGCATCAAGGTGTGAGTTTTGTGTGTTTGCTTGAACTTTTGATAGCTACCACCACTGTTCAAACATGTTTACAGTAGTTTTGTTCTAGTCTTTTTCTTTACTCGAATGGTTGTTGCCAAAACAAACAAACCAAAAAAAAAAAAAAAATCAACAACAAAAAAAAAAAAAAGAAAGAAAAGCCTGCATCAGACACTCACTAATTGCTAAACACAATAACACGAAAGAACACAACGAAAAATTGGAGGAAAAAATCCAAGAAAGATAGTATTAGAACAACTGTCTTTTCAACAGCAATTAGTTAGATTTGTAGAGTGTTTATTTTTGTTTTATTTTTTTTTACGGGCGCCTTAAGGGATAGATGCTTACATATTATCACAAAACTGTTGTCCCTGAGAATTGTGAACAAGAAATGCGCATTCAGTTGAACTGTTAATGACGCTGTATACAATTTACATATAAAAATAGCATTACGTGACCAAAGGCGAACAAAAACTGGATTTGAGTTATGGTGATACTAGGTTTACTTCAGTAAGGAAAACATTTTGTTTGTGCACTTTGTGTCGGGGATGGGGGAGGGGAGGGTGTGTGTGTACTGTAGTATGTGTCTGTTTTAGACCCCTGATTTTGTTAACAGGATAACTCGAGAACGAATCGTCGGATCAGTTTCACACTTGGTTGGATTATGCCTTGGTCAGCCGGTTGGCATTGTATTTGGCGTAAAGTAGACAGCGCGTGACGTCATAGGACATCAAAACGTGACAGTTGAACCATTACTGTAACTGCACAACGAAACGTCGAATTAGCTTCAAAGTTGGTAGGATAATGCCTTTGGCTGGTTTGATGGTTTGCAATGTATTTTGTGTATATAGCGCAACGTATGACGTCAAATGACGTCATTAGGTGTTTTGAACGGTAAACGTTGATAACAGAATAACACTCGAACGCCAAGTCAGATTAGCTTCAAACTTGGTAAAATTATGCCTTGGGTGGGTCCACCGGTTGCTCTTGTATTGTTGCATATTCATGAATTCACCTGCCATAAATGTTAATGTCCAGAATTAAAGAAATAACTGTGTGGGTTTATACAGAATTTCAAATTGTACGCAGATTTGTGCACACGCATGTTTGGTATTAAAGGAGCACCCAAAACGCATACACGATCGAACGAACAAAAAGACTGTGGATATTCCTCAAGATGTTGCTTGTGCAGATTGAAAATAGACGTAATCAGAAGAGGTTTCGAGTCTGAGAATCCTCATGCAGAGAAAATGGTGACGTCACAGCTGTGGTTTAAAACTAATAATTGGACAACCCAAGAGAACACAAGTTCGAGTTTTTGATCATGATCTCTCCAAGATAAGATGTCGGAATGTGTATATATTAACGGATACCAATGGTATCCCGTTGCAATTTCGGGATTTGCACTATCGGAAACCCGATAAGGACCTAACCATATCTGGAAGACTGTTCAAGATAACATGGGGTTCTCATTGGGATATTGCTGGTTCTCAGAGAATAAATTAATTTTACACCAGCATCCCAGTCCCATACCCTTTCTGTGGAGACACTTTTAAACTTTCAAAATGGCTAAAGAAGCCTTATCCAGAATGCTAGAACAGTGCTCACGATCTTGAAATTAATGCAAAACGGGTTTTGCGGAATGTTTGATGAAAACTTGACGCAATCTTTGGGAAAAGCAATCAGATTGTTTTAATGATGAATTTTCACAGGATACAGTTCGTTGTTTAAAATAGAGTGACACGGAAAATGTGGTTACAAGGGATGATTTTAAAATGATAATTCTGGTGATAAAATAATATGGATTTTGTTATCCCTCATGGAACGGAGGGATATAGTTTTGAACTTTTTGGTCTGTCTGTCCGTCTGTCACGCTTCAGTCTCACGCGCCTACAGGCCACATTAATTGATGGATTCGTTTCAAATTTAGTACACAGCCTCTCTAGACCCGTCTGCAGTGCAGTGACCAAGAGTTTTCCGGATCGGCAAAAAATTGACAAAATGGCGGACTTTTGAAAATCAGCACTGGACTATATACGGCAGTCTCACGCGCCTACAGGCCGCATTGATATATGGATTCGTTTTAAATTCTGCACACGGGTCCTTGGGTCCTTCCGCAGTGCAGTGATGAAGAATCTTCCGGATGGGACCTAAATTGACAAAATGGCGGATTTTTTAAAATCGGCGCTGTACTTAGCGTACCTACGGCAGTCTCACGCGTCCACTGGTTAATGGATTGATTCGTTTAAATGTTAGACACTACGTCTACCTATCCTTCCACTTTTAAATTTTGTGTAGTCAACACGCAACAGTCTTACACACACCATATCGCCCACGGGGGATAGACGTACTCCTCGAGACGTCGTCCGGTTGTCTGTCCGTCCATCCGTCCGTCTGTCTGTCCGCAACGATTTCTCAGAAACTAGCTATCCGATTGTCTCAAAACTTGCATTCGTGTTTGGGGGCACATATCCAGCTGATGCCCTTGTTAATTTTTTGTCGTTCCTCCAAAAATCCTATATTTGGCGAATTTTTGAACTTAGGGTTGGGGGGGGGTGTCGTGCAATTTTTTTCTTTCTTCAAGCGATAGGTCCGAAACGGTTGGTTGGATTTGGTTCAGACGTTGCGAGAAGAACACACATATAGTGCAAATGTTCACTGTTATTTTATTTTTCATTTTCGTTAAAAAATTGTATTTTTGGTGATTTTTAAAATTTTTAACTTGTGTGTGTTTTTGACTCGGTGTATTCGATATCTCCGAGACTATTCATTGGATTTTGCTCAAATTTTCAAAAAAGAACGACCATATAGTGCAATTGACCATTAAGGGGCTATTGTTTATTTTTGTCAAAAAATGGATTTTTTGCGATTTTTTGAAATTTTTTATTTGTGCTTTGTTAAGTTTGAGTCATAATTAAGAGGCGGCCTGTCGGATCTTCACTATATCGTGCACAGTAATAGAATATATATTTGGAGGTGTGCAGCCTAATTATTGTTTTTATTTGAGTAAATTTTCAATTTCTGGCAAATTTTGCAAGCAAGTAAAGCAAGACAATCTTGTTGGCATGTTTACTTCTGTATTCGTTCTGTTCAGAGTGACTGATTGGGGGCTGGGGAGACATATCCGTTTTTGTTTAAACAAAACCACTGGCCGCTCTAGTTTTATGACAGATTGAGCATAATCAGTATATCATAAAAAGAGTAAAAAGGCTGTGATGCTTAATAGGTTTGGTAATCGGAACTCGAACAAATAGAGTTGGGTCCATAGCCTTAAATGTCAATATCAAAAATACAGAAATAGCTGTACGAGTGCAGACAGAGTTGTAGAAGTGTACGCACAGTTGCAATTTTGGCATTAAAGAGCTTTTCTGGCGTAGGAACACCAAATACGGACACGCGATCGAGTGAACGGCAAGGCTGTTCAGAGCGTATTCTTCATTCTTCCTTCTTTTTTCCCCACTTCTTCCTTTATCAGGCGCGTTCCAGTGTAATCTTCATTGTCGCTGAACGGGACGTTAACAGCAAAGAAATAAAGGAATTTTAGTGGGGCTGTTGTCTGATACCATAACTGAGCTTGAAATTGAATCCTGCCACAAATAGTTCGCGAAAATGTTTTCCTTTCAAGCCTAGGACAAGAAAAAAATGATGACTCAGCAAACTTCCACCGCACAAACACTATACAATGGCGGAAATGACTTCCAAAGGGCGGGCAGCTATAACTCAATGGTCCCATTGAGATTTGATAACTTTTTTTAGCAGTGTGAACACAAAAATCTATATAGACACCGTCATCTGCATCTACTACAACTACTTCTAGTACTACTGCTACTACTACTGCTGTACCTTATTCTACAACTTCCGCAACTTTTGCTACTATTTCTACTGCTACTTCTACTACAAATACTACGTCTACTGCAACTACTGTGACTACTACTACTGCTACTACTACTACTACTACTACTACTACTAATCATCATCATCATCATCATCATCATCATCATCATCATCATCAACAACAACAACAACAACAACTCTTTCAGGGATTTTTTATGAAATACAAGCCACGGTTGTTCTTTTATAGAAGAGAGAGGTTTCAGGTTTGACTAACAAAGATCAAAATACCACAAACTTAACGCAGTCTTGTGCGAAGATGATATCACGTAGCTTACCATTTTCACGTGCGATTTTCGCGAATAAGGCCAAATCTATTTAAGTGCAAACAGCCGTACTTGGAAGATCTGAGAACTTGTCATACCGAAGCTGAGACGCTTCATCTCTTCCATCTGACTGCACCCTGCATTAAGATGCTGCGGCTTTCTCTCTGTGACAGAACTGTTTGCAATGATTTTACACATAATTGAGTCTGGAACGATTCATTCAAAGAAAGAAACTGATCTTCTTTGAAAAATACAGGAATTACTCACATGGCTGATGAAGCCGAAGAAAATTTGTGAAGATAAACCAGTAAGCTGTTGGAACCACATTTTTTCGCCGGGAAAAATTATAAAGTGAGCATGTTTTCTGAATAAACAGAACAAAATGTTGATTTTTTTTTCAAAGTTATAAAGATGAAATCAATTTGCCAAATGCACCAGTCATTTAAATAACCGCAGATACTGCTTAAACTGTTACATATGGTCACTATGTTGACCGCCAGTTGTTGGCGTTGTCATGACGATGTCACATGATGTGTCCGCAGCTTCTGAACTTCTCTATTTAACTTGAACATAGATGTTACGTTGTTATAAAACACAATTGACTTCTGATGAGATCTGTCTGTCATGTATGACCACAGAACGGATGTTACTGCTTTCGCGGAATTCCGAGTGGGTCTGCGGAGTATAAAGGTGTTATACACAACAGATCAACTCGCCGTAGAGGTTGGCTGTTGGACAACAACGTTGGATGCTAATCAAAGCTGGGCTGAATGGTGTGCTACTCCCTTTATTTTCATGCTTCATCTGATTTACGAGTGTCACAAAGAGCGTGCGCCTAATTAAGATAGTGCTCAGTGCATTGCTCTTTCCTTTTAAGGATGATTTATAGTTCCATTTCCCACCGCTTCTTTCTGTGCAGCGCCAAGACTAATGCATAATTTCAAATTTTAGGGGCTTTTTTTGGTGATGATACTCATTTACATGGCTTTGCCATTAAGCCGCTTCAATCCCCCTTTTCTTTAGGTTTGAGTTAATTTCAAGAAGACGTTTTATCTTGTGCAGCCACACTTTTTTTCTTGGACAACAATTTCCAGCCTAGTAACTCGATTACCGATGCTCTTTAAAGAGACAGAATTTGTTGTTTTGTGTTTTGGTAGAAATCTTTGATTTTTAAATTGGAAAGTAATCAAGCAAACAGGAGCACACTTGAGGACAAACCTTTAAGGGAACAAAATTTTGTAACGTGAAAAATAAAACACTTGAAGTAAATTTAGAAATTTGTTACATGCAGATTGGATTTCCATCCATTCGTGTGTTTTTTTTTTTCAATAGCAGCCCGTGGCATTTCTGTTTATTTCGGACTGTGTTAAAGTCACAGAAAATTATCGATCCCCTCCCCCTTTTAACAACCCCTTTCGAGTCAGCTTGTTTTCTGTGTCATTTGTTAATCGTGTAGTTCACAAAGAAGCTAAGCATTTCAATAATGTCACTTTTTCGTAGGAAAAAACATGGAAACTGATTTCTTTCATAGTGATTTAAAATAGACTTCTTGTTTGGCTAGTGAATTTTAAATTCTAAGACAACCTTTTTTTATCGCATTAAAAGGCAGAGGCGCTGTTATTGGTGGCTGCTGTGGTAGCTTCTGTTGCTAGTTGCTGTTAGTAGCTGTTGTCGATAGCAGTTGTTGGCAGCTGCTGTCGGTAGCTGCTTTTGGTAGCTGCTGTGATTGCTTCTGCTGGTAGTTATCGTTGATTGTTACTATTAGTAATTGCTGTCTGTCTGTTGGCAGCTGCTGTTGGTAATCCTAGAAGCTCATCTTTTCCTGAACGATATGTCTCAAACATCCCGCAAATAACCTACATAATAACTAGAATGTTTGACGTCTCTGTGATTGTATTCTAATCTTTAACATCCAGATTAAATTTTTAAAAAAAAACATGGATAGCACGAAAAGGGGGTGTTGTATCTCACAGGCTTCTTTTTTCTATTCTGTCTCTCTATTTGGTTCATGTTACAGAAGAACTACCACCACCCCGCCATTTTAGTTTATTTATACAGCTTACCCCCCCCCCCCCCCCCCCCCCATCTCGAAAACAGAGATAAATAAATGTTTTAATGCAAGAATTGGCGCGGCTAAGGAACTTTTCGTTTACACACCCTGCACCCCCACCTTCGGTCAGATAAATAAATGAAGGAAAATAAACAACCCATACAACTTTTGTCTGCTGTAATCGTTGGGCTTGAAAGTTTAGAGAAGGGTGGCCTCCTTAACCGTGACGTTGATCTGCGCGTCGCATCCATTGCGTGCAACAGAAAAACATTTTTGTCAGATAACAGTGGGCTGCAGAATTATCTTTTTAGCTGAAACGCATTCTCGTATGCAATTAAAGAACTGTTTCAAAGAAAAACAGTGGAAATACAACAGCGTCTGTGGCAGATGTACTCGACGGTTGTATTGCATGGACAATGCGACTGAGCTAAGGCGGTCGCATGCCATTTTAGTTGAACACACACAGTGCCCATTTCAAAGCCATTGCAAATAAGGCAAAAAGGCTCTTGTTATGCCCGTACGAAGCGAATGAGAGTCTCAGGGTAAGACCGATGTCAGGCCTTTGATTAAAACGTCGTGATCTGTGCCACATAACAAGTGCTGCGAGCCTCAAGCTGCTAGGTGACAATGTTGTCAGCAAAAGAACAAGGCTTTTGAAAATAATGACCCAGTTATTTTTTGTAGATAACTGAACAGCAGGACATGTTTTTGTGCTGCGCAGAAAAAGGGGGGCAAAAATGAAAAGAGTGTAGAAAATGAAATCGCTCTGTGAGTGACATCTGATCGGGCAACGGAAAAAAGTAAGTATAAAAAGTGCTTAAACGCCTTGAAATAGATATGCTATCCGTTTCAATTATTGTATTATGTTCAATGGATACTTATGACGGTACAAGAGCAGTACTTAGGCACAGCCATCGAGTTAATGTTATTGTTTTCTGGTGAAACTTGCGTGAAAATCGTGTGAAGTTACTGGATGAATTTCTGTTGAATTTTATGCAAACATCCTGCTTTAGAAAACGGAAGATTGAAGATTATCAAAACAACAAATAAATAAGTTAAGAAATGGGGAAGCTTTGTGAATATACAGGCTTCAGTGTTCAAGTGGGCCGCTACAGAAGACACAGGAAAAATCTCGGTTGAAAAGAAATGGATGACATGTGATACATCTCAATAATATTATTTACGATTGCTAAATATGGCATGCCATGTTAACTAAAGTGGAGACAGTCAACCACTTGACAACTTTGGAAAAACTGGTCTTTTTTAATAACACTGCAATTGTGTGGGTTTTTTTTTTTTGAACAGTTAGATGATTGTAATCGATCAGTGATCCTTTGACGAATTGAGGATGAAAGATGTTTGTTTGTTCAGTTGATTAATTGCAATTTTCGGAATGACACTTTGTAAGGAATGCATCACCAACTTGTAATTTCATTGGTGTCTTGTTGAATTGCAATTAGTATTTTCGTTCTTATGGCTATAAAAGACGGTGAAATAGACGTAAACTTTCTTAACCAGACTGGTCATTAGGCGTGGATAAGTTAGCAACACATCAGAAGTAAAATAGTAACTGACTGGTCATTAGGGGTTGATAAGTTAGCAACACATCAGAAGTAAAATAGTAACTGACTGGTCATTAGGGGTTGATAAGTTAGCAACACATCAGAAGTAAAATAATAACTGAACCATAAATGTCCATTGACTTGGATACAGTTGCCAGAGGTATGGTTTTATAATTTTCTTTTTTTTTCAAAACATTTTGCAATCTGGGTACAAGACAATGAAAGAAAAGAAATGGTGCCTGCAATTTGAATGCGAAGTAACACCCTGAAATCATTATAGTGTCACAAAATACCCCCCACAGATGGCGTCGTAGTGAAAGATGGGGAAACAATAAAGCGACATGACCTCGACCTTTTTACCGAACACGCATTCTTTGTGTTAAAGGTAAAATTGATGTAGGAATAACTATCTTTTTGCATTGATAACAGAGTTTACTTAGCGCTATCATCGCGTGCTTGAAATATTACAACGAATAAAAAACGAGGTCAAGATATGATAGCTTATCTAAATGTATGGGTGAGTCTTTATGTAGCTGCACACCGAATCCGACACAATGACATTTTTTATTTAAACTGAACAGTGGGAATTAAACACTGAACATATAAAGGTAGATAGAAAATGTGTTGTTTAATAACCAATGTCAGAAGCAGTATAAAGTGAAGTATATAGAAAACAGTTGGTACATTAATCATTATGTAGTAATATATATGCTTAGAGCATGATGTACTATGTAAGGACAACCTGTGAGGATTTGAGTCTGAAGAAATATTAGTGCATTTTTCTTCTATTAACATTTTCAGTGAAATTAATTAATGTCGACTGTGTGAAAATGTCGGAAAGGATTTATAGATTCACGTTAGAAGTGAACGATGGCCATGGCAGTTTTAAGCACTGAACGTCATGCAGTGATGCATTGTGGATTCATTGAATTTGATCAAACAGAAACTGTGCTTGCTGTCAGTAATTAAATTGAGTGGGGATTACGCATGTGAAAAGTTCATCTTGACAAAAAGGGGAAAAGACTGATAAATAACTAACCCCCCCCCCCAAAAAAAAAAAGAGATAATAAATAAATAAAAGAAGAGGAAAGGAAAAGGGATAAAAGCGCATAAGAAGCTTGCCCTGTCACACGATTCACCAGCATGCTAGAATTGCTGGTTCAGTCTTGGCCAGCGGCGTGTATATGGTGTCATCCCCGCTACACACTCACAGCTAAGGAGAAGCACATTCCATGAAGTACACGCGCAAAATGTTCTTTTGACTCCGACGACTTGCACGCACAGTTTGTGACGTCACTAAATTGCCTTAGCATCAGCGTGCGTAAAAAACCTTAGAATCCGTTGCTAGCCCTCTCTCCCCCACCCATCCTCCACGCGGGCGTACGTACTGTATGGATGACCCAATGCGGATGACCCAAGACGATGTGGCGAAAGTTGTGTTTTGCAATGCTTTTTTCACCTGGCTTCACTTGGTCCAATGGCATTTAGTACGAGTCAAAAAGAAACATTTGCTGATATTGGCATTCCTTATTATATATATATATATATAAAATCAAAACCACAGTATTTCACTTAATGTGATGACTTACATGATTGGTACGATATTCTGCTTTGTGAGGAAGAGCCAGACGCATCCGGCGTCACTCGATGCCATTACCAGTTAAATCCCTTTTTTGGGTGGATTCGTATTTTGTAAGAGTTTTGTAAACATTGAGGGGTAAGATGCCCAGGTCACGAATCGTCACCACATCACCGTAAAAAGACTATTAGAAATTTAGCCGATTTATTTATTTATTTATATTAATAATAATATATGTTAATTGTCATAATAATAATAATGGTTATTATTATTATTATTATTATTATTATTATTATTATTATTAGTTACCCGCCGCCGCGTAGCGCGGAGCGGGGGACTAAAGTATTCGGGTTCGTCCATCCGTGTCTCTGTCCGTCTGTCTGTCTGTCTGTCTGGCGACACTTGCAAGCACAAATTTGTGCACGCGATATCTCAGCCGCTATTCAACCCTGGCTTTTGATTGTTGGTACAGTGAAAATGTATATATTGAAGTTGTGCGACGTCGCATTATTTTTCGATTTGACCATAAATGACGAAATGGTGACTTGTTGAAAATATGCAATTTTTCTGTATTTCTGTTGCCTACAGTGCAACTTTGTGCAAGCGATATCTCAGCCGCTAGTTAACCCAGGCTTTTGATTGTTGCTACAGTGAAAATATATACACTATATTGAAGTTGTGCGACGTCGCATTATTTTTCCTCTCCAACGAGGCAGAGACATTCATCAGTTTCACTGATAACTTATTATTATTATTATTATTATTATTATTATTATTATTATTATTATTATTATTATTATTATTATTATTATTATTATTATTGTTATTATTATATATGTGGCACATGCTTGGCAGGTTTAGATTAAAACAATATGTATGTGAGATGATCCTTTCGCCTTCCTCGTAGTTCGTATTGTATATGTATACTAGTGTGATTCCAGTAATACGGGGACCATGTTTGCTAAAAACCAAAGTATTAGGGAGAACAAAAATTTAAGGAGACCAAAAGTAGGTCTCCTTAATTCTTAGCGTGTTTAAACGTTATGAAACTACATAGAAAACAAAAAACGAATGGTTCTATAATATAGTGAATATAAAATATTCTGCTTTAAAATGAAATTTGTGTGTTACCACTCGATAACAAGCTAAAAAACATATATATTTTTTTTCAAATGGTCTCCCTAAGTGCTATATATAAGGCATGGTCTCCCTATGACTGGTTGCAGATCCATATATATATATATATATATATATATATATATATATATATATATATATCGCGCTCATTACAAAGTTTTATGCGTTATCTCTACTTCTGTGTGAGACTAAAGTTACTGATTAGATTAGAAAAGTGACTGATTGGATTAGGAAAGTGACTGATTGGATTATCAGCTGGAGACATCTGACGCCGACGCGGTGTTTTTGCCCTACATTTCAATTAGCTCGAGCATTCGACATGATCTGTTCACTCGGTTAGCTTTTCGGATGAATAGCTAAAAAGAGAATTTGTTAACAATTTATACGCGATGAAAACACATTGCCCCGCTCAAAGCGAAAAGCCGACTTTTTTTCAAATGAGTGAGTTATTACAACAAAGCTATTTCATGTTTTTTCTCTGAGCAAACATGAGATTGATTCAACATTACACGTAATTCGAGACTATGACACTCTCCATCGTGCTCTTGGCAATTTAAGCATTTGATCTTGTTTGAGTGAGAAACATAAGTAGAAAATCTATCATGACGAGAATAACAGAATCGAACGCCAACCCGTTTTTATGCTCTTTCTTCAGTTTATATTACAAAGAGGAATTTTATCATACAAGTGAAGTAAAAAGCTAACATTTGTTTCACTACCAATAACCTAAATTTCTACAGACGTGTTTCGCCACGGTTTAAACTTGGCTACTAACCCCTCATCCCTTCACCCCCCCCCCTCCCCCCTCCCCCAAACAATCTGCTTGAGATACAATTTCCCATGAGACTTATGAATGAATAACCTATTGCATTGACATCAATTTCTTTGCCGATAAAGGCCGGTATTGGGACGGTAATTATGTGATGGCTGGTTCAAGCTCACCCGGTGAGTTCTTGGTAACAAACACAGTGTTTTTGGTCCACTCTGTTTCATCATAGTATGGCCAGTTGCTGGAGAGAAAAGGACAATTTTGCTGATAGCAAGCTTTGGTCTTTGTTCCTTGCCTAAATTCGCCAGACTTGAAGAATCAAAAGCACGGAATTAAAACTGCGTGATAAAGTATGTTCCTTTCCGCAAATAGTCACTTGTGTTATTCTTTATTATTATTATTATTATTATTATTATTATTATTATTATTATTATTATTATTATTATTATTATTATTATTATTATTATTATTATTGCTTTGAACGAGATATATACATGAAGACACAGAAGAATACAGGATATATATAAACTCATTACATTGATTAATTTTCCTTCCCGATTCTGACATAAACCGCAAACACCACGCTGCCCCCCTCCCGTCCCACCCCACCCCCCCTTTATCTCTGTCTCTTTTCTCTTCTCTGTCTTCCTTAACAAAAAGAAAATGAAGTTATTCTCTTTCTGTGTCTTTTCGGTGAGCGTTGTGTCTGAACGATGAACGACATGTATTACATTATGCAAGGAACTACGTGCTTCTATATTGGATGAAGGCATTTTTGGAATATTCGTTTTGCAAGTATGATATGCTAATGTTGCTTGAAAACGCAATCAGAGGAAGGCATTTACCAAAAAAAAAGTCACCCCTTTTTCATGCTCTCATGTAGGTGCCATTTGTAAAAGGAGTGCTTTTGTGTAAAATCTAAAAGAGCGTAACAAGAAAATAGAATTGACTGGGAAGTCACGTGAACACATCAAACGAGAGTATTCAAGACTCGTTTTGCAGTCAAAGTTAATTACGCACACAAAAAGAGAAAATTAAAATTTGGTTACTATGGAATTTTATGGAATACAAGTCTTCAACCCTGTCTTTATTTGAGAGAAAGATCTGTTTTTATTGTACGGGTATTATTTCATTTTAGTTTTCCGTTATTTCCCTGTGTCATAGTACGATAGATATGTTCCATTAAAATATGGCAAGAATCCGGATTGGTCGTTTGTTCCGAGCTTTGCGGTAATGTGTAGGTTTGTTGAAGTTGTGAGATCACGACGAAAGACCACTTTTCAGTGCTTTCAAATCATCACTGTGTCATTATGCACTCACAGTTCCGGGGTTTTTGTGCAACCCTCCTGCTCCGTCATTCGTAAAAACTGGGCTCCCGAAAGTGTCCAATCAACACTGTTACGGCAGTAGAGTGAGATAGCTGTGACCTTATGTGGTTAAGCTGTTGATGTAATCAGTGGTGAATTTGTCATGTAGAGGCAGATACGCAACAGATACAGTATGTGTGTGGGTTGATGGTGAAAAATATATCTAAATCTATATAGGGGATAGCTGTGTGGTTTGGAATAGTGCCCTGAGTGCGTAGAACTGATATTCGGGGTCAGGAATGCGCGTTGTGTTTTGCTGTGTTTGTTGTCTTTTTCTTCCTGAGTTAAAATCATGAAATTCCAAAGCGTTAAGGGGATATCTAATGAAATTAAGTGAAAGAAAGTTGGATAATTTTTCAACATATTTAATACTTGGTAAGAAGTTGAAATTGGCTGGAATGTTCCTACTGTTTTTGTATAGCGTGATGTGTAAACAAAACAAACTACGTAACAAAATATGGCAAAAAAGTGAATATTTTGAAGGAAAAAAAAGCATTAAAGAAAACAAGAATTTGTGAGCTTTGGCAGCGACTGGTTTTGACGGCTGTTGAAGTAAACAAATGGCCTATATTGTTGGGTGATAAAGTACACAGAATTTTCATGCCAGATTGGGACATGCTTAAACTTCTAATATAGGCATTTTCTACTTCATTATAAAACTGAAGGAATGAATAGGAACAGAAAAAAAAAAACTAGACAGCGAAAAGTAAAATGACACAGAGCTCTCATTTGTCTTGTGTGCCCAGCGGCACAGTACACGGGAACAAATTTTGAAAGTAAAAAAAAACCTAACAATAGAGATCTTTTGCAAGATGTTAACTTTTTCAAATTTTGCGTCTGAGGTCACGACTTGTGAAATGAGATCAATTTCAATTTCCTCTGATCCTGAAAGCATTTGTTATTACCTTTTAAGAGGCAATGAATTTGGCTTTATGAGACTCTTTCAAGATTTTTATGACCACAGTCTATCCCCATAAAGGCAAATTTGTAACCTTCAGGTTTAATAGCAAAAATTGCCCATTTTTTGGGCTTGTTTGAGGACCGCAGAGTGAAAGGTCGCTGGTACAATGTTTGATATATTGGCACAATAACTGTAAAAGAGGGTTGTTACGCAGTTGTATTATACCATTGGCTAAGCGCACAGGACTGGTCGACCCCGTCCACGTGTGTATGATAAGTGCGTCGAGGCAAAGTGATATACGGTACATTTGCAGAATACCCGAGTTTTTTATTCTCAAAAATCTCGATTTCATTGCCTTTGAAGTTGCATGTTCCGCGAACAGTATTTTAAGATAAAATTCTAATGTTTCGCTTTTTATGTTTTTAGATATAGAAAAAACACAGAAGGCCTTAAACGAAATATGAAGAGTGACTATAATCTTCTCACCAATGGCAACACCGCCATGCCGCGCGTAGACAGGCCATCTCACACCGGAAGTCATCCTTGTCCGCGAATTACAAGGACAAAACTCCTGTGCGTTTTCCTTGTTGTTTTTGCTTTTGGATTACTTATTATTTTCCAATGTATGGGGTCGCGGTTTTCAAAATTGTGCTGTCCAGTGTCGGAAAAAGGGCGCTTGGACCATACTCCAGACAGTGGTACCGGTGTTACTGATATGCGGTCAGAGAAGGGACGACAGCTGCCTGGGATTACTGTTAGCAAAATGCAAGAAGGCGAGCGGCAAAGTGTGAGATCATCATATAAAAATTCTGCCGCGCAAAATCAAAACGTTATTGGGTCTAAAAAAGCAGGAGTGCAGCAGCGGCGAAGGTTTCCGTCTGTCATCATTATAGGGGTACGCAAAGGTGGCACCAGGGCCTTGCTCGAATTTCTCAATCTGCACCCACAGATTGTTGCCGAAAAGGCAGAAATGCATTTCTTCGATGACGACGACATCTACAGCAATGGGATGGAATGGTACCGCCGGAGAATGCCCTACACGTATCCGGATCAAATCACCATAGAGAAGACGCCGGCATACTTCACGGAAGAGGCTGTTCCGGAGCGTGTCTACGGCATGAACCGGACGTGCAAGTTCCTGATCGTGATACGAGATCCCACCGAAAGGGCCATATCGGATTATACGCAAATCTACTTCAATAAGAGAGATAAGGGTAAGCCGTTCGATAGCTTTGAAGAGCTTGCTGTGGATATATACGGCACGGTGAATAAATCATACAAGGCCATTCGCAGGTCGATGTATTACAAACACATGGAGCGCTGGCTGAATTTCTTCCCTCTCAGACAGTTCCATATCGTGGATGGTGCTAAGTTAGTCACGGATCCCGTCCCCGAGCTGAGAAAGGTCGAAGATTTCATGGGTCTCGAACACCGGCTTACGAAGGATCGGTTCTACTATAACTCTACCAGGGGCTTCTACTGTATGAAACTTGAGCATAAGGAGAAATGCCTGGCGAAAAGCAAAGGCAGAACTCACCCCGAGGTCGACCCCAAAGTGGTCACGATTCTACACAAATTCTTCAAACCTTTGAATCAAAAGTTTTACTCCATTGTGCACAGAGATTTTGGCTGGCCATCAGAGTAGGTGGAGGTCACTTGCTTGAAAACAAATCTTAACAGCATTGGTGTTCAATCTCAGGTCCTATTAACGAGCTGTTCATTATCATGAACCGGTGATGTCAATTTTGTACCTCGCAGACGTACTTGATTTTATTAATATATTTCTTGTGCAGTTTCTTTCTCTGTGTAGCTGTTATTGTGACATAGTGATATCGCATCCCCTCTCCCTAGGGCTACAGAACAAAGTAAACTGCAGGCATGTTTCCCAATTAAGTAAGATGGCAGAGTTTTATTTAACGTAAAATCAACGTAATTTGGCGCTCGTGTAAACGCGCAGCAATAACTTGTCGCTTCAGCGTTGCTGCCCAGCGTTCAGGCGCTACGGCAGTCCGGTCTCTTCTGAAACAAACCACTCTGTTGCGCCGACCCAGCCGAGATTTGCCACGAATCAAGTACTCTTGCTGTCTTACTGAAACAGCACGGGATACTTTTTAAATGTACCCGCTTTGTGTTTGTACGTAACAGATTGAGCTCCTCAGAGGTCAGCTCTAAAGTAACAACGGCCGCCTCGAGAGGTCAAGGACACTGTATAATGTGTATATAGAGGGACTTCTGTCTTGGTTGTGGACTAGAAAAACCACCCTTTATGTCATAATCACCTTCGTTATGCTGTGCATATTCGATGACCATTTTTTTAGCAGAAATATATGATATTGTTAAAGTTCAAACAGCGCCCACGATCCCAATACTCAAATCTGCGCGTAGTATCTTATTCAAGAACTCTATAGTTAATAACTTGATATCTGGAACATGCAGTGTGGATCCAGTGATGTGTTTTAGTTATCGAATATGCACTGTACTTTACACAATCTGTGATATTGGTATATTTTTTATGTTAGTGGCTATTTAATGGATGGCAAACAAAAAAAAAAAAGAATCGTAATTTTAAATTGTAGTAATTCTGCAGCTCTTATGAGGAGCAGGTAATGACTGTTCCCAATTTTTCCCCTCAAGTTATTGTCTCTAGTTATTTAGCTGTACATATTACTGTGTTGTTGCATGAAAAATACCTTAGTTCGTATACATTTTGCATTTCAACCTGGAATGCTGCAGCCAGCAGTTTTAGTCATTTTATGTTGAGATTGTTGAACCGAAAACTATACCTCATATTTATGTGTATATATATATGTAGTCGTAATCATGTTTAAATTAAAAAGGTTTCTATGAAATCTGTATACAAAAAAAACATCTGGTGATTCTGTATACTATATTCAGATCGTACAGTGATATCTGCCCATTTGAAGGAAACTGAACGCCGATTTTTTTTATTGAATTGATAGAATACAGTGACTGAGAAGTGCCATAATTTTTATCAGACTGTTGGTGTGTTTGACAGGTAATGCTACGCGATCTGCGACTGGTGCCGATTCTCCAGATGGATAGTGACGTACACTGAAACTTCGTTATCTCGAACTCGGATATCGCGAACACTCGGTGATACCCAACATTCAAAACGAATTTTGTTATTATCGCTAATCTCGAACCCCACATATGTGGGAAGTAAATTTGCTAATCCCGAGAACGAGATAATGAGGTTTCACTGTACATTTTAGTGGATTTTTAAAATCTTAGTCTATACTCAAAGGGTTATGATTTGTATGATATTTAAGTAATAAATGCACATGGATTTCAGGCAATTCTAGTAATTGGGCATTACATGAAATACATAGACAAAACGTTGGATAGGTCTTGAAGGTTACCATAGCTACCAAATCAACGCATACTAAAGTTTGTTTTTTTTACGTGACACTTTAAGCTTGGCCAGGGTGGCCACCGACCCTGGAAATCAGGGAATTCAGGAAAAAATGAATCGACATTTTCCAGTCAGGGAAACTCAGGGAATTTGGTAATTCCGGCAAATCTGAGGTAAAACTCAGGAAATTTAATTTTTCGAAAATTCCAGGTTTTCCAGGGTATTTCCACGAAAATTTTCTTTTGCAAACTTCGATAGATTTAGTAAGAATTTGTTGAACGTTGTATTTGTCTAAGCGTTTAAGAGAAATAGTGGGATACGTAGTCGATGATTATTGTTTTTCAACCAAAACATTTAATTTTGAAATTCTGAAAACCTGCGCTGTAAAAATTCATTATATGGAAAATGTATGGAAGACTCAGAAAAAACACAGGGCATTTCATTTCGGATTCCAGCTGGCCATCTTGTTGGCCGTCTGAAACTGAATAAAAGTCAACATTTTAATAGTTCACATAAAATGTTGAAGGTTTTCAAACTCGGACAAGAAAATAGGAATATATACTATGTGAGAATAAGTTTGTCAAGCTGGCTCGAGCGCTTGTATTTCGTATTTCATGCACTGTACTTTATGTAACGAATGATGCAGTTCACGACATTTCCTGCTGAGTGGATAGAATATACAGAATATACAAGCGGTTTGTACTTTTTAACACGAGTTAAGTGGGCCTTTGGAGTCATGACTGATTGTACAAATTGCCTGTGACAAACAATAGACGACCATATTTTCCTGTGCGCATCGAAATACTGAATGTGGGAAATGTTTTAAATGTATTGGGTGCAATATAGTGAGTTTGCGAATTTTCCAGGTTGGGGTTAGGGGAGTGGTGGTTGAGGGGTGGGGGGAGGGGGGAGGGGGGGAGGTAACATAACAGGAGAAGGCGAATGCCTTGCAGAATACGCGGAAACGGGGAACGGGCGAACTCAAAGCATAAATAATGCATAGTTCCTTTTATGTGTCTAAAAGGCTTAAAATGTTTAAAATGGATGACTAAGAAATCACGGAGGCGAAACATGTTACGAGATTTAAGTGCTGTTGCACAAGAACATGCTTCTTTTTGTCCTCGACTGTTAAAAGTACGAGCAAATGTAGTTTTGTTATAATTTTATCAGGGACTCTTGTACAGTTTTTAATCCTTTATTTCATTAATTGTCCATGCTCCGAGAGCGCAGGCTAGGGCTTACGAAAAAATAGCCTCTACTGTATGAAGTGCACTGGTTCTAAATAACAACATGTAGGAGCGCATTATGAGCATTTAAAAGTGCTCCCAAATAGTTTTCAACAAGTGAGTGTTCTGACCTGACTGATCCGACCGAGTAAAACAAATATAAAATAAAAGAATAATGTACAGAAATTAATACTTTTAAAAATAATATATATATATATATATATATATATATATATATATATATATATATATATATATATATATATATATATTACAAAAAGGCGTTCTGTTAGATAGAATGCTTAACTATTTAAAAGAAAACTGTTGGAAAATTTTGGCCAAGATGTTCCTTTCATTTAAAAAAAAGAACAATGTTTTGTGGAAAAAAGAACAAGGTGAATAATAAGTGTATGTACAGTACCAAGAAATATTTGTTGTTGTGGTGCGAGTGTTGTTGACAAAAAGCGTTATTTTTTCAGGGTCTGATGAGATACTTCTTACGAATTTGTGAATTTACGAGTTTGTGAATTTAGTTGTAATTCTCGCGTCCGAGTCTGAATAAAATGGCGCTGTTTGTGGAGAATGTACTTTTGTAAACGTTTTACCAATACAGTGAAAACAAATAAACCTACGGTTTACGGATAGTTGTTTTAGTCTGTGGACACGACAAATAAAATTAAATTGGAGTTCGCATGCCAGTCAGTTCACGAAAACCGCAATAACGGCAAAGACTGTTTACTAGTTTATAGTCTTTGATAACGGGCAAGAAGCGAGCCGGCCGAGTCTAAAAAATTACCTGTAAATAAAGAAGAAATCGAACTGCCGCGCGGATGTACAAAGTGAAAAAATAGACAGAAAACAGAAAAATATTGAAAATGGCCTTTCAAAGCATAAATGTATGTTTCGTAACTAGCATTTTCATAAATCAAGTACTCAAAGTGCCAGAATGGCAACTTGTAAATTGATAATGGGTTATGTCAAATACACGTCTGAGACCAGCCTGCTGCGTCGGACTTTTAAATAAAAAATCGTATCTCCTAGTTTTTAGCCCGAATGTCTTGAAACTTTGGTTTTGGTAGCATTCATAAGCACCTACCTGGCTATTATTTATTTTGGTACCAGGGTTTTCATGGAAATGTTCTACAATTTTGGTGGACGGTAGCGTGCGTAAGTGTCCACCTGGCTATTACTTGGTTTGGCGATTCGCCCAAAATTGCCGAAAATATTGGTGAAACCCCATTTTTTCGTAAAATCTTAACTAACTCCAGGAAAATGCTTTTAATGAAGGAAGCAGGCGTTACTACCTAGCTGGCTTTTACCTTTTTATCCCCCACGTAACGAGTGGATATTGGTTTCAGCTTGTCCGTCTGTCTGTCCGCATTCGTGCACTCTCGTGTCCGGGCTACATCTCCGACAGTATTTGTTGTAACGCTTTTCCTTTGGTATACGGTTAGCACATATATTGAAGGTGTGCAACATTGTGTTATTTTTTTAAATCGGCCAAAAATTGTAAAATATACGATTTGTCAAAAATGTATGTTATTATTATGGAAACATGTTTCACGGAGATAGAATGTGTCCAGACAAGTCCTGCGAAACTGTTCGATCCAGCAGTCTGAAGTTTTTTCAGTGAAGATATGTATATATATTGTACATGTGCAATGTCGCATTATTTTTGAAATCAGCCCAAAATTGTCACAAATACGACTTGTCAAAATGTATATTTTTAGCCCAGCTTACGTTACACGTAAGCTGGGGTATTCCTATCGGTCTGCGGATGGCGTTAGTTGGTTAGTTATTTAGTTGGTTGGTTGGTTGGTTGGTTTGTTGGTTAGTTAGTTAGTTAGTTAGTTAGTTAGTTAGGTAGGTAGGTAGGTAGTTAGTTAGTTAGTTAGTTAGTTACTTAGTTAGTTAGTTAGTTAGTCGATCGGGTGATTTTTGAATTTTTGGGGATTTTTTAAAGAAATGCTAAAATGTATCTCCTCTTACATTTTTGACCCGATGTCATTTAATTTTGGTATGAGGCACCCTTAAAGGGTCGTGCATACGGCTTATGCTTTTTTAGTTTGTATTTTTGGGGAATTTTTTAAGCAAAAATTTCGAAAATAATTCAAAATGCATCAACCCCTACAATTTTGATTCGATGTCATTTATTTTTGGTGTGAGTGCATACGGCTTCTGCTTTTTAGTCGATCGGGCAATTTTTGTATTTTTAGGGAGTTTTTGAAGAAAAAAACTTCAAAATGCATTTCCCCCTACAGTTTTGAACCTTTTTTTTTGGGGAGGGGGGGGGGGGGGGTTGAGGCATCCCTAAGGGGTTGAGAATACGACTTGCGCTTTTTAGTCGATCCGACAATTTCTGTATTTTTTGGGAATTTTTGAAGAAAACTTCAAAATGCATTTCCTCCTACAGTTTTTATCCAATTTCATTTATTTTTGCTATGAGGCATCCTTAGGTAGGTCTCGCATACGGCTTGTGCTATTTGACTCGACTTGGGAATGTTTGATTTCGGGGGGAATTTTTGATGAAAATACCTCAAAATGCATTTTCTACTACAGTTTTGATCAAACATAATTTATTTTGGGGCTGAGGCATGCTTAGGGTGTCGTGAATATGGCCTGTCTTTTTCAGTCGATGAGAGAATTTTTGAAGAAAAAAATTCAAAATGCATTTCCTCCTACAGTTTTTATCAGATTTCATTTATTTTCGATATGAGCTGACTCTAGGGGGTCATGCATACGGCTTGTGCTTTTTGAGTGAATTGGAAAACTTTGATTCAATTTTTGCCGGAATTTTTGAGAAAAAAAATTAAATGAATCTACAGCGCATAAACGCAAGTTAAATGAACTTGCGCAGCAGTCAGATTTAACAACCGCACATCGACGCAAGTTAAAGAAAGATTCGCAGTAGTCCAAATTAAGTACTCCGCATCGATGCAGGTTAAATAAACATGTGCATTGGTCCGAAATGTGAACTGCGCATCGGCGGAAGATAAATAAAGATGCGAACTGGTCCAAAATAAGCACCGCGCATAAACGCAGGCTAATTAAACATGCGCACTGGTCCGGAAAAAAGAACTACGCTTCGACGTAAGTTGAATAGACATGCGCAGTGGTCTGAAATGCGAACCGCGCATCAACGCAGCCTAAAGAAACATGCGCACTGGTCCGAAATGCGAACCGCACATCGAGGCAAATTAAATAAACATGCGCAGTGGTCCGAAATGCGAACCGCGCATCAACGCAAGTTAAATAAATATGCGCACTGGTCTGAAATGAGAACCACGCATCAGCACAAGTTAAATAAACATGGGCAGTGGCCTGAAATGCGAACCGCGCATCGACGGAAGTTAAATAAACATGCGATCCGGTCCAAAATAAGCACCGCACATCAACGCAAGTTAAACAAACATGCGCACTTGTCCGAAAAAAAAGAACCACGCATCGACGCAAGTTGAATAGGCATGCGCATTGGTCTGAAATGAGAACTGCGCATCAACGCAAGTTAAATAAACATGCGCAGTGGTCCGAAGAAAGAACCATGAATCGACCCAAGGTGAATAGACATAAGAGTCGGGCATCTACGGGACTTAAATAAACATGCGTTCTGGTCCGAAACGCAAATCGCGCGTCAACGCAAGTTAAATGAACCTGCTCACTTATCCCAAAATGCGAACTGCGCATCAACGCAACCTAAAGAAACAGGTATACTGGTCCGAAATGCGAACCGGATATCAACGCAAATTAAATAAACATGCACACTGGTCCGAATTGCGAACCGCACAAAAGCGTAAGTTAAATAAATATTTGCACCGGTCCAAAATAAGAAACGATCATCAACACAAGTTAAATAAATATGCGCAATGGTCCAAAATGCGAACCACGCATCAACACAAGTTAAAAAAAACATGCGCGCTGGTCCGAAATGCGAACCGCACAGCAACACAAGCTAAATAAGCAAGCACACTGGACCAAAATAAGCACCATGCATCAACGCAAGTTAAGTAAACATGTGCACTATTTCGAAATGCGAACTGCCCATTAACGCAACTTAAATAACATGCGCACTATTCAAAATAAGAACTGCGCATCAACGCAACTTAAATAAACATGCGCACTGGTCCAGAACAAGAACCGCGCATCAACTCAAGTTAAAGAAATATGCGCATTGGCCTGAATAAGAACCGCGCATCAAGGCAAGTTACATAAATATGCGCACTGGTCCGAAATGCGAACGTTGTTTGAAGGTATCTATGGCAGACTATCCAGTCTACCAGAGATACAAAAAATCTGTTTCCCATTTTGCTGGGAAAGAAATCTTTGTATGCATTTATCAGTCTATGTTCTGGTCCGGTGCTAAATTAATTATTGGGCTAGCTCTTTGCCGTCTCATCTTTTGAAGCCCAATTTTTCAGGAAAATTCCCTTGCTCATGCACGCTGGAATTGGTTTTATTGCTTTTCGTAAGCTGGGACTTTGTCCTGGGACAAACTTGTTATGGAAAGTTGTTTGCACGGAGATACATTTTATCCAGAGGAGTTCTTCGAAACTATTCGATCCCGCGTTCTGAAATTTTATGCAGTGAAAATATATATACTGCAGATGTGCAATGTCGTATTTTTTTTTAAATCGACCAAAAATTGTTAGACGATGTAGGGTTTTCAATTTTACTGAATTTACTACTATGCAATAATTATGTCTCCCCGACCAAGGGGAGACATATAGTGTTTGTACGTTCTGTGTGTGTGTATGTGTGTACGTGTGTGTGTGTGTGTGTATGTGTGTGTGTGTGTGTGTGTCAGTCTGTTGTGAACCAAGTGTTATGTGCAGGATATCTCGAGAACGAAACGTCGCATCGACTTCAAACTTGATCGATTTATTCCTTGGGTCAGTCGGACGGTTCTGTCAACTTTTGACGCATGTCACCTGATTAGGGCAGGCGTATGACGTCATTACGTAAAAATCTTGTGTGCGAAATTTCTCTGCCGCTGAACATCGGAGAAAGTCGAAACTTGGTGGAATTGTTGCTTGCTAATTCCGAAAGACTCTATAGAATTTGTTCGCGAGTAGAACGAACGGATGCGGCGTATGACGTCATCACGTAAAATATGTATATATTTTGAGCAAGATCTTGTGTGCAAAATATCTCGATAACGGAAAGTCCTATCGACTTCAAATTTTATATGAACATTCCTTGGGTCAGTCGGATGGTTTTATCAACTTTTCACGCATGTCACGTGATTAGGGTAGGCGTATGACGTCATTACGTAAAAATCTTGTGTGCAAAATTTCTCTGCCGCTGAACATCGGAGAGAGTTGAAACTTGGTGGGATTATTGCTTGGTAGGTCCGAAAGACTCTATAGAATTTTTTCGCGAGTAGAACGAACGGATGCGGCGAATGACGTCATCACGTAAAATATGTATATATTTTGCACAAGATCTTGTGTACAAAATATCGCGATAACGGAAAGTCCTATCGACTTCAAATTTTATATGAACATTCCTTTGGTCAGTCGAACGGTTCTGTAAACTTGTCACGCATGTCACGTGATTAGGGCAGGTGTATGACGTCATCACGTAAAAATCTTGTGTGCGAAATTTCTCAGCTGCTGAACATCGGAGAAAGCTGAAACTTAATGGGATTATTTCTTGGTAGGTCCGAAAGAAACTTTAAATTTTTTCGCGAGTAGAACGAACGAATGCAGCGTCTGACGTCATCGCGTAAAATATGTGTATATTTGGAACCAGATCTTGTATGCATAATATCTCTATAACGGAAAGTCATTTCGACTTAAAATTTTATATGGATATTCTTTGGTTCAGTCAGACGACTGTTTCAACTTTTGACGGGTAAAAAATTATCTGTTGTTAAGCAAAATTTCTCGACATGAAAAATCGGATCGACTTTAAATTTGGTGTAGTTATTCCTCGGATAGGTCGCACGGTTTTGGTTAAACATTATTAAACTCGTGTAGAGAATCAAGAAAGGTGCATAACGTCAACACCCCCCCTCCCCGCCTCCCCATTTTTTGGCTGCTTTGTTATCAAAGCATAGGTGTTAACCACGCTAGGGATTTCAGCATTTTGCAGGAGATTCTCGAGTGTTCCTGCATTCTTTAGAAAGCTTCAAAACAGCAACAACATTTCTGTCGGTCCATTGCTATTTGTTAGTGCCTGAAATTAAGCTTTTTGTGCGTTTCTCATCTACGGCTGTTGCGTAATATGCCACTCAGTGTCAGTTATGTTGCATGATGGAGTCGTCATCTACGAGGTCATGGAATGCTATAGGTCTAAACAGGTCTAGCTATTGAATTTTTTTTTCGCAGCATGCTTGATTAGGTTGCCAAGGTGTTCTATATATAGGAGCTATTTTGTATCGATTGGCATTGTTACCAGAAGCATTTTTCTCTATTAAAGTGGGTCATTTGATATCTTGTGTTATGTGAAGCAGCTCACCATTTTGGCACCGAAATGCCTTCCCCTTCTCCCACCGAGGTGCGTGATCTGATGCGCAGTTATGAAGAATGCCTTTCTAGTGCTATTTGACCGATGGAAATGTGCGAAGACAAGGTAGTCTATCATGGCTATAACTACACTTAGAGTACAGACCGTTGCCGTTGCCTTGGATAAAAGGGTTAGAGTTGTGTTTAGTCGGACCTACATTGAATAGCTGGGGTGGGGGGGGGGAGGGAGGGCGTGTGGAGGATGATGGTTAGAAAAAAAATCCCGACGACCTTCAAGACCTGGATAAAAAGTAAGACCCGTTTGCCCTGACCCTTCCAGATTCGGGTAAAAAGACGTACGGTAAAACCTGCCTGTCTTGATCAACTTCCAGACCCGGATAAAAATGTAACGTACAGTAAAACTACTATAGTGACCAACTTCAGATCTGGATAAGAAGGGCTTACAGTAAAACCCGTTTTAGCGACCACCTTCCAGAGTCGGATGAAAAAAGACGTCCATTTATATCTGTTTTAATGACCACCATCTGTTTGGTTTATTTTGAGTTTTTTACAATGAATTATGTTTGCAGGAATGAATATTTTATTTCAGTAATTAAAAAAAGGGATTTTTTTGGGGGGAGAGGGGATCATAGGTTTAGTCGGGGAGACATTTGTTTTTGTTTACAAAAACAAGAAACTAAGTAGGTATCAACTGAAAGTGTATAACATAATCCTGTACTCCTATGTTTTGTGTGCACTGGCCGCTCTAGCTTTACACGGGGGATCCTGCCTCACTGAGCCTCTAGTTTTTTTTAATTGGCCAAAATTGGGCGGAACTTTTGACGAAAAAAAAACAAAATTAAGTAAAATCTTAACTAACTCAAGGAAAATAGTTTTATTGTCTTGAAAGTTTAAGGAAAGTTAGCAGAGAAATGGCCTTATTCTATTTAAATTGTGGCTAAAGATAGCGGTCATTGGCACTTAACTGGTTATTATATTCTTCTATTTATTTATTATTTTAGTGATCGGCCAAAAATTGGCGAAAATTTTGGGCAAAAAAATTAGTGAAATCTTGACTAACTCCAGGAAAATAGTCTCACTGTCTTGAAATTTTAGGTGACGGTAGTAAGCGTTGCTATCTACCTGGCTATTACAATCTTTGGTGACTGACCAAGAAAGAATTGGCGGAAATTTTAACGAAAAATGAAACAAATTTTCAGAGAAATCTTAAATAACTTCAGGAAAATAGTCTTTCTGTCCTGAAAGTCAACGGAAAGGTACCAGGCATTATTACCGACCTGGCTATTACGTTTCGGGTTGATTGACTCAAAATTGGCGGAAATATAGGCGAAAAAAGAAAAAATAACTAAAATCGTAACTCACACCAGAGAAAATTTCTCCGAATTACGAAAAACAGTAATAGCATGGTAAGTACAAATGATCTCTATCTAAAATTTGAAGATAGTAAAGAAATTTCTCTGGTGTGAGTTAAAGATTTTACTGATTATGTCTCCCCGACCAAGGGGAGACATTTAGTGTTTGTACGTTCTGTGTGTGTATGTGTGTACGTGTTCGTGTGTCTGTGTGTGAGTGTGTGTGTCAGTCCGTTGTGAACAAAGTGTTGTGTGCAAGATATCTCGAGAACGATACGTCGGATCGAGTTCAAACTTATCGAATTATTCCTTCGTAAGGTCGGACGGTTCTATCAACTTTTGACGTATGTCACGTGATAAGGCCAAACGTATGACGTCATTACGTAAAAATCTTGTGTGCGAAATTTCTCAGCTGCTGAACATCGGAGAAAGTTGAAACTTGGTGGGATTGTTGCTTGGTAGGTCCGAAAGACTCTGTAGAATTTTTTCGCGAGTAGAGCGAACGAGTGCGGCGTATGACGTCATCACGTAAAATATGTATATATTATAAACAAGGTCTTGTGTGCAAAATATCTCGATAACGGAAAGTCCTATCGACTTCAAATTTTATATGAATATTCCTTGGGTCAGCCGGACTGTTCTGTCAATTTTTGGCATGTCACGTGATTAGGGCAGGTGTATGACGTCATTGCGTAAAAATCTTGTGTGCGAAATTTCTCAGGTGCTGGACGCCGGAGAAAGCTGAAACTTGGTGGGATTATTGCTTGGTAGGTCCGAAAGAAACTTTAAATATTTTTCACCAGTAGAACGAACGAAAGCGGCGTATGACGTCATCGCGTAAAACGTATATTTTGAACCAGATCTTGTATGCATAATATCTCGATAACGGAAAGTCATATCGACTTAAAATTTTATATGGATATTCCTTGGTTCAGTCGGACGACTGTTCCAACTTTTGACGGGTAAAAAGTTATCTGATCTTAAGCAAAATATCTCGATATCGGAAAGTTGGATCGCCTCCCCATTTTTGGCTGCCTTGGTATCTATGCATGGGTGTTAACTGCGCTGGGGATTTCGGAAGATTTTCCGGAAGATTCTCTAGTGTTCCTGCATTCTTTAGAAAGCTTCAAAACAGTAACAGCATTATTGTCGGTCCATTGCTATTTGTTATTGCTTGAAATTGAGATTTTTGTGCATTTCTCATCTATGGCTGTTACGTAACATGCCACTCAGTCAGGGGTTAGTCACGGTTGCACAAAAAGCACAAAAAGTGGAAACTTAGATATGAGCTGCAGCTCTGCTATTTTTTGTTTACAAACACCGTCTTATTTAGAGGTCAGTGAGCTTCGGTGCTCTAGCATAAGCTTTTTCTGTTCCACCACCACCTTTACTTTTTTGTTATTAATACTTCTGAAACATACACTTAAGATTTGAAAATTGTATCGTTAAATAAGTAAATGATTACTTCTTTTAAGGAGAAAGTTTCGATAACTTTTGATAAAAATTAACTGTTTTACGGCGAGTTAAACCCGAAAAAGTGTTATTTTTTTAAGCAAAAAATGGAGTGGCATTTTGTCCGTTGATGCCTATCTTTGCACATAAAATTACTTAGAATGCACGAGTAGATCAATTTAAAAACTACACCACAAGAAAGCTCGATATCTTATCTATTTATTGAGGTTAACATGAAATGGATTCCTCTAGTTTTACTTTGTGAAAAGTTCAATGTTGTATACACACTGAAATTGCTAATTCGCTCAAAACAACAAAACTAAATGCGTGTTGCCATGCCAACAGCATGTTTAGCGGCTGTTATCTGTGATTAATGAGCATATGTGTTGGTGTGCAGTTCAGTGGCGTGGCATTTTCTGGCTTACCGTAACCTCATTTCCTGGAAACACTTTCATATTGCTATAAAGCACAATGAGAAACAAGGAATACTAAATAATATTGATACTAAAAAAATACTAGGAAGAGTTGGACATTTTAAAATCGAGAACGCGGTATTATATAAAACATAAGTATGTCACTTTCAAAGCAAACCAGTGGATTTGAAATACATAAGCGTGCAATAAGTGAATTGTCCCGCATTTGTGGAAACCGAGCATTAACAGGAAAAGAAAAAAAGCAAAACGCAGACCTGCAAAATTGGTCAGTAATTATGTTTCCGAAATAAAAAATGCTTTTAAAATCGATATAACCTGTGACGAAGAAGAAATTCACCCATCAAAAATGTGTTCTAAATGTTATAAAGTAATGTGGGATAGCAAAGTAAAACCGAAAAAAAGAAAAATCAGTTATGTTTCAGTGGTGTGCTCACAAAAAAGGAATACAAACATGCCACGTTTGTGTTCAGTTCGAAAAAACGTCTAGGATACGTAATTACAAACATAAAACATGCACATTCAAACCAAAGCGAGCCACTGATTCAATGTCAACTGCGACAGCATTATCATTTGAAACAATTTCACTAACTTCTCCCAAACAAATTGTCGAAACACCAGAACGTGCAAAAAACGTCGAAAACACTCCAGTTCGAAGAAGTCCGCGCCTTGTAAAAAGATTGGGGCTGCCATCCAGACTTCTCCAACAAGTCCAACAATGACTAAAATATTGAAAGAAAACTTGCCAATTGATAGAGAAATAAAAATTAAACACACAGAACTGACGAAAAGAATATTGCAGTTTTCTCCCGATTCAGAAACACAAAAATTACAAACTCGTGGTCAGCCACTGGTATTTAAAAAAATCAGTAATGTCCGTGTCCAGACACACAAATCTTCAACGAAGACTAAGCGAAATAGGGTTAATTCTTTAGACAAGATTAGACTTTCATTGTCTGGCAGAGGTCGAGAATCAAAATGCCAGATATTCAGCCTCTGTGCCAATGGATCTGGATAACGTCCCTGAAATTTGAAGGTGTGTGACTAAAATAGCATGTATATTTAGCTGTGTGCATCCGTAGTAAAGTGAGAGTGGGGGGCTTTATAAAATGTCATTTTGTGTTAAGTTACTAACGGGAATCCAAAAATAAATTATTGAAAGTTGTGCCTAGATAATGTAAGAATACTCGTGCAAATTATCACTTCATTTCAGTCGGCTAGTTTTGAATAAAATGAAACCAAAAATTATGAAAAATGGTGCATTTTTGTGGGATTTTCCCGCGATTTAATGCTGCTAAGATGCAGAATCTGCTGGGAGAGGTGTGTGCGCTCTAGGAATAAAGCTGCAAGGCCATGTCAATGTAAACAAAAACAAAGTGGATCAGCCAAGTCTAAATTTCCCTGTCATAACAGCTGTGTAGTGTCAGTTGCTGTGCGTGATGGAGTCGTTATCTACGAGGTCATGGAATGTTATTGTCGTATTATAGCTCTAAGCAGCTCTAGCTATTGATTTTTTTTCGCCGCATACTTGATTAGGTTGCCAAGATGTGCTATATATAGGAGCCATGTTGTATCGATTAGCATTGTTTGCAGGAGCCTATTTTCGCTATTAAATTGGGTCGTCTGATATCTTGTGTTATGAGTAGCAGTTCACCATTTTGCCAACGAAATGCCTCCCCCTTCTCCCACCGAGGTGCGTCATCTGATGCGCAGTTATGAAGAATGCCTTCCTAGTGCTATTTGGCCGATGGGAATGTGCGAAGGTAAGGTAGTCTATCATGGCTATAACTACACTTAGGGTACAGACCGTTACCGTTGCCTTGGGTAAAAGGGTTAGAGTTGTGTTTATAGTCGGACCTACAGTAAATAGCTGGGGGGGGGGGGGGGGCGTGTGGAGGATGATGGTTAGCAAAAAGAAAATCCCGACCATCTTCAAGACCTGGATAAAAAGATGTAAAGTAAGAACCGTTTGTCGTGACCCCTTCCACATTAAGGTAAAAAGACGTACGGTAAAACCTGCCTGTCTTGACCACCTTCCAGACCCGGATAAAAATGTAACGTACAGTAAAACTGCTATAGTGACCAACTTCAGATCTGGATAAGAGGGGCCTACAGTAAAACCCGTATTAGCGACCACCTTCCAGACTGCGATGAAAAAAAAATGCTCATTTATATCTGTTTTAGTGACCACCATCTGTTTGGTTTATTTTGAGTTTTTTACAATGGATGAAGGTTATGTTTGCAGAAATGAATATTTCAGTTTGAGGGGGGGGGGGTCATGGGTTTTGTCGGGGAGACATTTGTTTTTGCTCACAAAAACAAGAAACTAAGTAGGTATCGATGGAAAGTGTGTAATATAAGCCTGCACTCTTATGTTTTGTGTGCACTGGCCGCTCTAGTTTTTTTGTCTTGCGCCATTCACTTGGCCAAATTTTGGCCAATCACAAACAAGTAATGCCCAGGTAAGTAGTAATGTTTGCTAGTTCCATTTAAAAGTTCAGTACAAGAAAGCTATTTTCCTGGCGTTAGTGATTTTTCGAAAAATGTTTCTCCACGTATATCTCCGACAATTTTTCTCCGAATTACGAAAATCGGTAGTAGCCAGCTAAGTGCCCATGGCGGCTCTTTTTTTTCAAAAATTTAAAAATAATAAGGTCTTTCTCTGGTCTGAGTTAAGATTTTAGTGATTTTTTGCTTTTCGCCAAAATTTCCGCGAATTTTTGGCAAATCGCTACGAAAAGTAATAACATTTTGCTTTGCCCAAATGAAACAAATAATGTTTCATTCACCTCATAACATGACACACCTTATTTGTTCACATCTCCTAACATGATAAAACATCTTCTAAAATTCATTCTTATACAATGTATTTTACCTTTGTGTTTCTGTGCGTATATTGTGTCTTCAGAATGCAGGCGCATTGACAATAATTAAACATTTATTAATACGTTTCCACATGCTTGCATGAATTTTTATAACGCATTGAATACCGCGTAAGCAAATGACGTAGTACACATAGCTAAGGTGAAATATTTGCATGATGGACAATACTGAACGGGCGCTTCGCCTGGCGTAACAAGCACATGAGATGAACAAAACTGAGCAATGACCCTTCTAACTATCAGAACTACATATTGCTTATTTGACTCACCTGAAAATAAATATACCGGGAACTTTTTTGCATTTGAAACCCACCTCTATAAAACCCGACTTTGCCATTAAAAGTATAAAAAGGCGGTAAAATTGGTGTTAAGATTTCATGGTGCCTCGCATATCGATAATAACAGTGGTCGACAAACAGACATCGAGCATCTGTACACAAAAATATAAGCAGCAAAATCGCAACCAAAACGCTGTGATATAGTTGTGACAACTTGAATTGGACCTTGAAAGCAATATTCATAATAAACTGAATATGAAAAAAGTTATTTTTGGCAATAGAAAGGATAAAGTAATGAATTTAAACAATTACAGCACAGGAATTAGATTTAGTTAAACCCGACCTGTTAAAACAGAACTGCCGCGTTTTTATCTTTTCAGAGTTAAGAAAATCCATCTATTTAAAAAAAAAGATGACATGGAAAGTTATTACCATCTTTAAACCATTGGAAACATCAGCATGTTGAAAAAATCAGTATGCCCGCGAGTAGCGAACTGCTAGGAAAAAAAACTCCGCTTTTTCTTTGTTGTCTCAGTTTTTTGTTTTTTCTTTTCTTTTCCTCCTTTTTTTGGATTAGTTTTTAGTTATGTGGGATCATTGTTTTCATTGTCGCCAAATTGTCGTTAGCGTCACAAAATTTTTCCTGTCTTATTAAATACAGTATAGCAAAAGTTTTATACCTGGAATGGATACACGTACCTACGTACATAGTAAATCCATGTATTTGAACAATTCTCAAAAGCAAAGTTGGGGAATATTTTTATGTTTTTGCTTTGACAGAAGACGTGCAGCTCTTTATCAGACACAGTCTCATTTCTTGGCAGTCAGACAAATGTAAATTTTCGTGCACAACAGGCAATGCAGTTAATAAAAAGTGTCGATATTTTTTTTACTATTTCGTACAAATCCGAGTTAAAAAATATATTTCTTATTTTAGCGACTTAGGTTTATTAGTCAGGACTTGCAGGAGTTAGTATTTTTGCAACGCTTTAAATACCTGTGCTTTGAACAAATTTCTTCTGTTGCTTTAATTAATATTTTCACTTATTGTATCAAAATCTAATGACATAAACAGTTTTAGCCTTGCATCAAAAATAGCACTGTTGCTTTCCCAAAAGGTTCACTTAAATCGTTAATAAAAAGTATGCGGCCCATCCGGTATGACAGGTCATCTTTCCCATAGATCTCCCAGGGGAAAAAGTAAACCTATTGTAGTCTCACAACCAAGTTTTAAAAACATCTTTTCTTAACCAAAGGCGGACTTTCCTTCAGGCAGACCATCAAATGAGCCATATCAGTATTTATTAACACTTGACAAGCCCTTGGCTTGCAAGGGCTATATGAAGTTGTGCGAGCAGCCGTTGGTATCTTTTTTTTCTTGAAAGTGATCGGATTTCCTGTGTCATCTCGTCCACTGGCATTATGGGCCCAAGGGCCACGAACTTGGGACTTAGGTAGAACTTGATATGAACGTGCGCATGACACTTTTTATTTTCGCTTTCGATTTCGTTTTCTTTTTAAAACGTGAGAAGAGTGTATTTTTGCAAGTAAATGCGGAGCATTTAACGCTCGGCACAGAACACACGGTTGCTCAGCTTTGTGTGAGCTCTCACTGCGTAAATAGATAACACGGCGTATGCATGATCAATCAATAAAACCTTAAGTCAGCAAAAAACAAACACGACTCGGCTTATAAGACGTGTTCAGGCTGTGTTGTTTACAATATATTATTCAAGAAATAACCGATTGAAGGAAGTATTTTTGCGTTTTAATTTTTGTCAAGTGTTTAACCTTTCGCTATTGAAATGAGGTTCTAGTTTCATATGAACTGATCTTTCTGTTTTGGAACATGAACAAATGCAACGTTATTACGTTTACGGATATCTAAAAAGAGGTATGTACATGTGGAATAAGACGATTGATAAGAGTGAGTATAGATTGCTTAGTTGTTGAGTGTTCTTAAGCTGGAATAAAACCTGGATAATATTATAATAGACACAAGTCAGGGAATTTAATCGTTCTCTGTGAAAGTTTAGGCTAATGTTCCTTGTAGATTTTTGAGTACTGCTGATAAATTCAAATAAAATACTTCTTATATAAACACTGCGTTGGTTGACAAATAGAACGTTTATGTCTTTCGAAGCTTGCGCACAAGAGAAGAATTCCATTCTGTCGTAAATACCGACCCAATGTGCTATTACTGTTAGTTTGTTATATTAAAGAAACACTGGTCTTCTTCCCGCGATATGCAGTACCGCTCAAAAATATGGAATATTAACTCTGGGGATGGAAAAATATGAAATTAAATATTCTTTCGAGTTATGATACAATATTAGTATAGCTATGTTTTTTAAGCAATATTATAGGGAAGAATGAATCAATTTTCTGCATGTATTGGTTACGGAATTGTACCCAAAAATTGTTGAATGGTGGTCTCATTAATTTCACACTTGACTTCACAAAGCATGTATTGAAAACGACGTCCTTAGACTTTTAGTCCAATCTTCACACATTCGGGCTTTGTCCAGAAGTCGCATGCGAAAATACATGCCCTACGATGTCCTACCAAGGAGGATATTTCCTTATGAATGTACGTTTTCGCTCACAAGGCAATCATTTATTATTGCTTTTATAAATCAGTATAAAATTATGTCCATTCATATTTAGCTACTTCTTGAGAATATTCTAAAATCTACTGAGGATAGTAGCACAAAAGTACATACTCTATGGATACCAAATTTATAGGATAACAAACTTCCAAACAAATAACCTTTTCACACGGTTATGAAAAGCAGATAAAAAATTTTCAGCCTTTGATCAAGTAATACTGTTCCAGTTAAAATTAGGAATTTTGTTCAAATGAATTGTGCTCAAATAATTGTACATATATGTATACATTTGAGCGCAATTTGAATAAAATTGCAACGTTTGGTTGGTTACACACACACACACACACACACACAAACGCACACACACACACACACACACATACACACACACACACACACATATATATATATATATATATATATATATATATATATATATATATATATATATATATATATATATATATATATATATATATATATATATATATATATATATAGTAGAACCTGCCTTAAGGACAACCTGTATATTAGGGACACCTGAGAATTAGGGACAGTCTCTTTTAAATTCCCATTGACTTCCGTACTCAAAACCTGTATAGTAAGGACACCTCGCTATTAAGACCTAGGTACAGTTTTTTTTTTGCCCGTAAGTCGAATTTTACACTGTAATTAACCTGTATATTAGGGAGAGCTGTTTTGTGTCCCTCAAAGTAAACAATGGACATAAGCCGCTTCAGAGCATTGTTTGCCAGCATTTCGGGGTGAGTGCGTACCTCTTTCAGAGTACCTCGTATCAGGCTACACAAAAGGGGTTGTGTAGAGCGTGTTTAGACAAGAGGGATTAGAGAGGCACAATAAATGACAGTTTTGTTAAGTTTTCCTAGCAAATGTTAAATCCCCAACTGACCAACTGGTCCAGTTCTTATGCTTATCCGACATGTCCACTTTGACAGAATTGATGTACAGAGCAAGGGATCTTATTGCCCAGAAGCAGCTCTCTATGGAGAAAAAAAATCAGCAGACAAAAATCGAGAACTTTTTACAAAGGCATGAACTGTAGAGTTCACTGCTGATGGACTAACGTATTTATTTTCCATTATTATGTATTTATATTCACCTTATTGTTTGATTAGGCGTGAGAAAAGATGGAATAAAAAAGCTTTATCGTTAGTGGTCATATTCCTTGTTTTAACATCAATCAAACCCCAACCTGTATATTAGGGACACCTCGCTAATAGCGACAAAAAAGCTCAGTCAGTTAGGTGCCCTTAATATACAGGTTTTACTGCATATATGACCCTTTTCATTTAAAAATCACTGGCAGAAATTGTCTAAAGTTCGTTCATTCCCCCCAATATCTGATGTATCAGTCCAAACGTATCTCGGTTACGGATTACGAGAATTCCCAATCACATTAATTGAGCGAATTTTGATATAATCCAAGTAAAATTTGTGAAAAAACCGTCATTGGAAATTTTTAATAGACTGCCACGTACGAGATGAAGAAAAGGAGACAGCCATGCTTAATATTGGAGCGTTTAGCTAAGGTCACTGAAGGCATGGAGTTTAGAAAACTTTTATATATCTAAACGGACGACACCAGAGTGAATGTACCAGGCCAGCCCGGCTTAAGTCGGCCGGTTGAAATGGTTAAAATTTCGCTAACACTGTGCTTAGTGTGTTTTATTTTCTTAAATAGTCCAACTAAACAGGTTTTTTATTATTTAATTGCTACATGATGAATAAATGGTTGAGTTTTACTATTTTGGTTAAAAAACCAGTTCTTTCCATTTTTGGAAATTGGACTCTGGATTGGGCTCTCAAATTCTCCCTGTCGGAGCTAGTTCATGCCTATTTGGAACACTGTTTAGTAAAAAGACCTTTGCCACACCAGTAATGTCTTCACTTTAGTGGTGAAAATACATCATGATATTCTCTAAGCAGTTGATTATTATTAAACTAATCTGTCAAGTAATTATAAAACCTCTTTTTAATGTAGAATTGAATGCATCCAGTAATTTCTAAGAAAGTTCATAATATCACAATTCATGGTTGTATATAACCTTAGGACCATTTGCAGGCAATACCGATTATAAAAGCCCTGATGCAAATGACAGAGATTTATGTAGTCTCATTGAGGCTTCTGTTTACTAAATATTGAATTCTTTGAATACTGGGTACTATCGATCAAATTTCTTCAATAATGGCTTGTTTTATGCAAACTTATCAACACTTGCTAACCTCTGTAGATTCCTGTATTGGATTTATGCACATGTCAATTTTGCAACCTATCTTTGCTTGAAACTAGGTCCGCACTTTTGCTCACGTTGCCACAATAACAAAATGACTCTTGATACTAAGTTGATATTTTTGCGTCAGTTGTGATTGGTACAATCAAAATAAAAGTATGAACTTAAACTCAGTGACATTTTATCTATAAGCAAACTGCTGTAGCACTGCACGAAACTCTAGCATTACTAACCGAGTCTTGTGTACATTAACATATACACTGCAGCTGCACTAACGAAACAAACTATATATGTTTGAGTAATAGATGGACATAATTTGTATATTTTTCCATGGAGCGTTTGTCATCAAAAAGTCCTGTATAATATAAAAACTATATTGTTTGAATGAGGGAATGAAAGCTCTAATTTGAAAATCGGGGATATCCTGTAGAGAGTTTTAAGTGACAATCCTTATTTTTGTATTCTTCTTTTTACTTTGTCTTGTCCACAATATGTTGTTCTTGCTAGAAAGTTGCTGCAGTCTTAAATGAAGTTATTTTCACAGCAGATGTTACTTCTAAAGGTATATTATAATTTCTGTAATCTATTAAAAGACAAGGTGAGTTCGAATAAAGTAATGAGTCGTAATTCTTCTATCAATATATTAATTTCATTTCACACTCTTATTCAATTGCTTTTGAACCAACTAATATAACATAGCGGGCATAACAATTGTACAAAAAATAATAATATATGTAGTATATGCTGTGTATTTCTAAAGATATTCTCAGTTTTTCAGTAAGACAGACAGTAAATTTCGCCTTTTGTGTTATGATTATAGGCGTCTTATTCTGACTTTATTTGTTTTAGGTGCTGATTACAAACAATCATGGAAAGCAAAAACGATCATATACAAATTGGCAGAACTGTACCAGAACTAAAAACCTTCTGTCTCAACAGTGGTCATGACTGCAGATTAATGCTTAGACTAACACACTTATGCATCCTATTATTGACGATTATTTTTACTTTATATTTGCTAAGTCAAACGTCCGAATCGCATATTCTGCAACAGCAACTTACAAGTTTACAAATAAGTAAGGCTTTTGACAATGAAAACGTTTCGATTCAAAATAATTATAAATCATTAACTATGGCAAACAAATCCGATTTTCAAAAAGAATATGAGTTTCAAAATTTGGAAATCTATAAAGAAAAGAGTATGGAACTGAAACAACGATTACCACAGGTTTTAATAATAGGGGTAGCAAAAGGTGGTACAAGAGCTTTAATAGATTTTCTCGATTTAGATCCACAGATTGTTGCTAAGGAAATCGAAATGCACTTTTTTGACCGTGACACAATCTACAGAAAGGGGCTGAAGTGGTATCGTAAAAGAATGCCTCTGACAAACACTCATCAAATCACTATTGAGAAAACCCCAGCTTATTTTACTGAAGAACCTGTACCAGAACGAATATATAAAATGAACAAATCTTGTAAGTTCCTTATTGTGATACGGGATCCCATTGAAAGAGCGATATCCGATTATGCACAACATTATGTAAAGACAGGGAAGAAAACAATTTTTGAACACCTTGCTGTACATTTAAATGGTACAGTTATTGAATCATACAAAGCTATTTGTAGATCAATGTATTATAAACACATGACAAGATGGTTAAAGTTTTTCAAATTAGAACAGTTTTATATCGTTGATGGTGCCTCTCTAGTTACAAATCCACTAGGAGAACTGAGAAGAGTAGAGGACTTTTTAGGAATAGAGCACAGAATTAACAAAAATCAGTTCTATTTCAATTCAACTAGGGGTTTCTATTGTATGAAATTCGAACACCATAGAAAATGTCTTGCTAAGGGTAAAGGACGGCCACATCCTGATGTCGACCCTGGAGTAATAACTATTTTGAGGAGGTTTTTTACGCCTCTTAACCGACAATTTTTCTCCATTGTGCACAGAAATTTTAGCTGGTTAACAGAATAATTAAAATTATTCCTTTCTGTTGATTACTTGTACTTGTACTTGTAACTCTATATGTACTTATATTTTTGAGCAGTTAGCTTCCATAGAAAAAGTTTTCATTTTGTTATTCTGAATTTTTATTTCTCTTGTAACTGAATTCAAAGAGTTTAAGAGAACATGCTAATCAGACATTTTTGTAATTAACCTTAAAGCTATTTTATTGTGTAGTATAAAATTCCACTAAATAAAATCTGGAAACCTTTGGATTATATTATAATATCTCACTCTAAACAAAAAAGCTAACTTTAAGTGTTCCCGGATTACATTGAACTGAACATTGTGTTAATAGCGGATGAGAGCTCAAAGTGCGTTCAAAGGGTTTTTAAAGCAGTTTTCTCGATTAATTCATCATTTTGAATTGTTGAATCTTCTCGATTAAACCTTTCCAAGTTCTGGGTGACTGAGAAGAGTTTTATTTGCGTACGTTACCGTCCGATAGATTCCACAGGCGAATATAAAATCGGTAAGCAATAACGAAGGTACACCTAGGAAAATAGTTCTTTGATCAATCGTAATAAGTAACACATTTCCTAGAAGAACAATAGAAATTGTGAATAAATAGTTGAAGTTTGCGTAGTATGATTATAAATTGCGCATTTTTGTTTATAGGTCAAATTCAGGTCAAAGTACAGAATATCTTTCTTTTTGTCTGAGCATAGAGTCATTAATGACAATGTGGGGGTGATTCCGCATTCTTCTGTTCACTAATAGTCGACTCATCTGGATGCTTTTGAAGCCTGATATGATCGCATTGTCATTTGAAAGCTCCTATATACATAGCTAGGCCGAACTGTCGAACTTCCGATGAAGTAGGTACTCATGACTCACCATTTCGCGGACAAACAGCATATAGTTATAGCGAGCAGACGATTTTACAGAACCACAAGTTTCCGTATTACTAACGGATATTTCATGTAAACTACGGCGTAGAAAAGCTTCTATTGTGACGAGTTTTAAACTTTTCAAAAACTTCCAGATTATGCTATAAACATATAAACATAATATCAGTTGAATTATTCCTGCTAAATATTTTAACAAGTACAGAAGTTAATCAAACTTTTGCAGTTACGGTGATTTCAGTGCATAGATTATTCGAATAAAATCGACTGTTTTCTCAACTAAAGAGGTTTCCAAGTGGTTTGGACAACACGGCCCATTACCAACTCGGCTCACTACCAACTCGGTCGTTTTAAAACAGCTCGACCCAAACTTTTTTGGACGACTCGACCCACTTTTACTGACTCGGTTCATTTATGAAAGACGACTAGGCCCATTTTTTGCTGTTTTACTATTTACTATTTGAATTTTTATTATTGATTTTGATTAGAACTAGCAACCCTTTTATAAACAGTTATGATTTTTGATACTCTTTAATCAAACCATGAAAAACGGGTGACATTTGTTACATGATATTATGAAAGGCGGGAGATATTTGTTATGATATGCATTGTTTTCTGCGCTGACAGAAATGATGGCTAATAATCAATACTCCAGTGTTGCTGAGCCCAATTGCAATTTCTGCCGCATTCAATTGCATCTCTTATGATCAGCATTGTTTTTCACGATGACAGCGATGAATGAAAGCAGTCTGAATCTCACAAACATCAAATGTCACAATACCTATTTAACACACCATTTAAAGGTTTATGATGCTGATGCAAATATCACTTGCCATGCACTTGATGTGTTATTGTAATAATGGGCCACATTACACACCAAAAAATGGCACTTCAACACTCTTTACACTTGGTTTTTTAAAACATTTCTAGTCTTTACACTTGGTTCTTAAAAATTGCAATAAATGCAATTAAAACAATGTTGCCCACGTGTTCGCCTACCCTGGTATAGATTGCGATTAATTCTCACAACTCTCAACCAAAATAGCCTGATTTAATTAAGGATTTGCAATTGAATTTACTCACAAATGTTAAATTTTAAATGCAATTGACTTTTCACGACAATAATTGCTATTAATTTCAATCAAAAGTAGCACCTGAGCTTTCCTGATGTGCAGTCAAATCTGCGCTCTCACAATCGCAGGGCACATAAAAGTGTGAAAAGAACTAGTTATAAACAAAACATCTTTGATCTTAAAATCACAGAATATGTAAGTAAATTATACTTTTTTATAAAAGATTAAATCTAAATAATTCTGTTGCTGTCAGTAGCAGGAGTTGCATGATTGCATAAAACCTGTGATCATTTGGTCTTGAGATTTACAATTGGTGTTGGAATCTTACGAAAATTTTTTCACGGTTAAACTGTTGTGTAAAAATATTAAATGTTTCATGTCGACGTTGAAAGCGTGATGCCGACTTGCCCATAGAAAGTGGTCCTAACTTGTCCAAACAGTACCAAAAATGTTTGGTTCCGACTTGTCCAAACCCTTGCCCAAAAGTTTTAAAAGTTCTGTGTAATAATCTCATAATGTTATTCACAAATATAAGTGCCTTGTTCTCCTATCACATACGTAATCGACAATATTCAAAGTAAAACCACGTCTTTCATAAAAGGCGATCCAAAAACTCGAAAAATTCAAAAATTCAACTAAAAAAATCGATAAAACTTTCAGGCCGAGTTGGTAATTTGGGCCGAATCGTCTTTCATGAATGTGCCGAGTTGTCCAAAAGTTGGGCCGAGTCGTCTTTCGCGATGGGCCGAGTTGGTAATGGATAGAGTTGTCCAAAGATTTTTTCAAGATTAAATTAACTGAATGTACTAGACAAACTATTAAGAAACCATAAAATTATGATAAACATTTAAAAGTGTTCAAACTCATTTGGAAATTAATAAAACAATTTCATCTGGTAGCAATAAAAAGATTATATTCAATCGTTTTATTTTTACAAAAACGCGAAATTTTAAAGGAAAGACCTTGACTCTATAATGTTAGAAGCTAATATTTTCGTAATTAATGTTCTAAACTTAAACTTTAGATTTTTAAAGCGTTTTCAACGCTTGCTTGTTTGATAACTAAGCTAAGATTTTTCTCGTTAGATTTCTGTCATTGTTTTTTGCAAACATATGAAGATATTGTACATTTCTTACTAGATACCACAACCATATACCACCATTGCAAAATGGAATGTCGTAATTTGTGTCTCAACATACTGAAGGAGATGTCAGTAGTTTTAAGCCAGATTTCACAAATTAGATTTTATTGTAATTCTACATTGTTGATCATACGCAATGGAAAATGAAAAAACTAACAAATATGTTATTTTCCTTTATTTTGGTTCAACAAAAAATATACATTTAGCTTTTTAAAAAGTTCTGAAATATCTTAGAACATGCTTAACGTTGCTTGTACAAACACAAACCCTATTACAGTTCTGATTACATTTACGCTTCTGATCGCCATTCCAGTCACAGATCGCGATTACAGTTCGCAACTGCTGACACATTTCGGTATAAATTTCATAAAGAACCTAGTCCGCGGGCTCATATTACCGTTCTTACGTCGTGCGACGTTTGTGTCCTTCCCGGCTCTTGAACTTGGGCCCGTATTCGATCACCCGAGAATGCAGTGGGAAACAAACGGTCTGTCTAGGGATTTTTGTGACACTGGAATGGACTATTCAAATGAACCAATGATTAGATTCTAGATACCTTGACAGGTCATTCAAAGTCAGCGCTGGACTTTACACTGAATTTTATTTTAAAAATTATAATGGTAGGTTTTGTGCATGTCGTAAAGAAGGGTCTTGTCCATTTAGATGACTCATGCGCTGATCAGATTCTGGTGGTCTTGTGCTGGAGTTCAATGCTACTGCTTTGATTGAAGCCGATGTGATGCTCGTATGGACTCAGTTGATTTTGCTTACCTCTCATGATCTCTAAAAGTTGTCGCCGTATTTTGAGGTTTTACTTTCCACGCCATCGTATATGTAGGTCTTATGAATCTTGTGAACACAGTTCAACCATAGTGTGTGAATCACTTTTGAAGGAGTTAAATTTGGGGGTACTTAGACATGACCGCGTGAGGTTAGTTCTGGATTTAAATGTTGCCCATAGTGTCGTATTTTAGAGACGAGTGGGAGGTCTGCGTGCGCGCGGTAAATATCCAGGCAGCTGACTGCTCGGTTGGTGATATTAACCACTGGACCTTGAATTTTAAGCTGGAACGTTGTGGCACATGCATTTTGAAAATTCGATAAAGTCTGTGAATAAATGTGGCAGGAAGATGTATTTGTGAGTATGGTTGACATCTTAAACTAACAATATTTTGGTGTCTTTGATGCGTCACTCAAGCTCATCAGTACTTAGCAATTTTCATTTTAACACTGGTGAAACTTTATGGGCGCATTTATATTAGTGACGGAGCGATCGATTTTGATTACATTTAGGCCATTGAAGACCTTTACTAGACTTTTAAATTCAAATTCTGACATTGTTCTTTACTGCTAATGTTATTTTAATTATCACATCTATCAGAGGTAATGTAAGATTCTGTTGAATTATCAAGTTGCGAGGAACAAGTAATTCGACGACATTTCAAGTAAAAATGAAAAACAAATCAAACGAGACAGGAGAAAGTAGAATTAAAATGTCTTAGGGGTGTTTTAGCATGTTATTGCTTACTGAAGCTTCTTAATTAACAGTGTTAATGTTTCGGGCCATTGAAATTAGGTCATGCCATCTCATGCCATTCCAGGCAGATTAACCACATATATAATTCTCTCAGTAAAGCCCTCGAGAATCTTAGCACAAAGACGATAAAAATAATAAATTTCTACTAGAATTCTATGTTTTACACTTCTAAAATTAACAGACAAAAATATCCAGTGAAATTGTAAGCAAATATTTAAGAAACAGGTCCATTGCATTTTACATGGCTTTTGTTACAATAATAACCTTTAAAGGATTTTAACGTTGGAAGTTTGAAAAAATGTCAATTGCCCACTTAATGCTTACTTCACTGACAAACTACTGTAATCTCTTTCTTTTATTAATATAACATATTCCTTAAATAGTAAAACAGTTTCAAATGGTATCATAATCCTAAGTAAGTATTAAACTCGAAAATGCAAAAAAGGGTAATATTTTGCATTTTATATATATTCAAGGTTGAATAAATAATTGATAGTTATTGTTTAGTGGATGAAATATTTGCAACATAAATTAAACAAAATTAATCCCACAGAGCATTGTCTTTCAATAAGATACCTAGTTTTTATTTGTGGGCAAATAAAACAGTTCTGTTACCTCATGTTTTCCTTTGACCTATTATTCAAAACTGAAATGTCAAGTTAATGCTAGAATCTAAACAGAGGGTAAATTTATCAATACCTTATAACTTTTTTGTTCTTAATTTGCCTACTAAACTTTACTTTTACCATTTTCAGAGCACTCCCTGTACGCCACAATATTTTCAAAGAGTTATTTAGATAAAATATATATTGTGTAAAGTGTAAATAACGATGATTTGTTTGCTTTAGTAGTAAAAGAAGTGACATGGTATTTAGTATGACGGATAAATATTAATTAAACATATTAAATATAATACATGGGACTATTTGTATTTTATTTCGGTGAAGTTAATAAAAGAGCGAGCAGCTAGAATTTTGTTTAATAACTTCTGATATCATAGCATCTTCTGAATAACAACTAGGTAAATTCTACCCCTATACAGGAAGTATTTAGTTAGAAATACTTATGGATTTTCTTACGAGATATAATCACAGGGTATGTTGTTCAAGGCCAGGATATCACTGATTACTGAATCGTCTTTTGCTTGACTGTAGGACAGACATCGAAAGAGCGAAAGTAATACAAGTAGACGCGAAAGTAATATTCATAAAAGAGTGGAACTACTTTTTGAAATATCCTTCCGCTCTGGGTAAGTACATATTTTTATTTTTCTATATTTTTCTATAATTTCTCTGATTTTTACCCAGTTACCTCGCAGTCAAAATTCAAATTCTTGCGCATTTTATTCGAAACTCCCAAAGTGTGATTTGCCTTATAGCTAAAGCCCGATTTTTCATATCCTTTACGAATATAGGTGGCGAAACAAATTATATGATTGTTTTGGTCCATTTCTTCAGAACTTGGTAAAATTGAGTAAAACTATTGTTATGTCATTTTATATTTGAAACTGTTACACCATAAAACTAAAACTTGTCGAAAATGTTAAAATTACTATTACAATAACATTTCAGGTCAACTTCGGGTGATGCAAAAACTACGGCACAAATACGACTCCAATTTTATCAGAGCCAACATAGAAGAATGGCCAAGCGGCACTTATACAATCACGCCATTAGATAATTCGTCTGGTATGTGGCATTTTTCAGACCCAAGTGTGCTAGTCTCACTTTTACCAGCGGGAATTTTTAACAACGATGGCAGAGAACGTGGAATCATCCGAAGAAATGAATCTGTGAATCGAATTGCATGCTAACTGAACATGTTTGAAAGAACATTTTGAGATGGTTATTTAGACACTAACATTGGCATTAATTTTGTCGATTTCCGGACGACTTTGCTCGATTTCTTTGAGAATAGCAGAACAATTAAGTGACTTATCCGTGATAACAATTCGAATAGAATGTTTGCTCCGATGCCATTCTTTAAACTCTATTTTTGTCCATCAACATATCTAGGTTATTTGCTGTGATTAAAGACTAGGATATAGCCTTATAATACATTGCTTAACTATCAAATTCATTTAGCTGATTTAGCTGTTTTTATTTTCAAGACTTTTTACGATTCTTTCTAGAAGATCAAGCCTTCGAATTTCGTTCTCCATGTGTTGCTGTGCAAACACTTACAAATTTGATCCTGGTTTTCTTTTGATTTTTTTGTCTCTTGTGCTTGTTCTCGCTTGGAGAATTTTCATCATAACGTTTAACGGAGCCCTAATCTTGTACTCGATTCCCAACCTCAATGGTTGGGAATATATCCAACGATCCCTGAGTGCCTCTTGCATTTCTTGTGAATACTCAAAGCTGATTCTCCTTGCTCCAGTTTGCTTCCGATTTTTCGCGTATTTATTGTACCTCTTCACCAAGTGCTTCCATTTTGATTCACACTGCAAAAATTTAAATATAGTAAAATAAAAAAAGTATGCAGATCTTATATTTAACGAATCCTGAACAAAAACATATACCCTTGGACAATTTGTATTTTATACTTTTATCGTTTTATCGTTTAATCACATATAATAAACAGAGACCGTTTTAAACTGGCAATTGTTCACTCTTTCCCGATTGACCTCATAAATAACACATTAACTTTTAATCATTCTTCTTTACTGAAAATGCATAGTGAGTGGAAGGATGGTGCTAAAATATAAACCAATTCGCACTTTCGGGTCTTTTCGGTGGAGGTGTTGTTTCGACTGCAAATGTTTGGGGCTAAATTATAAAGAAATGATGCGAGAAAAACATCAAAATTCTAATTTTCTTTCAACAGGCACACCTTTAAATTTATAAAGCCATCATATGATGTTTTAAAAACCATATTACATACTGTTCAATCCCTTTAATAACCAAAATGTGAATACGTTTCTGACAAAATGTTGATTTTTGCCGTTTTTTCTATTATTTCTTTATATCCTTATCCCACCTGAATTCGGTTGCAAAACCTTTTCGGCAAAGGTCAAAGTGCGAATTGGCTTATTAATTTAACTTTTTTGACATCTCTGCTTTAGCATTCGTTAAATTTGTAAAAAAAATAGTCATTTCTTTGTTTAGCAAATTCCAAATGCTATGCTACTTCTTGTATATTAATTGCCAGAAATGTAATAGGTAGATGTTTCAGGCTATAATTTTAAAATTGTATGTTTATAGGTTCCTAACTAGTTAAGAAAAAAAGATTCTTTTAACATTTATATCTGGGTTTTGCAAATGTTAATATTGGTTAAAAAAGCTCTAGTACGGAGATTCCAACAATACCTTTCAAAAAGGCAAACGAATGTCTGTTATTTTGTATTGAATCATGTTGGGTGCTAACTGGCGAGTTTCGCAAGTTGGCGTCAGCAACCAGTTGAGAATGGGATACGCAGAATCCCCCAACAACGCAAATTCTCCACATGTAACTCCATCATGAAAGACTGGTGAATTTGTAAAAATCCTAGCTTCATGTACCCGACCAGGGTAGCCAATGTGTATGTCTGTAAATCTCTTGTCTTCTTGACATACCGCTGAAAAGAAACAAACATTAAATTTCCCTTAATATACACCATAAGGTTTGAAAACTACACTCGACTTGAAACTGTGACACTTGGTTGACATTTCAAAACGTTCAGTTATTTCTGGAAAATATTCTGGTAAAAAAAATCACGTGTTTTCACTTTATTTTTAACATAAGGTTGCCTCTGTGTTATTTTTTTGTTCTTTACTGTGAATGAAATGGAAGAGATTAACTTTTTAGAAGGTTTCTTACATGTAAACAAAATGAGCCTATTTCAGTTGCTAAACATTTTTTTATGTTTATCTTGATTGTCGATACTTTGGTTTTGGATTTCGTTAAGATTACCTGTTCTATCGATGGTCATTCACTGAACTGATAAATATGCAATTTAAAGTTTAAAGCTTGATAACTTTGTCCATAACAATCGAAGGTATTTTTAAGAAATAACGATGGCATACAAAAAAGAAGCTCTTTGTTCATTCATGTTTATTTCTTTATTTTTTTTTCTTGTTTAAGGAAGCATTCCACACTCTATTCACACGAACGTAATTAATATTGTTAAATTGAAATAAAATTTGGAATTCTGACTCTTGAGTGTTAATGGCTTTTTTTCCTTATGGTGAAAGAATATTTAACAATATCAATTTTAAAAAATTGAACATTTCAATGACAACAAGTTATACCTTGCAAGATTATTGAGTAGAAATCATTTCGGTTGCAGTACATCCGCCCACCTTCCCTCGGTTTTTGGATTGGGTTATAACAATAATCAATCAGACCGATAACGTTAGGGAAACCCTTTGTTTTTTCAATGGTCCAGGCTATTTCAATACTTTCATTATGTGTACGACATGTGTACGAGAAAATTGCTGAAGTTATTGGCAATATCGTGTATAAATCTGCAACATGCTTATTTCGAAATTCCAAATAAATTTGCAATTTCTCGGTAGGTTTCCTTTGTTGCAAGAAACCATAGAAAAATTAAAAGTTTTGTCTGTAAGTGAATCTGTTCTTTTCCTCCATGAGCAATACGATCAATTAATCCTGTGATGTTATTTTCAAAAAAATATTTGGGACAATTCCGCGTATATGACTTCTACTGTAATCCGTGACATCCGGAAATGTTCCTTAAAATCGTCCAAAGCAAATCTTCGTAAAACACTAGTGACAAAGTTCTGTATGCGAATACTGTTGCTTTAAATGAGTCGTCTCTTCTTATTTCTGTAATTGAGAAATAAAAAATAAAGTATTTCTTCTAACGCTGTCAATTTTTTACGGCTTAAATATTTCATTTTTACACACTTTTACGTGTATATTTCCAAAGTCTTCAGAATAAACAGTCTCATTTTCTTTACAAACTTTTCTACCCACAATGCATTTCTCAATGAAAACAAAAACAAAAAAAATATTTTTCAAAAGTCCTATTTCTATTGCATTCAAAAGATTATATTAGCAAGTAAGCAAGAAGCAAATAGACCACAAGATAAGGCTAAAGCGCAACCATAATACTGAGTAGATGTGTCAGTGAAAAGGGGTGAGAAGCAGTGGGCAAGGCGTCTTGGTTATATTGTGTTAATACCATAAGAGACGGTCAAATTCATCACCGCAGCACACATGCAAAGAACTCTCTTTTACTGTAGATTTTTACGTATTAAAATTGTTTTACACCTATATTCAATTCGCGAAAATAAAAACTCGCAAAAATGTCTAAGTAGGCCAATTTGCGAAAATTTCGACCCACTAACATTTCCAATTATACAGTATTGCAAAATATATATCTGAAAGGGCTGGCAAATTTGCATCTGACTTATTAGCTTTACTCAGAATGTAAAATTTTGTTGTCACCAATTACGATCTACTCAAATCAGTTCCATTTGATCTCCTTCGTGGACTTTCTGTATAAGATTTTCGAAATCTGGCATACACCACAGCTTCCCACAAAGCAACCCCGAATCAGATGTATTGGACCTTTGGAAGAACAACAGAAATAACGAGAAAACTGGGGGGGAGGGGGGTCTTTCGATTAGATTTTTTGCTATGCTGATTGGAAAATGGCAACCGCGGGATTCCCGGTTCGACCGATTTCTTCTTTAATTTTTACTGATTTACTAATTGCGTGGGTCGTTTTTTCGTTGATTTTGAGCCGAAATTGATGGTCCTCGAGATCAACTGATTTCTGCAACAATTCTTTTTTCTAGTTTTTCTTTTGGGCGGGAGTAGGGGGTTGGGGGAGCTCGGTACTGTTGTGGAGATTTTAAGTTCTCAGGTGTGAATTTTTGGCGATTGTGCCTTCGGCGCTGGCGAATTAACACACTGCAGTTCTTGCTGTGCTTAAGCTACGGTTGTCTCAACATATTATATGACTGTCTATTGTACATAACCCATTTATCATACCGCAAAGGCATTCTTTATTTGAGTTATTCGTCAGTCCGTCTATCGCCCCTCCTGTATTGTTTTGCGTTTATTGTTACGTAGCGGTTAATCACAACAATTTTAAATTTCATGCAGCTAAATTATACATATTATAAGATCGCATAGACAAATTTTATGACTTTTTGTATAGCTGATAAATCTCGAAATTATTTGCTTAAAATAGTTTAAATCGCATCTCTGAGCATCTAACAGTATTTGAACATGATGATGGAAGAGTGGCTTACATGAGCGAAATGACTAACGCCGAAATACGAAATAATACAAATCATATACACCGCGGTGGACCGAATAGTTTCTTCTAGAGAAGACGACGAAATGGAAGTGCCGTTTGAAACAGAGCTTTGGAGAAATGGGCCAGTTCCTGGCAAATTGTATAGTTTTCCAGGCGGTAGACCAAATACGATGGCACAAACAGATCCCACCAAACGCACTCAGTTTGTATAATGATAAATTAAGTCAACAGAAGTGATGAAAATACCATTTTGTATCTGAATGATTCAGTAACTTCTATATTATCGCCCCATTGAGAAGGTCCTGGGCCACAATTAATTTTGCATATGAGAGGGAGGAGAACGAATGATTACGGTAGTTCCAATTTGGTGAAACTGAAAAGCACATTTTCCATGTCTGAAAACAATTATTGTGTGTCAAGTATCTAAAAAAGAGGAATGTTTGAGCCCAAAGGGTTTGGCAAATCTGTAGTCCAAGCGGACCCCTTCTATCGTCCTAGGATAGAAAGGGTCACAGTTCCTGTAATAGAAATGGCCATTGAACTCGACTTTCGAGGCTCTGGATCATTCGGCGCACGTTTCTGGACTGGTATTCTGCTCTGCCCTTATAGTTAAGGACGTCCTTATTCTTGAGATCAGATTTTATTTTATTTATTCATTCTAGCCATAAATGGTTCATCCTTAATGTTTATCTAGCTCCGAGTAGCTCTGACTTGTATAACATCGTACACCTCTCTGTCAGAGCTACGAAGCCTTCCATTGCTCCACTAATAGGGGTCAATTTCATATTTTCTGAGGCACGAATCCTGCATACCAGCCCTATTATTCAAACATCTACAGAAAGTTCATGCCCACTATGCCCTTTTTGTAAAACAGGGCAGTTTTTAGTGAGCTGTATATCTTTTATTTGTTCATAAAAATGCAGAAAAGTTAGATTCCGCACCCACCTGTCAAATGTTTGTTTACATTCTGGCCTTTAAATGTCACGCGACCAAAGTCAAGGGACCGAAAATTTAAATAAAGGGGTCATAGTTATAGTTTATTTCTAAAATACATACTAAAATACTTGATAGATGCAGAGTTAGGTATAAATTTATTATTTGCTTTTAAAGAAAGCGTAACACAGAAGTTGTATATGATTACCGTTGTACTTTAAGGGCCTCTAGCAAATGCCAATAAAAACCTATGGGTCGTTGAATCTCGCACAAGGTAGCCAAAGCGAGCGCAGTTGACTTGCTTATCGTTATATGGCGAGGCTTTGAAGCGGTGAGTGGAAACTTTAGCGCACCGCTTCTTGGAGCTAATGTTTAACCCTTATTTTTAAAAGACTTTGTTAAGTTTGAGGATAGAGCGGAATAGCTTTTTATCCGTATTTTTAAAAATAAGGACATCCTTAAAAATAAGGACAGAGCAGAATACCGCTCCAGGACACCGAGGTTCGGTTTTTGCTTAGCCCTAGTCCTACATGACTCATGCGGTCTTATGACAGCAAGAGTGTTAGTTCAAACAATAATGCATACCATTAATGCCAGTTTTGCCAATCTGGGTGCACGACTGGGGACAATGGCGTTATTTTAGCCATGGTGCATCACATTAATGGCCCAATGATAAATTATGGCGCACAATTTTTATGGGCAAGTAACAATTTTTTACTGAGAAAAATATATGGTTTCTTGAGACCAAGATATAGAATCCCATGTTATCATCCACAACAACACTGAATCCACAGTTGCAAAACCACTCTTTATTCAAGTTTAGAAGTTTCGCCGAGGTCGGAAAGAATGCGCCAGAGTCCTTCTCAGTGAGCTTTTTAAGAAAAGGCCTGCCAGTTCGAACCTCGCTGTCCTCGAACGTGCGTCGAAAGATCCAGAGCCTCGAAAGTTGAGATCAGTGGTCGTTTCTATCACAGGAACCGTTAACCTTTTTTATCCTAGGTAGCTGGAAAGGGTCTGATGGGACTAGTGTTTCTTAAAATGCACACTGAGAAGTACCCTGGTGCATTATTTTTGACCACAGCGAAACTATCAAACTGGAGTAAGGGGTTTTGCACTTAAACAATCATTGTTTTGAGTTGGGCCTTTTTGTGATGCACTCTTTCTAAAATAACACCATTGGCCCGAAATCAGCAAAATTGACATCAACGACAGGAGTGTTAGGAAGACCACAAGGATCTAGGACTAGCAAATTTGCACCTGGCGTATTAAGTTTTGTTATGAGGGGGGATAATGAATGGTTGCGGTAGATCCAAGTTGAATAGTTGCGGTAGATCCAAGGTGAAATTGAAAAGAATATCTGAAAACAATTATTAACTCAGCCGACTTTGTCGGACTGGGTTAGTCGTGTCACTTTAGGAGGCTTGAATGTATGTGCGTATGTTAAATTTTTCTTTAAAATGCTACTCCTCCTACAGTTTTGCTCCAATCGTTTCGATATTACGAAGGAATGTTCCCTGGGTGGCCCCCCACCTGGCTATTGCTTTTTTGACGATTGACGAAAAACTGACAAAATGGCGACATTTTTTGTGCCCCTTTTTACCCATTTTTAAAATGCTACTCCTCCTACAGTTCTACTCCAATCGTTTAGCTGTTACGCAGGGATGTTCCCCAGGGTTCGCCTACCTGGCTATTATTTTTTTCGCGATTCGCCCAGAACTTTGAAGTTTGGCAAAAACTGGAATTAATGGTAGTAAATAACTGAATTGTGAAACCATTCATTTCTCTCAGTCTTTTTCAAATAGCAATAACATTTTAATCTGAAGTTTCTTGGGTGGTTCTCCACCTGGAGTTTGCTATTTTTCGCAAATGACAAAAAATGCCGAAATGGTGGAATTTTAAAAATTGTGTAAGTGTCGGTAAATACGTGAATCGTCAAAACCAAACCTCTCCAACATCCCTTTTCGGGCAGCTTCCACCCGGGAAAACTCGTTTTTTGTGCATTAAAATTATGAAAAAGCTACGTTCAGAAATAAAGTTCTTCATTTTTGGGCCTAACAGTATTCGTTTCAGAGTTTTTCTCTCTTTCCTTGTTTGGTAATTCGGCTGGGTCATGTCATTGGATATGCTTGTTATTTGTAAATACTGCAAAATAAGGAATATCTTAGTCGAAAAGGCTGGCAAATTTGCATCTGGCTTAATAACTTCACTCAGAATGAAAAATTTTGGTGTCACCAATTACGATCGACTCAAACCAATTACATCTCATCTCCTTCGTGGACTTTCTGTATCAGATTTTGTGGCACTCCCCGCAACTTCGCACAAAGCAACCACCGAATCAGATGTATTGGACTTTTAGAAGAACAACAGAAATAACGAGAAAAATGGGGGGCCTTTCGATTAGATTTTTTGCCATGCTGATTGGAAAGTGGCAACCGCGGGATTCCCAGTTTGGCCGATTTCTTCTTAAATTTTACTGATTAACTTATTTCATTGGTAGATTTTTCCATTGATTTTGAGCCGAGATTGATGATCTTCGAGATCAACTGATTTCTGCAATAATTCTTTTTTTTTTTTTTTTCTATTTTTTTAGAGGGGGGGGGGGGAGTATGGAGCTCGGTACTTACAGATACTGTTGTTGAGATTTTAAGTTCTCAGGTGTGGATTTTTTTTTTTGCGATTGCGCCTTCGGCGCTGGCGAATTAACACACTGCAGTTCTTGCTATGCGGTTGTCACAGCATATTATATGGCTGTCTATTGCACATAACGTATTTATCATACCGCAAAGGCATTCTTTATTTGAGTTACTCGTCAGTCCGTCCATTTTTCCGCCCCTCCTGTATCGTTTTGCGTTTATTCTTGCATAGCGATTAATCACAACAATTTTAAATCTCATGCAGCGAAATTATACATATTATAAGATCGCATAGACAATTTTTATGACTTTTTGTATAGCTGTTAAATCTCGATGTGCTTAAAATCGTTCAAATCACATCTCTGAGCTTCTGAAAGTGTAGAGCCTTCTCGGGTTGACAGCGCCGAACCCCCACCTGGAACATTGTTCGCTTTGCTCGCTATTATCACAAATTATCGCAAATTTCCCGGCTGCCAATTCTCCGTCGATTTCGACGAGCCCGAGAACGACCCCTGTTACTGGCGAAAGAATATAATTTGTTCTTTTGTCACACATGCATCCTCCCCACCCCCTCCCCACGCGTATCCTTGACCTTCATCTAATTCTAAACCAGAACAGAGGGCAAATTTAGCGATGACTGGGGTCTTTTTCACTCTCCGATTCCATTACAGTAAGTAGGTTTTTGCTGTAAGTAACGGTGCAAAATTTTCTAAATCTGAAAGAGGGTCATCTGAAGTAAGCCATCATTAACAAGAACTTGGATTTAATTCTCTTATAAACGAGATATTTACTCGTAGACGTGCAAAAGAAATAGTGAAAAAATTTCTGCCCCTGACAAACCAATTGCAGCTGATGGGTTGCTATATTCTTATGACGTTAGTCTGTTGGGAAGAATAGACCTCGTTTTAGGTTTTCATAGTTGCCGCGATACTGAAGAGTCCTGGAATTTTGTTAAAGAGTCCCAGAAATTGAAAATGTGATAAATTAATTATTGTAACGTGATGATGTCGTAGAATGTGATAGTATATATTATAACTTTGTAACACTTACTTCATATACTAAAATTATATATATATAATATCTTGGTATATGAGGTAAATGTGAATGATATCAATGTTGACACTAAATTGAAAATGTCTCGAAAAGTCTTGGAAATTTGCATCAGACGGTCCTGTTTTTTTTTTAAGCAAAAAGTGCATGAACCATGGTTTTAGTAATGCCGTGAATCCCAATGTAGCATAAATGTTTGGCATGTTGTAGATCCACAGAGAAGAACAACCATTCAGGTTCTTTATTTCTTTCGTTAAGTTTTATCCCCACTGGGATGCTGCACAATTCCTCAGCTGAACACGGACTTTTCAATGGGCGGTGCAGAGCACCAAGGTTTAATGTAGTGGGCTTTCCCTTGACATGCACACACCAAGGAGAATCGTACTCCATTATTTTGTCTTAAACGATGGTCTCAAAATAACTTGAGGAAAGTGTGCTTGTGCAATTGTGCATCCATTTTTGTTTTAAGCGAGAACTAAAGATTCAAAAGCGCCAGAGAAAATAGTACATATTTGTTGTTTGGCTGTAAGCATGGTGCGCCATATTTTATAATGGAGTCATTTATGTAATGCGTCTTTCTAAATGAACATTATTTTGCTGTGTCGTGCGCCGAGATTAACAAATTTTACGTTTATTGCAACTTAGGTTATCGGAATTGTGACTCTTGCTGTCATCGAAAGACAGCAGGAATCATCTAGTACTAAGTTGAAAAGTACATCATAGTTTTTTAAATTATAAATTCGGCTATCAGCTGTCAGTAACACACATTATCCCCCGTGGAACGGAGGGATATAGTTTTGAACTTTTCGGTCTGTCCGTCCGTCTGTCACGCTTCCGTCTGACGCGCCTGCAGGCCACATTAATGGATGGATTCGTTTCAAATTTTGTACACGGCTTCTCTGGACCCTTTCGAAGTGCACTGACCAAGAATTTTCCGGATCCGAAAAAAATTGACGAAACGGCGGACTTCTGAAAATCGGCACTGGACTTAGCGTATCTACGGCAGTCTCACGCGCCTACAAGCCGCATTGATAGATGGATTCCTTTCAAATTTTGTACACGGTTTCTCTGGACCCATTCGCAGTGCAATGACCAAGAATTTTCCGGATCCGAAAAAACTGACAAACTGGCGGACTTTTGAAAATTGGCACTGTGGACTTAGCGTATGTACGGTAGTCTCACGCGTCTGCAGGCTACATGGATGGATTCGTTTCAAATTTTCTACACGGCTTGCCTGGACCCTTCCGCAGTACCAAGAATTTTCAGAATGAGACTTAAATTGGCAAAATGGTAGATTTTTGAAATCGGCGCTGTACTTGGGGTACCTACGGCAGTCTCACGCGCCAACTGGTTTATTCCCCACAGGGGGAATATATGCGATCGACCGCGTGTCGGTCGGTCTGTCGGTCGGTCTGTCATCAAGAGCTTGTTAACACGATAACTTAAAAACTCCTGCAAGGATATTCATGAAACTTGGTATGTGGCTTCTATGTAAACAAACACAGATCGGTATTGTAAATGGACCAGGTCCGTCCAAGGAAAATGGGCCAGCTGGACTTGGAAAATTTCAGCTCTTCATTGACTATTGTGTGACCTTGTTAACACGATAACTTTAAAACTCCTGCAAGGATTTTCATGAAACTTGGTGTGTAGCTTCTATGGGAGCAAAGACAGATCGGTATTGTAAATGGGCCAGGTCCGTCCAGGGAAAATGGACCAGCTGGACTTGAAAAATTTCAACTATTGATGGCCGTGTTTAACTGATGGGGGGACTGTTGGGAATATGTGGGCTTGCACACTGCTCTAGTTAGTGGATTGATTCGTTTAAATGTTAGACACTGCGTCTACCTATCCTTCCACTTTTAAATTTTGCGCAGTCAACACGCAACAGTCTCACACACACCATATCCCCCACGGAGATAGACGTACTCCTCGAGACGTAAGCAAGTGTTAAAAGAGTCCGAAAGTGGACAAAACTGGAAGAAATTCTGAGCCCATGTTTGACGCCTTTTTAGACCAGTAGACTTTGTCGGACTGGTCTAAAAAGGTGTCCATGGGGGATGGGGGAGGAGGCATCTCTGCGTTTGTAAACTTTTACAAACATTGATCGAATTCCTTTCAGATTATGTACAAATGACCCCTAGGTGCCGCGTCACGTGAAAACTTACTTTTTTGCGAATGAGCAAATGGCACCATTTTGAAATTTTTTGTTAGCCAATTTTCAAAATGCTTCTGCCACAATTTTTGCGGGATTCCTTTCGAATTTTGTACGAACATTCCCTAGGTGGTCCTGTCTTTATAGTATACTTTTGTGTCGCTTTCCAAAAATTGGCCACATGGCGCTATTTTCATTTTTTAGTCAATTTCAAAATGTCGTCTGTATGTGCGTATTTAAGCTTTAACTTGAAGTGCTTCTTCTCCCTCAGTGTTGATTGGCTTCTTTTCAAATTATGTACAAATGCCCCATGAGTGGCCCACTCTTAAAAACTTTCTTTTTTTACGAATAGGCAAATGTCAACATTTTGAAAGTTCTTGTCAACCAGTTTTAAAAATGTTTCTGCTCCCACAGTCCCACAGGGATTCTTTTCAAATTTTGTACGAATGTTTCCTGGTTGGTCCTCTCTTCAAAATATACTTTTTTGTCGATTTTCTAAAAATTGGCCAAATGGCGCTAATTTTCAAAATGCTTCTTTTCTGTACTGTGCAGTGAAACATATTTTAATGGACTGTATCGGTCTTCGAGACATCCGTGCACGTCATTTCAGAGCTGACTGCTTGAAGAAGTTGTTTGATGGATCACAACCGTGTAAAAGAATACCATTTTAAAAGAAACAAACATGTATTAGTACTTCTAGAATCTATGTTTATTATTCTTTAGATTATACACGATTTTATTTAACTCTAGATTCTAACTGATACTTTATTCTTTTCTAGTACCAGCACTGACGCAATTGGTTAACTGTGCCGCTAACAAAGTGCATATGTAACTATTAATATGATGATTGGATGTATTTACAGATACCCAATTACAACTGGGACGTCCGTGTTAGGTATAAAATTTAACGGAGGCGTGGTGCTTGCAGCCGATAAGTTAGGCTCGTATGGTTCATTGGCACGGTTCAAGAATTTATCTCGAATACTGAAAGTCAACGAAACAACTGTGATTGGTGCTGGGGGAGATTATGCCGATTTTCAGCATCTTAGTGAAGTGATTGAACAAAAAGTGTAAGTCTTGCCTTTAGATGTGATATTAAAATGTTATTTTTGGGTGGGGGCTTACAAGTGACATTGCCGCTGTAATTACGTTTTATAATATTGAAGGACTGTTCGCCAGTTAAACTAAAGCCTTTTGGTAGCCACAGCAAAATGGTCATCATACATACGTCTGATGTTGTTTTAAGGAGAGGGTAAAAAATTGGCTGTAGGTAAAGCTCAATGTTAACATGTTCAATGCCCCCCCCCCCCCTGTCCCCTTCTACTGGAATTTACATAATATAGACTGCGCAGTGTCCTCATTGAAGAGTGCTTCAACGAGAGTAAAATTGCTTAAACCGCCGAGTTCATGGTAACGGTGCTCATAGCATTGTCTCTTTGATTAACTGATAAACACGAAGTGTGTGCAGTTATATGTGTACGGTAGTACATGTTTAATCCTGTGTTATATCAGTATCTGTCCTGTATGTGTAGCAGTATTTCTGAGATCGTTTGTGCCTGACAGTACATGTGTATATGGCAGTATCCGTGCGGTCCTTTGTGTATACCAGTATCTGTGCAGTCTTGTGTGTCTGGCAGTACCCCTGCACTCTTGTGTGTGTGACAGTATCGACGAGGACTGCCTAGATGATGGCTTCAACTACACGCCGCTCTCGATGTACTCGTGGATCACACGCGTCATGTACAACCGGCGCTCTCGCTTCGACCCGCTCTGGAACACTGTCGTCGTTGGCGGCATCGAGAAAGGAGAACCGTAAGTGTCAACTTCCCCCCCCCCACCCCCGAAAAAAATGAGCATGTGTATTATTTGAGGTTGTTTGGGGGGACAGTAAATACATTGTTGTTTTAGATAGTTTTTGAGAAATCGCACATAAAAGATTCGGTTTATATGTCTATATATAGTAAAATACGTAAAAGTTAAAAAAAAATGGGCGCATGAATAGGAGAACTCTGGGTCAAATTAGACGCATGAAATATGTCACAGGATAAAAGTTTTTACTATTTAAAAGTTTCATGCCCGTCTAAAAACTGGGCGCGCGGTTGCGAAGAAGTTTGCCTACTGTAAAATTTTAAAACCTGGTGCGAGCATTGCCGTATGTATCTAAATAACCACTGATCGATCGGTTTTACAATGCACTGAAGGCATACTTTGACGAGAAGTTACAGGTATGCAGATTTGCCACAAAGCCTATTCAGTTTCATCTTTAGTGCGTTCTACATTGTCGATATAGTATGGTGACATGGCTTGTAGATTCCTGGGCTATGTCGATAAGATCGGAGTGGCGTACGAGGGCGATGTCATGGCGAGCGGCTACGGTGCTTACATTGCCCTGGTAAGCCTCTTGTTCTTGTTCCAAAAAAAAAAAAAAAAGTAATAAATAAATAAATTTTTCTTGCGTAATTGAAGGAATTCTGACATTGGATTTAACATTTGACGATGTATTTTAAAAGTTTAAAAAAAAATACAAAATTTTAGTACGTATGGGGAATATTATAGAAGTGATAAAACGTAAGGTCCACTGTGCGACACACCAAAAGAACTATTTGTCGGGCGCCGATTTCAGCCCTTGATGCGGGATGCGTATGAGAAGAACCCGGGCATGACGGAGGCGGAGGCGGTGGACGTCCTGGACAGGTGCCTCAAAGTGCTCTACTACCGTGACGCGCGCTCGTGGAATAAGGTCAGGCCCTGTCTGTCAGCGTGCTGTTGTCATGGAAATCCGATGTTAATCCAGCGATAGAGCGGGAAATACTGTAGTCTGTTTCTGTTGTAGATTTCTAGATATTGTTTTTGTGGTGATCAGTGGAACAACAAAAATTTAATCAAGCTTCAAGCGATCATACTTACGGTGCTCGTTTTAAGAGATTTTTGTTGGGAGTGCACAAAAATAACTTTAAATCCTACCAAAACGTTATATTTTTGTCACAAGTAAGGCAAAGAATAAACAAACTAGAGACCGGGCATAACACGCTGGTGAGATTTAACTTGCTTTCATCGAACAGTATGAAATAGCCGTGGTGACGAAAGATGGCGCCACAATAAAGGGACCGCTGTCGTCCAAAACGGATTGGTCCATCGGCCTAACAGTCAGGTAATGAGTCCCTTTCCTATGCCGTTTTGTTACAATTAAAGTGATTGATTAAAAAGAAGATGTAGCCCAAAAAGAGGGGGGGGGGGGGGGGGGGGGGAAGGTCGTAAAAATCAAAGGCGTTTTGAAAATCAGTTGTGTTCATTGAAGGCGTTCTGTGTGAAATTTGTTCCGTCGTTATAAGTGTAATGAAAAGAGGTCCTTCCTAAGGATGTGGAAGCTACGATAACTTATAAAACAATGCACATAACTGACTGAAGTTAGGGAAAGCGGGTCTGGAAAAGTGTCCATTGGCAAAAAAAAAAAACTTTTTACGACCCCTTTCACAACCTCACGCCGCAGGAACTACCCGCAGCTACTGTCACGTACAATAAACAGGTGGGTGTTTGCATTCAGAGCGGAAGCAAGAATGGCAAATGTCTGGGTTTTACAGTCCAAGTGACTGCCATGCCCTGGGCTCGTCATGCTTGATAAGTGAACGACAATACGAGGCCAAAGTATGCAAATACTCACTGTCAACAGAGAAACAATAAGCACATGCAAGCAGAGTCGTATTCAGCGAGAGCGTTTCAGGAGCCAGTGGCCTACGCTGTGACTGCTAAACAAGACCAGTGCTCCTTCGTGGGCTGTGATTACATGTCTCTGTGCCTGCTGTTTTCGATTCTGTGTAACAATTTTTGCCCTTTTGTTTACAGAGGTTATGAATAGGCAGTCAATTGAGTGCACTTTTGTAGTCAACAACAAACCAGGCGGAGGCGGTATTTCCGGGGACAGTGCTGCCAGATTGTTACTCGAGGCTAAGACTCATCAGTATGGTTAACCTTTTAGAGCTACCGCCTTTCCTGTGACACAGCCCACATGTGCTTAACTTAAAATAAGATCGTTAGAGCCACGTAAATGTGTTGATGTTATTAAAAACCAGTGTTGTTTCATCAATGCAGGGGAAACACTTAAGTCTGTCGTTATTTGAATTCCACATGAGAACTTCTGATTGGCTGATTGTTTTAACGCCATTGTAAAGATTTAAATGATAAAAAGTAGGGAGTAGCGATTCAGCTGTTCCACCATTTACAGCAACCCATTTCATGGCTAATTCTCTCAAAATAAAGGCTGACGGTGTATTGAAAGGCGAAACTAAAAAAAAAAAAACAAGCGAAGATATTGATCACGAATGGTTTTTCGTGTTGCTTTTCAATGCACTTGCTGTAACGAATTTATATTATACAAAAGTGTTACACATTTTCCAGTCCGCCTGACTGCTTAACCCTGAGCGCATACATCTGCACTTGATTTTGAGTGAATTTTTTTAACGTAGGGTTGTTATATTCCAGACTTCGCAATCGATCGAGAAAAAAAGGCTTAACATAACAGGACAGGAAATCAGGATAAACTGGGTCCTGTTTAGGCCACAGTACAGCTGTACTCGTGACAGCCTTTGATTTTCTATTCATGAATTTGAAACAAAACTGGGGTCCTTTAAACGATTCATTTCATTGTCAAAGAGAACTGTGCAGTAAATGAAAAATAAATATTCTGTTAATATTTAATGAACGTATATTTTTATTCTTCGACCGGTTTTTATTGACATGATATCGTGGTTTAAAATATTGTAATAAAAGAAAACCGCTGCTATTTTGGTTTTGAACATGGAGGGGGGGAGGGGGGTGGGAGGGGAAGAGAAATCTGAGGAACGAATGTGAAACTTTCAGCGAGTACACGACCAGGTACCTGCCTAGGTACTGTGATGTGTATTTTAGCCGGTTAGCTGGCATTCAGGCCCTCAGCCTTTACGTGAATCGCGGGTACACTGACAGATCTATGCCATTAACATGTATCGTTTATTTTATCACATTTTTGCCACATGACAGCATTGTTCATGTCCACACGAGATTTATCAAAATATAAAAGAGAATATATAAAAATTATTCATCAAACGAAAGTGTTTTTAAATTTAAAAATAAGAGCCGATTTCTGCCTAGATTCGGTTCTCTTAAGAAAACTTAAGGTCCCGTTAATGTGAGATTTAGTTGCACAAAAAATGTAATACGCGTTGAATATACAAAAATGACACCAGTAAATGAGCGTGCTATTTCTCAAAGGAATGTTGCAAATTTACCCTCGAAAGAAAAGTATATAGTGATATGCCGGGCACGTGTTTTCCCCTTAGTCAAAGCCGAGAAAAGGGGACGAAATGTCGCGAGGTCACATCAGAACGCCACCTTGCAAATGTAAGGGCTATCCATGATACTTTCATCGGACCATTTAATACATATGATGTAGAGTCCCGGTTCAGTGACGTCATAGAAGACTTCATACAAGTCGTCGCCAGTGTACATGATGTTCGTCTCTGTCACAGTGTGAGGACTCGGTCCTGTGATGGTCACACCCAGGCAGCCATTTCCCGCCGCTTTCGTTCTCACCTGTAAACAAAAAAGTACTGTGTCTAATTCTCTCATCAAAGGATCTGTAGGGGGGTATTCTGTAAGCGCGTTCTTTTATTCATGGAGGAAGGGGGGAGCGTTACAGGGATTACCTTTCTTCGTACGGCGATGGAATTCAGTAACATCTAGAAATCGCCATTATTAAAAGGTTCACCCGGATTGGCGGTGGGTTTATTGTTCATTCTGTAAAATATATCTGGCTGTTTTAAACTCTGGAGATTAAAGCTCAGCGTTGACTCGACAGCGAGATTAGAAGATTACCAACCAAGTCCTTAAAGATAAATTATAGCACACACCGATTGAATAATGCACTCCCGTATAAAAAATGATAGGAAAACGTCAGCGTTCTCTAACTACGTACGAAAGTCGCGAAACTAATTCACAGAATAACAATAATCATGACGCACAGAAACTATGACGATGGCTTTGTGACGCAAAACGTTTGCCTTTGCACTGCACAAGTTGCTATGCGTCACTAAGGTCGCAGAACGATACCACGAAAAAAATTTCACGAAAAATAACGAGTTTTTGGCCATTTTCGCCATTTCAGCAATGATTTTGCCCGTTTGTGTTATAATAGTGATAGACCATGGAGCAGGCGTGTTTTGTATGAGATTCGAGCACTTGTTGAAGGTCAATGATCCATGATCTATCCCAATATTTTACAATAATGTGTGCATACGTACTTGAAAATTGTTCTTAAAATTGACTTGTCCGAAATGAAGGCCGGCGCCGAAAGCGTAGCACTTGGACGCGTTCGGCTTGTTTTCATTGGATGAACTCGTGTCAAGGCCACCCAAAGTGGATTCTTCCCCATCCAACTGGTCGAGGGGTGTCAGGTACGTGTCGCTAATATTGTGCATTTGTGGAGATTCTGTAGTATTATTAACTGTAACTGCATTTTCTTTCAGAGGTTTGTACATATCAAGAAAGTCAAACAAGTGTTCATCTTCTTTCGAAGTTGCGGGATTGTTTGTTTTGAAATCGTCCTGGCTGTTAGTCAATCTGTCATGCGAGAGCCAAGATGGCGTCACTGACGCTTCCATTTGCTCGCCCAAGTCACTTGAAAGACTAACTTGTGACAGCTCTTGTCTAAATGAACTGCCTGTCGAATCCGCAATTGTTTTGAAGTGCCAACTATTGTTGAGACTACTGATTGGAGGGCGCTTAAGTAGGGGGAGTGATAACCGACGAAAACTTGACAGCTCTGACAAGAGGTTATCTCTTGGCTCACCACTGATGCCAAAACTATCAATCTGATAGGGATCGTAAGAATCGTCCACCTTAAAGTCGGTGTCGTCAGTGATGCTTGCGTCATCGCTTGTCAGGCTAGGGGTGCTGTCTCCTAATTCGACACATACGCTTGATGTATTTAGTAAGGCGGGCTGTCTTTTCGGGCTCACGATATCATTAGCAGAAAATGATCCATCTACTGTGGTAGTTTGCTTATTAGGGCGTTGCGCTTCTCGTTCGCTTCGACTGCCCTTGATAGAGCTAGCCTCGGACTGTACATCGCTAGCAGAGTGGTCAAGTTTGGGAGGAAATTTATCTACATCTTGCGGGCTGTCACTTCGACTTTCTTTTAACCCCTGCGAACTTCTCATACTTATTGATTTGCGGCTAGATGAACGATAATGCACCAGTATTTTATTTGCAAATTTGACCCTTTTAGAAATGATCTTGGTTCGACAAGAAGTCTTTCTGAACTTCTGTTTTGCGCTGTGCACAATTTCAGAACACGTATTGGGGCTTCTTCGATTCGATTGCCACACACGCAGGAACTTCCTCAGCATTCTCGAATGTTCTAAGCATTTGCCAGGATTACTGGATGTGAGTTTGGAGTCTAGTTGTAACTTATTTTTGTGTGGCTTTCTTTGCCCTTTGCCTGTGCGACTAAATATTGGCTTGTTACAACTCGAACTTGCGTTCCCTCTAAGCCTTCTTATCTTTTTATCCGGGATCGATATAGCACTATCAGAAGTTGATAGACTGCTGATTGATCCCTGGCAAGGCTCATTGCCAGGCTGTGTGTTAGCCTGGCCTCCCCCGGACTCGTATCCGCTGGACACGCCTTCCTTGCCTTCATGTATCGGGATACGGTGAGGCAGAGCTGTCCTCGTTAACGACACCCATCCGGTTTCACTTTTGATTTCCTCGTATTTCACCTGCGTACTTTTATCACACTTACAGTTCTGAAGGTTCCTGCGTCGTGCTGTATTTAGCCCAAGTGGGGACAGTGACATAAACGCAGACGCCACACATCCAGTACTGAAATCATTAATTGCACATTGATTACCGGAGTTTTTGTTGATAAGAAAACCAGTCTCTTCTTGAACAAGTGCTTCTTGGTTTAGCGACAGCGGGCTCAATGCCCTTGGAACTGGAGAAGATAGGACACTCCTCGAAGATACCGTGGACTCGGATCGACTTCCGGTCACATGCGCGTTATGGGGGCTGTGTAACGTAACAAAGCCTGGAGATTGCCTCTCTGCATCTGGATTTTGAGTCTCTTGGCTTGAATTCAGAATTGACTCAGTATGACTTTGAACCGTTGGGAAATCTGAGCTTCCTTGACTGTGTTCTGTATACTGTTTGAAAATATGTAAAATAAATTAAAAGTACGAACGCAGCTGAAACGTTTCTATATTTCAAATGATTCTGACATCCACAACACATCACGTGACTGGATTTCTAATACGTGTAATATTTCCGTACGAACTATGTTGCGAAGAGAGTAATTTTTATTATAACTGTAAAAAGTTAATTAATATTTTCATTAAGAACGATTTAAAAAGCAGAAATAAAAGATACTGTACTTATGTTCACCTGTGTATGAATTTCAGCGAGATCGCTGTCGTCGTCTTCGTCATCCGAGTCAAAATCTATCGCCTTCCATTTATGTATGAATGCAGGAAGCGACAGAGATTGTTGTAGCCTATTCTGACCTCTACCAATCGTACGTGGCGTTCTTGGCAAGCCCATGTTATAATCCCTCTGATTGGTTGATTTCATTTCTTGGCGAGCCATGACAGAGGCTGGTTTAGTGGTTGGATATGACCGGGTCTTGCCAAGAGGCCTATGCGCATATAAATCAGCACACCTGTCCACTTCGTCTAGGCTTTCATTGGTGCAGGCACTCTCACTTGTTGTGGACAGTTTTTCGCTTTCAGTGGAGATTTTCAGTGATTTATAAGTTGCACCAAGGCTGGAACTGTGTGCCGTGGGATCACTTTCCTGGTGAAGAGTCTCGGCAGACTGCTGCGGGTCGTTTTCCGACTTTTGTCGAGATTTTAATACAGAAGACATTTCAATTCCTGCACTGTCATTGTTTGCTGCAGCATCATCAGTTTTAGGCTTGTCAATAGAAGCAGAAAATGGGCTGATATTGTAGTGCCGTGTGAATTCAGGCGGCAGTAAGGCATTGGAGGATTTCACTCGCCGCCCTTCCCCGATAGGCACACGTTGTCTGAACGCATCCGCCGCCAACGACCCGCACTTGGAGAGTAGGCGACGCCTTTTGTTTTCCAACGCCTCCACGCGGTATTCATGCTTCAGCGCTCTAAGTGCCTCCGTCATAGCAGCACCAACCAGTTTTGATGCTAATTCGCCTACAGCGTCAATATTTCCGCCTTTGATTTCTTTATCAAGTCTTATTTTGCTTTCGGAGAGCTCTGCTCCCTTCACTTCATCACTGTCCTGGCTCGAATTCGACGTTGTTGATAAGCCCTCGTGGATTATAATTTCCTGTCCATCTTTAGTCATGACAGTTTTCAACACCCGGCGCCTTTTGATTGTGACTTGTTTCTGCAGTCCAAGGTCCGTGTTGGTTTTAGAATATGACCTGTGGACGGTACTCGTTCGTTTGAGTACCGCCGCCGCGTGGTCAACATTTCTGGCGTCACCCTGGCTTATCTGGAGTATTGGTATGTCTTGAATGTTCATCTGAGAGCTGGATGGTATTCGTTCTAAAACTGGCCTGCGGTAGTTATTACTTTCAACAATACGTCTGCAGCATTTGCCTTTGGTTTTTGCGTTTAGTTTTTCTAAGGTTTCCGCAACGATAACATAAAACGGGCTCCGACTGATGTGATTTCCCCTTCGCTTGATTTCGATCGAGTATATGCCAGGTGTATTCGGTATGTAATTCACTTCTATTCGGTTACCATCAATTCTGTGGTGTTCAAACTGGATGGTTTTGGTGTTATCAGTTTGACCTTTTGATTCCTCATTTTCAGGAGCATTACTTTTTAAATAATGCCCGCCGTCAAATCTGTGCTCTATTCCGGTTATAACCTCGTGGTGGTGCGCCCCATTAGGGCCTGTTATATGTACTGTGATGTATGGGTTAGATTCTGCCGAGAAAGTAATGTTGAACTTGGAAATCTTGCCAACAAGACCGGCCTCTAAACCACGGCCTTTAGCGTGGCAGCTAAAGGTTGGTGTCTGTGGGCAGTCCACTGACGTCATTGACGGTGCTTTATGATTGGTAGACACAGTTAAGCGAATAATTTTAAGGAATTGACGCATCTTTTCTCCATCCCTTTCTTTAGTCATTTCTTCAGCACTTATGATATTCTGCTGAAAACAAAAACAAAAATATCAGATAAATTGTATAAAAACAAAAGACCCTCTAATATCAATATTTTCGAGGTTGTCTTTTTGGAATCGTAATTTGAGTATGTGAAAAATGATTAAAAAGCCAATTCATGGTTAAAATTAATCTGGACTTGTGACTGAATTTCAGATCTCACTTATAATTAATACAATAATCAATTATATAAAAGAACTGGAGATCCATTAGGAAAACAGATAGGCGGTCAAAGTGACTAATGAGTATTTGAAACTGTTTATACAGTTATCATTAAATAACCTTGTTTATTTGGCTAATTTGCTGTGCACCATACAATTAATTCCAATAAATAAAGGACGCAACTATTGAATTAACCATTGTTTTTCTTTCTTCTTCTTCTTCTTCTTCCTTTTTTTAAAATTTTTTCCTTTTTTTTGCAAAAGGTGTGACTTCATCACTGCAGTTCAAAGACGGTTTTGTTGACAATTTGTTACAAACATGATAAATCAAATATAAATTAACATGCATATTGGCATTATTATACTTACGTTTGAAATACCGAGATACTTGTGTGCCAGCTTCAAAGCAAATCTGCAGTTGTTTAACTTATTTGATGGAGTGAGTAGATCGTATTTTGGGCATGCCCCAGGGCAAAGGGCCTCAACCAAAGCGCACAGAGCCAAGCCATCACTCCAGTTTGTGTCAAAGTTTGTCACGTGGATGCCCATATTACCCAGGTGCTCTTGCACCCACTGTAAGAGATTACGTGTTGGTTTTCCTGAAAATATTAAATACACCTAAATGCCTTTTCAGGTGATATGTTTGCAGAATAACCACCAACACAAAAAGATGCCGTTCATATATAAACCAAACCTCTGAAAACAGTAACGGTAGCCTTATTCCTGGGACCCGTGAATATAGAGAACGTTACTGCCTCCCTCCCCTCCCCTCCCTCATTCTCTTTCACTCTTTCCCCCTCTGTCTTTCTGTCTGTCTATCTGTCTATCTCTATCTCTCTCTCTTTAATTTCAAAATGACAAGTTCAAGATAGAGACTGCAGGTATGAAGAACACTCGAATTCACGGCATTGCACACCTTTCTGCGTATTCTTGCAAAATTTACGAATACCAATCCAATCACTTAGTCATCTGCTTGAGAAGACTTGAATTTAAAAAAAATCTTTCACTGCATTCTAAAGAATGAACGACTATAAGTGCCTTTTCCTTCATGTTACTATGTATAATTAGCAGACACCGACGTATTTTGAGTCATCTTGAAGTATTATTAGCCAGTAATAAAATGTTGCCCTTTAGGTACGTGGTTAACAATATTTCATTTTGACTCGAAATAAGTCATTATATGCTAGATTACATGATCCAATCGGAATAACTGCACCATCTGTCGATATTTGCATTCAGGTCAACATTGAAAAATTACTGAGTTGGGAATCGACCAGTCAGTTCACGACATTTACCCGAGTCCCGCAGCAGATATTGACTTACAGTGAATTAACATCAAGTATTACTGACCGATGAGGAAAAGTTTACCTTTAGGTCAACATTTTCACAACTGGTCAAAAATTAAAAATGATGATCAGAAATCACATAACTACAAAGCTGATGTAAAAAGATTAAAAGTTTCAAAAAAATGCAATAAATTAGATATTGAACAGACTTCGACTCAGAAATTTTTTTCGAAAGGGAAAATTTGACGTCTTTTCAACACCTGCATGAAATAGTAAATAAACTTAGCACAGCGGGGAAAAGCAGAGGCAAGGGGAAGCTGATCTACGGCCACTGACGATGCACCTGTTAGAAGGATGCAAACCCACCCTGTAGGGGGTGAAGCTTGGTTTGACCATGTTTTTGTTAACATGGACTTCGAGCGACATGTTGCTGTTTAGTAGTATGAGGCATTTATTTATCTCTCCACAACTCCTTTGCTCCTCTGTTTTACACCAATTTCTGTTATGGCGGTGCCTATGGAGCTAGTTTGTCCTCCTACAATCTCAGCTCGGGCGGCAAACAGATTGTCCGTGTATGTGAGACTAGTCCTACATTTTTAAGATCTCAAAGATCTTAAAAAATAAAGTAGATCAATTTGCCCCTTCCACTGACAACGTCAGGTTTTGTAAGATAATAAACTTAATGCTCAACTTACCCCAGTCACTGGACCAAGTTACCCCCCATGACTGGAGTAAGTGGAGGCAGTTTATAACCTAAAATTAATAAGCTGCCCCGCCTACTGTGGGGCCCCAAATAATAGCCCACGTTGCTTGTAATGCACACAACAAAAATCTATAGCGCCCTTCTTTTTTAGCAAGCACCAAAAAGTAAAAAGTGGATCAACATATCCCTGCTTCCCGTATAGTTGTGGGAATCGATATAAAATCACAACTGATTGATCGAAAAAATGGGTCATAATCGATTATTGAATCTATTATTCCTAAAAATCTTGCTTTTACTGTTGATGCTACCAAGCTTTTTAAACATCTTTGGGAATGCTAAACATCAGGAATGCCAACAGGGAAGTAAACACAAGATGACTCCAGGATATGAAGTTCACTTTTTAGGTCGGGTTTCCACGGGACTCCAGCCTCTGAAATCATGGTCCCAAGGCAATGTCGGGGGAGGGGGTCCCAAACTTTCAGGGATATTAAAAGAATGTTTTATGTTATTAAATCAGTTTATTGCAATACAAAATTAACTCCTTTACTAATTGACATCCTTTGCTGTGTAAACTATAAAATACCACTTCTTTGTAATGGAACTAAGAACCAAAACTAAGAAAAAATCGAATTATGGGAAGACACTGCCAGGCCCTAATTCAAGTGGCCTTGAGCCAATAATTGTCAGAGGTACAGTTAGCTTTATTCCATATTATGTTTAAAAGAAATGACCAATTTACTAATGTTAGCATCACCTTTAACGTTTTAGGAAAATGTCACTACTTTTTCAGTAGCAAAGCCTTGGAGAAGTATTTGAAAAGTTAAACGTACCACTTTCTGAACACTACTTGTAAGCAATTACACCTAAATGGAACTTATCGCAAGTTTTGAAAAACGTTACCGCATAAACATTACTGTATGAAAATTACGCGATATCACGACAAAAAAAAAAAAAAAAAAAAAGAGATGTAAATAAAGCACATACAAAAACGTTAAATTTCTACTGTAAAATAAAAGCTCATAAATAAAAAAATTATCATGTCGTACAATTAACTGGACGTAATATTTTTATTACGGATGATGTTTTCCGGCTTGCTACAGAAAAATTACAGGAAAATCGGTTACTTGGATACAGGTTGAACTTATATGGATCGACTCTTGAAATAAAAATGTAGTTCAAATTAATATTGGGAAGAACACATTTTAAGAGGCAGTTACCAACATCTGAATGTGACAAAACTCTTATTAATTAAAAGAACGCAAAGTCAATAGTTGAATAAAAATTATTTATGTCGAAAATGATTACTTAATTAATTAGTCAGAAACTGGTCTGACCACCACCCGGCATTCATGCGTGGAAAGTTCTCCAACAACAATAAAAATCACGTTCGAAACTATTGAAACTATCCTTACTTTTGCGGCTCCAGAAAAAACGGAAAAGTTTGGTGAGTGCTGTTGGCTTCTGTGTGACATTTCCCTCGTCGTCCGCATAGAAATTGTTACATGATGGTGTTGAAAACCGGCCTAGTGTTGCTTGTTTCAAGGCCTGAATGGCGCCAAGGACCAGACAAAGGTAATTCATTGCCAAGGCCAATCCGGTCTTGAAAATCTCATTCCATCTGATTCTCAGTTTAACTGAAAAATTAATTATTTCATCCTATTATTTAATTATTTTAAATAAATTTTTAACATCTTTAAAGTTAAACGATTGTAAAGAGAAAAGTTCTGAATTTTTTTTAATAGATAAAAATTACTTACATGGTGGTTTTGTTTTGGTTTTTTTAGCCATTTTTAGTAATATATATATTATTTCACGGTTATTGGCCGAGTGTTACCCGGATCCGATGCGATATCCAGTGCAGTTTATCATGACTTTATCAATACTTTATACAGACATAGGGCGTTTCCTTCTGTCCAATATCCCTTGTTGCTTTTCAGGGAAAAACTACCTGTTACTCGCAATTAATGCAATGTAATTCTTGAGGATCATGACTGGTGTTATTAATGGTGTGGAAGTCATAAATCACATGACGCAAGGTATTGACAACACACTGCTCTTGTTCATCGATACCAAGTTATCACTTGTAACTTTTTGTTCCATGCTCGTGCCACTCTTTGCTCACATGTTGGTGGCCTATACCAAGCCGTATGTGGTGTCATTGTTTCAGCTTTTCACCTTCTCACAAACAGCTATTGAACTGCACGTGTAGTGACATTAGTGTTCTCAATGAAATTCCCCAAGCTGTGACGAAGTCCAGCAATGGCCTCATTATCACCTGTAAACAACACGTCATTGTGTCACAGACGTCACGAGATTAATTATACCTAAATACACCCTCTTTTGAGTCCTGCAGCTGATTACCATAGTGATCTGGCAGCAAGAAACCACAGCACTTAACAACAAATGTTATATTGATCCACATTTGTTAGCTTATACAGGTAGCAAACCGTCATTTGTAATCGTCACCTTCATTTCACTGGGATCGCTAATGGCAATTATCAGCCTCATATTTGCCATAATAATACAAAGTTACTGCATTATTGCCCAGACAAGGGAGAAGGTCACATTGTCGTGGGTAAAATGGGCCTAACAGACGTAATCTGTGGTGACCAGTCGAAGTACGAATTCAGTCAGACAGGTCATGAACTCTCCTAGTAATCTGGTCAACTTGAATAATTTTGTTTACTTTATATAGGAAAAAATGCCAATATTCAACCACTGCGATGTTCATACGCAAGTTACAGGCAAATGCCATAAGTAAACAAAATATAACAAAGACAGTATCTTTTGCAAAAGTTCTGACAAATGTACAAATATGTTATCACACTCCAGACATTTCGTTTTTTTTTGTTGACCTCACCCGATGTTTGATTTGGGTTATAGGGAATGTCATTGCCATATGTATTGTTAAAATGAACTGATTTTTTTTTTGTAACAATTATTCAGTGTATAGTGAAATCAGGATTTGTTATATCAGTTGTTCAGTTTTTGATATCACTAGTTTCTTACGGATACAAATGAAAGTGTGTATTGTGAGTGATGTCGTTTGATGTCAATAACTGATTTACTGTTGTAAACAGAACCACATCTATGTAAAAAATTAATTACTGAAATTCACAATTCAGCATTGAATGAACTAACACAAGTAGGAAAAAATACCAATATTCTCAAAAGAAAGAGTCATATCACTAATTTCATTGCTAATATTTTGAATAATTTTAGATTTGAGCATCCGAAATTATTATGTGGTGTCAGTAAACGATTTTTTAAATACAGAACTCCGATTTTCTTATGTTATAAAACCATTTAATATGTTGATAATGAGACTGTCTAATGATCTCTATGTTTAGGTTGATCCAATGGCCGGGGTCATTTCATAAAAAACGTTCGGCCGTGTTGGCATCCATTGCAATCTACTTTATTTTGATAAATAAAAACGGAAAGCTTTAACGCGTTCAGTTACACACAGTGATTAATGTTACATGACTGGTAAAAGCTGTAATCTTGTTGGTCAAAAATTTTGCAATCTTGACCAGAAAGCAAATATGTGGATATTGCATTTATTTGTAATCATGGTGCACATAGTGCATTTAAATATATAGTGACTTATATCACGTCATCAGCACAAAGTGATTTATTTCGATTCGGCAAGATAATATTTATTAGCTGTTGACCTGAAGGTTAATATTGAAAAATTATTGACTTAGAAATCAGCCAATCAGATTGCAGCGTTTGCAAAGTCATGCTGCAATACCTCACGCTCACTCACAATAGTCAGCATGCGCTAATTGAGTACTAGATTTTAATATTATTTCATATTCCAGATTTCAAAACGTTGTAAAAAGTGTTATATTACAGAGCTTGCCAAACAAATAAAACGATAATATACATCAAGTAAAATTATTTTTAAAGTCAAAGAAAAATTTAAAAAAAAAGTTCACCAATACATTTTGCTCAAAAGTTGTATTTCCGGTAAAGGGCAAGGTTATTTAATGCATGGTAGAACCCGATACAGAGTAGAGAAAACGCAAAAGTTACTAGTTAAGTAACGGATAATGTATGAAGCTGCACTACATATGGTTGCTCACAACATATTTAAAGCAAACATTGCAGTAAGAAATGATAATTTTTCATCACATTCACCAATTACAATATGATAGAAAAAGGTACAAATAAAAACAATGCAAGGATAATGAAACTGATTAATATTTTGGGGGCATGGGTATGTTTTGAGTTATTTCATGAGATTGTGTAGCAGCAAGAGCCACAAGTAAGGCATATGGTAGTACCTGGCAAAGGTGACTGCCCAGTTGGCGTACAGCCCAGAACGCCTACGGCTCAGAACGCCTACGGCCCAGAACGCCTACGACCCAGAACGCCTACGACCCAGAACGCCTACGACCCAGAATGCCTACGACCCAGAACGTCTACGGCCCAGAACGGCTACGATACCCATTAAAACAAATCTTGCTTTATTTTATGAAACATAAAAAATAAGAGAAATTACATTTTTTATATCAATAAGTTACTCAGATCACATATACATTCTATACAACACTCGTCTCATATAATTGCAATTACTTATGAAAACAATAGATCAATGGGGTCTCTCATATCACACATATCATATTATACAGCATTTTCAAATTGCAATTTCTTATGAAATCAATAGATCAATGAGGTCTTCCATGTAAATAATCAAATCGCCAATAGATCAATAAAGTCTTTAATGTAAATAATTACTCGTTTGAATTCCCAAACTGCAATTACTTCTAAAAACAGTAAAAAATAAATAAATTACATCACGTTATGTCATGTCCTCTCTGTGAAAAGCTCGATTTTTTAGAATTTGTCATATGAACATATACATAGAACACTTTAACGTCACAGGAACTTTAACGTTGTGGGTTGTAGGCGTTGTGGGCCGTAGGCCAACTGGGCTGTAATCGAAGCAAAGAACATCCACACACTGATATAACGGATTATGTGGTTACTGAATTGGTAATTAGATGTAAAGTTTAATTTGGGACTATCCATTGGCGAGAAAATATGACTTGCTTAAACATAGTAAAACCTGCTCTGAGGACACTCTGCGTATTAGGGAAACCTGGAAATTAGGACAGTTCACTCCAGACTATTCTGAGATCTAATTGACTTGCATACTAAGAAAACCTGTGTAATGAGGACGCCTGGCTATTGAAGACCAGAGACCTGACTTTTGCCCGAAAGTCAAGTTTTACATTGAAGTCGACCTTTATATTAAGGACAGCAGAACTGTGCCTTTCGAAGTAAACGATGAACACAAGCACCTTTTCACGTCACAGAGTATTGTTTGCCAACACACTGTTCTTACCCCTTCCAGAGTACATCGTATCAAGCTAAGCTAAAGGGGATTTGTGGGATCTCTGATTTATGGTGCACCTGAGCTTAAAGATCATCTACGGGCTTAACAATATATATATATATATATAAGACGAGTTCTTGTCTAATTCTGTAATTAAAAAGCAAATAAAACAAAAAGAAAAAGAAATGATTTGTCGCCTTCAGAAAAGGTGAAAATTATCAAAGTAGTGAGGGGCAAAGTGTAAGACAACTTGCGGATAATGTTAGTGTTAGCAAAATGCAAATTGTATGCATTCGTCTGAAAAGCGATGAATTTAATTTACCATTTACTTGGGATTTATTACGGTGCGCAGTCAAGCCATGCCAGTTTCTGGTACATTGCTTAAGGACGAAGAGTTCTGTTGCCAAAGAACTTCGTTTAGACAACTGGCTCGAAAAAAAACTTTAGAAACAGGCACTCTAGTCGCTTATTGTGGGGAAGGGGCGAATGTAGGCGAAAAATCTGTTGCTGATTGGAAGGAAATAAATGTTTTATTATGGTTGGTTATTTATATTTTTATTTCAAACAAACCCTCAATCCGTTAGTTGGGGTCACCTCCCTATTAGGGACAAAAGGGCCCAGTTAGTTAGGTGTCTTTAATACACAGGTTTTACTTGATACCAAAACTTGACAGTCTTTTCCATAATTGTATGCATACCCTTTTGAAATGTTGAGCTGATAACAGTTGATTAACTTAACACTTGATTAACTTTCCACATAGTGAATTAACTTATACTATACCGATATTTTGGTCATTTCTGTTTTTATCTTAAATAAACCCCAACCTGGAAATTAAGGGTGCCGGTCACTTGCCACCCAGACACTCGCCCAAATCTAAATTTCAAAGGGCTTATCCTATTCGTCTTATTAGAAACGCAATCAGGATCAGGCTTGTGATGTCGTCTCATCTCATTCGTACCAGAACTTGAAGGGGCTTTCGGTTTCATGCATGTGATTAAAAACGCAATCTGGATTGAACTTGTGAGGCCGTGTCAACTCATTCAAATTCAAACTTGAATGGCACTTGAAAATGAGTATAAAATGGGTGGGTTTTTATGGGGATTTATCGACTTGATGAAATGAAATGAATGATAAATGAAACTTTTTTCTTCCCTTTATATGAAAAAGGGAACCTAAGATAACGACGGGAGGTTGAGGACAGGGGCGGGGTTACCTGCCTTAGATTCAGCAGTCATATATATGTATTTTTTGAAACGTACATTGAAATAGCCCATCCACATATCCACAGGCTGAGGGCACTCCCTGTAATTTACCGGTTGACAAACGGGGGGGGCAGGTGTCGGGGAGGCGAGCAAGTGACCGTTTACCTTTGGGACACCTGCCTATTAGGGACAAAAAAGCTCAGTCAAGTAGGTGTCCTTAATACAGAGGTATACTGCTGACAGTGTTTGACAGTGTTTTTTATAGCTGCATGTATACACTTTTGATAATGCTGAGATGATGACAGTTGCTTAAATGAACACTTAATTAACTGTACATACAGTAAATTAACTTACACTTTAAAACTTCTTTAGCGCGCGCCTTGTAACATTAGCAATTAAATATGGGTTCGATTATGCTAGGCGCGCTCTTTTTTTGTCTCTAACACGCTGCTAAATAAAACATAGAGTGGTTTGGGTAGTCATTTCTTTAATAGCATAAAGTTTGCGAATAGCAACAAAACATAGCAACATTTTCAAAACCTTGAGTAGGTGTTGAACATTACTTTGTCCCAAACTACCCAAACCAAAAAGTATTGTAGATCAAGTATTCTTGGGGTTGGTTGGAGTTTTTGCGGCATTTCTTCCAAGGACACGGGGAGCATTCCAGGCGCAAGCCGAGAGGGACGTCCGTGTATCGGAGGTAGGCGTCCGATTTCCAGTCTCCCTGTGATTTGATGACCTCAGAGGGGAGACCACATGCCAGGGCGAAGCTGGCTCCAACTCGGCGGAGGCTATGGCCGCTGAACTGGGTGTCATCCAATCCGATACTCTGGAGGTTCCACCTGAGCAATGCGCCGAAAATCGTATGGGAGAGTGTGACCAGGGCGCCTTTGCGCCTAAATGAGAACAAAGGGGAGTCCTCAGGGGATTTGGTCGTGGTCAGGAGGCGACCTAGGGCATAAACTGGGCAAAGTGCGGAGTCGGGGATACGGGGCATTGGGACGACTAGTTGATGGCAAAAGTTTCGCATGGTCTTCGGGTGTTTAACGTGAACGATTGTCCCGTCGGCGAGGAAGGTCACGTCGCGACGGCACAAGTCTCTGCGGCAGTCATGACTATCCTGTGAACGTGTGATTAGGGTGGATTTCCTGAAGAACGTGAAAAAACCAACTAAGCAAGCCGCCCAGAAGCACATGTCAAGTGATCGGTCGAGGTCCAGTACGTGTAGGAATTGAGCTAGAATATCCAGTGACAACGCGAGTTTTTTCTTTGGAGGGGTGCCGCGTTTGGCCTCTTGTGCTTGTCCGGGCAGACGAAGCTGTTGACTGAGTTTCTCTCCGGTTTGGAACAATCATGAATGAGGCGGATACCGTCTTTGTCCTTAGGCACGGCACGGTAATTATCGGGGAGATAATTACCGGTTTTTCAAGAGCAATTTTGTATCTTCCCAGGGAGAGTTCTTTCTTTATCTCGGTTTCGACTAAATCTCTGTATGTGAGTTCCGCAGATCGACAATTTGGGGCTTCGGAAGGTTCAATAGACTGGGTGTTGGTGTTTACGATGTTGAAACCATTCTTTATGCCGTTTAAAATGAAGCATTTGTCGTTATCTGAACACAATAATCGTTCTCAGATCGTGATTTTTTTCAGCAAGCGGGTTAGAGACGTCTGGTTGCTAGGCGTGAGTGTGCTCGGGGTGATCTCTGAAGCACTTCAGGCACACGTGTGAAAACCTGCACCCTGGGAGGATGCATCCCCGGCGGCCATTGAAATTCCGGCAAATCTCCTTCCCGTTGTGGTCCCTGGTAACCTGAGCTCGGGTGGCGGGGTTGGCCGTCGTTGCGTCCTGAGGCCTGGAAGTGGGAGGAGAAGATGCACGCTCCCATAAGGTAAGTGTCGTCTTCCCCCCCACCTGAGCTGACCCGTGTGTACGAGCTGCCGGTACTCGAAGTCGTACCGCATGCAGCGGTTGATCGGGTAGTGCTCGCACATGTCGGCGAATTAAATGGCGTACAGGTTGTACCCGTCCCGATCTTCCTGAGACTTGAAGTGTCCGGAACGTCCCAGCGCTTCATAGATGCGCCCATGCCCTTTTATTCATTGCTGTAGAGTGGTGTCTTTAGGTGTGGGTCTGCGCCCGCTGGTTGAGAGGGCGATGCGTGCGTCGCCCTGCGTCGAGAGAACCGATTCTTTGCTCTGTGAACCGAGGAAAGAGCCACAGAAGACCTGGACGAAAAATGGCTTCACATTACCTGGCGTCTTACCGGTGAGCCACGGGTCGTTGTCCGTCGTCTGTCCTTGAGGGACTCAAAGAAGGCTGCCATCTCCGTATCGCTCGTCTTTGCAATGGTCGCGAGGGTGGCCGGTTCCGTGTCCTTTTCAGTAGCAAGGTCAGCATTTGGCGAGCTGGACGCTTCGAGGGGCGCAACACCCTTGTCTAGCCTGTCCGCTTTCCTGTCGACTTTGGCGTCGCGCCGGTCGCTAATCGCTGCCTGGAGGGCTTTGGTTTGCCCTATCGAAAGCTTTAGAGCCTTCAAAACTGTTGCATCGATGTGCGCGACTGTGTCCACGGACAGAAATTCCTCATTCACTAAAGTCTCTACAGTACTTTTAGTGGGGTGTTTTTTCAAGTGCCCAAGCTTTCAGTTCACTTACAGCCTTAGCAACGTGTTCTTCATCCATCGTTATTCAGCTTTAATTCCGAAAGTTTCGCAGTTTTAACTTTGTATATCCCGGCAATTATTCTATAATTAAGTAGCTGCTTTATTTATTTGATTTTTTATTTTTTATTTTTTTATTTAAAAAAAAAAAAAAGACTGTTGTTCCTCTGTGCTTGCAGATTGCGATGGCAGTTTTCTTTGCAAAAAACTCTTATTTCTGCGCTTGCAGATTGCGACTGAGAAAAGAGAGATAAGATGCCCCTTTTTAAAACACACGCATTAATCCGTACTGACAAGAGTAACAGATGGTCAGTGACATTTAACAAACAATATTTCGACGGCGAAGACGCCCAGTGTTTAAACAACAATTAGGAGATGGCTAGTAAACTGCCGGAGACGTCCAGTGTTTAGATAAGAATTAAGAGGTGACCAGTGACATTAGCAACCACTCGGCGGAGACGCCAAGTGTTTGGACAAGAATTAACTCTGAAGGTGGGCAGGCAGAGTTACACGCCACTTGCCCATTTTAAATGTAAATAATCAGATTATTTATGTTAATACCGATATCTGAAGTGCAATATTGGTTAACAGTTACCTGATATCGGCGCGATATAGCAGCGTGTTGTTTTTTGTGCCATGTACTGGTACGCCATGCAGAAAACCTAGTAATTATATGACATTTGGAAGCAAACATATATTAATGAAATGATGAAGGACCCCTGTATACAAAAAATTTCTTAGTTTTTCATTGAACAAAATGGAAGCAATTCTTGAGCTCAAAAATGGTGCGTTGTTATTATTGATATCAATAATTCAATTTTTAGATTTTTTAAATATAAATTTTGCCATAAAAATTCAAACATTGATAAATATAAATATAAATGTACGAGATTTACATTGATTCACTGGTATCTTTAATGACATTTTGACATTAAAAATTAGCCTTAAATGTTAAAATTGCATTCCATATATTATATTTGACTTCATAGTCTTTTATGCACTCCTAATATAGTCTGCTATGCAATACAATCGGGACACTAAAGGATGATATCAAAAAAAGAAAATAATAGATAAGTACAATAGTAAGAAAATAGTAACGAGCTGAGAAAACTTGGGATGGAAAAACAAAATTGTTGTCAGAGTAACAGATTTCGTGCAATACATATAACGACAGATCCACAACTGCTCCGTCGCGAGCAGTATTATGTTTTCTTTCATTCCACAACGTTATGTACAGGAAAACTATTTCCTTTATTTTATTTTGTATATTTCAACACACTTAATGTCATTTCCTTTCCACCACGCTTTTTTACAAATTATGATACGATTACCTCCCAATAAAGTTCAAAATTTGTAGCTAGATATCAAAATGGTCAAAGCTTGAGGCAAAAAATCAGCTGTATGGCCTGCGACAAACAGTACAATAACTAACGAGAATCTATTTCTCAAATGAGAAATATTTGGTCAAAAATTATATTCTCAAGACAACTTTCTGCCTTCAAGTAGAATTTCAAAAACTTAAAAGAATGATTTTAGTTTGCTTTACCTTTGCAGACAAGCCAATAGTTTTTCAGATCCAGAAACCTTTCTACGTTCCTTGTGATGATAAACATCAGGTTTTGCTTCGTGTTTTGATCATAAAATAAAACAAAGGCGAAAATAACAAGTGATGTGCAGGACTTGATCAAATACTATATATGTGCGAAATTTGGTTGTCCTAGGGCGAGTAAGGTCGGAGGAGTTAGTAAAGACAAACTGACGGGCCAGTAAAGAAGAAAGGTCCGAAACATTGGCCCTGTACAACTTTAATATACTCTTTGCAAGTTTTCAATTGTGTTAATAGCAGACAGCTGTTATGTTTTTGGAAAAAGTGGAATGTTGATTCTGCTATTTGCAGTATTTTGCTCATTTATTATTGTTATTGTAATATATTGTATGTCTGAATATATGGGTATAGTAGAGTTAATGACTGTAAACACAACCCAGGAAATACATTTTTAATACAAACTTCGATATGTGTTGCATTTGTTTTGTATGAACACTCTTGTTTTAAACTCTTAGTATGTTCTTTATCGCACCATTCATGACGCATCAGTACCTTCTTAAGCGCAATGTCAATCAACTGTCCGACTTGTGAATTACGTAGATTGTATTTTATTTTCTGTCTGTTCAGTCACAAACAAGCACAATTTATGAAACAGTTTCAATAATTAAGCGATAAGAACGGGTAAGGGAATATTTTATGCATCCTATAAATTTCCACATCTTGAGGTGTGAATGTTTGACTGTTACGTTTACTGGCATAACTGATAAACAAACCACGTTTATTATAACTCAGACAGATAAAACTGCAGGTATGGCGTGTTAATATCAACCGCAATAACTTTATCATTTAAAAGAATGAAAACAACTTCAAAAAGGAAAATGACCTACCATATCTATAATATCATATTGAATATTATTTCTGCAGGTTTAATGACGAATATTTGTCATCTGCAGTTCCTTGCTGTACAGTATCTTAGAGGGATTTTTGGCTTCTTAATCGTCATGTGCAAAGCCATGCATCATTCTCAATGAATAAACGATATTTATCGAGCGACTGTGAGATATTTTACCGACGGTTGCATCTACAACGTTTAGCCAATATCTCTAATTGTGGGGCACACAATACCCATTGCCCAGGACGCATTTAATCTCCCGGTTCACTGGCTTCCAGCGTGTGTTATATATGTTAGAGCCCATCTGCGAATCAAGCCGATCAGCAAATGGGCTTTGCCCATCCAGGAATTTGCAGTTGGGCTGCCTATCTGCAGATGGCCAGCCCATCTGTGAATCATGAAAAATCTTTTTTTGACCATCTCCAGATGGGCTTGGCCATCTGAGAATATTTTGCTTTATAATTTACATGTCTTGTTATGATGTGTTTTATATATTTTTACAGACTAAGTAATTGCATATTTCTTATGGACCTTTCACCAAATAAAAATACAAAAGCTCTAAAATCGTCAACTGCAAACACAATAACTATACAAGCAAAGTTCTAAAAATAGCAACTACCCATTTTAACAGTCACTGAGTTCGATATTCCACACGAATGCGAGGTGTCCGCAGAATGACCAACCTTCCCACCGCCACGTGGCCTCATAGCACCGGTAGATCGGGTCTGCTGGAGGAGAGGGTGGATCATGCTCTGCACAAACAATTTGTACCTATCAATGTGAAGGTCGTATCGGCCACTTCAAGCTCTGTGACGATGGATAGTGGGGATGGGAACAGGCGGAGGATGCTACTGGCAGTTCTTAGGCGGCGCAAGTGTGACGATCGCTCGGCTAATACGCGGGATAGATTAGTCGTTCGTATCCTCCTTGTGTGACTAAGCAGACCCATTTAGGAACAGCGTTGCTCACACCTGAGAGGGGGCTATAAAAGGCGCCCTAAAAATCCCCTATCCCGTGCAAGCCTACTAGGTAACCGTGCCCAGTTGGGCATCCAACTCCGTGGTAGGAAAACACGAAAGAAAATTAGACTGACCTTTGGAATTTGAAACGTACGCACTCTACTGGACAACGAAAGCCGCGAAGAAAGAAGAACTGTCATAATCGGTCACAAGCGCAGTGACTACGGCGTTGACATAGTGGCCCTCAGTGAAGCAAGGCTAGCTGAGGAGTCTAGCCTAGAGGGTTTGCCATTCGCTCCGACCTCGCGGGGACTCTAGAGCCACTTCCACGTGGAGTATTGGACAGGATCAAGGTGTTACGACTAAAACTGAGCAAAGCTGACTATACAACGCTCATTGGTGTCTACGTACCCACAATGCAGCACACGGACGAAATCAAAGACGCCTTTTACGAAGAGCTTAACAGAGTTATCCTGGCCACACAGAGGAAAGACAAGTTAATCATACTTGGCGACTTCAATGCGCGCGTTGGACCGATCACACCACGTTGCCTAAGTTGCTTGGTCACCACCGCCTTTGCAAGTACAATGCCAACGGACACAACATGTGCGACCCACGACTTCTACATTACCATCACGTTGTTTCAACAGCACGATAAATACAAGACAGCCTGAATGCACGCCAGATAAAAGCACTGGCAAATGCTTGACTATGACATCGTGCGTCAGCGTGACAGGAAGGACGTGAACATCACACGGGTAATGAGAAGCAGCGGATGGTTATCAGATCATCTTCTCGTCAGAAGCAAAATCAAATTAAAGTTCGAACCATCTGAGAGAAGACAACGCCAACCTCAAGCGAGAAAAGTGAACGTAAAAGCGATCGCCTGTGTGAAGACCAGCTACGGTCTGCTCTTAGAGAAACCAGGATCTGTGTTGAGCAGAACACAGACATTGAAAAGCTGTGGAAAGACTTCCAGCAGATAACTCTTGGAGTCGCGACTGGGGTACTGGGCTTTGTCAAAAGGAAACACCATGACTGGTTTGATGAGAATGAACACTAAAACCTCAGATCTTCTCCAAGCAATGCATGAAGCGTACCGCAATACATTGCGTATAAGTAGTCAATGTCACTCAGGAAAGCATACCTGGAGCTCAAAAGAACCACTCAAAGGCGATTGAGAGACATGAAGAACAAATTGTGGAAAAACAAAGCTATCAAACTTTAGGAGACGGCGGTCGAACGCAACACAAAGGCTCTGTTTGACGGCCTCAAGGCGGTTTACGGGCCACGATCAAACGGATCATCTCCGATCCTCACGGCAGACAACACCACCCTGCTGACAGACAAGAACGATATACTGTCCAGTTGTGCTGACCACTTCAACTCACTGCTGAATAAGCAGGCTGCTATGTGTGACGACGCTCTACGCGATATTCCACAATTGCATACCATAAAAGAACTGGACACTGAGCCCAACTGCGCAGAATCCACCAAGGCCATTAAACAACTGTCCATTGGTAAAGTTGCAGGCCCCGATGGCATACCGCCAGAAGTGTTAAAATTCGGAGGGGCACATATGGCCTCAGCGCTGACGAAGCTGTTCGGAGTTTTTTGGGCAAGGGGTGATGTCCCGCAGGACCTAAAAGATGCATCAATTATCCACCTCTACAAACGGAAGGGCAACAGGGCTCAGTATGACAATCACCGGGGCATATCGCTATTATCGATCGCAGGAAAAATCTTGGTCAGGGTTATACTAAATCGCATCACGGGCCACGTCATCAACATAGTGAATCCTTAGTCCCCCTGTGGTTTTCGCAGTGGGCGTGGCGCATCCGGCATGGTCTTAGCCTACAGACAACTCCAAGAGAAATGTCTGGGTCAAAACAAGCCTCTCTACACAGTGTTCGTAGACCTCACCAAAGCCTTCGATACAGTAAGCAGATAAGGACTCTGGAAGCTACTACACAAATGGGATGCCCAGAGAAGATCATCGCTATCATAAAAACATTTCACGACGATATGAAGAATTTGGGACCCATTTGGGACCCATTTGACATATCAAAGGGCGCAAAGCAGGGCTGTGTCCTCGCCCCAACGCTTTTTGGTATTGTTTTTGCGCTCATGCTACAATACGCGTTTCGCAACACGGACCTTGGAGTCTAGTTGCAAGTATGGTGCGATGGTGGCCTTTTCAACATCAAGCGCTTCTCCGCCCGCGCAAAGCTGATCGAGTTTCTCATCAGAGACCTACTGATGTGGATGACTGCGCACTCTCTGCTCACAGTCTTGAAGACATTCAGACGATCGTGGACAGATTCGCCGACGCCGCACAGAAGTGTAGTCTTACAATAAGCCTGAAAAAGACTGAAGTAATGTTTGAGCCTCTGCTCGGGGAGTTGCATCAAGATCCTGTCGTCAAAACTTATGGTACCATGCTCGATTCCGTGAAGAACTTTTGCTACCTTGGCAGCGTTATGTTACACAACGGCTCGCTCGACGCAGAGGTAAACCAGCGCATCTCAAACGCAAATATTGCGTTTGGCCGTCTCATCAGCAGACTAAGGAAGAGCCATGATGTCAAGCTGGACACTAAAATAGATGTGTATAGATCAGCGGTGTTATCATCCCTACTGTACTGTTACGAAACGTCGGCGCCTTACAGGAGACACATTCGCCAGTTCGAAGCGTTTCATATGCACTGCCTCCACCGCATTTGCAATATCCAACGGCACCCACACATGCACATAGTGCGGCAAGACATGTCTCTCCCGAATCGGCCTCAACTCGCACGAAAAGGCACACCAGCTTCGAGATGCTCATTCATCGCAGCGATGAGAGAACCATATATGGATTTTTTTACTGCATAAAAAACTTGGAAATTTGAGTTCCTTTTATACTCATGCACCGGAGTAGGGAGTATAATTTTTAATCCATGCTACGATAATCGTGACATTTTTAATAAAAGAGATCAGAGTTCGGAGAACAGAATACCATTGCAAAAATTAAAATTGCAATTATTTTATTTCTATAAATCACATACATCTCAAGTGCAAAACTGAATTGCAACTTTAACTCCCAAAACACATCATACGTTTGCCTTGCACAATACGTCAATATCCGGAGAAAGAAATGCAACTGAACTTTTCAGATTTCAATTTAAAAAAAACGATAGATTATACATTTATCTTAAGCAATAGATGAAATACCACAGGGAAATACCAAATAGGGAAGAAAACACAGGATTGCTGCATCATCGCCATCACGGGCGTTGGGGCGGCGTTAAGTATCTGTGAAGTATCTGCTCGCGAAATGATTATCAAGCGCTTTGGTGCCCTCTGGAGCGCGTTCGCACAAATAGGTTAATCCGGTCTCTACATCTTCGCGTGGTAGAAATATCAAGCTTTTCCATTTGCCGTACTCCATTTTTTTTTATCTCTGCATCTCTGCAATTCGATGAATGCAGAGTTTTTAAATGCCATCTGCGGCACATGATCAGTTTAAATCTTAATCGAACAATACATCTTTCAAATCCAGCAAAACAATGCAAAGATTATTAATTAAGAAATTAATCCCACAGCTTTCAATAAAATCTTCGGCAAGTGAGTAGTACATAAGGAGCCATCACACCACTATACTACTCCAGTGGCCCGTTTAAAATCTCGGCTAAATGTCAGTCTGTAAAATTAGCTATGCAAAATGTCTTTCGGTAAAATGTAAAATTCGACATGTGCTCAGTCAAACTCACATAAGCTGTTTTAACTAACGATCCGCCCGTACTTTTATTTACACTTTGTATAATATGTTCATGTCAAGTTAAAACAAAATTAACAAACAAAATCGACAAACGAAAAGTTAAATTGCTAACACACAGAAGCGATGAATTTAAAACGCAAATTATAAATCAGGAACAAGCATCGTCTTAACCAGAAGGGTCCAATACATGCTCCAAGATTATCCATGCAAGTTTAGATACTACGATTTATTACACCAGGTGTTGCAATGTGTCTTCCACAATGACCTCAAAGTATGCCTAACTTAAATGAGGCCTTTATTTTCCCGTTTTGTATACTGAGTCATGAGGTGCGATGCCGTTGTCGGTTCTATTTAATCGGTACCCTATCAGCTGATGACTGCAGTAGAAACATAAAAATCCACCCAATAATTAATCTTGACCATTTAGTGAAATAAAAATTCTGAGGTGACAGTGGTATCAATAAATTTTATGATTTAATATGTCATATCGTAACGAAAAATTTATCGTTTTTATTTCTTTATTTTCGTATTTTACCTGTTGAGTAATACTAGTAATAATAACAAATACTTAATGATATCAATTAAAACATTAATATCATCTTTCGGTCTAAGTGATTTGCCATTTGGACCATGCGTCTAAAGGCCACATCAATGCCAAAACTCGCATTTTCAAAGGTGTCTAGACTTTTCGTACCAGTGCCACAGCGTACCACTGCCACTTCGTACCAATTTGGACGGTTCTTACCACATTTTTTGGAAGGTTCGTACAAACCGCGAGACAGTTTGTACCACTCCTACATCTTCGCACCACTTTATATATAACTTGATAATTCTTGTGTTTTACTCTTTGTATGTAACTTAATAATTGTGTTTCTTTTCCATCTAATGAAGGACGTGATCAATTGCAATCTGTATAAACCCTAAATTGCAATGAGTAAATTTTCCGGAGTTACTCAAGAACACAGGGGTATTGACGTTGAAAGAATGCACTCAGATTACAGGCCTAAACCTCTGACTCATTACTAGACGGCTGAGTATAAATATGGGTTAATCTGAACTACAGTAAAACCTGCCTACACCGGACAACCGGGGAACTGGCGGATTTTGTCCGGTACATAGAGGTGTCCAGTATTTCAGGGGTCATGTAAACCAATGGTTAAAAACGGGACTGAGAATTCTTGTCCGGTATTGGCAGTTGTCCCGTATTCCAGGGTTTGTCCAGAATGAGGTTTTACTGTATCATACTCCAAGAGACAGTCATTGGTTTTCAAATCACTGTTTTTTGTTTGGACAGAATTAGAATCGTAATCGAATAGATAAAAACATGTTGACATAAAACTTGTATTTTATTAACTGTAGTACGAAGTGGTGGGGGTGGTACGAATTAACTGTCTTTCGGGGGAATTGTCCTAGACCCAACTTTCAAACCAAATGCATCACCTCTGGAGCACATGACAAATTAAGAAACGTATTTGAAAGGGATTACAGACATTTCGTACCACGGCCACTTCGTACCACTCTGAAAGACATTTCGTACCATTTCTTTGAACAGTTCGTACCATCTCGAAAGGGGTCTAGGACAATTCCCCCCAGACAACTCCCCTAGACAATTCCCCCCCGAACAATTTCCCCGTAGGACAATTCCCCCCGAGAACTATTCCCCCCACTTAATTTTTATTTTTATTTTACTTTGAATGCCAAAACAAAAATAAAACAACCAGGTATCTGTCATTTCTTTATTTGTAAAACACCTTAAAATCAAAAATGCAAAATTCTTCTGTCTGGAGCGAAAGTCTTTTCTGCCAATTAAAACCTGGTGTTGCGGACAATTCTACCAAAATAGTCAACAATCTGTCGGTTTTCGAAGTCGCGGACTATCTGAGGATTGCGCTGCGCAGAATCGGCGTACTGGTGGCGTGGTGACTCGGGCAACCGGCCACCCATAATTTGACCAGGTGCACCGCAAACATTACAGCGGATCCGGCCGATGTACACGTAAAAAACCAATGACTCGAAATTTCCAGCTTTGATCCGTTTTTGCTGGCCTTGAGGTGGCCAACTTAAAGTTCATTGGTTTGGATAAGGCATGTAAATTGCAATTGCGACAATGTTGAAAGGACATTTACACTGTCTCCAATTAGAAGATAAAAGGGCAATAATTTGTAAAAAAAAAAAAAAAAAAAGAAAGAAAGAAAGAAAAAAAAAAAAAAAGAGAGAGAGAGAAAAAAATACAAAGAAAACAAAAACTAAGAAGAATAAAAATGAATGGGGGGTGGGGGAAATAGTCCCCTGGGGGAATTGTCCTACGGGGGGGGGAATTGTTCGGGGGGATTGACTGGCGGAATTGACCTGTTTCCCTGAAAGTTAGCCAAGGTTTCAAGGGTTCAATTGGTTTTAATTAACCAAAGTTTACTGCTCTAAAAATATAGAACCACAAATAGCCAAAACCAGAAACTTTGTTTCAGTAACACATTTGAAAAGTGATAATTACAAAACAGGCAAAAGAACAAAGTACAAGCATAGCGAATCAAAAGTTTCAACATCTGTTGAGTGTCAGAGGATCTCCCTATAAAACTAGTAAAGGTAAATTCTATCACAATGATGTGGCCACGTTGAATAGGTTATAATTCTCTGTAAATTATAAATTAACCAAAGGTCAAATTAAGCCAGACTGACCAGACTGCAAAATCACTAAAGTATCAGTTCTAACTGAACTAAACTAACTAAACTAATTAACTAAATAAATCGTACTGAAATCACATACATGTATTCACCAAATTTTAATTTAAAAGATTAAGATTTTTATAGTCATTGTGAAACAAAATATTTATCTCGTCATTTAGTAATCTCATATTTAACGAAAACAGCAGTACATAGAACAAACGGGAAAGGAGGTAAAGTTAGATAATCATGTGTTAAATATAAACATGACCGCAAAGCCACATCAGTTACTACAATACTCATGCTGGTGATCTCTTAAGGTCAGTTCAGCTTTCTCAGCTTGCGATACCAACATTATTAATCGTCAAGTCGGTAATCCCCGAGTAGCAAATGCTAACAGCTCCTGCCACGCATCCTGTGAATTAGTGCGCCTTGCACCGTCGGCGGGTCTACAAATACAAAACGTGTCATTTGGAATTACCCTTTATAAATATATACTATCTGTGTGACATAATGAGAAAAAATATTATCAAAAGCTGTGTAATATTTTTTACAGAAAACAGTGAATATTGTGCTGAGTTTACCGCTAGATTTGTGAGCTAATAGCCTGCTTTATCCTCAGGTTTGCAAATCACCCGCCCCTGGGATAATTGGACATGCCACGCGTGTTTCTCTGGCAGACCAACGTGTGACTACCATATAACTTTAACATATGTTGTCATATATATGGTAATAGCATTAAAGATTTGCTAACAAAGCACTGTGTTAGACATTTTTGAAACTGTACATGAGCTGAACATTTTTTCCATGTGGTTGCAAAGTTGGCCATGCCTTTATAGATTTATAACCATTAGCAGTTGTTGACGATATCACTTAGAATGCTTATCAATATATGGTAAGCATGTGTCAGTTACGTGTAGCTACCATATGTTATTTTGACAATATCGAAACCATATGTTTTACTGAATCTAGTTAATATATCTGTGTCGCATAGTAAATAATGACCATACAATCATATGTCAAAATATCGTACTGCATGTGTTTAACCTATGTTTACCACATCGTCGCACATGGTTGGTGACGATTCCTGATGTTTCCAGCACTTTTTTAGGCCAGGCATGCATATCTTTAATATGTGTTCTCCATATGGTTGAGCACCTGAAACAAATGAGTTCTGCACACAACACACAGCTCTGAGAAACTGATTTTGTCCACAACTTGACCGTGTGCCCTGGAAATCAGAAAAAAAAAAATAAAAAAAAAATATGATGACTCATGAATATCGACACTTGACAAACTCCCCCTCCCGCTACCCCCCCCCCCCCCCTCCTTCCGCCCAAACCGATCACTGGTGAAAAGTACAGTGGAAATATAAATAAAAATTTAATTCAATTAAATAACAAAAGCCGGAACGAAGATGGAAAATAGAAACTCTTCAGATGCTTATTGTTCTCTCTTTTCTTCATTTTTTTCATCCACGTTCACGGTTCGGTTTAGCGCAGTTGCTAGAGAAGTTGGTTTACCAACTGATGAACTATTATTATATCCAGGTTCAAATCCAACTTTAACCGAATTTTTATCAGATATTGTTTTTGGTATACCCCAGCTGGTATCTTACATGTGCAATTTTGTTACTCTTTACAAGAGAGGGAGAGAGAGAGAGAGAGAGAGACAGAGAGAGACAGAGAGAGATGGCGAGAGAGGCAGAGAGAGAGGTAGAGAGAGAGAGAGGTAGAGAGAGAGAGAGAGAGAGAGAGAGAGAGAGAGGAGAGAGAGAGAGAGAGAGAGAGAGAGAGAGAGAGAGAGAGAGAAAAGCATTCAGACACTATGTGATCGTGAGATGTGTTGTACAATCGTGAACGGTTGGGCGGAGTGGAAACAAACAACATCCAGCTATTGACAGATAATCTGAGACAGCGGTAGCTCCCGTGGTTAGCCTTTTTATTTTCAAAAACTCAACTCTGTAGAAACAGATGCTGCTCATGCTCTTTCTAAAAATAGACATTGAAAAGCGAACGAGTCTTCTAAATAAACAGTGAACCGGTCTGAAATGGACAATTAGCGTCACAATTTGACTGATTTTTATCAAATGCATATTTTTTATTCTTTGTTCCCACCAAAATCTGCACAGTTAGATGTGTTTCCGGTTTCAGGGGTGAAACTTCACAGCACGCATTTTTTTTTTTTTTTGGTACATATCACCAGGTCCTCGCTGACAGACAATGGAGAAAAAGGCGATATTCTAGCATTACTACACAAATGAGGTTATTCGTTGGAAGTCATTGAATTGCGAATTACAAAGCTGAGGGTAATTAAGTGTTATGCAATTGAAATGTTTGTTTGTTTGTTGTTTTTTTTTCTTTTTGGAACAATCCACAACTTAAGCTTCTGTAGTCAAAACTCTGGCCTGAAAAATTTTAGTGTTTCTGTGTAACTTCATCTAGTGCGCATGTTAATGCATTTCGACAAATTATGATGCTACATCATTTTAACTTCTTTTTGGTTTGTTATATATTTAACGATTATACATATATAAATATATTTAAAATAAAATATTTTGATGATCTGACAGAACTTAAATGCCACAATATTATCATATGAAAAACCCATGTAGAAGAAGTTCTAATGTGTGTTATGTTGTGCTCCTTACGGGCATTATGCTGTAGCGGGCGTTTGGTCTAATAACGCTGGAATGGAATTGGTTTTGTAGGCGCTGCATATGAAGCAACGGAGTTGCAAATAAACTAAGCAAAACATTGATTAAAGCTGAGGCACTTCAAACAGTGTTTCAGTTTATTGAAAACATATCGTAAACTGTGGATGATTATAAACTTAAAGAAGATCGACCAATCCCGGGAACTTACTCTAGTCCCAAAATTCTTGCCTGGTGGTATTATTTTTGCCTTATTTCTTGAGCAAGCTATGTTCTTTATAGCAAGAACAACTGTGCAGCAGAGGATGGGGAGGCGCGTAACTGCAGGACATAAAATGTGTACATCTGAAGCTTACTCGCTTACTCTTAATCCTGCCTTGAACCGGGTGTTGTTATAAAACGTCAGAGTAAATGCCAAAAAAAAATACACCCTTGTGAATACAACTTTTTAATGAAAAACAATGAAAAGCATAAACATTTTAAAGGAAATTTTCTAGAGGCATAGCAGTGTGACCTTCATTTCAGGTAAGTGTGCGATACATTTTTTCTTGGTAAAAGTTTTTTTTTTTTAGAGATACACACATAAAGTAAATAGCAAAAACAACAACATTTTACCGATGCGCTAATAGGATAACCCAAGTCATAATTGTAAGCAACCAAGTGCTAAAATTCTGTCACGTGACTCAACGATGCTTCATAAAAAACACTGATAAATAAGTTTAATTGTTTATAAACTATTACTTCCTATGGAGTAGTGCACCGGAGGGAAGGGCTTATTGAAAATAACCAATGTCTTGTTACTTCAACAACAACAAAAAACTAGAAAAAGCGGCTTTGTCAAAAAAAAAAAAATCTGAGCAAAAATAAATCAAAGCTCTATCTTTCTTTCATCTCACGTTTTGATCACTGGATCGTCCATCATGTGCATAAGTTGTTCATTTTTCTTTGACAAAAAAAAGTGTTATGAGATGTATGCCAGCTGTAAAGGAGAAATGATGTATTCATATTCTAACACTACCAGTGATACCGTATTTACTTCTTTGCCATGTTAACATGCCGCTAAATAAGTAAATAAATAACACAAATTATTCTCATTTTTTAATCTTAATATGCAACAATTTTATTCTATACAATAAACTGACGAAGTAGAAAAAAGTACATGAACCAAAGTTGAACACAAAACTGACGCATGTCTTGAAAAATCGCACATTTTGGTTGCCGACAGTAGTTTAGCTGCAGGGCTTTTTATCTTTATAACATTGATATACATTGCTGTTCGACTTTCTTTAATGGAAAAACATTTATTCCAAGTGATATAACGTATGGGATGGTATACTACTCACATGTCTAAAAAATGAAGCAATCTATCTATCAATACACAAATGTAACCGTCAATATACCTCCTGAACTTTCACATAAACTTACTTTTCTGACGTCAGAAATTCTGTGACGTCAGCAAAAAGTAACCTTTGAATGTGAAAGAAGAGAATTGATTTTTTTCCTCTTCATTACTCTAACTGTACACGGTAAAATGATATAAGGGAAGATGGTTAATTGATCCCTTTGGAATTGTCAGCTTTTTATCTATTGGCAGTCAAGAGTCAATTTCAATTTTTCTTTGCTAGCCATATGTCATGCAGTATGTGAACTCAGGGGGGGCTGGGACTGTCTGAATCAGAGTTCTCAGGAGGGACAGATACAATGGGCAAAAAGATGTGTCTATAGCGAATTTCCGCTTCGTCTGGCAGAAGGCAAACTTAAGGGTGTCGTTAACTTTTGTCATGATTCTTTTTTCTTTTTTTTTTCCTTTCTTTTCTTTTTTTTTTCTATCTATTGTCTGCACTTTGACTCAAAAGATAACTAAATGATTCTTTTAGGATGCACCCGGTTAATGCATGATTAGACACGTCCTTATGCCAGACATTACCACTATTGAATGGATGTAATCAAGTGCTTTGTGGCTGTAAAGTTTCTTCAGGGAACGGCTCTTTTAAATATTTGTTTTATTCTTTTTCCTCAACGTACTTTGCTCAGTGAGTTATTTTTTTTTTCAGTGTTTGTGGGTTAAATTTTACTGCACATTTCTGTTGTGTTTGTCTTGTTTTTATTATTGCCATTTAAATTAGAAATATATTGTATATAATACATGTATATATTACATACATGTATTACAGTCAAACTGTCATACAAGCCACATCGCACTATGGCTGGAACTTTCACGCAGAGTTTAAAATTCCTGGTTCGACCAGCCACATTGACACCTACCTCAAACATTCAGCCAGATTGCAATGTGCCTTATTTTAGTGCCAGGAAAATTGGAAGTGTGCCTGAAATGGACTTGTAATGAGTTACCCGAGTGATCTGAGTAGCGCTACCTAGTTCTCTTTATTCTGTTGTGTGATCATACAGATAAATGGGATTCTCATTGTCAAATCAGTTAAATATAGGCGAACAATCATGCATACTCTAGTATTCATCGGATTTCTTTATTGTATATGTGCTGTGTGACTTCACATATACAGCGGCATTCATGTGTTTAGTAATTGATAATTGCAATTTCTTGATTAAGTAAATGCAATGTAATACACTGTAATCCAGTTTCCCGTGTACAATGGATTTCGAGATTAATCCCACTGATTTTCTTGAAAATACTCAAAATATTTAAGTCAAAGAATTTAGTTAACCACTTTTGAGGTAAATAGAAGCTGACTGTTTACATTTGATGAAAAAAGGTAATGTTACGTGTTTATTAGTTAATTTCAATTTTCTAAACTACTTTGTGGAACAAATAGGAAAAAAGGGAATGTGTGATAAATTGCAATATATTTAACGACCCCTTCTGCCCTCATAAAAAAAAAAACAAATAAACAAAGAAAAAAACAGTCAAATCCCACGAATTAGTATCCAACTATTAAAAGTTATCCTAAAAGCTGCAATTATTAATTGCATTTTGCAACATCATCCAACACATATTACCACACAAACATACGCTCGAGAATCCATGATAGCAGATGACCAAAGCCCAGTGGAGATGGTGAGGGGGGGGGGGGAGAAAGGGCGTAAAGCACAACACTCGATGTCCCGCAAACTTTCAAAATTTCAGGCCCTAAGATCAGAAACATTTCGATGTAGCGGAGTACTTTAGGCAGATTGCAATGTGGCTGGTCGAGCCAAGCACTTTGCAATCTGCCTGAAATGTTCATCCTGATCTACAGTTTGACTGATATGTACATATATTATAACACAATAAAATGTAATACATATATATTTGAAAATTTTGAAACCTATCTCATCTAAAAACATATAGGCTTGAAGACACCGGGCATAAAGAGAAGAATTTGTTATATGTCAAAGGGTCGAAAAAAACACATTTTAAAAATCATTACGGCTTGGTACAAGTGCGTGGGATGTTGCAGTTTATAGCCTATTTTACACTTGTATTGCACTGATGTATAGAAAATTACATTCGATCGTAATTTTCCTTTCTAAGGCCTGTTTACATTGACCAGGGCGGAACGGAACGGACCTGAATAAAATGTACAATTCTGCAACTCTGAGTGAAACCTGTAAATATCTTTCTCTGAGTCATAATCTTGTTTCTTCTCACATTTTAGGGGTTAAAAGTAAGCTGTATTCAGCCTTCCAAAGACAAAGAGAAAGATACAATTCAAAACATGGGAGGTTTGAAAAACCATAAGGCAAAAATATATTGTAATACTATTACAACATACGTATTTATACATAATGGTTATTTTATGGCTATTGAAAAGAAATGCCTTCAGTTCTTGTTAATCTGAAATGGCACATGGGATGTGCTCTAATTTCAAATCCTTAGAGGTTTCGTAAAAAAGGAAAGAAAAAGCTCTGTGGGAGCTTCCATTCCGTTCTGTTCCGTTCCTGGCATTGTAAAATGCAGCACAGGGATCGATATATTGCAATTTCAAGATCCCTCCGATTCCACGCCGTCCCGGCTGGTATGGGGTGGCCTTTAAAATAACTGAAAAAGAGTGCGTTGTTTAGCAAACAGTAATGGCTTAAGATAAACAGAGTAAAATGGCTGGAGTGGTTTAAACAGTAAGGTAATTGGTCAGGAAAAACATGTTTTTTTTTCTTCGTAACTTTTCATGTGAGTCTATTTCATTGACAAAAGATTTATGAACCCTCTGTATCATTTTAGGATGAATGTGAAGCATACACACCTGACAGTTTATTTGCTGTTGCTACAGTTTCTTAAAGCAGTTTTCTCCGAGTACGTTACACTGACCAACACAGTGTCTGGAGATGTTCGGGGATTTCGGGAAAAAGTCTTGGAAAAAGAACTGGATATCTTTTTAGGAATTCCATATGCGGTTCCTCCGGTAGGAGAAAGGAGATTCAAACGTCCCGAAATGATACATCCATGGACAGGTGTCAAAGACGCCACGAAATTTCCAAATGCCTGTTATCAAGTAGTCGACACTATGTATGACCAATTTGAGGGCGTCGATATGTGGAATCCCAACACGCCAATGAGTGAGGACTGCTTGTATTTGAACATATGGACACCTACTGATAGGCCATATGGTGAATTAAGGGCGGTGTTAGTGTGGATCTATGGTGGTAGTTTTACCAGCGGCTCCAGTTCGCTGGATGTGTATGACGGCCGAATTCTCGCATCACAGGGCGATGTGGTGGTGGTGTCTATCAACTACAGACTTGGCGCTTTGGGCTTTCTGTATCAAGGCAGTAGAGATATTCCGGGAAACATGGGACTGCTTGACCAAGCCGTAGCATTGCAATGGATTCACAACAATATCGGCCAATTTGGAGGGGATAATCGCAGAGTGACGGTGTTTGGGGAGTCGGCTGGTTCTGCCAGTACATCGCTGTTACTTCTCTCTCCCATATCGAAAGACTTTGTAACCAATGTGATTTTGATGAGCGGGACGGCATCAAACCGATGGGCCGTTGATGATACAAGAAAGGCTAAACTCAAATTCACCATGCTTGCAGAGTTGGTGGGCTGTAATAATCTGGACAATTCCTCGGTCGTTGACTGCTTGAGGAATACACAACCCGCATTATTATCTGAGAAAACGTGGGATATCACTGATGGCTCTCAGGTGCCCACGCCAGTCGTTCCTGTCGTCGATGGATACTTTCTTTTGGAAAGTCCCAAAAAACTTTTGGCCAGCGGACAGTTTAAAAAGTCGAATATTATGCTTGGTTCAGTCAAAGATGAAGGCACGTATTTTTTGATGTACCATCCCTCATACATGAAGTATTTCAGCTTGGCGAATAATGAGATATCCAGAGAAACATTTATGGAAACTGTTGGTGCTGTTATTGACAACCAAAACCAGGCTTTGACAGAATTAGTTAGCTTCCAGTACACACACCCTGAACAATTTTCGCCGAATTTTCAACTTACTTCACAAGACTTTATAGAGTCATTAGATGATATGATATCTGATACGGCGTTTATCTGTCCAATGCTAGAATATAGTGATCATCAAACTAAAGCTGGTAACTCAGTATACATGTATATGTTCAATCACAGAACTTCTGTCAATCCATGGCCATCTTGGATGGGGGTCATGCATGGTTATGAAATCGATCATGTATTTGGAGCACCCCTTAACAGTTCACTTCAGTATCAACCCCAAGAAAAAACACTTAGTGCACAGATTATCAAGTACTGGACCAATTTTGCGAAATCAGGGTAAGCATTATTATTATTATTATCATTAATTTTTTGTCACATGGCTTGGGTAAATGATTTAATCTGATTGGTTGATTCCTTAGCCAATAATTTTCCAACGTCGAAAGACCTTGAAGTTAAAGGTCAGCATTTTCTTACTGACCGAAAATACATCACGTTGATCCAAAATAACATTATACCTACTAATTATTCGCATTTTTACTAGCCCTATTGGCTGTTATATTTATATGAACACATATAAGTATATCCGTATTTTGATGTGTTGTCACATTAGCTGTTTGTTCCATGTCATACATTCACAACCCCTTTTTGTAATACATTCACACAAACTCTCTCTCCGTTATGACGACCTACGTGTCCGTGCAAACTCGCCAAAGCGCGAACAACTATATTGAAAATCGACATTCATCTTCTTATTTCTGCAGGGAATTGCTTTTATGTTTTTTTTTTTAATTTGTGATGCGGTTTATGGCCTCGAAGCCAATTTCGCTGTGTTACATTTCTCACATGTTTAGTTTATTCTTATATTTATATCTTTACAGCTGGACACTTCTGTTTCATCAAAATGTTGAACAATTTGATTGAAGTTTTACCCAATTGTAAAATTCACTTTCTCTTTAGACAGTACTTTGGCGACAGTTATTACATGTGTACTACCATGGTACAACTATTTACTCTTAAAATCGTTGAAAATTTCCCCTTGTTGTCCAACAGTCGACCTCTACGGCGGTTCGGTCTGTTGTGTATAACACCTTTTCACTCCGCAGACCCACTGGGGATTCCGCGCAAAATAGTACTCATCAAAGAAAGGAATCAACTTTTTTTAAAAGTCACTAAATTTTGGGTTTTAGTGACTTGGACACTCATATGCACCCTTTCCACCAATATGCAAGAATAGTTAACACTGAGGGTCGCACATTACGGCTAGTGAGAAAGAAATATCCATCCGCTCTGTGTTTATACATAACAGATTAATCTCCTCAGAGGTCAGCTGTTTTATAACAACGAAAATTTCCTTCATAAAAATCCTATCACCAGGAAATTCAGTACCGTAGTTCGCTGCACCGCAACATGTATCTCGTTTGGAATCAATCTCTGAATGCGCAACAGGTTGTTCCATTTTTTTTTTTTTTTTTTTTTTTTTTTTTTTTATTTATTTGCTTATCACATAATATAAATGTACAGAAGACACCACACAAGGAGCATAGTATAACTTATCCTCAAAATGACTTCACACGGCGGCATCCATTTCACTGGCCTTAGGTGCCTGTCAATGGACATTGTTCTACCACAGGGTTCAAAACGCTCACTGAACAAATTCTTTGAGGACAGAGTTACGATGTGACAGCATACACACATACACACACATTCACTCCTACACCTACACATACACAGTACCCACACACATACACACAATACACAATTTTTTGGTTGCTTGTAACAGGAGAACGCTTGCGGCCAACTGGAGTTTACTATTTCACGTTAATATTGACTTTTCATAAAGAAGGCTTTTTTCCACTATGGGATTATACGGTGACCATTTGCTTCGAAATGTTTGATGGGTTAAACGCTTTTTTTCGGTAAGCACACGTTGGTAAACTTTCCGAGCTACAACTGAAGGAACTACATTTTCTTTTCTGCCCCTACGGCAAATTATCTCAAATTTTACTACCAGAATGATAAGATTTAGAGCCAGATCTTCTACCCCAAAAAGAAAGTCTTTTATGGTACAGGTGTGCTGTAATTTGTCAGAAATATCCAAAATCAAAAATGTCTCCTCCACCCACTTTTGTGTATACCCACAATCAATTAGGGCGTGAACTAGCGTATCTTTCACACCAGTTTGACAGTATTCGCAGTCTGCGGAATTTTTTACTTTCCACCGGAATAGATTTTCTCCACATCCAACAATGTTATGCACTAATTTAAACTGGAACGAAATTAGTTTAGTTTCTGTCGTACTTTTTTTTGCAAGTGGGATACTCCTGTAAAAAACGTCATTACTTATCTTGTGCGATGTATGCCACTTTAACATGGCTATTGCAGGGCTGCTCTTTATAAAGGTGAAAAGCATCGCAAATTGTTTGCCTTTCACCTTCGTAATATTTATAGTTTTGCCGTCAATTGTTTTAAATAAGTCATTGACCGAAAAGTTTGGTTTTTCACCGGCTGTTTTCAGTGTATTATCTTTTCTCATAGCACTCTTCGTGGCCTGCACTACGCCTTGAAAGGTTACAAAATCTACCTTTATGGTATATTTGTCTACAAATTGTTGATAGGTGAGGAATTTTCCTTCCTTGTCACACAGGTCGTGAATGAGCACCACACCTTTATCGAACCATTCCTTGTAAAAAATGCTTTTGCCGTTAATCAGAATATTTTTGTTGTTCCAAATGACATATTCGGCGTTGTCTGCTTTTAGGATTTCTGTGGCATGCAGTAACATTTTCTTATAAAATGTGGGCAGCCAACCCAGTTTGTCGATATCGTAGTTACACCTAAGCAAAAAAAGCAACCCACCCATAGAGTTGAAATATCTATTGACTATGTCATTCCAGCCCACCCCTTGAAGGATTCGTTTCAACCAGGTCATTCCATTTACTTCTCTTAACCCAACCCCTTCCCCCCCTCCCCTCTCCCCCTCCCCTCAACTGCCCACCGATCAACCAAAATCAGAGCACAATTCAGTAATATTTTCACTGGTGTTGGAGTACCTTATTTAATTGAACAGTGTTTCGCTCTTGCGATCTGTTCGGGTAAAATAATTGTTCACGTCTCCCCGCCTCCCCCCCCCCCCCCCACCACATCCCAAGACGCTTTAAAATGTACTCTGCGTAATCATAATTCATTGAAAACGTAAAATTTTTCTAAGATGAGCGACAAACTAAAATCACATGGTATGAACTATTTTTTACAAGAGGAAGTAAAAGTCAATCGATTTTGTATGAACGTCAGCCTAAAAATAAGTTCAGCCGCGGCTTTTGAATGCCCTCATCGATTCCACAGTTACCTTCTGTACAATCAAGTGAACAAGAAAACAAGAACAACAAATGATCTGGTTGTTTTAATTGTGGGTTACTTAAATCTGTTCTTAATGGCGACTGATTTCTCCTATAACAATATAGTTTAAATTTTCACGCCTGTGGGGAAATCTTAAACTCGAGTCTGGGAGAAAAACTTCACCTGCTCAAGGGGATATTTTACTCTGCGCTTTCTCATAGATAATATTTCGATTTGAAAATTGCGACTTATTTGCAACTAAATTGCAAATGTAAAAGGTCACTGTAGAATGGACAATTCAGTTCCTCTGCTAACTTCGAGAAGGTAACTGAACAAATTTTAGTCAATTCAAAAGGGTCTCTCATTGTCCAACGGTACATAATAGACCAGTTAGGGGAGTGCCCCCCCCTCACCCGACCAAGTATTTTTAATGCAAAAAGTAAATATCGAAAAGGGAAAAAAAGTAAATAATCAAAACCATATCTAGTCACATGACAGTCTTACTGTTGTTGTTTTAAAATCTTTTTACAAGTGTGTTACACTATTTTGCCCTTAGGGGACAATGGGTGGGGACTGGGGTTGGGGCTGTACGCAAGTTAATATAATAAATGAGCTGCGTCAAAAATACTGCGCAGGATGAGGAGGATGGGGCGAGTGTTAAAAAGAATTTTATGCGTTATTTATAGTTAGTCCAGAAGCAATAAACCAGTCGTTGGCCTGCTGTTTTAAGTACACCCATGCAGGTTTAATTGGGTCATCAAAATGTTTGTGCATGGTTTATGGAAACAGCAGACAGGTTTGGAGGAACAAGACAGGTTTGGTCCAGAACGAGTTTGTAGTCTATACATTTGGCACTTACGATAAAGTGCTATAATTTGGTTCTGCTAACTAGATGGTTGGCATTTTTGTTCAGTGGGGTGTTTTCTCAGTGCTGGTGAAGGCAGCATGTGGGTTTTTGCAAGCTAGTATATGCCAAATATTTTTTTTTACACTTGAACAGTACATAGCGCGGCTCTTCATGTAATTCTTCAATTTCTTCCCCCTGTCAAAGGTATTTAGCGGAAAATTCACTTTAAAATTTGAGCAGATATATTCACACTCGCACTACAGGGCAGGAACAAGCTCATTTTTTCACTTTAAAAAATCTAATTTGCATACATCATAAAGTATTGAGCGACACCGGTTTTTTGTTTGTTTTTGCTTTTGTTATTTTTTTATTGGAGCTTTCACAGAATAAACTTAGGCATCGTTTAATCGTTGTATACAAATTCTGCCGTATGATAATTATGAAATGTCACTGTGAGAACTTTAGGGAAGAGGGCGTTTGTGATATCGCTTTTCTTATTTCACCCGGACTGAGACCAGCAACAAAAAAGCTGTGTTCCCCATTGCACAGGCGATCTTTTTAAATTTTTCCTTTAAAAAAATTAGACCCGGACTGGCAGGACGTTTTATTTTTGTTTTATTTTTATTTCAATGACCCGGCAGTAGGCCAAAATTCTTCCTTTTTTCGTTTTCCCCCACAAAGTACGGCTTAGTGAGTTTTATAAAGTGTATGTATCACAACAAACTTGCACTATTAATTTATATGGTGCTAGATTGAAGCTGTGAAATGATTCTGTTAAAAGTCAAGTGCCAAAAGGACAAGCGCAAAGTTTTGTATAAATTTCTCCTCTAAGAGTCCATTTTCAGTACTTATTATAAACCCGGCCGTCAATTCCCCCCTTTTTTGCTTTTGTTTTTGTTTTTTTTTTACTTGAAATTTTTGATTTGGACCCGGCCTAATCATTTCTTCGCCGGAGCATGAGAAACAAAGTTAAAGTTCCTCGCCTAACATGTAACAAATCCCTGGATGTTAAAGGATTCCAAGTATATATAATGCTATGAGTCCAGAAGCCTAAAAAAACCTACTCGAACATCTTTCTTCTTTATTCCTCCCGCCTTTCTGTGATATTTGTTTCGGTCCAAAACAGTTTACCAATCCAAAAAAAGTATGCATAAGGGCGGATGCATAGCAGTCTTTCTTTAGTTATGAGTCTTAATACTGCCCGGGTAGATTTAATCCTGGATGACAATATATCACACATAATTACATCTCACGCAGGCTCCTTCGCACATAATTGAAAGGCAAGTCTCATAATGCTAGTGATAAATTAGATTTCCAGAACTGCACTGTGCGGTGTTATTATCTTATGAAAGACCCAAAGCACATTTTTACGCCTTTGTCATGTATATTTAAAACTAATAATGCGTAATTTGATCGTGCAAATATTTATTTTTAACTTGGAAAAAAAACCCCGAAAAATTTCGTCTTTTCATATTAGATACTGGTCACAAATGCATAATTTTTCTACCATGCCGGGAGCCCTTCATACCAAACATGCTACCGCGATATAAAAAAGGGAACTCTTTCTACCTTGTCAGCTAATGCTAAACTTAGGGCTTTTCTCACGTTGAGAATGCTTGAGCGCAAACAGTACAGTGATCTCGCAACACATTAGTCTGCTCACAACAATAGTCAAGACCAGGATGTCTTTTTCTTTCTTCTGATTATTACGGTGCAATAAAACAAAAGAATCATAGATTTCTGCGTGACTATTTGGTAACCACACGCTAACTACTTGGTAACCACACGCTAACTACCTCGTATCACAATGTTAATTGAATTATCTAACCATATGTTTGCCACACAGATAAGTCAGAGCTACAACATTGTTAACTACAGACTTAACACATGTTTGATATGTGACAACAACATAAGAAATACGGTGAGCACATGTGAAAATGTCGTTCCCATACATGGTTGATGGTTATGCAAATATATTGTTTGTATATATTTAGAAATATTGCCTATTATAACGCAAATACCTCCCATACCTCCCATGCACCATCGTAATCATGTGAACATATGGTGAACATGTGCCTCGTTAGTATTGAAACTAAAAACCAAATATTAGATAACATATGTTAACGATCTATAGTAATCGTGGGTTCATCTATAAGAAACTACATTATAGCCACCTGTCAATGTTTGAAATCACACATCAGATATGTGTAAAGTAATTCGCAACCTTTTGTTTTATTGCAGTTTGGTAATGTGAGCAAATATACGTTATCTGAGTTAACAAGTGTGGTAAAAATATGGTGAACATGTAGTCAAAGTGTAACAGAGTCAGTCATCCAAGTATTAAGCAGACTCAACAGTTGTTCACACTTTACTGTGAGGGAAACTGCTCTAAACCCCTCGTCTTAAAGTCACCAGGAGCAATAACTGCTTATAGGTTAATTGCAAGCAAGGCTTATAGGTTAATTGCAAGTAAAGCGTTCAAGCCTTGGCAATGCTACCTCCTACTTTTAAGACGGGATTGCTGCACCAGTCAGGCATGAATCGGGATTCTATAAAGAGACTAAGCTGGTGTAGCCAGATGGAAGAAATCTTCACTTCTAACGCTTTTCTGCCACTAGAAAATTGTAGCGAGAGGCAGTGGGCATCAGTGGAAGCACTGACAGGGCTCAACGCTGCTTAACTGTATGAGAAAACGGTCTACATTAATACACCACCTACTAAAATTACTATTAAGTAGCAATGGTCTGCATCGACGCACGCCACGTATGTGAAAGGTCGAGTAAAATATACACTTGGCTCACATTTTGGTGCATGCTTTGGGAAGATTCCTGATACATGACCCATCGAGAAAGTACTGCATTTTAACGATGTTAAAAATTCAACAATAGTTAACAATAAATGAAATAAAATTTAGAATTACAGTCCACAACAACCAAGACTAATTTCTAAATGTTATTTGTGTGTAACAAAAGCCAAACAAAAGCTTATGACATGAAACTTAAGCGATTGAAAATATAGAGGAATGAATTTATAATTTAAAAAAGATGAAAGCAAAAACGAACTTTTTGCCTTCTTGAATCTTAAATAAGAAAACCAGTATAACAGAGAGAAATTTGAGTCGTATAACATTCCCACGATCCTTCAAATGCAGCAAATAATCTACTCTGTTGCTTAGTAATGGTAATCATAACACAACTGCATGTATTAAACGCACTTTTATACAACAAAACAGCGCGTAGATGCATGATTTGTGCATACGATTAAGCAATCAGGCATAAGATTTTTTTACAGTGCAACCTCAATAGCTAGCTAGCATTTTCAGAAGTGGCGAAGATTTTCATTACACTAGGGAACGTTGAATTTCAAAACTGCAGGGGAATATCGTTTACTAATTGTTCACCAATTAATAGTTTAATGCGTGATGCGTTCAGCAATGGAGGGTTTATTGTACATTAGAATCGTTCTCCTGGAGAGATGGTTAACTGTGAAGAGGGCCTTATGAATGATTTCAAAAGTGAACTCTCGGCTTCAAACAGCGTCCATCACCATGGCACAGATATGCATTAAATGCGACCTTGATATTCAAATATTCTGCATTATCCGTTGGTGAGAAATTTTAAACAGCAGCTCTATCTTGATTGCTCAACAGAACGTAAGAAATCATAAAATTAGCTTATTTTTCTTTTAAAAACGATACCGCGTTTAAGTATATTCTTACATACATATAAGAATTGTCACCAAAAACTTCCTAAATTGGTTTGCGAGTATGCCAAATGAATCCAGTACTTTTTAACAAAGCCTGTTTAGAACCTTGGTTTTTTTGTCCTGCCTATTTGTTTCTACTCATAATGAAATCATTTTAAAATTTTATTCATAAATAAAGCAGTCATATCATTTATTGAAATAGTTTTAATGTTGTACCCAAATTACCGTGGATGCAGGTGGAATGCTGTTCAAAAGTGAAGCTATTGCTTTGCATAACGTAACGCAAAAAGTACAATTATTGACATTTAAGCACATTTTTGTGGAAGACTTCCAATGACCTTCTTATGATGAAATGCTGCTCAGTGGAGTGACGTACGAATATACATCCATGTAATGAATTTCTGCAAACAACTCTATTGCAGCATAAGCATATGTGACTTCCACCGAAAAGCCAACTTATGCTAGAGTTGTTCTACAGTGCGGTAGCTATATTTTGTATTTGGCTGCAGAATGTAATCTTCTAATATACCGTATGAATCCTTGTAACCAACTAGCATTTAGTTTGTTTGTTATTGCTTGTTTTAAAGTAATTCATTGGAAATAATACAGAATTATGGCAGTAATTTCCCGAGTTCTAAATAACGAAATCCATAAACACAATGAGAAAGTGAGGAAGACGCATGAGCATCTGTTGTGTAATTTCCTAACACTAATCTTTACTTGGGAAATGTAAGCGAAAAAGCCCTAATTGGTCGTTTGGAGATGCTCATAAAAGAAAGCCTCATTTATCGCTGCCGGAAAAATCATCCGGTTCCAGCAAAATGATCATGTTAAGGGATATGTGTCTGCCGCAGCGTTAGGGCGCGCTTGTATGTGTGTTGCAACCAGTCTTAATAATAACCCATTTCATAAAAGGAAAAAGGACAGTATCTAATTAGCGTTTCATTTGACTCGTTTCCAAATGTTTTGTCTACCATTAAAGAGTACTGGATGAACTCAAATGTTTGATTCAAATCTCGCAATTTTAATGGCAATATTTACATTTCAAAACTTTACAAGTAAGATACCACAAAGCCATCACATGAGAGAGCTGTAATTTTGAGCATAACTATGTTTTATGCAAATACCTAAACGAACTGGTATATCAGAATTCAGTTGTATTACCAATATCCTTGACTACAATTACAAATACAAATACAACTATTAGTCAGCATGTATGATTTCATTATCACCTTTCTTTTGATCCTATCCTCAAATTGTTATACATTATGAAAGAAAACGTAAAAAGTTGTGCAAGGTGAGTTGCTAGTTATCAGTAGAAGTTGTGAGTAGTATGAAATGTGTGTTTGCCTTTTGCTGCGCTGCTTTTGTGAATTATGTAAACATTCTACGTGGCTGTGAGAAAACTTTCCAGGATTTCTTCACATAATTTAAAAAAATATTTAGGATAATACTGCAGATGCTTGCGTTAATATTTTATCCGACTGAAGTATAAACGTGCCTCATCCGCATAAGTGCAAAAGTTTCTTGTTTCCAGAACTATTTTTTCTTTTTCCTCTATCACTTTGCCCGTTTATAGGTTGCATGCATCTCCTCCAAAAGGTCAATTGTTGACACTTAAGAAGAATAAATATGGCATCATAAGCTATAAATAAATCTTGACGAATAAAGCGCCTGCTATTTAATTTTTAACTATGTCGACATCATACTTACGAATAACATTCTCACCTTTGTGTCATGGATTTTTCGGAGTGTAGTCTTATATCTACTGAGTGTAATGATACAAGCTATGAGTAGCGACATGGGTAGTGACACTACGTTCTGCGTTGTCTTTAACATTCAAGGAAGCATATTTCGTTCAAAGTTTACCGCAGTAAATTGACACCTGTTTATTTCTTTATAAAGATCACATTTTATTTAATTTTAAGGGAAAAATGATGTTTGCAAAAAGTTATATTTGTACTTGAAATAACGTTTGATTCTTTTTGGAAAATGTAATTTATGTAAGTCAGCTTCTGTGCCTGTATAATGATCAGAGAAAGGAGAATATTGTCATATTTTTATCTATTTCGTTAAATAATCGAACATTTTTATAAAGTAAGCGAACAGTCAGTCTCCTCGCTGTTTGAATTTTTTCATGGTGTTGGTTGTGGTGCAATAAAAAGTGTAAATAAGCGAGATAAACGTTCGTTTTCTCTCCTGTGTTAAGGAGCCATTTGAGCACAGTCAATGCATCAGTCATCTACGTATAAATAAAAAATTTGCCAATCGCTTATCAAAACGACGCAACCTGATAAAATATTCATCATCACTGCTGTAGATAACGATAAAAGAGGTCAGTAGTGGAGTTAACACTATTACTGCTAAAGTAACTTCCAGTTTTTGATAGTATGTATCAAAGTTCGGAGTCTAAAGGCAAAGATACTGTTATTTAATGGCAACAAACAAGAGCAAGGGAAATTCTGAATGGTTACACACAGTGTATTATTTCTATCAAAGGGAAATCTAGCTGTTAAAGATATAATCAAAAGCAAATATAGTTTTTTATGATTCTTTACAATAACAGAAAAGACAAGAATTTTCAAATCCAAATGGTACGTTTGCGTCCATTTATATAATGATTTATTTGACAGGAACTAGTTCAAATGTTTAAAGCACGATGGTTATTTTAAAATGTGATAAAATTTATGGTAACTTGATCCCACAATAGACCACAAACAGTTTTCGTGTGGATTTCAAAGAAAAAACGAAGGTTTTGCCGTACAATTTAGAAATGCACAATGCCTGTTTTTCTGTGTTAATTTTGTATATTGTATATTTTAAAGATTCGTTGTTATGCACACATATACATGCATATACACATACATACATATATACATGCATACAGATAGACATACATACATACATACATAATACATACATACATACATACATACATATACATACATGCAACCACTTTGTAATGTGATTAATGTTTTCAGCCCCCGTGTGAAGTGCCTAGTTTTAAGGCTCCAAAATTTGAAAAATTGCCAGAAATGCTATTTACTGCAAAAAGTTAACAGAAACGACCACTTCCAAATGTCAATCTTTTACGCCTGAATAAATAACTTACTCCTTATAACCAAGAGATATTCCACTTCAAAGAATAAATTTGATTACAATCTTACAAAACCAAAAGAAACCAAAAGCTTGGCTCACTGCAATACTACAATTAACTTTCAGTAATAATAAAATCATATGTCTTCAAGTTGAAAGCTAAGGAAACATAATTTTGTGAATGATTTTTACAAATCTTAGGATTATGACCATTGGAAAGTGCAAAAAATCCATTAAGAAAAAATTAGTATTTTTAAATTCACAGTTTATTAAAATTAAATGAACGCAGCCCAAAATAAAAAAATTAAGCTCGCATAAATTGTCATATTATGTCTTTAATTATTTAATTACAATGAACTGCAATTAAATTTAAAAATAATCATGGAAACAAAGGAAACCATTTAAACGAGATTTGATCTAACAGTTTCATACTGTTATTCCCATAAAGTTTGAGAGAGGATTTTTAAGTCAACACTGGTTCATAATAGATAAATCTGTTCACAAGCAAAACCAATGTGTTACACTAATGTGCTAAAAGTAACTATGAGCGGGCCCTTGCATATGCTGTAGGTGTCCGCGATGTCCACACTGCATTATTCGCGTGGTCTTACATTTTACAGCACCCTTTGTTTACTTGCTTTACTTTACTTCCCATTTTAGGAATCCCAACAGAGGGGATGGAGAAGAAGAGGCAACAACAGAGTGGCCCCAATATTCATTAGAAAGCAAAGATTATCTCATTTTAGACACTGCAGATCTTCATACCAGCCAAGGACTCAGGGACAAAATGTGCAATTTTTGGAAGAATATTTACGCACCACTGCAATCCCAGCTAAGTGGTAAGCAATGCCTTTTTCGGTTAGTTTAAGGTTAACATTCACATTTATCCTTGTAAACTCGGCAGTGCAGGTAGGAACATAGTGAGAATGAATTGCTAGCTATATAATGTTTTCTTAAATATTGCTTCGGAAATACACAGAGTATATTGGAATACATAATTCCTGACGAAGATACATATTTTTTACTGTTAGTGTACAAATAAGGGATAACATAAATGCAACTTAAAATAGAAAATATGGTCTTACATTTCTTAAACTAAGCTTAATCATTAAATAATTTTATAAATCAAACTTCATTTTTACTTTAAAAAAAACTTTTGCATCTAAATTTCTTTTAAGTTGGCTTAAAGTTCATGGTATGTTATAATCCATGAAAATACAATAATAGTAAGTCGCCGCAGAGTATTTTAACAGAGAAAAATAACCTATTTTGACATACATTTTGCAGCAGTTCATGAGACTGACAAATAATCCTTTATGTTTACCCCTATTGAAGTGCTTTTAAAAATGCTATTAATGCTTTGGGATCCAGAAATGAAAGCCTCTTAGGCCACATAACTGAATCAGTCACAATCCTCGTTTTACATAAAATTTTCGTTATTTCAAATCTAACAGTAATATCCATAGCATCCGCTTTCCATCAATCAAATTTCAATCAAAACCGTTATAATTTCCTATTATATGAAATTTGTGAAGAAAAAACCATTTACTTGTTCTAGAAATCGTATCCCCAGATCGTATAGATAGCTTTCCCAGAAAGTTAACTGCTGAGTGATAGGCAATCATTGCTTAGACTTGGTAAAAATGTATATCTCTCAACGTTTCAAAGGAGTCGACTAAAAGTGGAAGAAGATTCCATACATACTGTCTATTTTCTGTCATATGTACAATGATTTGTCTCAAGGTCTGGTTTGCCTGATTACACTTAGTAATTTTCATCCCCCATAGATTATTGAATTTGTACGATGGGATAAGGAATTTCCGTATGATTCTTTTTTCTGCAATGAGCTTGTCCGGAGAACTAGACTGAAACACTGAGGACCAGAACGACCAAATTTGGAGGAGACATACTGTTACAGTAGTGCATCTAGTTGGTTAATCTCTAATTCTTTAAATTCGTTTACATTTTATATGCAAAAACGGAAATTTGAAGCCCACATATATATGTTACAGAAAACCTGTGTAATTAGGGATTTCATGAAATCCATAGGGAATTCGTGTAATGAATAAGCTCATATCGATTATAAAACTATTTTGAAAAAGAATCCATTCAGGGAGGCTGTTTTGTGGTTCTTCAAAAGTGTGTATCCCTTTTCACATCGAAAGAAATTGGAATTTATAACATTACCATCCAAAATAACAGAATTTGGCGTGAAATGTGACATAAGTTACATAGGATAAAAATATCGCTAAATTTAGGTACTGAAGTATCTCGTGAATGAGTTTGGCAATCCAGTGCTTTGAGTATATTAATTCAAAATCTACTTTCAATTTCGGTAAAATACTACATTACAAACATGAAAATTCTCAATAAAAACATCGAAAGTGATTGAGCAAGTTATTAGACGAATCCACTAGGGATTTCGTGAAATCCCTAATTTCACAGATTCCCTGTAACATATACACGCTGTGAAAGCGCAGTGCAGCTTCAATCTATTGATCGATTCGCTATGGACAGTGACTGAGCAACTATTGTGCTGTGTGTTGTAGCTTACTGGCAAGCTGAATAGCACACTGTTACATTCCATCTTTGAATGTAATTATGCTTGCTGTTAAACTGTATTCTCATTATAAATTAAAGTTATGAATATTTGCCAGCTATCTCCCTTTTATCTGTTATTTACTATTTTATGTAGTTAATTTTGCCGTTAATAATTGAGCCAGTAAAAATTTATCATATTGCCAATTTCAGGTTTCCATTTTAGCTGCCCAAAACACCTCGCTAAATATTGAACCTTTCATATGGATGGTTCATTTGTTACAGATAACTCTTATGACGTTATAATAATTTATTCATCCCATTAAAAACATTTTGATATTCGTCGAGGTCGCGAGAGTGACGTTACATCGACGTTACGAAAATATCAATGAGAATCACTGTCAAGAGAGTGACAAGCACAAGGTGTAGTGGTCAACGCTCCTTCGAAGTACCGTTAGTTCATTCGACAACAAAGCATATTATGAAGTCAATTTCCATGAATATTTTTGAACGGTAGGAGGGAAAAAACTTCTGAAATTCCCATATTTTACGCCTTCATTTTAGATCAATTTTCAAAGCTACATGTCATGGCTTATATATCCAATGAACGAAAACATGATGAAGTCGTTCTTCAGTTCACGCCTGGACGTCTTTATCACGTCTATTTTTCGACTTCTATACAAAACGTCAATTTCCAAAGTCCATTCAAAGTTTCACCAAAAACGCTGATTTGGTGCTGAAGAAAATTGGCTTTTGGGCGACTAAAATATCTAACATCTATTCAGCGCTGTGTCAAAGACGTTGATTAAACGTTGATATATCTACAAATTACATCCAAATTACAACCAGAGTTAATGTTTTGGTCGGGTTAGTGTCGCAAATCCCAAATGGACGTTCTTTCTACGTCGGAATGTTTGCGGGGATATAACGTGCCAAAAGCTGCGTTTTGATACAACTGGCAAGATGACATTACTTTTGACAAATCTCTTTAAAGAACGGCAAATTTTAAAGTTTTCGAAATTGTAATTTTTGACTTCCTTGGTGTAATTTTTGCTCCTCGGTAGCGAAAACGAAACGAAAATTTCACACACAGATATAGAGCACATAGAGACATAGACAGCAGAGAGGATGATATACCCAAAGTAGTAAAAAGTGTTACAGTCACTTTGTTGTAATCTAGAGGTGGGGGCACTTCAACCCACGAACCCCCTTCTTCCTAGGACCTGTCACTGGTATATAAATATAAAATTTGGACCCGTCATTTTATCTGTAAACTTGGGTATTTGGGAGAACAAGTTAATATCAAGCACAGTGCCCTTCTTTCCTTTCCCCTTTGTAGAGAGAAAAACAGGAGGAATACGAATGAAATGGCTTAGACACTTTGTTAGGAACTTCTTAATCATGGTTTAGTCACAAGCAGGGTCAACTTTTTGTTTAAGCACTGGTTTAACTCTCATGAATATGACTTAAGTTAACCCAATGGTTTAAACTTGATTTTAACAGGGAAGTTAACTTTTTAGATTAAGTTGTGGGTTAACCCACTGGTTTAACTTTCGTGAATACGGCGGCTAATTTTTTTATAATTGCACACACTGTAAAACGGATATTGAAAATTGCCAAATTAGCGTGATGGGTCAGGTAACCTGTATATCGCGGAAACCGTTAGTTACACAGATTTGGACCAAATTAATTCCCACCTTATCCTCAATAAATTCTTACATAACGGGTAACTTTGCAATCCGGATTGTGACAGTGACAGTGAAGTAAAAGGTTGTCCCGTAAGGTTTCCTTGTCTTAGGTTTTGCACTCCGTAGAAAATGCTTACGCTCGTAGTTGCGCAACTTTTCCCTGCCCGTAAATTTTTCCCTGTGTATTGATTGACAGTTTTTTTAATATGCTTATTGAATCTACTTTGCATCTTTCCATAAGGCTGCTCGCAACTCTTCAAAAACACGTACCACTGAGTTTTCCAACCCGTGTTACAGATGCGCTTTGGTGGCCCAGGGGCATTTTGGTGGTACTTAGAAAGAACCTGGTTAATTTTAATTTATTTCGGCAAACTCGTTTATCTTGCTTATTGCTTATTGCATAAGCATCACCAGTCATACCGTTGCCCTCCTCACCACCCCCTCCCCCCCCCAAAAAAAAAAGATTTCAATATTCTATGACGATTTATTGAATGTTAAATATTAACTGGTCGGCTATAACGTACAGACAAGTAATTCATGCCTTTGACAAAGAGTCTTGAGGAGTGGGGAGGGGTAACAGATTAACAGACCCCACCCCCCGGCCCTTTTTCCTCAGCCCCCTTCTCGTCTAACCATGGGTCTTGTCCCTGGCCCATTCCTACCCAAGGCAAACATGTTTTGTCAGAAACTCTGAAATATTTAAGAAGATATCATTACAAGTCATAAATTTTGTTTTAGAAAATTTGATATTGCAGTTATTTATTTGCACTCCTCCCACCCAAACCCCTTCCTAAAACGAACAGAGAGAGAGAGAGAGAGAGAGAGAGAGAGAGAGAGAGAGAGAGAGAGAGAGAGAGAGAGAGAGAGAGAGTTGTAGAATTACTCTTCCAGTGTTCGAATGTATTCTGCACTGAGTTTATCGAGGAGGATGGCTGGGGTGGGGGGTGGAGGATGGGAGCTCACATGTTAGATGGTTACCATGTGTGTCCATGAATTTTATAATGACCCCTAAACGCGGGTTGCTAATTTTGAATTAGGATCCCATTTTAACAAAACGCTGAGTGTCCTTGGGAAAGGACGGAAAGGTCAAAGGAAAAGGGACCAGGGAAAACGAAAAGGGAAAGGTCAGGGGAAGTCCCAGGAAAGAAGTGCCAGTGTAAAGATTTCAGATTATCCTTGTATTTCTATTATCTTCAGGTAATTTATTCCCCACAGGTGGGGGGAATATATGCGATCGACTGTGTGTCGGTCTGTCGGTATGTTATCAACAACTTGTTAACACAATAACTTAAAAACTGCTGCAAGTATTTTAATGAAACTTGGTATGTAGCTTCTATGGGAACAAACACAGATCGGTATTGTAAATGGGCCAGGTTCGCCCAAGGAAAATGCACCAACTGGACTTAGAAAATTTCAGCTCTTGACTGACTATTGATGGCCGTGTTTAACTGATGGGGGCCTGTGGGAAATATGTCGACTATGCACACTACTGTAGTTTAAAATCGAATTAATTCAAGCTACCCCCCCCCCCCCAGTAAATTAAATTCGAATTTGTATTACCCCTGATTTTAAGATACCTCCATGTCAAAAAGCAGTTAACAGGCAGGGAAAAAACAATAATCTTTTATAGTTTTACCTTTATTCACACACAAATAACTGAAATGAAACACAGCGGTACCTCTGAAATCGGACCACCCTTGAGTCCGGAAAAAATGTGCCCCATTTGGGAGGTTTGGTCATTCTGGGGTAAAATTTTTTCACATCTTTCGATTCATCCCTCTTTGTGAAAACACTTCGCAATAAGCACTTGCGATAGTGCCATTTCAGAACAGAAATAGTGCCCTGATCCAGATAGCTAATGCAGTGACAGATTAGGCACTAAGCGGCAGTAGTGGAATATGCAATTAGAAATTCTTTGTACATTTTCAACATGGTTGAACTCCGGAAAAGTTTTAAACACCATATTTCAAAGAATTATCTTGGGCGGTAACAGTGGCTCAAGGATTATAGCGCGCAAGAAGTACTCAGAGGGTAGGTAATGAGTTTGTATATTGTCAGGTGCTATTATTTAGACAATAGATAACAAAATAAAGTCCCTTTCTGGTTACACACTTATTACCATAATCCCCAGCAACAATATCCAAGACGGCAACATGCTAAGTGTTGTGAATAATGTGCCGCACAGATGCAGTTATTTCCCCTCTGTCTCACAGTGGTCTGATCTGAGGCATTTTGAGTGCTCGGGACCGAAAAAAGTGGTCCGAAATGGTCCGTTCCGATGTGGTCTCAATTGGGAGTTTCTTAACCATTGAAGTCTCTGGAACGCATTCGGGACCGAAAAAATGTGCCCCATTTCAGAGGTGATCCCGATAGGGAGGTGGTTCGATGTCGAGGTTCCGCTGTATGCATTTTCATCAACTCTTCAACGAGAGCCAAACTGAACGACCTGTTCCTAAATGGGTTTGTACAATTAAAGGTACTTGACAGATTTTCGTTACAAAAAGTTAAGTTACATTGGTAAATGTATATCCATTCACTATAGTCTAAAGTGCAACAGGCTCAAAGTGGTGAGACAGATTGCTAATGAGAGTAACTTCTGCCTTGTGGATACCATCCGTACTGTCCCGTACCGGTTTGTATGGAAGCCATATGTTATTCCCACCACAAAGAGTGTACACATAAACTATTGTATCCAGAGTTGTTGCCTTGACATTCTTGCCAACGTTTTTTTCCAGTAAAATCTTTCCAAAATTTTGGCCCTTGTCTTTGTTATACCCAGATGAACAACGAGCTCTGTCGCCATCGCCTGAACCCAAATGTTTATCTCTTTAATGAGCCTTTGCTCGCCTAGATCGCGGAAGACCAAAACTTTTCTAACATCCTTGTCAGAATCGTCACCTCTTCCAAACTTGTGACAGTAATAAAACTGACCAGAACGAGCAACATAGTGTTTCGACAATCTAGAAATGTTTACCCTTTCATTTCTAGAGAGTTGGTTTGGATATGTTACAGGGTATCTTTAATTTCAGGGTAAGTATACTTACACTAGTGTAAGTATGCTTGCCCTGACATGGTCAGGGTAAGTATACTCAACAAAAAAAGAAACGCAACTTTTTCAAATGGCTGTTATATTGTCAATACTGGACAGATAACAACAAAATTTTAGGTATAGACTCAGAATCAATAGATAATTTCATTTCTCTAAAAATTCAAAGCTACATTCTTATCGTTACGCTGTAATGCTTACGTAAACTGAAGGTATCCAAAAAGCACTTCACAAGCCTAATATCTCGTGCGTCCTCCACGTAAACTGGTCTGGGGTCGTTGACCGTGGCCTGCCCGTTCTAGGACGATCGGATGTGGACCCTGTTGTATCTAATCTTATTCTCAGGCGAGTAACCGTCGATTTGTGGACGCCAAACGCCCGCGCCACGTCAGTTGCCGTTTTTCCACTTTCGAGCATGCTGATCGCACGCTCTCGCTCAATTGCGGTTAAGCGTGGCATCGGTTAGGATCGTTCCAGAAACTTAAAATTTTGTACAACGTGCACTCTTTTGTTAAGGCTTGAGACTATGACAAAATAATTCAATAACTCTCAGCGGTTATTTCACAATGTCCTAGACTACGAGTTTAGGTCACGTGACTGCTCGCTCGAGTTGTAAGATAGAGCGGGGAATGATTTTGACATATTGTTTGGACAATCACTTTCCAAGTAATAGAATGTACAAGAAAAATTAAATATACTAATAGAAAAAAAATTAACCCCCTCTATAGGTGTTGCGTTTCTTTTTTTGTTGAGTATATACTTACACTGAAAATTTTCAGTGTAAGTATACTTACACTGAAAATTAGGCGTGGAAAAATTAAAGATACCCTGAAATGATTGCTAAACATCGTGATGAGCAAATCCCCACCAATAGTGTTTTTAAATTGCAATTATACTTAAACGGTCGGGACATGTGCTGTAATTATCACATCACAGGTGGTTTATTGTAACTAAACACCGATTGAAGGCACGCTACTGTAAATTGCAATTATGCATGAAAGGTCCTCACCTGATCTGTAATTATCACATCACAGGTTGTTTATTGTAACAAAACACCTATTGAAGGCACATTGCAATTGGTAATTGAAGTTTGTACTATAGTCTTTAATTATTAAACCACAAGTAAATAATTGCAATTGAAGATTCATTAAAGGCATTTAATTTAAATAACTAGCTTGTGATAACTTTGCAATGAATGGAACCTGTGTAGAAAACGTTTTGACCCCCAAAATAAATCGACCCCCGGTCGATTTGTTTTAAAACAAACAGACCCCCCCCCCCCGGTCGATTTGTTTTAAAACAAACAGACCCCCTCTGAAATGTTTTAACCCTCTTATTTTTTGTTGATTTCTTTATTTCTTTCCATATATGGCCACCCTATTAGTTTCTTTAATTGAAATAAAAACTATATCCACGAATAACAATTTATCTAGCAACTAACATCTACATTTTCAAACACGAAAACACTTCCAACACCACTAACATACAGTCACCAAAAAAATCTGTCCAAGCTCAATAATGGTATTTCAAAGGCTCAAAATAATAATTTTCTACATCAAGAGGCAGGAAATGCTTAAAATAGTATTTAAAAACAACATGCACCTTTTTTACTTCAATTTTATATTTAAACATGATTATTTGGAGGGGGTCATTTTATTATGGGGGAGGTCTGTTTGTTATGGCGGGTTTTCCCAAAACAAATCGACCGGGGGGTCTGTTTGTTTTAAAACAAATCGACCGGGGGGTCGATTTGTTTGGGGGTCAAAACGTTTCATTACACCGGAGTTGAACTTTTCGTTCCCTTCCCTGTAGAACTGTAGAACAAAGCGCTGTAAATGCTGCAAAGCAAATGTGATGTGTAACTCGCGCTGTCATTCGAGTCTGAAATGTGGTAAACAAAAATTAGTTGCAAAAGCAATTGAATAATTGCAACTGAATAAGATGTTAAGATTGTAAAAGTAATTACAGGACTTCGTTAATTGCTATTGAATGAGATGCTAAACAATGTTATATTGATGAAAAGCATCTGCTACTTTTGTGAATGTTTTGTTAATAATGGTAGAGTTCATATCGAATAAAATGTTATTCACGATCTTTAGTATGACGTGAAGTTTAACATGAACATTGATTAGAACCCTGATGAGTTAATTGCTATTGCAAGTGATACGACTAACCCAGTCCGACAAAGTGGGATTGGTTAATAAAAGTTGAAAACACTCTTGGTGGTCAATATTTGCTCATCTCCATGGTTAACATTCATTTCAGGGTATCTTTAATTTGTTCACGCCTAATTTTCAGTGCAAGTATACTTACACTGAAAATTTTGAGTGTAAGTATACTTACCCTGACCATGTCAGGGCAAGTATACTTACACTAGTGTAAGTATACTTACCCTGAAATTAAAGATAGCCTGTAACAGATATGTATTCACAACGCAATTGAAAATAATATCAAAGTTGCTTTGCTTATCGCTTTCCTTTTTGCTGCTATTGTTTGGCCATTTCCGTGTTTATTTTCACCTTTTTATTTTATTTTACAACTTTTAGCGTTTACCTTCTGTTTTGTTTAGTTAGTGGAACTACAATGACAACCAAAATCAACCTCCTATTTATACACATGCAGGAAACTTACTCAAAACATCGTCTCGACACTTTGGGATTAGCAGCTTTGAACTGGCGATTAACCTTTTCAGAAAGTTGTGACATTATCAGACACTGAAAGACATTGATAGATACTAAGAGAAAAAAAAACTTTTGATTTTGAGTAAGCAACTTAACTTCTTTGGAGAATATCGGTCAAATACCTGTAGGGATTGTGCCAAACCAGTGTTGAAGAGTTTGTCCAGTTTGGCTTTCGTTGAAGAGTTGATGAAATGAATATTTCATTTTAGTTTATTTGTATGTAGAAATATAAAAGATTATTTTTTTTCTGCATGTTAACAACTTTTGATATGAGGGTAATCTAAACACAGGGGGTAATACAAAATTGATTTCAGATTACCCTCGGGGGTAATAAGAAATAGAATTTAGATTACCCCCCGGTAATAAGAAATCGAATTCAAGTTACCAGGGATAGTCTGAGAAGGGGTAGCTCATTGTCATTACACCTGGAGAGAGAGCCTATTAACACGAGCTTGAAACCATGTATAAACGACTTTCCTACGGATAGTGGAGTAGAAAAGTCCTCTACGTAAGAGATCCATGTCTAATTTTATTATTGAAATGGTTTTTGTACGCCCTCAGGCGTAGATATGCCATTTCAACTTAAAAATCCATCATCAGGCATATTACTCCGAAGGTTGAGAGACAAAAGTAAAAAGGACTTTTTTATGGATAGTGCCATATATATGCCCTATGCATAAGAAACCCATGTCTGATTTTATTATTGAATTGACAGGCTATTTCTACATAGAAAAGGCTTTTTCTACGGCGAAGCCCGTAGATTTTACATGTGACCGCACCATCTCTATGATTTTCTTCCCACTGGCTGTTTCTTTGTTAGTTGTTCCTCTTTCGGGAGGGTGACATAATGTCTAAAACCAAATTTTGAAGCGTAACTTTTCCCTGATTAGTACCCGCAGAGGAGACCTTTTCTATGGAACGAAAATCTCACAGGTAATGCGTTGACAGGTATATTCTACGAATCCCGGACAAAACGGCGACGGCCAGAACGGCGACGGCCAAAACGGAGAAGACCGAAACGGCGATGGCCAAAACGGCGATGGCCAACTAATCCGTCTTTGCACGTGAATCCACATCAATAAAAGGCAAAATAAAAATGCCTTTAAAAGGACTTCGGATTATCAGCAATGAAAGACCGATGTTTTAATCGCCTTAATGAGCTAATCCGTATTTGTATCGGTTATGTGAAGTGTTGTTATTATATATACGAATCCACACCAATGAAAAATAAGATTAAATTTATTTTACCTGAGAAAATAATTTCCAGTTTTACCTGAGAAAAGGTAAGTGAGTAAATCATTCCTTGAGTAGATTACTGAGACAGTGACTTGTGACAGGAAGGAGGTGGTTAGGGAGGGCGGGAAGGGCACGTTGGGAGAAATGCTGCACTGTGCTCAAATTTATTTATCTCTGATGGTTAAATAAACTGTTTGGCAACATTGTTACTTTTTGTTTTTTTAATAAGCGTTTTAAAGTATTAACTTGAAAAAACTCGTCGCCGTTTTGTCCGGGGTTGCACTTGTCGCCGTTTTGGGCGTCGCCGTTTTGGCCGTCGCCGTTTTGGTCTTCTCCGTTATGGCCGTCGCCGTTTTGGCCGTCGCCGTTATGTCCGGATACCATATTCTACGGGCCGTAGAAAAGGATTTTTCTATGTAGAAACAGACTGTTTCTGCGAGCAGGAAAAACTTACGAAACTTCACCAGTAATCTTTACCTCTTAATTTTATAAGGGTAGGTTTAGGTAAGTAGTGGTGAGATTATATCTGGTGTATTACTCCTTGTGTCATTCTGTATCAATGAAATCACTTTCACAAAATTAGGTTATTGCTCGGCACGCTGTGAAGGCTCCAGCAAATGTAATACAAAGTATATTTCGATCTTTGCAGAGCATATCCCAAGGGTGTGATATGGTGACATTTAGACTGCGCAAATTAGATATTGATATTATCAAAGAAACCTACATACTACAGAAAACACAAATATATGGACAACTGCTTTATTTTGATTGGTTGAAATATCTAGTGATTTGATTTCCGCAGGGAGATCGGAAGAAGTGTGTCAACAGTATTTTGTCACCATGGATTGATATAATTTTACAAACATTTTACAATGAACAAAAATCTGGTTTTATACTTTTTTATATCTAAGATATAATTTTAGATATACCGAGTTATGATATCTAAAATATTATTATACATATCTTAAGTTAAACTCATGTTTTAGATCTGAGGCAAAATTGTAGATATCTAAAGAAATTTAAATGTCTAAATTTGAATTCAGGCATTTTTAAATAAAAGATAAAATCTTAACATGATAAATGTCAACATTATTCCGATCTTTCCAGCCTAGCCAAATATACGTGCAGTTTGTCCAAATAGTTAGATTGAAGCACGAAAAAAATTAATAAAGCGACAAAAAAGATGGACATAAGTTTCTTGTGCAAAAACCTATGCTTTGTGAAATTCACCCTGACTGGTTTTATGGATCGACCTGCAAAATCTATGAATCAGTAAATTAATAGTGTATTCTGGCCACAGAAACCTTACATTTCAGTGAAAACTCCTTTTAAATGATTATAGCAAAGTTTTATACCACATGTCAGGTCCAATTTTTGCCACCTTTCCTCTACATCAGACGCAAAAAAGGTGTATTCATTTTGGTAATTTTATCCTTACCGTTTCCATCTTGAGACACATTTAAGAAATAACATGACATCAGTGACAAAGGAAATATTTGTTTTGTGGATGTTAAATTAACCTGGTAAAAACTATAGAGGCGAAATCGCCCTCCACATGCAGCCTCGTCATCTTTGTTTCTCTTCCAGGCCGGAAAACGAAACCTTAAAATGAAACAAAATAATGGGCGTGATCAGATGTGGAAAATGAGAACATGTCTCTTCGGTTGCCCAGGAAGCAGAGCCTGCTTTAAATGACCATTCTGATACGCTGAGATTCTCGAGAAATTACCGGGCTTGTATTTGGTTAGGACTGGCAACTCACGGTTATTAGCTGCAGAGATTGATTATAACGGGGGTCAGTGTTATATACAAAACTATAAATCGTCTTCGGAAAATTCTACGTAGAAACGGGCATTTTACAGCCGGCTGATTTATTTTTATGTAAAAAAAATATACATATAGATATGAAGCTGTATACGGCGCTTCGGTTAAGACAGGTGCTGGTTATTAAAAAGGTCACATGCAGGAACATGCGGCACTTCCCACTAATAGGTATTTTCGAGATATACGATTGTTGTTGACACTATAATTATCTGTCGTATGTCTCGGCAATGCCTAACATTCATTTAAAATACAGTGCTAACCGCGTTTATAGTACGATTTAGTCGCAGCCGACCATTGTAGTATATTTCGAAAATGCCGAACAGTCGGCTGTGACTAAATCGTAGGATAGACACGGCTGGCGTTGTATTTTTAGGGTCATATACATACAGCGGATGTGGCAAATTCATGTGCCTGATGCGCACTTCTTGATGTACAATCGCCTCCCTCCCCTCCCCTCCCCTCCCTTCCCCTCCTCTCCCCTCCCCTCCCCTCCACTCCCCAATTACTAGAAACGAGGAGTACTGGGCGTTTTTTTAAATTTATTTTTCGGCATGCATGGGACACATATGCTATCAACCCCCCTCATCCCTTGCAGTGCCCCTTTTATTTCAACTATTTTGCTGTACCTTTGCCGCCTAATGAAAAAACTGAGAAAAAAATAAATAATCCAGCACAACATCCCTTTATAGATACCACAATACACTGCAAGAAGTATACGACCCCCATATTTTGAACTTGCTAGTCTGCCGATAACTATAGTGACGTATAAGTGGTAATTAGTGCTTAGAAGGGGTATGCATAAAGCACGTATGTACGCGGGGTGCGGGTATTTGCGTACGCTTAATTTAGAGTCAATGAGTGACGCCAAAAATGATGCGTCCGGACTGAAGGACAACAGTACAAAATTTATGCGTACGCTCTTCATAGGTAACCCTTTAGTTAATTTCGGACAAGGCAAACGTGTTATAATTCTTTGTCGCACAGAGTTTATAAAATCAATAGTTTTTTTAAAAAGTTTGTTTAAATTTTAGTCAGTTTTTTCATGATAACCCACCATATTTGGGCTATCTGTTTACTTATTTCCACTTCCGGTTATGTCATGAAGAAACATTTCTTTTTTTTTCGAATAAATGATTTTTTAAGTGCCGCAAAGATACTCCTGGTCTGAACAAGTAACACAGATAAATAGCCACACCTGTTTCGTATAGATTTCCCGTTATCGTATCAATCATTTCAAGTGTAGCTCACAACTGCAGGTGATAATGGAACTAAAAGAATATGATAAACATATGGCTTATCTACTGACGTTTCACCCTTAGCTGACCATTGGTCAACATCATATTTCTTCGTTGATAATCCAATAACAACATGACATCGTAACAGCTGGAACCAATGAGTTTGTTAGGTGTTCAATTACACATCAAACATGATTGCTATTTGGCCTGTGATCTCTAAAATGAAAATGCTCCCTGTGAACAGAATTCCAATTTTTCGCTCCAAGTCAAGTTACGATAACATCTGGTAAGCTAAAAAAAGGGCGCTAATCGCGTTACATTTACAACACATATGCAAATACCGAACGCATGTTAATTGCTAAATGTTCAACCCCAACTTCTGAAAGGGACACAGGCTGGCACAGATCATTTGCTTAATAATTGCATATTTTCCGGTATGTACAGTGAAAAAAATGTGTCCATTCTGTGAAAAAACGTTGCCAAAAATTGTGAAATACGACTAAGTTGCAACACCTGTCCGACAAAAACTGACGCCCATAAAAGCAGCTGGAAATATGTGATAGAGAGTTCTTCGGCATGCAGTAGTTCTACAAAAACACCACAACCCTGGGATAAGACCATCCCTGAGTAAAGACCACCTCGAAAAAAAGACCACAAAATATATTTTCATATTGTCTTAATTGGTGTCTTTTTCTTGTTTTGTACATTCATATCAACTAACAAAAATGGCGTAAAAAAGGGAAATAGCTGCCTCAATAACTGGCTTCATTTCCGCGAGTTAGGCAATAATGCCCCACCCCAACTCCTCCCGATCATCCCGTTCAAGACCTTTTCGTGCACAGCAACCTACCAAATGTTCGATTAACTTTGTTATCCCGGTAGCATTTTTTCACCATATCTTACTAAACCATTTCCTTATTGAAAAAGAGTACCTATACAGTTTGAAGTAGTACGTTCATTCTTGTGTATGGAAACTGAAAATTGATCCACTCTAAAAATTAATGTGCAGTTTTACATACGTTTTCTGACTGTTGAGGAGGAACATATGTATTAAAATGTATACACATGGAGTCTACTACAATACCCTACTGGACAATACCCTACTTACAACAATACCCTACCGGGACAATTCCCTACTTACAACAATACCCTACCGGGACAATTCCCTACTTTTTCAATTCATACCAGGTACAATAAAATCAAAAGTCTATTGATGTTATATATGAACTGAGTATTTGAGAGAAAAAAAAGGCAAGTTGGGTAATATGTGAAAATTTGGAGTTACAGTTTCCAGGGACACTCAGTTGTAAATTTTGTCGTAGTGGCACTCGCTGGAGTCCCCATTGCCTTACAGAAATATCAGACAACCACATGTCGGGATAAAACACGTGCTTAGATTTCGGAGGAATTTCGAGGTCTTGTCACACAGAAAAAAAAACTTGATCAAACTCGGTATTTTTGGAACGATAAAGGTGTATTAAGTTTGAGTGTATTTCCTCACCTTCTCCTTGAAAAAATCTGGATTTGTGCAAGCCAGATTAGCGTATTTTTATATGATACAGACAGAAGGAAAAAAGTAATAAGTCTGTTACCTATAATACTCAAACAGGGGTGATTCTGTTTCAGAATGTGCCGATATGAAATCACAAAAAGGCAAGAAACTCAAGGCCGAATCTTACTTCAAACGATTGATGATATTTACTAGCAATAGTTCCACTTAGCAGAGAAAATAATATAACTAGACCGAATTCCACAAATTCTTGGAAGTCTCACAATACAAGCGAATGGTTGAAAATATCTGCCTTAGTCTTAGAGCCATGCACACTTCTGTCTCAACATGTAGGGGATGGTTTTTGAAAAATAGCTCATCTAGAATTCCCGGTCAAAGTCTCGGCCTGATACTGGGGTTGAAGTCTGAAGTTATTTCTAAAATGCTACATTTCTAACGATTTTTGGGTTAAATTAGCTCCTTATACGACACGGCCAGCCTGTTGTGACTGACCCGTAAAGACAGTGGATCGAAAGCAATGAGTTCAAGCCGGGATCATGTCTGTCCCAGGGTCGGTTTACCTATATCGATTTCAGAAAATTTAATTTTGTTGTGCATTGGGCTTCCTCATTTGGTCTCACAAAACACGGCCAGCCTGTTGTGACTGACCCGCGAAGAAACGAGGAGTAAAGCAACCTTAGAGTTTCAAGCCGTAGTCATCAGAGCCAATGCTCTGTTTGGGGGTAACGCAGCCCCGGTGTAACAGGCTATCTTGCCCCCCCCCCCCTGTACAGCTTCCCCCCGGGGGGGAAGCTAGACTAAGCTATCTTCCCCCCCTCTGGGATATTTTGCCCCCTCCATAAAAAACCGAATAAATGAAACAAATACTTAACTGCAACAGAACTTTTAATGGTAAATGATCTCCATACAGTACACTTTCTTCTGTGCTTGAAAATTATCAAGTTTTTGCGTAATTCAACAGTCATTTACACAATTCACTGCAGTTCACTGCGCTTTTAGTCCAACCAGGTCAATGCCGATTTATTTTCATTTATTTTTATTTATTTTCATTCACTACTTCTTTTCAATATTTCCTCTACTGATCAAGTAATTAATTTACAATCAAAATAAAAAAAATGAAATGCTCATACCCTTTTGCATACCCGTTTAAACTTCTCAATTCGGAGTAAACTTTTGCCGCAAAATCCATTTCCCTGAGATTGTTTGTACTGTTATGCATTGATCAATCGAAATGGATTATAAAAAGAGATGTGGCTTTATTGCAGTCAACTCTAAATTCCCCGATAACTGTGAATATCCCAGAGGGGGGCAAGATAGCCTAGTCTAGCTTCCCCCCAGGGGGGGGGGGGAGCTAGACTAGGCTGGCTTGCCCCCGGGGGGGAAGCTATACAGGGGGCAAGATATACTGTTACACCGGGGTCCTCCGAACGTCTATAGGAGCGGCTTCGCAAGTGCGAAATGCGCAATGACATCGCTGTCCTCGGGTAGTAGTTTTCTGCGTTGGCTAAACCACAGCAGTAAGCATGACTGTATGCAAGACAAGTAGATTTCATATATATCAGTTTCTACGCCTGCTCCACAAAGCAGGATAGAACTTAAACGTCCTAGTAGTTGATGGTCTTTGGTTATACCCAATTTTTTTAGCAAATCATGAACAAGGAACCTACCACGTGACAGAGCTTGTACCAGTGTTACTAAAACGTAGGCTCTACAACTTAAGCGTGGGCGCTGGACATGCATAGCCCTCTGGCCAGATGTGGGCGAAAGGTACGAGGGCCACTAACGTGCCAAACCGTTCCCTTATATTTATATATATATATATATATATATATATATATATATATATATATATATATATATATATATATATATATATATATATATATATATATATATTCAATTTTAAATTTTGGAACCTTAGGACAAATAGCTTCGAGGAAGTGGTCAGAACTTAACTAGGAATCTAATTTTTAACCAACGGACGGAAATTGTGATAGCAATTGGCTTGACGGCTTGACTCAGCCTAACTGGCTGTTGGAGAAAAATTGAAATAAATTCTAATTTACAACACTTGAAATTCCCCCTTGTAACACTGATCGACTAAGCGGGGTCAGCCCCGAAACACAAGGAACTCCTTCGTAGAAAACCGGAGCAGAAAAAAAAGAAAATAACATTAGACATACAAATACTACTCACATTTTGATTGGTTTTGGCTCACAACATTAAACAATATCTTGTGATGTTTGTTCTCACTTATGACTGTGGCGATATTTGATAATGCCAGAATCTGCAGAATATGTAATCTTATGCTTTTATCTCATGTTCCTTGCTTTTAGTTGCTATTTTTTTCGGAACTATATAATTCACGATTGTTCCCATGATATACAATTCAGATGCGCGGAATGAGTCTCACTGAAGTACAGTTTCCGAAATGGAAATTTGATTCCAGTGTTAGATTGTGCCGTGGGTGGTATTAAATGAGTTCTCCCGAGACATCTGATTTAGGCTGGTTTTCTATTGATACAACAGAATAACTTCATGCGGTATTAATATTGTAATGCCGATGGCTTTTGCTAGCCTGGCATCTGACCTAATACTGTACACATTAACAACTAATTGCGGCTGGGGCGTTTTTTTTCTGTAACTTAAATGTAAATGAAGGATTGAGCTCTATGGAGTGGTGGTCTCCCACGAGAGGATGAACATATATTATGGTTTGGCTGAGGTTGGTGGTAGAAAGACAGAAAAAAGCTGCCAAATCCCCCGTTTCTTTTCAAATCTACACTGGTTTCCTGAGCAATTGAGGGGGAATGTATACAGAAAGTAAAAAACTACGTGCAATCATGATTTTTTAGATGATGTTTATTGGTTTATGACTGTATGGTACTCCCAAGGAATGTTTTTAAACATCTTGTAGAATCGTTACTAAACAAAACATTTTGAACCATATACCTTGAAATAAACGAACGAGAATGTCCAGGGACATTGTGGCCAGCCGAGATCCGTCTAATCAAGTATCAAAAGGCTCAGGGTCGACACAAAAATGAAAGAAACATTTGAAAAACTGGTTATGAAAATTTCGCAAAGTTCGGCGCTTGCCTAATCTGTGGAGGACACCCTACCCCTCCCCTAGAAAAAAATAAATAAAATAAATGAATAAATAAAAATAAAAACAAAATAAAAACTCAATTTTTCGGGTAGATCTAACCCTGGGCCAATCCTATGTACAAAAATTGAGTAAAACTACATGCAGGAAAACCATTTTGAAAAACTTTTCCAAAGCCTATACCAGGCCACTTTTCGGAGGATCACCAAAACAGCATTTTTAAAAGAAAAGATCATCTGAAGAACAACTTTCTTCTAAAATGTGCGTGAAATCCAATCAAAACTGCATGAGGCAACGCACTTTAAAAAATGGCTCACAGAAAACTTTAAATGTTGTCATTTTATCAATTTTTGTCGGATCAAGATACAAAATGTGAAAGCAATCCGGTCAAAATTCTTGGAAAAGAAGCATTTTGAAAATAAATTGGTTGCCAGTAATAATTAAAAATGCCGCCATTTGGCCAATTTTTGGTAGATCGCCTAAAAAAGTAATTGGTCAAGACAGGACTGTCAACATAACAGTCACACAAAATTTGAAAGCAATCCTATCATAACTGTGGGAGAAGCATTTTGAAAATGGGCCGCTAAAATATTTAAGAAATGCCAACATTCGGTCAATTATGGCGGATTGTCAAAACGTATTCTTTCAAGAGAGGACTACCTTGGGAACATTCGTTCAAAATTTGAAAGTAATCTGATCAAAATCATAAAGCAGTTTGAAAACTGTCAACATTAAAACAAATACCGCCAGTTGCCCAATTTGTGGTGGATCGCCAAGCACAAACAAGTATTTTAAAGAGAAGGCTACCCGGGCAACATCATTCGAAATTATCCCCCGTGCAACGGAGGGATATAGTTTTGAACTTTTCGGTCTGTCCGTCTGTCCGTCCGTCCGTCTGTCCGTCTGTTTGTCCGTCTGTCACGCTTCAGTCTCACGCGCCTACAGACCACATTAATGATGGATTCGGTTCAAATTTTGTACACGGCTTCTCTGGACCCTTCCGCAGTGCAGTGACCAAGAATTTTCCGGATCGGGCAAAAATTGACAAAATGGCGGACTTTTGAAAATCGGCGCTGGACTTAGCGTATATACGGCAGTCTCACGCGCCTATAGGCCACATTAATGCATGGATTCGGTTCAAATTTTGTACACGGCTTCTCTGGATCCTTCCGCAGTGCAGTGACCAAGAATTTTTCGGATCGGGCAAATATTGACAAAATGGCGGACTTTTGAAAATCGGCACTGGACTTAGTGTATATACGGAAGTCTCACGCGCCTACAGGCCACAATAATACATGGATTCGGTTCAAATTTTGTACACGGCTTCTCTGGATCTTTCCGCAGTGCAGCGACCAAGAATTTTCCGGATCGGTCAAAAATTGACAAAATGGCGGACTTTTGAAAATCGGTGCTGGACTTAGCGTACCTACGACAGTCTCACGCGCCTACTGGTTAATGGATTGATTCGTTTAAATGTTAGACACTACGTCTACCTATCCTTCCACTTCTAAATTTTGCGTTGTCAACACGCAACAGCCTTACGCACACCATATCCCCCACGGGGGATAGACGTACTCCTCGAGACGTAGTCAAGTTTGAAAGTAATCCAATCAAAACTATAGAAGAAGGAAATAGCGGATCGCAAAAAAAAGAAAAGAAAATAGCGGATCACAAAAAAACCAACAAACAAATATACTTTTCAAATTTTTAAAGAAAAGTTTAGATACGTACACAAATACCTACGTAAATAGAGACGACGGATGCCCCCCCCCCCCGCCCTCCTCCCCCACTGTTGTGACTAGACTAGCACTTTTTTGGTGCTTTTTCTTAAAGATATCCGTTTATTTTGGCCATAGCACAACATCACTGAAAGATCTACCTTGAATCAGGAAAGGAAGGGAGCGAAGGAAAGAAAGAAGAAAATAAACAAGAAATCAGTGTAGTATGGGCCTTTTATATGCTTCTATGAGAGGCAGAACTAACAATACGGCCTGTAAAACCTAGCAGTGGAGACAATGACAAAATAGGCCTAGAACTCACAACTTCTTGCTTTCAACGTAATCGGAACCATCTATAGGAAGAGTAGTATTTTTAGTGTTTTCCTAAATTTGGCACATATTTTAGCCAGTCTTGGCCAAATCACATATATATTTATGTATAAACCGTGTGGAGGATTACCCAGGGAAAATAGGCCGGGCTAAAAATAGCAAAAGGTCTGCCGCAGCTTTCATTGACGCCATGCACATAACATTTATTTTCTGGGAAACATGACCCGTTTTGATATGAAAGACATCCTTCATTAAACAAAGCCAACAAATAAAATATATTTACTATAGAAATATGTATATAAATGCGTCTATAAATTGACCTCCAATTATGCTCTTTTTTCAGATGACTGGGAACCCTGCACCGGCACAGCTTTGTGTCCAGTGAACTTCAGACCATCAGTGTTACTCTTCATCTGTGTGCAAATGGCTTATTTTTTCGCCTTTTAAGTTCTTTTTCAAATCCATGATAAACATTATTATTGTTCGGAAATCCCCTGGTTTTAATTTTGAAGAAATATATGTTGTTAAACCCTTGTCATACAAAGTTTTCTTTTTATAAATTTGTTCTAACATATATTTCTTGTCTCCTACAAATGTCATTTCTTTAATTTAATAATACATGCTCTAGTCCTGGTACCTTTAGAAACCAAATCATCCACATTTTGAGAAGCATGTTTGGTACAATCCCGTTATAATAAGAGACGACTGTAAGCTATATACTGTGAAAATTCGCAACTGGGACCACTAGTCGATACCATGGCGAGAAATAGTGCAAACGGTCCATCAAGGACAACGGTTTTGCAATGTGTTCTTTTATTTTAGATGTTGGTTACGCTTTTATAAAAGTCCTGCTCTCATACGTGAACGCTCCTTGTTTTCCTTGGGTAGGGGTAGGGGTGGCATGCGCTCGAACAAGTCTCGTTTCCCACCCAGTGGAGAAGATTACTAATAAGTACTGCGTCTCTTTCTTCCAATTTTAAACTTGTAACAATAGGAAGGGAACGTCTTCATTATATCAGGAACTAAATAAAACTCCTGGATAGTCCAAGTTGGACAGACTTCACAAACTTAGTACCGTATTATAATTGATCACGGGTTCAAGAAACTCCAATTCTTTTGTCCCAGGCGTGAAGTAGCCGTGCTCTATACGAACCAACAGCTCCATGCCAAACGCCTCTCCTCTGTCTCCAAACAGATCTGCATTTTGTAATTATGCACAAACTGGACACGAAAATGTGGATCTCTTTTCACTACCGGCAAGATTGCTTAAGGGGCAATCCACGACAAGATTGCTTAAGGGGCAATCCACAATGGTTGCTTAAGGGCAAGATTGCTTAAGGGGCAATCCACGACAAGATTGCTTAAGGGGCAATCCACAAGGGTTGCTTAAGGGCAAGATTGCTTAAGGGGCAATCCACGACAAGATTGCTTAAGGGGCAATCCACAAGGGTTGCTTAAGGGCAAGATTGCTTAAGGGGCAATCCACGACAAGATTGCTTAAGGGGCAATCCACAAGGGGTGGGCCTGAGTAGGGCCACGCAGGGGCGGGGCGGGTGTGCGTAGGGACACGGAGGGGCAGAAGCGGGGTGAGTAAGTGCACGAAGGGGCCAGGGCGGGCCTGCGTAGGGACCCGGTGGGGGCGGGGGCGGGCTTTAGTAGGGCTACGCAGGGGTGGGAGCGGAGGGGCAGAAGCGGCGTGAGAAGGGGCACAGAGGGGCAGGTTTGAGTAGGGCCACGGTGGGGAGGGGCGGGTGTGCGTAGGGGCACGGAGGGGCAGGGGCGGGCGAGCATGCGTAGGGACGCGGAGGGGCAGGGGCGGGCGTGAGTAGGGCCACTGAGGGGCGGGGGTTGGCTAGAGTTGGGCCACGGCAGGTGTGTGTAGGGGCAAGCGCGATTAGGGGCACGGATTGGCAGACATGCGTAGGGACAGGGAGGGGCAGAAGCGGGGGTAAGTAGGGGCACGGAGGGGCAGTGGCGGGCGTGAGTAGGGGCACGGAGGGGCGGGGGCGGGCGTGAGTAGGGGCACGGAGGGGCGGTGGCGGGCGTGAGTAGGGGCACGGAGGGGCAGTGGCGGGCGTAAGTAAGGGCATGGAGGGGCGGGGGCGTGAGTAGGGGCATGGTGGGACGGGCGCGGGCGTGCGTGCGTATTGGCATGGGGGGGGGGGGGACGGGGCGGGCATGCGTATTCCAATGCTAGAATCAATGGCTGGCGTCACGCATGCAGGTGCGGAGGAAGGGGTGGGGTCAAAGTCTGCACACATAAATTTCTGCACACGTGACGGAGGCGGGTAGCAAAAAGTCTCTTTTTTATGCAAAAGCATATCCACAGTTTCAGTCTGAGTTCTATACCCACTTAAATGTTCTCAAATACCTCACTTATATGAAGCAGCTCAATGGCACTTTTCAGTTTGTGACTGGGCTTAAATCGTGTATAAAAAGTCAACTTCGCTGTAAAATATTTTTTATTGTATTCTTAGACTTATTATGCGTCAAGCGTTAATGCTTCGAATCAGCATTTTGGGGACATTTATTCTATTTCAAAACCTGACGAAAGCTGTTAAGTATACAGAATAGTGACAGGCCGAAATTAGGTGGTTTCTTTTTCGTTATATCAACATGTTTAAGTATTTGTATCATTAAAATTGGTTCTATACCGTTGTTATACAACTGACTTCTGGGGAGATCTATCTGTTATGCATAAACACAAAGCGGATGGATTTTTTAAAAAGCAGTTCCACTTTTCAATGAGTGCTATTTTTAAGGAATCCCCAGTGGGTTTGCGGAGTAAAAAGGTGTTGAACACAACAGATTGATCCGCCGCAGAGGTTGGCTGTTGGACAACAACGTATAGCTGCCGTTACATGACATTGTGTATTCGCTAACTGCAAATTAACAGTTCCTAGGTTTCATTGTTGAAAATAGCAAATAAATACCAGTCTCAAAAATTATGTGTTCCATTTGTATTCAATTTAGTGTTCAACTGGCGTATCTGTTCCAATGACCAACAGTTTACTTAATCAGCAAAACAGACTGCTTATTATAATCTATTTCTCATTTCATGGAAGAATGTTACTTATATTTTATTTTAAACATTTCATCAGAATCACATTAACAACGTAACGTCGACAGATGACAATGAAACCTTATTACAAATAAGTATCACACGATCTCCATTCGAGCCAGAACCTCGACACACAGACATCCGATAAACCGGGTATCTGTTCTACCTCATTCTATGAACGCCGTACTGTATTCAGTGTACTTACTGGAGAAGCAAAATTGTTGAAGCATCACGTAACAGGTGAGTGCTTCAGGCTTTGAGCTTTATCAACCTTGAATACCATCAAGAATAAATAACTAAAATGCAAAATAAATAAAGTGGTGGATGTATACGCTGTGCGGGACCACTGATGATTGTGTTGCCAAAAAAATACGACATACTGGCGGCGAAAGCTTGACATCTTTACGAGTTGTTTGATAAGTCTGGACACCTTAACTGCCAGGCAACCCAGACCAGCCGGCGGAGCAGTGGAGTGCGCATAAACTGCCAGTAATTTGACGTCAGTAATCAAACAATTCCGTTATTGATAACTCTAATTGCACACTTTTTTTAGCGTTTCGAACACAATTTCTCCTTGCATGTACCAAAAAAAGTAAATAAATAAATTAAAAAAAAAGGCCATAAATTTTTCCAGTTAAAAGCATTCAAATTTTCCTAAGTCCTTTCTGTTTTTTAAGATCTTGGCAAAAGGATTTCAATGGCTTTCTCCTTTCTTTCCCGCAATCTGAAAGAAGAAACAAATAAATGTACTTTAAATATACATACCCTGTTTCACGTTCAAACAACAGTAACAACAACAACATTATTATTATTATCATTTATTGGTATTAACCTAATTCTCAGACACCGACGGCTTAACGCCACATAAAACTGAGAATTATGGCCTCAGAAGTAAGCCCAAGAAGTTCGATATTTACCGAGCAGTGCTTTCAAAAGAGAAATATGAAGAAGGTCCTTGTGGTTCATGCTTCAATTATGTTCATAATGACACTTCAAACCCGGATTCACACCTGGGAGATATTTATGTGTTAGCACGCAAGGTTTTGGATAACAGACGGTATCCAGACATAACGGCGACGGTCAAAACGGCGACGGCCAAAACGGCGATGGCCAAAACGGCGACAAGTGCAACCACGGACAAAACGGCGACGGAGTTTTTATTTAAAGTTTATGCTTTAAAACGCTTATTAAAAAAAAACAAAAAGTAACAACGTTGCCAACATAGTTTATTTAACCATCAGAGATAAATAAATTTGAACACAGTGCAGCATTTCTCCCTACGTGCCCTTCCTGCCCTCCCTAACCACTTCCTTCCTGTCACCAGTCACTGTCTCAGTAATCTGCTCAAGGAATGATTTACTCACTTACCTTTTCTCTGGTAAAACTGAAAATTACTCTCAGGTAAAATAAACTTTAATTTTATCTTTCATTGGTGTGGATTCGTATATAATAACAGCATTTCACATAACCGATACAGATAAGGATTAGCTCATAAAGGCGATTAAAACATCGGTCTTTCATTGTTGATAATCCGAAGTCCTTTTAATGGCAGTTTTATTTTGCCTTTCATTGATGTGGATTCACGTGCAATAACGGATTAGTGGGCACGGTCGCTAATTACAATTGTCTTTCAAAATGTACTTATTTACCCCCCCCCCCCCAACACACACACATGATGGATTATCGTATAATTGCAATTAGGAATATGTGAGAAAATAGTGTTAAATTATCCATTTTATTTTAAATATTGGTTCAAATAATGCTTATCTTCAAGTAGAAATGAACTGATTTATCTGGCAACACTATTTTTTCAATTTTGATTTTCAACATTAAATTATTAATCTTCGTCGCCGTTTTGTCCAGGGTTGCACTTGTCGCCGTTTTGGCCATCGTCATTTTGGCCGTCGCCGTTTCGGTCTTCTCCGTTTTGGCCATCGCCGTTTTGTCCGGGATTCATAACAGACAACTGACATCTCTACCTTAAAAACATAGGCATCAGAGATGCATAGCCCTCAGCCAGCCGGCACATTCGAAACAAGGAAAATAGTAGGTTTGAGACCGGTCACAGTCACATTTCAATCCTTAACACCGAAAAGAAAGAAGGGTGGCAGTGCTTTAAGATGAACAAAAAACAAACATTTACTAGAGAAAGTCCAGCTGAGCCACTGTCCTTGGTCGGATATGACTCATATACAATAGGGTTCTTCATTGCTTCATACACTAGCTATATCCGAAATATCTTAGTAATTGGTAAAGAACTGTAGGCTAGAGAGTGTTCACAAGCCACATGTTCAGCAAACTTGATAATGGTACAAATAAGAAAATTTCAAAGTCCAGCTGAGCCACTGTCCTTGGTCGGATATAACTCATACACAATAGGGATCTTCACTGCTCCATACACTAGCTATGTCCTAAATATCTTAGTAATTGGTAAAGAATTGTAGGCTAGAGAGTGTTCACAAGCCACATGTTAAGCAAACTTGATAATGGTACAAATAAGAAAATTTCCAAGCCAGCTGAGCCACTGTCCCTGGTCGGATATGGCTCATATACAATAGGAATCTTCACTGCTCCATACACAAGCTATATCCGAAATATCTTAGTAATTGGTAAAGAATTGTAGGCTAGAGAGTGTTCACAAGCCACATGTTAAGCAAACTTGATAATGGCACAAATAAGAAAATTTCCAAGCCCAGCTGAGCCACTGTCCTTGGTCGGATATGGCTAAAAACAATAGGGATCTTCATTGGCCCATATACAAGCTATATTTAAAATATCTAAGCGATTGGAAAAAAATTGTACGCTAGAGCGTGTTCACAAGTTAAGTGTTAACGGACGGACGGACACGGCCATAGCAATAGCCTTCAGCCAATATTGGCTGACGGCTAAAAATACACCAACCAAACTACTTTCAGTTTCGAGTACACTTTCCAAAAATATATTTTGTGGGGGGGTGGGCGTGAGGGAATGGGGGAATGGGGTATTACAGCAGATACACAGAGCAATCGCCAAAAAAATCACTGAGGCATAAATTAGAAGAATATGCTTCACGCTCCCCTTGGTTATCTCGCCAAGCCGGATGATCAGCCGACCTCAGACATGCTTTGTGTAGGTGACGTCATATAGATGATGCATAGGCTTGCGTAACAGCTGTACGTCAGCAGTTATCCCAGTTACCAGTGACCTTTGAAGAGCTATTCGGCCATTTCGCTACAGACATTAACGCTTTTTGCAGGGGTCGTGGCAGGTACACTTGCGTATCAACACGAGCGTACTCATCCCTGACCCACCTCCCTACACCCCACCCAGCCCGCCCCTTCCCCCACCCTAATCAGACGCGGTCTCTCTTGCCAATAACATACCCTGAAAGCACACAATCACTTTTTCAGCAGATACTTACTGAGCGTACGAACGGAATCACTTCATATCTTTTTAAATATTTGAAAAATTATTTTGACAAGGAGTACCTACAGTTCATGATGGAAAATTTGTCACCCTATTAAAAACCTACTACCGGGGCCGACTGCTGAAAGCATACCTTCAGTTGTTCGGATTGAACGTGTTTTGGTACTTAATTATGAACAAAACGTTCGCCCCCTGCTGGGACAAACCCACTGTTACACTGTATTACCGACACCACTAATCTGTCACGACTAGAAATCACCTTGGCGCTACATTTATCCCTACTCCTACCCTTTCTGGCATTACAACACCTTCTGCATCCATACATAGCACTTTAGCTGGAATATGATTAGGGCCGCAAATGTAATAACACCAGAATAGGACAGAAAGGAGGCTTTAGAAAAAAAGCATATTACATGCTTGATTGGGCAAAGTGGGTAGAGATTTTGCACTAGGGGTAACCCTGTTAGGCCGTGTTTACGTCATAACTGAATCCACCAATGTTTTCACCTTCTTCATTACATTGTCATGCAGTTTTGTCTTGACTACTCCGAGGCTTTTGCCACACAGGACCGGAGGCCAGAGACCATATGTTGAGTCTCTTCGCCGCTTTCTGCGCCGCTCTTCTCGTCACTGTTGCCTTTCCTGTTGGGCGAGTTTTGTATGCTTCTGTACGTGATCTGGTTAAGCTCTGCGTGGCATGCCATTCTCTCATACACTCTACATGCGGTTCCTTGTTATCCGCCATATGTGGTTCCTTGCTATGCACCGTATGCGGTTCCTTGCTATGCGCCGTATGTGGTTACTTGTTATGCGCCGTATGTGGTTACTTGCTATGCACCGCATGCGGTTCCTAGCTAGGTGCCTTATGTGGTACCTTGCCATGTGACGTAAGTGGTTACTTGCCATGTGACGTATGTGCCGTCAACTGTTCCCGCTTATGTTGGGTATACAGTTCCCCGTTGTGTGTTGTATGCTGTTCCTGGCTACGTGCCGTCTGCCGTGCCTTACCATGTATTGTTTCTGGTTTTTTGTTTTTAAGCTACAGGTAGATTTGTATCGTATGGTATTCACTACCAGCCTGTCGCCACCGGAACGACCCATTGCTTCACGTTAACCGCCCTCATCGTCAACAGACCACACGTAATCTCGGGAAAGAAGAAACACTTGAGAATCTCGGATCCGTAACAATTTCTCCCATAATTACGGGCTTCAGCTGGAACCACGAGTCCACCCTGATATGGGCTGTTCTAATGCCCAAAACAAATCAGAACGAGTTGTTTCATTTGATCTGTATCGACTGACTTTGTGTCAAAACCTTCCCCTTGGGACATCTCTTATTCAGGATCAATCTTTAAAAGGGGACATTTTGTCCATTCTGCTAAAGTTTCTTTGATTTTTAAACTGTTGTTAAGGAATCACAAGGTCTTAGAAACATATTTCTCGGTGTTCATTCACCACACATGACTTTACAGTTTCGATAGTTTTTGAGAATAGGAAGACTTCCCATGATTGCTACGGCGTTCAACTCCGCCCACCCTTGTATACACGGTTCTGCAATGTAACGCGTAGGTTACCGATATTACAGCTTGATGAAAAGGCACGGAAAACCTTTCTAACCAGATTTATTGACGGGTAATTTGGGTGCAAAAAGCAAAACGCCTTCATGAAACTGATTAGATTTCTTGCCTTATGGACCCTCTTGTGTTGCTCTCACAGGAAGCGACCTGCACAAAAAGTTGCGACACAAATGAAGGAGAGAGCTCAACTATAGCTCAGAAATTGCATTTCCTTTCATAAAGCTAAGGATGCTGATAAGCAGAGGCGTAAAACGGATCCTAAGTTATGCCTCCTTCATTTATCTATCGTCATAGCACAACAGGCAGAGGAAAAAGCCAAGAAAACTTCCCCGGGTTGGTTTTAAAATCCAGCCATCTAATTTAAGAAACGATTTTCATCTCGAACAAGCTGGATTCGAAGATTTCACAGCAGAATAATTACGTGTTAAGCGTCTGAAATAATCAGACTTAGTAACAAGGTTCCCGCGCTTTTCGCTCACAAAGGAAGAATTCCTTGACTTTCCGGGATTTTTTTAGACACATTTCCAAGACTAACGTCGGTTTATACCTATGATGTCCGAGTGAATGTGGCGAGGGAACTTTCATGCGCTGTTATACAAAATAATTACATTTCCAATTTACAGGACTCTTCCACAATATTCCAGAACTTTCCAGGATTTTTCATAACCGTGGGAACACTTAATAAATGCTAGACGCTAAGACTTGTGTAAAATTCTGTAAAAACTTTCTGATTAAATTACAATAAGACAAGAAAGGGTGGGGATAATAGTTTGGTTCTTGTCCGAACGAATAAAGTTTATAAATCCAGCCATTTGTTTCCTTCTTTATTTATTTTTTTGACGCAGACACCTAAAATGCCTTGTTAGGAACCGTCTCAATTAAATACGAAAGTGGTTGGTGGAAAAACGACAAATTTCTGTGTCGGGCATAAAGAATTATTTCTATTTATCTGTTGCATAAATACTAAAAAAAATATATATATATAGGATATATTTGAAAAACCCCGAACAGCATATGCACAGAGAAACACGAAACTCAGACACGTCATCCCAAGTGGGTAAGCTGCCATAGGCTAAATTGTTGCTTTGCATTATTCTTTTTTTTTTTCAGCGACCAATTGTGATTTAATAATGATAGGCACAGCCCGTGGATGATTTCTGATACACAGGACGCCTATTTCACTGAAGAGAGATGGTGACGTAAGAGCGGGCCAGATCTCGACGGACTGTGAAATATGCAGGGGAGGGGGGAGGGTGCTAGGGAGGGGGGTGTCCTGCGCTGAATATGAGACCATGATCATCTAAAAACTGGAAACAAGTGGCGCCCCCGCTACAAAGATTTAATGAGGCTGATGGGAATCGAAACGATTTACAGTACCGCTGAATGTTTTCAGGATTTTGCTTTTAGCAAAGTGAAAAAGAACACTGTCAATAAAAAGTAGACCGCAAGCGTCTTTTCTGCTTGTCATTTCTTTTTTCACATTATTTGATATTTAAGAAGGAAAAATTATTTTACTTTTTCAATGGTCATATTTCGCTTTAGTACTTTTTGTTGGATGGCAGTGTCAGGGACCGACAACTTCTCTCGCCCGAGTGGCCAAAGCAACTTGAAGAACAAGACCTATTTAACGCCTAGCCTGCATTTTGCTAAACTAGAACAGCCTGTGCATCCCTACGTCAGTCCTCTTGCACTTCAGCTATGTTTTGACATGTCCAGATGACAAAATCAAGTACTTCGCAACATGATAAGGTTATTCTATTAACTTTCAACCCTTATCAACACCCCACCCTTCACATCTTCCTACACCACCATAATGGCACGAGAGTTTCCCATGCAACTTATTTTGAAAACTTATTTCCATAGCAACCTAAACAAATACAATACTTCTTTTCATATCATCCGACACGCATGAAGTGTTATTTTGAACCTACAAATTCGCAAGAAATTCAGTTTTAAGCCCTTTATGAATCAAGTTAAGGGGAAAATAGTTCACACTGGTTATTTATACTTCTTGGTGACCGTCAACACACGTTCCAGCTTCATTCATAACTTCCAGTCGCATCAGAGTGAACCCCTTACAACCCTTTCTAGAGAAAAATATTTAATTTCTAGCCACACTTCAGCTCTGAAACAGCGCACGGATAACAGTTTTTTTTGAAACTTGAATTCTGGATCTCAACACGCACACAACTATGCAACCTGCACTGGAGAACAGTAGGGCCTTACGAAATTATTCTAATTTTATGACGTCGTAAGTAATGGATCCCTCAGAAGACCGCACGCCCCAGCGTTCCCCTGTTAGCCAGCAGTATCCCCCGATATGCAGTAGAATTTATGTAGCGCATTTCTTACCCGTTTGAATTCCGACATATTCGTTGTGTTGGTCGGATTCCCAATGAATGTCAGATAATCGATCTGTGTCACTTCTTCGCCATTCTGATTATCTTTCACAAATAACTGGAAAACAATGCAGAATACAGAATAAGTAAAACCTGGGCAAGCCTTAAAATTAAACAAATACTTTTACTGCATTGAAGGAACAAAATGGGCAACCGTTATGGCATGGCTTTGGCCATCACACTGTGCCTTCCTAACAACAGTAGCAGTTGCAAAATGAATTCTGACTAGTATTTATCAGTTTTAAGGATAGGTCAGCACAATAAAGAAAGGCCTCTCATCAATTAAGATGCAGCCCATTTTAAACACACAGGAACATATTGTCTGACAAACACGTAAAATCCATACACTTTTAGCCTTTTCTAGTAGGTTTTAAATGGCAAAGTGAGTTTTGCTCTAGATAAAGAAACTCGATTTAACGCAAGGAAACAGTCAATAATTCATACAGAACGCTTAGCAATTGGACTGAAACCATGTGTGTCAAACTTGTTTGGATACCTGACTTATATCACAAAGCATCTTCTGCCGCAATAAGATAAGAAGCACTAGTACTTACGTTGACGTTTTCCACATTCTGCAGTTTGACAAGTTTCAAATTGACTATATTTCCACTTTCTAGATCTTCCGGGGTGAGCCTAAAACAACGGCAAAATAACGTTTTCATTTTTCTTATATTTACTTATCATACAGACCGATTTCGAGTACTTCAAGTAAAACGCAACAGAAAGCAGCACCTTAACCCAGCACGGCATTTGACACGCACGGACGCGCGCTCTTCCGGGCGTTCACAGTCTGCCGTAACAACAAACACGCACCGAAGACGGGTGGTTCAACCTCTTCTCGCCACCGCTCGCAATGTTGAAAACCACTCGAATTCAAAGTTAAAGCGATTTGGCAAAAGTTTTCCTCTCAGATTTCCCAAATAGATACGCAAAAATTTCAAAATAAAGTATGAATTTTTATTATTTTCATTATTTTACTTTTTTATACTGGGTAGCGTTTTCATTTTCTGCGCGTATTTACCATATACACAACATTTCACAACCAAAATTGAAACTGCAGTTTCTAGCGTCACTCGGAACACGAGAGACCATGGCAATAACGCCACCCAGTCTCATAATGCACCCCTAAAAAGTACTCACTCGATGGTTTGGATCGGTTCTCTGCCTTCCGCTTTGTCAAAGTCCAGCGTGTTTGGTTGATTCACGAACAACTTGACTGTCTTTGGCCCTTTGTCTGGATTAAACACAAGAATGTCCGTGGACACTGTGCCCAGTCGTAAAGGCGACGACATTACAAAGATGAAAGGAGAAACCGAACTCTGACAAAATTTAGATTTGATAGAAGACCTCATGGGCAACACTGTTATCAAAAGTAATCGCACAAGGTCTGTGGGACGAACAGCCTTGTTTGTGTTTCTCTTTAAGCTATCACTTTAATTGGCCTGTTTTTGCCGAACCGAAAACAAAAATACTCCATTGCAGTGATATAATGCATTGAGTATTAATGCAAAAAGTATTAAGTATTATTATGCACCATATGCATCACTAAAGATATAGTAGGCAAAACGTACACATAAAATAAATTGATTATTGACTAGGGCTTGAACTCGCAAACCTCTTGCTTCGCAGGTGACAACATAAACCACTGCTATGGGAGGCAGAGCTATAAATATTGTATATAAACCGATAAAGGGAGACAATGGAAAACTTTCCCTTAAGCTGGCGACTGGTGAAGGCCACCAAGAAGCATACCGATTTTTTGTCTTGCAATTTTACCGTTTTTAGTTAATATTTTATCCAAATGGCCAAACAAAATATAAGCCTGATGCAGGGGTTTGACGGGACCATTCATATCCGATTTCAACGCAATCAGGGCGAAATTCTACGAAAAGTAGCATTTTTGCGCTTTTAGAAATTTGGCCAACATTTTGACCAAACTGCCAAAAGACATACAAGCTATATGGAGGACTACCCAGGGAACATTCCTGCCACATTTCAAAGCAAATGCAGGAAAACTAGCATTTTGAAAATTGTTTAACACACACCCTTACGCATAACGGACAGCAAATTTTCCACAAGTGAAGAGTATAGCCGAGCGACCATGCGCTGCATGTTAGTTTTTTGTACATTTACTTGACAAACTTCTCTGTAACTTCGTGCAGTTATCTGGGTTAATAAATTAAACTAAAATAGCAAATCTACTACAAAACTGGTGTAAAATAATGATAATGTAAGGGGAAATATCGTCGTACTTTGAAGTAATGAATCGCAGATGTCAACCACAAAGAAAACGATGCCCCTATTTCAGTATACATTCACGGCTTGCTCGGTAGAAAACAATGCCCCTATTTCAGCATACACTCACAGCTTGCTTGGTTGATTTGAAACTCCCAACGATCACGACAATAACTTATGAACCAATAAATAATGAACGGGGAATTTTCAAAAAAGATTGACGGGTAACCTCTCTTACAGTCTCACCCTTTGCTTCATACAAAACATGACGTACAGCGGAACACAGGGATAGCAACATACCGCAAATGGAACCACCTCACAAATAGGATCACTTTACAACAGACAAGCTTTAGCAACTATTATGAAGACTCCCCTTCCTCAAAACTGGGACTACCCTGAAAAATTGTCCTAAATTAGTCCCTATGTTGATCCTAGTTCCGTGTTTCCGGTCTCGTTTGAAACCCCAACCCCCATCCCACCCTCCAACATATTTGACAGGAGTCCCGAGGAAATGCCCATTCGCCGATCCACCATCGCCCATCCCAACTTCAGATAAACCCCGTTTGCCTAATATATTGATGACACCACTATCACCAACCACATGAAAAGCTCAGTAGTAAATTGTTTGAAAAATTACTTCCCTACTATTGCTGTTTATTACTGGTTGGTGACAGAATACACGACATATAGGCAAGAAAGGGTCGGGAATATCACACGTAAGATGACACTTTTTATCTCGCGTGTGTCAGCTATATAGCAGATCCCAGAACAGAACTTACCACTTGGTGCATCTATTTTTAAAGAGTGTAGTTTGACTTTTTGATTGAACTCTAAGGCAATAATCAGCTGAAAAAAAAAGAAACTACATCACATGTCACACTACTCAGTTTAAGGATATGTGTTTCAGAAACACGTCACAAACTAATTCCAACACCATAAAGCCCAAAAATACGCAAAGGTCTGACATATTCATCGAAATTAATTAAAATATTTTGTACAAACTGCTTAAATATTCATACCCTTGATACAAATATAAACTTGAAAATATTACGTTCGTCAAATTTATTCGTTTTATTTATTTTATCTTCTCCGCCAAATTAAGGCCATCGTTTCATAACAAACTTCCGTCACTATTTCTGTCTATAATATCCATTAAGTTCTTTACACGATATTTCTACAGTGCGTTAAATCACGTCATTTCACAATATACTCCACACCGATATACTATACTATACTCAATGATTTCGGCTGCGGTGTGATTAGGAACAGCATCACAAACGCACGCAGAACGACGCACCTGCTCATCACAGTCACTTTGTAAGTAGCCGCCTTTCGGGTTGAGCGCATGCGCAAGGGGGTGTTCATCTGACTCGTTCAAACACTCACAGCCTGCCTTGCTGATCATGGATGACAAATCCATCTGCGATCAAATCATGATCAACATTAAATAGTCACTAATCTATTCTGCCAAAACGGACCATGCTTCAGAAGTTTTCATCAGTTCAAACGGATTTAATCAAACTTTGGTCAGGTAGATTTTTAAAAATTTATGAACGACACAAGTGGCTTAACATCCAATCCATATCTTGATGAGAATACCTCCACGCGAAGTTCACACAGTAACCAAAGAACTGAAAAGCATTGCAAATGTTAAGGTTGAAACTTCCAGTTCATCGCTTCGTCCACAAGAAAATGGGCAGTTAACGCACGGGCGGGCTACAGTGAAATGGTGGTCTAATACAGGAACAAATTAACGCTATCATCAGTGAAGGTACCAACCAAAGATTAGTCACTAAACATGAATTATAATACACAAAGACAGCAGTATCTGAGATTCACCATGATCCACACACGACACAGCGTCTGACACAACCCCATCTATGAAATGATTTCAGATTTGACACAGGGACTTACATAGCCTTTCACCGGGGAATCATCACCGTTTTCCTCCCCACTGCCATACCACTTCTTGATCTTCTCCTCCAGTTGATTCTGGTCTGCGCCTCGCAGCGTGTCGATTTTAGTAGCTTGGCGGTAGAACACGAATGTCGGCATGGCACTCACTTGCTCGGCTGCTGCCGTTGACTGAAATTAGTCGAAGACTAATGTTGAACCACGGCAGTGAAAAAACCGCAGGAAATTTTTCTTCATTTCTTATGCATTTCTATTTATTTCCTTGGGGTGAAATCTGCGTTGTGACATTTAGCTTCACCCTTGAATTTACTGCGAAAGGTTTCCAGCCAACACCACTTTCAGCAGTTTCAACAGGTGAATATTAAGATCTTTAGCCTCACTCCTTTGAATAACAATAGCGAGATGCTGTGTATGCCAGCCACTGGCATATACCACCGGCGGCAGTTCTACAGGACAGTCCGAAATCTAGTGAAACAAGCATCAAAAGTGGAAGTGGAATATTTAAAATGGTCACTGAAGATTTTTCAAAGGCAGGCATTTGCTTAATCTCTGGCGGATCCAAAAAAAAAAAAAATCTCAAGGAAGCCCTAACCTTGAACTACCCCTTAGAAATTGAAAGCAATCTGACTAAAATTATTTGCAGAAGAAGAACTGTTTTGAAAATCTGGATCTCTGAAATTTTCAAATGGCGGCTTGAGGGAAAAAAAGAAAGATCACAAGAAGAGCACTACTGTAAAATTTAGAATAAATCTAATACAATTTCACCCGGTAACGTATTTTGGAAAATGCGTCACAAAAAGGATTCTAAATGCCGCCAATTGGTCAATTTTTCTACAGATGGCCTCCCAGGATTCATTTGTACAAAATCGAATGCGATCAAAATTGAAGAAGCATTTTGAACATGGGATGACAAAAGTTTCAAAATGGCGCCATGCGGCGAATGTTTGGTAGTTTTCAACAGAGAGCCACCAGGAATATTCTTTCAAAATATGAAAGAATCTGATCGAAACTGACACAGAAGAAGCGTTTTCAGCAAAAGTTTACTTATGTACGTACAGACGAAGGATGCCTACACTGACACAGTCGACCAGTCTAAAGACAATTTACCTGAACCATAATTTGAAAAATACAGCAGAACAATAAATAGTTTTCCGTATAATTCACCATCCATGAAATGACTTAACAGCACAGAAAAACTATGCATAAAATAGTAACAAACCTTTGTTCAGAGAGTTTAACGGACGCGACACACTGCAGAACCCTCCTCTATCCCCCCTCCTCCTCCCATTCCCAGTAAGAAAAACGGAGACCCCCTCACCCGCCTCTTCAACATTGGCAAAAAAAAGGAGGGGAGGGGGAGCTTTTTGTCGCAGTTGAAAAAGTAAAGATATTTTCTCTAGGGTCTTCTTTCGCGGGGAGGGGGTTCGGCTGCCACGTTACCTACTTCCGTTACATAAATATAAATGTGCTTGTATATATATATATATATATATATATATATATATATATATATATATATATATATATATATATAAACACAAGCAGTGAACATGCCTGCAGTAAGCGTAAATTTTATCGATTGTAACTTGACTTACTGGACATTTATCCACGTCGACTTTGAGGAAGACTGCTCTTGGATACTTTGCAGCCAACTGCTCAAACACGGGAGCGATTCGATTACATGGTCCGCACCTGTTGTCAAAATGTTGATACAGTCACACCTCAAAATTAATATACTGGTATATATGTTTCAGACAAACTGTCAAAATCTGGCAGTTTACAAAATGCCTGAAAATGTCAGGCAGACCGTAAGCTGTCCAGTTAAGTCAGCTTCTTTGCAAACTGACCAAAACTTCCAGCCACTATCTAAATTGCCTTATTGTAAGAGTCTAAAATTTGACAGTTTGGCCGAAATGATATTTACTTGGTAGTTTTCAACAGAGAAACGGAGAAACTTTCAGTCTATTTGGGACGCCTTTTTTTATCTAAAGTCATTGACAATATCTTTACCAATATGTTAGATCAGAATGTAAATGGAATATTGGTAGATGATACAATTAATGATCATCTACCTGGCTTTGCTTGTTTTGAACCTAGTAATGTAGAAAGGAAATTAAAGACAATTTATAAGATGTTAGAAACTTAAGTAAACAAAATACGGAAAAACAACGACTTATTAAATCAAGACTGGTCGTCGGTTTTTAATGTCAGTCATGTAAATTGTGCTTATAATAACTTTGTATGTACTGTTAAAGCCCTGTATGATAAACACTTGAAAAGGTTAAATGATCTGATGTAAGGTATAATAAACCGTGGCGCAGTAAAGGCTTATTGAGAAGTATAGAACGTAAGAATAATTTGCACTAAGTTTTTTCTGAAAAATTGAACTGCACAAAATCATTGTAAATATAAAGAATACAGAAATAAATTAACGAGTGTTAAACGACTAGCTAAAAAAAATGTACTACAGAGATCTTCTCAAAAAACATGATAAAAAATGTTAAAGACACATGGCGTACACTAAACGAGCTGATAAAAATGCAATGGTACGACAGGGTTCGCGTTGGCGGGGTTTTGTCCACTTTTTGGGCATTTTTTTAACGAAATGACTCACTTTTTCGGAACCCATGGAGTCTTTCTGGACCCAACTGAGTCACATTTCCTTTTTTGACTCACTTTTCTGAGAACCCAGCGCGAACCCTGTACGATATGATGTACAGAATACCTACGCGTTAACTTTATTTAAATCCATTTGGTGCTTCTGTATGTAACATATTAGCTACAGATTATTAACTAGTTATTCATACTGTATATGTATATTTCATGACTAGAATATGTATATCCTGATATAATTATATAATTATGAAAAAATATATAGTATATGGACCGAGTAGTCTGATACAAAGAGATAAATAAATAAAAAATAAATGAAAATATTTAAATAAGTAAAATAAAAAAGAAAAGGTGTTCCACTTGCATTCCAGATAAATTTATTGATGGCAAGGGTAATGCGATTTCAGACAAAGCCTGTATAGCAAATAGTTTTAATAATTTTTTTGCAGAAATTGGTCCAAAATTAGCTAAAAAATATCGAATGTCCAATGGGCTATTAAAATACCATCGTATGATCTTTCAAAAATTATTTTGCATATTTTTCAGCATCTTTAAAACTCAAATTGTGAATTAAATTTGTTGAAACTGAATTTTGGGGATGCCAGTTTTTTCTATCATTCCTTCATTCCTTTATCCCGATCGAATTCGGTCGAAACGCAAAAACTATTCGATAAAAGTCGAACTACAAATAGGTTTGTTGCCACGCCAAAAAATAATAAAACTCGTAAATAAAAAAAAATATATTATATATATATATATATATATATATATATATATATATATATATATATATATACGAGGGAGAGGAGATAGAATTGGCTAGAGTAGATCGTAATTGGTGACTACAAAACGCTAAATTCCAGCTACAACAAATAAGCCAACTGCAAGTTTTGGAACCCTATCAACTTAAATATACATCATTTTGTGGTATTTGACAAAATAAATTTGTTTTGAACCACGGAAGATGTTCTTTTTCATTTCACCAATTTGGATCTACTGTAGCCATTCTTTCTCCCCCCCCCCCCCCCTTGTATACGAGGGATAGAACATACATTGGCAAAATGCAACAAGTGTTTTCCACATATCTTTCAATCGATGCAGTTGTAGAGGCTTGAAGAAAAGAATGCAAAAATAAGGTCTAGGAGGGAGATGTACTTGGTGCCAAAAGTGCTGTATACCATGTGGTATGTTTGTAGCAATGAAAAAAAAACCTGTGTGTGCATCACAAATTTCATGTAAACAAGCCATCGTAATTGGCAAAGTTCATGGGCTACTTACTGCTGGCTGGAATGATAACACACAGAGGTAGAAATCCTTGCCCGAAACACAGGGTTCGGTCCCGGTTGAGTGAGCTTTGATTTCTGCTCGACCTCCGCAGAGATTTCCGTTAATATTTCAAAAAGAGGACAGTTATGGCTCGAAAGAAGAGTAATGTCAACAACTGTGTGTGTTGGGCGATGAATAATTGTGAAGATGAATGAAAGTTTCCCACAAAAACTTACTTTGTTACTGTGATGTAGAAATGTGTATTGACCTGTCAAATGGGCGATAATATGTAGCCTTCACTACGTACCCGTTTGGCTGTGTGAGAAAACAAGATGTATGTATGTAAGGAGTGTGAAAGGAAGTGAAATTGTAAGAAATGCATTAACATGTCCTCTTCATGTGTTTTCAGATACACGAAAGACGTGTGGGACACGAGTGCATGGGATAGACCAATTTTTTGTCGGGGGGAAGTCGGGATTCGTCATCCGAATCAGCCGCATTTCAGGAGTTATAATGTGAAGCGCAGGGGCATCCGTTTGGCAATTAGTGGTGTACCCAGAGCACAAGTCGCTGAGCATATACTCTCCTTTTTTGGGCAAATGGAGAGGTGTTTCCAGGGTGGCACCTTGTACAGACTTTCGGCCAAGGAGCTGCCAAGGAAGCACTTGACCAACACATTTGCCTGGGTGTTGTTTTGAGGTGGGCAATACGGGCATTGGGGGAGTTGAGCCTGCCGTGGGCCATATAATACAGCGGCCGTGGTGGATGCTCCCTGACCAAACCAGAGGTGAGGTAGAGCTGCTCGACATATTATCCGAAGCAAGTAGACTTGCTCTATCTTCGGGTAAATTTCATTCAGTATATGAGTGGAAAGAGCGCAACAACTGTCCGTTGTCCATGCCACGCAAAATTAGTAGGTAACGGGGGCATATGAAGCAACAATAAGCATAATGCAAAGGAGAGATATGAGAAGACTGTAAGAGCTTGATGAACTGAACATCGTCATGACTTTCAATGGAACAAGTTATTGCAAAATGTATGCAAAACAAGGAAGTCATGCCTGCATAACTTTGTACCAGGTAGTGATTTGAAGTGTCTTACAGCAAGACAACATGAGCAATGGCTGTTCACATCTATACAGAGGTATATTTCGCCATAAGTATGTTATGGCATCATTACATGAATATATATGTGTCAGTAGTTGTTCATTAAGAACTCAACCTTTTCACACATGAACGTGTTTGTAAATGAAAGACCTTCATTATAAAGTAAAATTCTGAATATTCCATATGCTGTTTTGCATTCTTTTTGCAATGAACCGCATAAAGGAAAGAAGTACCGTAAAGAAGTAGTGAAAGGAGTACTTGTAAACTGTTTTATTCAGTAAAAGAGGGCTGTTTATCGTGAAACCCATTCACATTTCTGGAACGTTTTTAATTGATATTACAATTGATATTAATGGTTAAAATGCGGACTCCATGTTTAAGCAGGAGACGTACACGGAATAGTAGCACAGGATATGCGATTAGTACTGTCATGGCTGAACGTTAATACCCGGATGAGGAGTCTTGAAGCATGCGTAACAGCGTGAGAGAAATATCATGTTTGACATTGGTAGATTGTGAAGCGATTCTGCAAGTACATTCTTTGTAAATTGCATCAATGCTCAGTTGAGGAAGGTGAAAGGCAATTTCTGTTATTGATGTGTGCAATACGCAACTGTGCGCGTATTTCTTTGCAGAAACACAGTACAAAAAGTACGAAGTGTCACAGCTGAAGGATGCCATAGCAATGGTGAAAAGAAGGGTGATGTCACTAGCGCAAGCAAGTCGCGAGTTCGACGTACCTTACTCCACCTTGCGCAGGCATGTTGATGGCCGAAACAAAGGGGGCTCGCGTTGGAATGCCAGATTACTGACATTTGACGAAGAGTTGGCGGCGGTGGAGTATTGCTTGCATGTAGCAAAAATTGGCCGTCCTCTTCGGAGACAAGATCTGGGACAGAACATAACGGTAATAGGCAAGAAGGTTTCATTGGTGGAGGTGCGCTGAACATACAGCGTTGTGTACGACTGAGTGTATATACATTGAAGTTGTGAAGCTCTTGTGTGGCAAATTAGATTGAATGTTAAGGGATTAATTATGTCTTTCCTGTGGACTAAAAAGCAGTTTAGCAAATCATAAAGGGTATGACATTTCACAGTTTCAGCAGGTAAGTAGAAATGCATTTATTGACTTGTTACAGTACACTGACTGTGAACACATTCACTACTGTTTCTTAGGAACTCCTCAAGTGTCGTGAAAAGCCACCTCCCCGATACAACTTTGACAAGGGCCCAAGCAATCAATTTTATCGCCACTTCTTCTCGCGGCACAAGCAGGTGAAGGAAAGCAGACCCAGTGGGCGCAACCATGCAAGGGCTCGCATGATGAACGAAAGTGTACTGGACCGCCATTTCACTGTTTATGGTAAGACGTTATTGATATATGAATGAATAAAGTAGTATGGCTGATATTATGGCTGCAGGTGTGGCAAACATAAGAAGGACGTGAGAAGAAATGCTGCATATGTGTGTGAAGTGTGGAAATGAAGTGAATTGTGACATGTTAGCGGTGCAACGCCTTCAACATGATTTACGTTTTCAGAAGCACTTATCAAGAAGCTGGGACTTGAAAGCAAACCCAGCCAAATTTTCAATGCGGATGAAACGGGATTTGGCCGAAGAGACGCCATCAACACACACAAAGTGATCGGCAGTCGAGGTGCCACAACATATCAAAATGAGGTATTTCTGCTGTGTATAAATAATACACTAAATTTGCAAGGTAATAGTGCAGTGCACATTTTTATGTTCGCTGTGATCAGTAAAGAAGTAGCAGTGCCAGTTGAAATTACACAGTGTTAGGTGTTGTGTATTACATTGCTATTTATTACAATTACCAGAACGCCATGACTTGTTCGGGTTGCAGGTGACCACACTGAACCACGTGACGGCGCATATGTGCGTTTCAGCGGACGGCAAGGTCCTGCCAACAATGCTCATTTTTGAGAAATCCGTGCCAATGATGTCTTCTGACTACAATTTACCTTCTGGATGGTTGTTCAGCGCATCAGAAAACGGTTATACGACACTTACAAGCGTTATCGTTGTCATGCAAAAGGCTCATACATGAAGGTGTTTTTCACGAAAAAGCGTTAATATTAAGTGTGAGACTGACATACATATCAAATCATGGACATGGCATGTGAGAAGCACATAATTATGTAACCGTAATGCTTATGTTACGCAGTAGAAATACATAGCGCGGTTTTACCATGTTTTTTCATAGGCTACATGGATACAGATCTCTTTGCGAAGTGGTTCTCAGAAATATTCCTGAAGCATTGCGGCAGAGAAAGGCCGGTGTTGCTGATACTGGATAATCATGAATCGCACGACAAATGGAAACTGGTAGAGATGGCACGAAAGGAACAGGTCAGTGCAGGTTAGTTTTTCTCATTTGTGAAGCACTGGTACATAAACGACGTATGTGAAACATTTTGAAGAGCAATATTTATTCAACATGTGTTTTGTATAGGTCACTATAATGGGTTTACCAGCGCATACCACACACATGCTTCAGCCATTAGATGTCGGTATTTTTGGGCCTTTGAAGTCTAAATTCCGAAGCATTGCGGCATCAGCGGCCTTGATAAACAAGGATTATGTCGTTCGGCGTGATTGACTAGCTCAAGTTTGGGGCTACTGCATTGAGCAAGCGTGCACGAAAAGGCTGGTGACAGAGAGCTTCCGAAAGTGTGGCTTGGTTCCATTCAACCCATTAGCTGTAGACAGATCGAAGCTGTTACGAAAGGCTGCCCATGGAAGGTGAATATAGCTTTCACACATAACTGTTGCAATGAGCGGCAAGTTTTATAAGCATTTCATTTGCATGCAATATAGTAGTTTTTTGCACTTGTGAAGCTGTCTCACTTCAATTGTGCACTAACATCATTTTGCTCGTCTTATTTCAGTTGAATGTTACCCACTTAAGTGCAGATAAGTCTAGTTAAGTTGAGAATACAAGAGGCATCTTTCCCGAGTCATCACCTGGAGATTGTACGTACAGTTACGGTGGTATCATGTCACCATTTCGCACCAAAATGCATGCTAGAGCACAAAATATATTATAAGTGAAACAATCAGTTAAGTCAAGCAATTGCTGTCTGACGCACTGTAATGCAAATTTATATATATGCATGCCCATTTCTGCTTTGCACTTATCTTTCTCCGTGAACTGTTACGCTGTCACTCAAACTCAACGAAAGGAATAACTGCAACAAGTACTGCTCTAATTACATTCAACCTCAATTGACAACTGTCTGCAATACAAAGGAATGCTGGAAAGTAACGTCTCATTCTCAGTTGATAGCCTGTGTAATGTCCATGAAGTATACCACTCAGACATGTTACGTTAGGTGGTACATTTCTTGTAAATCATATTTAGAGCGGCAACGCAGTCCATGACCAATGCAGGCCAAGCATCAGTACTGGATGAAAGGCATGAACAGCCATGTGGAACTTGTGGCAGCATACCCCATTCTGTCGCTGCTGTGCGCCGACTGCCACCCAAAGCACGCCTTGCTTTCCCTGACCTCATGCAGGAGCTGAATGAGCAACCAAAGAAGAAGAGGAAATGCATCTTGAATGCCCGTGTTATAACTACCGAGGAGCACCTGCAAAGAGAGGGAAGAAGCAGATGCAGCCAAAAAGGCGCGCCAAGAGGAACGCTTAGCTAAGAAGGTACTATATTAATCAGTGACAGCTGTTTCAGCACAATACTCTTAAATTTTGAAATTTTCACAAAGCACATTAACGAATGCTAATACACACATTTCAAAATGGCAACAGTTCACAAATCTCCTAAATGTAACTGTTTCAGAAGCAATTGGCAGCTAAGAACAATAGCACAATTCGGTCACATGCTACAAGAAAGTCCACAGTTCAACAACGCCAAGAACAGGTGAAATCAAAGGTAGAAAATACTACTTGCTCATTCTGAGGTTACATTGGCCTACATATCTTTGGCATAGAAATGCAAAACATTACAGGAAACTTTCCACATATTGAAAACTATTCTTCAATAAATGGAACATACTTTTGTACATTTCTGTCCAAATGTTATCACACATATTCATGCATATAGTCTGAACAATCCATGTGCATGACGGTTTTTATAATGCAGAAGTCATCAACATTGCCTCACAAAGAGAAAGCTGAGGAATTTCTAGAGGTAGCAATAATTCGAGACAGCCTGCAAAAGCAAACGGAAGTTAGCCCATCACAGGTAACGACACCTTTCTCTTTCCTATGTCGCTCTTGTTACTGACAGCTAAATCATACCTGCAAGTAATCCACTTTCTGTAATGACTTCTCATTACTGCAATGCTGTCGTATACTTTTAATTGTATCACCTCAATGAGTACTCATTGAACAACACAACCGAAGATCACAACCTCCACCATTAACAGGAAGGCATGCATATGTTTAGGAAGAAGATCTGTGCTCGAAATGCCATGACGAGGAACCGCCAGAAAACATTCAACCAAGGAAAGGTGGAATCAAATGGATTGCATGTGACACTTGTAACAAGTGGTACCATATGGTCTGTGTGGGTTTGAAACGGGCCACAAAGCATTTCAAGTGTGGTGGATGCGCAAGTGTTTCATGTGCTTCACTTGTTCCACCTTCCTCCTCTGTAGTGATTGCAAGTGGTGACGGCCGATGTTTCTTTCGGAGTCTCGCGATTGCCATGAACAGTGACCTACAAGAGGCAGAGCGAGACCAATTTGGAGTTATCTCCAACCCTTTAACTTCCCTTAGGGAAAGGAATCTGGCAGATATGTACAGGGCTGAAACTATAAATTACATGTGTGAACACTGCACTGACTATCAACACTTGGATAACGACGCCATTAACGCTGATATGCCGCAGCACGTCCGATTCTCGTCATTGACACACAGAATTCAAACCATGGCAGATCCACAAAGCATGCCGGGCGAAGTTGAAATCAGTGCTGCTGCAAAGGCGCTTAAAATAGCAATTCATGTTCATAGGGATGGAAATATTTACCAGTATCCACAGGACAGTCTTCCCCTCAATGCCATTAAAGTGCGCTACACCTCCATTTCTGAAGATGTTGGTCACTACGACTGCCTGCTGTGAATTTTACTAGGAAAGACACGTCTTTCACTACTGTGTAGTTTATATATATATGTATGTTCATATTACATCCGGCACATTTCCTGTGCACATCGTGTTGCCTAGCCGACTGATGTTTCTTGGTTATGAAGCGACATGTTCTCTCTATTCATAGTTGCAGATATCAGTCACTTAATTGTGCTTCTTACATTATGTATTTTCATTATGAAGCACTTACTGTATTCTTCTTTTGTTTCATGTGTACAACTTCTCCTTGTTTTACCTGTCAAGTTGAAGCGACAAATGCAGTTACAGGTTTACATAGTGTTCCTTTACTAGTTACTCATACACACCACTTCTTGGTATGGGAAATCCGTACATTTCAATGAGTACTTCCATTAGCACCGTACGAACTAATTCGGTTTGCCTTAACATGAAGTTTTCATGAACAATGTGTACTTCAGTTCATAAGTATTGATTCCACATCCGCAACAGCTACTTACTGCTGTCAGTCCTGCTTTTGGTGAAAGTGCCTGTAGAGGAAGGGATCTTTGAAATAAAAGGCTTTCATAAAGCGGGTTGTTTATTGCTTTCGCATTTACAACACAGGGAGAATGTATATGTGACTACATTATGAGAGCACGTAAGAAGTAAACCAATGTTCATTCAGAACAGCAGCGCTCTGTCATTACATTTATACATGTATACGCCAAAGTCCACCGGGGTAGTAACACATATTGCTGCACTTTTACAATACACCTACCAGCTGGGTGGAGCATATGCCCACAGTTCATACATTTCAATGAGTAATTATAAAATTTTTGATATTACATGTTTCAAATTTAGTAAGTAAAAACCCTGTCTTCACTGACATTTCCTAAATGTTTCTCTACTTCACATCATGTACAGATCACATATGTTGTACTGTAGCCATATCATTTAAAATGAAGAAATAATACATTGCTTCCACGTGAGAACACAACGGGCAACTTTGTATGGGGTGCCCTTAACACCACCGACATATCATTCGTCTGTCACTGTCATGCTTACAGCCAATGCGTGCTGTCACTGCCCGGGGAGCAGAATGTAAACAAAAAATTGAACAAAAACAAACTTCATTCAGAAACAACACTTGTTGTGCTGGAAAACATCGTCACCTGTTCAATTAGGAGAAATAAAACACTAAGGTACACTTCTGAACATTTTACAACCGTTTTTGAGCGATTCTATAGTTTTGCCAATTACGATGTGCTGTTCATTTGTTTGTGCTGTGCCTCGTATATATATATATATATATATAATATATATATATATATATATATATATATATATATATATATAAAGGCGGACAGTATTTTTGCAAGATTCTGACAAGTGTGCAAAATAGGTGCACGATTCTAATATATTTAGTCCAGCTGACCTCGCCGGATTATGAGAGTGTGATTTGGCTTTACTTGACCCAAAGTTCCGTCATCAAAATAACAAATTATCGCCCACATACTCACCAAGTTGCGAAAAAATCCACAACTACCAATTTTGATCCAGCGTTTACTAATTCGGGTTGAAGTTGTTGATCGTTTTCTATATGTTTAACGACTCCACTCATTTTGAAATGCAACAAAAACTTTGTTTAAAAAGAGAAACAAATATTGCAACTCCGACACATTCGATAGATGTCGCTGAAATAAACAAACGTTTTTCAATTAATCCGGTCTTGCATTAAATTGTACCCACAAGCCTCTAGAGTAGCTTTTCTTGTATGCGGATGCGAGTGGAGCAGAATTTAATTCAGTTAACGCTCCAAAGCGCTCCGTAAACGGGAATGACATAACCCAAAAGGAATAAACAAAATGGCAAACAACAGCTTGTTGCTTTGCTTGGAATTAGCAGAACAGAGCGATGACTTGTTTATGCATGCATGTTTGCTGACACTATTATTGTTATTGAAATGGTAATTGCATCATTTGACTTCTCTACTGTACGCTCAAAATAAAATGCCTGAAATCCCAATTATCACACATTTTCACATGACAAACTTGAACTGCAGAAGCCAATATTGTACCTGTAAGACCATGCAACAATGTATGTTTTCCTATAAATTTTTTGCTAATTTTGTTGTTGAGCGTCAGCCATTGTGGTAGTCAGAAAGCTGGACACGTAAAAAACTGTAACGAGCTACTTCTCTTTTTGGTTTGAAGAATAAAACAGTAATTAAAACAGGTAAAATATTACATAATTTGACCTAAAGTACGGATCGATATGTTGTCGAGCTTGGAATGTTTTAACCAAAATATTACATTATCACCCAATGTTCACTTCGTGCTTATAAATGTTACTTATAACTGTAACCTCCTGACAATCTATTACTGCTAAATTTGGGCCAGAGTTGCTACAGTATTACGTTGAATTTAATTGGGTTCTTTATCTGTAAAGAAAAATAATGATGCAGGCTGGCTTAGGTTCAGGCAAAAAGTAGTAGGAAAAGGGGGGTTCTGGCGCACTTTGTGACGTCATACTGTCTGGAAGTGACGTCATCATGTCTGGACCGGAAGTGTTGTCTGGACCGGAAGTGGTGTCTGGAGCGGAAGTGTTGTCTGGACCGGAAGTGTTGTCTGGAGCGGAAGTCACGATAAGCGTTAGGATAGGCGCGGCCATCCATGACTCGATAATGACGTCATGATGACGTCATAATGAGGTCATACTGTCTGGAGCGAAAGTCTGCGGACTTCCGTTGAAGTGTGGAACTTATATTTGTAACATGCCGCCATTTTAACTGTGTAAAAAGTGAAAAAGTGGGATAACTTTCGTTATAGTTGACCGATTTGAATGAAAATTTCACTGTTTGATTCAGTTTTATATCTAGTTTTGTTATAAAGCGGTCACAGGCTATTTACACCGGTGGCTGTATGCATTTTTGTAACATGCCGCCATTTTAACCTTGTAAAAAGTGGAAAATTGGCATAACTTCCGTTATACTTGGTTGATCTACATGAAAATTTCACTATTTGATTCAGTTTTATATCTAGTTTTGTTATAAAGTGGTTATAGGCTATTTGCGCAGCTGGCTGTATCATTTTTGTAACATGCCGCCATTTTAACTTTGTAAAAAGTGAAAAATTGAGATAACTTTCGTTATACTTGGCCGATTTACATGAAAATTTCACTGTTTGATTCAGTTTTATGTAAAGTTTTAACATTAAGTGGTTATAGGCTATTTACACCGATGGCTGTATGCATAATGTGACATGCCGCCATTTTAACTGTGTAAAAAGTGAAAAAGTGGGATAACTTTCGTTATAGTTGACCGATTTGAATGAAAATTTCACTGTTTGATTCAGTTTTATATCTAGTTTTGTTATAAAGTGGTCACAGGCTATTTACACCGGTGGCTGTATGCATTTTTGTAACATGCCGCCATTTTAACCTTGTAAAAAGTGGAAAATTGGCATAACTTCCGTTATACTTGGTTGATCTACATGAAAATTTCACTATTTGATTCAGTTTTATATCTAGTTTTGTTATAAAGTGGTTATAGGCTATTTGCGCAGCTGGCTGTATCATTTTTGTAACATGCCGCCATTTTAACTTTGTAAAAAGTGAAAAATTGAGATAACTTTCGTTATACTTGGCCGATTTACATGAAAATTTCACTGTTTGATTCAGTTTTATGTAAAGTTTTAACATTAAGTGGTTATAGGCTATTTACACCGATGGCTGTATGCATAATGTGACATGCCGCCATTTTAACTGTGTAAAAAGTGAAAAAGTGGGATAACTTTCGTTATAGTTGACCGATTTGAATGAAAATTTCACTGTTTGATTCAGTTTTATATCTAGTTTTGTTATAAAGTGGTCACAGGCTATTTACACCGGTGGCTGTATGCATTTTTGTAACATGTCGCCATTTTAACCTTGTAAAAAGTGGAAAATTGGCATAACTTCCGTTATACTTGGTTGATCTACATGAAAATTTCACTATTTGATTCAGTTTTATATCTAGTTTTGTTATAAAGTGGTTATAGGCTATTTGCGCAGCTGGCTGTATCATTTTTGTAACATGCCGCCATTTTAACTTTGTAAAAAGTGAAAAATTGAGATAACTTTCGTTATACTTGGCCGATTTACATGAAAATTTCACTGTTTGATTCAGTTTCATGTAAAGTTTTAACATTAAGTGGTTATAGGCTATTTACACCGATGGCTGTATGCATAATGTGACATGCCGCCATTTTAACTTTGTAAAAAGTGAAAAAATGAGATAACTTTCGCTATAGTTGGTCGATTTGCATGAAACTTTCACTGTTTGGTTCAGTTTTATATCTAGGTTTTGTTATAATGTAGTCATGGGCTATTTGCGCAGCTGGCTGTAGGCATAATTTGACATTCGCCATTTTAACTTTTTAAAAAGTGGAAAAGTGTAATGACTTTCGTTATGGTTAACCGATTTGAATGAAAATTTCACCATTGAATTCAGTTTGATGTCTTAGTTTTACAGTAGTTTGTGCATAGGTGGGTTATTGGAATGGCGCGCCCCCCCCCCCCACCATTCAAACATGTGTTTGAATTATTTTTTTTTTACGTCAAACTATTGTTCAACAAGTTGTTTAGCAATTGTACAACAATTGTTCAACAAGCTGTTGTTCAACATGTTCAACATGTTGTTCAACATGTTCAACATGTTCAACAACATGTTAAACAAGTTGAACATGTTCAACATGTTCAACATGTTCAACAACATGTTAAACAAGTTGAACATGTTCAACATGTTGTTGAACATGTTGAACATGTTCAACATGTTCAATATGTTCAACAACATGTTCAACATGTTCAACATGTTGTTGAACAAGTTGGTCGATTTGCTGAGTCAGCAATTTTAGCAATTTTAACAAGTTTGGCATTTTTGAGCAAGTTACACACCATATTTTGATTACATCGAAGTAACATAAAAGGAAGAGTGAGACATGCATTTCATACCTATCAAACAGAAACAAATTCTGCTGAGTCAGTTTTTTTTTGGTAAAGCGCGCGCCTGTTCGAATGACGTTATTATGACGTTATAATGATGACGTCATAATGATGTCATGATAACGTCATAAAGACGTCATGACGTTAGACTCCTCTAAGCGGCATAACCCTAACCCTAGGCGTAGACAACATGTTCAACAACATGTTGAACTTGTTGAACATGTTCTTCAACATGTTCTTCAACATGTTGTTCAACAAGTTGAACATGTTCAACATGTTGTTCAACAAGTTGTATATAAGGCTATGTATAAAGGCTTTTTCTTCATTTGAAAAGTGCATGTTGAACCGAAAGGATGTATAAATGCAACATTTGTTTGAAATCTTACAATTGGCCACAAAGTCTTAAAAGGCACTTAAAGAATGCTCACACTTCAGAAGAAGAAGAATTGGAGATAGATATGGAAAACCCTGTAAAACCACCTATCACTGAAACTTTAGATGAGTCTTCTATGGAAAGTCAAAGCGTCAACATGACTGAAAAGAATGCACATGCTTGTACAGAATGTGGTGCGTTGTACAACAGTCAAGAAGCTTTGTTCAAACATATGGAACATTGTGTTGAGGGTGATGATGACGACAGCTCTGAAAGTGAGTCAGAAACAGACTCTGAAAGTGAGTCAGAAGCAGACTCTGTTTGGTATGATATGGTTCAAGAAGTCTACGATGAATATGATACCAAATTTCAAGAAAAGGTTTCAGAATATGAAGAACAAGGGCTTGAAGATGCGCGTGAAATAGCAAGTGATGACTTTCGACCCATTTATAAGCGTCGACTTAAACAACTGTTTATGAGACTATTCAAATGTGCCCAACGTCTACAACAAAACGAACATTATGAAACCATTTTAGAAGACTTTAATTACTTTGTTGATGAAAAACATTACGAGTATTCAAAGGCACTAAAGGCGGCTATAAGAAGAAACGATGCATTCTTTGAAGAGCTTCTAGATGAGGAGGAGGAAGATGAAAGCAGTGACGAAGAAAGTCATATGGATGCCAGTGAACAGAGTGAAGCAGATGAAGAAAAATAGACTTATTTGACTAAACATTATAATAAAGACTTTGTAAATCAATAAATGTTATAATATTGTTATAGATTTAAGCTGTATGTATTTAAGTGTATTTAAGTGTATTTAAGTGTAGTTAAGTGTATTTAAGTGTATTTAAGTGTATTTAAGTGTATTTAAATGTATTAATAAACCTATTCAACATATGTCTTGTTTTTTCTTTGCTTGAACTACAACTTGTTGAACAACTTGTTAAACATGTTCAACATGTTCAACATGTTCAACAACATGTTTAACAAGTTGAACATGTTGAACATGTTCAACATGTTCAACAACATGTTGAACATGTTCAACTTGTTTAACATGTTGTTGAACATGTTGAACATGTTGAACAACATGTTGAACATGTTGAACAACAGCTTGTTGAACCATTGTTGTACAATTGCTAAACAACTTGTTGAACAATAGTTTGACGTAAAAAAAAAATAATTCAAACACATGTTTGAATGGTGGGGGGGGGGGGGGGGGCGCGCGCCATTCCAATAACCCACCTATGCACAAACTACTGTAAAACTAAGACATCAAACTGAATTCAATGGTGAAATTTTCATTCAAATCGGTTAACCATAACGAAAGTTATTACACTTTTCCACTTTTTAAAAAGTTAAAATGGCGAATGTCAAATTATGCCTACAGCCAGCTGCGCAAATAGCCCATGACTACATTATAACAAAAACTAGATATAAAACTGAACCAAACAGTGAAAGTTTCATGCAAATCGACCAACTATAGCGAAAGTTATCTCATTTTTTCACTTTTTACAAAGTTAAAATGGCGGCATGTCACATTATGCATACAGCCATCGGTGTAAATAGCCTATAACCACTTAATGTTAAAACTTTACATAAAACTGAATCAAACAGTGAAATTTTCATGTAAATCGGCCAAGTATAACGAAAGTTATCTCAATTTTTCACTTTTTACAAAGTTAAAATGGCGGCATGTTACAAAAATGATACAGCCAGCTGCGCAAATAGCCTATAACCACTTTATAACAAAACTAGATATAAAACTGAATCAAATAGTGAAATTTTCATGTAGATCAACCAAGTATAACGGAAGTTATGCCAATTTTCCACTTTTTACAAGGTTAAAATGGCGACATGTTACAAAAATGCATACAGCCACCGGTGTAAATAGCCTGTGACCACTTTATAACAAAACTAGATATAAAACTGAATCAAACAGTGAAATTTTCATTCAAATCGGTCAACTATAACGAAAGTTATCCCACTTTTTCACTTTTTACACAGTTAAAATGGCGGCATGTCACATTATGCATACAGCCATCGGTGTAAATAGCCTATAACCACTTAATGTTAAAACTTTACATAAAACTGAATCAAACAGTGAAATTTTCATGTAAATCGGCCAAGTATAACGAAAGTTATCTCAATTTTTCACTTTTTACAAAGTTAAAATGGCGGCATGTTACAAAAATGATACAGCCAGCTGCGCAAATAGCCTATAACCACTTTATAACAAAACTAGATATAAAACTGAATCAAATAGTGAAATTTTCATGTAGATCAACCAAGTATAACGGAAGTTATGCCAATTTTCCACTTTTTACAAGGTTAAAATGGCGGCATGTTACAAAAATGCATACAGCCACCGGTGTAAATAGCCTGTGACCACTTTATAACAAAACTAGATATAAAACTGAATCAAACAGTGAAATTTTCATTCAAATCGGTCAACTATAACGAAAGTTATCCCACTTTTTCACTTTTTACACAGTTAAAATGGCGGCATGTCACATTATGCATACAGCCATCGGTGTAAATAGCCTATAACCACTTAATGTTAAAACTTTACATAAAACTGAATCAAACAGTGAAATTTTCATGTAAATCGGCCAAGTATAACGAAAGTTATCTCAATTTTTCACTTTTTACAAAGTTAAAATGGCGGCATGTTACAAAAATGATACAGCCAGCTGCGCAAATAGCCTATAACCACTTTATAACAAAACTAGATATAAAACTGAATCAAATAGTGAAATTTTCATGTAGATCAACCAAGTATAACGGAAGTTATGCCAATTTTCCACTTTTTACAAGGTTAAAATGGCGGCATGTTACAAAAATGCATACAGCCACCGGTGTAAATAGCCTGTGACCGCTTTATAACAAAACTAGATATAAAACTGAATCAAACAGTGAAATTTTCATTCAAATCGGTCAACTATAACGAAAGTTATCCCACTTTTTCACTTTTTACACAGTTAAAATGGCGGCATGTTACAAATATAAGTTCCACACTTCAACGGAAGTCCGCAGACTTTCGCTCCAGACAGTATGACCTCATTATGACGTCATCATGACGTCATTATCGAGTCATGGATGGCCGCGCCTATCCTAACGCTTATCGTGACTTCCGCTCCAGACAACACTTCCGGTCCAGACAACACTTCCGCTCCAGACACCACTTCCGGTCCAGACAACACTTCCGGTCCAGACATGATGACGTCACTTCCAGACAGTATGACGTCACAAAGTGCGCCAGAACCCCCCTTTTCCTACTACTGGCAAAAGACTTGAATGTTGAAATTAACGCTAAATCATTACGGACTTTTTAGGATGTCCATCACTTGCTTGTAAACGGCTGTGTCAAACGACGTGAACGTGGGAAAGCGTTATTGTTCTTCAACATTCCAGCCTTTATTTGTCACCAAGGCGCAACGACCAAAGAACTTTCCTCGCGGCGGCTTCGAGAATGGATTGCGGCAATAAATAGGAAAAACGAACCAACTAAGAATTCCCGAGTTTGCTCCGATCACTTCATTTGAGGTTAGATTTTTTATCTTTTTCTAATGCTATTATTTTTTTATATTTATGTGTAAAGATCATCATGTGCACAACATGTACACCACATTCTGTATGCGTTTATTTAGTAATTGATAGCATCAGACCCTTGGGTGAAACTACCACTCAACGCGGGAGTCATTTTTTTTTTAAATTGCAGGAAAGCCTGCAAGCCTGTATGACGTCGCCAATCCAGACTGGGTCCCGTCACGACTATTGAGCTCTGATAAACGAAAGGATAACACTCTTGAAGAAGCACTAACTGCTAAAATATCGGAGAGGTATTAAAAAATTCCGCTAACCTCTGTTTACCCCAATGTGCCCTCACAAATATTGGCTGAAAGCTATTGCTTATATTTTGTCCATCTGTCTGTTTGTATGTAAAAAATTCTTTTCTTTTTACTATATCTAAAAAATTCACGACTAATCGAAAGAAACAAATGGTTTCCAATAAAAACATTACATTCTTGAACACTTGAAGTCTCTCAATAAGAACGGTGAGTCCAACAGAGCGATTTTATTAAAGAGTCAAACATACACTGAACTTACATAGCCGCTATTGTCTGAGGGCTCTGCATCTCCCATTCCTGTGTTAATGAAATCAGTTCTGTTAATTTTGTTATTCTATGTTGTTGTTTACATTCTCCTTAATAAATTAAGACGTGAAAATCTACAGGTAAGTTATCCATGTTATTGTTTTTTCAATACACAAGTATTTATTTCATTGCTTTTTTATGTTGAAATATTACAGTCGACAAAGTCTTAGCGGTTGAAATTCAATATCAAATGTACAACAAATCTCATGTAACAGATGAAACAAGGCAGCTGCGATGGTATGTAGCACAGACACTTATGCATAGCATTAATTACCGATCAAACGCAAAAAATTAAAAAGCGAAAAAAAGACATAGAAAAATCACTTTAAAAATTAGCCATTTTATTAGAAAATTTTAAAGTAAACAAATAAAACCATTATTTTTTAGTTTCAACACCAGTAACATTTGTTAAAAGCTCATATTAATTTATTAGAATATTATTTTTGTTACAGGTGCGAGCGCGCTAAGAGGCGACGGCATCAAAGAAGCAAACAGTACTTGAAGATAAACAAGAAAGTTCGAACCAGGAACAACAACATCCGAGAAATATTTGCAAATTTCTTTGAAAGGAGTCCTGCATATCAGGGACTTTAAATGACGATAAAGATTTACTTAAAATGATGAGAGATCATTATCAAAAACTGATGGTTGAAAATGATCAATTAAAAGAAAAAAGTAAAAAATTATCTTTAGATGAAAATGCACTTGAAGGTAATGACAACAAAGTTAAGTTTTTCACAGATTTACCTTCAGTTGTTCAACTCACGGTGTTATTTAACTTCATAAGACGCTATCTTCTTCAGAGTAAAATGGCAAAGTTATCCCTCTTTCAAAAATTATTATTAACATTAATGAAATGCCGATTGGGATGTCCATTGGAGGATTTAGGTTACAGATTTGGTATTTCTGTCTCCGCAGCATCCCGTGTCATGAAATCGTGCATGCGTTTGATGTATATAGGATTTAAACCTCTTATTTTTTGTCCTGATTGAGAGATACTACGAAAAACAATGCCCCTTTCATTTAGAGAGCATTTTGGAGTAAAGGTGTCGTGCATCATAGACTGCTTTGAAATATTTATCGAGAGACCATCTAATCTTATGGCTCGGATCCAAACGTGGAGCAACTATAAGCATCACAATACCAAAAAATATTTGATTAGAGTTACACATCAAGGAGTTATATCATACATTTCGAAAGCTTGGGCTGATAGGATGAGCGATAACTTTATTACAGAAAATTCGCCTTTTTTGGAAAATCTGTTGTCAGGAGACGTTGTTTTGGCGGATAGGGGATTTGATATAGGAGATTCTGTTGGACTCATGTGTGCTGAAGTAAAAATTCCAGCGCTTACGCGTGGATAAAAGCAGTTATTAGAGTTTGATGTAGAGCAAACACGAAAGATTTCTCACTCTCGGGTTCATGGGGAAAGATTAATAGGGTTGACAAGAAATGAATAGTCCATTTTGCAGAAAATAATTCCACTCGATTTTCTAGAACCTTGCTTAGATGGGGTACCGTTGATTGACAAAATAGTGTCCGTGTCATGTGCCAGTCCATTATTCCATTTTTTTAAAAAAAACTTAAATTTAATGTACAGAGCATATATCTAAAAATAAACGCCTAGCAATAAGGGAACATTTCTGCACTCCTGGCAGTACCATTTACTTCTGGGTGGCGTTGTAATATTAACACATGTGTAGTGAAACCATTCATATATAGCCTTTTTGTTGCCGCAAACAATGTAATCGTATCTGTCGTTGTATGGTGTTCTACACATACAGAATAGTTGCTTTACTTCGTCCTGTTTTATTATGACCTCGGAATCGAACAACAAATCTTCCGAATCCATTACATTTTCGTTTTCGCAGCCTCCCTTTCTTAACTGAAAGTCTTCTATTTCGTGCTCTGACGGACGACGGCGTGTCAATATTCCGCCAACAAGTTCTGGCAATATCACAAAGCTGAAGAAAATATCGCATCTATCAGTTATTTCTTTCCACGACTTGACATCAGGCATAAGCTCTATATAAAAATCCTTTTCTTTCCAAACCACAGAGTCTGAAAGCTGGTTCCACAAACAAATATTTGCGTTTGAACTTGAAAATAATGTGCTAGCGTCTTTTTTAACGAAACCAAATCACCCTGTTTTTGCAGAGAAGACTTGAAATCAAATCCTTCGAAAACGGACTTATCTTTGATGCAAAAGGGGCATTTTACTTCAATAACCCCTTTGCCACAGCAGTTACAATATACAACGGTATCGTGGGTAGCACCAATATAGGACTTATCTTGACAGAGCACAAGGCCTACAGCTTGCAAAGTTAAATTCTTGTGTGTTTTTTTCTGATGCTTCCTGTAACAATTAACGGCATCCTTTTCATGAATACACCCCACGCGATTGCCTCGTTGCTTAATGTTCCTAGCAGTGGGTGGCAGATTGTTTTAACAGTGCTAAGTGCGGGGTTCGTTGCATCGGTGAAACATACTTTTTCATATCTGATGCCGTTATTCTCCCTCACGAAAACTATGTCACATTCTATTTTCGGACTGCTCCCTTGTACTTCTTTCAAGAAGTTCGTTGACTCCTTACTCAATTGTAATACCCCACTCTCAAATATCTTTTCGCAAATTTCATTTACTTGCTCTAACTTTTTTGCTGCTGCAACGCTCGTCCTTGTAATTATACGCTATCCAAGGGAAGTCAGCGCCTACGGTCTTCGAAACGCAATGTTCGCAAAATTCTTCTAATACAGAAAGTACAGCTGATTTCTTTCCGGTTAGGGGCAGATCCCTAAATAAGACATTCATTTCAGAAGTGGTGGGGGTGGGAGTCTCAGGCAAGGGCAATTTCTTGCTTTCGTTTTCTCGAGCATCATTAAAATTAGCATCAAAACTGCGCTTCTTCCCTTTTGCAGAGGTGAAATCTAAATTGCTGATTTGATCAAACGGTACTGTATTTATACGGGATGGAAGCATCCATTAGGAAGCTTCTTCTATAGCAAACAATAACGCCCCTATATCTGTGCAAGCTTCGCCTAAACCGGTCATGCAGTCACAGTGGGCTGCCCAAACTGTCTCTGATCTCTCAGCAGTTACTCAGGGAACAAGCGGTTTTCTGCTAGTCACACTTGGTGAATGATGAATCTTAAAGGTGACTACCACTTTCTCATTTTCCCTAAAACACTGTATATTTGAAACCCAACCGCTTGTAAACTGATTATGTGCCTCTAAAGATTTAAAAGACTTCATTTCCTCCATGGTGTAAGCACTTTTCGTAAACAAACAATAGTTGACCATATCCGGATATTCAATTTCGGAAAGAAATTTCTTATTTGAGGACCACCTTGGAAAAGGTTGTTCGTAGGGATCAACATTGGCTTTCAGCATAAATTTTTCATAATATCATTTAGCTTAGACAGCATCCAATGTAAAGGAAGATATGAACCAAGAAATGTGGAATAGGTTTCCGCATCTCAAAGCTCTTCTTTACAAAGAAATATCCATTTGCAACATGTAATTACTTTCCATTCCTTTTTAACTACGCTTTTCATTGATGTCACATATATCTTATATTGCATTATAGAACGCAGACCAGGCAACGGTTGCAAAACGAAAGAAACGAAATGACAGACAATAGCATTGCAAGCCTGCCATAGTGTGCCAATCATTTACAAGTACAAGTGCAAGTGGGTCGTAAAGTGCATCTTGACTTTACGAAACTTTAGGTTTTTGAACCGTATTTTTAAATCTTGCAGTTTATTTTTTGTAAATTTTTAACTTCTTTTAGTGGTGAAATTCTTTGCATCTTAAAATGTCCTTCGCTCCCATCCATTCTCAACTATAAAAAAATAGAAAAATAAAAGAATGAAAAAATTGAAAAATGAAAAAATAAAAAAAATAATGCCTTTTGGTGGTGAAACTCCTTGCAGTTTTAGCTGTCAAATCTGTGGCAAATCTTAAAATGTCCTTCGCTGCCATCCATTCCCAACTATCAAAAATGAAACAATAAACAAAAAATAGAAACATAGAAAAAAATAAAAGAAGAAAAAAAATGAAAAAATGAAAAAAAATAACGTCTTTTGGTGGTGAAATTCATTGCAGTTTTTAGCTGTCAAATTTGTGGTGAATTTTAAAATGTCCTCCGCTGCCATCCATTCCCTACTATGAAAAATGAAAAACTGAACAAGAAATAGAAAAATAAAAACAATAAAAGAAAGAAAAAATGAAAAAAAATAAAAATAAAAAATAAAAGAGGAAAAAATTGAAAAAAAATATCAAAGCAAGAACAAAATTTTAAAAAAATTTAAAAATGCAAAAAAAACAAAAAACAAAAACAAAAAAAAACAAAAAAAAAAAACGAAAAAAGAAAAAGGAAATGTGGAATAGGTTTCCGCATCTCAAAGCTCTTCTTTACAAAGAAACATCCATTTGCAACATGTAATTACTTTCCATTCCTTTTTAACTACGCTTTTCATTGATGTCACATATATCTTATATTGCATTATAGAACGCATACCAGGCAACGGTTGCAAAACGAAAGAAACGAAATGACAGACAATAGCATTGCAAGCCTGCCATAGTGTGCCAATCATTTACAAGTACAAGTGCAAGTGGGCCGTAAAGTGCATCTTGACTTTACGAAACTTTAGGTTTTTGAACCGTATTTTTAAATCTTGCAGTTTATTTTTTGTAAATTTTTAACTTCTTTTAGTGGTGAAATTCTTTGCATCTTAAAATGTTCTTCGCTCCCATCCATTCTCAACTATAAAAAAATAGAAAAAATAAAAGACAGAAAAAATTGAAAAATGAAAAAATAAAAAAAATAATGCCTTTTGGTGGTGAAATTCCTTGCAATTTTAGCTGTCAAATCTGTGGCAAATCTTAAAATGTCCTTCGCTGCCATCCATTCCCAACTATCAAAAATGAAACAATAAACAAAAAATAGAAACATAGAAAAAAATAAAAGAAGAAAAAAATGAAAAAATGAAAAAAAATAACGTCTTTTGGTGGTGAAATTCATTGCAGTTTTTAGCTGTCACATCTGTGGTGAATTTTAAAATGTCCTCCGCTGCCATCCATTCCCTACTATGAAAAATGAAAAACTGAACAAGAAATAGAAAAATAAAAACAATAATAGAAAGAAAAAATGAAAAAAAAAAAAAAATAAAAAATAAAAGAGGAAAAAATTGAAAAAAAAAATCAAAGCAAGAACAAAATTAAAAAAATTTAAAAATGCAAAAAAACAAAAAAACAAAAAAAAAAAAAACGAAAAAAGAAAAAGGAAATTTTTAACGTTTTTGTGGTGAAATTTATTACATTTTTGGCTGTTTAACCTGTGGCGAATCTTAAAATGTCCTTCGCTGCCATCCATTCCCAACTAGCTGTTCTCACGTTAGCGACCTGGTATATCCAAATTGTAGCTTTAAAGCAAGGTAGGAAACGGCAAAAAAATAACAAAAAGAGAAAAAAGAAAAACTTTAAATATGAAAGAATAAACAAAATAATAATGAAAAAAGAAAAAATAAAAAAAGAAAAAATAAAAAAACTAAAAAAAGAAAAAATGATAAAAATAGAAAAAAATAAAAATGAAAGAAATGAGAAAAAATGAAAAAATGAAAAAAGGGAAAAATGAAAAAGGAAAAAGTGGTAGAGAAAAAAGTGGTGAAAAAAGTGGTCGGGAAAGTTTCAGTGGGGTTGAAGAACACATCGGGTGGAGAGGGAATATGCCAGATGGATTGAGGAGCATACCGGGTTGAGGGAGGGACATGCCGGGCGGAACATACCGATTGGCTGTGGGTGACAACCCAGGCTGAAGACAGGAACATACAGATAGGCGGGGAAAACAGATTTGGCTTATATGATGGCTTTTTACATTCGAAAGTTAAAGTTTAAAAGGAAACAAGAAATTTGATGTTTCTTCCTTGCCATTTCTTTATATTTTATCCAAAAACACTTTAATCGAAAAGAAACCTCCACCCAAAGGATACGCGCTACCTGGAACTACGGGTCATTACAGCCACTTTGAGCGAACACTGATTGATTCATTGATTCACCTGACGAAACGGCCCCCAACATCTCAATCAGACTCAAAATTGTCTCGCCAGGAGTTGATACTGTGACAGGTCAATCCTATGGTAAAAAAACACCATCCCACTCAATACCGTCACTGATCCCAACACTCTCGGTCTCATCCCTAATGAGGATCCTCTGTGTTGTGTGTTAAGATTCACCCTGATGCGTTTCTACTGGTTGGGGTGTATAGTTCAGTTTGTCTGTCCAGAACCCCCTTTTCTCCAGTAGTTTCGTGGTCTCCCGCTTAAATTATTTCGATATAAACTATCCCACCCGTCTCATTCCCCTATCCATCTCTCAAGGGAAGTTATCTAAATCCGTGGTCCATTTTCTGTCTTTGCCCGTCAGTGTCTGCTAATATACTCTGAAAAACACTGAAAGTTACGTCTTATTCTTTCTCTAAATTGAACTAATACGGCTGTGTTGAAAAGTTAATTAATAAGAAAATTAATAATTTTAAACAGTTTTTTTTATTTTTTAACTTCTTCATTGTTATTCAACTTCCAAGAAAGGAATCGAAGCCGCCATGCGAGAAATCAAGTCAACACTTTCTGCGCTAGTGTTTTGCCAAAGTATTCACCTGAATGACTTCAGAATGACTCGATAGACTGTGCAAATTGTGTACGAGGAAATATGTGCGGTATTACGAGCAATACCTTTCCTTATTCGTCACGAAACGTGCATGGTAGAGGATTGCCTCAGGTATTTTCAAACATCTAATGTTACATAAAAGATAATTTGTTGAATGTTTCGACTCTTTTTGCTTAGAGGCAACCCCGAAAGTATCAATAAAAGGGAAAATATTTCCACTGTGACCCCTTGCGCTATCCCCCAGTAACATGATTTCAGCGATGGTATTTTACTTTGCGATGCTTTAGGGTTAGAAATAACGAAACACCTGAAGTTTGCAATGCATTTTTATTTACCAAATCTGTAACTAGACAACTATATGTGAACATTTAACAAGAGTTTTCGTAATCAGTAAAATATTTACAAAAATACCATAAAATTTAAAAAATGACCTTATACTCTTTCAGATACCACTGCAACACAAACTTACTTTATCCCTCTGGCATATGGTAGACAAATCAACGTACAGGGAACTGTCAAATGTATTTTGAAGTACCGAATCACAATGCTGTAACACAGTTTACGCATTTTTGCAACTCATCAAAACTCATAAATCATAAGTTAATTTCTGAAAAGTCATTGAAAAAACATGATACAAACTGCTTCCTGCAATGAGACAATTTGCAGTTGTCGATTTCAAAAAATTATACGCCACGGTGGTACTTTTGAGTTGCAGATGGCCGACAGAAAATAAAAAGATTGAAATCGCAACCTAATTTGAAGATGTACTTCAATCGCGAGCATTTCTTCTCCATTATATGGCAAGATAAAACAAGAATGTCAATCTACATTGTGTCCAGCCTAAAGCGCCAAAGGAGAAACTGCAATTCTGTAAACATTTATATTTTAAAGAATTTATGAAGTAGCGGATTGGTGGGCGGCGGAGGGGGGTCTCAAAGTCTCTGACTGTAGGGAGGGACAAAATGTCAATATTTGAAGCTAAGCGTGACCTCTGGGCCAATATATATTCAGAGAACATGCTCGAACAAATTTAATGAACGTTCTTAAAACATTTTGAATTTCAGCTGTGTGTAGGGAGGATATGCGGTTTAAGGATATCTTTGTTGGATTCTCTGATCGTGTACACGATGCCAGAGTATTCAGTTCCTTTCCACTGTTTGACACTGGACCAGCAATTTGTGGAGATTTTCATATTCTTGAAGGCAGTGCATATCCCAACATAAGCCGGCTTCTTTCTGCTTACAGACACAATCAGGCATTAACACCAAATATGCTGCGTTATAATAGGACAAACTCATCTATGCGTACAGCAATAAAAAGAGCCTTTGCTCAACTGAAAGGTAAAGTGAGGGCTGGGATGCAGAAGTGGGTAATAAAAATAACTGCTTCAAAGAAAAGTAACAGACCGGGTGATTTTTAAAACTTGAGATGGGAAACAAAGACCTTTCTATCTGGCCTAGCGCACAATATTACACCAAACAAATTTTATGAAGAAAATATAAATAGATGCAAAATAATGTTTAATGCATCAACTGACAACGCTATTGGTATTGCTTTATTTTCAGGATGATTTAGAAGACAAACGAAGACAATATGAAGCCAAACGAATGTCATTAACAACGGTTGCGGCCTGCTTTTTGCATAACATGTGTTTACTACCTACGGCACAAGAAGACATCTATGAATTTATTGAAAATGAACCACAAGTACATGGCGCTTTCTTCCCCCAAGGCATTTTCAATAATGACGCTGCGGCAAGAGGTGCTCTCAAAATAAAAAGGAACGCAATAATGCAAAGACTGGTTAGAGGCTAGATTTTGGGATGCAATATAATCAAAAAGTTGTTTTATTTGATGTTAAACAACTTATACAGCCTGTTTTCCAAGTACCTGGACACCAGTACCACACGAGAGTAATGGCTTTACTCTTCGTGCCGGACTCTACGGACAACCAGGTTTTTTAAGTGATCTGTGCAGCGCCACAACATACATTGCCTAAAAACATACACAACATGTTGAAATGTTTTTTCGATTCATTTCCCGTATTTTAAGACTCACCTAGAAAATTTTAAGAAAATTTTGATTTTGACAATATGAATTTTATGCACGTGGCAAGTTCGATAAGACATATCATAAACCTTAGTCAGAAGCAATATCATCATATGGTGGCTAACGGACAGATTTCTCTGACCTCACCAGTGATTAAAACTCTCACGTGGGACAGCCAAGACACCCTGGCTTCTCAGTCCAACCAGCCAACTTCACCTTCACCTGCACCCATTCCCTTGGCAATTTCAATATAAAGGTGAAATATAAAAGTTTTTCACGGTTGGGTTGATAAAACTGTCTTTTCTTTCCCCATAGAGCGCAATCAAATTTCTAATTAATATGTCGGTCCAAAGATGTCATCCAAACATGATTAAAGTGAAACATTTTGTGGCGGTGGTAGACATGTGTGGCCGGCTACAGAGGGTGGTAGTAGTCATGGGTGGCTGATTAAGTTGTAACGTCTTAGGGGTGTCACGTGAAACGTCAGGACTTGGTGGTTGCAATGGAAGGGCGTTGGGATTGGCGGTTGCATTGGCCGTCATTAGCAAGATATGGGTTGGGGACGAAGGGTAGTGGTGTAGCAATGAAGGAGTAGGGAAATACTAAACTCACTGGTTGGTTTTGCAGTATCAAATTCATCCCGGCTGGACGTGTTATTCTGGAAGTTAATCTGAAATATTGAAATAAAATTGGCACCATACCTTCATTAAACAAAGATTTATAGTTAATTTATAGCAATAAATGTATGCATGTAGCAATTTCAATTACAATTTCATCTATATAGCAATGTCATACGTACTGACTTTCCTGTTCATCAGCAACTCATCTTGAGTAGAAGGCAATTATTCCTGTTTGCTCCTTTTGTACAGTTGCCTACAAAATAAGTAGAAACAGAAAGTGGCAAATGCATTTACGACATATGAATGAAAATACAAGGTTTTTTTCCTGTGTGTGGTATATGACATCACACAAGGTTTGCATGGTCTCTCCGTTTTCTTCCTTTTTTACTATGATGCATCTACGAAAAAACAAAAACATTTAAAACACGGGTGTAGTGCAAACACCCTTATCATGTTGCATATCTTCTTCTATGACACAGAATGTTCTTTCCACAAACAAATTTGTGGAAGAAGTGCCCGGACTAGGGATGTGGTTAGGAGTGCCCGGAGAACAGTGAAGGTGAGGTAGTAACAAGCTGCCCACTTAAAGAAATCTTCAACGTTGTAATTTTGCAACGACAGCTTAAGTGCTATTCAAAATCACCTCCTTTTTTCAGCTGCTGGTAAATATTTACATCTACTGCAAGCTGAACTTCATTATTGACTTCGTTGCTACAGAACTTTAGCAGTTTTAGTATGGACCAATAAATAGGATTACGGTATTAAAGAAAACACAGCAGAAATACCTTCCAGTTAACCCCAATTTATATACTATCGCTATCCGCGTAAGAATTCACAGTTACTCCATGATATATTTTACTCCTTGGGTTAATACATGCACAAAAACGCAGTTTCTTGGGCAAAATTTTACAAATTGTATTTCGCACGTAACGAACAACAACTCAATCACTTCAATGCTAATTGTTGCCCGCCTATTTACCAGAAGCAAGGTAATATTTCAAGACTTGTAGTGCAGTTGTTGTAAGCTGTGCACCCTTTGCGCACATTACATGTCTGGCAAATAGGGGTGAAGGGGTGCTCATTTGGAACGGTTGTGAACAAGCCAGCATTCATTGATATAAATAACATAAATATAATACGTAGCAGAAAAGGGAAACTTTTTGATAGTGACAAGAAACAGCAACGAATGCATAATGCAATTCCACATGTGTAATTTTCCAGAGTACCTGGTATAACACTATGAAAAGGCTTAATTCATTTCGGTGCCTTTCTGTGTGCTGAGATGCCTCTGATTATACTTTAAAATATTCATGATTTACTGATGCCAGCCAAAAACAACATAGCAAATTTCAAACTAAATAACAATTTAGCAAGAAAACATACTCCGTGGTCGCCATTTTGTCACGTGATTCCAGGTTCTTAAACTGAAGTGAAATAGGGTACAAAAAAGCATGATGGAAATCGGATACATTTTCCAATAGAAAGGCAGATTGAGAAAAAATCACTTCGCATATGTCTTGCACAGCTACGAATCCTCACTTTGTCTCGCTAAAAGGGGGCAACTTCATATCTTATGAGGCATGAACCTTGCGTTCCAATTACTGTTATTCAAACATTTACGGTAACCTCAGTAGCGGGTTTGTTCTTGGAGTTATTCACAAGTTGGCTATTGAAGGGGTTAAATTACACCGCGGTATCTAACCACTTTTCAAAAGGTCATATGACGACTTTTTCAATTCAAAAGTTTGTATGTTGAAAGAAAATTAGAATTTTGATTTTTTCCCTTACTCATATCATTTCTTCATCGGAAAAAACTGAACACTGGCTTATGGGAGTTAATAGAATCCTTGACAACTGATCTAACGACTATTGATATAAATAGGTAGAGTGTTACAATTGGTCTAAATTTTCAAAAGCAGTTTTTTTGTGTTCGACAAGTAATCACTAACCAAGTTAATGGCGAAATGTCTTCGTTTAGGGGGTTTGCATTTGTCCATAGCAGTTAAATGTAACTATTAAAGGGTATAAATACATCATAGTGGATGCAATAGCTTAATCGGGGATTAACCTACCTTGTCATTAAACCGTACTAATAGGGGCATCATTTTGTTCTGATAAATTCTGCGAAGTAGCTACATATTGCCTGGTACTGAATGTACTTCGGGATACTTTTTTAGAACCTGTTTGAATTTCCGAGTATTCTACTTTGAAAATCTATTAAAATAAGATTCTATAAATCTTCGTTAAAAATTTTTGACACGCATGGTAATACATTTCATATCAAGTGCCTCCGTTCCCCGTGTGTGTGTGTGAGTGTGTAAAGAGTTTCTTTAGTCAATCGGCAGTGCAAAGTGCGAAGCGGGGGACTGTAGTATTTATTTGTCGGTTCATCCGTCTGTCAATACTTGAAGTACATGATTTTGTGTAATTCGTATCTCAATCATTGATGAGAAAATTGCAGCTATGCCAATGCTAAAACGTTGCCCGCTGTTTGTAGATGGGCAAGAAGTATTTTGCGTGTCGATACGTCCACCCGTTTGTCTGTGACCTGAGACTTGAGACCTGAGAAATGTGTGGCGCCAATAGCTTCCTTCAACAATGCTGCTGAAGCAGCTCCACCTGCCGGTTGGAAACCTAATTGTGTACAATGTTTGAGCGTGGTAGAGCCTGATCATGACGCATCACCACCACCGACACCAGTAAGCAAGTATTCAGTCTGAATAAATCCAAAGAGACTGCTACTACCGGGTCAAAAGAGGTCAAACAGTGAGTTGGTTGATCGAAGTATTTGCACAATGCTTGAAAGCGCGCATCTTAAAATGAGAGTAGGCAAACCGAACTCTTACGTATGATCTCCTCCAAGTATCTACAATCTCTTCGGGATGTTCGCAACCATGCTGCGGGGGTGCGCAAGACTGAATTTTAGGTAAGCTGTCACTTAAAATTCCTCGATGGCAAGAGACACCAAGGTCTAGAATTCGTAGCTTGCAGAGTTTGCAGTCGTACCCTACGCACTTGGTTATACTTGCGACTGGGCGACTAGACAAAAATACGGTTTGATTTTAGTGTTCTAATGTCATTAATAACGCCGATGTGTTCTCTGCTATGAACTTGATAATGCACCTGAAAGGAAGCTCCTAAGCAACCAAACCGGACGTCGCCGCATCTTACTATTCACCAGGTGCGCTGCCCATCAGTGGTGTAGGTGAACACACTTGGCAAAGCGGTTTAAAATCCTCAGGAGCTATAACAAGCTGATACGTGGCCTCACTAGTATCGAAGTTTTTGACACACACGGAGGAAGCGACCGTTGTAACAGGCGGCGATGGCGGCGCAGACAACTGGGTTATTATCTGATGCGATCCCAGCGTGGAGTAACAACTTCCCCTTCGATGACGTTGGTTTCCATAGTCAAGCCGCTAAACAGGGAGCCATTGGAGTGAGAAATCGATCAAAACTTCGTATGGATAGGAGGCGTTGAACGCACAATGAGTGTTCCCATCGCCGAAAAAGTGTCCAACAGATAAGACTCGATTAAATACATCCCTAACGACAACCACACCAATATTGCGGGAGTAACCAAATTAGCTTTATGTTTGTGCTTTGTTGAGAAATCAGGGAATCAGAATTTCCTAGAGATTCTAGAGTCGAGCCGCTGAATGCAAAACCCGACGCATTGTCCATATCCGACGTATTAGCGTATGGCACGCGATCGAGTCTTTGTGTGCACAACTCGACGCATTTCTGACTTGCCTTGTGGTTAACCTTAAAAGTCCGGACGTGTGACATGCATGAGCAACAGTGCGGTCGACCCGTTATATTTACGAGCCGTGGTTGTCTTGTGACAGTTGCTACCCGCGACGATCCGTGACAGATTGTGAGTGTGGCGACTTGCTACATGCATGAACTGTGACAGAGATGGCACATGGTAGATCTGTCAGTCATGGGTCGTGATTTACAGTTCACAGTTTAACACATTAACGCTTTTATTAAAGGGTGAGAAATAATATTATTCTATGAGCAAGTTGTGCGTTTAGAAACTAAGAAACTAAGAAATTAAAGAACACATTACAGTCAGCCAAGTGGTACCCTGTGGAGCGATTTGTCTTAACAACCTGGCTAACATCTTCCAACTTTCAAAGAGATACATGAAAACCACGGTCGTGGCAGCCAAAGATCAATGCTTCTATTCATATACCATTCTTCTTCATTTGTCATCAAACTGACGATTTAACCCTTTTAATAGAATCTTTTTGGCCCATTTTTATGCACCGAAATATGTTTTGATAAAAGGCTTTATCCTTCATGAAGGAACACATATACGAAATATTAAACTGAAACACCTGGGATGTGGGTGACAACTGCCCTTGAGGTTGACTGAGGCTGCCAGTTTTGCATTAAGAAGAGGAAACCAAGACCTTACTGGTAGGTATCTCTCGCTAGATACTCTAAAGACTGACTGGCGACCTTGGAAATATGTACAATGGCTACTGGAAGACCAATGCATCAATCCCTAATGCCCTGTATGACGATACAAAAATGTGTAAGGTGAAAGCAAATGATTCAGATGGATTCAAACTTGTGGAATGAGCCATTATTGACCACTGACCCAAAGAAATATGAATTGGCAAATACCTACTCTGTGGGAGCAATTTTCTCAGTCCTGGAAGTCAGATATGTTATAACATTAAGTGGACCCATATTTCTAAAGATACAAGAGAACATATTTGGTAAGAAGACACCACATGACAGCGTACCGCCCATCTTCAACAAGTAAAAGACAATCTTCTGATTTTCTTTCGAGAACTGGATGACAAATGAAAAACCAAAAGAACTCTTTCTAAATCCTCACAGTTTATATAAAGTTGCCAGTCTTGACTGGACCACTCATCCTTTCATATGTGGTGTTGGACATATAATTGGTGAACGCGGGGATAGTCGGTGTAGTAGTGCGTGCCCTGAACACTCTACGAACCACTACCCGTGGCGGCCCTTGGCATGTTGTCAACGCCAGTATATTCATCGCAACGGCGAATTTGAGTTATTGGATTCATAGCCATTGGTCGGAATATGGAATGACTGATATATATTTTTTTTGCTGAGATATCAAGATAGGAAACTTTATATTATTACATACCCCGATTATACTTATATGTCTGACCTTACTGGCTGTAGACGAGCAATAAATAGAATCAATAATCAATCAATAAACATGTGTGTCGGCTCGTAGCAGATAGAAACGCAACTAGTTGTGATGTTACATAAGCCGCTAAGTTCAGTTTGAAGTATTTCGAATTTATTTGTGTCTTAAAGTGTCCGATGTGATTTTTCAACGTCAATGCTAACTTACTTTTTAAGACCAAAGCTATTTCATCGATTTTGTTTAACATACCGCAATGTATGTTTTACATTATCAAATATACAAACTTTAGAATGGTGCGGAACAGTGGTTACGACGTCAGTTTTTATTGCCAATCCCTGAACTGCGAATAAGACGTAACAGATGCTGATGAAAATCCCTGCAAGATAGGAAATGGTCAATAAATTCAAAACTAAACCAATCAGATTAACACATTAGAATTTCAATTACTTGTATAATTTATGTCAAGATATTTGTGCACCATCCACAATTCCTGCTATTTTTTAGACTGAGGAACCGTTGAAATAAAAGTAATGAGCACACTTACTAATAAGACTAGAATGGCTTGAAGGAAAACGTTAACTGTCCTAACGTCCAATTACATACTCATCACCGGATTGTTCTGTCGCATGAATTGTTATTAATATCATCAAATACTTCAACGACATGGGTATAATTATTTTCTTTAAACTCTAAAACTTTGATTTTGCGGACGTTTTATCGTTTTTAATTGTAAACAGATAAATAAATTTGAAACTTTAAAATATATATCATATATTCATACACTTCACAACTCTCCTTGTTATTCTAAATTCGGTTTGTAATGCTTAGGTGGTGATGCGTTTGGCACATACGTGGTCATTCCTTCTGTGTTTGCCAGAAACTAAAAATAATTTTGAAAGTTTCTTAATGTAATCTTTTCAAAACATAGTTTTTGCAACAACACGCCGCTGTATTCTGCATTCATAATATCTTCTCCAATTGCCTATCAAAGTATATACCATGCTATGGATGCCTATACATTTCTTGCTTAAATACTTCAAATTACATAGATTAAGCTATAAAAGTCTTCTTACTCATCTCCTTCCGTTCCACTCCCCGTTTAATCTCATCAAATATGAGACGGAAGTTCATTTTTGGAACATGACTTTGTTTACAGCACTTGCACTGAAAGTAGGCAACGGGTAGTCATTTCTGAATTAAAGGGATCGGTCACACTTCGTTGAGATTCTAGGTAAAATAAACCGCTCTATTATACAGCAAAATATTACACATGCAAGTTTAGCGTTTGACTGAACGCTGAATTGTTACATGAAATTAGATTAGAGAGACTTTATTGCGGATTTATATACACGTTTGTACATAGATGCATCAAGTCACATTAATCTAAACCAGAAACTAAAGTTAGAAATTCAGAAACTATGATGACATTCAGAATAGTCGAATTCTGGAACAAAATAATAAGCTGGAAAAATTCCTTTGTGCGACACATACATTTGTAAGTTGTGTTAACAGCTAAATAACACTGATTGTTGCATTTACATTGAGAAGTCCCTATCTGGTCGCTGAAGAGGTTGTGAGATATGTAACTGTTACATAATGTGGTTTATAACGTAGCTGTTTCATCATCTGGTGTACCTCATCTTTTATTGCAAATTAGGTTAATAAAATGGTGTGCCAGGCTAAAAAAGGTTTTAAAATGTCAATTGTTGTTAATAATATGCCATTGAACATTAAATTTAGGTAAAAAATATGTGGTTTGGCTGAATGTCTGATGTTAGAATTGCTCAAAATTCCAATTTTGCAATAAACTTTAAAACTAAAACAAAGGAAAGAAACATTGAACATCAGATTGACTTTTTCTAGCTGAGTTCAGATTGTGACAAAAACCAATGGCGTAGTGCGCCTTGCATCTGCGGAGTTTTGGATGATGGACAATATGATATTCGTTAATCTAATCTCGCGCGGCTCTTAAGAATACAACAAAACATAGGCTAACATTCCACATGCATAAACATACAGCTTTCATATTCTGAAAAGCCTACACAACTCTCACAATATTGTGATATCATATGTTCCATTTTTAGATTGAACGTTTCTAAAAATTCCACCATAAATAAACACTGTGCAATAAACTACAGAAGCTTTCAGAGAGTTTTATTTAAAAATCAATAGCACATGACATTGTACAGAATTTTCTCTTCACATATAACCTACCTCTTTATCGAGGTCATCGTATAAATCGTTGGTTGTTAATGCAGCCTAAATATCTATACTGATTTCCACAAGACCTTCATCACAAAAAGTAATACATGGCAGTTGGCACTTTCTTTGCATTCTTTGCATCTGGAGATCATGGCTACAATTTTTTCGTATTATAATTGATGCTACGGGCAATGCCAAAATCTTCACAAAGGCCAAGTAACAGAGTCTGACAGTTAAAATAATTATTATAACAGCCACAATTGGAGTTTATTTCGCCATTGTAATGCAATTTCTACGAAAAAAGAATTCCTGGTAAGACCAAATAAAAACTTGTGTAAAATTGCAAAATCCAAGATGAATATTAGTTGTGCAGAAAAGTCGCAACACATACTACTTAAAGGTCACCTTTTTTATATTGCAAGCTTTAAACCGCCATCTGTTTTATTTTTTATTTACTACCTGTTCGATAATTAGCAAATTTTTCTCTTGGCAGAGAAATAAATTTTCACGTTACCTACATGTTTTAAACACAAATAGTTTTTAACATTTTAGGCCAAGAAAGTGCTATTCAACTTGAGAAGGTTTAATTTTGCCCGGTGTGTACTTTACTCTTTGTAGTGTCAACTAAAGGGCGATAATGGGTGCATCGTGATTGCGGATCCGTTACAAGGCCCAGACCGTAGAATGGGACGGAGGGTAGAATGAGACATTTGACGCAGATAGGCTGAAACCTGCTTTACTCCTTTTACTATTGAATATCGTTAGATCCACATACTTGGGAAAGTGTATCTCATAATATTGTAACATATGTAACATTGAAAGTATCATTTTTTGTTAAAGAGAAAAGTTAATAAAACCAGCCAGATTGATCAGCTGTTTATTTGTTGACGTCGCCATCTTGGTCCTGGGACATCGGTTATAACGCTGTTTGTGATTGGTTCATGTTCAGACCGACATTTTATGTCCCAAACTTGTCTGTTGTTTACCTTAGAAACACAATTTATGTTTTGTGTATTTGAATGTCCGTACACAGGGAAGTTGCTGTGTTTTGTATTAGTAATGTTTGGCTAGACCTTTTCTGTCGGTGCTATATAGTTGTTCACGTGTAAGTTGAGGGATATTTCGCCTAAAATCATTAAAAACGTAGGGGTGGGGGAAACGGGGCACTTTTTTGGTGACCACTTCCGATCCTGCTCGCAAAAGGTTTAAATGAAGGATTGACATCCCTGGACACCGAAGCTAGCAATAATTAGTGAATTGATTAAAAATTCGCACGCCAACCTGAGCTTTTGTATCCACACCCTACAACTTACAAAAATTCAATAAAATGACAGTTTAAAATTTTATTTTCCCGAGACTAATGTAAATTCTTTCAAATATCCTGTTGTGTTCGTCATCACAGATGTTGAATAATACAGGTTCGACATCAGATAATTTTTCCCGGAAATTTGTTGCTTTTCGGGAATTTTTCGTAAATCTAAGTTTTCCTCAGGATAGATATTTTTGTCCAAAGATATATATGCAAATTTAAAATCTACTATTAATTTCTGTTATTGGAAACATAAAATTCTCCCTAAATCACCGATATTGATCGGGCAAGTTGTTACACGAATTTCGTAGGAATTTTGTGAAATCCGTAATAACACATAATCCCTGTAACATATACTATAACACCCTTAGGGAACACCTCCTGTTTTAGAACAACATCCGTGACGGAACAAGCTTTGGTCCTAGTTGCTATAATTTCATCATTAAAAACTCAATTTAAAACACTTATTTCGAGAACACCTCTGTATGTGTAATGGAGGGGGAAAGTTTTCAGCTTGTCTGTCCGTCCGTCAGATGTAGTATACCATCTCGTGTCCGCGCTGTAATTCGAAAACTATTCATGGTTTTACCTTTTTCGTTTTGCATGCTGTTAATACAACGTATATTGAAGGAGTGCAACGTCATTGTTACGTTCGATTTGATGAAAAATTGTCAATCGAGGGGTATAGTTTTCAGCTCATCCGTCTGTCCGCAGTTTGTGCACGCCATATCTCTGTTACTATTCATCGTAAGCAAACCACATCTGTCATGAAGAAAATATTTGGAGTGAAGTTGTGCAACGGCGGGTTATTTTTCGATTTTGCAAAAACAAGTGAAAATTTCAACGTTTTTACGTTTGGGATTTAGTCATTTTTGTATCCACATTTGTGTGCGCCATCTCTCGGTCATTATTCATCGGAAGCAAACCAAATCCAACAAGAAGAAAGCATGCGTAGGGAATTTGTACAGCAGCAAGTCATTAATCGAAGAGATGCTGTGTATACTGTTGTTCCCAGAATTGATACAAGAGATCGTCTTGAGTTTGAGAGTTACATGCATGTTGCACTAGATAAAGATAATGGTAAAAACCAATAGTATATTAGATACTGTAAAGAATGTGGACCTGGAATGATTGTCGTAAATCATCCGCACCGCAATCGAAAATTGTCAGACACGCTATGGTATTAACCACGAATACCCGATACTACTGATGTATCAGAAGACTAGATTCTCTCCGTTCAAACCTGTGGAAACTGGGGCATCAAGGAATCAAAAATTTAAAATTGAAAATTTTGCAGAAATACGTTGAAGTATCACCGCTTTAAACAAGAAAAAATTGTCCTGACCAGAACAAAACTGGCTACTTCGAGTTGCTGCCTGTATTTTTATGTGAATAGACTACCGTAGTCGTAAAATGCGTTAGTTCACCCATGACAAAAAATATCTCATTTCTTATTTGCTTCATAAATTCTTATTTTAAATAGTACACTGTTATATATTGAAGTTTTGCAACGTCGTGTTATTTTTCAAATCGGCCAAAATTGCCAAAATGGCGACTTGTCAAAAATTGTTATATTTTGAGATAACTGCAATGTAAGACTTGGATGCTTTCCACATGAGATCTCCGAAACTATTTACCCTAGGCATATGCAACCTTGCACAGTGGAAATATATATATTGAAGTTGTGCAACGCCATGTTATTTTTAAAGTTGGCCAAAAATTGCCAAAATGGCGACTTGTCAAAAATTGTGATCTCTTCAGATAACTGCAATATAAGACTTGGGTGCTTTCCAAGCGAGATCTCCGAAACTATTAATCCCAGGCATATGCTACCTTGCACAGTGAAAATATATATATTGAAGTTGTGTTATTTTTCAAGTCGGCCAAAAATTGCCAAAATGGCGACTTGTCAAAAATTGTGATCTCTTCAGATAACTGCAATATAAGACTTGGGTGCTTTCCACGCGAGATTTCCGAAACTATTTACCCTAGGCATATGCTACCTTGTACAGTGAATATACATATACTGAAGTTGTACAACGTCGTGTTATTTTTCAAATCGGTAAAAAATTGCCAAAATGGCAACTTGTTGTGTCCGGTTGGGGTCTGCGCCTTCGACGATGGCTTGTTATCTTTTATTGTCTGTATGCCAGGAAGTTTTGTTTTTGTGATGTTTGGTTCGACCTTCTCTGCGAGTGGTATATATTTGTAATTTAAGTCATATTCCCCTAAAATCTTTAAAATAAGGTAAATTTTAGAGAGGATTGCCAAATGTGCTTCTGGTTTATTTAATGGAGTCGAATTGCAACATCTTGTTGTCACCAATTATAATCTACATGGATGACTACCACCTACTTGTAGAACATGAGCGCCGGCAAAAGTCCGGTACTGTATTTTTTGTCCCGGAAATTTGTGTTTACAACTTTAGGGGATGCACTCAAGACTGGACCAAGAGGCTGGCGACAAAAAGTTGTTTTTAAATAATATGGCTTTTTAATACATCTAATCTGTAGCTTTTTGGAATAAGAAACCTGTAACTGTGATTCTTGTAATAGAGCAAAATTATTTGAACCACTCGTAAGTCGAGGTAAAACTGAAACAAATTTGAAAACAAAAATAATCCTGTTCATAAGGGCTGCCAGACTTGAACCTTCAATCTTTGTTCGTTGGGTGGCCTTCCGTTTCTTGTCGAGGCTGGCTGGAGTGACAAAAAAGTTCTTATTGGGGGAAAGAAATTGTTTGCTAATAAATAACAGGTAATAGTGAAAACCATTATTTAAAAGGCCATGACTTTCAAAAAACACTTTATTTCACATAGGAACCTGTTCACAAAAAGTTATTAACCTAATGTGCGCAAAGAATAAGACGTAAAGCGTGCCCCCCCCCCTCAAAAAGAATAGGAATTTATGAAGCGAAGAATAGAATCAATAAAATCAAGAAACAGTAAATGAAATGAATAACATGAAGTAACAAAGAAAGAAGAAAAAAGACGAAAGAACGAAAGCAAACAACTTATAAGGTATTCGGATAGTATTTACTTCAAAGTATTATCCTTCTAATTCCGAAAGAATCCCCTGGTTTTCTGCATTAAACAGAACTGTTGGATTTTTATTGAAGCTCGGGGCTGTAACATAAGTTTTCATAATTTTAAAATAACGTTTTGTTGCCTATAAGAAGTTAAAAAAATAAAAACAAGGCAGTGGCAACTGCTGTATTGTTTTTCTGTGACTTTGTTATTGCATTTCTTCAAAAGTAATAAATAGTAGCCGGTAACTTAGCCCAGAAAGTCAGTATTATCGCTACAGTTACATTAATCACCTTAGTGAAATTGTGTAGTGTGTGTCAAGTGCGGAGTTTTCCCATGGATATCTTAAAATAAAGAATACATTTGGCATTGTCAAGCAGTTTTTTTTTAAACAAACTACCAACCTTTGCTGACGTACTCGTTCTGTCTCCTCTCCCTCGTACATACCTGGGTCGAGACCGTATGTCTCAACCTGTATGCCACCAACGCAGTCGAACTTGCATTACGCCTCCTATTTCCCTGGTTCCTATACGGATGCCTTCTTCAAGTTGTTAGACATATGTTCTTGTAGGATGACCTGTAAGTCTTTTCCCATAGATTGGTGTCCATAGTACTAGATTGGAAGCCGCCACTTCTGGGTGCCGATGGCGGGGACTTGCGAGCTTCTACCTTTTTTCCGTCAACTTCCTTAGTTCACCATGCAGTTCTTTATTGGTGATATGATCTTTCCCCTGTTTTCTAAGCGCGGATGTAAGGGGTCTTGTGTAAGTGCCATCTAATTTACTGCAGAGCTGAGATATTAAATTTCAAGCCTCACATCCGTACACAAGGGCAGGTTGTACCGTGGAGGAAACCGGTCTTAGCTTAAATTTTCATGATAATGATGACCAGAAAATCTTTTGCTGTTTATTGCATGCCACCCATGCAACTGCAATTCTCTGTTTGATATCCGCAGCTGAACTACTGACAAGAGATTCAACATACGTAGATTCTTCATCCACATCCAGTGTTGAGCCATCGCTTGATCCGTTCGATGCGGACGCTTCTACCCGTACGAGCATTTCTTGAGCTTGTCTAAATATTTGCTCACTGATCAGGGCGATATCATCAGCGAAGTCCATATCTGCCAAAACTTCAGGTTCTACTCTTCTGCTCAGTATTCAAACTTTGCTGCCGAGTTCTTCGTGACCGCCCAGCGCCTTGTGCATTGCGTAGCCGAAAGCTATGATGAACAAGTATGAGGCTATGGTATCGCTTTGTAGAGTACCTGCAGGGAGTCTAGGACAACTCCCACCCGCCAATTCCCACCCGACAAACTGCCACCCGTGCCAATTGCCACACGTTTCATTGAAAATAAAACTGTATCATAACAAATATATTTATTTAACAATTAACCTAACCCACACACACAGAAAAATAATTCGACTAAATAATATCCCTAGAAATTCACTGTTCAATGTTTCTGAAATATCAGTCTGTAAAATATTCCAAATACTGAAGTTCTGTCACCATACAAGAATCCATTACTATGGTACAAATTAACTTCTAATACACGCTCTGCTAATCCAAAACCAATGTCCATGTAACAAATCCAACGAGTTCTGCATGTGGATAATATGCGAAATTATACGAAGGCAGTCGATAATATGTCGATTGGCATAATCCGCTACAATTGTTGCAATTCTCCTGCTCATTTTGTTTAATAATCAGGTATCTGGTATTTGAAGCGTGATGCAGTTGAAATGGACCCAGTATAATCCGAATAAAACTTAATTGGCTGAAGTACGTGATTGATCATTCTGCCACAAAAGAAAGAAATTACATCTAATGCAAGTTCACACGACTTAAATCGAAAATTTAAAATTCAAAGCTGTAACAATTTCGTGCATATCTACATTTCAAAACGAATGGTAATTGGCTCGGGTGGGAGTTGGCAAGGGTGGGAATTGGCGCTTTGGAGTTGATCGGGTGACAGTTTATCGGGTGGCAGTTTTCCTGCTCCTCCCCCCCTCTCCATCCCAGCAGGGATGTCGAAGAGCTTTGTTTCTCCGTCTGGTGACATAACTTTAGCCTTTGTTGCTTCATACGTCACTTCTATTGCCCTGATTAGTTTTTCAGTTATCCCATATGCTCCCAGTATTCTAATTAGTTTTTCCAGGTGACTAGTATCAAATTTCTTTTTTAAATCAATAAACAAAATGTTAGCAAGTTCTTGAGTCCCTCGATTATTTTTCTGAGTGCTAGCGTGAGCTAGATGGATTTGATTTAAGATCATTCTGTTGTATGTTTTGGCAACTATAGAGCACAGACTTGTTTTTTGGCAACTGAAGAGCAGAAACCTCTATAGTTTCCAGCCTTGATAAGGTCAACGACTATGAACTACCAGTAGTAAACAGTCTCTGATAAGATCGCCAGATTTTGGGATCGGCACAATATTAATCTCAGACCACTGTTTCTCGCCGTGAAGAAGAGCCTTATTGCAGAAATCGAGAATTTCATGATCGAGTTCACATCTTTTCAGCACCTCAGGTGGTATGTTGTCAGCTCACCATGATATACCCTCGGTTATTGCAGCTTTGGCCTTACATTATGTTTCTAAGGTGTACGGAGCACATGTACACCTCCAGTATGTGAGGTAACTCTTCGCCAGTATCATCTGCAGGGGACTTCAGAGTAACCCCTTGAAATGATACCAGTTATGTATCCTTTCCTCTATCTCGGACATTTCCGATGTGGTTATCGATTCAACAGCTTTTTTGGAATATGTTGTAGAAAAATGGTAAGGGAAATCATAAAAATTCTAATTTTCTTTCAACATGTACACTTTCAAGTCAACTCTTCGTGATCTTCGTAAAACCTTTTTATCAGTTCACCACAGGCAAGATGCGTCTTGGAGCTATCATCCAAATTTAAAAATGCTATCATATGAACTTTTAAAAAACTTTTTTACATTATGCTCATTTAATAACCCACTTATAAATGTGTTTTCAGTAAAACGGAATTTAATTTTTTTTTATTTGCCAGTTTGTTTCTCTCACTTCTTCATACCTTTATTCCGACCTAAGTCGGTTGAAACGCCAAATCTTTTCAGTATAATTCTTAGTACGAACCCTCTTACTAGCCAGTTGGTACTTTCGTGACTTTGCGATGCACATATCGTTTCGACTGTAATTGTTGGGGTAAATTATAAAGAAATGATAAGAGAAAACATTGAAGATGAAATTTTCTTTTAACTTGCTCACTTTCAAGTTTAATTAGCCATCATATAATCTTTAAAAATATTTAACCTGTTCTGCCTCTTTCGTCGCTCCATTTTGAACATGCTTCTGGTAAGATGGAATTTAATTAATTTTTCTGGTTTTTCTCTGCCATTTTGTCATACGTACAGTCAAAGGACATAATTGTTCGTCACCTTGTACGAACGAGTTCGCGTTGGGCACCGCGTGTGGTGTATATTAGGGCGTTGTATATGAATACTTGACAGCGTAATTGTTACGTCATGAGCGACTGTATCCATAGTAGTATCAGTGCAGATTACGTTCGTATAAGTATTGTGACAAGTTGTTTTGATTTTACATGAAAAGCTTTGGCATATAAAGATGACTTCCGGTAGGAAGGAACATGGAAGTGAATTGAAACAACAAATTGTAGAAAGTTATAAACACAACAGAAATACTTCAGAATTGGCAAGAATTTTTAACATACCCCTAATTACAATTTGTAGTACATGTATTTTGAAAAATAATTGAAAAAGAAAAAGGTGTTGAAAATCGAGGAAGGAAGAAATATTTACTGAACGAGACAAAAACCAACTTTCCCGGGTCATTAAAGCAAATAGAAGACAAGCTTTGGTGGACATAACTGGTGTATTTAATGAACAAAAATCATGTGAATTTTATACGAGAAGTATCAGAAGAAATATTAGTAGTTTAGGGTATCAACGGAGGGCCAGCAAAAAATAATGCTCAGTTACAGATGTCAACAAGAAAAAAAAAAAGAATTAAATGGTGTACAGAAAGAAAACATTGGCCTGTTGCGGGGAAATATTTGGTTTTTAGCGATGGATGTCAAATAGTTTTGGGAAGTGATAACCGCATTTAAGTTTGGAAAAAAGACAACGAAAAGTACAACCCCAAACTCGTGTGCCCTACACCTCGTCACAGAATTAGTTTAATGGTCTGGGGATGTGTTACCTATCAGGGGGTAGGAACAATTACCAAAGTTGAAGGCACAATGAATGGTCAAAAATACATAGATATACTAGACGAAAACCTTTGGCCTGTAACTGCACAGCATTTCCCTCAAAACAGTTATTTTTTATGGATGACAATGCACCGGTTTACAGGGCTCGAATTGTACAAAATTTTGTAATTGAAAACAATATTAATACGACAGAGTGGCCAGCACAATCAGCAGATTTAAATATAATCGAAAGTATGTGGTTATATATCAAAAGAAAGCTACAAGAAGCCGTAAATCGAATACACAACCAGACAGAGCTAATGGCTGAAATCAGACACATCCCAGCAAACATTAAGACGTCAGAATGACGTCGGGTCGACGTCGTGACCCGACGTTTCCGAAGTCGGACTGACGTGCCGGTTTTGGTTGTATATGAAATGGAACCGACGTCGGGTTTTCAACGTCAAAATGACGTCGGGTTTCGACCTAAATTCGACGTCGGAATTAAGTCGGTTTTAGGTTGTATATGAAACGACCAGTCTTAGACACGTCTTACAAAAATAGAGTCTAGAGTTATACAATTAGTAGATACTTAATCATTCAACTGCTGTTGTGAAATACATACGAAAGCCTTTTCCATGTAAATTTTTACAATCTTGGAAGAAAAATACGGTCGCGCCATCAAAATTCTAAAATTTTCATGTAAAAATTACGTTTTTTCTTCCTCTTTTTCAAAATGATTTTCAAAATGAGCGATAATATATGTTCATCGCTTTTTGTTCTTTTTTGCAACGTCGGTATGACGTCAGAAAACCGACGCCGCCTCGACGTTGGAATAAAGTCGGGTGTGGGGAAATAGGTCGTGACGTAATTCTACCCATTTTACAACCTTATTTTATTCAGAATACGATGTTTTTTAGGCAGAAACTGAATCTGTGTGTATATTTTACAGGGAAACTGTGAAATTAGGGATTTCATGAAATCCCTAGTGGATTCGTGTAATAACTTGCTCAATCAATTTTGATGTTTTTATTGAAAATTTTCATGTTTGCAATGTAGTATTTTACCGAAATTAATAATTGATTTTGAAATAATATACTCAAAGCACTTGACTGCCAAACTATCATCCATGAGATACTTCAGTACCTGAATTTAGTGATAGTTTTTATCCTATGTAACTTATGTCACATTTCACGCCAAATTCCGTTATTTTGGATAGTAATGTTATAAATTCTAATTCCTTTCGATGTGAAAAGAGATACACAGTTTTGAAGAACCACTAAACAGCCTTCCTGAATGGATAAGTTTTCAAAATAGTTTTATAATCAGTATGAGCTTATTCATTACACAAATTCCCTAGGGATTTCATGAAATCCCTAATTACACAAATTCCCTGTAACATATACACTATGGTTAATCTGCGCGATGCTTTTGTGTCATGACAAAAGTATATAAGGGAAGAAAAAAAAACAACAATTTTTAAAACGAAAGATCGAAGTTATTACAAGCAACAAAGGCGGTCAGAAGCTTTGTTTTTTATGCCTTATTTTGCCATTTTTCCGTTTCTCAACTTTGCCATTTTTCTGCGTGTCATTATTTCCGTTGCCATTTCTTCCGTGCCCCGTATAATGTACACACCCGGTTTTAACAATCGCATTCAACAACAAGATGGATACTGCCACGTTCGAAATTGTGTTCGAGGTTGTGTTCCTTCTGCAAGAATGTTGACCGCCCTCCCCTCCGCTACCGGAAAAAACCAGTTTACAGTTTGGGTTGAGTTCTGAAATCTGAAGTTATCTTCGGCGTTTTGTATGCTTTTCGAGTGTAAAACCTGATGTTAAAGGTATTAATAATTTATTAGTCCCAAATGACAATTGTGCTCACAGTTGCAATAACAGAACTTGTCACTGATGTTAATTTTGCTAATCTCTGCGCACAAACCGGACCAGTGGCGTTAAATGACTGCATTATGAATTTTTTTCCTGTGTTTAAGATGTAGAAACTCTTTACTCAAGTTCGGGAGTTTCGCAAAGTCGCAAATAATGCGCCGTGGTTCTTCTCAGTGTACCTTTTAAGAAAAAGTCTGAACCTTCGAGCCCTGGACTGTGCGCCAGACTGTGCGCCAGTCTGAAGTTAGTTTGAAGCTTCGAGCCCTGGACTGTGCGCCAAAAGATTCGCAGCCTGGGGAGTTTAGGTATCTGGTTATTTCAGTGGTCGGATCTGTAACCCTGTCTGTTCTAAGAACAAGAGCTGCATCAACAACAGGATTCAGTGCAAATATTTGATTGTTAGTGTATCAAGGCTGTGAGTGTGCTGTTGACTCGACACCTGTCTTATTTGCTGCTAGTTTTACGTAGGCTTCCCTGAATCGCTGAGATGGGTGTACTCAGTTGGGGGATATCGTACTGCGGTTTGTTAGCGATTGGCGGATCTGAAAAAATCGTATCAAACATTTAAATGCCAAGGCTTGAAAACCTGTGGTTGAATCTTTAATATAAGTTGGTGCTTTTGACGATCCAGCATAGTAGCTGAATGACAGAACTTGTCACACTTTCAGTTCGAGCTTTGTTAAATGTTGAGATTCAGGGATCTTTGGCCGATTCGCTGTTCAGTCCAGTAATGGTTTTTGTCTGGATAGCTCGTTGTCAAACAAGTCGTCGTTTTCCAGGCTAACGCGTTCTTTGGCGAAACAGTTCTTTTTATCAGCTGATCGCAGTGTCGCTGGACATTTTTGTTTTTCTTTTTTCGTCGTCTGGCGGCAATGTTCCCGGACATACTATTTCTCTTTCGATGTCAGGAGTAGGAATAGTGAACAGTATTAGCCTCATAAAACTGCCTGTGTGGTACATTACAGTATATTTCTAGCAAAACGTCTGTAAACATATGGTTGATGGATGTTACTTAGCAATGTTCACATGTTATGTTGTTAGGAATCGCAGTTAAGACAGAGCAACAGTTTCGCTAATACACAAAAAAGTTTGCGAAATTCTAATTTCGCAGAAATTATTCACGGGATGCTTTTCTAAAGCGTAGATTTCTTAACACTGGTACCGAAGGGATATTTTTTGTTTTACTTCTTAAAATAACCGTCATTGCTCTGCGGAATTGACGTTTTCCTTGGAATACTAGTGAGTAACAGTAATACTTTTCTTTCCATCCGCATCACATGCCAGTTGCCGGTGACAGAGTATCCGGTTGTGAACTTCTTCGCGCTCACCCAGTGTATGCTGGAACAGGACTTTTGGCGGTGGACTTTTGGCGGTATCTATCAGAAGGTGTTTTTTTTTGAGGGGGGGGGGGGGGAATTCTTTGATGTTTCTTTTATGCTATCGTCAGTGGATAATTTTGGAACTTCTTTCATGTGATTAATGGTTCTTTTACGTTTTCATCAATTGAAAAAAATGGGAATTGTGTGATCTATTGGCATATTGCAATTGCATTTTAATTACCTTTGGAAATTGCAATTAATTGCATATTATAGTAATTGTAATTTTTTTTCAATTATGCAGGAAAACGTAATTAACTTCGCCGAAATCGGAACATTCTGGATTATCTCGTGGAATTTCCCACAATATTCACATGTGGACACGAATTGTAATATGAAAATACAACCAAGAGTCCCACCGCCAAATGTCCTAAACCGCCAAAAGTCCTACCGCCAATTGTCCACCGCTAAAAGTTCCACCGCCAAATGTCCTAAACCGCCAAAAGTCCTACCGCCAATTGTCCACCGCTAAAAGTCCCACCGCCAAATGTCCCACCGCCAAAAGTCCCAGACCCATTGTATGCATAAACGCAGCATGTGAAGGCAGATATACACGTAGAGCTTTACGTCACTTGAGCTTGTCAGATTTATGCATCTGTGCTTTTCCAAATGTTTCGAAACGTTTTCATTTAGCCACAGAAAGAACTACTACCATTACTACCGTTCCCCGCTTTCGCCTGCCCCACCAACCCTCCTTAGAAATGGTCGAGATCATGACCATCGGTAGAGGTCGAGTGTGTGACGTTCTTGGTGGTTTTAGCAGACCATCTTTTAAATGCTGCCCAAGTTAGTCACTCCGATGTCATTTTACGCTTAACTTTAGGTTCGAAGTCATTCTGGTTCACGTGAAATTTTCAATCTTTATAAAATGATTAATATCCCTTATATTTATTCTATTTAACAAAAGCTTGCAAACTTTTCCGAGGAGTGAGTTTAGGTAGAAGGGTTGGGAGTGGGGGCGGAGTGAACAAATATGATAGGAACATTTCTATTGTGCTTTCAGCAAGAGTAGAAATAATTAAAATATTATGAACAACTGTGTCTCTTATTTAGGTCTGACATAAACCAGGCACGAGGGAGAGGATGCTTTCCATAGAGCTGTCTGGAGCACAGAAATTAGTGCTGCTTGTCACGCTGCCAGTCTCGGGAATTCTCCTTTATTTGCTTCTCAGAAACAGCGATGATGAGGAAGGTTAGTGCGTCATTTCGTATTTTAGCCCAACCGACTTACCAATCTCAAGCCTACATTTCTTGATCGATTGTTGAAATATTTTAAATATAAGCAATATGAGAACTGATAATGGCCAGCTTAGTAAGTGAGCCAGGTCGGCCCAAGAGCAGTGGCCCACTCGGACGAATTTACGCAACACTTGAACGAGTTTGTTAACATATTAAACAAATATTTCCTGATCGATTGTCAAAGAAGAAAACAAATAATATATATATATATATATTCAGAAGGGGCGCCGCCGCCGAAGGTGACTACCACGAGAGCGACTGTTATCGAGCTGAAGGTGCCTCAGTTTGCTGTCGGAGCGATCATCGGCTCGAGAGGAGCAAATATAAAACAGGTAGCCGTAAATTTTGACGGCTGACAGGAGTTATGAAGCTATGCTGTTAACGTGTATTTGCCAAGTGCCTAATGTTAGCTCGTTGTTTTCAACAACTGGTTTTTCAATCAATTTCCCTGTATTGTTGGCGCGAATCGCATGAATGGTTTATGAGCTAATGTCAGCCAATGCTTATTGGCCTTGGAAGTTTTGCGAATACCCGTTAATTTCTTGTTTGTACTTTGTCTTGAATGACTTTGGTTTTCAAAGATGAAGTTTTGGCTTCTACAAAATTGATAATAACTAATGGAATACACGAAAAAAAGTTCTACTTCACGTTCTATAAACTGTTGCACAGACTTTATCAATGATGGAAAAAAGAGTGGCAGTCGAAATTCTTCACATATCTAATTGCAGTATCTTCTTTCAACCCTTTTCCATTACTTTCTCTCATTGATGTGACACATCGTCGGTGAAGTATGGATATTTTGGGCTACTGAATGGTTCGTGTATATATAAACGCAGATTCAGGATGAGTCCGGAGCGCGGGTGACCATGAAGGACGGGGAGTCGCGGACCGGGGACACGCGCACTGTGATCATCCGTGGCAGCAGCGAGCAGGCCCAGCGCGCCGAGTGCCTCGTCCACAAGGTCGTTGCCGAGGTGCCGCGCAAGGTCGAGGAGAAGATCTACGTACCCGTGCAAGCTGTCGGCAGAATTATCGGTCAGTTGTCATGACTTCCGTTGTTTCTGTGGTTTCTGTGGTTTAATGTAGTACCAACTGTTAAATGAACTGAATCCAGTTTAAAACATGAAATTACGAAAAAGTGATCGGGGATATACGAAAAATATCAATGTTGTCACCTGCAGGCGTTTGTTTCAAAATTGATGTATTGTGTAAATAACGGTAATAAGTGTAAAGTACAAAAATTTCAACAACTCGCTAAAAAAACTGCACTTTCAATAAAGTAAAATAAAACAATAATCTGGGTTGCGGATTTGTCGGGGATTACACCAGTGCGTGTCATGCAACGAAAGATAGTTTGGGGGATATTATTTTCGAATAGACACCTAATAACATCTTCTTCATGCTTCCATTATTAGGTCGTCAGGGGCAAACGATTCACGAAATGATAAGCATTTCTAAGGCGCGTATCTTGGTGGAGCGGGCGGATTCGCGTAGCAAGAGTGACACTCGTTTGGTCACATTAACCGGCACCCCCGAAGCCATCGCCAACGCAAAGGTTTGCCCTTGTATTAATCATTTGATAATCACCGCCTTAAACACCATTCATCAAGTGAATGGTGTACGAAGAAGTGTTAAAATAAACATCTAACAATACCATAAAATATGAATACTGTTTAGATAAAGTGATAAAACTTCAAAACAAAATAATGAAGTTGAACAGACTGAGGACATACGGTTGATAAGAAGTACATTTGGGTGACGTACTGTCCCCGGCAACATTGTCGGGTAAACTTCTCCCAGGCGAAGGTTAAAGTGTTGTGAATATGAGAGTGTTTCACTTATTTCTATTGTGAAGGCTCTCATAGAGGAGAAGATACAAGAGGAAGACGTCCAGAGAGCGAAGCTGGCCCTCAGTGCCGCTAACAGGCCGCGGAGACAAGTGACGACGCACAGAGTCACGGCGGCGGGGGCGGGCGCCGGGCAGCCCCAGCCACCTGCTCCATCTTACCAAGGTTTATAATATTTTCCTAATTTGAATTACCAAATTTCAACGTGTTGCATAGTTTAGAGAATTTAATGTGGAATGTTATGTGATATAAATATAAAATAAAAATAACCTTAAAATCGATAATCTTGTCATTAAACGTACATTGTAGACAGACTGGCTACAGACAAAAAAATGCAAGTACACAAACTGTTTGTGAGTTTCAGAAGGTATCAGATAAATCATGCTGTGGTCGAGCAAATTTATGCGTATATACTTCATAACTTCATAAACATAGCTGGTGAGTATTCTGTGTGTTTTATATTTCATATATCGGCTTTAACATTTTCTTGCTAGCAGAGGCCGGTGATTGTAGCAGCGCAACAGGTGGCCAATCACAGACGATTCCAGGAACACGTGATGTACAACCGTCCAATGGAAACGCCTCGGAAGAACGGGACTCTCAACTGAAGCCTGCCAACTGGCCAGTGAGGTTTAAAACATATACAGACGTGTACGTGTCATCCGTGGCGACACCTTACAATTTCTGGGTTCAGCTCGTGTGTAGCGAGTCCGTGCAGCTGGACCGCCTGAACGAGTCACTCACCAGATACTGCGCTGTTCAGCCTAAGGTAATCCCCGTGAAATGCTTATTGTCCCGGTTTTTGGTCAGCTCGGCCCTTTGCCAACTCGGCCGTACAATCTCGGCCGTCACAGAAAGTTAATTTGAAACTTTTTTTTATCAACTCACCCCTTGGCCAAAGCCCACTCAGTCATTGGTTACCAACCCAGAACCGACCATTATACAACTGTACATGCCATGGTCTTTATCAACAAATTTATCCCATTGTGCTTGAATTTTGGACGTCACTATTTGCGATTGTTTCGTCACATCAGTTTTCCAGCCTTGTCTCACACCATCTGCAATGAGTGACTGGAAAGTTGGAAAAATTCGGGATTTTAGAGATTTTTTGCGGTAAAATAAAAAAAAAACTGCTCGTGTGATATATGGATGGAGTCAGTCGTGTTTTTTTAATCGTAAACGGCTGGATTGCACCTCATGATAAAAAAAGAAAATCCTGATGGGCTTTGTAAACATATAGGGTATAAAAGTGACAGACACAGGTTTTTGTAGAACGGGAAAGTTTAAAACAGATAGTGGAATAATTAATGTACAGACATACAGGTTTTGTAATGAAAGTGTGCCAAGTTCTGCACCGAGGCTTAAAATTTGAAAACTTGTCAACACAAGAAGAACGAGGGCAGAAATAAAGGCATACATCTAACTTCTAATACTAACGTCCATTGTTTTCGTTCAGAATCATCACGCAAGCTGGAAAGTGGGTGATTTGGTGGCAGCCCCCTACGAACAAGACAATAACTGGTACCGAGCCAAGGTCATGGAAGTACTTGAAGAACAAGTCGATCTGTACTTCTTAGATTACGGGGATAGCATGTACCTGGATAGCACATTATTAGTACCGCTCAGGTAATTGTGTTGCTGTAGTAACCACTTCATCTGCCTCGTTTTCGATTTTGGTGGATTTACGACAAAATCTCTGTTAAGGGAACACTTCTGTTAAGGAACAACCTTTAGCCCTCTACCTATTATGTCTTCCATATTTTACCTCACTTTAGGCACACCTCTGTTTAGTGAACATCTTTCCCGGTCCCAAAGTCTCCAGAACTGGAGAATAAAACAGTTGTATTCTTTAACTGTAAATAAATAGAGATATGAAGTTTATTACACCTATATTCGAGGTGTACGTGGCCAGTGGAGTCATAATCTAAGATAACGTATTCGAGATACCGTCGTAATCTTATTGCAGCTTAGTCTATTATATTACGATATAATAACCAATATACCGGTCAAGTTCCGGTTTGAAAGTAAAGTTTGCTGTGTTTTCAACTGACTTTGAGAAGATTTTGTTTACAGCTCACAGTTCACTGAATTAGAACCACAAGCGCACGAGTGCCGTTTAGAAGGCGTAGAACCCATAGGTAAGTCGTTCAGGTTTTGTTTCAAGGCTGAAGGAGAAGACGGAAACTGCACCCTTCAGTCCCCACATTGAAAGTGGAATCGTCACCACAATGCCGATATCTTGTTGGGAGGGATGGGGGGGGAGCTTTCACCAGCCTAGCTGGTAAACTTTGGTAAACATGCTCTTCACATCTGCATGTCTAGATGTGTACGTTGTAAATCTGGGTGATGGGAATTGATTTTATTTTTTGTTCGTCGCACCGCATCGTTCGTACACACATGCAAGCAATTAAACCCCCCGGGAGGCGCTAGGTATATGTGTTACCATGTCAAAAAAAAAAAAAAAAAAGAAAGAAAGAAAGAAAAAGAAAAAAAAAACGCGGAGAGAGGGGAAATAATTTACAGGCAAGAGGCAGTCCGCGCGGAGTTTTAATGTCGTTAAAAAAAGCGGGGGGGGGGGGTAATCTTCATTCAGAACCCCGCGTTTTCATCTCAAAAAGGGGTTACCTTTTGAAGAGCACTCCGTGTTTGGTTAAAAAAAAGAGATTTTTTTTTTAAACCTTGTACTCCGCGTTTAGGGGCTGGGTTTTAAGAAGTCATAGACACCATGGTAACCAATTTGTGCGTAAGTCCCCCCCCCCCCCCACCTCTCCTCGGGCATCAAATTTCGATGTTTCCGATAGGACACATGCGATTATATGTGTGCATACAGGCGGTCAAGGTCATCCGCTATCGTGTATTATTTCAAAGATACTGGTCTGCGAGGATTGGTGGACCGGAAGTACTTTATGGTCAGTAATTTCAAAATACTTACCAGAAATAATATAATAATAATAACTGTGGATTTATTTCCAAATTTCAACGGCATCAAGTAAACCAGGGGAAAAAAACAACAAGAAAAAAAAGTAGCTCTACAAAACTGCTGTACCCAAAAAAAAAAAAAAAATGGATCAGTTGTTGGTAGTAACAGTCGCCAAATGAATCGCCAGGCTAGGGGTGGTATGATGAAATACCGATTGCTGGCTTGTATTTTCCGCCGAGTAGTGTAAGCTCGTTTTCCGCCATTCCTGGTGCAGTGCAGTAAAACTTCTCCGCTCTCGGCGTACTCGAGACTGACAAAACGTCGAGCTCACAGAGACTGGGGTTATTCTTCTTCTGAAGCATTGATTTGAAATGAGACTGGAACATGTGTCGAGGTTAAATCCTAGTTTGAGTAAACCGTGCTTGGGTTAACAAAGGCCAAATCTATGTGGAGCAACAAGTCTTGTTAGCTGGTCATGAATAGAAAAGAACGAGCCCTTCGCGATACACATTTCATACATGTGAGATTGTGTGGCGATGATTAGGTCCCGGTGAAATAATTAATTACTTATCAAGAGGATTGGTACCTTTGTTGACACCAGATATTTGTATGTCATTTATTTCGATTTACGATACAAGAAACAAAGAACCGAATTGGAAAATGGCACATTTTTGTTCAGAAAATGTAATTGATTAATAAAATAAATAAATCAAAGACTCAGACGCAAAAACTCAGACGCAAAAACATTTGTGGTGGATATTTCAACGTGGCTATAATCTCAAGCGCGATAGCGAAAATTTTTTTATTTTGCTTATAGCCGAGCACCGGCACTGTGACGTCAGCCTCAGCGCGATATATGATTTGTTTTACAACTGAAGTCGAGTTCACTTTGCCACCCTGAGTTAAAGCTCCTTTTTTTCCCTGTATTTATCGGAGTGGATAATTCTATAGTGGGGATGATCCATGTACAATAAATTCATTACAATACGGTGTTAGAGACTAACATACTCGTGTATAATTGAGCGAGGATTGGTCAATGGTTTTGTCATCCACAAGGCCGTACCGTTTTCGGTGTCATGTCACTTTATGCCATTTCAGCCACTGGCCTGAATGTGAAAGTTACAGCGGTGGTTTTGTCATGAAAAGTATTTTATTGTAAAAATAAGTAAATACGGAAAAAAACGAACAGAGCAAGCTTCTGTGGATAACGTGGTATTCTATGAGGTGTTGTTTCTCTCATATGTAAGGATTACCGATAAATTTGGGATAGGAAAAACTTCAAATGCACAGAAACATTGTGTACAAAAATACATATATATTCACATTTTGTCGGATGCAGTAAATCCAGTTTGGCGTAATTTACCTTCTGTGCTATCTGTCTGGTGGAAATGAAGGAGGCCGTAAGTTAGCTACGAGCTGCAAATAATCATGAATGTCTAGTCGCTCTATTTATCAGGGGCCAAAATTATGCTCTTATTAGTGATAAATAGAGACGTATTCGCACGTGGTGAAAGATTGAAATGATACTCCATACATATATCCTGTTATGAAATGAAATAAGGGCCTAGAGAGAAAGATAATGGAGTGTTATATTCTCGTGATTGTGTATCCGTGTTAAGTAAGCCCAAACCCACCCCCCTCACACCCAGTCCCCACTCCTTACTCCTTACCCCCCCCCCTCACACCCCCCCGCCTCCTCGCAGAACACTGGAACATTGACGCACACCAGACGTTTGTAATATTGCCCAATATTTTTTGGGAACGTGAAAAAATTTGTGGGCACGTAGAAAGTTTGGATACATGCCCCGTGGACTAAATGTCGCCCAGCTAAATGTTGCTCGATGAATGTCGCTTGGCTAAATGCCAAGCTGTTATGCCTGGAATATTTGCATGACGACACGTGTGTAAAAGAGGGACGATGTAAAAAAAAAAAACAAACAAACAAAGTCAAAACAAAACAAAGGCTTAGCCCCCCCCCTTCCCCGCCCAATTCTGTTGTTCAGGCGCATAATCGCCAGATAAATTGTGGTCAGGCGTATTGTCATGGATTCGTCGAGGCCTCTGTCTGGGTGAGCTGCCCCCCCCCCCCCCCCCATCTCCACCTTTTACGGATCCTGTACGGTATCATGTGGATATATAACTAGACCGAATTTCGCCACACGTAGCGAAATGGCACCCACTTGCAATGGCAGAAGGCCAGAGACACAATATAATCTGGTCAAAGACAAATCTTCCAGTGTTTTGACATTTGATGTCAGCTTTCGGATTATTATTTTGAACGAGGTCATCGAAGGTCAAGATCAGCGAGGTAACTCTTATATAACGTCTTAGAAGCTCAAAGGGTCGAAAATAAGGTCAAAATCGCTCTGTCTCTAACCGTTTTCGAGATACCGGTGAACTTCCGGTTTTTGGCCTTGACCATGACGGAGGAGGTCAAAGTCACAGAGGTGCCTCTTATATAATGTCTTTTAGGTTCAAGGTGTCGAAAATAAGCTCAAAATCGCTCTATCTCTAACAGTTTTCGAGATAATGAACAATCTTTCTCTAGCTGATTACGATATACAAAGGTCACATGACCTTGACCTTGACCCTGAATGTTGAGATTCAGTCCACGATGTTACTGCCTACTGACACCGTACACGTGTTGAAATCAGGGTTTGAGCGCTATTTCCAGCAATTTTTTGTGATGAACAGGGGTTTGAAAAAATATGTTGACCTCAAATGGACTTTGACCTTGAAGGTCAAGGTGAAAAATTGCGGATTTCACATCCCATCACCCTCTATCTCTGCGCCAAATTTCATCGTCGTACGTCAAATAGCGTAGGAGGAGTTTTCTAGAAACCTCCGAGACGAAAAAAAAAGAAAAAAAAAGAAATAAATAAAATAAAATAAAAAGGAATGAACAGCCAGAATTCTTAGCAAAGCATATCCAAACAAACGCACGTTTGTGGGTGCACGTGCGGAGTTTCTTTGTCGAAGAAAGTTAAATTTCACATGTCAGCCTTCTTTAACCGTCAGTAAAAAATAAGAATTAGTACGGAGTTAAATTTTGAAATAATATATATCTATGCAATCCGACTGAGTACTTTTCAGAATTCAGTTATAGCTCTGGCATCTCTGTAGTTGTTTTTTGCCCTCGTGATTCAATCGCACAGTCCGCAGTGACTTCTATTTGCATTAACGAATTTCCAACACAGTTTATTCAGTGGGGATGAATTAATATGAATTGAAGCTTCATTTGCATCACTTTCCGGTTTAATGTATCAAGTAGATGGTATTTTACCCAAATCGTGGGCAGTCATTTGGTGTTATATATTAGTGTAATTTTTCTGCGTGAAAAATCATGCTGGTTTTTAAACATCTCGAACAATCTGAATGCTCGAGTGCTTCTTTTTTCGGGTTAGAATTTCGTCTGCACACATATCTATGTATCGTGTGGATTTCTAAATGCATAATCTTTTAAGAAATTTCGTAGTCCTACACCCATTTATCTTTTCACAATATCATGCTGCCTCCTCATTTTTATAAAGACTTGAAATGATATTGATTTTAAAGACTGTCAAAATAAGCAGTTTTGACTGGGAACATTTTTTATACCTTAATTCCAGCCCTGTGTCGAAGGAAATTGTTTTGCATAAAGCTTCAACCGATCTAAACAAGTGTGCAAATCTGACATGTCTAAACAAATATATATGAAAAAAAATATGTGTTCATTTTGATATCATACATTCCTGGCAGATGGAAATTCTTGGAGTGAAGATACTGTCGAGATATTTGAAGACATAACTCATGCCGCTAAGTGGAAAGTGTTAGTCGCACAAACTGTACGAGTTGACGATTCGATACGTGTGGTAAAACTAGTCGACACCAACGGTTCCCAGGTGAGGCGAAATGCTTTAAACTTCTTTTAGCAAATTTAGCAAAGATACATCATCGCCATCCTCGATTAATGTGAGGTTTGTCGCACGGTTCGTCCATTTTTGCTGTCAAAACTCCATTAACTTTACGTCTGTGATACTGTGTGAATTTCGTACCCCAGATTTCATATCTATATTTTCATCTAGGGTCGGGGTACAGCACAACCCAGTTCCTTATTTTAGCCCCTTTTAGGTGTTTTTGTGTGTTTTATTTTATAAAATAATGAAATGTTAGCTAGATAGTTACAGACAGAAGAAATGTCTTCTATATTTACATTTCCATTCATCATGTTTACATTTGTTTCTGATGATTCTTAAAGACGAGTAATAATTCATCATGGTTTTTATTTGTAAGTGATAACAGTCTGTAATATATAAATGTCTAGCTTTTGAATATGATTGGCAATTGGAAAGTGAGGTGAGGGGAGTGGGGGCGTGGGGGTGTCAAGGAGGCAGGAAACCAATAGTTGCTTAAACTCGATATCAAAATTCACCATTTACCTTCAAAGTCCACTTTGAATTTTAATGTAATTAAATTGATTAGACCCAACGATTAGCTTTTGTTTCTCCTGCCCCCACAGGACATCGACATAGCAGCGGATCTCGTTGCACGGGGGGTTGCGCGATGGAAGCGCCCCCTGGCAGACGCCGCCTCCACCGACACGTGGCATGCCGGGGCTAGCGAGGTATCCATGTCCTAGCAGGCTGCATGCATCCGCGTTTGTTTTCCTCACAAAAAAGACACCAGTGCCATGTGAGTTTGTTTGTTTTTGTTTGTTTTTTTTCTTTTCATTCCAGCGTGTTCGATTTCTGTCGGATGTTGCAAAGTTTTGTTGTTTGTTTTGCCGATTCTTTGAGCTTGTTTGCTTTGTCATTCGTTTTGCTGCAAATAAACCATTCTGAAAAGGAAATTTTAGAAAGTACGTTGTTTTTGGTGTACAGACCGCCCTCCCCACAACACCCAACACACCCCCACACACCCTTCCTTCGGTGAAAGGTCGTCCATAGGTGCATCCTTTTTTTTTCTAATAACGGCGTTCGATTTCCAGCTGAAATGTTGTTTGGAGACTTTCTGCGAACTTGAACTTGTAATATAAGCTCGTTTTTAAGATACTCATTGGTTTGAAAACTTGCACAGGGAAAACGTACTGTTCATAACGCATACGAAAAGCAATGAACAACGAGAATCTATTTCTCAATAGCGAAATATTATTAAATATTAATTTAAAAATCACCTTCTCCCTTCCAGTAGAACTTTAAAAACTTTTCAGCCTAATTTTGGTTTGATTTAGTTTTGCAGAAAAGCCAGTACGTTTTTCAGATTCCCAAACCGTTCTAAGCAACTTTTTTTTTGCCAGTTCAATACCTTTCTAGAAAAAAGCTTCGCTACTTACTCTGTGAAACGGCATCCCTTCTTGAATCCCGCTCCGCAAGAACTTGAAGCTGATAATTTATTTGAAAATTCAGCGTGTTTAAAATGACAAGGTAAGATTTTGCATCCAGGCGTTGTTCTTTATAAAACCACACTGGCATTCCACTATGCTCAGCTTATTTAGCGTATGCAAATAAAGCAAACATAATTCATGTAATGCACAGTGTGGCTGTTGGCACATCCCAGAGGCTTGTGCAAATATTGCAGCAGCCCTGTGAAAAAAATCAGTTGTTTTTTGTGCTACAGCCTAATACACATATCTGCGAACTTTGGTGGTCCTCGGGCCAGTATGACCAGAGGAGTAGTAAAGACAAAACGATGGACCAGTAACGAGAACAAAAGCTCCGAAACATTGGCTCTGTACAACTTCAATATACTTTCGACTTGCCATGTGTTAATGATTTACCCGGAGGTGTGAAAATGGCGAGAGGGGGAGAGCTTGGGCAGCAGTATTTTGGCGATCGATCAACTATTAAAGTGTTGTTCCTAAAACAGTGTTTACTGCTCACACAACCCTTAACTGTGCTTAAAAATATCGGGATCGTCTGATTAAGCAACGGCAAAAATAATAATATCAATAACGCTAATAATAATAATAATAATAATAATTTTATATACCCATAAGTCAGCTGAACCCTGTTCACAATGGACACATATGCGTGCGGGGTGGGGGTGGGGGGTGGAGGGGTAGTGGTAGCGCGTTCGTTTTAGAAAGGAGAGGTCCCAAGTTAAAGCCTCAACCGGGACTTTGTTTTTCAGAGTTTCAGTTTTTCGAAATGCTGCTCCTGCTACATTTCTGGTTCGACTGTTTTTTAAATTTGTGTTTAAAACTTTTACGATTGGCCACAATGTCAACGGACATTCTCGTTAATTAATGCAGAATGATAACATGTTGCGTATGTATTAAAACCGTTTAAGATTTTGCTTTGCAAATTGCGTTAATCAAATCAAATCCTTAGTTTGACAGGAATTGGGTGGGGGGAAGAGGGTGGGGGGGGGGGGAATTTACCACTCATTTGTAGCTGCTGTGCAGACATGAAAGCCTTATAATGGTGTAGTGTCGTGGTCTTAATATTTCTAGTCGATAGAAAGAAAAACTAGATTCACCCCAGAGGCGTTTTACATAAATTTAAAGAGCCTCTCAATTAGGTCTCGTTGCAAGTGTAATTATATTTAATACAATAACAATCATTTTTGTCAAAAAGAAAAGGATAAACACATTTGGGTATGCAAGAGCAGATTCATTATATAGCACGAAACTTCACGATTTTATAGGCCCTAGTATAAAAAAAACAATGGGTCGTATTTTACGTTTGAAGCAAAAGTGTGAAGTTCGCTTTAAACACTTGAAAAAACCAGAAGCGAAAAGATCGCTTGAGCAAATCATGTGTGGCAGTAGTCCTCGCCCCTTCCCCGGGAAGTAGGGAATGAGGGTGTTAGGTTTTTTGTTTTTTGGTTTTTTTGTTGTTGTTGCTGTTTTTTTTTTTTTTTTTTGCCCAGTTTTGTTCACAAGGCATTATGCAGAAGCCGAGTTACACAGAGTTATAGCAAAAACAACCAGTTCGCCAGCAGATCTCACCACGATGTTATAGCCTATAAATACACAGCACATTAATCGCATGCCTTCATCTTCAAAATAGCAGTTCACAACGCCTTAATAAACACGTTGTGACATATTGTTGAAAAGAAAAACGCGCAGAATTTCTATATGACTGCTTTAACGAGAAAAAACTGTAAATTAAGCATGCGAATAGAGAACCAAAAAAAAGTTCTTTGCGTTAAAATTGAAAAAAAAGTTGGTTTGGGCCGAGTCGTAAAGTATGAATAGCGGAATAAGTGGTCAAGGGCACTGCAAGGTGATGGTCTTTTAGCTTCATCAATTAAATGTGTCCTTCAACAAAAATGCTGTTCTTAAGTTAATTTCTCGGGCGATAAGCATACCTAATTGCCCATGTGTCAAGACAGAATGACAAAACAAAAACAAGAACTTGGAATTTGTATGTTGAAGTTTTATATGTTGAAGTAATTTATTTAGTGTATTAAAAGGCACTTCGTGACAATGGTATATTTTTGGAAGCCTATTTTTTATAAATGACGGGGAAAGTTGAACTGATAAGCACTTGCACCTGGTGAAATAAAAACATAAATTATTGAACAAACTGAGGCGTTTAAAATACAGTAAACTCTCGTTATAACGACATCGGCTTTATTAGCGCACAGCACAAGCCCGATATAACGGCGTTGGTTCAGACGCTTCATTCTTTGCAATCACAGCTTTGTCATAGCTAGTGGTTAGACCAATTTCCGATTAATCGATTAATTAATCGTTTTTGACATAATCGATTATTTTTCTGCGCAGTCAGTTCACTCGAAGTTCTTGACTGACTTCAAAAAAAAAAAAAAAATGAAGACACAACGTTTAACGGGTATACTGTGAGATTTAAATTTTTAACATTTTTTTTTTTTGCAACTTTTGGATGTTTATAACTGCATCTTCAACTTTTGTTGTCTTCGATGACAGTAATAAATTGTACTGTATTTTCATTTTGAGAATTGTTCTGTATTGGCATAACCAATACAGGTAACGGATTTTCGTTAACCTGTAGCAAGCCGTTAGAGGTTTTGAACTAACACTCTCTCAGTATTAATAATGAAACGTTCAGAGAATTTTATGGCGCAAAAATTTTAAGAACGGCATTTTTCATTCTCGTGAGTCCTAAACAGTAATTTTCATTCAGTAGTAGTTTGCAGCAAACCATATCAGTGTTATGTTACATTGGAGTGTGTTTAGGTTTTTAAACAATTTTCTAAGATTTTTATAGTAAATTAGATGTGAAAATTTATCAAAATCTTGAGGTTGTTAAAAGTCATTTTGGTTTAAGAGAATACAGGATAGGCTAACGGGGGCTCTCAAAATTTTTAAGTCCTGTTAAAAATTGGCAGTTATAGTTGTAGTGGGTTACATGGTAAAGAATACCATTTCCCAAAGATTTTCATGAAGTCTTGTAGAATATACCATGAAACCCAAGATTTCCAGGAATAATCGATTAAATACTCGATTATGATTCATTTTCATTTCGATTAATCGATTCCGACCTCTAATCGTAGCCACAGCTCATCGTTGACGCTGTGATATGATTGAACAGGTCGTTGTAATCGGGCTCCTGTGATATGATTAGCAGTGAACAGGTCGTTATAATCGGGCTTCTGTGATATGATTAGCAGTGAACAGGTCGTTATAATCGGGCTTCTGTGATATGATTAGCAGTGAACAGGTCGTTATAATCGGGCTTCTGTGATATGATTAGCAGTGAACAGGTCGTTATAATGGGGCTTCTGCGATATGATTAGTAGTGAACAGGTCGTTATGATCGGGCTTCTGTGATATGATTAGCAGTGAACAGGTCGTTATAATGGGGCTTCTGTGATATGATCAGCAGTGAACAGGTCGTTATAATCGGGCTCCTGTGATATGATTAGTAGTGAACAGGTCGTTATGATCGGGCTTCTGTGATATGATTAGCAGTGAACAGGTCGTTATAATGGGGCTTCTGTGATATGATTAGCAGTGAACAGGTCGTTATAATGGGGCTTCTGTGATATGATTAGCAATGGAACAGGTCGTTATAATCGGGCTTCTGTGATATGATCAGCAGTGAACAGGTCGTTATAATCCGGCTCCTGTGATATGATTGGTAGTGAACAGGTCGTTATGATCGGGCTTCTGTGATATGATTAGCAGTGAACAGGTCGTTATAATGGGGCTTCTGTGATATGATTAGCAGTGAACAGGTCGTTATAATGGGGCTTCTGTGATATGATTAGCAATGGAACAGGTCGTTATAATCGGGCTTCTGTGATATGATCAGCAGTGAACAGGTCGTTATAATCGGGCTCCTGTGATATGATTAGTAGTGAACAGGTCGTTATGATCGGGCTTCTGTGATATGATTAGCAGTGAACAGGTCGTTATAATGGGGCTTCTGTGATATGATTAGCAGTGAACAGGTCGTTATAATGGGGCTTCTGTGATATGATTAGCAATGGAACAGGTCGTTATAATCGGGCTTCTGTGATATGATCAGCAGTGAACAGGTCGTTATAATCCGGCTCCTGTGATATTATTAGTAGTGAACAGGTCGTTATGATCGGGCTTCTGTGATATGATTAGCAGTGAACAGGTCGTTATAATGGGGCTTCTGTGATATGATTAGCAGTGAACAGGTCGTTATAATGGGGCTTCTGTGATATGATTAGCAGTGAACAGGTCGTTATAATCGGGCTTCTGTGATATGATCAGCAGTGAACAGGTCGTTATAATCCGGCTCCTGTGATATTATTAGTAGTGAACAGGTCGTTATGATCGGGCTTCTGTGATATGATTAGCAGTGAACAGGTCGTTATGATCGGGCTTCTTTGATATGATTAGCAGTGAACAGGTCGTTATAATGGGGCTTCTGTGATATGATTAGCAGTGAACAGGTCGTTATAATCGGGCTTCTGTGATATGATCAGCAGTGAACAGGTCGTTATAATCGGGCTTCTGTGATATGATCAGCAGTGAATAGGTCGTTATAATCGGGCTTCAACTGTATTTCAGTTTCTCTCCTCTTAAAAAATTAATATATAAATATACGAATTTATAATGCAGTATGCTGTGCTAAATTATTCAACTGCTTATCAACTTGAAATTCAACCGAAAGCAAGAAAGTTTTAAAATCGACAGAAATACTTTGCACACAGGGCATATATGCGTCTTCATTCTTTTTCTTTCAGGCGAATCTCGCCAGGGCCTGTGATGAGACATTAATTTTTGCTATTCGACCTTCGGAAGTCGACCCACTGTCTGCACACGAAAGCGACTGCCAGATACCTGTCAAAATGAACAATTCTGAAGAGAGTTGTGTGGACAACGGCCACGCGTCTTCTGTAAAAGCGAATATCTCAGGGGTTAGGCAAGAACCAACAACCGAAAAGTCCTTTTTCGGAAGTTTATTTAGACTTGGAAATCTGTTAGATTTCCTTTCGCATGTTTCACAAGAGAAAGAAACACTAAAAAAAGAGGCCAGTGTGTCAGAGGTGCATTCGAAAGGCGGGGGTGAAGAAAACATTGAAAATAGCACAGAGTGCGATACTAATTATTTGAAAAATAGTAAAGGCATTTTGAGTATTGAAGAGAATCCAGCTGTGAACAAAAGCTCTCAAGTATTAAATGTAAACCCACTGGGAAAGGAGAAAATAACTGAAGTGAAAAAAAATATTCACGTTGAAGCAGAAAAGGTTACGCTTCATGTTTCGCCAAGAAGTGAAAGTTGCACAGTAAATAAGGATGTTAATGGCGTGGGTGGCGAAGGTTTGAACGCAAGCGATAAACAAACAGTGGAATCCTTCTCAATTCATTGCGAGGAAAGACCTAAAGATGTAGCATTTGAAAATGTGCCAAGGAATGCAACTGATCCTCCCGTGGATATCACGTCAAATAAAAACGCCAGACGTAAAAAAGTCGGAATCGCAGTAGCTATTCGCCAGCTCTCAATTGAAAAGGAGAGCAAGGAAAAAATTAAGCAAAATGTTGCCATTGAAAACGAAGAAAAGCAAGGTGGTGTGCAAGCAGCTACGCAAGCTATCCGCGATATCAGTGGTCCTACTGAAACATTCGAGTTAAAACAGTGCACTGGATCACAGGTGCAAACAATTGCTGAAAATGAGTCAATGCAAACAAATTACCAGTTCCCTTTAATTACCAATGAAACGACTGTGGATACAAACGATGTAAACAAAACAAGAATCGACTGCAGTAAGCCGGAAAGTATTGAGACTGGTTCTCCTGCAGGAAGTCTTGAGTTATCTGTAAGTTTTATCCAGTCCGATGAACTTAACAAACAGATAAGTAAGTGTAGTGCTGAAGGGGAAACGTGTCATTGTGGAAATGTTGAATTTTCAAATAAATTCCCATTGAACAGAAATAGCAGTGTCAGTGATATACAAGAGGATAACTGCGAAAGTTTAAATGCCGAAATCGCGTGTCTTGAAGATTTGAATAGTTCTGCAAGGCGAGTTTTCACTGGCATAGAAAAGAGCCGCTGTGAAAATGTAAATACGATATGTGATCTTGTGACTGAGGGCTTTAATTCAAACATCGGAAATAGACTGTCGTATGTAAATGAAAACGAAAAACTCGAGTGCAGAAATGGCAATGATATCAAAGAAGAAAAGGGCATAGAACTGGATTCAAATGCTAATAAGGATTCGTTTGGATTTACAAGTGAAGTCGGATATAGTTTATCTGTTTGTCCAGACAAACAGGAAAAGGTTACCAGCATTTCGCCTTGTGTACAAGGGGCGACTTCGGGTGCCCATTCAGAGTGTGCCAGTGCATGCGGAACATTGACAGAAGACAACAACTCTTACTCCAACGGCACGGATTCTAATGGTAAGAAACACACGGCCACAGGGGAGACATTAAATGACACTCGCAGTGTACGAGCTAATTCAAAGTCTGTGTTTGATAAAAACGGGACTTCCGGCGTTAACATACAGAACGAAACTAAAGGTTTATCGGATCAAAACTGTTATTACTTAGATGAAGAAAACGTGTCGTTTTTATTGAACCAAAGTGATACCGGCCATGTTAGAAGTTCAACTGATAATGACACGTCGAAAATCCAGGAGGAATGTGTCAACCAGATTTATGATCCTATAACAGATATCAGAGATGAAATTCGGATCGAACATAACAGCGATTTTAAAGTAATAACCGTTGAAATTTCTGAGAGAAAAATCGATGTATCTGATTCGTGTCTAAAAGGTGATCACAGCGAGTCATTGGGCAGCTGTTCGGATCATTATGATACTTGTTCCTCCAATACCAGTGGGCCCGTATTCAGCTGCGGTGAACACGATATCCATTTCAGTGACTGTAATATAGGTGATGCTGACTGTGCAATTTTCGAAGATCACTGCCATCTGAATTCTCAAGGCAGTACAGACTTTACTGAACCGACGGTTGAAGTGGGAACTTTTTTGTACTGTGACAGTGAAATAAATCAAAAATTGCAGTCATCGGGCGATTTTTCCTGGCAGATATTATTAAATAAAGTCAATATGCCTGGTAATCAGGGGAAATTGTCTGTTTCTGCCAGTTTGTTGGAGTCCTCAAATTCGATTCATTTAGCACAGTCTTTGAATTCAGTGATGGATAGCGGTTCGGTAGTAGGCAGTTTAACCGTTCAGAACGGGTGTGAGCCTGGCAGTGAACCATACTCAAAATCACAACAGGGCGATTCGTGTGAAATAGCCCCAGATAAAGATCGATCGAAAAACGGAAGTTCAGGAAACTCCGATGTTGTCAATAAACATCAGGATATGGGGTCGAGTACGATGATGAGTTCGGTTGAGGACAGCAGCAATGGCGACAGTGGCATACAGGAGGGCAGCCGAAGCGACGCCAAATGCCAGCCCAGCTCGGCGCCGGGAACGACCAGCGACGACCGAGATGAGACGAGCAGTTTGTTCAGCAGCGATTCGCTGGACCTGTCGTCACGTGATGATCCGCCGGGAAGCACGGATCTTGCCCAGCCCGATGCGAGCTGCAGCGATGCGCATGGCCAAATTCAGACGAGTGCCGAGTGGAGACATCGCGCGCTTTCGCCTCCTCGTAGTTTAGTTTTTATCGAACAAGGCTTTCAACCTTTTGTTCAAGCCAAAGAAGTGCAACTTCACATCGGCACTGACCGTCTCGAGAATGTAAACAGTGAAAATGACAATCATTGTTCTTCGGCTTATTTTCAGCTTGTACCGAAAGAACAAGATTCTTCCCCCATTGGGAAATTGTTTCAAGACAAGTCGTCGTGCCCACAGCGAAGCCCCATAGCTGTGAAGCTCGACAATCCCCATGTTGACACTGAACTGTCAGTGAAATCAACACCTGAAAAGTACGTTATTTTGGAACATTTAGAAACGTTAAATCTTCAGCCTGATCAGTCTATCCAGCTCCAAACTACTCAAGAATGTGATGCCCAAACTGAAATGAGCACAATAAGACAGAGGAACAGTGCCGTCACTGGTGCCCCTGCTGCGGCGTCATTAGTGTCAAGGTCTTTTAAAGGACAACATGACGACGATTTGACGAGCCGCGTCGAAAATGACGATATCACGGAGGGAGATGATAAACATTTCACGTGTGAAATGCACATTGACAGCTGCCAGATTGAAGCAGAAAGTTCTGACATGGCCGATGCGTCCATCCAAGAGTTGGACCATGACTCGCTGTACAGTGATGATAGCTTGTGTGAAGGAGACCTGTCGGACACTGAATCACTACCGGATTTACCTGAAAACGGAAGTCCGCATATGCTGGAAATCGGAGTTTTGGATCCAGTCGGAGAAAGTGTAAATGACAATGGCATGCCGTATAGCTCCTGCCATCCCCGTTCTCATAAAAAGAGTCCCTGCTTGGATTTTCCTGCAGTCTCTGAGTCCCGATGCAAGTCCTGTATGGACGATGTTACAGCTAGTCCCGAAATAACCCCTGTGTCACGGGGAGGTAAGGAGGAGGGTGCCAGTCGGGAGTCGCTGGGGTGTGTTCGTGACGCTGACTTGCACAGGCAGTCGGAAGCAGAGAGGGCGCGGGAAGCCAGCGAGCAGCCAGCCAATACTCGTGCAGATCCGCAAGGCGCGATGGAACGCGATAAGCTGCGAGATTTATTCCAGCTCAGTTCATTGGAAATGCGAGTGGAACATAGTGATGTTTTATCCCGAGACCAGGAAATGGTCGATGAAAGTCGTGTCAAATCAGCTTGTTGTGGAACTCAAATACCTCCTGTTGTACCACAGGGATATTTTGAAGAACTTTTTCGCGGAAGTGGTGATTGTGACACCATGGGACAGCCTATTGGTTCCACTAGCCAGGAGTCGGAATGCACGTATATGCATGATTCATTAGAGGAAGAACACTTGCTGAAACTATGCGATGACGTCATAAAGACATTACCGGTCAAGAAGATAGAATTATCAACAGATAGCCAGACAGTTACATCAGAGAACAATTGTGCAAATGCAGGACACTTAATGTTTTCGGAGAGTGACAATGCTGAAGATTTTGGAGCGGAAGAAAGTGTCTGTAGTGCTGACAAGTCAAGCCGTTTAGAGGACTCGTTAGAGGAGCTGTCGGAATCCTTGGACGAGAATGACGAAGCTCAGGCTCTCATTATGACTGCGTACTTTCAAAATAATTGCAATCCAGTGTCACGAATAAATGCTGCAGGTGACAAACAGTTTAGTTTTGCCGATTTAGATGTTGGTTCTTTGGACGAAATGCGTCAGCATCCAGAACTGGAATGCTACAGACATAAAGGGAGCGAAAGTGAATCCCAACCCACCATGCGGAACACAACACGTTCTATAAATAAGGACGTTGCCGGGAAATGTGAGCTGGAAAGTGATCAAATGGCGAGTAATCCACATTGTGTGGGTTATACATGTAATAACGAGACACCTGAACAAGAGCTTAATGACAACTTTAGTTCCGATGATTCAAGGGATGATTCTGTTTTCGAACGTTCGTGCGACAACATAGAGAACTTATCTTTGATTCGTGGTCAAGATACTTCGATTCAAGTATCTGAAACTCTCGAGGACAGTATCGAAGAAGGGAGATTGCAGACGCTACTGGAAGAGTCCCTTCCCTTCATGGATGAAGCCCTGAACCCCGTGGACGAGTCGTCCATTCGGCGCTGCAGTACTCCTGTTCAAAACAACATCAACAACAACAACAACAAAAGTGATGCGAAAGTGATACCACCCACATTGAAGTCCGCACTGCGAAAAAATAGAAAACACAAGACTGCGTGTGTGGACAGACACTCACGGGGCGAGAGACGGGTACGTTTTAGGGATCCTGAAATCAGTGAAGAGTTTGAAAGGAGCGAGAGTGAGTCGGATAGCGACGAGGAGAGCATGGGTGAGGTGTGCTACGATCTGGTGAACAATATGTATCTGTATGCTGTGCCGTCCGGTAGGGCAATCCTTGCAGATTTTGATGAAGATGTTACAGAGTTTTAGGGTTTTTTTCACTTGTTGAGGTTATCTTGTTATCATAGTGGAGTGGTTTATAAGCTATTAAGGATGATGTGTCATTTTTTTGTGTTTTGATGGAGAATAATATGCATTTTACTACCTCAGTGAATTTTGTGGGTGAGCCCAGGTTAAGAATATGTGGGAAGCGACTACAAGTTCAGCTCAGTTGTGCCAAGAAAGTGAGATGTGTCCAACGAAAGCGATAATGGCGAATTTTGTCTGAGGTGCTTACTTTGTTTATAATGATGTCAGAAAAAGCGAAAACTAAGTACATGTCTGTGCGAAATGTAATTATTCCCAATGATGACAAGTTTGTTGTGTTACGCTTGTAATTAAATAGCTTTCACTTTGTGTTAGATGTCTAGGCATTCTCAACACTGAGCCTATATTCTACAACCAGACCGATGATTACAGCTTAGGGCAGGGACGGGTCCAAACCTCCTCCACCCCCCCCCCCCCTCCGCGTTCGTTAAGACCCAATCCGACTTCATGATTCAGGGTTCGCGTTGGCGGGGTTTTTGTCCACTTTTTGGGCATTTTTTACGAAATGACTCGCTTTCCTGAGAAACCCTGTGATTATACATATGTATGGTTGTGAGGGTTATAACACAGATTTACGCTTTTCGATATGTAGACATATATCTGACCGCATTATCTGTGTAAAAATAAATCATGATGTCAAAATCCGTAAATTCTTAAATAAAGACGTTTAGGAGTTTTAATCCAAGACCCGTGACCGCTCCCATCCCTTAATATAGTTATATGTCAAGAGAAAGGGTGGCTGATTTTTAGAGTGGGTTTGTAAATTGCATCAGCTTTGCCCGCCAACTTGAAGAATCGCGGTTTATTTGGACGAATAATGAACCAAACACCGGTTCTATAAGGTGCAGCATTTATGCTTATAGAACACCTTTGTAACTCACACGCACACCCCCCCCCTCCTCCCTCCCACCACGTCCCACAGGCTCCTAGTCACAGAATGTGCTGCGTCACTTATGTTCGAGTGCCAAAAGGTTAGATAGAAAAATGTGCCACTATTTCTAAATATTTCGATTCATGAATACGGCTTGTGATTCCTGTGTGTGCAAGTCCATACAGGGTGAACCAGGATTCAAGAACTGCACTTTTTTTCAACACTCAACACCCCCCCCCCTTTCCCCCCTCACCCCCTAAAGGTATGGGTTCTACTTCACCCCCTGATATGCTTCACGTTTTTTTCGGATATCGAGTAAGACCAGAAAAATTAACCCTTGTTCAGGGATCTTCTTAGCGGGGGCCCCCGGTTTCTAAAAATGGTCCCCAGATTTTTTACGCGCTAGCCCTTTTTTCAAAACAATTTTAGAATTAAAGAATTATTTTCAGAAATTAACCATGTCTAGACTTAAAACACAGTAGAAACCCTATCACAGTGTTGCCAGACATAGCGTTTTTAAACGTGATTCACGTTTTTTTCGTCGTTTCAGAAAACCTACGTTTTTCCTACGTTTTTTCATTCACTTACGTTTTTTTAGCGTTTTATCGGCATTCAGAGCGGTATGATGAATTGTTCCAGAAATCGATGCTGGAAACAATCCGGAATAAAATATCTGAAAACTTCGCTCGCGCCTTCGGCGCTCGCCTTATTCAATGATTTATAGTGAATATCGGCGTACTTTATGTAGTGGCCACAATGTCTTAATGAGTTTTTATTGTCGACCTTAAAAAAGGCTTTTGAACCTATCACACCAAATAAAGCTTTGTTTTGTTGGGTGGGGAGGCTTCTTTCTCGGGATTACCCTTCCCTCTTCTATTTATTTTATTCACACTATTTGTATAAATGATTAAGTGTTAATTGTTCACCATTTTGTTTTGTTACTAATATTTAGATATGTTTGAGTTCCAAAGGTAAATCTTGCGACGAAAACCTGTTCATTTCTGCTGCTTTGCAAGCTTTGATCCGAGTTCATCTGTCTGTCAGGCTATGCATATTATGGTAAGCATTTTTTATTTTGTAAAATAATACTATCCATGAATGTATAAGAAAAAAATTATGTTACAGAAATAAAATGGAACACAAATCAGATAATGCTTTTATTGCATTTCATGCCATTTACTTGAAGATTATTTCAGCATAGATATTTAACATGCTCCAATATTCTTGGTTGAAATAAATTTTTAACCGATTGGCAGCCTTTCATGTTTACGGCCCTCTTGAAATGATGAAATTACTCCTAACCCAATACATTTCTCTATCAAAGAGAGGTTTTTGCTTTTAAACATTCATTTAGGTACCGTGGTAGTAGCGAGAGAATAAAATCTCTTTTAATTTTAACACCACATCTACTCTTTATTAGTCCCCCGACCCGCGCATGCGCGGAGCGGAGGACTATAGTATTCGGGTTTGTTCGTCCATCTGTCCGTCATTTTGTTTGTCCGTCTGTCTGTCCGTCCGTCTGTCCGTCTGTCTGTCCGTCTGTCTGTCAACAATTGAGGGTGGGTCCCGTTTCCGTCGCAGATCTCAAAAACTACGGGGTGGATTCAAATGAAACTTTACGTACGTACAGAGGAGTGACCATAGTTGTGCATCTCGGTATAGGTTTTGCCCATCATCGAATAATAACGCTGTGAGACTTCGTCAAAAATGGACAAATCTTATCAATAGATTTTATGACACAGGACTTTGTTTCTGTCGCTGATCTCTAAAGCTGCTTTGTTGATTCAAAAGAGAAGAGGCCCTAGTTGTGCACTCAGTATAGGTTTTGCCCATTGTCGAATGATTGGGCTGTAAGACTTCATAAAAAATCTAAAAATTTGATCAAGAATGCTCATGAAACAGGATTTCTTTTCCGTAGCAGATCTCCAAAGCTGATGTGTTAATTCCAATGGTACAACCCTAGTTGTGCACATCGGTAAAGGTTTTGCCCATCGGCGAACAGTGTGGTTGGATGACTAAAATTGTCCAATGATGATCCCAGTTAAGAGGAACATACTGTTGAATTTAAGGCAACACCTTAACTAAGTATTTATACTTGCTTTCCATGAAAATTTGGCTATTATGTTAATCTTGCGCACGTTTGCAAATGCATCTGTCTTTCTCAAGGATTGGGGGCAGCGGGGGACTAGTCAGTTTCACTGACAGCCTTGTTAAAGGGAAGAACAAACACGTTAATTTACGCGCAATGTGAAGATCATGGTAACTTCGGCTTTTTTAGTCAGTTTATGTTAAGTTTATAAGGAGTCTTGGGAAAGTTGGAGGAAGAAGAGTCCCACATAAAAATGGATATTGGAGTGACGAAAGCAAGGTAAAGTGATTTATTTGACATTAAGTATTATATTAACAAATTACTCACGGTTCTCTGGACACATGCCATCATTCATTTTGCATGTCCTGTATATGGTGTTATTTAAGTATGCGGCTAGAGCAGTCTTTATGAGAAACATTCCTATCAAAAATCAATTTTGATTTTATATAATTTCGGGATAAACTCAAGCTTAAATCACAAAGACTGAAAGGGAATGGCACCCCTTGCCTCTTGAGCTGTTAGTTAAGTGCTATTTTTTTCAGCTTGTAATGGAGTGATATAATTTTGATGACTCCAAATGTAAATTTCTTATATTTTCAGGAGAAGATTTGTGCTTCTGTCAACGATGCCTTTGATATGAGTTTTGTATGAGATTGGAGAAAGAAGAATCATCCCACAGACTGTTTTTGATTAAGTTTAGTTAAGTAAAATTCATTTGCTTTCTCAATTGGATATGTTTCGACTTTCATTTTTTATTGTTATTTTCCCCTTCTCAATGATAAGAGGTACGAGACTTACGGGCTCATGGCCCGTCTAAGCCATATCTGTCCTGTATGATTATGATATGGTTTTTTTGGGCCTTTCAGGCCCTCCCTCGGGGAAAGTTTTGTTTCTCTCAAAAAGGTGGCCTAATTTTGAATTGTATTTTTTATTATTTTTTTGTCCATTTTCCTAGATGAGAGCGACGAGACTTGCGGGCCTTGGGCCCCATATTCTCCATATCATAACATACCAATCCTTCACATATTAGTAGCCCGCTCCTATATCCATGATAAGTGTAAAAATGATATGGTGGGTTGGGCCTTCAAGGCCCTCCTCTTATGCAAGTTTTTGTTCCTCTTATAAGGTGACCTTTTTTTCGGCATATCTCATTGAGACTGCATTCTCTGTTTTTTTGCAGGGGTTTTAAGAGGTGGAATGGCTCGTTAGGGAATGTTGATTAAAATGCGTATAGTTATTTTCATAGTGTGGCAATTAGCTTCACGGGGAATCCTGCTGCTCCCTGACAGCATCCAGTTATCCTACTTGTACATTTATCGGTCCAAATATCGAAATTTAAAAAAACATACATAAAGGCGCATAACTCAAAATTCTAACTAATTTTGCTTCAGTAGGTCTTCATAACTATCTCCCGTATAACGAAAGAATATAGTTTAAGCTGATTCGTTTGTCTGTCCGTCTCTGTCTTTCTGATCGTCCGCATGCATGTCCCCTTATGATACCTGTTGGCTGTGCATGCGAATTTTATGTAAAGGAATAAATTTATTTTGATTTTTTTTTTCAGATATAATCGCAGAAGTGAATGAAATGGCCTCTTGGAAACAAAAGTATCGTGAAAATTGGGAAAGTGAGCGCGATGACAATAACGATTTAATAGGGACATGGTGCAAAGCGTCCACAAAAGACATATATTCAGGTCATTGCATTTGGTGCGACTGTGATTTACTTGTAAGTCGGAACGGGAAGAAGGCCCTCAAACAGCATTCTCAAAAGACAAAGCACCTGAATTCTCGCAAAGACAGACAATCACAAGCTAAATTGTCCTTCCATAAGTCTTATGCCCCGAAAAATGATGATAGGGTTTTGGAGAACGAGCTTCGAATGGCCTTATTTTTTGCGGAGCATGATTTGTCTGCAAACCTTTCAGATGCGATGGTCAACCTGATCAAAGTGATGTGCTCGGACTCTGATTCGGTGAAAAATGTATCCTGTGGTCGAACCAAAATAGGATACATGATAACTGATGCCATAGGTCCTTGTTTTCACCAGAGTTTAGTAGAGGATTTGAGAACCCATAAATTTTCCTTGCTTTTAGACGAAAGCAACAAGAAATATCTACATATTCTCGTGCGATATTTTTCCCCAGACGAAAAACGTGCTGTAACGCGCTTCTACAAAGTACGTTTAAAAAAATAAAGCTGGAATGGATTGAGTGGGGAGATATTCGTTTTTGTATACAAAAACAAAATTTTTGTTTGTGAATTAATATCTGGGGATAGATACAATTCGAAATGAAGTGTGTGTATACCGGCCGCTATAGATTTTAAGGAGTTAACTTGTCTGATATTGGTGCGATTTTTATCTCATCATTGGTTAACTATATGCTTAAAAAAATATTTTCTTTCAGCAGTTACAGATGTGCCGACACTGAAGCGGTTGGCTGCTGTACATTGCATTATGGTAGTGTGTTTTATGAAATTATTGTAGTAAAATAGAAAGAAATTGTTATCTTGCCGTGACCTACTGCAGAGTGGGGCGAAGAAAAGAAACGAAAATTATGCTAAATATTAACTCGTATCCTAGTTATAGAATTAATTAATAATTATCAAACAACTTTTATGTAAAGCATATAGCGCGTATGCAAGAGCTTGTTCAAAGTAATATTAATGTCTTTTAAATTTTTCATCCAAGTTTTACATTCAGTTTTAGCATGTTCTTATTGTGATGATGAATAAATGCATGTGAAATGGACAATAGAATATTCAAAAAACAAAAAAAAAAAACATAAAAAAAGTATTCATTGAATATCACACGATTCTCTTTGGCAATTTATATCTATATGGAGTGATAACTTGAAAAGAGTATTAAACGTTTATTTTTATTTTTACATTTTAGTGATTGAATTAAGTTAAATTCAAATTAAGTATTAATTTCTAAGACGATATATGCGATGCATTCTGCATTTATTCCATGTGATATTATTCCAAGAATTAGGCTTTTGCATTTTTCTGATATGCATTTATTCAAATATACTCGATGTATTTTTTGTACTTCACATATTATTCTTGGTATTAGGTTCTTGTTCTTGTATTTTTGCTGTGTTATAGTATATATTCATTCATATAACAACTCTGAAATCCTTTGTTAAACGTCATGATAGGTGCCATTCAACACATGAAAACTTCTAAAAAATGACATCTTAAAAACTTTTGTAAAACTTCTGAGTATCTTGACATTGCATATAAAGGTATAAGCTACTTTTTTGCTGATTTGTACATAAATCAATAGGACATATTTCATAAAAGATGCGAATCTCATACATAAACGATTACAGTTCTCATGGTTGTTGTAGGCAAAAGAATAATACATGAACTTTATTAAAAATTAGTTTTTAGTTATTCTTGTGCGATATATGAAGTATTTATTCAAGTATTTTTGTTTTACACATTATGCCAGTTATAAGGGTCTTGTATTTTTGTTACTTTGTTATCTCAGGGAAGGGAAGTCCCTAGACATAACTGACAAAGTTATGATCTTTATTCTTGTTTTGTATTAAATTTTTTGTGAAAGCTAAACCACATGTGGTAAATCACATTCTAATGTTTTCTTAAATATACATGATGTGTAAAAATGTTCGCATAAATCATGCGAATCTCTTACATTTGCTTCATCAGTTGTAATGGTAATTATACGTACATGTATATTTTTGTGATTGATTTAGCATTTACTTAAGGACATGTGCGCCACCTGATGACGGTTGCGCTATATGCTCTTTATAAGGGCATTTTGTGTAAAAATAACTTTGGAGTTGAATTAAATTTTTTGTTTATTCATGAGACAAGACTATATTAGTGCTCTACGAATACACGGGTAATTTTGTGAAGTAACCTCCGCTTAAGAAATAATAGCCAATTGAAATGGGGCACCCAAAACCATCGAAATTTGACCCCATGTAAGAAAACTTTCTTCTGATGGAGCATCCAGAAATAAATATTCATGCTAGTCTATTGTATTTGATTAGTTATATACTGATATGTAATAATTTGGTACCAAATGATTTAAACATAAATCAAATGATAAGTTACAGCAACATGTACAGAAGATTGTTAAATTTAGAATTTTTGAATAGAAAACAATTTTCAAGTTCAAAAGCAAATATCTTGAGTTACAAACGAACGATTTTTAAAATAATTTGATATGATTATCTTAAATATATGTAGAGTTTAAAATCATAAATTTCAGGAAAAATGATCTTGTTTAAATATACGAATTTCAATCAGAATTATATGTACCCCCTAAATATTTTTACATGTGAAATAGCATAAAAACCCTGAAATAGTCAATATGTTTGAGAAATTGTCTAAAGTTGGCACACAAAGTTGAAGCCAAATATGTGTTTATTAAAACAAATATAAAATGTTTGGGATTAAGTTAAGCAGTGTAACGATATTGAAAAAAGTTCAAAATGTTTGCTGTTTTTCCAGGCTGTAAAATTCAAATTTTCAACTCTTAATAACTTTTTTCACAGACGAACGATTTCGATTAAACTTCATTATATAATGTAGAATATCTCAATATACCACCACCCAAAAAATAATGAAAATTGAACTTGTAGAAAAAATCGGCCTCAGTGGCGCGAACCACCTTAAGCTGATATTTTTGGTCATTTTACGTATTATTACAGATATACCGTTCTTGTGTTTTAGCTGAAGTATGTTCATTTATTATTATAAAAGCGCCCACCTTTTATTATACACTTTTTGTAATTTTTGGTATCCTTCTCCGAATTTCCAAACAAATTGGCGTATGGAACAAGTTGCATAAATGTGCAACTTGTAAGTGAATTTGATTTTTTTTGTTTTTCAAGAAGTTTGCTTTTTGTTGAATGTATCAACTATTTAGTCAACACAAATAAAATGAAAAAAAAAATAGAATATAAAGTTATATTTGTAAAGCATTGGTATTTTATAAGGCTTCTAGAATTCAGGAATACTTTTCAAAGTATAAATAATTTACCTTGTGAATTTTTAACATGTATTTGAAAGTTTAATAAAAATTTGTAGGTTTATGGAGGCGAATATGTAATCCGGTCCTAGCTTGCAAGGCAGTAGAATCAACGGTTTCGGTATATACAATAAATCAATGAGCTTTTATCATAATGGCTACAGGTAAGAAATTTTTTATGCCATCTAATACAGATAACTTGTTTATTATATAATAAATGATTTCGACAACCGCAATATGTCCTACCTTTGTAGAAGATATCAATGTATTTATGTATCACCTTAGTCCTGAAATTTTGTACTTTGTTTATCAGTGTTACCGCTAAAAGGACCCGAAATAACTTTCAAACACATTAAAATATCATTTAAAGGCAATTTTTGGATCACGTTTTTTTCACGTTTTTTTCGTGTTCGAAACGCTGATTATCACGTTTTTTTTGCCCGATTTCCTCACGTTTTTTTGTCGAGGGGTGCTGGCAACACTGCTATCAGTCTCCAATGATATTTTAAGAACGGCTCAAAGACGTGTGTACTTTTTTCAGCAAATATTGTCAATCTAGTTAAGCAATCAACTGTGTTTATCGTTTGTGAAGTATATTGCAAAATCGACCTAATTTGTCTCTTGTTGAGTTTGTAATCATTTTATGGTCCCTAGACTTTAAAAATGGCTTCGGTTTTTGGCTGGTGGCCACCGGCCCCCAGTCGCAAAAAATGCCAGAAATATTCCTGCTTGTTTCTCGTCCCGTGGTCGGGTGATTAAGATCATAAATATGAGGTGACCCGGCCGAGCCTAGAAAGTTTTGAGTAACAAATTCAGCCGGCCAACTGGAAGTAAAAAATCTAAATTGAATAATTTTTTTCTGGAAAGCGGAAAATTGGCCTTTTTGAGTGCAATCTTATCATGAAATTTACCAGCAAATAACCTACACTGTATTTATGGAAAAGAAAATCGGACCCGGTCGTGTAATTCCTTCGAAATTAGAGAAATCTCCAGCCGGCAGAGCCAGATTTATTAAAGATTTGAATGGGAAAAGACCAACATTCGTATCCGCAGGACTGCCCGTTGGCTTCCTGAAAGGACAAGCAGACTAGTACTCTTCCCTGTCTATATTGTTGGTTTCCTGTGTTTACTGTTTAAGGCATGTTATCGGCAAGGTTATGAAACCGAGTAGAATTCCGAAAATATAGATGTAGCGCCCTTTCTGAAGCAATGAGTTAAAACGCATTAGATTCTGCTTTTTATCGAGCAATGTTTTATCAAATCCATTCACGTAAGTAACGTGGAAAAAATGGAAGAAAAAATGGCTGTTTTGACAACTATGTTTGAATGCCAGTCATGGCGCTTGCTGTTTCCAGTTTCTTGCAGGTTGTGTTGTGACGTCAGAAATGTTTTGTTGATGTGAAGATAAGTTTTTATGAGGATAAAAAGTTTCCACTAGGAGTGCAAAATGTATGAATCCGCCTCTGCATAACTCGAGTAGTAGACGGGCCCTTTGTTGAGTGATGTAAGTAAAGAAACATTGGGCGTTTAGTGTTTAGCGAGTTCAGGACTCGAAGTGGGAAATAGCGCTCATGTTAGAACTTAGAGCCTTTCTCTGTTTAATTAAAAACTTTTCAGACGATATTTGGTTACTTCCGGTTTAATTGATATGAAGTAATAGTGAATGTTGAGCCCAACATCGCCCGCTACGTAGAAATCGTCACGGGCTTCGCTGCGGCTTCACAGTACGCATGGTGTTGGACTGAATCTAGTTTTACCCATGTTGAGTTTTGAATATCGAAGGCTATAATGTTTCTATTTGTGGTTGTTCGCAAATGAAATCCAAGTAGTTTTATGACCATCTACTTTATGACCAACTACTCCACATTTTTTTTCCTTACATTTCCACAACAGCGTGTTTTTCGGTGCGCCAAATTGTAAATTCGAGAATCCAACAAGCAGTACGTTTTCGTGCAACAAGTAAGTTATAGGTTCTCACGGAACAGTGTTTGCAGGTACATCACAGTAAAACAGGTTAAATATTCGACCAAAATTTTGACAGTACAGTATTTTTGAGAATGAAATAGTATTTATCTTGTCATAATGTCTGATGTCGTCATTTGTCAGTTTTATGGTAACACCACCTTGCACTGCCACAATATATATTTGGACTGTTGACTTGCGATTGGTCGATTTCAAAGTCAGTAATTTTTTTAATTTTGACTAAAATGCAGACTTCGATAGAAATTAACAGTTAAATGTTATCAAAACGCCAGTCAAGTCCTGTAACAAATAGATATTGACTAATTTCAAGTAAACATGGAGATATTATTGACCGGTTACGGAAATGTTGACACGGAAATGTTGACATTTTCTTACTGTCCAATGATGCGTCATCCGGATTCAAAACAAGTCGATATCTGCAAATTGTACAATGCGTTAACTCTACGCCCAGAATTTTGAATTTTGGCGCCGTGTCTTTTAATCACATTCCAGCCAATTTCAAAACAGCATGCTATAGAACACGTGCAGTAAAGCGTTATCACTGCACAAAACCTTTTGGAGAACCTACGCGGACAAAAAGCCCAATTTTGAGCTAATTTCAAAGATAATGCAATATTGCACATCTACAATAAATGTATTTTCACTGTAGGAAGCTTTCAGCACCTTTTGCTAAATAAAATATTTAAGAGTACTTGCACGGAAACAAAATCAAAATGGAAACCAATTTGGCGCATCTACACTTTTTCGGTTTAGAATATACGAGCTTTAGAACTAGAAATGGAGTTAGGATTCTCAAACATCCTTAAAACTTAAGCTGTGCGCGCCCTTTAGACCAACGACCACCCAGTTGATTTAGTATCCGTAATATGCTGGTTGATATTCTAAGTTTAGAGTTGTTTCGATTGCGTTGCTTTGTATTGCGATATATTTTCAGTTCGAAATGGCGGGCCATGATGCTGTATGAATATACTTGTCAATGATGTTTCGTACATTTCGGTTGAATAACGATATGCACATTAGCCTTGAGCGTGTAAAAATGTGAACACCATCATGAAGAAAGCACGGTGTTTGAATGCATTTACAATTTAGTATTGTTTATTATTGATACTTGTGTAATAAATGTAAAAAATATAATAAAGTTTTAAATAGTTCTTGTGGCTTTTTCATTGGCAATTGTTGCATGTCAGTTTTGATGTAATACTGGAAATGCACCTAATATTTATGTTAATTGGCAAAATAGGATTTTACATCAATTATTTCAAAATGTCATACTTTTCTTACCTAAAAGAAAATCAAATCAAAATTTTCATTCTTTCTCAAAGCATGTAATAAAACATACATAGCGCTGGCCTGACAAAAATGCACACAGCAATGGCAAAACACAAAAACAATAAAACGACTTGTACAAAACAAAATCTAACAGATTTGGACCACAACACACGGGGTTTGGACAACTCGGCACCTTGCCATCTCGGCACCATTTGGACAACTCGGCACCATTTTTTTTGGACAACTCGGCACCACACTTGGGACAACTCGGCACCAATTTCTTTAAGTCGGCACCAAGAATTTAAAAGTTGGTTGACTATTTTATTTTAATTCACTCTTGTTTTATTGTAGAAACGAAGTAATTAAACGTCGCACTACAACGAAATGCCAAATTTATTGAAAGCAGTGTGAATCTCACAAACATCAAATATCACAATATTCAAACAGGGGTCAGGACATCTCGACATAAATCCAACTCACCATAGGGCGACTTGGAAACCAACTCGCCATACTTTTTTTTGCTTACATTTTACACACCATTTTCGTGAGAATGTCCTCTCTTGCTTAACTTCTCATTATGAAACTACGGGTAATTTTATGCATGTTTAACTTCATGTTTTTTTTGCTTTGTTTTTTTTTTCTTTTCCTTTTTTTTTTTGCTTCAATTTTACACACCATTCTAAGTTTTGCCCATTTTAAGTTTAGTGACATTGGATCGCAATTCCTTTACATTGAAATACACGAAAGTAATTAAGTAAAATCGGGAAAGAAGCAATTAGTTGGAAATACAGTGGATTATAAGTGGGAGATATTGTAATTGTTCTTGAAATGAAATTGCAATCCCACTATGAGCGGGAGAGAGTGCAATTATTTTTTAAATGAAATTGCAATGGAGTGTTAGTGGGAGATATTGCAATTATTTTTGAAATGAAATTGCAATTTAGTGTAAATGGGAGAGATTTCAATTATTTTTTAAGTTAAATTGCAATGGAGTATTAATGGGAGAGATTGCAATTATTCATAGTTAGCCAATGAGACTAGCAAAATGAAGAGAGAGCTCTGTCACTGGGTAACCCGACAGACCAATCACTCTACGACACAGTGCGATTTCCTGTATAAAAGAAGTAAATTTTTGGTCTTGAAATCAGTTCAACAAATCTGGATAAATAAATTTGTTTTTGCTTCTATTTCTTACTTTTTCAACACCCCTTTTCGGTAGTAAACAATTTCCTTATACACGCACTCTCTGTTTAGTTCTTGTATTTTACACACCATTTTTCGGTTGTAACCAATATGTATAGAAGGCCTAAAGGCCATTTGAAAAGTATGGCGAGCTGGCAAGACCTATGGCCAGTTGGTAAGCATTTGGAAAATTATGGAGACTTGGTTTATGGCGAGTTGGTAAATTGTCCTCAACGTGCTTCAAGTACCCGGTGTTTAGGATGGAAAACCAAGTATAAAATGGACTGTGAAATGTGGTGTGTAAAACGACCCGTTCTCATTACAAATTAAAGTTAGCTAAACTGTGAATGCCATGAGATAGCCAATACATGGCGAGTAATTTTTGTATGTATATCATAAATGGTTCAAATTGTGAAGATTCTTGAGATAATGAACTTTGGGTAATATATATATTTAGATATTGTGATATTTGATATTTGTGAGATTCATTTCGTTGTAGTGTGACGTTTAATTACTTCGTTTCTACAATAAAACAAGTGTAAATTAAAATAAAATAGTCAACCGAACTTTTAAATTCTTGGTGCCGACTTAAAAAAATTGGTGCCGAGTTGTCCAACGTGTGGTGCCGAGCTGTCCAAAAAAAATGGTGCCGAGTTGTCCAAATGGTGCCGAGTTTGTTGGTGCCGAGATGGCAAGGTGCCGAGTTGTCCAAAGACCCAATACACACATGGTGGTGGTAAATTTTATAGTTATGAAATAATCACGACTCTTAGGCCAATTTCAGCACTTGATGATATTGCGTAAAATAAAAAGTAAAACAGCGAAGGATCACTTATGCGAAATTTAATTAACTGCTTATTGCCGGAACTCTGAGAGAAGCCGATACCCTATACATGAAGTCTTCTGTGGAAACACAAAAGAAACACGGGGAAAAGGTGCGTTTACTGATTCTGATACTTGAACAATCGCATCTATCGATTTCACTAAAACAATTACATTTTCGCCACTACAGGCTATCTTCTAACAGCATAAATAGTTCTCCATTTAAATATATACTGGAACTCCCTCCCTCCCTTCTCATGCGCAGAATACTACGTTGGCATGACAAAGGTCATGGTCACCGGACCAGCTCGGTCAGAGCCTCGACCACATTGCCTTTGTGCTCTCGTAATTTTCTCTCGGCCGCCATTCGCGAGATTTCCATTTCATTCACCTACAAACAAAAGAGAGAAAAAATTCATGAAAGACTAAAGGATATAGCCCAGACCACCACTGCAACTTTCAGTGCGTCGATTAAGCACTTCTAATAATTATGACTTCTTAAATGAGCACCAACTGGTGCTCATTGAAAAGGACTGTTATGCCTGACGTATTAGGGCGAGGAAGGGGGGGGGGGGCATCAGTCCAGCGCCCGCAACCCCCTCCCCCGGTCACGACGTTACAGGCATTGGTGGCTACTAACATACACAAAGATGTGCATTTTACGTCAAAATCAACGGAACGTTGGATATTTATTTATTTATTTTTGCACTCAAGAAGAAGGTTGAATTTCCAACAAATGAAGAAGAAAGTTCAAATGTCGTTCAAACATATGCATTTTCGTGCGGACATGTTCGAAAACTGATCACGTGTTCTCAGTAATGTCCCATGTCAGCCACACGTACTAATGATACAATTTTCCTTAACTTTTTTCATTTTTAATTCTGACTGCACATTTCCGAACGATACATACTATTAAATCCACGTCTTCCTTGTTGATCTTTACTTTTGAAAGTTCCTTTTCCTTAATTAGCTTGGCATTGGCTTCTCGGGTCTGCCTGTCGGTTACAGATTTCATGGCCTGTAAAGAAATGGCTAAAATGAATAGACAACCAAAATGCTAAAAAAATTCAATGAATTCCGAGAGAATTAACACAGAGATATAATCAGGTTTTAGAGATGGTGCCTTTTGAAGATAATAAAATTTAGATTGTAGTATATTGCTAAGAAATATCAGGGAAGTAAACAGAACTATAATACTGGGGCGTTTCGAAGCCAGACCCGGCCGTTTTCGTCGGGCCGGGCCAAGCTGAATTTCGGGTCATCGGGCCGGCCTTTTTCATGATACATTTACATTTGATAGAAACCTTTCAATTTTACTCATTTCAAATGTGTCGTTGGTCACTTTACACCCCATTTTGTATGGATTTCAATTTATACTAGAACCGCATTTCGCAAGCGAAATCTTCAACACTTGACAAACATTAAAAGTTAAAAATATTTCTTTGAACGGCTTATTATTTCTTGAACAACATGAACTTTTTTTTACAAGCCGCATAATCTGTAATACAACTAAGTAGAGAGCTTATGGCGCAGCCCGTATGCGGCCTATAAGGTTCATCTGCTCGGTTATGTTGGCTCAACGGCTTTATTGATTGAACGGACTAGCACTTTTTCTCTATGCAGGCAGAGCACGCGAAACGCCCAAAAGCTGTGCTGTTTTGCTCAACCGTTACTTTGCTTTTACATGCGCTGTATTTATTAGCCCTCAGGCATCAAGTGGCTAAGGGCTATTGCTATGGCCGTGTCCTCCGTCCGTTAACATTTACCTTGTGAACACGCTGTAGCCTACAATTTTTTGCCAATCGCCTAGATATTTTAAATATAGCTTGTATATGTTACAGGGAATATGTGAAATAAGGGATTTCATGAAATCCCTAGTGGATTCGTGTAATATCTCGCTCAACCAATTTCGATGTTTTTACTGAGAATTTTCATATTTGCAATGTAGTATTTTACCGAAATTAATAATGGATTTTGAATTAATATACTCAAAGCACTCGATTGCCAAACTATCAATCATCAGATACTTCAGTACATGAACTTAGCGATATTTTTTATCCTATGTAACTTATATAACATTTCACGCCAAATTCTGTTATTTTGGATGGTAATGTTATAAATTCTAATTCCTTTGGATTGGAAAAGGGATACACAGTTTTGAAGAACCACTAAGCAGCCTTCCTGAATGGATAATTTTTCAAAATAGTTTTATAATCAATATGAGCTTATTCATTACACGAATTCCCTAGGGATTTCATGAAATCCCTAATTACATTGATTCCCTGTAACATATATAGACCAATGAAGATCCTTATTGTTTATGAGCCATATCCGGGGTAAATGTTTTTTGTTTTTTGTTCATCTTAAAGCACTGCCATCCTTTTTTCCTTTTAGGTGTTAAGGATTGAAATGAGCCTGCGACCGGCCTCAAACCTAATACTTTCCTTGTTTCGAATGTTCCGGCTGGCTGAGGGCTTTACATCTCTGATGCCTATGTTTTATTCTACAATCAGCTGTGTTCGCATGGCGTTTTAAGCGTAAAAACGAAATCGTAGACAAAAATAGGCGGGATGCACACCCTCAGATCAAGTTCTACATAAGTACAAAGTTTTGTGGTCCTAGGGCCTGTAGTGTCAGAAAAAGCTGAGAATTTTTACTGTCAAGAAAAAAATAGCCCAACGGCTGCCCGCACAAATTCATATAAGCCTTGACACAAGTCAAAGACTTGCCAAGTGTTAAATAATCCAGAAATGTTTTCGTGAAATGTAGTTATTTAGTTTTGTTCACATTTGGATAATAAAAAAGTACACAGGACATCGCACAGTATTCACTTATACGAATATACACATATACCTTGCCCTATATATGTAGGGTAGTGTATATATACATAGAATAATATACATATCTTTTTACTTTTCCTGACCCGGCCCGATCCAAAGGCCCTCGGAACAAACCCCTATATAATACCAGTTGACACTCCCGAAATATCTGAATAGGTTCTCTAAAACAGGCGATAATACAAGACTGAAGATGGCATACATGTACCAGGTTTCTGGAAATTGTCAAAGTGTTATTCACATATGTGACTAATCTCGAAAGTCGCAGTAAAAAATTTCTGTAATTCACTTGAATGCTTTTTCTTTTATTTCGACATGCAATGTAAGTAAAACTGCTGCACGATTCGAAAAAAAATCTTTAAACATCCACTAAAATTAATGCAACTTCAAAACAGTTCAGGGTTTGAATTGTTTTAAGTAGTGCCAATTTTTTGCCAAAACAATTGTTTCTGGCTTGTTTGCTGTTAAGCGCTGCGGACTAAAAGTAAAGAACTCAATGAATGTTTAATATTCGATGTGTTAATCCCAAGTGACCCCAGTTTCCTCTGCCCAGACTATTCTATTCTTACTCTGGGGCGTCAACCGGGATTATCTAAACCACTCCCGCTTTTCTTCAAACTGTGTGATGCCCACGAGATTATAAGTCAGTTTGCACTACCATGAATGTCCAATGGAAGCTGTATTTCGACTTCAAGATCGCTAGTAAAGGTAGAAAAGGTTTGATCAGGAAAAACAAGAAAAGTCTCTTTTTCAATTCGAGAGGTAATAAATCTTTACATGACTTTTTATAAATCATTGTACATATTATTATTATAACATCTGTGTTTTTGTGAATATGTTACTGAAGTACGTAAAATGGTTTTGTCACACCATGTTTTCATATACATTCATCAATTTAAAATCCAACCGTTGTTTTTCTAAAGAAATACAGTTTAGTGAACTGGCCTATCAAAACGAATCTTTTGACGATTAACAAGGATACTTGGTGACTTTGAGTAAAAATCTAAAACGCATTGGTTTTGAGCTTCTTTGAACAACAAAATAATTGACGCGCACATTTTGTATCAAAACAATCATCACGAGTCATGTACAACAACAGAATCTATTTTTAGTTCCCATAAATCAGGGTTTAACATAAAAAATGAAGGACCGAGAAAATTTTGCTGTTTTGGGAATATTACTCCAGTTCAGATGGGGCAATGGGGCAACTACGGTTCAACTTACAAACTTTTATGAGTATTTCGATCATGACAATGCACCTACCACCCCCGCCCCACCCTCCTCTCGTGTTTTATGATCAACAAACAAAGGCATGTGAATGGTTGTGATTTGCTGACATTCATACAATATACTATAATACACGTGCCAAAATATATCACATGTCAACAAGATATATCAAAATGTATCAAATCGCTGCTGAAAAAATTCCGACCTCTGGAACATTAAAAGTTTGTTGGGTTACTTTGGAAAACTGCGGGTTTCTTTTCAGCATTTTTCTATGCAGTTTTAATCCATTATAATGCAGTAGAAACCTCAAAGCCAAATCGTACTTCCAGGTGGAGGTGTCGTTTCGACTGCAAATTTAATGGGATAAATTATAAAAATATCGTAGGGCCCCTTCAAAATATGTTTCCAAAAACAAAGAATTTTGGAATTTTTACTTTTACTTTTATCCCGACTCAATACGGTCGAAATGCAAAAAAAAAAAAAAAAAAAAAAAAAAAAGAAAAAAAAAACAGTTTGTTCTTTCGGAATTTCGCGATGGAGGTATCGTCTCTATTGCAATTTTCGGCGGATAAATTTTAAGAAAAATAGACGGAAAATACCAAACTTCTAATTCCTTTCAAAGTGTGCACTGTCAAATTAAAAACCCGTCATATGATGTTTTTAAAACTATTTTATATATTATTCTTCCCCATTTATAGTCTACTTATTACTGTGTTTTCAGCAAAAACAGATTTTGTTAATTTTACACATTTCTCCTCTCATTTCCTTATAGTTGTATCCCAACCCAATACGGTCGAAACGCCAAATAAAAAAATCGACTGGGACAACACTACAAAAAAATGACACAAAAAACTCGCAAAGATCAACAAAATGCCATTTTGCCAGTTATTGAAAGATCATATCATCGATTTTTAAATTCTAAAGTGTTCATATTGAAAGGAAATTAAAAATTTGATGGTTTTCCTTTGTCCTTTGAAGAAATATGGCATCCGAACAGTTACCAAATTTGCATAAACTATGAATCAGATGGTAACATTCCCGATCACCCAAGCCCAAGCGCACCCTTTCTGTCTACATTGGACAGAAAGTGTAACAGTTCCTGTAATATAAATGGCCACTGATCTCAACTTTCGAGGCTCTGGATCTTTCGACGCACGTTTCACTACAGCGAAGTATGGACTAGCAGGCTTTAAAAAATCACCATACACTGAGAAATAGTCCTAGATGACTTGCGGTCTTCCTATGACAGCAAGAGTCATAGTCCTTATAATAGAACAAGCCATTGATGTCAATTTTTCCCAATCGAATCCCTCATTATCTATTACAGAACCTGTAACCCTTTATGTCCTAGGAAAATGGAAAGGGTCCGCTGGGACTAACCGAGAAGTATCCTGGCGCACTATTTTCCACCTCGGCGAAACTCCCAAACTTGAGTTAAGAGTGGTTTTGTCATTGTTCATTTATTGTTGTTGTGAGTGATAATGGGGGGTTCTGTATCCTGATCTTAAGAAAACATCTATTTTTCTCAATACAAATCACACTTTGGGTTTTTTGAATAAAATGCGCAACAATTTCGAATTTCGACTGGGATGGAACCGGGTAGAATGAAAGAAATGATAAAAAATATAGAAGAAATATCGCAAAAACAGCTCAGACTTGGAACACGTAAGAAATTGAAACTTGAAGATATTTGTTAAAATTTGTAATAAATTTTTAAAATAGCATACGGGCTGTTAAAAACCCCGATTGCTCTTTGGTGCAAGGCAAATCTGACATTTAGGCGAAATCTCTCTATCATTTCTTTTATTTTTACCCAGTTATTTTATTTGAAACGCAAAATTTTTGCGCATTTTTATTGGGAACGCCCAAAGTGTGATTTGGTTTTTTTTACCCTAACAAATGTGCGCCATAATCTTTAATTGGGCCATTGTTAAATTCAAAACAGCGTTTATTATGCATAACGCGTACTATTTTCAACTTCCTGTAAGCCTGCAAGGTTTTTTTTTTTTTCAAACAGATAACTGCACTAACTCTTACAGTACAAGACAGTGCGATAAATTCACAACAGACTTTGTACGGACGAATTTAAAATCACAAGTAAGTATTTGTGAAACTCATAGGGGTATCAAGCGATGACGGACAGACAGACAGACGGACGGACACCCCAAACCTATAGGCCCCAATCCGAAGGGTTGGGGCCTAAAAATTGCATACCTGTAGTTGGGGTTAAACCTTGGAATTGTCTACCTGACACTATCAGATCATGCTTCAGTATTAGGTTGTTCAAAAAATTGGTAAAGAATTATTACATAGCATCATATAGTGATTAATGTTTGTCTCGTGCCTTTACGTGCTGCATGTGTCACACATGATGTTAGTCCTAGATGACTCTTGCTTCCCAGCAAGAGTCATAGTTCCTATAATATAACTTGTCATTGATCTCAATTTTTCAATCTCGGCGCACGACTGGGGCTAAAGGCGTTATTTTAGAAAGGGTGCATCACATAAATAACCCAATTATAAATTATGGCGCACGATTTTTATGGTCAAGTAACAATTTTGTAATGAGAAAAATAGATGTTTTCTTCAGATCAGAATAAAGAATCTCCCATTATCGCCCACAACAACAATGAATCTGCAGTTGTAAAACCACTCTTTACTCCACTTTGGTAGTTTGGACGAGGTCGAAAATAGTGCGCCAGGATACTTCTCAGTGTGCTTTTGAAGAAAAGGCATGCCACTCCGAACCTCGGTGTCCTGGAAATGCGCCGAAAGATCTAGAGCCGCGAAAATTGACATCAATGGTAATTTCTATTACAGGAACTGTGACCCTTTCTGACCTAGGAAGACAGAACGGGTCCACTGGGACTAACATGATGTGTGTGATTAGTATGGGCGTGCTCTAGTACAAGTTTTTAAACTTCCAGCTACGCCTTCCATCTTTCAAACATTTAATCAAAATCATTCAAGAATTATGTTTTGACATAGCTGCATGATTTACTATGGTACTGTAATTGTATTGTTTGAAAATAGAATAAATAAAATATCAATCAATCAATCAAGGAGTATGTGAAGCAATCTTTCTAAAATAACCTGATGGGCTAGAGTCGTGCCCGAGACTGGCAAAATTTATATCAATGGCAAGTTCTATTACAGGAACTCTGACTTTTGATGTCACAGGAAGACCGCAAGAGTCATCTGGGACTACCATTACCCTCTACTTCAACATGTCTGAGCGATAAAGCAGGATTCAAATCTATATACACACATCACCAATATCCTGCGCAGTTATTTCAGCTTCTTCAACATGATCTGTTATTTTCTCTAAATCAGCAGCCCCTGAATCATGCTTGGATGCCTTCTTTTCCCTTGATTCGGCATTTTCTCCCTCAAAAGTTTCTTCTTCTGAAGCCATGTTGAAAATGGCCATATACCGAGCAGGTTCCTTTATAGCATAGAATTTTTAGACAGTCCTTTAAATTAGTTATTTGAGTAGTGGTATTGTGTCTGTGATTCTGCGGTTCGGTTTAACAAAACCGAAAGAGAAAAACTGCGGTATGATCGGTTATTTTATTTTTTATTTATTTATTTATTTTTATCTTTTTTTTGGGGGGGGGGGGGTGGGGGACTTTTTTCACTGATCGTGGACAGCTGTGAAATAAGGTACTGCTTCACGCTCAACCATACAACCTCAGTATGTTTAGGTGGTGTTCTTTTTAAAGAAAAATAGGTACATATGTGAAATTATCACTTGACATTTTAATATGAACTATTCCTTTAGCGGCAGAAGCGTTATGTTTCCCAAGAGTAATTCAAGGTTTAACGGTTCTTTTGATATGTGTAAAGGTGTTTTGTTTATGGCGTTATAATTAGGAAACTGTGTAAATGTGGAAACTGTGAAGCAATGCGTTCTTGTTAACCGGGTCAGACTGCTGGAGATAGTGAACGTTGCAATTTCCTTAGGGCGATGAAATGTGTTATTATGTGTGCATGTCCAAAAAAAAAAAAAAAACCGAAGAGAAGAGGTAGTTTTGAAGCCAGATGCCGCCCTCGTAGAGTGCCAATTTCGTTAAAAAGGGGGTACTTTTCATTTAGAATCCGCTTTTCCTACAAAAGAGGGACTTTCGGAATCCCCATTTACTTTAAAAAAGCAAATGGGTAGTAAAATGTCCCCGGATAATACCTCAGCTATGTGACTCTATAACCAATGCGTTCATTTTTACCCTGTAACACTTTCTATCTTTGTAATTACTTCATTTATGAATTGGATTTACCAAAGTATTTTTCTAAGGGCATATTTTGATTTATAATCATGAGATCCACAGCTGGGGTGCAAAACTTGTTTAATGTACTTGCTCGATATATAGCCACTCTAGTCAGGAAAAGATCGAAAGTAGCAACAGAAAAGGCTAATCTATCGCGGAAAATTATGGCTCTCCCTGTTTGTCTGATTGTTCTGGCTTGTTTTATGGTTATCATACCGACCAATGCACAAGAAAGTAAGTTGTAGAAATGTATAAAATAATTGCAGCGGCATTAGATTAAATCGAGTACTCGTACTCTTTTTGTAAGCCAAAGAGTAAGGCCACATTCTCTTGGACCGTCTCTAAAAATCAAGAGGTTCTCGAAAAATCGAGAGGTGTTCTCTTGGATAAGTTCTCGTTATCTAGAGACAGTTTTTGTCTCGGAAAACTTCTCTCGAGAAGGTCAGATACAAGATGGCGGAAATGTAAACAAAGGCAGTTCTGCAAGTTATTTGCAAAAATGCATGTAAAATATAGATATTTAAGAGTATAAATTTAGTTCAAGGAAGATTTTAGACGTAATTGCACTAGGTGTAGTGAAATACAAGAGGACCCAAAGGTTTAACCTCAATTACTATAGGTTGAGGTCTAACCTGTAACACCGTTGGTACTGCTGAAGTGGTAGGGATGTTATTAGGTAAAACAGATCACATTTAAACCAATGCCCCAACAAACGATTGTCACAGGATATATTTCTGTTCATATGAATGACATATTTATCTGAAATAAGCACAAAATAGCTAGATTTGTGTTTTTTATTTCTCGTTTTTTTGAGACGTGTTCTTTTGGACGGTGTATCTGGAGCTTCTCTGGTCTGTTTGGAGAGTGGATTCTCAGTTTTCTGAGAGGCCCAAAAGAATGTGGCCTAAGCCAAATCACACTTCGGGCGTTCTCAATAAAAATTCTGAGTTTCGAATAAAAATAACCTGGTAAAAAATGAAAGAAATGATAGAGAGATTTTGCCTAAATATCGAATTTCTCTTGCACCAAAGGGCAATCGGGTTTTTAACAACCCGTTATTCCTACTCGTAGATGACTCCTGCGGTCTTCCTAAAGGCCCAAACCATAGAATACACAGATAAAGACTTCCGCGGCCATATTGGAAAGACCATCTTTCGACGGTAAACAAACATTTCTTGTTTACAAAAATGGAGCTTCCAAATGACATCATTAAATGCAATTTTTGACTTTTTCAAGCACAACAAAATAAGACCGACCATACAACTAGAACAAAAAGTACCAAAACCTTAATTCATGATAATAAGTACCAGTTGACAGCCTCTATTCACTTTTTTACAATGCATAAATTGAAGGCGATAATATAAGATCCTGGAGTTTTGCACACAAATTTTTGACATTTACTAAAAATTTCAAGGCAACCATTCAAAATATTTTTTTCAGAAATTAAACCCTAGCAAAATTAAACCTAATCGCGTCATTTAAACACTTTTACTTGACAATAGTGTCATTAATTGATTTATGGTCGAATTTTGAAGCTGTGTACCTTTGGACCTATGACAAAAAGCTATATAAAACCCGGTAAAACAAGGTTGGGAATTGCTTCAAAAATATTGTTCAGTTGACACCAACATTGATTTTTGGAGATTTTCCGGGTTAAAGGTAACATTAACCATCATTATTTTTTATTGTTTTGAAAATTTTAGTATGTCAATATTTTGCTATAGGCTGTTATATCAAATAGAAAATCGCCCATTTTAAAATCGCGGTACACAACAAGTTCAGTGTGCTCTGAAACGTGTTAGATGTGATGAATTCATTTTTCATTGAACTTTTCCCCATAAATTTGATTGACTAAACACACCGTTGAGTGTAATTTATTTTTTTTCCTTTTATACAAGTCATACTAGGACGTTTTTTAATACTTGGCAGAAGCTTTTCGCGAAAATTGGGTACTTGCGCGAAATCTTCTAATGTCGATTTCTTTATCTCAGTGCTTTGTCGTGCCCAAAGTAGAATAAAATATACTTTGCATAGTATTGAAAAATACATGCCGCATGCTGTCCTGTTTTGATAATAAACATTCAGGTTGGTTTTTACATAAATTTTGGCGTCTTCTAACGCAAACGAAGACATGCATTTCTGCTATGTTTACCTTCTAAGCATTACGGAGAAAATGTAAACAGCACTCTGATTGGCTAATGATCGAAACTCTTTATTCGTGTATGGGACGTAGGGTAGAATTAGATATTTGATGCAGATAGGCTGAAACCTGCTTTACTCATTTTACTATTGGATATCCTTAGATCCACACACTTGGGAATGTGTATATCATAATATTGCAACACAAAATTGAAGTATCATTTGTTGTTCAAGGGAAAAGTTAATAAAACCAGCCAGATTGATCAGCTGTTTATCTGTTGACGTCGCCATCTTGGTTCTGGGACATCGGTTGTAACGGTGTTTGTTATTGGTTCATGTTCAGGTCGACATTTTATGTCCCAAACTTGGCTATTGTTTACCTTAGAAACACAATTTATACATTTGTGTATTTTATATGTCCGTACACTGGGAAGTTGCTGTGTTTTGTATTAGCAATGTTTGGTTAGACCTCTTCTGTCGGTGGTATATATTTGTTCACATGTAAGTTGAGGGTTATTTCCCTAAATCATTAAAACCCCATAATTTTGTCCAAATTACTGTCTCGTCCTTGTATGTCCTAGGAAGATAGAAAGGGTCCCCTGGGACTAAGAACCCGTATGCTATTTCAAAAATTAATTGAAAATTTTAACAAATAGTTTGAAGTTTCAATTTCTTTTATGTTCAATGTATGAGCTGTTTTTGCGATATTTCTTCTATATTTTTCTAGCATTTCTTTAATTTTTTACCCGTTTCCCTCGCAGTCGAAATTCAAAATTCTTAGGCATTTTATTCGAAACATCCAAAGTGTGATTTGGCTTATAGGGTGTTCCCAATAAAAATACGGAAAAAATCTGCGTTTCGAATAAAATAACCGGGTAAAAATGAAAGAAATGATAGGGAGATTTCGCCGAAATGTCAGATTTCTTTTGCACCAAAGGGCAATCGGGGTTTTTAACAATCCATATTCTATTTTTAGGCCCCAACCCTTCGGATTGGGGCCTATAGTTTTGGGATGCCCGTCTGTCCCCTTTGAATTTGGAGGCGGCTGGGGCCTGCTCGTGTTTCACAAATACTTACTTGTAAAAATTTATTAAGAATTGTTGCGCATTTTTATTGGGAACGCCCAAAGTGTGATTGGGCTAATAGTTTTAAGTTTCAGTTTCTGTTATGTTCCGATTATGAGCTGTTTTTGCTATATTTCTTCTATATTTTTTCTGTCATTTCTTTCATTTTTTTTTACTCGGCTGCTTCGGAGTCCAAATTCAAAGTTCTTTGTCTTCTCACGTATAATGCGGTACTCAGTACCATACGATGTTTCCCATCTGTCTGCAGAATGTTTTGAATGGAGTGAGCATTTTATGTAATTGAACATCAAAGGGGGTCGCCAAAATCACTGGGCATCTCCGTTTACTAGTTTACAAAATTATCAACTGGTTTACACTTTCGTCACGCACTGTCGTTTCGTCCGTAAATTTGATAGCATACATGTCATATAATTGTAAGATAAAATTAACAGTATATCTGGCCTTGTGGAGACTAGAGGTTTTATGTACAAGCTTTCCAAAACTATAAGACCCAGTTTTTTGACAATATATACGACGGTAGTGTAGCTATAAGTGTGTTTTTCAAATGTGCAACTTTGTGTTATTTGTTTAAAATAACAACTGGCCACTTTTAAAAATTCGCAAAAGTATTGACAGTTGTGTCCAGATATTGAGTTGGCCAGGACAAGTGATCGTTACATCTAAGGCTAAGCCCAGAGGGATCATGGAAAGGGTAGTTAAAAGTTTAGGAAAAGGTAAAATTTCAGAAAACAGGGTCATTCATGAATAGAGGGGCTCCCTACATAGAGCAGCTCGCCAGTGAAAGCATGACTGTGCATTGCGTCCTGCAGTCACTCAGTCACCACAGCGAACCTCGAATTGCGTACAATCTGCAGTGTTATAATGTTTTTCCCACTACTTTTACCATTTTACAGGTATCAACACCCACGAAGGAATGAACGTACCGTTTCACTGCGGCATCGCGCTGGCCATTTGCTTCTCCATCCTGGGCTCATGCGCCATCGGTGTCAACTGCATTGTGAGGTCTTGCGCAAAACGCCTAGCGCCATAGGCACGAGGAACGATGGACGAGCTTTGGATTGCGGAAAGCCATCATGAATCTCTTATTTTCGACTTTCTTTGCATTTGAATCTTGTACTTTTATCATTCTTTCACAGTTCGCTTACGCTTGTGCTTCGTATTTAAAGCGTTTGGTGTAATATTGAATGCCAAACATCATTGTGGTGTTTTTTGGAAGAATGAAGAAAAATGTTGAGTTATGAAATTGTTGAATTATTTCGAACTATGCACCAGTACGTACCTCACAGTAGTGTTCTGTTTTCAGTGGGTTTTTTTATTTTTATTCCATAATTATAGATGCAGTGGTGTGTAAGTTTTGTGATATTATTAGACAAGATACTTTTTCACACTTTGATTCAGCGTTAATTAGGTTAAAAACCCGGGGCTACAGAAAGTAACTTGTACAACTACATGTTTGTAGTATCTGGCATACCTATGGACGTAAAGTACTTCCCCCCACAACCTTTTACGCATTGAGCGTTGGCGAAGACATTCTGTTACGGCTGTTGTGGAATAAGACATGTTTTCTACCAGCATATATCATAGAGGGCGTGGCTCGACAGTCTTTCTATTTGGGATTCGTGAACGTTTGGTATTATCAATTACTTTTGCGAGCGCTACCACAATTGATGCTAGTGTATCCTGAATAGACAATTTATCAAGGCGAGAAAAAAATGGCCTCGTTTCTCATCCCAGGGTCCGGCCACTAAAATCGCAAATAAAAAGAGTGACCCGGCTCGGTGCCAAAAAAAAAAAAAACTGAAAAAAAAGGGAAGTCGGTCGGTTGGGTGTATAAACTTGTAAAGGAAAATTTTTCTCCGGAGTGCAGAACAGTTATTGAAAGCGTTCTTTCTGGAAAGAAATTTGTCCCAAAATTTTGAAGCGCTTCAAAGTAGCAACTTAAACCGTATTTTGCTGGAAAAACACGAAACAAGAATTTTGAAAAGTATCGGGTCACTAGTTTTTCAAAAATAAGAAAAAGGTTCGGCTTCGGCCGGGTCTTATATATTTTCGAAAAGGAAACAGTTGGGATGAGAAACAAGACATTTTTCTCCTGGCCCAGCCAGCACTCTCTTTGGCTTTCCTTGCATTGAATTTTGTAGAAGTCCAATGTTGAAGCACTTTCTCTGATACCGTCGGTCAAACTGTGTTGTGGTCCGGTTAAATCGCAATACAGTAGTGAAATACAAGTGAGAAAGATGACGTAATTTGTGGTGCTTTGATGTAGCTCATGCGGCATGTAATTTAAACATCTTGCGTGTTTCGTCTTGCGAGCATTCCGTTCAGCCTCGTACTGCAGAGTTGTTTGGACTTTGCGATATTATTGATTTTATTTGTCCAAGTTTGTTTGGGCCACAGATGTGCCATCTAGAAAATTCGTCCATGTCCATTTACAAGTTAAGTTGGTCTTTCAGCTGAAGCATATGGTGGAAGTGATCTATGGCCTTGGATTGGTTATCCCATATCGCACTACTAGCGTGGGTTGAAGCTCAAGACATGTAAAAATGTTTAAGCTGTATATTCCATTTGAAAAAAATCTTTGAAAGGTAGAAGGTAAACATTCTGTTCGAAAATGCAAAGTTCTATAAGAAATAACTTTTAGAAACACACATGCTGGCACGTTTAGAATTTCTTATTGGATTAGGGTTTATTGTTTGGTTCGGTTTGTTATGTGTTAAACCACTCAGTATTCCATACAATGTGTTCACATATAACGTAGTCATTCAGTAGAGGGATGTCTTTGTTGCAGCATCAGTTTTAATGCTGGTTAAGTATTGATTTTTTTAATTATTTAAGTATTTGTTTTATTATTATTTAAGTATTTGTGTATATTAGTTTACATATTTTTTACTTCAGTTCTAGTCTGCTAATGCTGTATTGTTGCGTTTGTTTTGGGATCATTTTGTCCATAGCTTGTGTTTCTAGTTCGGTTTTTGTTTGTGTTTATAGCTCGGTTTTCTTCCCTTGTTAAAGTTTTTTTTGTTTTTATTTTCGCCAACACCGATTTTATGCTTGTCAAATGGTGAAGGAGGGTAAGGTCAGGAAAAAGTAAACTTCTTCCTCGTCCCGGTCTTGAAAAAAAAAAAAAAAAACAGTAACAGTAATAAACCAAATGGACTACACTGGTGCAGAAACTATTAAAATTCATCCGAAGGGGGTGGGGGCAGGCGGGGGTAGGGGCAGGGGGTGGGGGCAAGCGAGAAATTTGCGCCAGAAAGGCTTGCCTTTATTCAGTGGAGGAAGTGGCTACAAACCTGTATCAGTGGAGGCAGTTGCTACACGCACACCATAAACACACTGCGAAGGGTAAAAGGCTCTAATACATCGCCATACTTTGAAATGGGAAAAGCAGTTTTACAAAAATCAATAGGAGTAGTTGAGTAAAGAGAGAAAGACTGTTTTCTTTGTGGCCTTTACGAATTGCACTACTAGTATAATTACATTGTACACCGCTTACGATGCATTGCGAAATAATATTGCGTATTTGTAATTGGCTGTCCTCCTTTGTATTGTGGAGTGTTTGCATTGTTTGGAAGGAAAAATATAGGCGGTGAAATTTGGTTCTCAGGCGTGATATATAATGAGTTTCCGATCTTTTTAAAGCTATGCATTGGTAATTAGTGTGTGAGGCAATTCTTTAACTCTGCGACTCTGTCCACGTGTTGTCGAGACTGTAATCCGCGTGTCTCATATTTGTGTTGGCAGTAACGAGCCCGGTCATTTCATGTGCTTAATTATCGAAATTGCGTCTGAGATAAAAAAAATATCGGTGCTTAAAAGATAAAGGTTAAAAGATAAAAGTTAACAATATTTGTTATGACAGCTCAAGCTGCTTATGCAGAGGTTTATTTCTATGCAAGCCATTTTCACAAAAATTATAAATAAATTAAGTGTAGTTAAGACTTTCAAAGGAGGTGCAGTTTCAGGTAAAACTCAATGCTCAATGTAAAAAAGTTTGTTTTGAATTCAGCTTTATTTAATAAACTTTCCCCACTCAGCAAGATATGCTAGTGTTCATTATTCTTTTTTAATCTGGGAAACGTGGGTGCTGGAGAGGGGAGGGGCCTTGCACCTTTCGCAAGAAGGAACAGTAACTAAATTCTGTGATATGAGGTGCTCACTGGGTTTTGATGTTACATTTGTCAAACGAGAACCTATTTCTCAAAGGCAAAATATTAAACGCTTGGCAAAAATATTTTTAAAATCACTTCTTCAGTCGAGTAGAATTAAAAATATTTTTAGCCTGATTTTGGTTTACTTTTCCGTTACAGCTAAGACAATGTTTGTCTGATTCCCAAACCTTCATAAGAAACTGTTTTGCCAGTTCGAAACCGTTTTAGAAAAAAAAAAACACTTAGCCTTTCAATTTACTGTCTAACTCTATAAAACAGCACCCCCTATCAAGAATAGCGCGCAACTGAAGCTGATAATTTATATGAACATTTTGTGTATTTAAAAGGACTGGGAACGATTTTGCAGCAATGCGTCGTTCTTATAAAACCAACACAGGTATTTTTCTATTGCTCGGCTATTTATCGTACACGTTGTCAAATCAAGAATAGCGCGCAACTGAAGCTGATAATTTATATGAACATTTGGTGTATTTAAAAGGACTGGGAACGATTTTGAAGAAATGCGTCGTTCTTATAAAACCAACACACAAACGTTTTCCTATGCTTGGCCATTTATCGTACACGTTGCTACTACGTTGTCAAATGTACGTGATTTTTTTTATTTGTTTATTTTTGTCTGGTCTAGGAATCCCCTCGCCTTTGAGATGTACGCTCCCCTTCCCTAAAAACCTTCCTACACACCCTCCGCCTGGGAATGCTCTTGGTATTCTTACTAAAATGCTAATCCAGGTGCATTTGTCCCGTTTCGGAACTAAATGGGATATAATTGGCCTCCTATTAGCCTATGTTAGGGATTGTAAGCTTTTTAGCCCAGTCGACTCTCGCCGCTGGACTAGACTCATCACTTGTGGGGAATTTGCTGTCCGTTGTTATCCCCCGTTTAACGGAGGGATATAGTTTTTGGACTTTTCGGTCTGTCCGTTTGTCAAGCTTCAGTCTCACGCGCCTACAGGCCACGTTAATAGATGGATTCGTTTCAAATTTTGTACACGGCTTCTCTGGACCCTTCCGCAGTGCAGTAACTAAATATTTTCAGGATGGGACTTAAATTGACAAAATGGCGGATTTTTTGGCGCTGTACTTAGCGTACCTCAGTCTCACGCGCCTACTGGTTAATGGATTGATTCGTTTAAATGTTAGACACTACGTCTACCTGTCCTTCCACTTTTAAATTTGTGATGTGTGTTTTTTTCTTGCCTGTTATATTTTTAAATAAAATTATTCCTTCCAGGAAGGAAAACCGTATATTTGAACTGTGTGGCGTGCGATTTTTTTATTCGCTAAAAATTGGAGAAAATGTTGGTGAAGTCACAAGGTATACGGCCTTAGTCTGTTGGAAGTTTTTTTTTTTTTTTTTTTTTTTGGGGGGGGGGGGGGTTAAAAGGAGCGGGAGTTGTGCTTACTTGGCTATTATTTGTTTCCATGATTCGCCAAAATTCAACAGAAATACGGTCGAAAAAAAAACAATTTTGAGAAAAACATTATTTTTAGGATTTTATTTTATTACTTTTTTTTTGGAAATTCGCCGAAACTTGCCGGAAATATTAACAAAAACTCAACTTCTTTTCATAAAATCACACCTGTGACCAGGGGAATAGCTTAACAGTCCTGGAATTTCACGTAAAGATAGCAGGCATTTCTGCCGAAGCACCACTTCCGCCAACCTATTACCCTTTTATGGTGACTCGCGAAAAAATGACGAAAAATTGGTAAAATTCCACATGACAGCAAACACTCTTGATATTTTAGTCTCAAAATAGCGGTCAATAATTTCCTGGTTATTACTTTTTTCCGTGATTCACAAAAAATGGCAGAAAATTGGCGAAAAGCTCAAAACTCAGGTTAGGGATATAATCTTTCCGTCTAGAAATTTTGAATTAGGGAAGTAGATAGTAGTACCTACCTATCATTTTTTTTGGTAATTCGTCAAACAATAGCAAAAATAGTAGCCAAAAATAAATTTTCTTTATAAACCAAAAGTTTTGATGGAAGGTAGGAGGACAAAGTGCCTACCGGCCATTTTTTGTGAGTCAGCAAAAGTTGGCGGAAGTGTTGCTTGGGAAAATCTTAACTGACACTACGGAACTGCTGTCTTGAAATTTTATGTAAAGGCGCTACTATCGTTTTTGGCTATTACTTTTTTGGGGGGATTCGCCTAAAATGCGCTGATATATTGGTGATAAACCATTTTTGCACCAAAATCTTGACTGACGTCAGGTTATAAGCTTTACTGTCTTGAAATTTTGGTTACAGGTTATGATTAAATGTCATAAATGTCATAACAAGTCATAAAAAGTCATTATTATAATTACAACTACAATTATTATTACTATTATTATTATTATTATTATTATTATTATTATTATTATTATTATTATTATTATTATTATTATTGCCTGCAAAATATCGTACTTGTAATTTCTTTACTGGTCGTATGACAACTTGCCAAGATAGCCAAGTGGCAAAGTATTCGACCGCTAATCACAGTCGTGGGTGCAAACCCTGCTGAAGGAGAGTTTTTTCATTGTTTCCCTTTATCGGTCTTATGTGCAATATTTATAGCTCTGCCTCCCATAGCAGTGATTTTGTTGTCGCCTGCGAAGTAAAAGGTTTAGAGTTCAAGCCTCAGTCGGAAATCAATTTATTTTGTGCGCGTATTTTGTTTGCCTGCTATGTTTTAGTGCTGCTCAAGGTGCGTAAAAATTACACTTAGGGATTTGCCAAAATCCCCTAGTGTGTTGAATTTGTACGAAAATTTTAGCCCCAGTTGCGGCATGTTTTTTTTTTTTTTTTTCGTTTTTTTTTTTAGTTTGTCCGTGAAACTAGTGAGAGGCCGTTAGGGCTAGAAAGTTGAAATTTAGATATGATAAACTTGTCTAGTTGATTCTCCTATATTTTTTTAAAAATTCGCTTCATTTTTCACTTAAAAAACGACAAAGCAAATTTGCGAAACAGGCGGCAAGAAGCAGTAGTTTTAACTGGCATGATATCAGCCTCGGTGTATTGATCGTCCAACTCTCGATGAAAGCCATCACAGCATGTGTGTGCAAGTTTAAGTTGCTGCAGCGTTTGGGTTTTTAGCCCTCAGCCATCAAATGGCTATTGCCGTGTCCGTCCTATTGCTATTGCCGTGTCCGTCCGTCCGTTAACATTTACCTTGTGAACACACTCTAGCCTACATTTTTTGCCAATCGTTTAGATATTTTAAATATAGCTTGTATATGGACCAATAAAGACCCCTATTCCCATTATCAAGTTTGTTTAATATGTGGCTCATTTGCTACAGAGGAAGAGATTAAGTGTCTAGTGATGAAAGCATCGCCCGCTACGTGCGATTTGGACCCTTTTCTTCTTGATTATTGAAATCGTGTTGTGATGTTATTGTCCCCGTGCTCACAAAAATAGTTAATTCTTCCTTTTCTAATAGCACTGTTCCCAATTCGTTGAAAAATGCGCCCATACGACCTCTGCTGAAAAAGGCTAGTTTGATAAAGATGTTTTGAAAAAGTTAAGACCCGTGTCGAATTTGAGCTTCCTGTCAAAATTAATAGAGAGAGTTGTGGTAAAACGTATGATGACATTATTTCTAAAAATTTGCGTACACAATGTTTCACAGTACGGAAACGGCACTACTATGTGTAAAGAACAATATTATGCAATCTCTCAACAACATGAAAATGGTAGCACTAACAATGCTAGATCTAAGCGCTGCGCCTGATGCTCTGGATCATAATATTTTATTTGTGAAATTGCAGTCACGTTTCCATATACAAGGGTTGGCACAGCTTTGGATTAAGTCATATGTATCAGATATTAATCAGTTTTGATAAACGGTGTTCGCTCAGATGCAGCGGAGCTTAAGTTCGGCTTACTATAGGGATCGGTCTTAGGACCGATTCTCTTTACTCTCTATGTTAGTCCGCTGGCCGACATTGCCGATCAGCATAACGTTATGTCCCACTTTCATGCTGATGACAGTCAGTTGCACGTTGCCTTTAAAAATAACAATCCAGATTTGAGTAGACTAGAAGTATGTGTTAAAGGTTTCAGTTCATGGATGGCCAAAAATATGTTGAAACTGAATGATGACAAAACCGAACTCATTTTGATAGGTTCGAAGCAAAATCTCTAAAAGTTGTGTGCTGTTTCAATCTTAGTTGGTGATTCAAATTTTGAGTCTACCAGTAGTGTGAAAAATCTCGGTGCGACATTTGATCAGGTGATGTCGATGCGATCATTTGTTAACTCAAAAAATAAATGTGCCCTGTTCTATTTGCGAAATATTTCCCGAATTAGACGTTATCTGACACCTATGGCGGTCAAACTCCTCATTCATGCTTATGTTATTTCCAGGTGAGACTTTTCAAATAGTCTTCTGTATCGAATACCAAATTACGAAACGCAGAAGTTGCAAGTTGTACAAAATGCAGCCGCCAGACTAGTATATGACGCCCGGAGATGTGACCATACGACACCGCTATTACGTGAACTCCATCTTCCTTTTTGCCAACGGATACAATAGAAAGTTTTACTTTTTTTAAAGCCTTAAATGGGAGTGCACCAGCAGTGATCTCTTATCTGTTCATAGACCTACTAGAATCCTTTGTTCACAAAATAGTTTTCTACTCGTAGAGCACAAAACTCGGAATTCGTACGGTGATAGAGCATTTATGCTCCGCGTGAATGGAACGCCCTTCCTGTCTCTGTTAGATCAAACGACACTCTAGCTGGTTATAAAAGACCGCTTAAGACGCACCTTTTTATTCACTATTACAACAATTAAACATGTGTTTGTTTATTCCATCAGTATTAAATTAAACAGTATTAGTTCCGTGTCAAACTTTTTCAAAGTTCATTTTACTTTATTTTTGTGGTAATATTAAGATGTTATACGCTTGTGATTTGTATATTTTTACTTTTTGTAATGCGCTTTGAGCTTTAATTAGATATTATTATACATATTATATGGACCAATGAAGATCCCCATTGTATATGAGCCATATCCGACCAAGGACAGTGGCTCAGCTGGACTTCGAAATTTGCATATGTCTACCATTATCTGGTTTGCTTAAGATGTGGCTTGTGAATACTCTCTAGCCTTCAATTCTTTACCAATTACTACGATGTTTCGGATATATCTATTATGTACCAATAACGATTCCTATTGTATATGAGCCATATCCAACCAAGGAAGTGGCTCACCTGGACTTCGAAATTTGCATACTTCTACCATTATCTGGTTTGGTTAACATGTGGCTTGTGAATACTCTCTCGCCTTCAGTTCTTTACCACTTAATAAGATATTTCGGATATAACTACTATATGGACCAATAAAGATTCCTATTGTATATGAGCTATTTCCGACCATGGACAGTGATTTTTTTTTATTTCTACCATTATCAAGTGTCGTTAACATTTGGATTGTGAACACTCTCTAGCATACAATACTTTTGCAATTGCTAAGATATTTCAGATATAGCTAGTATATGGTCTAATAAAGATCCGTATTGTATATGAGTCATATTCGACCAAAGACAGTGGCTCAACTAGACTTTGAAAAGGACAGTGTCTCATGGTATTTTTTTTTCCATCTTAAAGCACTGTCATCCTATTTCAGGTGCTCTAAGTACTTGATGCATTTTTATCATAGGTTTCGTTGGGCTGATTGGTCCCCTCCAATTTTACTGTTTCTTTTTTCGAGTGTGTTCCCATGGCTGAGGGCTTGGCATCTCTGATGCCTATATTTCTCAATTGCTAAATCCAGCTCACTGATAGAGGTTTATTAGACGCCGTAAAATTCGCATTTTTTACCATGACCTTAGAGAACTATTGACATCCTCGGACATAGTCCAAGTCAAAAACCGGAAGCGGGCCATTATCTCGAAAACAGTTAGAGCTATTTTGAGCTTATTTTCGACCCTTTGGGTCTAAAAGACGATATGTAAGGGATCTCCTCGGCCATGGTCAAAGTCAAAAACCGAGAGTGGGCCGTTATCTCAAAAAAGTTAGATATAGAGCGATTTTGAGCTTATTTTCGACCCTTTGGGCCAAAAAGACTATATGTAAGAGGTACCTTGGTGACTTTGACCTCCTTGGCTATGGTCAAAATCAAAAACCAGAAGTGGGCCATTATCTCGAAAACTGTTAGAGATAGAGCGATTTTATTTACGATTCTTTGGGCCTAAAAGACGATATGTAAGAGATACCTCGGTGACCTTGACCTCCTCGACCATGGTCAAAGCCAAAAACCGGAGGTTGACCAGTATCTCGAAAACGGTCAGAGATAGAGCGATTCGATTTTGAACTTATTCTGTCGGTCGGTCTGTTATCAAGGTATGTAGCTTCTATAAGACGATATGTAAGAGGTTAAGATTTCAGAATCGTATTTTTGTGACCCCCAAGTGTGATTTTCACTACCGAGTAGCGAAAACGTCTAGTTTTTTGTATTAATGCTTAAAACATTGCATTGCTACAATTGAATTGTTGTATTGTACTGTCTGTTCAACAAAAACTAGTCAAATAAACTGGTAGCTTTCAGAGAAGCTGTCTTCTTTCACCTTTGTAATGTCTTCGCTTATACGGCTGGGCACAATTCCCACGGAATTCTCGTACTGATTTCGATTTCGAATTGTTTGGTTGAAAATCTGTAAAAAATGTAACTTTTTGCACATCTTTGTTTACATGTTTGTGCTTTTTTATACATGCCACTCTACCTAGTTTTTTGTGCATGTTGTCTGTTAGAACGTTTTATAACGTGTTATTCCATCTAAGGCTCTGTTCGAATGATGAAAATTTAGTCCATCACCTTTAGATTATAAATACTCTTTTATTACAGTCTCATAAGGTAAAAAAAGAACGTCATTTGTTTAATCAGAAGAAGTTTTTTCATCGTTTGTCCTCTGCACTTGCACACAAAACATGATAATGTTGAACTTTTTTCACATTTCTCTGCCTAAAAAAATAAATGACAGTTTGCAATCAATACTACATATAGATTTGTTGTTTTCGCAGCGACATGCCGAATTTTAAACGGTTACTGTGCATGTCACATGTTCAATTGAAAATATATTTACTAACCCTTAACCCTACCATTCCTATAGAAAGCGTAGGAAAGGTTTTTCACTACCAAGAAAAGAGAGGGCTTTCATATATAAAGGCGCAACTGTGTCATTTGAACAAGCCAAAAAGGTTAAACACAGACGCTCCCCATGCTAGGATTTCGCAATTAGAAGTTACAAATACATGATCAGCGGGATGTGTTCTGTGTAAACAACGCTGTTCGTGCATGTCACATTGTGGAAAGATATCCGTGTTTCTCCGACTCACTAACGCCATCCCCCACCCCGCCCCAAGGAAAATGTCCCCTAAAAGAGCACCTGACAGTACGGCTGGTGCACAAATTCGAAAATTAGAATGTCAGTAATGAAATTATTCGCTTTGGGAAAAAAGTGTATGATTTAGTGTGAAGGCCAAACAATGGGGTCAAATGCCCCCGTATGAAGTGCCTCTTTGCACAAAATGAGAACATGAGAGATTTTTTCAATAGTACACCTACATTTCCATGGTTTCCTGACCTTGTTAAAAGGTATGAATAGAAATGTATATAGTTCCTTATGCTCACACATCCGAGCACAGGAGGAGGTGACCTTATGGAATGTGCAATGATGGGTGCAACCCCCAACAAGCTTCTCTAAAATCCGACCCTTCCTCCACAAAAAGCCCTCGTTTGTTGCTAACGGGTGTGAAAAATAATGTGTGAAAAAGTTACCACCCCCACCGCATCCCCAAATTGCTTTTTTTTTTTTTTTTTTGTTTGTTTTGTTTTTGTTTTTGTTGTTGTTGTTGTTGTTTTTTTGTTTGTTTTTTTTTCAGAAACAGATTTTATTTAAAAAGGTAGTAAAGAAGTTGCATTCCGACCAAAATTTACTATTATTGCTGTTTGCTATTCCCGTGAGTGCCGAGCCATTCGATTATTCTGATAAAAACAGACTTTAATAACAATCTTAGCTTAGTTTATGCTAGCAGATAAAAGAAAATAGATATTTTAAAATTTGAAAGGACAGACAGGCAACAAAATGTATGACATTTTTCAGTGCAATTTTGGCATGGTAAGAAACGAAGAAATTTATTTGCATGTCATATTTACTTGCACACTTTTTTTGCACACATACATAAATATTTGTGTTACAGAAAGTTACAGCTTATAGCGAGCTTACAATGTTTGGATCCTTGTAGTGATCCTCCTACAAAATGCATTCATTCTATTAAAATCAAGCTTTCTGAGTGAAAGACTGCGAAATACGAACTTTTTCGGTCGAATTATATACTCTTACATTTGGCAGAACATTAATCAAACAGAAAAATAAACAAATCTGCTATAGCGGAGGGACCAAAAAAATAGCCTTGTTTCTTATCCCTCGGCCGGGCCATTGAAATCGCAAAATTGAAAAAGCTAAAGCAAAATCGAGCAAAAAAAAAAAAAAAATAGAAATCGACCGGGCGGTCGAGTGTGTAAATTTTTAAGTAAGAAAGATTTTTCCGAGAGGCAGGAAAAGTGCTTAAAATGATAGGCTATAAAATATAACCTGAACAATTTGCTCTCGCGCCATCAGCGCTCGCATTTTCACACAATAAAACACTTCAAAAAAAATTCAAAATATAAACATAAAAGTTTAAGGCTTATGTAATACTGATGTTTTTGAAACCAGTAAAGCATAATTCGCGACCAAAAGCCGAAACAAGAATTTTTGGCCAAATGCCGGGCCACTTATATTTTCAACAATGAAAAAAATCGGCTCCGGTCGGCTCTAATTGTTTCAAGAAAGAACTAAAAAAAAAATGCCCGCCCGTAAGGTTAGTTTTTTTAATGGGATTAGAATCAAGACTATTTTGTTCTGTCTTCTCTTAGTGTTTCGCCATGTATTAAACTTCTTTTGTTGGCATGTACATTTTCATTAAAAAAATCGTGTTTAATTAAAATTTTTAAATTTCACTTATCAGGGCACAGATAAATCTATCTACAAATACTGAATATTCTATCTCCGACAGGAACAACAAATTTAGCATCAATTATTATTCACTAGTTTCTTTTTCGTAAACCATTCTGCTTTGTTGGTTATTTATATAGTCTCATACGTTAGTAGGAACATGAACGCATCTTTTTTGAGCATAGTTGACGCCTAAAACGACTCCGGCTAGTATAGTGTACAACACCAACAGAGCGATTCCTGCGTGCATTCCGACATTCATTCCGTCGTGTACTCTGATGCCTGTGTAAAAAGGAAAAATTATTGTTTTTATAATGTTATGACGCTAATATTAGTGTGTGCAGCAAGGGAAAAGGCGTGATGTATTGCAAATGTCAGTCCGTTTAACGCGCGATTGAACGTAAACGTTGAACTCGACACCAGACTGATTGTGGAAGTCTAAGCCACGCTTTACCTCGGACTTTGGAGAGACGTCGGGAAGCGACGTAGTGAAAAACGTCTAAGAGCGACATTTATAAAAGACCAAGGTCGTCCTTCAGCCAAAATGTCCCTCATTCTTGGCCATGACATTTTATTTATACATGCATTCAAATTGTACGCATATTTTCAAAAACTTTTATGTCCCCAGATCAAATATTTTACTTTCCATTTTTTACCTTTTAATGGCTGTTTTTTTTTATTATTTTAATAAGGGCTTGACACATCCATGTCGCGACTTCAAACCGTCTTCGAAAAAGCATATATCGACGCCTCTTTTTATTTAACGTTGAACGAAAGACATCAAGCATCCAAAAAAAGACACCAAAATGTTGCAACAAAAGCGTCAAAGTGCACCGGAGCATGTACTTTGTGGCTGACAGTGAACCAAAACGTCTAAAGAACGTTTTGAGGGGCAGTCCAAAAATGCAATCAGCCATTTTTTCGTTTAATGCCGTGATTGCCGATGTAGCCCATTGCATTGGCTTACCAAAGGCAACTGGAACGCCTGTCAATCTCCTCCTTACCACCAGGGGTAGGATTCGAACATGGGAATTTCGTATTATAAGATCAATACTCTAACTAAGTGAGATAGGGTAGAAACGACAGTTCGAAAACAGGAAGTGACGTCATGCAGACGTCATAGGGTGTTTTCGGACTGTCATGGGTATTCTTCGAAAACATGAAGTGGCGTCATACTGACGTCATAGGGTGTTTTTGGACTGTCATTGGTGTTCTGGAACAGGAAGTGACGTCATAGGTGACTTAGAGCTGGCATGGGGTTTCTAAGTCATTTTTTAGCATAGAGCGCGCGCGTGTTGGGATGACGTCATCGTGACGTGAAGATGACGTGATGATGACGTGATGATGACGTCATAACATGCTGACGTCATGTTAATATCATAACAACGTTAGACTGTCTGGCAGAACTCTAGGCCATAGAGTGCGTTATGAATGTTTATGTCCATTATGAATTCGTACATTATGAATGTGTATTATGCATGTGTTACGAATGGGTACATTATGGATGAGTACATTATGAATGTGTGTTATGCATGTGTTATGAATGAGTACATGATGAATGTATATTATGGATGACTACATTATGAATGTGTATTATGCATTAGTTATAAATGAGTATATTATGAATGTATATTATGAATGAGTACATTATGAATGTATGCGTTATAAGGTTATATGACATGTTTTCACATACATTCTGTTAATCTCCGAGATAGCTCACTTGGTAAGAGCTTAGGACTCCTGGCCGGACCCATGAGGGGTTGGTGGTTCGAGCCCAGGTATGGGCAACCATGGTATATGACTATGTGACCAAATCACATAACCAAGTCACGTGACCCCCCAGGACATACTTTGTGCGGACCTCCCGCCCTCGGACATACTATGTGCCGACCCCCCAGGACATACTATGTGCCGACCCCTCCTCCCCAGGACATACTATGTACCGAACCCCCTCCCGCCCTAAGAGACCAAAATTCAGCCAATTCAGCAAAAAAAGACCAGTTTCCAGCCAGTTCAACAACGGCAGCCAGTTCGGTAAACTGTCATAGGCTATTTACATTGATAACTTTCGTCATGTTCAACCGATTTGAATGAAAATTTTACCATTTGATCCGGTTTTATTTCTAGTTTACAGTGGTTACAGGCTATTTGCACATGTGGCTGTAAACATAATGTTTATTTTAGTAACTTTTAAAAAAAGTAGATAATTTTCAGCATGTTCAACCGATTGGACTGAAAATTTTACCGTTTGATCCGGTTTTATTTCTAGTTTACAATGATCACAGGCCATTTGCACAGGTGAGAAGAGCACACCATTCAAAGATGTGTTCGAATGGCAAATCCCCATTCAAACATGTGTTCGAATGGCAAGCCCCATTCCAAAGACGTGTTTGAATTATTTTTTGGAACATATTACGTCACGGTATTGTTTAGCAAGGCGTTTAATAACTGTTCAATAAATTTAACAACATGTTGAACAAGATGTTGAACATGTTGAACATGTGATTGAACATGTTCAACATGTTATTGAACATGTCGAACAACATGTTCAGCATGTTGAACATGTCGTTCAGCATGTTATTTAACATGGTATTCAACATGTTGTTCAACATGTTCAACATGTTCAACAAGTTCAACAACATGTTGAACATGTTGAACAGCATGTTGAACATGTTCAACATGTTCAGCAACATGCTCAATATCTTGTTCAACATGTTGTTCACAAGTTTATCATGTTGTTCAAGATGTTGAACATGTTGAACAACATGTTGAACACTTTGAACATTGTTGGGTTGGGTAAATCGAACATGGTCAACTTGTTCAACATGCTGTTCAAGTTGTTGCATATAAAGCTATGTTTAAAGACTTTCTCACCATTTGAAAAGTGTATGTTGAACCGAAAGGATGTATAAATGCAACATTTGTTCGGGATGTGCAATTGGCCACAAAGACTTAAAAGGCACTTAAAGGATGCTCACACTTCAGAAGGAGAATTGAAGATAGATATGGAAAACCCTGTAAAAACACCTTTCACTGAAACTTTAGATGAGTCTTCTATGAAAAGTCAAAGCGTCAACATGGCTGCAAAGAATGCACATGCTTGTACAGAATGTGGTGTATTATACAACAACGAAGAAGCTTTGTTCAAACATATGGAGCAGTGTGATGAGCGTGTTGATGACAGGAGCTCTGAAAGTGAGTCAGAAACAGACTCTGAAAGTGAGTCGGAAATAGACTCTGTTTGGTATGATATGGTTCAAGAAATTTACGATGACTATGATGCCAAAAGAGCAAGAGCTTGATGGGCATGGAATAGCAAGTGATGACCTTCAACCCATTTATAAGCAAGGACTAAAACAACTGTTCATGAGACTATTCAAATATATCCAACGTCTAGAACAAAGCCACCAAAGTCTTTGTTGAAATAGCAAGTGATGACCTTCAACCCATTTATAAGCAAGGACTAAAACAAATGTTTATGAGACTATTCAAATATATTCAACGTCTAGAACAAAGCCACCAAAGTCTTCTATGGAAAGTCAAAGCGCCAACATGGCTGAAAAGAATGCACATGCTTGTATAGAATGTGGTGTATTACAAAACAACGAAGAAGCTTTGTTCAAACATGTGGAGCAGTGTGATGAGCGTGTTGATGACAGGAGCTCTGAAAGTGAGTTAGAAACAGACTCTGAAAGACTCTGTTTGGTATGATATGGTTCAAGAAATCTAGGATGACTATGATGCCAAAACAGCAAGAGCTTGATGCGCATGAAATAGCAAGTGATGACCTTCAACCCACTTATAAGCAAGGAAAACAGCTGTTTATGAGACTATTCAAATATATCCAACGTCTAGAACAAAGCCACCATTTTCAAACCATTTTAGAGGACATTAATTACTTTGTTGATGAAAAACAATTACAAGTATTTAAAGGCACTAAAAGCGTCTATATGACGAAACGATGCATTCTTTGAAGAGCTACTAGATAAAGAGGAGGGGGAGGAGGAGGAGGAGGATGACAGCAGTGACGAAGAAAGTGATATGAACAGTGGACAGAGTGAAACAGATGAAGAAAAATATACTTATTTGACTAAATTTTATAATAAAGGCTCTATAAATGTTGTAATATTTTATTAACTTAAGCGTTGTGTATTAATATATGTCTTGCATTGCAACATATGAAATGGTAAGGTCCCTGTAGGCGCTGTTAATTCACTTGTAAACCATATGTTATAATGAAGTATTGTATTATATTGCATGAGAAAAATGAAAAGTTGAAAAGCATCATACGTGTTTTTATTGAATATTACAAATATTTGCAATTATGATAAAAACAAATATTTCAAATACATATTATATTAATACATGTGCCTTGAACTTCTAAGTTTGCAAATGTTATAAAAACTAACTTCACATAGATAATGTTAATTCATTTCATAGTTTACATATGAAGCATAAAGACAATTTTATTTGAACTACATATTAAATGTACATGTCCATTTGGGTCAAAGCTGGGTCAAGCTTTAAAACTTCGCTCCAATCTTCAGCGCTGAGGGTGATGAAATCATAGCATCCACTAAATTCGTCACACTGTATACAGTCGTCTCGCTGTCTACTCAACCATCTTCTGACAGTCACTGCATTTATACGAGGCTATGCATCCACGTTGTTAATTACACTTCAAATGCCCATTGAAGAGATCACACGGCTTTTAAAATTGCAATTTCTGAACCACTGAAGGAAGTGATCATCATTATCAAAGAAAATTCGTGCATCCATTGATGACAGCACTCAGTTTTTGAAATTGCAATTGCTCTCACGATTGATGAGTGTACACATTAAAAATTGCAATTCATATGCCGGTTGCGAGATCAGTCGAGTTTACAAATTACAATTTCTCTTGGGATGGATGTGACTTATATCCATTGTGATTCACTTGAATGGGTAATTTAGTGAATAGCTTCAATACTAACAAGTCCTAAAGAGATCAGCTCCATTTCATCGACTGCGAGTTCCGGAGTAGGTTTAGGGCCGGGGGGTTCGGTCGGGAGCTTTCGGCCTGTTCCCCATTTATACACATCCATTTTCTGAAGCATGAGATCCACTGACGTCTTTTGCTTCTTCAGCATTTGCCAATCTTTCAATGACAACAAAATTCCTTTCTTGGTAGGATGCAACCTTCCAGATGTATGATTCTTAAGATATTCACGAATGTTAACCATCACTTTCTGTAGATATTTCGCCAGTTTGATATATATTTCTCCATTAATTGGTATCATAACCGGTAAGTCATCTACACTCATCTTCTTCATGGTGGTAGCAGCTTTACGCTCCGGTTCTCGCTTCATTTTAGTTTCTGTCTTAATTTTTCGCTTTTACACGGCGACCTCGTACCAGGTAACTCATCTCTTTTCATATTTCTAAGATGTGGTCGCCTTTGACGTGACTTCACCTTAGACTTTACCATGGGCATTGCCTTAGACTTTGCTGCAGGAATTGTCTCAGACTTTTCTACAGACATTGTCATGGATGGCGGCTGTTGTTTACTCTTCAATATGTTGATACAGAATGCGTTACGTTTGAGGGCGGCTGTCTTTTATACTCTATAGGGAGATGTCACACTCGACACACTATGTCTTATATGTTTAGAAATAACTTTACCGAGAAAGTCTTTAAACATAGCTTTATATACAACAACTTGTTGAACAATATGTTGAACAAGTTGAACATGTTCAACTTACCGAACAACATCTTGAACAACATGTTGAACATGTTGAGCAACATGTTGAACATGTTGAACAACATGTTGAATACCATGTTGAACAACATATTGAACGACATGTTGAAAAACTTGTTAAACAATTTATTGAACAATTGCTAAACAACTTGCTAAATAACACCATGACGTAATATGTTCCAAAAAATAATTCGAACACGTCTTTGGAATGAGGCTTGCCATTCAAACACATGTTTGAATGGGGACTTGCCATTCGAACACATCTTTGAATGGTGTGCTCTTCTCACCTGTGCAAATAGCCTGTAACAACTGTAAACTGGCAATAAAACCGGATCAAACAGTAAAATTTTCAGTCCAATCGGTTGAACATGCTGACGGTTATCTACTTTTTTCAAACGTTACTAAAATAAACATTATGCTTACAGCCATATGTGCAAATAGCCTAAGACTACCTTATGTCAAAACTGGAAATTGAACTATATCAAACGGTAAAATTTTCAGTCCAATCGGTTGAACATGCTGAAAGTTATCTACTTTTTTCAAAAGTTACTAAAATAAACATTATGTTTACAGCCACATGTGCAAATAGCCTGTAACCACTGTAAACTAGAAATAAAACCGGATCAAATGGTAAAATTTTCATTCAAATCGGTTGAACATGACGAAAGTTATCAATGTAAATAGTATATGACAGTTTACCGAACTGGCTGCCGTTGTTGAACTGGCTGGAAACTGGTCTTTTTTGCCGAATTGGCTGAAATTTGGTCTCTTAGGGGGGAGGTTTTCGGCACATAGTATGTCCTGGGGGGGGGGGGTCATAGTATATTCTGGGGGGGATCACGTGACTTGGTCATGTGATTTGGTCACATAGTCATATACCATGGTTGCCCATACCTGGGCTCGAACCACCAACCCCCTCATGGGTTCGGCCAGGGGTCCGACGCTCTTACCAACTGAGTTATTCCGGAATGTTTGTGAAAACATGTCACATAACCTTATAACGCATACATTTATAATGTACTCATTCATAATATACATTCATAATGTATTCATTCATAACACATACATAATAGTCATGCATAATACACATTCATAATGCACTCATCCATAATGTACTCATTCATAGCACGTGCATAATACACATTCATAATGTACTCATTCATAATGGACATACACTTTCATAACGCACTCTATGGCCTAGGGTTCTGCCAGACAGTCTAACGTTGTTATGATATCATCATGACGTCAGCATGTTATTACGTCATCATGACGTCATCCAAACACGCGCGCGCTCTATCCTAAAAATTTACTTAGAAACCCCATGCCGGTTCTAAGTCACCTATGACGTCACGTCCTGTTCGAGAACACCCATGGCAGTCCGAAAACATCCTATGACGTCATTATGCCGCCAGTTCCTGTTTTCGAATACCCATGACAGTTCAAAAACACCTTTTGACGTCAGTATGACACCACTTCCTGTTTTCGAATAACCATGACAGTCCGAAGACACCCTATGACGTCAGTATGACGTCACTTCCTGTTTTCGAACTGTCGTTTCTACCCTACTACTACACGAATACTGGTCACTTGCTCCCTCCGGACACTTACTCCCCCCTGACACCGCCCCCCCCCCCCCCGTTTTGTGGACCCGGTCAACTGCTCCAATAGGACAACTGCCCCCGATCATCTGCCCCCCCCCCTCCCCTACATCCAGCGATTAAGTTTGGCTTTTTCATCTTTTTCAAACCTAAACTTGACAGGGCTTATGATCCCATTCATCTTATTAGAAACGCAATCAGGATGACGCTTGGGAAGTCGTCTCAACTCATTCATGCTAGAACTTAAAAGCGCTAAGGATTTCACGCATGTGATTAACTTGTGATAAACGCGATCTGGATTTAACTTGTGGGGCCGTGTCAACTCATTCAAATTCAAACTTGACAGGAATTCGTAACTGCAATTTCAATGTAATTAGAGTAATTGCACTTGAAAATGAGTATAAAACAACAACAATAGCAATAACAATGACAACAGTGACAATAACAACAACATCAATGGTAACAACAATGACGAGGACAACAACAGTGACAACAACAACCACAACAAAGGCAACAACAATGACAACAACAACAGGTAACGCAACTTAGCATATGTATGACTGTTGATGTATGACTGTTGATGTATGGGCTATGAAATAAAAAAAAATTGGTCAAGAAAAAATAACTGGCCAAAAAAAAAGTCAATTTTTTTTCGACCCGGGGTCAGGTGGCCCAGAAGTCTCGTCTATACTCTAGGCTTGGTCCAGTTGTCTCGTTGCCCAGAAGTCTCGCTTAAACTATTGTCAGGTGGCCCAGAAGTCTCGTTTATACTACGGTCAGGTGGTCCAGTTGTCTCGTGGCCCGAAAAGTCTATACTTTACTCTATACTTTATGCTTCGCCCAGTTGATTCGTTTCTACCCTACTGATTACATTCATTAATAATCCCCTAGGCAAGCATCGCTCAGTACCGAGATGGCATCGCTGATTAAGTGGAAGGGCCTCGACCAAGAGCCAGGGGTTGGGGGTGCCTGGCTTAGACTGAGGGTACTCGCTGTAATTTAATTGGGGAGAGGGCAGATGTGTGGGGGCCAGTTGACCGGGTTGACCAAAGGGGGCAGGTGTCCGGGTGGGGTGGGGGGGGGGGGGCAAGTGACCGTTTACCTTACTACACTAATAACATTTTAGCTATTTTCACTTATAAAATTCAAATTTTAGCTCAGTTATTTGTTAGAAGACAGTTGTTTTGACTTACACATGAACGAAGAAGAACCCTTTCACAGGGACTGATTTTGACGTCACATTGATCTGACTGAGCAGAAAATTTAATTTTATCTTTATTTTATTTAAGAAACAGTCTTTACTGTGGTACTTTTGAGTTCCAGCGAAAGAGACACAGATAAATACTTACTTTCCTGTGCAAAAGTTATTGCGACCAGGCTGAGCAAGATTATTATTCTTGCGTTCTTCATATTTGATCCGGTAATGGCGCTTTTGTATATAGTTTTGTATATAAAAATAAATCGTGGAATAAATTGCTTTATAAAAAATTGATTTCTTTGCTGTTTATCATTCTTAATATCGATGAATGTTTACATTTTGTTATAGCTTTGCATGATACCTCAGAGGTGCATGTGTATTCAGGTACAGGCAACTGGTGTACTTTGACCCCTGTTATCGTTATCTATCGCTGTGCTATAGTTTGCTGTTTTTCAAGTAAATATAAAAAGGAAGGAAACTTTGTCTAATATTCTTTAATTTACTTTTATTTTCTAGAGACCGATATATCTCTGAAATTGGATTACAGTTATATTTGCGAAATATTTGAAACACAATGTCATTTAAAGTGCTGATTGTACTAGGGTTGCACCAGTGTTGTTTTGGTGTCTATTTTATCTGTATCCCAAGATCATTTAAAGCAAATTAAATCAATGCATTACACTTTCCTTGCACTGTTCTGTCTGCACACTGTTATTTTTAAACAGCACAGCAAATAGGCCAGGCGTCACAGAAAAAAATTGACATCAATTTTGTTTACGGTTAACCCACCGGAGGTAACTTCTTTAATAACAACGCCACATTAGATCCCATCAGAGGTCATCTGTTTTATAACAACGGAAAATAAACGTAAAATATATTATTCAGATGTGAAAAGAGATTAAAAATACCACTATATCGTCATTTTAAGGAAATATAGTTTTTAATACAGCAACTTATTTATATTGTTTGGCCATGGTATTGTTTGAGAAATCTCGGTTCATTGGGCGATAATTTGAAAGTGCACATCTATGGGAGTCCCAGGTGGCTCTCTCTTCTACTTTTCTATGGAGAGCCTACGCAGGTTTACTCGTACGGCAGCTCCAAGAAACGGGTCGCTAGTGGAGAATCGGCTACCGCTTCAAATCCTCGCTATGTAACGACATGCAAGTAAAATGCGCTGGCTTTACAGCACCCCTCAGTCCTAGATGGCTCTTGTGGTCTTCCTTTCTGTCCTAGAAAGATAGACAGTGTTGCCACACCGTCCTGCTTTTTGCAGATGTCCTGCTTTTTTCGCATTATTGGAAAACGTCCTGCTTTTGAGCTAAAAAGGGCAAATGTCCTGCTTTTGTCCTGCTTTTAGCAAAATTGTGAAATCTCGTCCAGCTTTTGTCCTGCTTTTATAACCGAATAATTCATTATTTAGTTCAAGATCATTTTTTTTAGCGCCTTCGGCGCCTCTACCTAGATTTTGCGGTGTTTGTACAGAACGTAACTATTAGCAGGGTTGCCGGATGGTTGTTTTTTTTTTTAAGATTTAGTCTTATTTTCGCATCTTTTTTTTTTTTTTTTTTTTTTGCCTCAAAACATACTTTTTTTCTACAAGCGTTCTTTATTGTTCTTTTTTTAGCCCCTGCTTCTGGAAGGGGCTATAACAGTTGTTGAAAGTATGTACGAATGAATGCTTTTAAGTTGAAAAATCTTATATTCTCCCAGGATTCTAGCCTGAATGTCTTGAAAATTTTTTTTGAATGTAGGGTGCATAAATGTCCACCTGGCTATTTTTTTTTTTTTTGGCTATTCGCCAAAATTGGCCCAAACATAAGCGAAAAACCAAATTTTTTTCGTTAAGTCTTAACTACTTCTAGGAAATTAATCTTACTGTTTTGAAAGTTTCAGATAAGTTAGCAGGCTTTACTACCACCTAGCTATTACTTTTTTTGGTGATTGGTCCATAACTGACGAAAATTTTCTGTAAAATCTTTACTAACTGCTGAAAAATAGCCTTGCCGTGTTGGAATTTAAAGTGAATGTAGCAGGAGTTACTACCTACCTGACTGTACTTTTTTAGCGATTCACCAAAAATTGTTGAAAATATTGGCGAATATTTTCGTACCGTCTATTACATTTTTGTGAGTGGCCAAAAATTGGTGCAGATTTTGGCGAAAAACAAAAAATACAGTAAAATCTTAACTAACTGCTGAAAAATAGTCTTGCTGTGTTGGAATTTAAAGTGAAGGTAGCACGAGTTACCACCTATATGGCTGTAACTTTTGTGGCGATTCGCCAAATATTAGCGAAAATATTGGCGATTCGCCAAATGTTAGCAAAAATATTGGAGATTCGCCAAATATTAGCAAAAATATTGGCGAAAAACCTTTTATTGGCGAAAATTGGCATTACTTCTTCTGGTGATTGGCCAAAAATTTTGTTGAAAACACAATTAAGTAAAATCTTAACTAACTGCTGGAAAATAGTGTTACTGTGTAGAAATTTAAAGTAGAGGTAGCAGGAGATACTACCGAGCCAGCTGTTACTGTTTTATTGGTGATTCACCAAAGATTGGCGAAAATTTTGGGGAAACACCAAAAATATAAGTAAAATCGTAACTAACGGCTGGAAAACAATCTTACTGTCTTCAGAATTTAAGTAAAGTCGCAGGAGTTACCACCTACCTGGCTGTACCTTTTTTTGGCGATTTGGCAAAAATTTGCAAAAATATTGGCGAAAAACGAAATTTTATCTTAAAATCTTAACTACATCTAGGAAAGTAATCTTACTGTCTTGAAATTTTAAGTGGAATAGCAAGCGTTTCTACCTATGTGGCTGTTACTTTTTTTTTGGTGATTGGTTAAAAGATTGGCCAAAGTTCTGGTAAAAAAACAAAAAATTTTCCGTAAAATCTTAACCAGCAGCTAGAAAATAATCATACTGTCGTGAAATTTTAGATGAAGGTAGGAGGCGTTACTACCTATCTGCCTATTTTGCTTATGCTTATTTTGGCGATTCGCCAAAAATTGGCGAAAACCCAACAAATTTTCGGTGCAATCTTGACGGTCTCCAGGAAAATAGTCCAAGTCTTGAAATTTTACGTAAAATTTGCAGACCTTCCTACCTACCTGTGCTGGTAAAATTTTTGGTGATTGGCCAAAAATTGGCGAAAATTTTGGCTAGAATGTAAAAAACGAAATTCCATACATTCTGAAGTAACCCCAGTAAAATAGTATTACTGTCTTGAAATTTTAAGTAACGGTAGTAATCAATATTACTTAACTGGCGATGAATGTTTAGTGATTAGCAAAAAATCGGCGAATTTTTTGGCCAAAAACCAAAGAATTTTTTTACTATTTTTGACTTTGCATTCCCGTCGTCATGAAAATTGTAAGGAAAATTTTAATTTTTGAACTAAAGAATTAAATGCAGTTTCCTTCATGTTCTAGCGCTGCCCATACGTGGTTATATCGAGTTAAGTCACTTTTTAAACTAAAATATTGCGTCCTGCTTTTGTCCTGCTTTTTTTGAAAAAATCGTCCTGTTTTTGGCAGGACAGCATCCTGCTTTCAGCTTAAAAGGGCGTAGCAACACTGGATAGAAAGGGTCCGCTGGGACTAAGCACCCCTGTGACGATAGTTCCAGTGGACCCTTTCTGTCTTCCTAGGTCTTGCTGAGAAGGAAGCAAGAGTAATCTAGGACTTCTGTGGCGAAAGTCTGGATAGAAGAGTGGTGATTGACTAGGTCACTCGTTACTACGGCGATGTTATGCACGATTCAACGTCTTTAATAACATTTGCTGAAGGCCCTCAAAGTAGTCCCGAATGTCCCTAGTCCATCACCACTCTTCCCTCCTCTCTGGAGGTGGGAGTCACCTGGGACTACCCTCAAAGTGGCAATGATATACTTGTATACCTTCCTGTTTTATTACAGAAGTTGTATGTCATTGCCATTGTACTTTAGCAAATGCCAATGAAAACTTGTGGGACTTTATATATGGCACAAATCGCCACAAAGGTGCCTCAGTGCCTCGAAACTAGCGTGGGACCAAAATGTTTTGCTTGAACGAGCGGTAATGATTGCAGCTCCTAAACACTGCATCCCATGATAGATTCCCAGCCATGGCTAAGTCTCTTTCGGACCACCTAGCCAAGCAGACAATGGATAGCACAAGGGTTTGCAAGCCTGGTCGGCGGCGAGCAGCTCTTAAGGAGCGGCTCGCTGCTGTGCGATGGGCTCACCACGTTTTTAGGCCCCAACCCTTCGGATGGGGCCTATAGGTTTGGGGTGTCCGTCCGTCTGTCCGTCATCGCTTAATACCCCTATGAATTTTTTTTTTTGGGGGGGGGGGGGGGTTGGGGCCTGCTTGTGTTTCACAAATACTTATTGTCTTGCAGTGAAACGTATACGAGGGGACCGATATACTTTACCCAGCAATGTGGAAATGAGGCGCTTTTTAGGCCCCAACAAATTGGATTTGGGCCTATAGGTTTGGGGTGTCCGTCCGTCCGTCTGTCCGTCATCGCTTTATACCCCTATGAATTTGGGGGGCGGTTGGGGCCTGCTTGTGTTTCACAAATACTTACTTGTTTAAACGGTCTTTTTGCAAGTAAAATCTTTTTCTTCAAAAACAAAATGTTGTACCACTTTTCATTGGCAATTTTTTATATTTTAATGAAGAAAGGAAAGGTTTTGCCAAAGTTACTATAGTTTATATTTGTCCCATTTCCATATAGCTGTGCCATTTATTCGACATTTCCCTCGTATACAGGTCAACTTCATTCGCTTTCAGGCACCGCTGTGGCGATATTGTGAAAGATTAAAGATTTACAGGTGTAGTGGAGTGTGCTAAAGGACCTCAAAGTAGAAAGAATGATAAACAACCCTTGTGTGACCTTGTGATTCCAGGCTATTTGTAGTCAGCTAGGAAAATAGAGCAAAAATGTAATTTCTGGATATATGTTGTTTTCAGGGATATAGTGTGGACGGACGGAACAGTCCTAGGTTACTCGTACTTGCTCAGTAGATGGTGTTGCCATTCGATAATTGTTATCTCTAAAAATAAAATAACGGTAGATTATGAAGTAGAGAAAGGTTAGGATTGGAGGTTTGTTCTGTGGTTGATATGCTTCATAGCTAATGGTGAAACTTGTATTGGTCGTATATAAAAAAGAATTTATTTTGCATTTATAGAAAACTACCTTTGTTGTAATTGTGGAGTGAATTTAACATGGCCACAGAAGCAAATACATCAACGGAATCAGCTCTCGAAGGTAGAAATGTCAACTGTTGTGCAGCTTGGGATCATTACTAAGCAGCAGCGAAGTTTTTTATGAGGAGGGGGGGGGGGGTGTAAGGGGAGGTATCGGGCTATCCAGCTAGCTGCTAGTAAACTGACCACCAATGTCGTGTTCTTGGCTACCAAAAAAAGTTAATTGTTACTACCGCAATGCAGTTTCAGTGAGGAATATGTTTTTTTCAAAGTAAGCTTTCTCGGCGAAAAATCCACTTGTTTCATGTGATCTACTATAATGGCAGTTTAAGTAGGGGGTGCATATTAGGTGATATAATAATTATATATAATTGTGGTCAAGCCGTAACCTCTTAAATGGGACTCGACATGAACTTAAGGTTAATATAAAAATAAACTCCACATGGAGTCATATAGATGCAACCGAAATGCGAATTTAACATTGCTTTCTGTGGATACGTCTTATTCCTTTAGAACGATGCAGAACGAAACCAGTGATTAAACACTTTGTAAAATGTCTTTTTAATAATAGATAACATGTAAATTCTAGTTAAAATACTATAGTGCTGTTACACAGATGAACCCAAACCTGTTGATGAAGAAGTTATAAAGAAACTCACGGAGGGATTCCTGGTGCCTCATTTGAAACATCTGCAGGATTGTGAGTCACAACTGAAAGGCTTAAGGTAAACAAGCAAAAGCCCAACGTTAAATGCAGTTTTTGACCTTGCTGCTGGATCCCTTTTTGGTGACCCGTGGAAAGAATATGTAATGGTTGGTTCCAGTTTACAGTAAAAGGAAGATATATATGCTGCTTAGTATTTGAATTTTATACAATATTTGGCCATAGTTAGTGGTTGGACCTTTGATGCGATAACGATGTAATGCAGGGAACATCACAGAGTGCTGATAGAAACGGTTCAACAGGAGAATACAAAGTTTGGAGACTGCCAAGCTCTCACAGACGTCACTGATGTGGTAAGTAAAGAATACAGTAAAAAGTGACAGGTGGGTAGTGAAAAATTATTGACGCAGTAGAAAGTGCTGTAGAAAGTTAAAAATATTGGGTCTGTTTGTTTTGGTTGATGATATCAAGTGTTGTCCAATCAGTGTGGTAAAATTTTGTCGCGGACAATCTGATTTGACGTGATGTGATCATCCAAAATGCACACACCCACTATGTAATTGTGCCAAAGCCGGCACAAGTGAAATATTCAGAAGTTGTTGGCTATATTTTGGAATCCGTCACGAAACAAAAAAATGTGCTCATAAAGGGGGATATGACTGAATTTAGTTGAAAGATTTATTTCTAAATTTTGCCATACTTAGTTATGTTATAAATAATAACCATTAAATAAGATATGGAATACAGCGCATCATGTAATTGTATTACGGTATGAGAGAATTTGAAGAAAATATGTGCTGTTTTCATCTACTTGTAGTTTATATTTTAGATGGATCAAGCCAAAAAGTATCATGAAAAATTGCTCAAAATTAAGAAAGAAATGCACGTGTTACACGAGAAATCCGCAAAATTAAAGGCAGGTTTTACCTCGTCAAAGTTATTGTTTTGTAGGCGCAATTACTAGAGTTATTTTATGATCTTATTTATTATGAACAAATAAATTTAAAGAAATGTGTAAAGATTTAAGAAAAATAAAGATCGACGTTCGGCCGGGTTAAATTTAGTAAATAAGTGATGAGAACTTAGACTACTGTCCTTCTTGAACTAACTTGGAGTATTTATTAATTAAAAAACACAGAAGCGTGCTTTGCGGATACAGCAGGAGAAACAGAAAGAAGAGCTGCAAAAAGAACAAAACCGGGAGCGGGAACAGGAGCGAGAGCGCCAGCTGGCGGCCAAAATCACGGTCACGAAGCACGGCAAGGGGACATGAATGCGGCCCTTATGATGTAGCCATTCCGTTCAGTTTGTGGTCTCTCAGACTCTGGAGGCTTGTATTGGTGCTCAATTATGTAAATACAGACCGAGGCGGGGTGGGGGTGAGGGGGGGATGGTGGATTAGTATGCTGAGGGGGGGGGGGGGGGTGGATTAGTATGCTGAAGTTAGGACAGTGTGACGTGAAAAGCAAAGTCATTTTGAAGTGTTTCTTAAGTTGTCTAAAAGCACATATTTTTTTTTTCTCTTGAGCCTGTGATTATGTGATAAAACTTTCTAAACTATGTTTTCTAAACTGTAGCTGCTGACGTACACCATGAAATGACAGTTATGGCTTCCTGCCATGTGGCCACTCTTCTGTTAAAAATGAAATACAATTCTTCTCCACCGCTATGTATTTTGTGAAGGACAATTCGTACCGATCAGAATGTTCGTATTCTCGTGAGCAAGTGAAAAAAGAAGCTTTTAGAAATTAATGGTTCAGTTCTAAGATTTTTAATACCGGTGCTTGGTACATGGTTTGAAAAGGTTTGTCATGGAACAGAAGATCCGTAATGCATTTAGAAGAAAAAAAAACTGCTTAGCACAGATAAGTGTATGCTGTGGGGGTTGTTGCGTGTAGTATAGTGTTGGTTTTTCGTACTTAGTAAGTGGACTTGGGACCGAGGGAATAATTGCCATTCGTTGCCATCTGAAGTGTCAGACATATTGTAGATATATAGTGGTATTTAATATAGAGTATTTATAGAAATGCGAATAATAGCGCTGAGTGTTTTTAAGTAGAATGACTCATAAAGTACTTGTACATAAAACTTGTTTCTTTTAAATCCGGTACTGGTAGTATCAGTATTACGTTTTATGTGAAATATCTAGCTTGGAAAGTTCCTGGAATAAAAATTGGATTTTTCTGTTTATCAAATATCCCGAGAGTTATTTTGTGGGATTTTTTTTTCTTTTTTTTTTTTTTTTTTTTTTTTTGTTATTTTTCAATCCAGTGTTTATTAATTTGACAATGGAAAGAGGGGAGTGGGGAGGGGAAGAAGCCGCCGAAGTCCAGCGGGCCTGGTTTCATGGCTATCGAAAAGAATTTAAAATTTATAGCTTGTTCAAGTAAGCCTTCCTTCAAAACGCCGTGCTCATTACACTGGAAATAAGCTGAGTTTAAAAGGGAACTGAATTTTAGCCTGACCTCCCCTGGAACACCAGGAAATGTGCATTCTGTATACATAGATAACAGCCATGCTTCAGTCAACATTTCTTTCTAAACTATTATATTGAATCAATAAACTGTTTATTATACCGCTAATTAAAATGACTAATTACTGTGTTTGTATAATAAGCTTGTGTGATGTATCACTGAGCAGAGAAAGTCTTCATCTGTCATAAGTAATAGTCTGTAAATTTGTTTTTTAGAATTTTTCAAACCTAGCAAAAACATATTTGCTGATCATTCATCTGAAACACTCATACAGTTTTCCAGTTCTTGGCAGGGAATCGTATTTTTTTTTCTTTTTAAATTCGAGGGGCTCAGTGCTGCCCAGCAGCTGTATGAACGGGCAGACTTTCTTAGGAGCCGTCTCTCTGCAAAGTGACACCTGTTTGACATCAATATTATCTCATTGTTTTGCGGTTTATTTACCGGGCTTTCAAGTCTTGTCACTTCGGCGGATTAGACGTGTAAATTCTCTCTTCACACGGCCAGTCTCTTTGTCTGTTGGTCTTAGCTTTATAAACAATATGTATAATTTGATATTCACTGTCTTAAATATTTATATTCCAGCCACTGAAGTTGTAAATGTGTGATATTCGGGAAAGAGGAAGAGGCCAATGTCTCCGGGAGGTGTAGCAAAGACAAGATGTTAAAATTACTGATAGCAACTTAAGCGTAGCCATATTTTGTTATTCGCACTCTGCGGTCAAAATGAATTATTAGCCTTTGGCGCAGTGACGCAGTGATTACTGTATGGGTGTGGGGGTGGGGCTTCAGGGCTGACTTGGTCGCTTTTTGCCTCCCTTCACCGGATCTCAGTGTGTGTTGGACGTCAGGTTCAAATTTCATGACATGAGAAATGGTTGTTTTCTTAGCTGAAATGTAAATACTCACTGCGTTTTTCTGTATTAAAAAAAAAAAACGCTGTGTAACGATGTACTGACGACACCAGAACCTTGTACTCATATTTGTTTTTGAAAAACGATTCATATTATTTATTCTTGAACTTGTAACCCATCAGTATTTAAATTGCCCAGGTATTGTGTGAATGCTACGTCGTGAGTGGCCGGAATGGATAAAATGATTTGTGGGTAGCGGATCATTGGAAAAACCTGGAATAACCCTGATATTAAAATGTTATTGGTATCCAAGAAATATCAATACGGCAGTAATCTCATATCAAGTTGGTTATAGTTAGTTTGGTATTGTTCTCGAGATGCCGGTGTATATCAATATATCTTTGCCAGCCAAACGGTGTCATTGTTCACGGATAATTGACAAACTACTTAGGCTAAACCAACGCCATTTTGTCAGCTTTACTTCTTTGCATAAACTTACATCTTGCAGATAGCCCTGGCGTCTGATTTTTTTAGCACCGGTGCCAATGACCAAAGCCCCTTAATCAGATTAGAATCACCCACTGGGTGTCAATATTAGCACAGCTTCGGTTACCGTTGGACAAATATCGCATGCAGAAGCACTACTGGGGGAGACAAATATCGCCCTCAAACACTTTGTACAGTATACAGTTCACTTCTTGGCATTCGCTAACAGTTTCAATTCTGTTAGGAAAACATTTTCTAGTCGCTTTTGTGTTGAATCAGATAGTAAATCAATGTATCGGCGCTGTTCTGTGGTTTAGGTGTCTAACCAATTTCCTTGGTGATAGTTTGACGGAAATTAACAATTCATAACGTGAATGATACTGCTGCAACCACTTTGCGTATAGTCTTTCCCATCAAGAGACACTTTATTCTAGTCAGGTGGCATTGTTTTACTTTGACTAATATCTGAGCCCAGACATTCTATCAATCTTCTGAGTTCAATACAAGCGCAAATGGTGCTCTTAAAAATGGCGAAATTTTATCCTATGTAAAGTCAAAATATCAAACCTTTCAGGCCTCACAGTTCAAAATAAGAAGTAACCCTTGGCAATAAAAAAATATCAGAGAAATGAGCCGCATATTCATGGGAGCCTCCCAATTTCTGACCTTGTAAGGGAGGTCTGAGTCGCCCGGTGAGACGTTCATGAGTCTCTGGTTTATATAAGGGAGGTATGAGTCGTCCGGTGAGACGTTCACGAGTGTCTGGCGCATTATAAGGGAGGTATGAGTCGCCCGGTGAGACGTTCATGAGTCTCTGGTGCATTGTAAGGGAGGTCTGAGTCGCCCGGTGAGACGTTCATGAGTCTCTGGTGCATTATAAGGGAGGTATGAGTCGTCCGGTGAGACGTTCATGTGTTTCTGGTGCATTATAAGGGAGGTATGAGTCGCCCGGTGAGGCGTTCATGAGTCTCTGGTGCATTATAAGGGAGGTCTGAGTCGCCCGGTGAGACGTTCACGAGTCTCTGGTGCATTATAAGGGAGGTCTGAGTCGCCCGGTGACACGTATATGAGTCTCTGGTGCATTGTAAGGGAGGTCTGAGTCGCCCGGTGAGACGTTCACGAGTGTCTGGTGCATTATAAGGGAGGTCGGAGTCGCCCGGTGAGACGTTCATTGGTTTCTGGTGCATTATAAGGGAGGTCTGAGACGTTCATGAGTCTCTTGTGCATTATAAGGGAGGTATGAGTCGCCCGGTGAGACGTTCATGAGTCTCTGGTGCATTATAAGGGAGGTCTGAGTCGCCCGGTGAGACGTTCATGAGTCTCTGGTGCATTGTAAGGGAGGTCTGAGTCGCCCGGTGAGACGTTCATGGGTTTCTGGTGCATTATAAGGGAGGTCTGAGTCGCCGGGTGAGACGTTCACGTGTTTCTGGTGCATTGTAAGGGAGGTCTGAGACGTCCAAGAGTTTAGTGTATTGAGCATGATCTTTTCTGTGTGATAGAGGAAATAAATTTTGTTATCCGTCAAAATTCATTCTGCTGAGTGCCTTGGAATGCGTTTTGCTGCGCATTACACTGCGCATTACACTGCCCCTGAAATCCTACGCTTATGAACGCTTCTTCCCAATCAACAGCCTCAAATTAATGTTAAGTAATTACTCCGAATCTTCAAATGTCGTTGTGAAATTCACATCTCACTAGTAAACACACCGCACTGCGACAGTTGCCTAGTTCGTATGTAATCCATCCACCCCTAGAATAAGAAACCTGCTGTGTAGGAAATTCTCCAAAATGTGTTCAGTTTGACCGGTCGCCAAAAATTTGGAGATGCCGTAGAAGACAGACAAATAGAAACCCCGACGCAGTGCAAAGAAACAATATACAGGTGTAGTCATGAAACGTGTCTCTTCTAAGACATTATAAAAGGCATTTGATAACAAGAGGAGTTTTACTGTTCGTGGTCTAGGACTTTATTGCCTGGAACATCACGAATACACACGCACATATACACACCGTAACTGATTTCGAACAGGATTTTTTTTTCTCAAAAATCATCTGAGGGTGGAACGGAAATTTATTGGGATCTCCTTTTTCTAAGACATAAAATACAGCTAGTTTCAGCTCTAACTGCTTTCCTTTAAAGCAACAAAGGGGATCCAACGTATCAATGTTAACCCCCCCCCCCAACCTTTTCACTTTCTGGAAACATCTCAAATGCAATTTCGTGACATAATTCTAGTCATCTATAATAATTTGCAGATATTCTAAACTGATTAGAGATAAGACGCTGTTCCATATTCTAATATTGGTTATTCCCACGTCGTTTTATTTCTGTTACAAGTTACCGTTAATATTATATATCGGTCAGTCTTATAATTGTCCTGAACACTTTGATTATTAGATTGTCTGATTTTGTCTGAATTATGAATGAATTGGGAAGAGGCATTTCATTTTTCACAAGCAAACAAGTAATACTGATCTGCAGTTCAACTTTTACGTTTTAAATGGTTCAAAGGACATTGACTTAGGCATCTGATGTAATCCAGGGGTGTAACAGTTTTTTTTAGCTGTATACGAGGTTTGTTTTGGCGCAGCATTAAGTTTTCGTTTAAGTTCGAAAGTAGCAAAAAGCAAGCTAAACACACATTACATTTTGTATTTTAAAAGTTCTAAAATCAAACATTTAACTGGCCGTATTTTGTAATGATGTTTTTTTTTATCCCCCGTGGACTTTTGAACTTTTCGGTCTGTCTGTCCGTCTCTCACGCTTCAGTCTCACGCGCCTATAGGCCACATTAACAGATGAATTCGTTTCAAATTTTATATACTGCTTCTCTGGACCCTTTCGCAGTGCAGTGACCAAGAATTTTCCGGAACGGAAAAAACTTGACAAAATGGGGGACTTTTGAAAATCGGCACTGGACTTATCGTATATACGACAGTCTCGCGCGCCTACTGGTTAATGGATTGATTCGTTTAAATGTTAGACACTACGTCTACCTATCCTTCCACTTTCAATTTTTGCGTAGTCAACACGCAACAGCCTTACACACACCATATCGCCCACGAGGGACAGACGTACTGCTGGAGACGTAGTCGAAGTTTTTTTTGTGCTGTGGTGGGTCGACTTCCCTTGATCTCCTGTCGTATTGCTAGTAGATTTGACTCAGTAGTCTTAATCTTCTTAACAAAACTTGTGCGTATGATAATCATATAGAGTTTACTCTCATATAGCAAACTAAAGTTCTCAAACAAAGTGAGGAAACCTCATCTCAGTGCTTAATGTTGAGGTTCAATTTCATAAGTATGGCGTCAGAATTCCTTAAAAAAATGAAAGTCACGCTGTAACAATATTGTTTGTCATGGATTTGTATCTATGTAGGGTATTTTCATGGGAGCGTTTTATTGACAGAATTAATCTTGAGTAATCAATGAACAACTTGAATGTTTGAAGTCGGCGTTTGCTCTTCGTGAAAAGGAAATACTCCTGAGCATTTAAACTGTCTTTACTCAAAGTGTTACTGCATAATGGCGTTGTCTCACACATTGTTAGATAATGTGGTCGGAATTGTTCTTCAAATATATAATGATTCTTATATTCTGGGCTGACGCTTTCATCAACATGCCCAAGTAGTCTCATGTTACTCAAATTTCCACTCGTTGTCTTGAGATTTGAATGAAGTGATGTATGCATTGTTATGATGATATATAGCACTTGTCCCCTGCTCCTTGAAAGTTGACACACCATCTAACGCTTGCCTAGAGTGTTTGAAAAATTGACATTGTAAGTCACACGTTTTCAAATATGTAATTCTTTTGTACTCACTGTTCAGAATTCAAGCGTTGTGAGTATGTACCTATAAATGGAGGGTTATTTGACGCAGGAAACGGTTATGTGTATCTTTTTTTAAAAATGCTGTCGAAGGGCACTACAAGTGACATCTAATGTCTTTAGAGGGCCGTCTGGCAGTCTGTCTGCACTTATGTTTATATCCTGGTGTCTTGCTCTGAATGACGGGATTTTTAGTGGTTTCGATTCAAGTTCGAAAGAAGACACCTACTGGCTTTCTCCTGACCTGACCAGATATGACGTCGACACGCAACCACGTTTGCTTAAAAGTGTATCTATGATGTGGAAATGACGAGGAAGCAGAGGTTTATGATTATACATTAGGCTGTGTATTTGTGTTGGTCAAAAGCAAGGTTGGTTGTGTCCATCACCTCAGTTGCGAGTATAAACATTAACAGATATCCTTGGCATTGTTAAACTAGCAAAACAGCGGGAAGCGGTTTCGCAGCCGAATATTATTTGAAGTGTTCTGTTGAGTAATACTAGTTGACAAAAAAATATTTTAAAGTTTATCCATTTTCGAAATTGAAATCTTTTGGTGTGGAAAAACAGAATTCATGACATTCAGTCGAGCATCGCTGTGGTGAGATTAATTAACAATTCCTAATTTATAAACTGCGATCGTTCGCATTTTTCCACCGACGAAAAGCCATGGAGTTTTTGTTTCCAAAATTAAGTTTACGTTTTCCTGTTCATGATCAAGTTTTCACAAATGAGGACGCATTTTTATAGTTGAAAAAGTATACAGAGACAATTCAGTTGAAATTATATTACACTCCTATGGGGTTCAGTCATGGAGATCCCGCCCAATCTGAGATTTCGAAGGTACGGCATTTTGGTTTCTGCGGAATTTCTGAAAGATGCGCAGCGAAAACATCCGCAGTTTTACGCACGCAAATAAGAATAAACTTCATTGTCCAAATTTAACGTCCACACAATTTTTAGCTAATTTTTAGGTTATGGAGACACACACTTCAAGTGTTTCCGGTATATAGTTTATTGCCGGGAGTATTTGGTAATTTATCTCAAATAAACTGCGGTCAGACCTTGTCATGGTATTTTTAGAAGCTCATGCATTTCATATTTCCGCTACTCCTAGAAGCTAAAAAACGCAAAAGCTTATTGTGTGTTTTTTTAGCGATTTCTGTTTACTTTGATACACAAAGCAGCATCGCGTTGGTCCGTGTCTACAGCACCGCGTGTATCATCCTTCAAGGTCATGCTGGCCAATTACATCTTCTCAAAACCAACATCTTCAGTGTTTGTGGTAAGGGGGTGGGATGTGTGTACACATTTTATCTCGTAGTAAGATTCAGTCCATTAACAAATCCTCTTCTGAAACACTGATAATTTCAACCTAAGTATCTAATTATTGGTACATTTCCGAATGATTGAAACATCTTATTGTCACAAGATCAAGATAAGCGTAATGCACATTTCGAGTTTTTATCACTAGAGGGTTTTGTTATCCACTTTATTTAAATAGTAAGTGTCGATTTAAAGTCGCAATCAATGAAAATGCCATTTTGTATGATGATATGCCGTAGGTCAAGAGCGATATTTTGTTATCTTTTTGAGGAGTATCTCTCGTTGATGTCACCTAATGCTGCTAATCCCATTCAGTTGAACACTATCGCTCATTGTTTGACCTTATCCTATCGCGCTATCCGCCCTGCCCACGGATAGACTACGTCAATTGTAGTAAAATAATAGTAATACACAACTGTGATATCCGTCGTGTTTTTGGACAAGCCGACTGGTCAGTGCGATAAAAAAGGATGCACCGCTCTGTCAGTATGTATCTATGTTTGTGTGTATGTACTTTAGTATTTGTGTATGTGTGTGTGCATGTGTGTGTACGTATATGTGTATATGTGCCATATCACACACGAATGCTCAACTGATGGCCAAACATTGGCGCAACTGTTAACGATTTTGTTTAAATTCAGAACCTGTTCTTTTGGCTTTTTGTCGGATCGCCTTAAAATTTAATTCGAATGTCCCTTATAGTATCCGTTATTAGGCTACTTCTTTTTTCCACGACTTTGAAATTCGCCAGATTTCGGAAACTGTAAGACGTCTTTTCAGACCAGATGATTTCGTCTTGTCACATCAGTGGCGGAAGGGGGGGGGGAGCCGGGGGGGGGGGGTATCTGTCGTCTTTATGCAAACTTTTACTTGACATGCTTCTCTCGTCTGTATGTAAACTTTTACTTGAAATACTTCCCCTCCATCAGTTTTGATTGAATTCCTTTCAAAGTTTGTAGGATTCTGTAGGTAGGCCTTTCTTGAATTTTTTGGCCAAATGGAGGCATTTAAATTTTTTTTTGCCAGTTTTCAAAATGCTTCTTCTACAATTTTAATCTGATTATCTTCAAATTTCAAATTTTGCACAAATGTTCACTAGGCTATACTCTTTTTAAAATACGACCACGAAAAAATTACAAACGAGGAGGGGGTGTATTTTTGAGGCTTTTGGTAGTAAGTTATCGAAATGCTTCTCGCATACTTTTGATCGGATTCCTTTCCAATTTTGTACGATTGTTTCTTAGGTGGTTCTCTGTTGATTTTTTTTTTTGACGACCCGCCAAAAATTGTTTAAATAGGGGTATCTGTGATTTTTGGTTGCCAGTTTTCCAAATGCTTCTCCGGCAGTTTTGATCGGATTGCCTTCAAATTTTGCATAATATTTACTGGGCGGTTCTCTCTTGAAAAGTTACTTTTTTGGCGATTAGGCAAAAATTAGCTAAATGGGATATTTAAAAAAAGATAGCCAATTTTTCAGAATGCTCTCCCCTCAATTTTGATGGGATTCCTTTTCAAGTTTGTATGAATGTTTGGCAAGTGCTCCTCTCTTTAAAAAATTACGTTTTTGGCGACCCGGCACTATTTGGCCAAATGGCTAGCAGAGAGGGGGGGGGGATTTGTTCTCCCATAATTTTGATTGGACTCCTTTCCGATTTTGTACGATTGTTGCCTAGATGCTTCTGTCTTGAAAGTCCGCCAAACATTGAAAAAATTCAAGGCATTATCGTTTTTTGGTTGCCAATTTTCACAATGTTCCAATTTTGTATAAAATTTCACTGGGCTGTCCCTTCTTGAAAGTTACTTTTTTGGCAACCCACCAAATGTTGGCTAAATGAGGGCCCCAGATTTTCACAGAAGTATGGACTCGAGCAGTCGTTAAAAGTATATGCATTGGTACGCTTTCAAATCGTACCTCCTGGGTTTGTAGCCTGAATGTCTTGAAAATTTGTCTGATGGGAACAGATGTTCTTACCTGGCTATTACTTTTTGGCAATTCGCCCAAAATTGGCTGAAATATTGACAAAAAACATTTTTTTTAACATAAAGGATTTTTATGTAAACGTTCTAAAATTTTGATTGAAGGTAGGGGAGACAAGTGTCCACATGTTTACTACATTTGTGGCCAAAATTCGGCAAAATTGGGGGAAATATTGACGAAAATCTTAATTCCAGGAAAGCAGCTGTGCTGTCTTGAATTTTAAAGTCCTGGCCATTACTTTTTTGGTGATTGGCCAAAAATTGGCAGAAATTTGGCGAAAAACAAAAAAACCCAGTAAAATCCTAATTCATGCCAGACAAACGGCCTCATTGTCTTGGAATTTGGTGAAAGGTTTCGATCACCATTTACCTGGCTATTCACGTTTTTCGTAAATCGAAAAAATGGCAGAAATATTGGTGGAACGCCAGTTTCTTAAAATCTTAAATAACGCTAGCTAAGTAATCTTATCCTCTTAAAATTTTGAATTACGGACTTTCGTATCTTCTATTTATTTTATTTTATTTATTTGGTTATTTGCAAAAAATGGAGGAAATATTGCCGAAAACCCATTTTTGCAGTAAAAAGTAACTCCAGGAAAACAGCCTTACTGCCTTCAAATTTTAAGTAAAGGTAGTAGGCATTACTAAGAACCTGGCCATTGCTTTTTTTTTTTGGTGATTGGCCAAAACTTGGCGAAAATTTTGGCGGAGAAAGAAAAACAAACAAACAAACAGAATTTAGTAAAATCTTAACTCCACACCAGAGAAATTGCCTTACTGTCTTCAAATTTTAGTTAAAGAGAGCGGTCATTGGCACACTTGGCTATTACTGTTTTTCTGTATTACTGTTTAGCACTTTCGCAAAAGTGCGAAAACCCCACCATGATCCGATTTTAATGATCTCAAATATCGAAATACCTGTTGTGAAAGAAACAAAATTTTAGGTTTGATTTTTTAGTCTAAACTGACTTTTATCCCTCATATCAAAGAGCTAAGGGTAATAGAGTATAGAGCACTGTATAGAGCGCTCATAAAATCTAGACTATCGTAGTATTGGTCAATGGGTGAGCAAGACAATCCTACCTGACGATTTTGGAAACCATACAAAACCAAGGTTATGTCTAAATGCTTTTCAAACTTCACCATCTGGCAGCCCACAAGTAGAGGCAAATGAACAACCGCTTAAGGTTCAAAGGTAAAAAATTACCATGCAGTAAAGCTATATGCGAATAAAAGAAGCCCTACACACGAAGTAGTCTTTGGAACAGATTTCTTAGGTCTTATAGAAGAAAACCTAATGCTGTCTCGCCGTTTGGCGCCAGAACTTGCAAATTATAGGGTTTCCAATGGGCACTAGCCAAGCCTTTCGTTTTGAAAACCCTTTCATACTTCCCCCCCAAAAAAAGACCACAAACCCTTGCGTATTTCAAATGAACTTTGCAATTGAACTATTTTTGTACCGATGGCTCTAAACTTGACGATAAAGCAGCATCTTCAGTAATCACAGAGCGTTAACATACTGAACACAAGACTGCCAGATGGGTCATAAATATTCTCTGCAGAAATTAGAGCTGGCCACTGAAATCATCAAGAAGTTCATGATTTGTGTTGACTCTGTGTCGATACTACAGGCATTTGAAAATATACAAATATAAAACTCCTATAAATATAAAACACGACGGTGCCATCACGGCTGGTAAAAAAGTAACTTTTTGTTGGGTTCCAAGTCTTGTAGGAATTCGCGGCAACAGGATAGCTGATAGAGCGGCCAGGGAGGTGCTAAACGAGAGCTTCCGATTTTCTTATCCCATACCCAGACTTCAAATACCATACCTCAAGATGTACAAAGGATCTTTGGCGACTACATTGGGCCACACTCGCAAGCTGTTTGAAATCAATCATATTGTTGGGTATAAACTGTCTTATCTAAGTAATGTCCGGGATTATATAGTTATACATAGAGCAAGAATATGACATACATATGTCAGTCACAAACATCTTTTAAGAGGCGAACCGGCACCCGAATACGTCGGGTGTCAGAAACCTTACATGGTGAAACATATTTTAATATATTGTACCGAATTCCAAGACGCATGCTCACATTTCAGAGTTGATTCTCAGAAGCAGGTTTTTGATGAAGCAGAACCTAGTAAATTCCACAATTTTTAAACGAAATCAACCCGTATCAGCATTTCTAGACGCTGCTGTATTTCTAGTAACTGATTATTAACATGTTTTGGCACAATTAAGCTGTGTCGTTGAAAATTTATATAACTAACTAACTTTTTTTCGCAATTTGAAAAAGGTGAAGGAAATATTGATAAAATGATTTTTTCTCGAAAAATCTTAACGCTAGGAAAATAGCTATATTGCCTTGAACTGAGTAAAGGTAGCAGGTATTACTGCTCACATGGCCATTATTTATTGAAGAAACTGGCCAAAAATTGGTTGAAATTTTGAAGAAAACAAAAAATCAGTAAAATCTTAACTCACACCAGATAAATGGTTTTACTTTCTTCAAATTTCAGATAAAGATAGCCGTCATTGGTATTTAGTTATTATTGTTTTTCGTAATTCGAAAAAAAAAATTAGCCAAAATAGTGGCGACAAACCAATTTCTTACTAAAATTTTAATTAAAACAAGCTATATATTGTTACCTTCTTAAAATTTTGAATTAGAAAAGCGGGGATTCGTACCTACTTCGCTATTCTTTTTTCTCTTTCGTGAAACGCCAAAAATTGATGGAAGTATTGAAAATATTGGCATACCATTTTCTTCGAAGCATGTTAATTAACGCGGGGAAAATAGCCTGATTGCCTCATTTTATGTAATAGTAGCACTACTGCCTCCTTGGCTAATTTTTAGCAATTCGCCAAAATATTGGCAAAAACAAGTTTCTTTAAAACATATCTCCGCTAAGGGTTTCAATGGAAACTTCTGAAATTGTAATGGAAGGTCCATAAGTATACACCAGGCTATTACTTGTGGCCATTCGCCTAAATTATTTTGATAAAATCTTAGCCTACTCCAGGAAAATAGCCTTACTCTCTTGAAATTTTCACTAATGGTAGCAGCCATTATTACCTACTTGGCTACTACAATGTGCGGTGAATTGCCAAAACTTGGTGGAAATTTTGATGAAAAACAAGACATTTTCAGTAAAATCTTCACACCAGAGAAATTGCCTTACTCTCTAGGCATTTTGTTTGAAGATATTACTAAATTTTTAATTAGGGTGGTGGACATTTGCATCTGCTTGGTCATGATCTATTGACTTACTGTGGTCGTTGGTACTTACCTGGTTATTACTGTTTTTCGTAATTCGGAAAAAATGGCGGAAATATTGGATAAAAATCCAAAGGAGTCGTTACTAACGCTAGGGATATCATCTACCTTTTTAAAACTTTAAATGTAGGAAGCGGAAATTAGTACCTATCTCGTCATAATGTTTTTGGCGATTCGCCAAAAATATTATTGAAAACGCAACTGGCTTTAAGTATATGGCCTTAATCTTTTGAAATTTTGATTAAAGGTGGCGGCCGTTGATTCCAACATGGCTATTACATTTTTTCGTGATTCGTGGCGGAAACTATTAGACAAAAACCAATGTACATGAAAACATATCTCCTCCTAGCTTTTAAATGGAAACGTCCTGAAACGTGGATGGAAGGTAATGGCATATATGGTAGCGGCATATATGTCCCCCTAGTTCCCTTTTTGACGATTTGAAAAAATTAGCGGGAAAGAAAAGAGTAAAATCCTGAAGAACGCCAGAGAAATAGTCTTGGTGTCTTGAAATTTAAGCTAAAGATATCGAGCTTTGGTACCCAACTGACTACCTTTCTCTCTCTCTCTCTCTCTCTCTCTCTCTCTCTCTCTCTCTCTCTCTCTCTCTCTCTCTCTCTCTCTCTCTCTGTCCTATCATATTATTCGTCAACTTCTGCCGATTCCTGACGGATTATATATATATATAGATAGATCTAAAACCAGTCATAGGGAGACCACGCCTTATATATAGCACTTAGGGAGACCATTTGTATATTTTTTACCTTTGAGTTTAGAAAGACAAAAATTACCAAAAAATGTTCCTATGCGTTGAAGATAATGGGTGTGATTTTTCTTCTTGTCATATTAAGTAGCAAAAAATAAACAAAAAAGTTGGTCTACGTATTTTTTCTATATTTTGCTTGGCATTTTAGGCGACCTGGATAAAACCACGGAATTTCCCGGGTCTCCGCAAGTGTGTGGTTTACTGCTCTGTATATTTAATCTCCCAAAGTAGCATATTTTGCTACTAGTTGGGTGTTTTTGAAGATTTATTTTAAACCTATGTTTATTGTTATTATTTGTTATGTATATGCATTGTTTATAAGTTATACACATGTACGACAGCCTTGAGAGATGACACTATACACATATTACCAATGACTGCGTCATTTGGTTCTACTTTGCATGCAAATAGGTGCAAGATCCTTCATGTTTCCAGGTAAAAATATTGTTACGTGACATTTAAACTCTGCAACATTACTTAGGAAAGCAAAGAATTGAAGCAGTAATTAATGATAAACAAAATGTCTCTTCAAGTTGTATATATGGTCGCCTTAAGTCGGTTTATTCACCTAGAAATATACAACCAGCACTAAGGAGACCATATAGTTTTCATGAATATGTGCAAGATTTTTATATTATTAAGACAAAATAGTGCTAAATGTTATTTTAAATTCCTTAAAATTATTTTGGTAAGCAAAAAAGAGTAATGAATATACAAAATGGCCTTTGAAGTGTTTTGTATAAGTGTGAAACATAGTCCCCATAAGTCGGTTTACACACTACATATATATAAAGTAGGGATACGTTTTATTACGTTATAATGTTTATGACGTCATAATGCATCTTGCTCTAAAGTGTTCGTTTCTTTGAAAAAAATGCCTGTTTACAGTGATAAATTATCCTTTTCTTCAATTTCGTGCTGAACCATGTGTAAGCATGTTGAGCAGTTAAGGAAAAAAATACTGGTTGCTATAATATTTTTAAATACATAATATATAGCGGATCTTAAATAAAAATGGCAGTTTTCCGCTTTTCGGCACTAATGTTTATACAAGGTATAAAGTTTAGGATCAAATTGAAAGCTTGTTATCAAGTGTCAACACACAAATTTAATTTAAAACCAAAGTATATTATATTCGCTATGCCATAAAATCATTCATTTTTTTGTTTGCTTGTCGTTTCGTAACGTTTAAACGCGCTAAGAATTAAGGAGACCTACTTTTGGTCTCCCTAAATTTTTGGTCACCCTAATACTGGTTTTTTAGCAAAAACGGTCCCCGTATTGCTGGAGGTACACTTCTATATATATATATATATATATATATATATATATATATATATATATATATATATATATATATATATATATATATATATATATATATATATATATATATATATATAAGAATCACCATCAATTGGCAGAACAACACGAGAATTTTTTGTAAAAGCTTAACTGATGCCAAGAAAATATTCTTGTTGTCTTTATATGTTGGATAAAGACATAGACTTTGCTACCTGCCAGGCTTTTACTTTTGTTTGATGATCAGCTAAAACTAGTATAAATATTGGCCTCAACCAAAGATTCTTAAAACATATTATCTCCCAGGATCTTTGTGGAAACGTCATAAAATTTTAGTTGAATGTATATCAGGGTGAGGGGGTGTTATAAGGAGTATGGCGAAAAAGCATTTTATTAAAATCCAAACTTACGCTAAAGGAGGCCTTACTGTAATAGAAATGTAGTCTAATCTAACTCGCTTATCGCTAGAAATTAGCAACAAATGTTGACTAAATTCTAATTTTACTAATAATGTATCTCCCCCTGGGAATTTATTGAAAAGTCTTAAAATTTTGATTAAAGGCAGGGAGCATAAATGTACTGGCTATTTTTGTCGAATCGCTAGATGTTGACCAAAATATTGACCAAAAACAAATTTTCTTAAAAACGCAAAGAGGCCGTCTTAGGAGTAGTGAAAACATCACAAAACGTTGATTGAACGCAGTGTCACCTGTCTATTATTATTATTATTATTATTATTATTATTATTATTATTATTATTATTATTACTATTATTATTATTATTATTGTTATTATTATTATTATTTGGCACCTTTTTTGTCTAAAAATCTTGACTGAGTCAGGTACTAAGCCTTACTGTCTTGAAATATTGGTTGCAGATTATACTTATATGTCATACTTATTATTGTTATTGGGCACCTTTTTGTATTAAGAATCTTGACTGAGCCAGGTAAAAAGCCTTACTGTCTTGAAATTTTGGTTGCAGATTATACTTATATATCATAAATCCTGTCATCGACATTCGTTTTTTTGCGAGGGTGGGGATCAGGTAGCGGACTGTCCAGCTTACTGCCAGAAAATTGACCACGAAGTCATTATCTTTCTTTGGCGGATATTTTTAATGATAAACCGTTTTTCTATCTTGACTGATGTCAGCTTGATAGCCTTACTGTCTTGAAATTTTGGTGGGATGTTATAGTTTTATGTAGTAGATCCTGACATCAGCATTCGTGAGTTGGGCATTGTCTGTGGACAATCTTGGTTTTAGAGCTCTATAAAAATGGCTAAATAGGGGACATTTTAGTGTTTGTGGTAGATAATTTTTAAAATGCTCCCCACCCCCCACAATTTTTTTGGATTGCCTTTTAATTTTGCATAAACATTGACATGGCTCATTGCCCTTAAAATTTGTTTGCGATTCCCCAAAAGTGTAGAGCACTAAAAAATATTTGGGTACCAGTTCTCACACAATTTTGGCGATCTGCCACATGCGACTTCTTCCACAACTGGAATTGGATTACCTTAAGATTTTGCATAGATGTTGCCTAGATAGTTCTCTCTTGAACAAAATACATGTTTTTGGTCAAGTGGTGCTATTTTAATATTTTTATGAGCCAGATTGTAAAATGCTTGTTCTCCCACAATTTTGATCGGGTTCCTCTCAAATTTTACACGAATGTTGTCTGGGTGGTGGTCTCTTGATTGGGCCAAACTTGGATAAATAGCTCTATTTTAATTGGCTTGACAACAGTTTTTCGAAATGCGTCTCCCACAATTTTGATCGGATTTCTTAAATTTTCAAACAAATGTTCCCAGGTTGTCCTCATGCGTTCGAAAGCTTTGGAATCAAGCTTTTCAAATTGGTTCTTATACAAGTAACTTTAGTCTCATTTCAATGTGTTCAGTTTCGCAAATTTTATCAAACTAGCCAATAAAGCAAGAACTTAAAAGAAAAATGGTCAAAACGCTAATAACTACTATACACCAATATTGGGAAAGAATCTGGCCAACGAAAACCAAATGTTGCATGCTTTCTGAGAAGCCGGAATCTATTGCTACTGAAGTTGTTTGAGAGCCCTTCGTTCTGAGTGTGTAAGTTTTCCTTTTGGCTGTTTGAACTGATAATGAATGTAACTTTTTTGTATATATATATATATATATATATATATATATATATATATATATATATATATATATATATATATATATATATATATATATATATATATATACAAAAAAGTTATATATATATATAAACTTACTTTCATTTTCAGTTCAAACAGCCAAAGAAAGAACATCTTACGCACTCAAAACGAAGGGCTGTCAAACAACTTCGGTCTAATTCTAATTTGATAATAAAAGAAGCAGATAAAGGTGGGGCTATTTGCGTACTGGATAGGGCATTTTATGCTAATAAAAAGCAGGCTATGCTAAGAGATAGAGAAACGTACCAAAAAATATAAAATGATGAAATTAATTCAACTATTAATAAAATTAAATTAAACTCATCACGAGGCCTTAACAGATAAGGAACTTTGAGGCCAAAAAAAGTAATATATACGGCCACCCAAAAGTACACAAAAGTAAAGTTATCAATAGCAAAATTGCAAACTGCAGAACAGAGGTCGTAGATATTTTGTCACCCTCTCACCTTGAGGCCCATCATAGCAGGACCAACATGCCCTACCTCCAGAATACCTCAAAAGAATTACAGCTTTCATTCTGGGATTCGTTGCTCTCCATTTTCGGAGCTTTTTGGCTCTGATTCAAAAGTTCTTGGACTAGCTTCATCCAATTCGCCAAGCAAAATCATTGAAAGGCTCAACGGCAATAATGATTTGGTGACCTGTGTACAGCAAGGCGGTGACAGTTCTGACAACGGCGGTAGCATATTCTACCAAGCGAAACCGACATAAATCTGACCTGCAATATGTCACTTCGTGAAGCGGTCAGGTATAAATCAAAATGTGGTGGGCAGGGATTTGTTAAATGATATTGTGCAGGTTTTGTCATATTTTCACTGATAGTTTTGTGTTTTCAGTTCAAGAACCGTTTTTAAAATGCAAAGTTTGCTTCGTAGAACGCGTTTTAGACAGTACACCTGTTTGTTAATAGACTTAGCACAGCCAACTCATTAATTTTAAGGGTGGATGTTTTTTGGGTAGCTTCTGTTGGACAGTGCGAATGATGTCGAGAAAATGTGGCTGCACTTACTGTTCGACCCACAGCTTCAGAAGTATTTTTGGAAAGGATTTAATCCAAACAATTTTGTTTTGTTGTTTGTTTATTGTTTTTTAAATACCGAAAACGGTGAGGTTTTTGTTTCTTGATCCTGTCAAATTCCGCAGCGAGTGGATCAAGCGGGGACATTGTGAATTAAGTATCTGTTGCGAACAAACTGTTGTATGCACGATTTTTTGACAATGAAATTTCAGATAGACTTTAAATTGGTTAGTTTATTCCGTGAATAAGTCGAACGCTTTCATAATCTTTTTAGGCGCTATTCAAGAAGGCGTATGACGTTATTCAATATGTGCATTTGTTTTGTGGCGCTCTGTGTGGCGTAACAAACATCAATGCGGACTGTTTGGTAGCAAGGCAGGATTACATAAAAAGACAGGTTCTATGTTCTGCTGATTATGCTTAATTTAATGTAAAGGTACAGTTGCCGAAAATACATACAGCTAGCGGCTTAGTTTCTCGACACCGTACAATTTTGAAAAACCACTTTAACTTTCCCAGTCTGATGTTTTACATTTTCTTACCTATTCTCATCCTTCTGTCTCTCTCCTCTCTTTTGGCTTGATTCGCAATGTTTGAATGTATTCACAGTCAGAAACATTTTTCAAATAAAAATTCAGCGAACTTCTAGAAATGCCAAATTTAAGTGATCTTTGAAGTGTCTTTTATTTTATCCTTAATATAATTTCAAATAAATCGCTTTTTAGGAACGGTGTTTCCTGAATAATTTTTAGGGAAAGAGGGAGCTGTATTCGGTGCAGTCGTCAGCTGCACATCATATCACATAGGCAGTAATTTGTAACTATCTATGATCATTGAACACAGCATTTGCGAGTAAAGTAACAGCCCTTGAATTTCGGTGCATATTATGCAATTTCATCGATCTTGACCTACTCAGCAGAATGTTGCATTGTTGTAATGGAAATTTTCTTCGTTTTAAAACTAAAATTGTATGGTAAAGTTGCAGGGCTTAAGGGATAGTCCTCATAACTAATAGCGGGGGCTGGCATTGCAGGGGTTATAGGAATCTCATGAATGTTGAGTGATGTACTTTTTCAGATCCTGTCTAGTCAGTGGAGCTCAGTTAGAAATTCCCCAGCAAGATCACAAGAAATGAAACAGCTCACTTTCATACTGAACTAAACTAATTAACAATAAAATGAACAATACAGGAGACACAGAATTGTCTTGTTTTATCACTCTATGCACAAAGGCCAAAAACATTGAGCCTTATAAAAATATCTTCTATTGTTTTCACTCTTATGAATGGCCCCTTCACCTACACCTAGAACGCAAGAGATTAATCTAATTTATTTTAGAGATGGTCACCATAAATCAAAGTTCTGTCACTTGAAGGGTGGAAAATCATTTAGCCAAAAGATTGTTTTGTTGCTTAGTCAGAAAACATTGTCACTGGGAAAACAAAATTTTATGAATCTTGAAATAAAATCCCTTTATATATTAAAAAGAGACAGGCTAGTTTTTTGTTTTTGTTTTTGTTTTCTTTTTGCAATGTACTTGACAGAAACATTGGAAACCTGGATGCATTATCAAACAATTTTACCTCCTCGGGTGTACTTACAGTTAAGCTCAAGAGCTCTTGAACTATATGGTCCACACGCGCTTACTATGATGTTGCTACAAATACCAACAAACTAATTCAAAATGTTTCATTTAACCAGAACGCATGACTGCTAAGCATGAAGATTTAAATATCAAAGTTGTTTAATTTAGGGAATATTGAAGCAACCAATTAAATATGTTTTCTGTTTAGACGATGGCTTATTTAACTCATACAAGTAAATCATTTCATACGCACCTGTAATTATGAACGAGGTTTTATTTCTATTTTGTAAAAAAAAACATTGCATAAGTGTAAATACAAGTTAGAAGGCTTAAGTGGAGAAGGAAATGTACCGTTCTTTCCAAAAATATGTTTTATTTCTATTTTATCGCTCTAGAAAGTCGATAAAAAGTTTATTGCAATCTATTAACTGAACGTGTCAGACAATTAAGTACAGTTCTAAACAATCATGCATTATATATGTCTATATGCACACACACACACATAGTTATGTGTGGGCGTGGGCGTTGCAACTTACTCAAATAGTAGACCATAAAGCAAAATGACTAAACAAATCATAGAAATAATCTACAGTGTTAAATTCGTTATCATACAAGAAACTGATAAGAGCTTTGTTAAATCTTGAAGTTTTTTCCCTTAAGCTTAAAAGTAAAAGCGCAACATTAGGCGCAAATGTAGAATAATTCAGACAGGACTGACTGCCATATCTTAGATAGCGAAAGAGTTATATACACAGAATAAAAAAGATATCAATAAATTTTTCCAGGTATTACTAAAGAATTCCAATGCTATGTACAATAAAAGAAACTTGCTGTATTGCAATGCATGTAACATAACGAAAACTTCTAGGCCGTGGTTGTTACACCAGTACTTCCGGTATTTCACTTACTGAACTGCCGAGTGTTTCCTGTGGCTATATTATGAAACTGTAGAATAATACCATTGCAAATGGTCAACACATGAAATAATTAGTATACCAACAAAGATCGTTTTGCAGTTGGATAGTTATTTGTGGTGTTTGAAAGCGCCTTAAATTTCTCGGAAATTTTTGAGCATAGGTGCAACTCTTCTACGAGACACCGTTAACTATGTTTAACTGTGAAAACCCTAAAATCACTAGCAGAGGTCTCTCATTTAAACGTCTGGACAGATGAAATGCCGTAGTTTTTTTACCTTTTTACCGTACTTTCTGAGCCTCATAGCTGCTTGAAGTGTATCTGGCACGAAGCACTTACCAGCGCATTGCTTATATAACAACATCTCCTGCAATAGCACCGGCTTGGCATGACATCTTAAACCTCTAGGAGGGCAACTTATCCTTGTATAACTTGTCACCTCCAGAATGTCTTGATTTACCGTCCTTAAAAACACTAGTCAAATCTCGGGATTTAAATTTTTTTGGAAGACATTTTTTTTACACAATCCTACTTTTTACATGTTATTGCAAATCTACTTGTATCAAAAGCTTAACTGCTACCACTCCTTAGTCTGCATGTTAACTGCATGTGCTTTACACTGTCTGGCTTTACTGTTGTCAAGCTGAATGCTTATAAATAAAACGTGGGAAGTAATAGTCGCTGGTATTGAAACTGTGCCGATTTTCTGAGCCTAGAAAGCAGCTCTGGAAAAACGCAGTTGCTATTACTCTTAAACATCACTTTACTAAGGTTTGAAACACATAGAGAAATAAGAAGACTTTAATTAATATACATGTTCTAACTTTTGATTAAATCAATACAGTTGCAAAGCTGTTTTTGAGCAGCAATATATGTATAACTCTCCGTGCAAGTAATATTCAAATGATTCGTTCCAAAGGGAGACAAGGTAGCTTAAAATGAACATATCCTGATATACCAGACACATGTCATGTGGTTCCAGCAACACTTTTATAAATGTCTTTTCGTTGTTTTGTGTGTATTTTAACCTGTTCGCATAGACAACATATTGTACCCTCAATTTCTCTGCAACTATTAGTTTTTGTTTATAAATCTGAATGATTTGTAATTTATCATGAGTAGGAAAAATAACAGTTTGATGACGTCTTCATCAATGCCTTATGACATCTTAACAGAGTTTAACTGGTCATGCCAAAATCTACCTATCCCACCACGAAATCCACCTGCCTGGCCTTTTCACTTGGTTTGTATAATCAGAAAAGCATGTTTTTTATTTATTTAATCCAGGAAAAATTATATTGTTCTGATCTCATCTGGCCAATCCTTTCTTTACTACAGGAAACGTGTTTCAGTGCTGAAAACGTTTTTAAGAAATGTTTAAATATATGCCTAATTGACTGGAGCCATGATGGCAACGAGTAAAACTTCGAGTTTTATTTGCATGATTGTCATTGGAGGAGGGTATTTCATTACTGTTCCTGTGTCCAGACTCGCGCGCCAGTTGCCTTTGGGCTGATTCGCCGCTCAGAGGTGCTGCTCACAAACCGCCATTCAGATGGTTCGTAGAATCATATATTTTAATGTTGGGTACTTTGCATATTTCGAAAGCTGATCGTACCTCTCAATCAATACAGTGACTCTAGTAGCGTGTGTGGTTTTAATCAAAGAAGTTTACAATCAGTTATACCCGAGCGACTGCGTTTTCTTGCCCCCCCCCCCCCCCCGTGTAGCTTCCCCCGGGGGGAAGCTATACTAGTATATCTTCCCCCGGGGGGGAAGCTGGCCTAGTATAGCTTCCCACCCACATGGGATAATTTGCCCCCTGTCCAGCTGCCCCCACTCTGGCTACTCCCCCCCAGCTTTCTCCGTTTACTATTTGTCGATTATTTTCGATTACATCAGATTAAAAGGGTTTAATCTCATTGTTTATAGTCATTATCTCCGTCGTATTTATTAATTGCAATTAAATTGCTGCTGTTTGGAAATGAAACGAATCCACACCCCCCTAGTTAGAATTGTTATTTGTGCCTCTTTGCAACGAGGAATTAAAGTATCTAAATACAGATCTCGGGTAATTTATTCAATTGCAATTACGTTGCCGGTCTTTGGAAATGAAACGAATCCACAGTTCTTCATCAAATTTTTTTATTTATGCATTGTAGCGAGAGATTAAAATGGTTCAGACAAGAGATCTCGGGTAATTTCAAGTTGCGGTATAAAATTTACTCCAGGTTGACTTTTCTCAAATTGTTTACTCCACACGGTAAGTATAAATAGAAAGCTGTTTCACCATTTGGTATCACTTTCAAAATGGAAGGTCAAGTAGAACATACAACAAAGCGATTCTTGGAGAATGTAGAGGTTATTTTTGATTATTTGAGCTATCAGAAATATCCATGATTAGATTTTTGTGTCATTCCCACTTGGTATTGAAAATACCAAATGGAGATGGATTGCCTCGAATTCTTCACTTTTTTCCTCCTTTTCTTATTTTTTCTTCTTCTGCCGAATCGGTTTCCAGACATCTCCTCCAAGACCGCTGAAGCTAGACCAACCAAATTTGGCACATGTATGGAGGGTCATCTGAAGTGCCCCTGATAAACATTGTTGACCTTGACCTCACTGGTCAAGGTCAAATCGCGAAAAAGTTCAATCGGTTTCCAGACATATACTGCAAGGCCGTTGAAGCTAGAAAAGCCATACTTGGTACATACATAATGGACGATAAGATCTGAGGCACCCGTTAAAAATTTTTGACCTCGATTTTGATGGTCAAGGTCAAATAGCGAAAAACCTTATTTAAGTAAAACAATGCTTTATCTCGAAAACGGTAAGAGAGCAATTTTGACCTCATTTTCGACCTCCACCCCTATACGACGTTACGTAAGGTATAACTTCCGGTGACCTTGGCCTCAAGGTCACTTTCGAGTCATCATTTGCGAGGTATGACGTCAATTATGTTTTAAAGCTCAATACCTCGAAAACTAATTAACCTGGCGCTTCGGCACACAATACATTATAGACTACTTTTAAGCAAGGATTTTTTGGCTCGTCAAAGTTGTACCTATGACGTCATCATTTGCGAGTTATGGCGTCATTTATGCTTTAAAGCTCAATAACTCGAAAACTAATTAACCTAGCGCTTCGACACAAAAAACATTATGAGACTACTTTTAAACAAGGAATTTTTAGCACGTCAAAGTTGTACCTATGACGCCATCATTTGTGAGTTTATGCTTTAAAGCTCAATAACTCGAAAACTATTGAACCTGGCGCTTCGGCACAAACTACATTATTTACGTAAGGTATAACTATCGGTGACTTGACCTCAAGGTCACTTTCGAGCCCAAAACCGTGGAAATCGGACTGAAGATGGGATTCAGCTAAAGTCGTTCGAGGTCTATGGTTGTCCGCTTTGGGGGGGGGGGGGGGGGTTGCTAAACATAAAAGCTGAGTTTTCGGTCATTCATTAATAGCGTATGTCGTGACAGACAAGAAGATACTTAAACAGATTTATATATGTTTATTTGCGAATCATTACTAGGCAGTGTAGCCGATGTGTCGTAATTAGATAAGGCGTTGCTTTTTTGCGCCAAATGAAAAGGTCCCGGGTTCAATCCCCGGTAAGAACGTCTACTTGTGTGTAAAAAGGGAGCACGAGAACATATTACCATTTTTTCTCTTCTTGGTGGTTAAAATTGCAGAAAGAACAGTCATCTTTTTTAGACAGTTCTCAGGTGATTTATCATTCCAATGGGATCTAATTCGCTGGGCGAATTTCGGTCTAGTTTTCTTTGGTTTATTGTTGAATTGTGCTGATGAAGTCGTATAAGCAGTGTTATAATCTTTGATTGACTTTAGGACGACTAATATCACATAAAAAAGATCTGATGGGGGGGGGGGGAGATATACCAGAGGGGGGTCAAGATAGCCTAATATAGCTTGCCCCCCGCGGGAGCTGTAGAAGGGGTGGGGGGCAAGATATTCTGTTACACCGGGCAGGTTGGGAGATCGTTACCTAATTACCTAATATTAAACTTCTAATTAGTTTTCATGAAATAGACAATGGAAGACTAAAGTGGATTTCTGTATATTCTAAACCTGTGGTATCGACAGTTCAGGCTCATAAGTATAGTCAGTCTAGTTTTGTTTTGCCAAAATATTTCTGGTACACTTCGGGTAGTGGCAGCATGTCCATGCAGGGTAATGGCTAAAACCGTCTGTTTTATTCCCACTTGGCATTGAAAATGCCAAATGGGGATGGATTGCCTCGAAATCTTCACCTATTTTTTTTTCATCCCCTTTTTTATTTTTTATTTTTCCGCCGAATCGGTTTCCAGACATCTCCGAGACCGCTGAAGCTAGACCAACCAAACTTGGCACATGTATGGAGGGTCATCCGAAGTGGTGCAGCTGATAAAAATTGTTGACCTTGACCTTACTGGTCAAGGTCAAATCGCGAAAAAGGTCAAACGGTTTTCAGACAATTATTGCAAGGCCGTTGAAGCTAGAACAGCCAAACTTGGCACATATATAAAGGACAATGTGATCTGAAGCAACCAATAAAAATGTTTGACCTTGACCTCGACCATGACCTTGAAATCGCGAAAAACGTTATTTAAGAAACACAATGAGTTATCTCGAAAACGGTAAGAGATAGAGCAATTTTGACCTCATTTTCGACCTCCACCCCCTATACGACGATACGTAAGGTATAATTTCCGGTGTCCTTGACCTCCAGGTCACTTTCGAGCCCCAAACCGGAAGTTGGCCCTTATCTCGAAAACGGTAAGAGATAGAGCAATTTTGACCTCATTTTCGACCTCCACCCCCTATACAACGATACGTAAGGTACAACTTCCGGTGTCCTTGACCTCCAGGTCACTTTCGAGCCCCAAACCGGAATTTGGCCCTTATCTCGAAAACGGTAAGAGATAGAGCAATCAGTTTCCAGACATCTCCTCCAAGACCGTTGAAGCTAGACCAGCCAAACTTGGCACATGAATAGAGGTCATCTGAAGTGGTACACCCGATAAAAATTTTTTACCTTGACCTTACCGGTATAGTTGGTAGTATTTAGGAGGATAGTCTACATTCAGACATGTGAAAATTGTTAACAAATAGCAATATTATCTACGTTCCGTTTTAAGTTATCATTCCAAGTGGGGTCTAATTCGCTGTGCGAATTTCGGTCTAGTTTACTGTGTGTGGATAACTTGATCCGGGGAGGTTAATAAAACAATAAGTACATGTGTATCAAACTATTCAGAAGATTCTCAGATAATGCTTTCTTCTCCATGAAGTCGCATAGGCATTTCCAAAATTTTAATCTTTTGCCTGAACGCACTCTCCCAATACTTCACATTTTAACATCTTTGAAGTTTTTTTCCCTAGGATTGCGCATGAAACGTTCTTGAAATGTTATAGATATCTTGAAAAGTTGTTTTCACAGAAAATATGACTAACACATTACGGTTAATCAGTGGACCAAAAAAAGAAAGAACAGAAACAACAAATAACAATGACACACGTTCGTCTACAAGCTCAAAGTGGGGTTGAAAAGCTAAAAAGCTAAAATCATAAGGATTGGGTTATTATTATTATTATTATTATTATTATTATTATTATTATTATTATTATTATTATTATTATTATTATTATTATTATTATTATTATTATTATTATTATTATTATTATTATTATTATTGCGAGACTAATTATTTTGTACACAGTCCAGGATTTTGTATTATTATTATTCATTTCATATACCGTTATTGTTGTTGCTGTTTTTTTTATTATTATTCAAGTGAACAGCCGCACGGATGGAGGAGCAATTAACGAAAAGGACACATATTACGCTCTCCATCTGGGTTTGATTCTTGAGATGAGAAAAAGCTATTGCGATGCTGCAATTCTGCTATAAATCGATGAAACATTTTTCTGTTTGTCTATTAGGGCTGAAGTCGGAAAAAACAAAGTGTATTTCAAACATTGCATCCACTCCCTTTGCGATAAGCGCTGAGCCAGCGGTAACAGCTTCTGGCTTCTTTGAAGGTTTTACAGAGTGGCATGACAAAAATCTTGATGACTGTTTCCTATACTGTACCAAAATGGACTGTTACATAAGAAAAATGAAGTTCATATAAATTTCTTCAATGATTCCAGAAGAGTTTTCTCTTCATTTAGGGAAAATTCACCTTGTGACTGTTCTTAGAAATGCCAATATGAACACTCGAGGTACTTCTATCCGTCCTTTTCTCGTCATCATATTTATGAAGTAGGCGTACCAAGCGAATTTTAACCAATGGCAGCTCGCGAAAAAAGTCTCTGAAGTTGTTGCCAACACACCAATGAAATCGCAGTCCGCATTGCGCTGCTCATTTTTCCTTAGTCATAATTGTTGTTATGAGAGAAAAAAGTTATAATGAGACTTAAGCATAATCTTGAAGTGATTCTTGAGATATATTTTTTATCGAGCCTTAAAATGGATGTCTTTGTTTAGCTTGCTTTCTCGAAAATCGCAAGAAAGCGGACATAAACGGGCGGAAACCAGACAAATAGTTAAGATCTTGAATCAGCAACAACTAAAAATAAAATAAAAGGGAAAAGACATCGGATTTATATTGATCACTCAGTTGCAGCAATACATTCGAAATTTTCACGGATTATTGGAGCATTTCCTGCACGATCAAGATTTTTGTTAATTTTTACATGCTTCAATTTTTTAACACGGTTAAAAAAAAACAAATAAAAACAACACGTTCCTGGAATGAAATACAGTGTATTTAGAGAGAACTAGTGAAGCACAGTAAAGGAATATCTCGATGAATCCATCAGGACCCATCTACCCCGTAACTGAAAAGGGGGCTAGGAAGCCGAAATGCGCTCGATGTCGTAATCATGGGATGGTGTCGTGGTTGAAAGGTCACAAGCGGCACTGTCGGTATAAAGACTGCGCATGCCCCAAGTGCAATCTCATAGCCGAACGGCAGCGAGTGATGGCGGCGCAGGTGGCGTTAAAACGCCAGCAGGCGGCCGAAGACGCCATCGCTCTGGGATTGAGGGCATGTATCGAAGGAACACTTCCTGTATTGAGACCAGGGCCTCTCTGGGGACCCGATGCAGTGTCTGCTCCGGAAGACGGCAAAGATACAAGCATGGCAGCCAAAGAAACACCAGGCAATCAGGATGGTGGGTGTACACACATATTTAAATACTTTCTAAAAGGTTTTACCTAAAATTTTGTTTAAAAAAACATAGCTAAACGAACTAAGGTGATAAATTTGTTTTCTCCAGGTATGTCAAAAGAAAACATTAATAAATGTAGTCTCTTAGTGTTGTATGCTTTAAATGTTTGTTAAAGTGTCTGAAAGAAATTCTGTAAATGCATATACTAAAAGCAATAACGTTTATAATCAGTCATTTCAGTCTAAAAAAGAAAACAAAACAATGCACTTTTACCTGACTTTCGAGAAGACTTTAGTAGATAATGCTGGTTTCAACACCAGTCGGTGTTTATATCTCCAGTCCATCTCAGTGATAAAATAGTCACGTATTTAAATCGTTGCGGCTTAACGGAACTTACAGAAATCATCAACAGTTACGCACACAAAACGCTGGAGAAATATTTATTACTTAACGGAACTGATGAATAAAAAAACCCGACGTTACCCGACAGCTATCCAAAAGAATAAACTGTGGCCTCTTTTTGGCTTGAATTTTTTTTCACTTTAACAGACCAATGATTTTCTCTTATTAAAGTGTATTTTAAACTTTTATATTTCACACATGTTAGTGAAGAAAAATCAAGTATTTAATCAAGCTAATCCAGTTAAAAATTGAAACGAAACAACTGTTCTTATCATTCTATAATAAATCTGACAGAAAAGCTACACCGAAATATAGAGAAATATCTATACTAATGCAATCAACCAACAGAAGATATTTACAGTCATTTTTTTAAAATTCTGAAGTGTTTGGTAACAAAAACAGCTAATACGGCCAAATATGGAGCAAACGAACAGTACTTCTTTGCGATTACTCAATTTTAGCACTAATATTTCTACTGCATATTTCTTGACAAATAAAGAGAAAAATAAAAGGAGAATATTAGTTAAATTGATGTAACAATAACTTCATATTAGACACTTTCGAGGTATAATTGTTGTCGACACCAAAATATGGCAGTCGTGTACTTCTCAAAATGTATTGTGGTATCGTAAGATGATGTCGTGTTGGAATATTTTTCTCAGCAGACGGCATAGGGAAAGAAATACGTTTGAAACACAAGGGGCGTGGCAAAAAAAAAAAAGACTAAACATCCAGTACTCTGCGTTTTTAATAAGGGGGCGGGGATTCTTTCGGGACTGCACTCTGTGTCCAACAAATTCTTTGTACACACACACTACTCAATGCTAAAAGTCACTTTAGTTTCACCGTACAATTGCAGCAGCTTGCGTTCTACCCGCGCCTCTACTCGGTATGTACTTCGGGGCAAAGGGACCTTTTAAGGGTGAAATTTACTACGGTGGCTGCGTTTGGTTGAAAAAGTGCTTTTTAAAATTGGTATTCCGCGTTTTTTGGTCTTTTTAAAAAGTTATGGACACACAAAGTAACCAAATTTGGAGTGGGGAGGGGGGGGGGGGGTGTGATTCCCTATAGAAAATTCATCAAACTTTTTATGTTTATAACTTTGAGATAACCCAGAATCATGAAGCAATTCCACGGGCTTCGGGAAAAATTAATGGAAACAAAATATGAATGTACTGTGAACTGCGTAAATGAATTAAGACAACATCAGGTGGTTTACAACCCCCCTCGCACCCCAGCAAGGTTCAATTGTTTTTGAAAGTGCTTTTAATTCCAAAGATGTCTTTTTCAGTTCCATTTGAAATCTTTGCCTGGTACTCCACTCCCCGCCTATAATCGACATCCCCCTACCCCTCCCCACTCCCACCCCAGAAGAAGAATGTAGGCCAAATAGTCATCCATGAAGAGCGTGCGAATGGGTGGGGGGATCAGAGTCTGTGAATACACTAACTTTAGTGAATGGGTGGTGTCACCAATTTTACGTGCAAGGTTGGGGGGGGGGGGAGGGGGACGCGAGGTAAGAATTTCCGAAATTTTACGGATGGTCCCAAAAGGCAATCGATTCAGTCTACAGATTTGATTCTTTTGTGTGAAAATATAAATACAGCTCCATTTGGGTAATTCGAGTTTTCAGTTTTCAAGTCTGCCATCCTCGTAGCAGGCATTTTCTCATAACAATCCTCACCGTAACAGTAACGAAGTGCGCATTTCAGAAACTCGATTCTTTTGTTTCAAATAGTTTCAAAAAGTGTCTGATATATGAGTCCGTGTAAAAGTGACAGTTTTTGAACAAGGGCATGATAAACTGCTATCTTTAAACATAGACACCATGGTATCAATTCACGAAAACCATTAGCTGCGCAGTTAGTTTACGCTCAAAGGTTAAAACTTCCCGTGGTCTGTCGACTGGATTTGTTCTCACACATCTAATCAGAACGGTATATTTAACAACTTTTTATCCAATTTCTTTGCTAATTATAAAGACCCCCTGTTGGAGATGTAAATAAATTCGGATACACTTCGAGCTACTTTGGACATTTCTTGACAGCTTTCAAACTATGATTGTCACACAGACTTACAACTTTGAGCAAATCCATCGTCTGATGTTACTGCAAGAAAACAAGGAGGGCCCAATGGGTGGTTGGCGTTTCATAAACAAATTCACAAACAGAACAACTGATTTCTTGGCTGGGTCGGGTGACTTACACTAAATATCATGTCAGTATTAATAGAGATACGGCAGCCGTTGTAACATGCCGGTAACCTAAACACGTGCAATCGTCATGCTGCAGTGAGAATAATTGTGTAACTATAGAATCACTTATTGTAATATTTATGCTAAGTGCTCCTAATTGCTTCCAGATTTTGATATAGAATTATACAGAGCTCCGAATAATATTTAAATATAGTTGTAAAGTTTAACCGAAAACTTGCCATATAAAATTCAATTTCAAAATGAAAGGCCTTGCTTACTATGGGGTGTTGCTTAAATATGGTTCAAATTTTAAGATATATTTGATTATATGAAGATATTTCTTCAAGTATTTTTTCTATAGTTAAAAAATGTACTCACTAATAATTTAAAACTGCAATGTCAATATTGATATCTTCAATTCAATTAGATTTCTTATGCAGTGAGAATATCTTTGAATTACATATACACATTATTCACAATATCGGGGTGTTCAGTCATTAGAATAGGGCTAAAATTTCCAATAGTTAAGCCAATGGAGGAAATTTAGAACCGAGAATTAATGTTCATTATCGGGGGGGGGGGGGGGTCATTAAATAGGGGTGTTCACATGAAGAGGTTTTACTGTAACGCTATTTTTATACACCTTGTAGTGTTGAATAAATGCCAAACATCCTTTAATTGGCGATTTAAGTAATTTATTAAATTATTTTTTAAATCATGCATTGTTTTTCAATTAGTTATAGGAAAAATGTTATTAATATTTTAGTTGGTTTTATATTATATTTTAGCTACTACTTATATTAGGTGAAATCTGACTGAACTTTTTTATTCTGAATGAGTTGTTAAAAGATGAATAATAATTCCTTTTGAAATACAAAGGTTCAACACAGACTTGCTATTCAGTTTTGTTTACCTCTTGCATTAGTCTTTTACCATCTCAAATCTTTAAGTTTAATAGTTACATCTCCTAAAACGAATTTAATCTTGGCCCTCATTTTTCATCCTCTGTCTCGATTTTTTCAAGATGAAATTTGTGAAAATAGATGGCTGACTTCACTTGTAAATTTTCGTTTCTTTACTGTTATTCCTGATTTCATTCTATGTGGCCGATATAAGATTTTCTAGCCTTAGCCAAGTTTTTTCTGCGAAATATAGGAATTGAATGTGAACCGATTTTTTAGAAAGCGCCCTGTGTAGGAAGATAACAATATTCAAGAAAATTGTTTTTATATATATATATATATATATATATATATATATATATATATATATATATATATATATATATATATATATATATATATATATATATATATATATATATATATATATATATATATATATATATATATATATATATATAAGGTATTGAGTTCTCTTTTCTGAACTTCAGCTCATTACATCAGAAATGAACCTGAATAAGATAAAATCTAAATATTTGTTTCCAAAACTTCCTTCAAACACTCAGGCTACTTTTGGATAAATCATTGACACAATACTATAGCATATGGGACATGTTTACTCGTCATTTTCGTGTTCAAGCCCTTACTAAATTAGCTGGCCTTTGCGATTTCCATTGAGACGTGATAGACACGTATCCACTTGAACGCTAGCTGCTCAAGTGGCAGACGATGGTGCAGGAATTTAAATATTGCTTATTGTCAAACTCAACCCCTTCTAACTATGAAAATATAATATTTCTTTCTTCTGTTGGTGTTTTTAGTATATAAACAGTACACAAAACATGATAAATTAGAGCTAAATTGAATTTAATCTGGCCTACTTGGGTCTCGCTTTTTGTAATATAATTTAACCCGAATCCGAACCCAACACAACTCAAAAGTGTGAATCATAAAGAAAGAAATATAATGTAATATAATATCTTTAAAATTCATGCTATATTACTTTATATTTCTTTCTTTATCATTCACACTTTCATGACTCTTCATCACAAGATTATTCAATAAATTCAAAATTAAAATTAAAGTACGAAATCGTTTTTTTTTAACCGACAGATTTCCTCTTTTTTCACATTTATTTATTTATTATGTCACATTGGCCTTGATACAATAAAGGCATTCAATGCAGTTTGGGGATTATTTTCAGGCAACAAAAGGCAAAAACGTGACAGTTTAGACACAGTAAAATGTAGCGGATTTCTGTTTGTTTTTGAGTAAGTCAGAGTGAAGTATATTGGACTTCTATTGTTCTTGAATACAACTATTTTTTATCGCAATAAAAATGATAGAACACCGAAAAAGTTTAAAGTAAAAATATCGGCTTGCAAAAAATGAAGTAATGTTAAGGGGGAACCTGAAAAAGGGGGAGGGAACTTGAAAATATTTTGAAGTTCCCCCCAGGGAATCGGGGAATCTGAAAATGTTTTCAAGTTCAAGGGGGGAATACTTGAGGGGGACTCTGAAAACACTATACCTTGTCCTTGTGTTAGCAAATATAAACTGATTCCTAGAAAACTTTGCTTTCAGAACCCCACCCCGAATCGCCAAAACACACATGTCGTTTTTATTGTGACTTTGTATAATGCGAATCATATCAACCCCGATCTAAGAGGAGTTACTGGGATTGTAACATCATCACCAGGTTCCCCGAAAGTCATATCTACGCGACTGCGTTCGACTTGGTCCGTGTGAGAGGCCACTGAAATTGGTCCTTCTTGGTAGAAAAAGTGCTAAGTAGTTCCTCCGTAAAGCGGCTTTCGGCGTTCTCCATTTCTTTTTAATATTCTTGTAAATGATTGTGGTGTTATGTTTGGTGGCGATTTTACAGCCCATTATGTAGGGAATCGCTTGAACTATCAAAAACGAGAGTAAAACAAAAAGTTGATGACAACTTCGCAACCGGACTAAGACCGAATAAAGACATGAACAATGTATCACAGAAAAAACGTCTTTTATGTATAATTGCAATTTATTTTTAATAAAATCCCAGGTTCGATTAGCGATCTATCTCATCTAATTTCCTTTTACAATAGTTGAACTTGACACCGTGTAATTGATTTGCAATTATATGCTAAATCTACTGAAAAATTACATTTACATTACATTACATTTACATTACAAATTTAATTACTATTGGCTGTAGACACCGAAATACCGGAAATGTCACTGAATACGTTTTAGGGTATAATGCCAACCGAAATAGAGGGTCTGTTCCGGATTTTTTAATTTAGATATACGCTATGAAAAAAACAAAGTTTTTTCACAAGTACAGCTTGGTTTATGAGAACATATAATCTTCTGTTTTTTTTTCAGAAAGCGAAGACATTGATGTCGACCTGGATGAAGAAGGTGACGAAATCTTTGCTGACCCAAATCAGATTGATTCACCAAGCAGCACCTCATCCGGACACCAGGGCAGTGCAGAAATTAATGCTACGTCCCAGAAGAGTCCTGATTCTTCAACACAGTCACAACTTTTTGTCCAGAACACCTATGCACAAAGTGAGGATGAGGCGGACGAATCGACGACAAAGCAGGAATCCGAAAATGTTCGGAATAACCCGCAGGTGGAGTCGCCGAATAAAACTCAGCAAAAGGGAACACCGGCAGGTTACAGGCCCGGTAGACTAAGTCATCTAGAGATTCTGGAACGAGTTTTCCCTTATCAAAAGAAGGCTGTTTTAGAGCTGGTGTTGCAGGGCTGCAATGGGGATATTGTCAAGGCCATTGAACATTTTCTTTCTGCCCAAGACACTATACTAGCTCAGCAACAAATGGTGTTTAGACAAGCTATCCCAACCGGTGAACAAAACAATTTTTTATCAACTGGAGGTGTTAATCCTTATCTGCTACCCTTTCAGGGACCGCGCCCGCCATTTATTTCGGGAGATAAAATAGCTAAATCTCAAACAGGAAATGAACTGAAATCCGCGTTTACACCGATGCAAGCAAGTACTTACGGCAGGTTGCATTCGGCATTTTCCGCCAAGACGCAATACAATCCCTTTGTGGCACCAAAAGACTTGTCTAAAATGGCTAACTCCACGCCAGAAATCACCTCGCATATGAGTAGTGGCCCAAGTCTGACACTGCCGTATACGTTGATGCCTAACTATTCTGGTCACTTAAATTCTGGCCTCGGGTCTCAGTTGCTGATGGCACCCTTTAGACCATGGACTTTGCCTACTACAACAGAACTGAATGTCAAAGCAAACCACATTGAGCTCAAGCATGGAAATAAGCTAGCACTCGATGAAAAATTCCCAAGAGATAAGGACTGAAGAATTCAAAGAGCCCTGGATTCTCATTAAAATACAAACACTATTGCACATAGATATGTGGCTAGTCGGTTGATCACTTTTAAAAGAAACACAGAAAATCGTGTGAAAAATCCCACTTTTTAAAATAAATAGAATATTGTACATTTATGCTCTTTAATATGGTTTGCCTAATTAATGAAAAATACTGAGGTTGTTATTTTGGAAGTTTACGTAACGCTACCATTTTGTATTTAATATTTGGAAGCGGCGAAATATTTTAAAACAGAAAAATTAGTTTGTTCTGTACAGGAAGCCGGGAGAAAATTACAAAAATGGTGAGAGAAAAGGGGTGTGGCTGCTTGTTCTGCATCAGATCTTTAGACTCAACTAGCTTTTTAAAATGCTGTTCCCCTGAGTTATGATCATACTGATTGTTAGGTAGCAGCAGAGCTCCTCGCTAACGTTTCTTCGGATGCCTTTGTTCTCCCTTCCTTGTTTTAAATGTCAAAAGCTATGCTTAAGTGTAGATAAAAATAAATAGTTCAAATAAACAAAAATATTCTGTAATTTTATAATGTTGCGTTTAAAATTGAAAGCTCTACGTTTTCGGTACACATTTATTTGTAAAGAGTGAAAATATTTTATGTCAGTAAAAAAGAATACAACAAAATACTTGAAAAGATGCAGCATCGGATACTGCAATACAATATTATAAATCTCCTGAGCATTAAGGTTATAGCCCCTGGGCAATACTGGCTAAAGCGGCCGATGGGCTTAGTCAGACGGAGGATTGGTCAATGGGCCACACAAATGCCAATCATGATTTTATGGTTTTGGTAGCTTGTCTGCCGATGGTAAAAGCCCAGTTGAATAGAACTAAAACACTGCCTTCGGATTTTTCAGACAAAATATCTGAAGTTGTAATTAAGTCATTTTGAATGATCAGGACATTCAAAAGTCGAATGTTAGTTTATTTGTTCAGATTTCCAAAATGATTCACAATCTCAGCATATCTTTCATCTGTAATATCATTTGCGAAAACACATTTTATGTGTGAATCTATCGTAAACCTCTTGTGTGTGTCAGTCATCTGTACTGTGATTTCCCGTAACATTGAAATCTCACAATGCACAAAATCTCCCGATTTCAAACTTCCTGCTGATAATAATTAGTACATGGGAACCCTGGAATAGAACATCGCACAAGTGGGATCTCCTAACAAATACGAACACTTTACAAAAGTACCTTTCTAGATTCGCTGGATTATAAAAAAAACCCACAAATAGAACCACCTCGGAAATCGAACCACTTCAGTCTAATTGGTGGTTCTTTTCCCGCTGTACTTTATTGCTGTGTAGCTGACGTTTTATTTATTTTTTTTGCACCAGAATTACCGCGAACTGTTCATGGACTCAAAATGGACCGAAAATTAAACTTTAAAATCTTTTAGTGTTAACTATGCAGTGATATGCCGTTAGAAAATAATACTATATAAACTGTACCACAGTGTACATTAAAAATAACAATTAATAATAATAATAATAATAATAATAATAATAATAATAATAATAATAATAATAATAATAATAATAATAAGGTGATCTTTTTCCAGAGAAGGAAGATGTGGCGATATCCCGGTACAAAAGTTAATTTAAGAAGATAACTCTGTAAAGCTGGTGTTCTTACAGCTTGTTCAAATCGGATATGATATTGTCACCCGTTAGTTGTCATTTTTCATGAACAAAGAGTAAAAAATACCAAAGTTTGCACATCTTTTGTCTGAGTATGGATCGCTACAGTTTCGGAAGAAGAGCACTTAAGGCTTTTCAAATATCTTTTCTCATATAATTGATCCAAGTGGTTATTTTCATCTAAAAAGAAGAAGAGTATATTTAAGGAGGAAACACCGCTTTTATATGTTTGTTGTGCAGTCATTTAAGTCACGAAGTGTTAATACAGCTATGTCAATTAACCCATTCTTGAAACTCTTTAGAAAAACATTTGCGTAACTTTATCAAAGAATTACACTTCCATGTTTTGTTCTATGTTTTCAGAGAAAATGGCACATTTGTTGACATTTCGCGCGGTTACATTATTGAAGATCGATTATAAAATGGTAACAGTCTTTCATTTCGTGTTTCTTTCATTGAAATTGTTAAGTTTCCCTTTGAGGTTTTGTTTTTTAGTCAATGACTTTGTTGACAAAATCGACCAATAGCACATGGGGTACATGTTTACCATACAGCATTTTTTCTCCTGTCGCATGAACAACCAAAAAGACATTAGACAAGGGTAGGTATTACATTTGTGAAATCAAGCTTATAGAGAAGCTTGATTTTTAGTGCACTATAACTGTTAAAGCACTCTCATTTTTTTTCAGTCTGAGACAATCAACCATCAGCCATGCTTTCTACGTTAATTCCATTTTTTCTTCATATCTCTTGCTGAATGAAAAGCCACTGTTGGTGGTTTAATTAGAAACCATAAATAACCACAATATATTTTGATGACAAAAATATTTTCGGTCACAAAAACACTGGAATTAAGTACAGAGATATCATTTTGATAATCAAAATTAGAAGTCCTCTCTTAAAATGCCAACATTGCTAAAACCCACCAGGTCATAAATTTTAATAATTTATTCTGGAATGGAAGTAAACCCAGATATTTTGGTTGTGAAACAATCTGTGACCCCATGCACCTACAGAAAATTCCTATAACAAAATCCATATTTAATCCTGTACTTAGGCAATGGAGCAGAGTTTGTTAAAATTCCAGATTTTGAGATAGGGGAGCGCCGAGAATGTGCTCATTTTGCTATACCCAAGACATGATGCGAACAATATGATACACAAATTGTCCCGGCTTCCTGTTTTGTAGTCTGAGATAATCCCGAGTTTTTGTAATATTACATAAGTATAGACTTATGTCACACAAAGTTTGAGGAATTATGACAAAAACATTTGGTATTGTCCCTCCTTTATGATGTCTTTCTCCCTAGACAAAATGGTGCCTGTTCTATAAGGTAAGTTGTCTTGTCCTGCTGAGTCAAGGATGTAACAGTTAACCTATTTAATCGCCCTAAATATTTTACAATTATGATAAAGTTAAGAGGGTGACATGCAGTTTTGTTCACCAGAGGGATGGAATGTTGCACGAGGCTTTGTCTCGTGTAACATTCCAAGCCGTGTCACTCTCCTAACTACATCATAATTGTTTTGTTGCATTTGTGATAGCCACAGGAGCTTCAATTAATGAGTTTGTGCCATATAAATACTATTTGTGCCGTTCATGGCTTGTAAATATTGTTTCGTCCTTGTAAACTGGTTGTTTTTTTTTTAATTTAGGATTTTCTTGGAAAATTCAAAGCAAAAATTGAAAAGAGCTTTGGAATTTTTAACGATTCGTAAACATTCTAAAGATATTGGATGTTGAGCGAAATCACATATTTTAAGGTGAAAAGAATGTTTATGGGTACATTTAGCAGTATCTCACATATGTCTAACACTTGGTATTGACCCTACACGTCACTTTCTACTTCATTTGCAATAAAAAATTCGCGACGCTGGACCATGCAAAAGTTAGTTTTGCTGCTTATGTCACAGTACCGGTAATATTTGCTAAACACCTCTCGACCAATCAGATAGGAGCTTTTTATTTACAAGTGCAACAACATGTGATGTGACCGGAACACGATGCAAGCTATTTCTACAAGATGTTGAGCAGTGGTTTTGTATTGTATAAAGACACTATCCAACTGAACACCTTCCAACTGGACACTTCCCAACCGACAAGTGCTAACTGGACATTTTCCAACCCGACTTTTTCCAACTATTTGCCAAGTGGACATGTTCCAACCATGGCATTATTTTCAAAATTTCATGAAAGTGATGAAATTGCAACGGGGATATTTATTAAGTCGCGAAGTAGTGAGTAAGCCGTGCATAATAATGCAGGGATCTGGAATTAAGGTCAGATGAATTCACAACATTGCGATATATCGCAGCGAACAAACACACCAGTCAGGCAAAATAACTTAGCCACAATTGCGAATTTCGTTGTATAAACCAATTTTAACTAAATGTAGCTCCGATAAATGTTGAACATTCGTTGTGAAGTAGAAGAAATCGTAACAATTAATTGTGTTATTGTAATAACTTTAATCTTGGTTTTGTTTTGTTTTGTTTTTGTTCGTTTTTTTGGTAATATATAACAATATGTTTTATGTAATAAAGAATAAATATGGTACATTCGTTTCCTTTATGCACTCCTTCAATTTCTCAAAAATCCTTAGGATGGAAAATGTCCAGCTGGCAAATAGTTGGAATGTGTCCGGTTGGAATATATCCAAATTGAAAGTTCAGTTGGAAAGTGTCCCGAATTCGTGTTGTATCAATAAAATGTGAGGTTTACTTGGACATAATCTAGTTAAACTTTTCACATTCTCTGTACGTTTTATTTTAATTTCGGAAGACTGATTTTCACACGGAAATAATGTAATGGAAATGTAATGTGAAATAAACTACGAAAAAATGATTTGATGGGAGCGGAAGACGACGATGGTCTGAAGCCTATCTGATCAGGTGTTTTCCTGCTAGAGAAAACTGCACATACCGAAAATCACTTCGAAAACAGTAATTTTGAAGCAAGAACGGAAAGTAGTAATTGGATGTCTAATTGGAACAATTAATACATGTAACAAATATTGCCGAAATGTGATAAATTGACAAGCTTTGAAACAAAAACCAGGCGATAATAATGTAAGAGTTTTTGCACATTACAAATGTTAAGAAGATCAAAATACCAGTTGATACAGTTTATCCTGGGCGCACATACTTCTGATCTAATAGGCCAAATTTTAAGAAATGTGAATATGGCTCGTTTTGTAAAGACGCTAACAGTAGTGACTATCAGAATAAGGATATATTATGGGATTTAGCACTTTTTTTATTTCACCACTGTTTGGAAGACGTGTGGGCGAACCCGGAAGATTCTAAGAAGTATATGAAGCCAATACAAAGTCCCACAGCCCTGTATTCTATCGGCGTTTGCCGTTGTCAAAAACATCTGTCATGCAAAGCAAAGTGCCTCCGTTTCTACGCCTTTGTCACTTTGATTTACATATATGCTGTTCGTGAGAATCTGTCTAGAGAAGGTTATATAGTAGTAAGAGAATGTAACAGTTACTTATCATTCAGTTCATATTGTACTGGAAGGCCTGTGAACGCCCGCGAGGCTTATGGATGAACCAACACGACACACATCAGCCTCATGGTCAAATAGCTAGGAAAAACTCTTCGTCAACTGTCAAATACTTTCCTGTACTATGATGTTTTATAGCGACTTTCGTAATGCAAAACTAAAGAATTCCGTCCCAAATCCTTCGTTGGATCCACATTGGTTTATGCCTATGACATTCGTATGAATGTGGCGAGCAAAGTTTTCTTCGCAGTTTAATAACGAAAATTTTAATATCATTTCTTTACACAAGAATGCAGTTTCACTCGGTGGATGCTATTATTATTAAGCAAGGAATCATGAACGTTCATTTAGTGGAGCATCATTTAGTTAGAATTGGTATCTACGGCTTGACTCGAAATTTACAACTGTAGGTAAGTTGTTTATTTGAGTGCGAACAGTATGATGGTGTGGAAAAACGATTCTGGTCTTCGAAAAGTGAATTCTGTGTTTATCCTTTGGTATTGTTTAGCTACTTAAGCAAATGCAATTCAATGGAAACGACGATGTAACAGCTCTTTGCATCATCTAACGCAATCGGTGGCTTAACCGTTGAGCAGTTACGATTTCAGCAGCCTGTATTTATTTTATTAATTGCAATTTAATGGATATTGGAATACATTTTTGAAACCCGAGTTTCAGTTAAATTCGGCAAATGCATTTCAAAGCAGGTGCAATTAAATGATAATGTGGCACGCACTCGCAGAATTGCTGTTTTAACTGTTTAACCAATCAACGGCAAACAATAAAGTAATCATGATCTTCTGACCAGAAATCAGACAACTTATATGAAACAAAAAATGGGCTTCACGAAGCTGTGAGGGCGGTATAGAAATGTAGAAAAGCCTAAAAGAATTAACCGCACAGAAGATATAAAAGTTCGTTCATTAAAATAAAACACAAGTTAAAATCAGTGAGATGACTTTAATGGGCTCTTCCATTAAAAATCTCGGTAATAATAATTTTGTAGAATGTGGGGTACTAAGCTATCGTTTTGTTTCGCAAAACACTGTTTTATGAGCAAAAGCATAGCTTACGTTCTTAACCTTTAGATGGCATTTCCCAAATTTGTTTTAATCGACGTACATTAAAACCTGAGGACAGGTCACCCTTGATATACTGGACAGATCCTCAAACCGGACAGATTTTCCTGGTCCCGTTTTTTTCCCTTAGACTTCCATTATAACAAAATCTCTGTAAATCGGACAACTCTTTATTCCGGACACCGGACACCAGTCCTGGTCCCAAATGCATGTTTTACTGTAAAGAACCCTGATACACCGGACAGTGATACGCAACATGGATTGTGTACAAAAGCGCGCATGCATGATTTATTTGCCCAGGATTGCAGCGGGGTTTTAATTGCAATGAGGGGTCATTTATTGTGGTAATGCTACAGTGTTTGCATATGCTTGGTTATCACTTTTGTTTTAAATAAACAATAGTGGAGTTTGGTGTCTGGACATCCTCTATTTAGATGGGGCTTTTTCTATCTTTTCAAACATAATTCAAGTGTTTGAAATAATTATCAGCTGTCGAAATGGGAACAAAGAATTTGGCTTAATTTAACGGATAAAATCAAATTGATAAAAATTAGTAATGAAAAGTCAGTTGTCAGATTAGTAAAAGAATTTGTCTTAGACAAGAAACACGGTGGATAGTTTAAAGAAGATGGATTGTTATTTGAAAGAGACTGAGGAATGTGAAAATCCTGGAATAAAAACCTCATGTGTGGGGAGGGGGGTGGGCAGGACAAGTTCCATCCGGACTACTGCCACCCGACAACTGCCAGCCGGACAACTGCCATCCTTGTCTTGTGTGGCGGCGTTGACAAAAGAATTGAAAAAATAAAGGTTATTCATGATTTGGGAGGGTGAGAGGCCAGAATGTATCTGTTTCTCGACCATTGTTGCAGGAAAAAGCCAAATATTTTGCAAAACAATTAAACTTTGGCCTTAAAGCATCGAATAGCTGGCTCAAAAATTTTCGTGAAAGGTTTAGCATCAAATTTCAAGCAATGTGCGGAGAGGGTGCAAGTGTTGATCTTGAAGTTATTTGTGATTTATTTTTATGCATCTCATCTTGACCCCTCGATATACCGGACACCTCCCTAAACCGGACAAATTAGCTCGATAGCAGCGGTGTCCGGTTTAAACAGGTTTTACTCTATAAATTGTGACTTGGACTTTTCTACACGTGTAGGCGTACACTGTAAATAAACATTGTCATAAATATCCTTTTTAGACAATACCGGAAACACTTGAGTATTTGAGACTGGGTGACCAAAAATTACCCACATTTCTTTTTTATCTCAGTACCCCTCTGCCTTAGCGGGTTTGAAGTAAGGATTGATTAGGGTGGCTAACCGAAGGTGTAAAGGTGGAGAACGGAAAACATGCTTTTACTCACAAAAAGGGTTGTACGAAATAAAACGATAGTTTTACTTCCGAAAGCTAACGCTCGCTTGTCTCCACCTTTTGACGGCATTAAAAGCCAGTGTTTCGGTAAACTCGCTTTGACACGCCTCGTGTAGAAAAGTTCTTTCAATGCGAACTACATGTTTACCGATATATGTATTTCAGTAGTGGAATAAAAGACATCAAAGTACTTTTGAGATTTTTTAATAAGTCTTTAACAAGTTAAAAATTTTGATGCGCAATATCATATATACTGAAAGATAAAATAATTATACTGAAAGAATCATAGTTAAAAACCCATATGGGTGGAGCCATGCCAAAACTGGTTCCAGTGTTGCCATAATTGACCATGTGGCTCCTACCATATGGCTCCAACCACTTGGAGTAGCTCTACCCATACTGGTCCAAGTGGCTAATGGATACAGCCAAGTTGGAAGAGCCATTACTCGTTGTTAAGTACTTATGCATGCACATACAACCACAGTTGAAGTGACCCGACTAAGACAATAGAGTAATGTTACTGCTATGATCAGAAGCACTCATTTGCCTTTCTACCGTCCCCCTCCAACCACCCATGGATCGTACGCCCAAGCGATGTCGGGTGACGTTAGTACTAACTGACTGATGTAAGGTAATCTTAATATAAAATAAAGTTCTTCATTGAAGTTAAATAACAGGATCTCTAGAAATAAACAGTCTGCGCACTAATTAGTGCTACAAATCACCTCAAATTGCAGTAATTGATAAAGTAAATTAATTTACTCAAAATAAATCACAAATTCTTTCTCACTCAAATTAACAAGCACCCCAGATACACATTTTATTGAGCCATTACTCTACGACAATAGATAATAAGTGGACAAACTGTCTCTACCTACTCCTCTAAACCGACCGACGGCTTGAACGTACGGAGCTATTTAGACAAGTAACAGTTCTAATATCTTTGAACGTTAACTGCCTTGGGGTTGCTTTTCCCCTCTGGTCCTGGCCTTGCGGGTTTGTCTGAAGCCTCGACTCCGTTTGCTTGATGTGGCTCCTCTCTGGCTCTGAGTGTAGTTCTTGCTGTAACAGACAGATAATCGAGGTTAGAAATGATGTTTCTGACGCATTAAAAGGATCAATCGAATAAATTACCATTAATTCATTTTTTTTAATTCTTATAGGTAGAACTTGATAAAAGTATTTGAGGATGACCAACATCCTGTGCGTAGTATATCATCTAATGAAACATTATGTAAGAGCTCAAGAAATTAGCTACCTGTCTCACTTGATGGGCTTTAACTTAACATTGAGAAAGAAATCCAGGATCTGTTTGGGCTTTAGAGTAGGCTTCTAAAATTGTTCGATTGATTTAAGTAGATACAGTATGCTTGGAAATGTCTCTGTTCACACCAGACATGAATGAAAATGATTAATGCTTTCTGACTTGGCTCTCCGGCCTTATCTCTTCGAATGCCCCTGCCACTTTAGTGGCTATGTGGGTCTTACCCATGAAGGACAGTCTGGTTGTGTGTCCCAGGAGCCGTTTACTTTAGAAGATCTGTTCGCAAGCAAGGAGTTCTCCTCTCCTTTTACCTGACGCTAGCGCCTGAAGGAAGGTGAATTTTAGAGTAGCCAAACCTGTTTCATCAAAGGTTTCCCTATAGGCATAAAAACCCAGAGAACCAGCATGTAGATCTCATTGTGCCACGTTTGACCTGGTCAGGGGTAACACTAGTTTAAAGTGTTTCATTAATTTGGAGACCGATGAATCCACACCTGGATAGTAGCCTGAAACTGGTTTGAGCATTACTGCGATCGCTGACCGATAGCCTTCAATATAAGATTGTCTTAGGTTTAACTCTTCATGTAAGAAATTTAAAAAATCGACTACGACCCCGGGGAAGTCTTGAATTGTCAAGCTTTCGCTTTATACATAAGCACAAAGCCTTCTTCCACTGTGATATCTTAGATGTGGACGGTTTATATACCTGAGTCATTTTCTTTATTACCCCATCTGAGAAACCTTGATCTATCAAGAAGATGGGGATAGGAAACACATCCAGTAGATCCTGGAGATGAGGGGTGGGATGAATGTGCTCCCAGCGTGGTTCATGTAGAAGCTCCAAATGGCAAGACAGTTGAAGGTACAGCTCTAGCTGGTGATGTGGCAGCAGAGTGAACCAAGGAGCCTCTGGTTTCCATGGGGCTATCAGGCTGAGCCTGCTTCTTGTGAACACTCGGGATCTGAGTAGCATCTGTTTTATGATGGTCTGTGGCGGGAAGACAAATAGCACTTGCTCAGACTACTGACACTTGAGGGCTCCTATCCCCAGGCTTTTGGGTCTGGGAGGGGAGACATATCTGGGTAGTTGGTGGATTATGGAATTGGGAAATAGAAATAGAAATAGGTATGGGGAACTATCCACTGAAAGGAGTCTTGGTTCAGGCACCAGTCTGTTTGTACTACTGTGCCCGCTCTGGAAGCCAGGTCTGACATCACATTTAATTTGCCAGCTATGTGGTCTGCTGAGAGCCAGATCACACAACTTCTCGCTAGGCAAAGGAATTCCCGTCAACTGAGTTAGCTAGACTGAATGAGTGCCTCATTGGTTGCGGGGATAAGCCACTATTGTTGAATTTGATGTTGAAGGTATCACATTTACTGACCTGTTTAAAGACTGGGGAGCAGTTGGGCGATTGCCAGCCATACAGGCAGATGCCCTTCCACAGTTTTCCTTTGAAGCAGAGACCACACACTTCATCTGTATGCGGTGCAGTGGTTCAATCCACGTAAAACTCTCGCTCTCTCTCTCTCTCTCTCTCTCTCTCTCTCTCTCTCTCTCTCTGCCTTGCCGGCACCGCATTGGCGAGTCCGGTTGGTGGTCAGATCAAGAAATGCCTCTGCTCTGGCTCTTCAATCTGCGAGGTCAATCGAATGGGTAGCTCCTCTTTGTCTAGCCGTGTAACTTCTTTAATCATGGGAATGAACGGGATGTTTTCCAGCAAAATTCGTATCATCTCTTCCCCCCTGCGTGGAAAGAGCGATGTCCTGAGGCGGTAGGGATTGAGGGAGAAGGGGTGCGGATTGGGCACCGGCCTGTCGGTGCTGGGTCCGTCCAGTACTGCTGTTCTTTCTTCGGCGACCGCAGTCCGTCCAGCAAGTGGATAGGTTGAGTCACTCACTGCCTCCATTTCTCCTTCTTGAAACCCATCATCTGAGCCTCCTCATCTCCTCTCCCCCTGACGCTGGATGCGATGGCTCTCTCTAGTCGGCTATCTCCTGGTCATCTCCTACTGGTACAAGAGCCAGGACTGCTGTCAGAGAGGAGCGTCAATACCACCTGGTGGTACTGAGGTGCTTGGTGGCGTTGAGGCCCCTGGTGGCACTGAGGTGCCTAGTTAAAAAAGTTTTTAGCTAAAATTATACATTATTCTTTATCATCAATGATTATAAATGGACTCTCCCCCACCCCTCTCACTCCTCCCTCTCCTGCCCTCTCTCACACGCTTATAGAAGATGGAAAACTATCAAAATCGTTCACTTTAATTTACAGCTGAACCTGTGAAATCGGACCATCCATGGGACCAAAAAAAATGTGCCCTATTTCAGAGGTGGTCCCATTTGGGAGGTTTGGTTATTCTGGGTAACATTTTCAACGTGGTTGAACTCCAGAAAAGTTTTAAACACCAGGTTTCAAAGAATTATCTGGTGCGGACAACAGTGGCATACGGATTATAGCGCGCAAGAAGTACTCAGAGGGAAGACAATGAGTTTGTATATTATCACGTGCTATTGTGTAGACAATAGATAACAAAATAAAGCCCCTTTCTGGTTACACACCTGTTACCATAATACCCAGCAAGAATATCCAAGACGGCAACATGCTAAGTGTTGTGAAGAATATGCCGCACAGATACAGTGATTTCCCCTCTGTCCCACAGTGGTCCGATCTCAGGCATTTTGAGTGCTCGGGATCGAAAAAAGTGGCCTTAAGTGGTCGGTTCCGAGGTCGTCCCTATTAGGAGTTTCCTTAACCATTGAAGTCTATGGAGCGCATTCAGGACCGAAAAAAATGTGCCCGATTTCAGAGGTGGTCCCAATAGGGAGATGGTCCGATGCCGAGGTTCCGCTGCATCTCTTTTCTTATGGTATTTTGACTTTAATTACTGCGGCGTGGGGGTGGGGTAGATTTGGTACGTATTCAAACATATCTTTTACCAATGCTTTGTACCAATGCAGCCATGTTCTTGATGCAAAACACATGTGTTGTTGTCAGCGAGGAGCCCAATACCACCTGGTGGCACTGAGGTGCTTGGTGGTGCTGAGGACCCTTAATGGCACTGAGGTGCCTGGCTGTAAATATATTCTGTCAGCGAGGACCGTCAATACCACCTGGTGGCACTGAGGTACTTGGTGGCGCTGTTGGGGCTTACCATAACCTCTCCCATCATTTCTATAAATATATGTTTTTCTGTTGTCGTTTTCAGAAAATAACAACATAACTGCGCATTGAAACATAAATGACACTTGAAAACGTTTTCCACACTTGGCTTTATCTTTAATTCTTTAAAAACCCTCCTGAATATTGACAATAAATTAAGACACATTGTTCAAGGGTCAGGAACCACTTTTAGACCACTCAGTTCTTCGAAATTGAAAATGGGAGGGGTAGGGGAGAGTACTTTTATAATCATTGATGGTAAATAATAATGTATAATTTTAGCTTAAAACTTGTTTAGCCAGGCACCTCAGTGCCACCAGGGACCTCAGCGGTGGTATTGACGCTCCTCGCTTACGGCATCCTCTCCTGATGTGCTTTAAAAATACTGAAATACTTCTATAATCAAACCACACACTAAAATTTGTAATCGCTGCTACTTACTGCTTTCTCATATTGTGCTTGAAACAATTGCAATAGCCAACCAATAGCAGCAATTAATTTACAAATAACAGTTGAACTGAGAACCTATCAGTTAAGGAGTGTAAATACCACCTGCCTCAACCACTACTGTCAGCCTGGCACTTGGCCTGCTCATATATTTACAAAATTATTATTATTGCTTCTTGCATCAATAAAATAATTATTATTTTAACTATTATTCCCGTCATACTATATAATAATAATAATTATTGTTATTATTGTTCTTATTATTATCATTATTGCCTTTCCGCAATAACCCAGATAGCAGTCCCACATGGGGACTATGCATAATATATGTGGGTATTCCCACGTACCCACGCATAAATAATGTGTATTTTGTTTGGGAATTCCCACGTAGTTACGTGGGATTTAGGAGGGTTTGAGACTCTTTCCGATGTGTATTATGCACATGTGAACCCATGCATTTTATACGCATATATTTCCATGCATTTTATATGTGGGAATTCCCACGCATATTTAGCATGGAATTTTAAAGGGACGACCCACCCTGGACATACACAATAACTCCATCGAATATACAGACATGTACCTTTGTAACTATAGTTCATTTATAAAGTACTCCTTAAAGGAATTTTTAAGCATAAAAATTTTAGTGAAATTGGTATTTCCACGTCTAACTTTCTATTTTACTTAGAAAAAAGGCAGCCCTCCACCAAAACATGCAGAATGTAGCAAAATTTAAATATATTATCGCTCAATGGCGGCTGTTTCCTGTCTGCGATAATAAGCCCACATTGCCAGACTGCGCATAATATACGTGTATTTTACATGGGAATGCCCATATGGGAAATCCCACGTAAAACATACGTCTAATATACAAATGACTTCTAATGAAATTTTACGTCGGAATTCAAAAGTATAATATAAATATAATATGCGTTAATTACCCATGCATTTTAGAAGTGGGCAATTCTACGTATATTATACAGTTTAATGCCCACGGTGGGCATTACGCGGGAAAAACCATACAGTTTACGCGTGTATCTACCCGTGCATTTTATACGTGGGAAAGCCTTTGTATATTATATGTAGAATTTACACGGAAATCACACCTCGGGAATGTCCACGTATATTACACATGTTTTCTATGTGGCCCTGCCAACGTCCCACATTCCCACGTAAATCCCACCTAAAAACAACGCGCTTTATACGTGGGACGAAAAATTATGCTAACTGGGAAATTACTTACTGCTTCTTTCAGTGCTTAAACGAGGCCCATGTTGGATTAAATAGATTAAATACTGTACACATTTTTTCGTATTTTAGTAATTTCGAGTTTCTCTGTAACCACAAGGACGATGTTCGAGTTAAACATCGTTGGGAAATAAGGATAGTATCCCATAGATTCCCGGATCACATCCCCACTAAACGCCAGGGTTTGTTGCAATTTATACCGCCAGGACTGCTGTCAGAGAGGAGCGTCAATACCACCTGGTGGTACTGAGGTGCTTGGTGGCGCTGAGGTCCCTGGTGGCACTGAGGTGCCTAGTTAAAAAAGTTTTTAGCTAAAATTATACATTATTCTTTATCATCAATGATTATAAATGGACTCTCCCCCACCCCTCTCACTCCTCCCTCTCCTGCCCTCTCCCACACGCTTATAGAAGATGGAAAACTATCAAAATCGTTCACTTTAATTTACAGCTGAACCTGTGAAATCGGACCATCCCTGGGACCAAAAAAAATGTGCCCTATTTCCTAGGTGGTCCCATTTAGGAGGTTTGGTTATTCTGGGTAACATTTTCAACGTGGTTGAACTCCAGAAAAGTTTTAAACACCAGGTTTCAAAGAATTATCTGGTGCGGACAACAGTGGCATACGGATTATAGCGCGCAAGAAGTACTCAGAGGGAAGGCAATGAGTTTGTATATTATCACGTGCTATTGTGTAGACAATAGATAACAAAATAAAGCCCCTTTCTGGTTACATACCTGTTACCATAATACCCAGCAAGAATATCCAAGACGGCAACATGCTAAGTGTTGTGAAGAATATGCCGCACAGATACAGTGATTTCCCCTCTGTCCCACAGTGGTCCGATCTCAGGCATTTTGAGTGCTCGGGACCGAAAAAAGTGGCCTTAAGTGGTCGGTTCCGAGGTCGTCCCTATTAGGAGTTTCCTTAACCATTGAAGTCTATGGAGCGCATTCAGGACCGAAAAAAATGTGCCCGATTTCAGAGGTGGTCCCAATAGGGAGATGGTCCGATGCCGAGGTTCCGCTGCATCTCTTTTCTTATGGTATTTTGACTTTAATTACTGCGGCGTGGGGGTGGGGTAGATTTGGTACGTATTCAAACATATCTTTTACCAATGCTTTGTACCAATGCAGCCATGTTCTTGAGGCAAAACACATGTGTTGTTGTCAGCGAGGAGCCCAATACCACCTGGTGGCACTGAGGTGCTTGGTGGTGCTGAGGACCCTTAATGGCACTGAGGTGCCTGGCTGTAAATATATTCTGTCAGCGAGGACCGTCAATACCACCTGGTGGCACTGAGGTACTTGGTGGCGCTGTTGGGGCTTACCATAACCTCTCCCATCATTTCTATAAATATATGTTTTTCTGTTGTCGTTTTCAGAAAATAACAACATAACTGCGCATTGAAACATAAATGACACTTGAAAACGTTTTCCACACTTGGCTTTATCTTTAATTCTTTAAAAACCCTCCTGAATATTGACAATAAATTAAGACACATTGTTCAAGGGTCAGGAACCACTTTTAGACTACTCAGTTCTTCGAAATTGAAAATGGGAGGGGTAAGGGAGAGTACTTTTATAATCATTGATGGTAAATAATAATGTATAATTTTAGCTTAAAACTTGTTTAGCCAGGCACCTCAGTGCCACCAGGGACCTCAGCGGTGGTATTGACGCTCCTCGCTTACGGCATCCTCTCCTGATGTGCTTTAAAAATACTGAAATACTTCTATAATCAAACCACACACTAAAATTTGTAATCGCTGCTACTTACTGCTTTCTCATATTGTGCTTGAAACAATTGCAATAGCCAACCAATAGCAGCAATTAATTTACAAATAACAGTTGAACTGAGAACCTATCAGTTAAGGAGTGTAAATACCACCTGCCTCAACCACTACTGTCAGCCTGGCACTTGGCCTGCTCATATATTTACAAAATTATTATTATTGCTTCTTGCATCAATAAAATAATTATTATTTTAACTATTATTCCCGTCATACTATATAATAATAATAATTATTGTTATTATTGTTCTTATTATTATCATTATTGCCTTTCCGCAATAACCCAGATAGCAGTCCCACATGGGGACTATGCATAATATATGTGGGTATTCCCACGTACCCACGCATAAATAATGTGTATTTTGTTTGGGAATTCCCACGTAGTTACGTGGGATTTAGGAGGGTTTGAGACTCTTTCCGATGTGTATTATGCACATGTGAACCCATGCATTTTATACGCATATATTTCCATGCATTTTATATGTGGGAATTCCCACGCATATTTAGCATGGAATTTTAAAGGGACGACCCACCCTGGACATACACAATAACTCCATCGAATATACAGACATGTACCTTTGTAACTATAGTTCATTTATAAAGTACTCCTTAAAGGAATTTTTAAGCATAAAAATTTTAGTGAAATTGGTATTTCCACGTCTAACTTTCTATTTTACTTAGAAAAAAGGCAGCCCTCCACCAAAACATGCAGAATGTAGCAAAATTTAAATATATTATCGCTCAATGGCGGCTGTTTCCTGTCTGCGATAATAAGCCCACATTGCCAGACTGCGCATAATATACGTGTATTTTACATGGGAATGCCCATATGGGAAATCCCACGTAAAACATACGTCTAATATACAAATGACTTCTAATGAAATTTTACGTCGGAATTCAAAAGTATAATATAAATATAATATGCGTTAATTACCCATGCATTTTAGAAGTGGGCAATTCTACGTATATTATACAGTTTAATGCCCACGGTGGGCATTACGCGGGAAAAACCATACAGTTTACGCGTGTATCTACCCGTGCATTTTATACGTGGGAAAGCCTTTGTATATTATATGTAGAATTTACACGGAAATCACACCGTGGGAATGTCCACGTATATTACACATGTTTTCTATGTGGCCCTGCCAACGTCCCACATTCCCACGTAAATCCCACCTAAAAACAACGCGCTTTATACGTGGGACGAAAAATTATGCTAACTGGGAAATTACTTACTGCTTCTTTCAGTGCTTAAACGAGGCCCATGTTGGATTAAATAGATTAAATACTGTACACATTTTTTCGTATTTTAGTAATTTCGAGTTTCTCTGTAACCACAAGGACGATGTTCGAGTTAAACATCGTTGGGAAATAAGGATAGTATCCCATAGATTCCCGGATTACATCCCCACTAAACGCCAGGGTTTGTTGCAATTTATACCGCCAGGACTGCTGTCAGAGAGGAGCGTCAATACCACCTGGTGGTACTGAGGTGCTTGGTGGCGCTGAGGTCCCTGGTGGCACTGAGGTGCCTAGTTAAAAAAGTTTTTAGCTAAAATTATACATTATTCTTTATCATCAATGATTATAAATGGACTCTCCCCCACCCCTCTCACTCCTCCCTCTCCTGCCCTCTCCCACACGCTTATAGAAGATGGAAAACTATCAAAATCGTTCACTTTAATTTACAGCTGAACCTGTGAAATCGGACCATCCCTGGGACCAAAAAAATGTGCCCTATTTCAGAGGTGGTCCCATTTGGGAGGTTTGGTTATTCTGGGTAACATTTTCAACGTGGTTGAACTCGTTTTAAACACCAGGTTTCAAAGAATTATCTGGTGCGGACAACAGTGGCATACGGATTATAGCGCGCAAGAAGTACTCAGAGGGAAGGCAATGAGTTTGTATATTATCACGTGCTATTGTGTAGACAATAGATAACAAAATAAAGCCCCTTTCTGGTTACATACCTGTTACCATAATACCCAGCAAGAATATCCAAGACGGCAACATGCTAAGTGTTGTGAAGAATATGCCGCACAGATACAGTGATTTCCCCTCTGTCCCACAGTGGTCCGATCTCAGGCATTTTGAGTGCTCGGGACCGAAAAAAGTGGCCTTAAGTGGTCGGTTCCGAGGTCGTCCCTATTAGGAGTTTCCTTAACCATTGAAGTCTATGGAGCGCATTCAGGACCGAAAAAAATGTGCCCGATTTCAGAGGTGGTCCCAATAGGGAGATGGTCCGATGCCGAGGTTCCGCTGCATCTCTTTTCTTATGGTATTTTGACTTTAATTACTGCGGCGTGGGGGTGGGGTAGATTTGGTACGTATTCAAACATATCTTTTACCAATGCTTTGTACCAATGCAGCCATGTTCTTGAGGCAAAACACATGTGTTGTTGTCAGCGAGGAGCCCAATACCACCTGGTGGCACTGAGGTGCTTGGTGGTGCTGAGGACCCTTAATGGCACTGAGGTGCCTGGCTGTAAATATATTCTGTCAGCGAGGACCGTCAATACCACCTGGTGGCACTGAGGTACTTGGTGGCGCTGTTGGGGCTTACCATAACCTCTCCCATCATTTCTATAAATATATGTTTTTCTGTTGTCGTTTTCAGAAAATAACAACATAACTGCGCATTGAAACATAAATGACACTTGAAAACGTTTTCCACACTTGGCTTTATCTTTAATTCTTTAAAAACCCTCCTGAATAATGACAATAAATTAAGACACATTGTTCAAGGGTCAGGAACCACTTTTAGACTACTCAGTTCTTCGAAATTGAAAATGGGAGGGGTAGGGGAGAGTACTTTTATAATCATTGATGGTAAATAATAATGTATAATTTTAGCTTAAAACTTGTTTAGCCAGGCACCTCAGTGCCACCAGGGACCTCAGCGGTGGTATTGACGCTCCTCGCTTACGGCATCCTCTCCTGATGTGCTTTAAAAATACTGAAATACTTCTATAATCAAACCACACACTAAAATTTGTAATCGCTGCTACTTACTGCTTTCTCATATTGTGCTTGAAACAATTGCAATAGCCAACCAATAGCAGCAATTAATTTACAAATAACAGTTGAACTGAGAACCTATCAGTTAAGGAGTGTAAATACCACCTGCCTCAACCACTACTGTCAGCCTGGCACTTGGCCTGCTCATATATTTACAAAATTATTATTATTGCTTCTTGCATCAATAAAATAATTATTATTTTAACTATTATTCCCGTCATACTATATAATAATAATAATTATTGTTATTATTGTTCTTATTATTATCATTATTGCCTTTCCGCAATAACCCAGATAGCAGTCCCACATGGGGACTATGCATAATATATGTGGGTATTCCCACGTACCCACGCATAAATAATGTGTATTTTGTTTGGGAATTCCCACGTAGTTACGTGGGATTTAGGAGGGTTTGAGACTCTTTCCGATGTGTATTATGCACATGTGAACCCATGCATTTTATACGCATATATTTCCATGCATTTTATATGTGGGAATTCCCACGCATATTTAGCATGGAATTTTAAAGGGACGACCCACCCTGGACATACACAATAACTCCATCGAATATACAGACATGTACCTTTGTAACTATAGTTCATTTATAAAGTACTCCTTAAAGGAATTTTTAAGCATAAAAATTTTAGTGAAATTGGTATTTCCACGTCTAACTTTCTATTTTACTTAGAAAAAAGGCAGCCCTCCACCAAAACATGCAGAATGTAGCAAAATTTAAATATATTATCGCTCAATGGCGGCTGTTTCCTGTCTGCGATAATAAGCCCACATTGCCAGACTGCGCATAATATACGTGTATTTTACATGGGAATGCCCATATGGGAAATCCCACGTAAACTATACGTCTAATATACAAATGACTTCTAATGAAATTTTACGTCGGAATTCAAAAGTATAATATAAATATAATATGCGTTAATTACCCATGCATTTTAGAAGTGGGCAATTCTACGTATATTATACAGTTTAATGCCCACGGTGGGCATTACGCGGGAAAAACCATGCAGTTTACGCGTGTATCTACCCGTGCATTTTATACGTGGGAAAGCCTTTGTATATTATATGTAGAATTTACACGGAAATCACACCTCGGGAATGTCCACGTATATTACACATGTTTTCTATGTGGCCCTGCCAACGTCCCACATTCCCACGTAAATCCCACCTAAAAACAACGCGCTTTATACGTGGGACGAAAAATTATGCTAACTGGGAAATTACTTACTGCTTCTTTCAGTGCTTAAACGAGGCCCATGTTGGATTAAATAGATTAAATACTGTACACATTTTTTCGTATTTTAGTAATTTCGAGTTTCTCTGTAACCACAAGGACGATGTTCGAGTTAAACATCGTTGGGAAATAAGGATAGTATCCCATAGATTCCCGGATTACATCCCCACTAAACGCCAGGGCTTGTTGCAATTTATACCGCCAGGACTGCTGTCAGAGAGGAGCGTCAATACCACCTGGTGGTACTGAGGTGCTTGGTGGCGCTGAGGTCCCTGGTGGCACTGAGGTGCCTAGTTAAAAAAGTTTTTAGCTAAAATTATACATTATTCTTTATCATCAATGATTATAAATGGACTCTCCCCCACCCCTCTCACTCCTCCCTCTCCTGCCCTCTCCCACACGCTTATAGAAGATGGAAAACTATCAAAATCGTTCACTTTAATTTACAGCTGAACCTGTGAAATCGGACCATCCCTGGGACCAAAAAAAATGTGCCCTATTTCCTAGGTTGTCCCATTTAGGAGGTTTGGTTATTCTGGGTAACATTTTCAACGTGGTTGAACTCCAGAAAAGTTTTAAACACCAGGTTTCAAAGAATTATCTGGTGCGGACAACAGTGGCATACGGATTATAGCGCGCAAGAAGTACTCAGAGGGAAGGCAATGAGTTTGTATATTATCACGTGCTATTGTGTAGACAATAGATAACAAAATAAAGCCCCTTTCTGGTTACATACCTGTTACCATAATACCCAGCAAGAATATCCAAGACGGCAACATGCTAAGTGTTGTGAAGAATATGCCGCACAGATACAGTGATTTCCCCTCTGTCCCAACGTGGTCCGATCTCAGGCATTTTGAGTGCTCGGGACCGAAAAAAGTGGCCTTAAGTGGTCGGTTCCGAGGTCGTCCCTATTAGGAGTTTCCTTAACCATTGAAGTCTATGGAGCGCATTCAGGACCGAAAAAAATGTGCCCGATTTCAGAGGTGGTCCCAATAGGGAGATGGTCCGATGCCGAGGTTCCGCTGCATCTCTTTTCTTATGGTATTTTGACTTTAATTACTGCGGCGTGGGGGTGGGGTAGATTTGGTACGTATTCAAACATATCTTTTACCAATGCTTTGTACCAATGCAGCCATGTTCTTGAGGCAAAACACATGTGTTGTTGTCAGCGAGGAGCCCAATACCACCTGGTGGCACTGAGGTGCTTGGTGGTGCTGAGGACCCTTAATGGCACTGAGGTGCCTGGCTGTAAATATATTCTGTCAGCGAGGACCGTCAATACCACCTGGTGGCACTGAGGTACTTGGTGGCGCTGTTGGGGCTTACCATAACCTCTCCCATCATTTCTATAAATATATGTTTTTCTGTTGTCGTTTTCAGAAAATAACAACATAACTGCGCATTGAAACATAAATGACACTTGAAAACGTTTTCCACACTTGGCTTTATCTTTAATTCTTTAAAAACCCTCCTGAATATTGACAATAAATTAAGACACATTGTTCAAGGGTCAGGAACCACTTTTAGACCACTCAGTTCTTCGAAATTGAAAATGGGAGGGGTAGGGGAGAGTACTTTTATAATCATTGATGGTAAATAATAATGTATAATTTTAGCTTAAAACTTTTTTAGCCAGGCACCTCAGTGCCACCAGGGACCTCAGCGGTGGTATTGACGCTCCTCGCTTACGGCAGCCTCTCCTGATGTGCTTTAAAAATACTGAAATACTTCTATAATCAAACCACACACTAAAATTTGTAATCGGTGCTACTTACTGCTTTCTCATATTGTGCTTGAAACAATTGCAATAGCCAACCAATAGCAGCAATTAATTTACAAATAACAGTTGAACTGAGAACCTATCAGTTAAGGAGTGTAAATACCACCTGCCTCAACCACTACTGTCAGCCTGGCACTTGGCCTGCTCATATATTTACAAAATTATTATTATTGCTTCTTGCATCAATAAAATAATTATTATTTTAACTATTATTCCCGTCATACTATATAATAATAATAATTATTGTTATTATTGTTCTTATTATTATCATTATTGCCTTTCCGCAATAACCCAGATAGCAGTCCCACATGGGGACTATGCATAATATATGTGGGTATTCCCACGTACCCACGCATAAATAATGTGTATTTTGTTTGGGAATTCCCACGTAGTTACGTGGGATTTAGGAGAGTTTGAGACTCTTTCCGATGTGTATTATGCACATGTGAACCCATGCATTTTATACGCATATATTTCCATGCATTTTATATGTGGGAATTCCCACGCATATTAAGCATGAAATTTTAAAGGGACGACCCACCCTGGACATACACAATAACTCCATCGAATATACAGACATGTACCTTTGTAACTATAGTTCATTTATAAAGTACTCCTTAAAGGAATTTTTAAGCATAAAAATTTTAGTGAAATTGGTATTTCCACGTCTAACTTTCTATTTTACTTAGAAAAAAGGCAGCCCTCCACCAAAACATGCAGAATGTAGCAAAATTTAAATATATTATCGCTCAATGGAGGCTGTTTCCTGTCTGCGATAATAAGCCCACATTGCCAGACTGCGCATAATATACGTGTATTTTACATGGGAATGCCCATATGGGAAATCCCACGTAAAACATACGTCTAATATACAAATGACTTCTAATGAAATTTTACGTCGGAATTCAAAAGTATAATATAAATATAATATGCGTTAATTACCCATGCATTTTAGAAGTGGGCAATTCTACGTATATTATACAGTTTAATGCCCACGGTGGGCATTACGCGGGAAAAACCATACAGTTTACGCGTGTATCTACCCGTGCATTTTATACGTGGGAAAGCCTTTGTATATTATATGTAGAATTTACACGGAAATCACACCGTGGGAATGTCCACGTATATTACACATGTTTTCTATGTGGCCCTGCCAACGTCCCACATTCCCACGTAAATCCCACCTAAAAACAACGCGCTTTATACGTGGGACGAAAAATTATGCTAACTGGGAAATTACTTACTGCTTCTTTCAGTGCTTAAACGAGGCCCATGTTGGATTAAATAGATTAAATACTGTACACATTTTTTCGTATTTTAGTAATTTCGAGTTTCTCTGTAACCACAAGGACGATGTTCGAGTTAAACATCGTTGGGAAATAAGGATAGTATCCCATAGATTCCCGGATTACATCCCCACTAAACGCCAGGGTTTGTTGCAATTTATACCGCCAGGACTGCTGTCAGAGAGGAGCGTCAATACCACCTGGTGGTACTGAGGTGCTTGGTGGCGCTGAGGTCCCTGGTGGCACTGAGGTGCCTAGTTAAAAAAGTTTTTAGCTAAAATTATACATTATTCTTTATCATCAATGATTATAAATGGACTCTCCCCCACCCCTCTCACTCCTCCCTCTCCTGCCCTCTCCCACACGCTTATAGAAGATGGAAAACTATCAAAATCGTTCACTTTAATTTACAGCTGAACCTGTGAAATCGGACCATCCCTGGGACCAAAAAAAATGTGCCCTATTTCAGAGGTGGTCCCATTTGGGAGGTTTGGTTATTCTGGGTAACATTTTCAACGTGGTTGAACTCGTTTTAAACACCAGGTTTCAAAGAATTATCTGGTGCGGACAACAGTGGCATACGGATTATAGCGCGCAAGAAGTACTCAGAGGGAAGGCAATGAGTTTGTATATTATCACGTGCTATTGTGTAGACAATAGATAACAAAATAAAGCCCCTTTCTGGTTACATACCTGTTACCATAATACCCAGCAAGAATATCCAAGACGGCAACATGCTAAGTGTTGTGAAGAATATGCCGCACAGATACAGTGATTTCCCCTCTGTCCCACAGTGGTCCGATCTCAGGCATTTTGAGTGCTCGGGACCGAAAAAAGTGGCCTTAAGTGGTCGGTTCCGAGGTCGTCCCTATTAGGAGTTTCCTTAACCATTGAAGTCTATGGAGCGCATTCAGGACCGAAAAAAATGTGCCCGATTTCAGAGGTGGTCCCAATAGGGAGATGGTCCGATGCCGAGGTTCCGCTGCATCTCTTTTCTTATGGTATTTTGACTTTAATTACTGCGGCGTGGGGGTGGGGTAGATTTGGTACGTATTCAAACATATCTTTTACCAATGCTTTGTACCAATGCAGCCATGTTCTTGAGGCAAAACACATGTGTTGTTGTCAGCGAGGAGCCCAATACCACCTGGTGGCACTGAGGTGCTTGGTGGTGCTGAGGACCCTTAATGGCACTGAGGTGCCTGGCTGTAAATATATTCTGTCAGCGAGGACCGTCAATACCACCTGGTGGCACTGAGGTACTTGGTGGCGCTGTTGGGGCTTACCATAACCTCTCCCATCATTTCTGTAAATATATGTTTTTCTGTTGTCGTTTTCAGAAAATAACAACATAACTGCGCATTGAAACATAAATGACACTTGAAAACGTTTTCCACACTTGGCTTTATCTTTAATTCTTTAAAAACCCTCCTGAATATTGACAATAAATTAAGACACATTGTTCAAGGGTTAGGAACCACTTTTAGACCACTCAGTTCTTCGAAATTGAAAATGGGAGGGGTAGGGGAGAGTACTTTTATAATCATTGATGGTAAATAATAATGTATAATTTTAGCTTAAAACTTTTTTTTAGCCAGGCACCTCAGTGCCACCAGGGAACTCAGCGGTGGTATTGAAGCTCCTCGCTTACGGCAGCCTCTCCTGATGTGCTTTAAAAATACTGAAATACTTCTATAATAAACCACACACTAAAATTTGTAATCGGTGCTACTTACTACTTTCTCATATTGTGCTTGAAACAATTGCAATAGCCAACCAATAGCAGTAATTAATTTACAAATAACAGTTGAACTGAGAACCTATCAGTTAAGGAGAGTTAATACCACCTGCCTCAACCACTACTGTCAGCCTGGCACTTGGCCTGCTCATATATTTACAAAATTATTATTATTGCTTCTTGCATCAATAAAATAATTATTATTTTAACTATTATTCCCGTCATACTATATAATAATAATAATTATTGTTATTATTGTTCTTATTATTATCATTATTGCCTTTCCGCAATAACCCAGATAGCAGTCCCACATGGGGACTATGCATAATATATGTGGGTATTCCCACGTACCCACGCATAAATAATGTGTATTTTGTTTGGGAATTCCCACGTAGTTACGTGGGATTTAGGAGAGTTTGAGACTCTTTCCGATGTGTATTATGCACATGTGAACCCATGTGAACTCCATCGAATATACAGACATGTACCTTTGTAACTATAGTTCATTTATAAAGTGCTCCTTAAAGGAATTTTTAAGCATAAAAATTATAGTGAAATTGGTATTTCCATGTCTAACTTTCTATTATACTTAGAAAAAAGGCAGCCCTCCACCAAAATATGCAGAATGTAGCAAAATTTAAATATATTATCGCTCAATGGCGGCTGTTTCCTGTCTGCGATAATAAGCCCACATTGCCAGACTGCGGATAATATACGTGTATTTTACATGGGAATGGCCATATGGGAAATCCCACGTAAAATATACGTCTAATATACAAATGACTTCTAATGAAATTTTACGTCGGAATTCAAAAGTATAATATACATATAATATGCGTTAATTACCCATGCATTTTAGAAGTGGGCAATTCTACGTATATTATACAGTTTAATGCCCACGGTGGGCATTACGCGGGAAAAACCATGCAGTTTACGCGTGTATCTACCCGTGCATTTTATACGTGGGAAAGCCTATGTATATTATATGTAGAGTTTACACGGAAATCACACCGTGGGAATGTCCACGTATATTACACATGTTTTCTATGTGGCCCTGCCAACGTCCCACATTCCCACGTAAATCCCACCTAAAAACAACGCGCTTTATACGTGGGGCGAAAAATTATTCTAACTGGGAAATTACTCACTGCTTCTTTCAGTGCTTAAACGAGGCCCATGTTGGATTAAATGGATTAAATACTGTACACATTTTTTCGTATTTTAGTAATTTTGAGTTTCTCTGTAACCACAAGGACGATTTTCGAGTTAAACATCGTTGGGAAATAAGGACAGTATCCCATAGATTCCCGGATCACATCCCCACTAAACGCCAGGGCTTGTTGCAATTTATACCATCAAACGAACACCTGTAACCCCATCTATGGTCTGATGGAATATTTTCCCTTAGGATGTTTCCCTTCTCAGAGCTGTTCTTCTGTATGTTTTGTTTCGAAAGATGTTACCAGCATACACAATCTGAACATTTCATCAAAGATGCAACTTGCGGAGGCCCACCGCAATGGTACCGATCTGTGTATCTGAAGTGAGGTTTTCTCTATCTATGGCGGTGTCACTGGATACTCTGATTGGTTTAGCCTGGGGCCACAACAAGAGTTTGGTTCCACCTGGTTCTCCCAATGGACCTCATAGGGGGATGTGTAGAGCCCATTCTTCACTTGTTTACTAACACACCAAACAAAGTAGTTATGAGAAGCAGGTGATGGGAAAATAGTATCCTTTCTAGCACTTTAAAAGGCGCCCACCCACATCAGCTAGTCATTGAGTGATATTGATACAAAAACAACACCGACCTCACACTACATACAAATAGTTTACTAAACATCTTTAGATATCTTCTTTGACGCAGGATCATTTTAGAAAGCTGAGAACGGTGCATACAGTACAGATCACTTGCCACAATATTCCGTGTTATGATGAACACTTTTTTCCGGCATGTAGAAACTTGCGGGAAAGAGTAACAAAGGGAAACCGCCAAATGAAGCGTACTTCTAGGGAAAATTATTACAGTATTTGATAATGATCAACTTTGTGCAAATTTACTTATTTTTTTAATGTATTTGTAAGCAAGTCCCACAGTCGTTTCATTTTTAGTATAAATCATTCCCCGGTGGTGGGGGGGGGGGGCATTCATATGTGTTACCATACATATCAAAATGGGTGTAGGAAAAAATGGCAACGGAAAAAAATGGCAACGGAAATAATGGCAACGAAAAATATGGCAAGTGGAAATAATGGCAACGGAGAAAAATGGCAAAGTGAAAAAACGGAAAAAATGGCAAAATAAGAAAATAAAAATTTTATCACATTTGTCTTTGTTTCGACTGAACCTCAGTGAAACCTGCAAAATTTGCCATTTTTTCCTTTTTTCACTTTGCCATTTTTTCCGTTGCCATTATTTCCACTTGCCATATTTTCCGTTGCCATTATTTCCGTTGCCATTTTTTCCGTTGTCATTTTTTCCGTACCCCGTCAAAAAATAAAAACGGGGAGAAAGGAATAATTTTGAAGTCAGGCGCGGTCCGCGGGAAATGCCAGTTTCGTTAAAAGGGTGGGTAATTTTCATTCAGTACCCCTCGTTTCGCACAAAAAGGGTTCTTTTTTTCAAACTTAGCACTCAGGGGTGATTTTAAAAAGTCATACACCCCCCCCCCCCTTCCTTGCACGGGAAATTATCGTTAGAAAACGAACATAACATAGTGCATTTTTGCTCTGAACGTTTGTTTATGATCTATACACGAACGTAATGACTCATGTAATGCTTAAAGAAATCAGCCCAAACCCCAAGTAACGTACGTGGCACGTCATATTTAATAACAATCTTTAAAAATGCGGGCGGATTTTTTTCAGGTTTTTTTTTTTGGGAGGGAGGGGGCTGAGCGATATATATATATATATATATATATATATACTTTTCTAGTTTAGCTTGCTATACAATGTAGTTATTTCAATTTTTGTTTAAGTATTATCATATACTAATAATTTATTATTATTATATATATAATACTAATATTATATATATATATATATATATATATATATATATATATATATATATATATATATATATATATATATATATATATATATATATATTCAGCAAAATTAAAAACGCAACTTTTTAAATCGTGTTCCTTTTAAATCGTAGTTATTTCAATTTTCGTTTAAGTATTATCATATACTAATATTATATTATTATTATATATATAATACTAATATTTTATATATATATATATATATATATATATATATATATATATATATATATATATATATATATATATATATTCAGCAAAATTAAAAACGCAACTTTTTAAATCGTGTTCCTCCACGAGAGTCGCGTACTGTAATCACTCTGACTGTAATCACTCTGTCTGTCATTGAATTAATGAGGCCTTGAATGATGCAACGTGGGATGTTGAACCATTCCTCCACAAGCGCCTGGCGCAATTCAGTAGAGCAGAAGGTGGCGGATAGCGGCATAGATCGGACCGATACAGTCGCTTCCTCACGATCAGTGCACTTATTCGGTTATTATGGGTTCCAGGGGTTTGTCAAATCAGTGAATACAAGCACAATGTATCTTCAGGCTATTAAACTGTCTTGTTAAAATTATTTGTATATATTTGTATATATATTTGATTTCGTTTATTGCCGCCCCCCCCCCCCCCCGAGTTGCTACTTCGCCTGATTTTAAAAGACCGATATTTTTGGTAAAATGCAGGTAAAAAAAATCAACGCAACTTGTAAAATGTGAATGATTTTAGTTTGCCTAATTCGAACACATTGCTGAGAATATTCCGATCTATTTTAAAAACTAGCACGCCATGGGCGTTGTTATAAAAAAAGTTCACATCTGATGAGATCTATCTGTAACACACAGTATGGATATTTTAAAAAGTAGTTCCGCTCTTTTATGAGTATTATTTTAGCGGAATTCCAAGTGTGTCTACGGAGTAAAAGGGTGTTATACACAAAAGTCCGGACCGCAGTAGAGGTCGGCTGTCCATTTATGGCAACTCATACAAACGTGAACTGCTGTAGATAAGGAATAATGAAGGAATGCTTTTAATAATTTAGTTAAAGAATGTTCTCTTTTTTTTAATGGAGTTATTGTCTGGAAAGATTGTGTCGAAGTTTTTATAACTTTTTAAACTTCACTCAAATGTGTAGGTTCTGACACTGCCAATTGATTCATAATGACACTACGGTACTGTAGTTAAGAGTTGAAGTAGCCTGCTATGGAATGCCGTTTTAACATTTAATGCTTATTTTTGATATCAAAATATGATTAAAGAAATCACTAAATCAATGTAGAACCAATTAATTTATATTTTGCTATCAATAATTTAATTTTAGATGGGAAAAATTATTTTTGGGATCAAAAAATCAATTTTACAAACTTAAAAAAATCTTAAAGGAAACACATTTATATAAAATTCAAAGAATCGTCAATTAAACTTTGGAGATGAAAACTTGAATAATTGATATCAATAATAACAGCGCAATTTTTGAGTTCGAGAATTGCTTTTTTGGACGGTAAAAAATTAAAAGAAAGATTCTGTATAAAAGAACCAGTAATTATTTTTTTCACAGATGTGTGCTTCTGAATTTTTTTACATAAAAATAGACTGATAGTTCGATATCAAAACTAGTTTTTGAGATCAAAAAAATCATTTGCAGATTTCAAAATGTAAATTAAAAAGTTTCATTCTGAAATAATGCTATCTGAAATAAATTCTTGATATCAATATAAGAAAAAAATTATTGAGCTTAAAACTGAGATTTTGCTGTCAAATATTACATTTTTGCCATCAAGAATTGAATTTTTATCTCTAAAAATCAATTTTAGATCTCATTAAATAGTTTTTTATATCAATAAAAACTTCTTGATATCTCTAAATATATTATTGATATCAAGAATTATTTTTTGAGATCAAGAATACATCTAGAGATATCAAAAATATAATTACAGATAGCAAAAATTAATTCTTGATATAAAAATATGAATTCTTGAAATCAGCAATTAATTCTTTATATCAACAAATTAATTGTTGAGATCAAAAATTAATTCTTAATATCAATAATTCCCTAATCAATGTAAAAATGGCATTCCATAGCCTACAGCAAATTTGTTCAAGGCAAAAAAAAAAAAAAAAGAAATGTTGGTTGTATTTTGTCCACCGAACAAAAACACTAGTTCAGCATTAATTGTTTTATCCAAATGCTATTTATTAGTAATGATCTTGTCATTATTTTAATCATATAAACAAAATATTCTTGTATACCAGAACTGATAGGTATGAATGCTGCGACAAAGCCCACCGAAGATACGGTTTGTAACATAACCATTAAACTGCACATTTATTAAAAATGCTAATAAAAATGGTACAAATGATTGAATATTCTAAAATTGTCACAAATTGGAAGCAACTTATCAAGTATTTCCTGTAACAAATCTGTGCTGATCACTGACCTGCAAAATGTCAAGTTTCGCGAATCCAAAGACCGTTCACCTTATGATCTTTGGCGAATCGCAAATCCGTACCAAGTGCCAAATTGGTAAAAACACCTAAAAGCGCGGATAAAAAGGACGTTAAAGCGCGGAGAAAAAAGACGTAAATGCGCGAATCTTTTTATGTAGCAAAAGCGAGGAAAATCACAGGTTTGCATGCAACTGGTAAAAAGACAACGGTGGTAAACACAAATTACACAGCTTTTTAACCCCACTATCAGTGTCCATCTACAGGTGAAATTACAAACAAGTTGTACCATCTACAAAACTGTAAATTACTGCTTCAATATTTACAAAGTGATAGCTCCAAATTTATGTACGATACTTCTAAGGAAGTCCTTGCGTGTAATTTCGTGATTTTTTGGTTGCTGTTTTGGCGTACCCAGGCTCCTAATGGTGAGGTAATTCCTGGTTTGTATACGGAAATGCGAAAACCGACGGGTTGTGTTAATAAAACTCCCGATTGAAATGAGAGGGAAATGATTCACATCCATTGTTCGTACGTCGCCTGTCAGTTGGAGTTTCTGCGGGACCTATACTCAGCACTGCGCGAGAGTTGTACACAACTGTATTAGCCACTTTTCCTGGTGTATCAAAGAATCGTCCATTTTACCAGGTCAAGGAATCCGCTCACTTAACTACTTTCTTTCCGCGCTTTTAACACCTTTTTCTCAATGTTTGCGTCCTAGCCGCATCATTGGGCCCACGTAAAATGGGAAAGTAACAGGACCACAAAGCCATTTTTATTTTCCATTGACCCGACTTGTCGTTGCAGTAGCTCTTTTTCACTTAATCTGAGTTAGTCCAACTTGTCAACTTGGCCGGGTGGAGAGGGGAGGGAGGAGGCATCCATGAATTACGCACGCACGTTGAGGGGGGGGGGGGGGTAGTACAGAGATGAGTAGGATTGGCGTTAATGTAAAAATCGCCAAAAGTTTGCGTAAGTTCTTTATGGACAGGCTCTCGTTAACCACGTTGATAATTCAATGACAAAATTGATAACCACAGCAAAATGCTAATAACAACAGTAAAATGCTGAAATCAGCACTTAGTTTATTGTACCAAAAGCCTTTTAATAAGTATTTTCATTTGTATAAAACTATTCTAATGTTTTTAGTACACTTTTAGTCAGGACAATTAAAATATTGATAACTTTCAATACATAAACCTTTTAAAACTTCTGACATTTAATGTGCCACTTTCACTTCTCACAACACTTTTTAATTGTGAAATAAGTATTTTTATTAACGTCAACATGTGACGTTGATTTTGGAGTGCAATATTGAAATAAAACGTCAAGAGAGCGGAATTATATAGACGTCTAGAAAGCGAAACCCTTAATGGGTTCATTGTGTTATCCGTTACAATGTTCAATGGGTCGGATCCAGAAAGAGTCCGTGAGCCGAAGTTTAACCCGATGATGATTTATCCAGTTAATTGGGTTTTTTGTTTGTTTGTTTGTTCTTAATGTTTTTTTAATTGACACTTAAAATGCACCCGACGATACTGTCAAAGGAAGATTTTTACCCCTCCCGACGCAACCCAACAAGAATTGCAGTTTTCAGGCCTTTTGTGTGCAACACCCCAAATATACACATGTTTTTAGCATTTTGAAGTTATATTTAACTTACTTAAATGGCAACATTTTAGTTATGTACAGTTAAGAAATACACGGTACTGGCAAACACAGTCTGTTTCTCTTTTTGTACTAGCCCGTACGGGAGGGGGGTTGGAGTGTAGATATCTTCCTTGACAACCCTGCAAAACTCTTCTCCTGTCTACTCTGTCGCCGCTTGTCCCCTTTATCAATGCCACTCGTGAGGGCTTTGACAGCACTGAACGCATTGCCCAGTTTCTTGGGCATCTTTTTTATGCTTGACACACTTCCTACCTCCGAGTCACCGGGCTCTGACACGTGCGTGGGGGCGGGGCTTGCGCTCCTCTCGTCAGGATTCAGTGGATCACAGTCCGGATCCGGGAGAACTGCTCCTTTACAGAACGACTGGGAAAATTGATAGTTATAGGTTGTGAAGAAAGACTTCATTGCTTCCCGCCAGCTGCTGCTCACCGCCTCGTTTTTGTGGATGTGATTGATGTGGGTAGTAGAACGAGCCCTGGATACCTCGGACATCGGATATCGTGCCTGGTTGACAAAGCAATCTGCAGGAGTTAGCTGGAAAACGTATTCTGGCTTGTTCCTGAGATCGCTGTGGCTTGCTGGCTTGTACAGATTTGTTTGCGTGCCCTTAAGTATCTGAACGGGATCGGCGCTCATGTTTTCTTTCTCTCGGAATTTGAACACATTGCTACGCCTCTTCAGCATAGTCGTCGGTGCTGACGAGGGCCTATACGATTCACCCTTCGGTGTAGCAAGCCTTTGCAGTCTTGCCATCGCAGTGTTGGGTCGTTTTTTGTTCTCTTTTAAGTGACGCTCTTGATCTTGAGCTTCCATTTTGCGTAGTGAGATTTCATGCCACTTTATCGCAGAAATCCCGTCAATATCCTTTTGCTGTATGTTCCCAAAGCAATCTTCAGCTAATATTCTACCACATTCAAAGTGTCCGGCTTTCCACGCCAATAGAAGTGGTGTTTCAAGCCTCCGATTTGGGATATCTATGGGGCGCAGATAACGCTTGTGAGCACCAGTGAGCATCCTGCATATTTCATCGCTTCCAACACTGGCTGCATAATGGAGCGCAGTGTTGCCAAACTTGTCTGCCAATGTCAGATCAAAATCTAAAGCTTTTAGATATACTTCTACGATCGCTTTACGACTATAGACGCAAGCGTAATGAAGCGCATTCAAACCGCGTTTATCACGCAGAGTTATCTTTGCCCCTTTTTCTATAAATAGCCTTGCGAGACCTGCGCCCCAGTCCTCATCATCAATGAGAGCGCAGTTGATGAGAGGTGTTCGGAACAGTTCGTCCCGTTCGTTAACACTATGGCCATATTCGATCAAAAAGCGAACTTGCTGCAGAAAGCCCCTTTTTATTGCGTCATTGATGCTATTCTCCATCGGTACCTGTGACATCATAAAAAGAAATAAATTAGTGTTCCAAACGGAAATATATACCCGTATCTAATACTCTTTCAAGAAATTCATTTTAGGCCTATTCAGTGCATGCGAAACTAACGTCTAATTTACCATGAATGCGTCCACAATAAAAACAATCATTCAGACTTTGTTTTTCGGTGACACTCAATAGTTTCTTTACAGTAAACGTTCATTGTTTATCGGTCATGACATGCCGATAAGACGTAATATTTTACATCGTCGCTTGTGACAAGTTTTTCATGCACCAGATTTTCTCACAATATAAGAGTCATAAATTGAGTGTGACATCAAAGAACTCCATGTTTTATACATGTGTGTTTGTTGCTCTGTTTCATATATTATATCCAGTCATTTGATACGTGAGGACTCTCCTATTTACCATAGTGTATTAAATTTGTGTGGCTAGGCCTAATATTTATACCGGGGGTGGGGAACAGGGGCCATGCTCTGTAGCCTAATAATTTGGAGAAAAATACTGGCGCATGTCTTCGATATCCAGCCAAACGGTCCTAAGACATAAGGACCTGAGACAAAAGTACCCATGACGAACTCAAATAAAAAAATCTAACAAAAAGGACCCAAGTAGTTATATAAAGTGAATTATATTCAAAACACTTTTAGCAAAAACTGATAAAAAATTAAGCTTAACCATTTTAATGTTATAATCACACTATTAGATGGCGAAATTTTTGCTCTGAATAAAAAGACAGAATTAAGCGTCGACATTTCTGTGCTTGATGCAGAAGCAGAGAAAAGAATCCACTCTTTTGTGTGATATTTGAACAAAGTAATTTCCACTTTGTACTCATCAGGACCTTATCAGATTTCCTATGTCGTCTGTAACTAAAGAAAATAACCAGTTAATAACTCTGTAGGGCCCACAGACCAGTTAATCCATGGTCATCACGTGTCAGTTTATGTATAAAAATAAGGAACTTCGAATTCGAGGTCTTTACTTGAAGTGTGAATAACAAAAACTGGCTATAAATGAAAGTTTTTCAGGACTGTGTTCATGACGTGCTGTGCGTTAAAAACGCTCTCAGATAAATTATTGAATTTTAGAACATATACATAAAAATAATTCTATAAAAACTCTCCCTAAATAACAGCGTATATTATGTATGAAGTTAGCATATCCTAATAGAAATCACCTTCTAAATTACTAATATTTCCCGTTACTAAGCTATCCGGCAGACATCTGCTTTTTCTTTACTTTATGTTTTTTTTAGACTCAGTTCACATATCCTTCTGACCTCCGTCACCGATCAATTGCCTATTAGGTAATAACTCCTAATTGGCTGTTCGTTAAAGTGGTCTTTATTATTTATATTTAGCCTTGCATATACCTTCCTGTACTTGCTCATTCTTCAGGCCTTTTTTTCGTCTTGTTCTAAACTTTAAAACGGCGAAAATCTTCTTGTATTTAAAGTAATGTTATGTGCAAAAACGACAATTTTATTTTTGAACTATGCGCAGAATGTAGTTTTTTGGTCTGGCTATTCACTCATGTTGCATTATTAATATATCGATGTTTCTATCCTTCTTTTATCTGTTGACAAATTAAACACGCTAAACTTAACAACCAAGTTCAATGCGAACAAAGAGACTATTCAACTGTTTATGCCACTTGTTTATTCTAAGTTCCAGTCTTTTGTTCTGGCGGTAGTGGAAAGGACAAATGGTGTCCTCTGCAAGGTTTACTCAAGTGACTTGTATTCTTCTATTTGTTTACCCGGTCTATTTGAATAAAATATTGCTTATTGACTTGTAACTGCATTTACTTGACTCCGGGACAGGGCGTCAAGAGAAAGAGGGTCAAAGGACAAAACGTCCAGAAATGAAACGGGGCAGAATACTCACTGAAAAAATTAGTTTCTTATTTATTATTTTGTCATTTGAATTTTTTCAACTAGCTTTTATTTTTTTTATTTTTTGCATATTTCGCAGTTCGTTTTTTTTTCGTGAAATCTTAAGCCCAACGATATCTTGTAGCAGTTTAAAAAGTAGTGCCCAAATTCTTTTCAGCTTCTGACCAGTATTTTACAAAAGCCCTGGATACAAATGGACTACAGCCATATGAGCTTTTTCACACAACGCCGTATGAATATGAAAATGCACCCACCTCCCCCCCCCCCCTACATTATTCAGTACCTATGGCGACACTTAGAACATTCGTACATGAACATTGGGGAAGAAAACTCACTGAAAACAACTGATTTATTATTTTTGTCTGTTTTTGAGTTTTCTATTAATTTTGATTTTCTTAATTCTATTAGACTCTTTGTTCAATGAAATAAAAGGTCCCACTTTCATTTCAGTTCTTCGTCTCTAGTAATTTTAAACCTAACAAAAATTTTCAGCTTCTGGCCTTGGAACAGAAAAGGTCTTCATTTACAAAGCGCACGAATACCTCCATTTCGAACGCAAACCCTTAACGGTGTAAGGTCAACAGTAATTATGTGAGCTGGGTCGTGACCTTGAGTTTCGTAGTGATAGGTCACGTGACTTCTGTCTCGAAAACCATTAAAAATTAGTCTAATTTTCGTACCCCAACCCAAATACGATGTGACGTAACTTTGTAAATTGGATTGTGGTCTTGAATTTCTATTGTGGTTTATCAAAAAGAGTCAATCTGCTCATTAGCAAAGTTCGGTCTACGGTCTTCAGTTCTCATTATTTGCTATAAATGCACAGAGCATATTGAGTGAATTTTGAAAATGTCCAGAAACTAAGTTTCTAACTTTCAAAGTTTCCAACTTTGAGTTGCTGAGACTAGCTGCAACACAAAACACTGGGAGCCAGATAAAACCGATCACACATAGACAAAAAGATTTACGGCTAAGAGCCCCGTTGCTCTGCTCATATCGATTCCACACCCACTGAACCACGGTCAGATGCTGCCTGTGAAAGATTATTATTTAATTTCAATTTATGTTTTCTTTCAAATTAATTTCACTTAGTTTTCATTTAACCACAGTTAAGAAGGATGACGCTTTTTTTAAATCGGTAAATCACCCTACGTTGTATATTATGAGTACCGATGTGTTGTGTTAATCTCATGACTGTACTGATGTTTTAATTGTCAACTTTGTAACGTCCGAAGTTTTAGTCGCTTTTTATGCTGTGGACTGCCATTGTTTTGGCTGTCGAACTTATGACTGCCATTGTTTTGGCTGTCGAACTTATAACTTTGGCGGTCGAATTTATGACTATCGTTGTTTTTGGCTGTTGAACTTATGACTGCCATCCTTTTGGCTGTCGAAATTATAACTTAGGCCGTCGAAATTATAACCGCCGTTGTTTCGGCTGTCGAACTTGTGACTATCGATGTTTTAAAAAGTCGGACTGCACTAAATAGTCCAAGATGGGACTATATAGGCGACATTCATACAGCATATGAGAGCAGTCCAATCATTTTTGTATTAGAAAACGCCTTTTCAAAATTGGCATCCAGAAATTATAAAAATGCCATCACATGTCCCATTTTTGGTGGATAGCTTAATATACAAAAAAAAAAAAAAACAATAAAAAAAAAACAAAAACAAAACGATAAAAAACAATATCTGGTTGAAAAGTCTATAATCAGAACGCCAAAAAAATAAGACGAGGACAGTTCGTAGTCGAGGACAAAGTGTAAAGTATAACTTTTCTACGTTTCGTTCATCGCAGTTTCGCTTTTCCGTGAACAATAAATTGAGGAATAATTCCATGACCGTTATCATTTAAAGTACAGTAAAACCTCGCTATTAGGGACAAAAAGTGACTGAACAATTTTGTCCTTAATGGCGGGGTGTCCCTAATTTCGAGGTTTTGTTTTGTCTGACAACTACAACTAAAATCTTTGGCTATTTTACTTACACTTTTTCCATCACTAGTTTGATTATTCTAACTTTATCAGAAAGCGAAAGTTCGTTCCGTTTTCTTTTCACACAACCGATCTTCAGACTTAACACTTTGTATAACATCTTAACTGAGTATAAAGACAATGAATTACATGTTTCTTCATACGCATTTTAAAATACGGAGCACATGTCAGTAGGGTTTAGTAGTATAAAGCTTCTCTCTTAAGCACACATCTTTTGTAATAAGCCCTATTGTCTTTACATGCACTGTGTTCAATATAATGTACTCAATACACACAGATAACAATAGCGAAAAAACAAACACTACCGAGTAGCAAGCTGGTGGGGGTTGTTTACATAACGCACAAAATATGGGCAGCAATTTGACTGTCCACAATAGAGGGGTTGTTTTAAATGTATAACCGTACTTACGGGATAAAAAGAATGTCCCTAATTCTGAATAGAGGGGTGTCCACAATAGAGGGGTCTAGATATAACAGAACTCTATGGCCTTTTAAAACAGACTGAAAAATGCTGTCCATAATTCAGGGGTGTCCATAATAGAGGGGTGTCCATATCCGGGGTTTTACTGTATATTAAAAGAGAAGAGTCATTAAAAAGAATGGACAAATGATAGGTGATCAAATGTCTGAATAACTTCTGGACTGAGCGGAAAATGCCTATGGCAGATGTCTTGCTTTGTACAGAAAATCTAAAGTTTGTTTTTGGCATACAAACCTGCATCCAAGGAAGTAAAATGTCGTCCAAACTTTTCCTATATACTAGCGCCATGTCTGATATTATGTTAAATATTGCTTTAATATTTGTATGTTATCCTCCTTTGGAATTATTTAAGCTTTTAAAATCTTTATTGAGGTGCAAAACAAATTTGTTTTCACTGGTTCCTAAATATATTTGTTCCTGATCATAACGTTTAGCATTTTAGCACCATACTGTTTAATTTGAGTTTACTTTCTTGATAAATTAATATCATTTCAAAAGATTTGATATGGAATGTTATGTTTTAATTTTTGATAACTAGATACACTCTATCGTTTTGGTCATCAGTTATCACTCTTTAATCGGTTGATAAATTGATACATTATACCTTATCTCTTCTTCTGTTTACCTTTCACCGCAATCATACAATAAAAAAATCAAGTCTTAAGATGTTCAGATGTGGTGTTGAATATCTTAGAAGGACAAAGCGAAGGAGTTTTCTAGTTTAAATAAATTAATTACAAACAGAGGGGGTTGATGTGAAGATTAAGACAAGCCTCTTATCAAACTAAATACGCCTAGCTTTGGAGTGCTTTGTACAGACTTAGGAAACAAATGATATATTGTAGGGTGGTGAAACGGAAATTAGTATTAAGAAACGTTACATTGTGCAAATAGACTTTTTGACTTGCATATATATGTAATGTATATGAAAGGAAACAGTGTCTAGCTCCCAGCATGCAGATTGAACTGGCTCAGTTATTGACTCGCAATAAGGTTGCTCAACTTGCAAATTTATTTTTTGGAACAATCTCCTTTGCAAAAGTTCATGCACATTCCCATCTGCAGGGATTTTTCAAATGTTTTTGACAGAAAAAAACTGGCAATGTACTCATCGTTTCTAGACTTGAGAACTTACTCCGCTGTATGTCATTACCACAAGACTTGTCTCCATTCGATAATTTACTTTATCATCCAACAAATTTTGAACTAAAAAAAACTATGTCTTTTGCTTTGTGTGGACATTTAATTGAATAGTATGTGGTGTCCTCGGGGGGGGGGGATTGTCCTGCGGGGGGAATTGTTTGGGGGAGGGATTGTCGGGGGAGTTGTCTGGGGGGAATTGTCCTGGACAATTCCCCCAAGTCAATTCCCCCCCGACAATTCCCCCGGAACAATTCCCCCTTACCCCCGTAGGACAATCCCCCCAAGGACCAACCCCCCCCCCCCCACCCAATTCATTTTTGTTTTTCTTATTTTTTTCCTTTGTATTTCTCGCGTGGAATTGCCCACAACACCAGGTTTTAAATGACAGAAAAGACTTTCGTTCCAGACCGAAGAATTTTGCATTCTTGATTTTAAGGTATTTTACAGATAAAGAAATGACATATAATGGTTATTTTATTTTTGTTTGGGCATTCAAAGTAAAATAAAAATAAAAATTAAGTTGGGGGAATAGTCCTCGGGGTGAATTGCCCTACGGGGGAATTGCTCGGGGGAGGAATTGTTCGGGGGGGATTGTCAGGGGGGAGTTGTTTGGGGGGGAGTTGTCTGGGGGGAAATGTCCTAGACCCTGTTGTGGTATGTGTCATTTTCCAGTATGTGGTGGTTTAATTTTAAGGTTTTAATTTCGTGTTCATAATATGGAGCAAAGGGAAAACCTTTTTCAATTTTAGCGATGTTATCAAAGACTTATATGTGCTAAAAGTTGCAGTACAATTTCATTTTTACACGTGAAAATCAGGCAACCCGAGGCAGTGTCGTACGGTTCGAATTTGTCGGAAATATGTATTTTTTCATTTAATAATGCTGGGATTACAAGGGACCCAAGCCCAAAATCTATGGGTTCTGAACATTTTTTTTTAATATTCAGGACCGTGGAACCTCATTAATCATCTCTTGAAAACAACTTTAAAATTTAAAACTTGTTGCGCATAATCAGTAAGCTTTTTGTATGAACTTCAGATAAAGCCCGATTCAAACATGCAAAAGTGTTGATAAGTTTCTGTTGTTTTACTTGCATATTTATTATAAATATTCATTTTACTGAAACTGGACAAACTTTCTGTTCTTTGCACTGATATTTATACATTTTATTAAACTTAGAAGAAACACTCAAAATGATTAAGTTGGAAAAATTTTAAAGAGAAATGAAATCCACTATTTTAAGCCATGTAAAGTGAGTGAAGGAAATTTTAAGGGATAATTGCAATTTCGGACATAACTAAAATATTAGCGCCACCCCACTCCTGGCCCGTTTAGATATATTGGATTATGTGACCAATCTTTCGTGCCTCACTGCTTTCTTCGGTCAAGTCCTTCACAGCACAAAACATACTCAACTGAAGATAATACACAGAACAGCTACTCTACAGTTACAAGATACAAAGTACATGGAACACCGATATAAAATTGCCCGCATCTAAAAAAAGGTCTAATTTTCAGTGGTCCTGTTCTTTGTGACTGACATTTTGAAGAATCCTAGAAATATGACCACGCTGAAAACTGGACCAATTCGTTTTGGTGTTTTCCACTGTTCATATCTTAACGGTGGCTAACACAATATACGTACCTTTGTGTGTCAAATCTCTTTCCGATAGAAGAATGTTTACAAAATACCACGTTAGAACGGTTTATTCCACTGTTTATTCCATCGTTACAGGCGACAAAATTTACTCGTCGCTTGATTTTTTTCGGTAATGTAGTTTGAGAAGATGTAAACAAACGGTTAACGTTGTTTATAAAACAACAATACAAAATCAAGCTACCCCTAGAGGCGACTTTTGGGAAGGCTTTTTTCTGGTCGACGAATGGCAAACAATGACAAATTTAGTCTTTCAGACCTAATATAAGTACCATATTCTGGATCTGTGTTCTTTGACGTTTACCACAGTGATTATGCCAGGCTATGGACACAAGGGTCTCCTTTTAAGACATATCTTGTTGTATGGTCGTGGAAATCAATTATTTTGATTGAGGAATAACAAGAAATTTCTCTATGCAGTCGAGGATCAAATAACAATGCTATAGGCCAAGTTTGCCAGAGCAAAAAATCCTTTCAGCGTGTGAAAACAATGGAAACATTTTGCACTATTGAAACACACGTAGGTTATAAAGAGCATTAAATACTTAAACTAATATTTCTTATTTAGTCAAAAGAAGATTTCCTAAGAAGGCTTGAATGTTTTATTCGTTCTGGTGATTTATTCGGCAGACAAGTGTACTTGCATATTGTATCTGCAAGTGTTTATTTACATTGAATTATTTTTTTCTGGAATGCAAAACTACCAGTTGGGTTGATTGTATTATTTTCATTTTACAACTGAATTTATATATTTATTTGAACGTACAAAAAATGCCACATACATTATTCTGAATTTTTATTTGATGTTATCCGATAGCAATAAAAATAAAAATTAGACCTAACTGCGCTACTACACAGTGAACCCTACAGACGTGGAGTAAGGCAGAAGTAGTAAAGCTATAGTAAAACCTGGTTAATCCGGAAAACGTTATTATTGACAAAATTTGTCCGGATTAACCAGACGTACGAATTACTCAGGTTATACCTTGGCTTGATTTTTTATTTTGATTCATATTACTGTCATTCAAAGCTTGTGGGGTGGTTATGGCTCTTCACAACATCGACTCCTTTTACAACAGTTTTCCCGGTATTACTTTTATCAACTGTTTCTTTTATCCAAGATCTAAATCATTTATTTTGAAACCATTTTCAATCTCGATTAGCAATATCTTTTAGCTAAATTCTCTTGTAGTTTAAATGGAAAGCATCAGCGCTTCTGTACTCAGCTTAAGAATTTTGTGAATAAATGTTCGCAAACAGACCAGTCATATTTCTTGCTCATCATTCTTGTTGACATAATACCTGGCATATAGAAAACAGCACTCAAATATCATACAACACCGAATGGGACGGGTTGCTGATTCAATGAACCCCATATATGAGCCTAAAGATTATGTCCGGTGTCTAGAATAGGGGAATGTAGAGCAGACCCCCCGGAACAGACCATCCCAATGGAACAGACCCCCCTTTCTTTGGTAGAAACAGACCCCCCGGAACAGACCCCCCTCCCTATTTATATATATATACTATGTCCTCATATATATTTTTTGAATTTTTTTTTTATATTTCTGTATTTTACAATTTTAAATTGTTATTTTAAATTACGTGTTTATTATTAATATAACACCTTTTCATCACGATGAAAATATGTGCCAATGCCCTTTCATCAGGATGAAAGGAATGAAAGGATGCATTGATGTTGTTTCATCAAAGATTGATCGCAATTGCAATTTGATTGCAACTGCGGTCCTTTCGAATGGATAAAAGGAATAAAAGCATGTATTGATGCTGTTTCATCTGGATCAAAGAGTGAACGCAATTGCAATTTGATTGCAATTGCGATCCTTGCAAATGGATAAAAGGATTTGATTTCATTTGTTTTAGTCTCGACTTATAATAATTGCAATCACATAACTGGTGCAAATATCCATAAAACTATTAGCATTAACACAATTAATGACTGTGAGATCACACAAATAGCATCAACACAATGACAGAACTCAAATGCAATCAAAACCTCTGTCAAAACAAACAACCAGTTAACGGAGATTCAATCCGCACAAAGTTAACAGCAGATTAGCGAAACAACCACACCCCGAACCAAAAGCCGGAGATGTATTCAATAGAAAGTGAACATGGATTCGGGATATCATTACACCCGCTGCTCTGTTATCTCCAAAATAAGTTGATTTTTTTAATTTTAGTTTCACAGAGATACTGAAACATTATTGGGGGTCAGTTCCTACCATTGCCAAAAAGAGAGATCTGTTCCGGGGGTGTCTGTTCCGTTTACCGGAATAAGGAGGGGTCCCAATTATCCAGGGTTTGTTGTATAAAAACCAGCGGAAAATTTAAAGATACTGAAACATTGTGTCCGAATTGAGGAGTTGTCCCCATCATACAGGTTTGCCCTGATGTAGGATTTTACATGGTTCACCTTAAGCACCAACAAAAGAAGATATGCATGAATTGAAAATTAAATTGTACATTTAAGCTAAAGTGCAAGCAATGAAGTATCACATAGTGTTCTTTTGCTAATGGGCAAACTGTTCTGTTATTTGGGGACCGCGTTCTGAAACGCTCTATAGCCCTGGTTGGATTAATTCTCGTGAAGCTGGTAATGATCAGATCTCGGGCTTCGCGAGGGAGCGCACGGCGAAAGCAGCCCGGAAATCTACTGAGGTGTTACAGCACTGAAAATTTTATGAAAAACAAGAGCAATCTTTGGAAGCCATGCTTGGTTTTGGTATTTTTGGGGGGAGGGGTGCTAACCGAAAAATTCCTTCCTATTTCTAGACAAAAACTATTGAATATTCAGTTCAAACAACCTTACTAAACAGTAATGTTGGGATACCAGGTTAATTATCCGTTCTCAATTTATGTTGGTCAGTTTTCACTCACATGGGTAACACTTAGAATCTCAAGCGTCTGCTTCCATACAGCTACCATGTCCAGCTAACTCAATCGCCTCTCTACAACAGAATCAGACAGAACACGGTCAGTTGATCTCGAATAAAAAGTAGGAACATTTTGGGTAAACCTGTATTTTCCGTTGCTTCTTCTCTCGATTGAACAATGCATAAATATACAAAATAACGCAAAGTCAAACTCTCAAAGTCTTTCCCAAAACGATGTAGTTCCGTAGGTGTGAGTGACTAGACACTAAACGCTGGAGGTAACGCTTGCGAAAGCATGTATTCTTTTGTCTCGCGGTCCAGTATCACTGATTATCTTACCACACTTTAAACAACACATACATGCGCAAGTAGGCGAAGTGAACGGCGAAAGTAGCGTGTGAGAGCCTGAGAACTCTCAAGATATCGTCCTTGAGCTGGTAAACATGGCTACTCAACAACGAACACACAGCACGAAAATAACAACGTTCAACGTGGTGAGAGTCACGATGTTGTCTTGATTTTGTGGCACGCGAGAAGAGACGACAATCGCTTGATGGTAATAGTCGCAGTGGTCCACTAAAAGTTGCAGTATAGCCAGTAACGTAACGATGTGCAGAGCAGGTTCAAGCTTTCTTTATGGTGAATTTACAAGCACCGTTGAAGATCGGTCGGTGGTGCGAACGGCGTTGAGACGTCATCAACTTAATGATCCGGATCAAGGAGGACGTACGTCGTCGACGATGCGTTAAACTTACCGAGTAAGCTCTGACGGTTTTGATTCCCTGGCAGTGGAGCATCCGGCAAACCCTTTGGGTTGTACAGTGGAAGATCCAAAATGCTAAGGGAATCCTCAAACGGAAGGCTTTGTCAATCGTATATGTGTAGTGCGAGTCATTATCGTACTTCCACTCAGACCCGTAAACGCATTTGAGGTCGACCTTACACATATAGGATCCCTGTCCGTCAAGGCTACCACTGATTATATCATATTTTTAACTTAGGGTTTTCTTGGTGTAGATGCAGCTCATACTTGAATAACATGCAAAAAAAACTTACCATTTCATGAATCAAACATCTATGGTACAGCTAACTTCAGATGTAAATTCACAGATGCACTATCCAGTATTCAGTTTTAAGGTCACTCGTCACGTGACCTGTAATTCTCGGAGAAGGGACGTTTTACCTCATTTTCAGGCTCAATTCCTTATAGGGACTTACATATGGAATAACTTTGCGATCTGAATCATGATTATGAACTGTGTATCTTGGAAACAGTGATTTTGATCTGACTGCAACCCATTTAGAAAAAAGATAAGGAGTAACAACACTATCTGGGTCATGACCTCGAACCCTCAAGGGTATCTTGGGAACTTCTCCGATGTGAACTCCTACGTGGTGAACTCCCCTGTAGAGTAACTAGAGGAACTGTATGCTGTATGCTGTAAATTTTTAAAGTAAATAAGTCTTTGTTTGAATGTTTTTTATAACATTTAACAATAAATGTTAATTACCATTGCTCAGCAGATTCTATTTCTCATTCCAATTACGAATGAGCTCCCCTCCATCTTATTGTTTTATACGAAGCAGCAGTAAAAAAGTGGTGCAACCATTAAAATTTGCAGGAAATATAGGTTTTGCAAATACATATGGGAAGGATAACTTGTGTAACAGAGAAGATATCTTTGTGAGTGATCAAGAATGACCTTGATTCCTGAAGGGCCTTGTCTTCGGGGTTTTCAATATTGAGGCTAATTTAGAATGGAAATGAAGAAAACAGTCTATTTTCTGTTTTGTCCTAATGTGCATTTAGGACTTTCAATCCCAAGCAGTAATTGCCTCTCCGGAAATTGCGAAAGTTTCTTTTTTTATCTCGTTCTCTTTGTCACTATATATATATATATATATATATATATATATATATATATATATATATATATATACAATGTCGTGAAGCTGGTATCTATAAATCTATAATGTGTGTTGTGAAAATGAATATATACAAACATGTAGCTATATATGCATTTGTGCTTGGCTGTTTCCATGAGTTGCAGCTTTTGGCTTAGTGGTTAGCACGCTCGCTTATGAAGCGAAAGGTTCCCAGTTCGAGCCCCGCTTGCGACTCACATATTTTCACAACAATATATAAATCAAAGCTCTTACTAACTGCAGCCAGCATTCAGCATTTAAATCCCGCAGTACTTCCTCGCAGTGCTTCCTTGGGTGCCTTAGTTTCACCCACATAACTCGGGCTACTTGAATGTAAAAGATATTCCCTGTCAATGAGTCCATTATTCACTGTTCTTCCATCTATCTTTCACATTAAAATTGTACACACATGAACTGCTGGCCAATTTAGTCCTTTTTAGGCAGGACTGTGTAACCTCATTTTTGTATTTTCGATCTAAGTGTCGCACCCAGGGTATGGAAAACAAGACTATTTTTCCTTGCCTGAGTGAACCACAGCTCCTCCCTTTTACTCTTTCAATCTCCTCAAGAGATTCACTCACGACCTCTGTGGGGAAATATCCAATTAAGAAATATCCGGGTCTAACAACTATTCATTTTATAGTTATGCTTTAATCGCTAAACGAGCTGTTGTTGTTAATTGGGAATAAATTGCACTGTAAATTTGACGTCTCATTTACGGATATAGTCATCGCTTGATAGATGCAGTAATTTAATGAGCGATAATAGGAATTAGAGTGAACAACTGCACTCGTAAAGGTGTATTTAGCTCCCAAGTTAGCTCTTCCTCAGATAATTTGTATATATCTACGCCGACATCCTGAAGCGTACCGCCTCTTGGGGCTAAGATGCAGTACGCGTACGAGGGAGAGGAGATAAATTTGGTTACTTCACGAAGTCATAGATCGTGATTCCCGATTTCGCAATGGTTCATTCGCCATCTAGTGGCAGAAAAAAGAACACAGGTCAACCTTTGGGGGTTGAGGAAATTATGTAAGATTAATCTACTTACAAGCCTTTACGAGGAGAGCAACATTAAACTGGAAAGCACATAGAAATTGACAAAACTGGAAATATGTTCCTGAGTATGAAAACAACATTTGCGCTTGTTAATTTGTTATGTATTCACCAGAAACCACAGTATTAACAATGGCATTCTTGGTATTGTTCATGACAATCATCTGGAACTGGTACCCTAATTTTTCGAGCCAGATGTGATGTAGTGTTCAATTTAAATGCTGCTTGCCTCATCGAACCCAACAGTTTAGATGTTTCTATTGCAACATGTTGGGTTAAACGTATAAATAAATGATTGAAATGTTGAAACATAAAAATTCCAATTTACTAGAAGCACATTCAGAAAACACATTAAATTTTAACCAAAGGAATTTGCAGTTGAAACGAAGCCTCCGTTTGCAAATTTTGTAAAATACAAACTAGCGTCTTACAATAGTTTAATGCCCTCTAAGTGATGAGGTGTTTGCAGACTTCTATGTTATTCTATGTTATTTTAAAGAAAGAAAACAGTAATAACCATAAATGACGAAGGAAAACCCCTACGACACGTTGCGGATGGTCCTTGGTTAGTGGTCTAGCATCGGAGAAAATACATTAATCATTTATATTTCGAAATGAATCTTCCCACTGCAGCGATGTAAATAAGATCTTAGAGTGCGATATGCACCACTGCTTCCGGTCAGTAAACATAGATACCGAATAATGTACATTATTATTCCTTCACTGCCAAGCGGGAAGCGGGTAAATATAAAATTTAGGTTTGTCCTTCCGTGTGTGTGTGTCGATTCTTGAGGTACATGATTTTGTATAATATGTATCTCAGAATACAGCTGATATGCATATACAAAATGTTTCCAAACATTTGTAGATGTGCAAGAACTATTTTGCGTGTTAGTACGTCCACCCGTTCGTCTATAACACGGTTATTCTTTGTGTTGCGGTGGGGGGCTCAGTCAGTTTCACTGACAATACTTGTTATGTTTGGGTGGGGGGGGGGTCCCCTGGTCCAGTTGATAGTGGATTGCTACCCCTTACCGTCGTGGTGCGTGGGGCTCACAAAAATTGAAGTTCTCAAGAACTATCTGTCAGTTTACAGTACGAATAAGTCGAAGACGGAATGGAAAAAAATAACATGTCTATGACGCAAATAAGCGATTGTTATTCTCAGCACAATTAATATAAACATGCATTATTTCATAGCACATATTTAAGGAAATATAATTTTAAAATCCATAACGTATCAATTTCAACAAAATATTTCAAAACACTCGTGGCTAACACTTGGTGAATCTAACCAGAAATAGCAATGTCACTGGTCTCCAAATAAGCAAGGGCAGTTACAATATTTCTGGCCAGGAGAAACTACTAAAAGTTGATTATCTGGTCATAAAATCTCCATTAAACGAAATAACTGAGTTGCGTTTGGTGTGGATGACTTCGGGCTTCAAGGATTCACCAGGGTAAGCACGGTTCTTTTATATCCAGGAATGTTCACTGCCGAATAACTAATCGTTTAAGCATTAAGGAATGTGCTTAGTAGCAATACCTTGCGATTCGATCGCAGTTGCGCAATATTATTATAGGGCGAAGGGGGCGGTAGGGATAGTTAATTTGGGAATATCGTTTATCTTTAATTTTTATTCACTGACAGCATGCAAAAACCACTTGCAACAACTGAAGTAGAACCAGCTAGAATTCTACAATTTTACATTCTCGGAAGCAACGTACTGAGAAACGTCTCTTGTTGATTTATACCCAAAAATTATAATGAACAATCAATTACTATGATGTTTGCATCATTCCTCAACCTGGAACATCAGATCTAGAACTAAACGTACCCAGTGGAGAAATTTCCAAAACTTTTGAATGCAGCATGGCATTTCCAAACAGTCTAAAAAAAAAATAAAGAATTTGAAGAGTGGCGATATATGTACATGTATAAAATCAGAAGACGGGGCCTGAGTCGAAATCGGGGCCTTGGGCCACCGGGTCCCTGATAACCAGCCCAGGAGTTGAGAAAGAATTTGCCGATCTACTCGAGTATAGTTGGAGGGGGTGAGGGACTACCTTAAACTACACAGAAAAAGAGTAAACATCAAACGATAAAATCGCTTTTCGATGTTGTATACATTTAGCCGGTTTGGTGTGAAGCGGCCAGGTATATTGTCTCGGTATGGAAAGTTCTCCAATGTTGTTGGATGAACAGGTTGAGTAAATCAGCAGACGACCTTGACCGGGCGTGGTCGCGTGGTATGGCAGCTAGTGCGGCCGCCGCAGCAGGGGCAGCCACAACACTCGCATATTCTGACGATTTCAATTATAGCAGCAGGCACACACCACACACCAGTCACGGACCAAGGTCTGCACAGTTATCTTTACGACAGCGTGTTACTGCGGCAAATCCACCCTTTGGTTGTTCAGAGTTTTCTTCCAAAAAACTTCATTTTTCTCAGTTCGCCTCGGTACTCAATCTATCAATATATTGAATTCAGATAGGAATGAGCAGTGTGATAGCTGGCCAGTGCGTGTTTAGTTTATGTGTCCGTATGCCAACTCGTCCCGAGGGTGATATCAGTTTAACTTTTAAAAAAAAGGGCAAATTTTAACTGACTCAGTTGGCGATTCTTTTTAGGTGGCGACAAAAACTGATCACATCTTCTCAATTGAGCAGCTTTCTTCTGCATTATCGAATTACATCAGAAATTTTATATAACGCATTTTATTTCATTCATTAAAGGTTTCTTAGCTTTGACCGCAAACGCCTGAAGAAGATTCATATTTAGTGCTGTATCTTTGTTGGTTACAGATCTGAAGGGAAAATGAATGAGCCAGCGCGGGCTGCGCAGTACTATCCATCCCCGGCTTCAAGCCAGTGGCAACTCGCCTACGTCGATTTTACACCTAACTTGCTGGAGCCTTGGGGATTTTTTTCTTCAGCGAAATATGAGAGATTTGAGTAAGAAGTAGTGTACTGAATGATTTTGCAACATTGTGCCTCCAGTTGTGCAAATTTGCTCTCTAATTGTGTAGAACTAGTGTCTGTGAAGGTGTTCACTGTTGACATATTTGGCTAGTCATATCAGACCCTTACTTAGTTGTCTGTCATTGAGGCACACCAGGATTACCCCCGATCCCCATCAAAGTGTTAGTTACATAGGGGTACCTTGTTTGTAAATGAACAAGCTACGGCCGATGTTCCACTGGTTCCTTTATCCAAATTTAAATCTACAATTTACAATAAAAGGAGCGTTAAGATCAGCACGCAGAAACGATTAGCGCGCAGTCCCCCCCCCCCCCCCCCACTCTCCCACTGCCTTCCCCACTCGAATATTTTAATTGGTGTTATTTTAAATAAATAGATAAATGTACTAGTTAGAAAAAAGTACAGGAGGTTGGTGAGTTCAGTGTACTCTGTGTTTTGCGCACAGTGTCTTGGTACAGAGAGCTAACCAGTGGCTACGAGAACACCCGGATGTGCGTGTCAAAACGTGCGAGAGCATTGAAGTGAAAGAGAGGTCATCATCCCAGGGGGTTGTCAACACTAACAAGCCTACGTACTGGGAATCGGGAGAACACAGCACTTATTTCGTGCGTTGTCTCAGGTACTCTTTCATTGGTCAGTTGTCTGGTGGTTAGTCGGTTTGGAGCTCCCGCTCCAAACGCACTTATGATTCCCAATCATTTACGGTTCCCAACATTGTTATGTAAAAGGTTCTTTGTGTTGTGAACTATGTAGCTGGGAACAGAATAAAAAAAAAAAAAAAGCGACAGTTTAGGAAAGTGTACCAAGTGAATCGATGAACATACCATAGGTGGGCCCTTTATAGTGTACATTTGAATGACCATGTCACAGATGTGCACATGGTGTCAATTATTCTAATGAAAGCACCACAGAAACATAACTGCTACCCATAAATGTTTTGCACATAGCACGGTGACCAACAGTCTAATTCGCAAACCGCATAAGCGCCCGTAAAATCCAGCATTCCGGGGAAAACCCCACTGCGCACCAATCTTTATTGAGGAAAGTTATAAACCGTGTTGCTTAATTTTAAGTTACACTTAAACTATCTTCTTCATTGTGGGCATAATCTTCAATGTTCTCTGATCATATCGGCAATTTTATCCTGTACAATCACGGCATTAACAAATAACTCTCGTTATGGCCCTGCTTGTTTTTCGAGTACTTCGATGTGCGTTTTGCTTTCTTTTAGATTGTGGATCACTCCATCCCGACCGGAAGACCAGGGCAGGCCACAACAGCTGGGCTATCTAAATGTCGTGCCTGCGTGTCTGGAGCCTGGTGGTTTCCTGTCCAATCCAAAATTTGAAACCTTTGGCCAAACCATTGGTCAGATAAATCAGATGTTTCGAAATCAGCCTCTCCCGGGTAAAAATTGCGCGGCGTTTTAATTTATTTTTCATTGTAATTCAGCAAGTAAATGAGATACCCCTTTATATTTCGTGCATTTGAGCTCTGCAGTGAAAGAGGAACCGATGGAGAATCTTTTTCAAAGATCTGTAGGGCATATTTTTCATTTTTTTTTCTGTTTAATTACGAAAGTCCTTGGTTACATCTTTGTAATTGTTGTTCCAGAAAAGTAGAAGCGAAATTACTTTGAAGACACGATTTGCTTGTGTTCTGATGTCTTTTATTATTTTGGACCACATATCGTGAGTCTTACACATGATTAAGAAATAACGAATCTCTTCAGCCCTTTTTATGGAATTTTTAGATTGAAAATGAAATGAGATTAGAAACAAAATATCACATTTTTCCTGAGTAGTATAAAACAGAATTGAATGCTGTGATTTTGCACACAGAGAGATTTTGATGGCCTGTGAAACTGGCTTCTTGTTTCAGGAAAAATACTGACAGTTGAAACACAAGAGATGAAGTTCAAGGATTGGGGCGGCGGGGTAGATCCGGATCAGTGCTTCTGGCGGGAGTACGGTGACCACAGCACCTATTTCCTGAATGTCATCCGGGTCTTCTACGAGGTCGGGCCACCCGCATATGAACAAATTGGTAAATAAAAATTTTGTTGAATCTATAGTTGAAACAAACTAAATATTGTATTTATGAAGATAATTTGGAGCATTTCCTATTTCGTTCTGGTAGTTGTTAGTGGATTAGTTCAGAATAAAAAAAAAAAATAATAATGTGAAGAACAGTGTTTATGATGTTTCTTTAGTTGGATTGAATCTGCTATGGAGTTTTGAATAACTCACGAGTTAAAGCTTGAGAATGTAATGGAAACGTAGAGTCATCGGATTATTTTTGTCAGGCTGTGCGGATTTTACACCAAATAGAACTGAACAAGATGGTCTATTCAGCACCGGAAATTTTGAGCCACTGTTTGTTGTTCTGGGCAAGGCGCAGGCCTGGATACGAGCAAACTCTGGCCTGAGCGTTGTCAATGTGCAAACGGTCGACTACAAGCTCAAGAGTACATATAGTAAGCTACGACTCCTATTTAACTTTTTTACATTCTATTTATGTACTGTCAGTTTTATGAGATTTTTTTATGGGGGTGTTGGGGGTGGGAGGTATTGCAAACATTGCCAGAAAAATTATGCTACATTTTATAAATAGGAAAGTCCTTGGTAAAACGATTTCAGATAATGTCATCTATGTGAAAAGGAGAAATACACAGTTTAATTTATATAACTTTAATCCAGCTGGGGAATTAGACACGCAGAGATCGTTGTTCCGCGAATCGGGGGACTACAGAACCTACTACGTACGCATTGTGAGGGTATGCTACACGACGAGTGAGACCCAGCCGCCGCCGCCTGCCGATACCCTGCTCACCTGCAAGACATTCATGCCGATGCAGCTGACCTCTGGCGGTGTGTTCAGCATGTCACAGTACGAGAGCCTGAGCGACACCATGAAGCGAGCCGGGGCATGGTTTCAGCACACGGGTGAGCGATCATACTGACAGAGGTCATTTTTTTGCAAATGCAGAACTTTTGTTGATGCTGTGTTTTTATGGTTACCATCATTAGACCGTTCAAGATTTGTCCATTGCTATGTATTTGTAGAGAAAAAAATGCTTAGTTAGGGTAACTTGCATGTGGACTGTATACCCAGATCGATAATCTGTACATAGTGTATATAATAATAGTAACCAAGTTCGTTCTTAGTGGATCTTAGTCAGCAACATTGTATAAATTCTACCTTCGGGTTGCAAATATGAGAAGAATAATTTATTAATTTAATTTAAAAAGATATAATCATGTTGTCCATTTATTGTTGATACATTTAAAGTGTTTTTAGAAATAAGCTTTTTATTTCATTCTCCAGGCGCCAAGGTGATTTCGGCCGAGACGGTGCCGATCCGTATCTATACTGGGAACCAGCACTGCGACCCTGAGCGCACATACACGTATAACCCGGGCGAGAGGAGCGAGCATTACCTGTACGTGTTGCGCATCTTCCTCAATGGCGTGTACCAGGAACCGCCCGCCGAGGTCCTGCCGCCACCGCCTGTGGTGCAACAGCAGGATGACTGCTGCACCATTCTCTAAATAACCCCCTCCCACCCCCTACTCAACCCTCCCACTCCCACCAAGAGTCTGCCGTCCCAAAAGCAGCAGGCAGGACGACTGCTGCACCATTCTCTAACTACCCTCCCCCCACCTCAACCCTCCCACCCCCACCGAGAGCCTGCCGCCCCAACAGCAGCAGGCAGGACGACTGCTGCACCATTCTCTAACTACCCCCCTCCACCTCAACCCTCCCACCCCCACCGAGAGCCTGCCGCCCAAACAGCAGCAGGCAGGACGACTGCTGCACCATTCTCTAGCTACCCCCCCCCCCCCCACCTCAACCCTCCCACCCCCACCGAGAGCCTGCCGCCCCAACAGCAGCAGGCAGGACGACTGCTGCACCATTCTGTAATGAATCAATTTAAGGGTCAAGTTTGGTCATAGAGTGGGCACAATGCAATGTTGAGTACTGCGTACGTCTGTTGAACTAGTCGATTTCGTAACCGTAAAACCACAGTCAAAACCTTATTGTCTTACTGTACTGAATATTCAAGCGTGGGTGTTGAAGATGTATATAATGGCAGGCGCTGTATTTTGTAGTCATTTTTGTAATATTCACTAGCAAATGGAAGCTAAGTGTCGTTGCCAGGGCGTAGAAAGTAAATGGCAGTGTCCTTATGCTGACAGGGACATACTGAGTATCAGTAAGCCCGCAGTGTGGTACTCGCTCTTTCTGTTTTCAAGCGGTGTTTAAAGAACTTTGTAAGCATGTTGCAGGGTATTTTATCATCTGACCGAATCATGCAGTCAGCAATTCGCATTGTTACATAACTTCAGTAAATGCTATAATGTGATTGGTCGATTCCCAGGTCAATAATTTTTCAGTGTTAGCCGAAACATGAAAGTCGATAGATGTAGCGGTTATTTGTGAGCAAAACGCCGGTTAAGTTACAGAACAACTGAATTTTTTCGAGTCAATACGATGGTATTATTGATCAGCTGCGAAAATGTTGACCTTAAGGTCAACATTTTCTTCCCGGTCAATAAGTACACTACATGTTGACTCGCACTAAGTCAATATGTGCTAATTTGATATGGGAAGAGATTTGGGGATGAAAATTTTAATACCCATTTGGGTTCACTGTGAAGAAAAGCCAGCAGAAATAAAACTACTTGAATTATAAATAAAAATATCCGAAAAATTAATGTGTCTGTGCTGAGTTTCAGAGATTATGCATTTTATGAATTTACATTATAAGCATTATGCAGTTGGTGTCGGAACCTTTTCATTGTTTGAAATGAAAACATATTGTATGTCCGTAAATTGAAAATTGAAATTACAGAATATATGAGGTTGTTTAGAAGTGTCCGTCTCTTAAAGGTGAACAAGTGACCGTCCTTTGTGCTTACACTTTCGTGTGAGGTTTCGTGATAGTCGCTGAGCAAGTGTGCGTGAAGCTTCACTTCTAGAACTATGTTTTCACCAAAGTAGAGATGACGTTCAACTGAAATTATGCTCTTGAAGTTGAATTGCTGAAAAGACTGATTGGCCATTATTATTTCTTATCTAATTCTTATGTGCCATATTTGTTCATATATTTTATTGAATTCCTCAGTGAAAAAAATATACAAATTTATCGTAGAAGCTTCTATACCAAAAACACTGATCAGTTATTCTATGTTAGCGGTTTAAATCCTTGTACGTACTTTTCAAATAGACATAGAGATGTTATTTTACAGTTACGCAGTGCTTGCGTCAACAGGGATTCCTGGTGGTTATACATTTATTTTGATAACATTTAGTTAATGTCTGTTTTCGTGTGGTTTTATTGCGCCTTTTCTCACCGAAAACCTAATGCAAAAAAAAAAAAAAAGAAAGAGATTTGCACGAACTCAAGTACTGTTTCCTGGTTACACATGCAGCACTTGACGTGTTTTAAAACATCGTCTGATTTTCACATCGCTGTGGTCGTTTGGATCTGATAGTCTCCAGTATTAGTCAATTCCATGCCCGAGATACGCGTGGGCGGCGCCGTTTCAAAACTGCTCAAAAGTCGCCAAGGTTATAGTTTTGTTTTCAAGTTTCCAGCACCGAACTGCGTTGTGCTACTTTTGTTTTGAGAATAGAATTTGTAGTTAATAGCGTGTCGGCTTGCCATTTGCAATGCATTTTCTGTGTTACTTTCGTTGATTGTCGAAAATGTTTACGGACAGTGATTTATCTATGTTAATTTATTTTTATATTTGTTAATTTTATTTATAAGTAATACCTTCATTTGCAACTGAGCAACGAAAATTTTACTGTTCACTTGATTATTTTTAATTTTGTGCCATTTTCTTAAATACTTTTTATAAAATGTTCCATCCGGTGGTTTTCCAAGAAGAAAAAATGGTATATAATGATGCTGAAGACTGGCGCAATGTTGTTGTTACGTGTTTCTGTGGCATTGCTTCTCATGTAATGTCACGTAAAGGAAGAGAGTAGTTCACCCATTATAATGTATTCCTTGCATGGGGGGATACATTTTGTCGATGCGTCTGTCCGTCGGTAACCCTTACATTGTTTTTGTAACGTGACTTTTGACAGTCTTCACCGACCTTAATGAAATTGCAGGTAGTTGTCCTTGCAAATTTTCCGAGCGATGATTAACTTTCAGTAAGCTCAGTCTCACTGGACGCCGAAAGATCCTTATTTGACGCCGAAAGGTCCTCACTAGACGCCGAAAGGTCCTCACTAGACGCCGAAAGGCCCTCACTAGACGCCGAAAGGCCCTCACTAGACGCCGAAAGGTCAAGCAGCTGATATAACGTATGTTCGTAGCATAACATTTTCATTCCCATGTAGATTTTGACGAGACTGTCAGGACATTATCACAACGCAGTGGTCAAAAGTTGAGATTATTAATATTTGGTGACCTTGACCCCAGCATGAAGACCAACATAGGTAAAAAGTTTTGTTCGCAGTGTAACTTTTCAAACGATGAGATGTCCGCACAGACATTATGCCACCTGGCGATGATTAATTTATTTGGACTTTGATCTTAATATCTATCCTCTATACTTTTACTGGCAGTGTGACTGGTCAATGTCATCCTGGCAACTACAGCGTAAACTTGACAGCACATGTGTTGGTCAGTATAGTACTCACAGTGAAGTTATTGAATGCCATTGGCTTACCCATTCTTGTTTTAAATAAATGCCGCGTTGCAAGTATTCTGCGATGTTGTAATCATCCTGCTGAGCTGAACGATTTTGTAGAAAATATCCAGATGCTTATTGTTATGTTTTTCAGTGGATTTCACCCAAACTCATATTCCATCCGTAGTTCTAGTCGGATCGTATCAATATGTCTCCATCACATGTCCTTATCCTGTTGATTTCGTGACAGTTTTTTTTTTTTATTTTCAGCTATTGGACACTTTGTCACTCGATTCCATTCGTGCGCCTGTTTCTGATTTTAGAACCGGTTTTATTGGAAAATACTGAATGCGAACGAAACCGAATTCTTGAATGTTAAAGTGTAAAAACACTCTTGACAAACTTCTTGTATATTTCAGTTGGATTCATTTTCTGGTTTGTTCGAAATAATAAAAAAAAAGGTTCGTTTTCAGTGATAAAACAAGACCGAATTTGTTACAGCAAAGCATCACAATTTTATGTGAAATAAAAACTTTACTAGCAGTTAATGCCGTAAAAGTAACGGGCATTGTGTTGAAATAATGTTGCTGTAATAATTCTTTCCTTCCGAATTTTTTGTCACAAATAGTGAGCAAATAGCATATATACTCCAAATGCTTGTATTCTTACATCAAGAATAATACACAAACGTGTGTGGCATCTTAACATCAATAATCACACCAGATGCGGTTTTATACTTTCTTTTGGGATATCAAAAATAGCGTTAGGTATAAATATTTCACAAGCTTTATCTACTGCTACAACTCTTAGTCTCCAGCACCTTAAGTGGCTAGACCCTAAAACATCGAGCACATAGTATACACCAACCATTAATGTGTTATTGGAGTTATATTTGCACCAAGTAAAGTTTATAGTGCACTTTTGAATGACACTTAGTTGATTGCGCGTTTCGTTCAGTATGTATGTTCACAGCACAACAAAGTATGGATAATCAAGGCTGTAATAAATGTCAAAATGGCTATGGCACTGTTCATTTTTAACGAGCTGCATTGTGAATATCTTAATGAACAAGAACAAGACGGAAGTAGATGCCTAGAACTATATTAAACTTAAGTAAGCAACACTGTGTATAATAATAACATTGGGGTGACCGCCAACGGTCATTCAAATTTTGGGCAAATCGCAGTGCCGGTTCAGGTGTTATTTTGTTGTAAGCTGACGCTGTCCTTGACTTCTTGGACAGTTTTGTTTCTCTGATGGCACCTGGACACAAACACTTGACGGTCGTGTTTTTGTTTCTCGTACGTTGTCAACTTATTGTCGGCTTGATCGTGCCTTGGAAAGAGTAAATTTCTGTGTAAATATCATGCGCTGTAAAATATAGCTTTCATTTTAGAGACAAAATCAAAACATAGATAAGAAAGAGGTGTTAACTTCTTGAGACTTCTTGAGGCATAACATTGTGGGATTTAGCCGTTCATTTTTCAGCGTAATTAAGGTATATTTTAGTTCGTGGGTAAAATTTGCAATGTTAGAAGCGTTTATTGCGTAATCATAAACTAGTCAGTTCTGCTTATGGCGTAACAATATTTCTTGATGCTTGAACAACGAGTTCAGCTTAAAAAAATCGAAAAACAAATCGGTTATTTAATAACATCTGACTACTGATATCTGAAAAAACAATAAAATTTAATTTCTGTCACTGGGTTTTGTATCTTTATTTCCATCCTACTAACATCTGCAGTGGTCGACATACAGGTGTTTGTGATAAACTGCGGTACAGTAACAATCTTTCGAGATAATTTCAGTTTAATTGTTATCGAGTTTATTTGAATTGTCAAACGAAATAATACAAAGACAGTAAATCATTAAGTTATAAGTAATGTTCGTTAAGACTGTTAGTATGCCAATGCATTTTTATAAGTTGCAGATGTAATCAGCTCATCTTGAAATTTCCAGCGATATCTGACAGAACGCTTTGTAACCTGCTCATATATGTTAGTGAGAAAGAGAAATTCTGTATTCGCACGCTAAAAGAAGTTCTCAAACATCATTACGCCTGTTCGTGTGACATTTGTTCTGAAGGTTTTGAAAAAAGCGTGGGGACTACATTCTTTAGGAATCGTACTTATTTTTAGCCCAGCTTCGACTTTGTCGTTGTTTGATATTACACACGATTGTTCGTTAGGTAAGTCCCTCCCCAGCCATAAACCAATTTTGGGTATTTGACCAAAATTGACCAATTGCCCAAAATATTAATTGTTGCAGTTTTGTTTTTCAAAATGCATCTCCTACAGTTTTGGTTGGATCATCTTGATATTACACTCGTACAATCCTAAGATGGTCCTTTATTGGAAAATTACTTCATTTTGCAATCGGCGAAAAAAGGCCGAAATGACGGCACTTTGAAAATTTTCTTAAACTTTTTTTTTCAAAATGCATCTCCTCCTACAGTTTTGGTTGGATCTTCTTGATATTACACATGTACAATCTCTAGGTGATTCTCTACCAGAAAAACACTTTTTTCGCGATCGGCCAAAAAAAAGCCGAAATAACGGAACTTTGAAAATTTTCTTAAACTTTTTTTTTCAAAATGCATCTCTTCCTACAGTTTTGGCTGGGTCTTCTTAATATTATACATGTACAATCTCTAGGTTGTCCTCTACCGGAAAATTACTTTTTTCGCGATCGACCGAAAAAATTCGAAATGACGGGACTTTGAAAATTTTGGTTAACTTTTTTTCAAAATGCATCTCCTCCTACAGTTTTGGTTATATCTTTATGATATTACACATGTACAATCTCTAGGTGGTCCTCTACCGAAAAATTACTTTTTTCGCGATCGGCCGAAAAAGCCGGAATAAGCGGACTTTGAAAAATTGTCAGAAATTGGTATAAATGATAGTAAAAATCTCTGAATTTAAAATGCATCCCCTCCTACAGTTTTGGTTGGATCATCTTGATATTACACTCGTACAATCCTAAGATGGTCCTTTATTGGAAAATTACTTTATTTTGCAATCGGCGAAAAAAGGCCGAAATGACGGCACTTTGAAAATTTTTGGGAACTTTTTTAGACCAGCCGACTATGTCGGGCTGGTCTTATCCTATCAATAGAGGGGTATCCGTCGTCTGTATGTACGTATGTACATGTGTAAACTTTTACTTAAAATGCTTCTTCTCCTTCAGTTTTGATCGGATTCCTCTCAAATTTTACACGGATGTTCTGTAGGAAGGCCTCTCTTTAAATTTTTTTTTTTTTGGCGATCCGCCAAAAATTGGCTAAATGGGGGACATTTGAAATTTTTCAGTTGCCAGTTGCTTCTTCTCCCACAATTTTGATCAGATTTTCTCCAAATTTTGCACGAATATTCCCTAGGTAGACCTCTTTTGAAAAATCACTCATTTTAGCGATCCGCCAAAAATTGGCCAAATGGGGGACATTTTTTAATTTTTTGGTGTCAAATTTTCAAATTGCTTCTTCTCCCACAATTTTGATCGGATTCCTTTCCAATTTTGGATAGTTGTTCTCTAGCTAGACCTGTGTTGTAAAATTACTCTTTTTGGCGATCCGCCAAAAATTGGCCAAATGGGGGACATTTGTAATTTTGTGGTTGCCAATTTTCAAAATGCTTCTTATCCCACAACTTTGATCAGATTTTCTTCAAATTGTGCACGAATACTCCCAAGGTAGGCCTCTTTTGAGAAATTACTCATTTTGGCGATCCGCCAAAAATTGGCCAAATGGGGGACATTTTTTAATTTTTTGGTGTCAAATTTTCAAATTGCTTCTTCTCGCACAATTTTGATCGGATTCCTTTTCAATTTTTGATAGTTGTTCTCAAGGAAGACCTCTCTTGAAAAATTAGTTTTTTTGGCGATCCGCCAAAAATTGGCCAAATGGGGGGGGGGGGGGCATTTGTAATTTTGTGGTTGCCAATTTTCAAAATGCTTCTTCTCCCACAATTTTGATCAGATTTTCTTCAAATTGTGCACCAATATTCCCTAGGTTGACCTCTTTTGAAAAATTACTTATTTTGTTGATTCGCCAAAAATTGGCCTAATGGGGGGCATTTTCAAATTTTTTGGTTTACAATTTTCAAATTGCTTCTTCTCGCACAATTTTCATCGGATTGCTTTTCAATTTTTGATAGTTGTTCTCAAGGTTGACCTCTTTTGAAAAACTACTCATTTTGGCGATCCGCCAAAAATTGGCCAAATGGGGGACATTTTTTAATTTTTTTGTGTCAAATTTTCAAATTGCTTCTCCCACAATTTTGATCGGATTCTTTTCCAAGTTTGGATAGTTGTTCTCTAGCTAGACCTGTGTTGAAAAATTACTCTTTTTGGCGATCCGCCAAAAATTGGCCAAATGGGGGACATTTTTAAATTTTTTGGTGTCAAATTTTTAAATTGCTTCTTCTCGCACAATTTTGATCGGATTCCTTTTCAATTTTTGATGGTTGTTCTCAAGGAAGACCTCTCTTGAAAAATTAGTTTTTTTGGCGATCCGCCAAAAATTGGCCAAATGGGGGGGGGGGGCATTTGTAATTTTGTGGTTGCCAATTTTCAAAATGCTTCTTCTCCCACAATTTTGATCAGATTTTCTTCAAATTGTGCACCAATATTCCCTAGGTTGACCTCTTTTGAAAAATTACTTTTTTTGGCGATCCGCCAAAAATTGGCCAAATGGGGGACATTTTCAAATTTTTTGGTTTACAATTTTCAAATTGCTTCTTCTCGCACAATTTTGATCGGATTGCTTTTCAATTTTTGATAGTTGTTCTCAGGGATGACCTCTTTTGAAAAATTACTCATTTTGGCGATCCGCCAAAAATTGGCCAAATAGGGGACATTTTTTAATTTTTTGGTGTCAAATTTTCAAATTGCTTCTTCTCCCACAATTTTGATCGGATTCCTTTCCAATTTTGGATAGTTGTACTCTGGGTAGACCTCTCTTGAAAAATTACTCTTTTTGGCGATCCGCCAAAAATTGGCCAAATGGGGGACATTTGTAATTTTGTGGTTGCCAATTTTCAAAATGCTTCTTCTCCCACAATTGTGATCAGATTTTCTCCAAATTTTGCACAAATATTCCCTAGGTAGACCTCTTTTGAAAAATTACTCAATTTGGCGATCCGCCAAAAATTGGCCAAATGGGGGACATTTTTTAATTTTTTGGTGTCAAATTTTCAAATTGCTTCTTCTCCCACAATTTTGATCGGATTCTTTTCCAATTTTGGATAGTTGTTCTCTAGCTAGACCTGTGTTGAAAAATTACTCTTTTTGGCGATCCGCCAAAAATTGGCCAAATGGGGGACATTTTAAAATTTTTTGGTGTCAAATTTTTAAATTGCTTCTTCTCGCACAATTTTGATCGGATTCCTCTTTAATTTTTAATATTTGTTCTCAAGGTAGACCTCTTTTGAAAAATTACTCATTTTGGCGATTCGCCAAAAATTGGCCAAATGGGGGACATTTTTTAATTTTTTGGTGTCAAATTTTCAAATTGCTTCTTCTCGCACAATTTTGATCGGATTCTTTTCCAATTTTGCATACTTGTTCTCTGGGTAGACCTCTCTTGAAAAATTACTCTTTTTGGCGATCCGCCAAAAATTGGCCAAATGGGGGACATTTGTAATTTTGTGGTTGCCAATTTTCAAAATGCTTCTTCTCCCACAATTTTGATCAGATTTTCTTCAAATTGTACACGAATACTCCCTAGGTAGGCCTCTTTTGAAAAGTTACTCATTTTGGCGATTCGCCGAAAATTGGCCAAATGGGGGACATTTTTTAACTTTGTCCCCTTATGAAAGAATTGAAAGAATGACTCCTCATCAGCCACAACTACACCGAGTAAGTGAGCGAATATTTTCTCCAGTTACGGCTTTTTTCGTAACCGCTGTCTGCCAATTTGATCATGATTTTGTCTGTGGATTCTTGGATATATATTCTGTAGGTCACGGCTGGTCACTCTGTCTATGGACATGCTTGTTTTCAAAATACCTCTCCTCCTACAGTTTTGGTTGGATCTTCTTGATATTACACATGTACAATCTCTAGGTGATTCTCCACCAAAAAAACACTTCTTTTCGCGATCGGCCTAAAAAAGCCGAAATAACGGGACTTTGAAAATTTTGCTAAACTTTTTTTTCAAAATGCATCTCCTACAGTTTTGGTTGGATCTTCTTGATATTATACATGTACAATCTCTAGGTTGTCCTCTACCGAAAACTTACTTTTTTTTCGCGATCGGCCGAAAAATCCGGAATAAGCGGACTTTGAAAATTGTCAGAAATTGGTATAAATGATAGTAAAAATCTCTGAATTTAAAATGCATCCCCTCCTACAATTTTTGTTGGATCATCTTGATATTACACTCGTACAATCCCAAGATGGTCCTTTATTGGAAAATTACTTCATTTTGCAATCGGCGAAAAAAGGCCAAAATGACGGCACTTTGAAAATTTTTGGGAACTTTTTTTTTCAAAATGCATCTCCTCCTACAGTTTTGGTTGGATCTTCTTTATATTACACTTCTGGAATCTGTAAACGGTCCTCTCCCGGAAAATTACTTTTATCGCTATCGGCCGAAAAGAGCCATAATGATGGGACTTTGAAAATTGTCAGAAATCTGTATATTTTGGTATATATTTTTACATATATGTACAATTTCTGTGGGGCAGTAGTTGAATCTAACATCCCTTTGTTGCTCCTCCTTTCCCCTCCCTTTTTCCCCTCTCCTGCCCCCACCACAACTCCCCCTCCATCCCGACAGACACGAACAGAGTTACTTTTGACTGAATCTGTAGAAAAAGCCGCGTTGTGTATGCGTGTCTAAATGTAGTGTCAACAGAAGCCTGTGATTTCCCCATGACCTATTTTTAGCATTGTAGTTCCTATGTATGCTAAGCCTTTGGAGTCGATCAGTAGTTGTGTGTGAAAAAATATTTCTCAGTGGAGGATCCGGGGCGGGGAGGTTCAGGGGTCGCGACCCCCCTCCAAAGTCGAAAAAAATAACTGTTAAGCTTTGGGTTTTCTGAAACTTGTAAACTCAAGGTGCCAGAAGTTGAAACCTGCCCCCCTCCCCTTCACGAAAAAGTTCGATCCGGCCTGATCCTTGAAGTCAGTTGTGTTCGAGTGACGGGTCACAATTAAAAGCCGTGAGGAGAGAGAAAGCTACGTCTCCCTTCATTGCTTAGTAAATTTGATCTATAAAAATATGACAGTTGCTTTGGTGGTGCGTTAGTCGTGGTGAATTCCTGTCATTTTGTCTTTGCAATAAAATAGAACGACAGGTGACCATTAACACAAGTATCTCCATTTCAAAAAAAAAAAAAATTCCAGCCTAGTGATTAAATTAACTAGTTTTGGACCAATTTTGTTGTAATATATTCAGACAGGGGTCCATCTTACCGAAAAATATCTTTGGTGGAGTCATATTTTATTTATACAACAGCTTAATGTATGATTTGTAAGCAACAATCAGATGGTAAAGTGGTTTACTCTCCTTGCGTTAGGCTCGGCTGTTTGCAATGTCCCTGGACATTTTTGTTTTGACGATTCTCCAAAACTGACCAAAATGACAAACTTTTTCGATTTTTTGGTTTTCATTTAGGTACATATTTCAAAATGCTAAGGCTCCTAGGGTTTTGCTTGAAACTTTTCATTACTATGCGCAAATGTTCCTTAGGTAACCGTCTACCAGAAAATTACTTTTTATGGCGATTGACAAAAAATTGCCAATCTTCTAAAAATTGTGGAATCTTCTTAAAACTTCAACTGTGCGTTACTGAGTTTGCAAACAAATTGTTGGCTGTCGATTAAACTATGGCACCAGTTTGTATTTTTTTTGGGGGGGGGGGGAGCAGGGGTCCCAGGGCTTTCAGTATTGAGCAGGAATTTTTTACTCTGTGCTGTGTCCTGGACGTTTCGATTTTCTCATAGCTTTGCTTTTGCGCGACTGCATCCCCCTGGATCATTTGATGGGAAGCTGCGTCATAATTTTTGTTGTCGTGACAAAAACATGCTAAAATTATAGTACTGCTTTTCTAAAATAGCGCGTCACACATTGAACGGTGGGCACAGTTATCGCAGTCGTTTTCATTTATAGAAGGAGCACTATGCATTTCTTTGTGTACCGTAAATTTGAAAAAATAGTAAAATAGTACATACAGATTAATGCGTTGGACGCACTGACTTTACCAGGGACGCAATTTTTTGTAACACTGCGTCGCGAGCGAAAAAAATCCCGGATTAAATGAGCCCATCTTAGTAGGTAAACGTAACCAAGCTTGACATGAAAAACAAAAAAAGAAAAAAAAAAACAAAAAACAAATAAAAAACACAATGGCGAGTTGACAAGTTTATTTACAATACATATAAAAATATTATGTTTTATAGCGATTAACATGGTGAATTATGACAAAATTAATGTGAGGTACAATGTCCCTGGACATTCTTGTTAGATCATATCTCTTGTTCGATATGTTTTTAATATGGTGGCATGAATTGCTTATATTTAATTGAAAAGCTCTGAACTAAGATACGGCTGTGATTTTTAACCAATGACAGCATACCGAAATTTTGTATATTCTGGTAATTTATCTATTGAGCACTCAAGCGGGAGCGTAAGAAGGGAACTGAAGTGCGTCCGCATTCATAGCCGCAATACGATGCAGGGGAGTGTCGGGTGAGAGTGACCGATCCTCATCCGCACTTTAATTCTACAAGCTCCTGCCTCCCTCCATCCCTTTCGTTTGTAAGGATTCCAGAGCACTTCTACACTATCTGATGTAGGAAGATCAAATTTGGCACACGTATTACAATTCAAAGACAAAAGATCATTATATTGAAGGTAATGTCTGTTAAGTCTGTTAGTATGTCAGTGCATTTTTAGAAGTTGCTGATGCAATCAACTCATCCTGAAATTTTCAGCGATATCTGATAGAAAGCTTTGTAACGGCTGAAATATGCTAATGAGAAAGGGAAATTCTTTATTTGCACACTAAAAGAAGTTCCCAAATATCATTACACTTCTTCTTATTGTGTCATTTGTCCTGAAGGTTTTGAAAAAAAAAGCGTGTTGACTTTAATCTTTAGGAGTCGCATTTACTTTTAGATGATGTCTATTGTTCGACATTTCTCCCGTATTTTATTTATTTATTTTTTTTGTGGGATTTTTTAATCTGGTGGCGTGAATTGCTATTTTATTGAAGAGCTCGGAACCAAAAACGGCTGTGGGTTTTAACTAATGACAGCGTACCGAAAGCACGTCTGCATTCATAGCCGCGATAAGATGCAGGGGAGTGTCGGGTGTGAGTGACCGAGCCTAGCGAGTATTCTGCAAGCTTCCGCCTCCCCCATCCTTTTCGTTTGTAAGGATTCCAGAGCACTTCTACATTATTTGACGTAGGAAGATCAAATTTTGCACACGTATAGGGAATGTTGACGTCTGAAATTATGTCCTTTGTTCTTCTGATTTAGAAAAAGCTTGGTTCGTCAATCATAGTCTTTTTAGGACCATGGCGGTTGTCCGAAATTTCTCCAGTATTATGTTTTTCGTCTGGGCTTCAGTTTTTAATCTGTATTATGAAGTACTTGTATTTAAATTTAAAAGACATCACTTTGATTTTGTGTTTTCACCAATGAGAGGTCACCAGTATTGTGTATATTCTGATGGTATCCACACGTTAGTCATTCAAGCACTGAGCGGCGGTAAGACACGGATGGGGATATAAGCAACCCAGTTAACTCATGCTGTGGTACGGAGTTATTTTACTGTTACAGCTGTAGAGTGTATATACTTTAAGATACCTAGTCAGAAAATCTACATGATTATGATCCGTAATTATCAGTGTGTTTCATATGGTTTGAAAAAACGTGTACACAAATTACGTGTATAATATTAGAAAGTTACAGATGTATATTTCAACTCTGAGAGGAAAATTTAATTGTACTGTTGTGTCGTAGGTTTTGATACTGAGAGAATATGTTTTGATGATAGTTTCTGTGGCCACTGCCGTCATCGCTTGTAAGGAAAAATAGTCATATTCATTGAAAAAGCCTGCTGCTCCCCCTCCATAGCCCGCTATCCTTCGTTGAATTTAGCGCTGGTGATTTTTTAGCGCCAGTCTTGTCTTGCTATATATCTTATTAAAATATAATTTAAGAACGACCAATGGATCAATGAGATCATTTGTTACATTTGATCAACTGCTATTTTCGACACAATAAGGGTTAAAAGAAAGTGTGTGAAAGACATTGTAAAAGGGTTATCGTAGAGTTCAGAGTCATACAGAAAGTCAGAAGTGGGGATCGAGGTAAGTGGAGGGCAATAGGGTGTTAGCCAAAAAAAAACAAACAAACAAACAAACAACAAAAACTAATGATGGAGGGGATTTGTGATGTAGTGACTACTTTGAAGACCCGGATGAAACAGAAGTTCAGTTGTAGTGATTACCTTGCTGACTTTATAAAAAAGTGTCCAGTCAAAGCTGTTAATAACGACGACTTTCCAACCGGATAAAAATAATTACAGTAAAACGTGTGTGTTATGACTACCTTCCGGACTTGGGTAAAAAAAAACAAAAGACTTACAGAAAAGTTCAAGGTTTCGAAAAAATGGTTTGTACTTACCTTCCTGACCACAACAAAAAGATGCACAGTAGTACAGTTTTGTAGTGACTTAATTCCAGAATCGAATAAAAGAGATTTCACTTAAATTTGTTTGTAGTGACCACCCCCCAGACCTAAATAAAGACACCACAGTTGTGCCTGTGTATGAGAACCACTTTGCAGATCCGGATAAAAAAACATCAGAATGTGGTCATTTATGACCACATTCAAAGCCCCGAAAAAGAACAAACAGTGAAACGTATTTGGAGTGACATCCTTCCAGACCTCGGATAAAAAACGAATATCTTCTGTAACGACCGTCTTTCAGGTCTTGTTTGTAGTAACAACCTTTCAGATCGGGATAAAAGACGAACAATAGAATAGATATATAATATATAATATTATATGTGAACAGCTCGAGTTTTTTGTATACCAATGGGTCCTTGACGCTATCCGCGATCATATAGATCCCCTGCCATTTGGAGCCTTGAAAGGAAGTTCTACGGTTCACGCATTATTACTTATGGTACACGAATGGTTACAGGTAACCGATAACAGCTGTGAAGGAAATTTTGTCCGCATTTTACTGGTGGATTACACTAAAGCGTTTGACAGAATTAACCCCCAGATACTCGTTGATAAACTTACAGCTCTCTCGATCCCCTCACCGGGGATAAACTGGATATGTACATTCTTAACGAACCGACGCCAGGAGGTAAAAAAGGTGGTTTTAAATCCGGTCTCAGCGATATCTGGGGCAACGTTCCCCAAGGTACTCTACTTGGAGTTCTATTGTTTTTAACTATGATAAATGACCTTCGACTCAAATTACCTGCATACAAGTTTGTGGACGATGCTACCATTTTCGACATTGGTGTTGTGTGTTTCAAATCAAAAAACCCTTTCTTGACCCAATTGTTATGAACGGTGACCCTATTGAGCGCGTCCTATCCACTAAACTCTTAGGACTTATTATTTCACACGATCTAAGTTGGAACAAACACGTGGACTTAATCTGCAGGAAAGTAGGTTCCCGATTATATCAAATGTACTCGTTAAAAAGGGCAGGTATTAGCCCTGCTGATCTTTTACAAATATACGTCTCTACCATTCGTCCAATTTTGGAATACGCAGCACCTGTATGGCACCCTGGCCTTACTAACTATTTAATCAAAGAACTTGAACATATACAAAAAAAAGAGTGTTACGCATTGTCTTTCCAAATCTATCATACCGCTCTGCCCTAGCTAAATCGCAACTCCCTGCTCTGGAAGTTAGACGAACTGTCATAACAAAAAGTTTCTTTGATAAAGTGCGAAGTCCAGAACATTAGCTGCACCGCATTCCTACCCAAACCAAATAATCCCAACTACAATCTGCGCAAGCCCTCAAAATATCCCCCACATAAATGCAAGACCAAAAGGTGTAAAAATAGTTTCGTGCCATACTGTTTAAGTTACTTCCAGTGGATACCAGGTGGTATTGTAATTTCTTGTCTCATTAACAGTATTATTGTACAATGTGTGCGCCACCTTTTTATATAATCAGTCCGGAATAGCTCAGTTGTTAGAGCGTGGGACTCCTGGTCGGACCCATGCTCGGAAGGTTGGTGGTTCGAGCCCGGGTATGGGCAGTCTAACCGTAAACCATAGAGTGCATTATGAATGTGTATTATAAAGGTATGATAGACAGATGGTAGAAGGGACGTCTCCTAGGGGTCTGACGTCAGTATGACGTCACAAGTGGCGTGGAACACCCATGGAGTTCTGGACCAATAGAATGTTCTAGAAAAAAGTGGCGTGGAGCTCTCGTTTCCTCATGATAGACAGATGGTAGAAAGGACGTCTGCTAGGGATCTGACGTCATTATGACGTCAAAAAGTGGTCTGGAAGTCTTATTAGGGTTAGGGTCACATGACCGATGATTGAAAGGTCACGTGACTAATGACGTCATGATGATTGACAGGTGACTTAGGGTTATGCTGCTCTAGGACTGTCTTAGTATAATGTCATGACGTCATAACGTCATTATGACGTCATGATAACGTCATGATGACGTCATTTTTACGTCATGATGATGATGTCATGATGACGTCACTATAACGTCATGATGACGTCATTGACACGGGCGCGCGCTTCTATCAATCATCTGGTCCAGAACACCCATGGGTGTTCTAAACCATTTGGCCCATAACCCCCATATGTGTTCTGGGCCACTCTATGACGTCATTATGATGTCACTCTCTGGCCCAGAACACCCATTTTCCTACTACTAATGTGTAATTCACTATCATCCTGACTGAGCATGGGTACTTGCAAAGCTTCGTTATAAATAAGTTTTTACATAACTTGACGCCAGTTTGCATCTTTGTTAGTTGTACTTAAACCTTTTAGTACATCTTCGCTTAACTTTTCAGGGAATACTGACGACACGACTCGCTGTAACAGACATAAATTTCATTTGGCAATTCAGATTCTAGAAACACCACCACGTGTGCTGTAGCAGATTTTGCTTGACCTTGACCTTGTACCGGTACACACAAGTAGCGAAGTTGGTGAAAAATGGGTTCAGAAAGGAAATTTTTCGTTGGGGGCAATTGGAAGATGAACGGAAATAAAGAGAGCATCAATGGAATTGTAGAATTTCTCAATAAGGATGGTCTCAATGCAAATACAGGCAAGTTCCCTGCTTCTGCAACGTGAGCCCAACTCCGTATTGTCATGTTTTCCCGGTACTGGACTGGTATTCTGCTCTGTCCTTATATTTAAGGACGTCCTTATTCTTGAGATTAGATGGTCCATCCTTAATTTTTATCCTTATTTTTAAAAGACTTTGTTAAGTTTGAGGATAGAGCAGAATAGGTTTTTTATCCTTATTTTTAAAAATAAGGACATCCTTAAAAATAAGGACAGAGCAGAATACCACTCCTGTACGGGTAGCTCTGAGCCAACTCTTCCTTACACCTGCTCGGTAATCTCTCTTTACATCGAAAGACAGTAGCGTGCCGCTTCTTGGAGCTCTCCCGGTACGAGTTGAGGGTGAAGAGAAAACTGGTTGCAGTCAAAGGAAGCGAGAAGCAGTTGAACATTGGATCGAAAGTAACTCTGAGGTGCCTTGAAATTTTTTAGCGTGCCGCTTCTTGGAGCTAGCTCCGGGTGAGTCAGCCCTGACTTAAACAATATCTTGTATCTTTCTGCCAGGTGCGTGGGAATCTTGTAGCCAAAAGTGTTAAATTTCTACGTGTCAGCGGACTCCGAAGTCGAAATATTAATTGATTGATATGGCTTCTAGTCCCAGCGGACCCTTTCTATCTTCCTAGGACCGAAAGAGTCACAGTTCCTGGACTAGAAATGGCAATGGATCTCATCCCCCGGGGCGCACGTTTCAGGACGCCGAGGTTCGAACTAGGAGACTTTTTTTCTTTAAAAGCACGCTGAGTAGTACCCTGGTGCATTATTTATGACCTCGACGAAGCTCCCAGACTTGAGTAAAGAGTACTTTTGCAGTTGTTGTGGGTGAAAATGGGGATTCTATATACCAGTAACCTAAATCTTTCGCCACTGTTCATGCAAGTTCGCCATCCCGGAAAACAACATTTATCCCGAAAATATCATTTTTGCCTCGCCAGTTGTCACCCGAGAGGTCGGCTAAATAAAACACTACCCCTTTAAATGGTAGAACTACCTTAACCAATTCATGTTTGGTATTTTGGTATACTTTTTCTTTTAATATTAGTTGTTTATGTAATTATCTAATAAATTTATTCGCAAAATTCTTAGATTTCAGGATGACAAAATAATGTGGTGGATTGAAGTTGTCCAAAAATATTTTGCCCGGAAATATTGAATTTCCCTGTAACTCAACACAAACAGTACAGTTTGCTCTGTAATTCTCTGGAAACGTGTCTAAAATTCTACACTTTCGGCATTCTAAAGGGGAACTCCATTACACCGAAAACAAAAAAGTAATCGTTGAAAAACTACCCAAAAGTGGCGGACGGTCGTAGGTTAGTGGTTCGAGTACTGATCTTACGAAAACACATGTTTTTCTCAGTACAAAATTGTTATCTGACCATAAAAATTATGCTGCACAATTTATAATTGGGTCATTTGTGTGATGCGTCCTTTCTAAAATAACGCCATTGGCCCCAGTCGTGCACCGAGATTGGCAAAATTGACATGAATGACATATTCTATCGTATGAACTTTGACTATGGCTGTCATTGAAAGACCGCAAGAGTCATCTACGACTGGGCTGCTCCCATCTCCGAGCCAGCTCTTCCTTAAATAACTTTGCATGTCTTTGCAGATCCCCCAGTAGCGAGCCATTTCTTGGAGCTACGAGGGGCAGGAAAACGAGTAGTTATAGTAGATCCAAATTGAAATGAAAAAGGGATCTTCCTTGGATCAAAACAAATTTCTTTTGTCAGGCATCGCAAAATAAGGTATGTTTCAGTCGAAAGGGTTGCGAAAAATTTGCAGCTGGCTTATTTAGTGGAGTCGAAATTTAACCAATTACTATCTACTGTACGAGGAGGGGGGGGGGGGGGGGGGGAACGAATGGTTACAGTAGGTCCAAATTGGTGAAATGAAAAAGAACATCTTCCGTCGTTCAAAACAAATTTATTTTGCCAAATATCACAAAATGATGTATATTTAAGTCGATAGGGTTCCAAAGCTTGCAGCTGGCTTATTTGGTGGAGTTTGAATTTAGCATTTTGTTGTCACCAATTACGATCTACGCTAGCCAATTCTATCTCCTCTCCCTCGTACCCAAACATATCTCCTATCCCTCGCAGGCTTCTCCCAGCAACTAAAGCAACAAACTGCATAATAAGCCAGTTCGCCTAAGTCCCAGACTGGACATTGAGAAGGATGGTAGAATGGGGAATTTGACGTAGATAGACCGGAACCCAGTCCAAACACTATTCTGTTGTGTATCTTCAGCAAGATATACTTATGAAAGAATATCTTGCAATATTGTAGCATAAAATTTAGAGTATCCTCTGTTGATAAAAAAAAGGACAAAACTGTCCAGACTGAATAGCTATTTTTGTTGTCCTCGCGCCATCTTCCTTTCTGCGGCATCGTTTGTATTACTGCTGGTGATTGGTTCAAGTGCAGGCCGCCATTTATTTGCCAGACATGTGTATTGTTTACCATAGAAACACAATTTATACTTCCGTTCAGGGTCTGTCCCTTTAAATCTTGAAGGAGCCCCTTGACCCTATGGAGGGCCGGATCTCATAGATACCGACCCTTTTCGGGGGTACCAGTTTTACTGCCCCACAGCAGTTCCACTGGTATGTCGCCCCTCCCCACCCCTATCTTCTCTGCATGTACTGTCCCACGAATTCAAAGACGATTGAACGGGTTTGGGTGGTTTTTCACGCGATTTTATTCGATTTATTCGGTGAAACTGTAATACATAAATTACAAAATACACTAAATAATAATATTAATTATAATACGATATAAAATTATAACATAATAACAGCTCACAGTTATAGGAACACCTAATTTACACGGAAATTATGGCAGAAAAGCGATACGAAAATACCGCCATAATTTAATTATTTTGTGTCCCTTTCAGGAAAAAAATGCCTGATATTTAATACCTATACAAAATACTGGCATAAACCAGTAGTCAATGCATGTGTCTTACAAACTATTTACAATGAAAAATATGCATAATCTACTGCCTTAATCTCAGTTAAATTAAACGACACTTTACTTGTATTTATAAATTAAATTACTATCCAACTGTCCCACCCTAAACGCCACATTCATGGAACAGTCGCTCGATGACAGCAAGAATTCGGAACGTCAACACACACAGCGCCATGTCAACACACAAAATACCATAAAATTTAGTCGCAGAAGACAGAAATCTAGCCTTATTCATACACTCTAATTTACTTACATTCTAAGTAAATATCTTTTACGACTTCTTGAGTTCAATTTCAATTACATTTTATCTCCAATAAAGTCCATAAACTCCCGTCAAGATTAATAAAACTCACCGTTTAATGTGCCTAGTTCCTTTAATTTTTCCAGTCTCTCTCGCTTCAAACGCCAACGAAAAGTGAAATTTATTCCTCGTTTCAAAGTATTTATGCAATTAAGAAGCTACGGATGAAATCACAACACAAACGGTTCACAAGCTACGCATGGAATCACAGCACAAACGTTTCACAATTACTCCATGTTTGACATGAAAAATTATTTTAATTCTCCTCAGTTACCGTCAAACCTCACAGAAAATACAACAACGACCACCTATTAGTCGCCTAAATATAACGAACAGCCTTAAAAAATGCATGGCCGCATATAGTGGAGATGTACTGCATAACGAAGAAGTACACATCTGCACACAAAACGTCATATTGCTCGTCAAGCGCACATTATACAATGGGAGGCGCATTCACAAAGATAGAACTTTGCAGACCAGGTTGCATTCACACTACAAACAAGAATGAACATTCGCAACATGGCTCCTCGAAATTAGAAATTTCTAATTTCAATATCCAACCATATGCTATAAATATCTTTGTACATTTATAATAAAGCTGGCTCCTCGAAGGGGAATCCCTGGACTATTCTTTCCCATTTTTGCCTTCTACGAGTAGAACAAGTTTGTGTATTTGGCGAACCAAATACTATTTTTGCTTTAACCGTTTTCCATTAGCAGCTAAAGCAGAGTCACCAGTCAAAATTTTTACACTACGAACTCTGTTATCTTTGGAGGGGTATGTTTCTACAACTTTTCCCAATTTCCATTCATTTCGAACTGCATTTTCATCCTTAATAAGTACAATATCATTCTTTGCTAAATTTCTCTGCACTCCGTGCCACTTGTTTCTCGCTTGCAAGTGTTGAACGTATTCTTTCTTCCATCGCGACCAGAACTGGTCTATCAAATATTGCACACATTTCCACCTTTTCACACTGTAAACATCATCTCTCATAAACTCACCCGGGGGAGGGAGCACTATTTTGGATTTCATCATGAGAAGATGGTTTGGGGAAAGAGGTTCTGAATGACAAGCATCATTGATATGATCGAGAGACAGAGGGCGGGTATTAATTATGGCTGCAATTTCGTACATGAATGTTCTGAGAGATTCGTCATCTAATCGGGATCCATGTTGATCTAAAATCACATTAAGAATGGTCCTAACCGTTCTTATCACCCGTTCCCAAGAACCTCCCATGTGACTTGCTGCAGGTGGATTCATGCGGAACTCAAAATCCGAATAGGAATCTAAAAGGAAATTGCGGACTTTCTCTGAAGTGACTGAAGCTAAGGCTTGTTTCAACTCATTGTTTGCACCGACGAAATTGGTTCCATTGTCGCACCTGAGCAACCGTACCGGACCTCGTAGGGCCAAAAATCTTCTCAATGCGTTGATAAACGAGTCTGTAGAAAGTGAGAATGTGACCTCAATATGAACTGCGCGAGAGACTAAGCATGTAAACAGAACAGCGTATCTCTTCACTTCTCTTCGCCTGTCCTTGATTATGAATGGTCCGAAAAAATTCGCACCACAGCAATGAAAAGGGGGTGAAGGTTGAATTCTATCTGGAGGTAGATCACTCATTTTCTGTGTTTGAAGAGATGATCGTACTTTTCGACAAACAACACAAGACCGAACATAACTCTTAACCAGAGATGACATGGAAATTATCCAAAATCCTTGCGACCTGATTTCATTCATGGTCATTCCTCGACCTTGGTGTTTTACCAAGCTATGACAATACCGAACTACCAACATAGAGACATGGCAATTTTTTGGCAAAATCACTGGATGTTTCTCTGTCTCTTTCAAACTTGAAAACTTAAGTCTACCACCGACGCGTAGAACACCCATTCGGTCGACATAACAATCCAATTTGTACAGTGGACTAGACTTTGGCACGATTTGTTCCGTATTTTGACTCGACAAAATTTTGATTTCTTTAGAAAATGCATCAAGTGGCACTGCTCTAATAATCTCTCGCTCTGCTGTACACAAATCTTCTACAGAGAGCGAATTGGCAGGTGGACGATTTTGGAAAGGTAGCTCAGAATGCCTGACACGAGATACCAACAACCTCTTGTACTTCAAGCAAAGAGCAACTGCACGCTTCAATCTTTGATAATCCGAGAAGTAGGCGAATCTTTCAACCTCAAGACCCAAAGCACTAACTTTTGACACGTGAGATACTGCAACCTTTACCTCTGGATCAGAATCGCTTAAGACCAAACTCAAGTTTGAAATAGGCAAAGTTGTCTCGCACAAAAATTCAGGACCACTGAACCAGTTGGATTGAAGCAGTTGAGAAGGAGTCATGCCACGAGATGCTATATCTGCTACATTGAGGCTTCCTTTAACGTGATTCCATTGACTGGCGGACGAGTGCGATTGGATAAATCCTACACGATTCGAAACAAAAACATGAAACCTCCTGCTTTCATTCGAAATATAGCTCAAGACCACTTGGCTATCTGTCCAGAAGAAATGATTTGCATCTTCGTAGCCAAACTGAGACTCTAAGAGGAGCGAAAAACGAACTGCCAACACCGCTGAGGTCAATTCTAATCTTGGTATTGTGACAGGTTTTACTGGCGTTACTCTTGACTTCCCAAAGACCAAAGTTACGTGGAACTTTCCTTCCGGATCGACTAATCGAATGTAGGAACTAACACCATAACCGACACAACTGGCGTCGCAGAAGTGATGGAACTCTACCTTGGAGATTTGAAAATTCGCAGGCTTGACACAACGACTAATGTGGATCTGTCCTAGCTCTCCAAGGTTAGACAACCACTTTCTCCAATCAATCAGAAGTTCTTCTGAAATTTCCTCATCCCATGAGTAGCTCAGAATGCAGAGTTTCTGAAGAATTCTTTTCCCTAACAGCACAAACGGGGAAATAAAACCCAAAGGATCGTACACTGAAGCTATTGTGGAAAGCGATCCTCTTCTTGTAAATGGCTTGTCATGCACAATGATGCGAAACTGAAATTCGTCTGAAGCTGCACACCACTCCACACCCATAACTCTTTCAACTGGGAGATCCTCGAAATGTAAGCTAACTCCTGCACAGATTTAGCAGTTTCTTCCTCTGGAAGACTTTGAAGGACTTCCTTAGAATTACTCACGAATTTGTGTAAACGAACACCACCTTTCTGGCAAAGACGTCTAGCTCTGGCTATCAAATCGGAAGCTCTTTGAATAGTTTCGATTGATTTAAGACCATCATCAACATAAAAGTCTCGACATATGAACTCGCGAACATCTTGACCAAATTCGTCAGCGTAGTCTTCAGCAATTTGCCGAAAAGCAAAATTGGAGCACGAAGGTGACGACACCGCCCCAAAGATATGCACAGTCATACGATAGGATTTGATAGGCACCCTATAATTTCCATCTTGCCACCAGAAGAACCTCAAAAAGTCTCTATGCTCTGGATTGACTTTAAAGTTGTAGAACATTTTCTCTACATCACAAGTGAAAGCAACACGTTCTCTTCGAAACCTACACAGAACACCAACAAGTTGATTCGCAAGATCTGGGCCTTGTAACGGCGTATTGTTGAGAGAAATGCCATGATATTTTGCACTACAGTCAAACACCACTCGGAGTTTTTTCTTAACCTTATGGTATATCCCAAAATGTGGAATATACCACACATCTTTCCTATCAATTTCTGAAGCAGGAACCTCTTCCGCGAAACCGTTTGTCAACATTTCTTCGATAAAACTGCGATACTCCGAATGAAAGTATGGGTCCTTCTCAAATTTTGACCTAAGTTGGTTGGTTCTTTTAAGAACGGAATCTTTGTTGTCAAAGAGCTTGTTTGCGTTCTCTCTAAAAGGTAATGGAAGCTGATAATAACCATCAGGAAGTTGAGTGATGCCATTTTCTAATATGCTCAGAAAACGCCTATCTCCTACCGACATACCAACACCTTCGGCAACATCCGAAAAATCTGATTCCAAAACCTTCAATGCATCTCTCGGAGAAATAATCTCTTTTGCTTGAACTTTGAAAGCGATATTCATAGACTTGCCCTGCTCAAGCGACTCAAAAGCGAAAACTCGATGGCATAGATGAAATTCATCTCTGTCCGACCTAACACTATGATCGACTACATCAACTATACTCCATCCCAAATCGGTTCGCAACGCATAAGGGCCGTTATCGACTGGAGGTATTACCTCTCTTGGAACAAGAGCTCGCGGGCAGTCATACCCAATTAGCAACCCAACTTCACAATCACTTCGAGGCATTAGACGATGACTAAGACTTTGCAGATGAGGCCAGTTTTGAACCATTTCTTTGGAAGGTATGTGATTTCTATTGACGGGCATAATGTCCCTGGAGAACACTACCGGCAGATCAACTTTGGTACTGGAATTGAAACCTCTCACCGATAAACCAGAGATCTTTTCACACTGGATAACCTGATTCGCTATCGACATTGTAGAAAGGTTAAGACTGGTCTGAATTCCAGAGATACCTAATTCACGACTGGTGTTTGACAGAATGAAGGATGTATCAGACTGAGTGTCCAACAAAGCATATATAAGGCGTTCGGAGTTTGGATTGGAATTGTGAGATATCCAGACCGGCACTATCATAGAACTTTTTGCAACACCGTTAACACCACTCAAATGCGATACCCCAGAAACGGAAACACTAGGCGAATCAATTTGTATGTTAGTAAGAGCCGGAGCAGAAGACCTACGTTTTTCATCGTGTAAGGGCGTGGGGTGGGGTTTGAAACAAATGCTGCATAGCCTTTTGTTTTTGCAATCCTTAGACCTGTGACCATGTATCAAACAACTGAAGCAGAGACCATTCTTGAGAATGAATTCTTTCTTATCAGCCATTGTCTTTTCTCGGAATTGTGGACAATCATCTAAGAAGTGTTCACCTTTACACAAAACGCAGGAGTATTCTTTTGACTTTGTACAGAACGATTTTCCAGAACCGACTGCAACTTTGCCCTTCTGAGTTTTAGAATCACCATCTAAGTTCCTTAATGACTGCAGAGAGATAACTGGATCATTTGCGATATCAGATTGCTGAACCAAAAATGCAACAAAATCCTTGAAAGGCGGAAAGCATCCATTGTTGGACCTATACTCACTAACTTTCCTACCCCATCTGGTGATCAACCATTCAGGAAGTTTGGACAGACATTTCCTATTTTCATGATCATCGTTCAAAATCTTTAGACTAGGTACCACATGCATTGCTGTTTCACACTGCCGAAGAAAATCCGAGTATTTTCGCAGCCCTAAAGTGTCTTTGGAATGTATTTTAGGCCAACTTTCAATCTTTTTCCTAAAGGCGTCGGAAATGACAAACGAATCCCCGTACCGTTTATCTAAGAGAGCTACTGCCTCATCGTAAGCTTCAGGACTAGACAATAGAAAATAATCCTCAATGCAAGCCTTTGCCTCACCTCCTAAATACCTTTTCAGATGGTACAATCTTTCATCCGAAGGAATCGCTTTGTTGGAAATCAGTGCTTTGAAGGAACTTTTCCAGCTCATGTAAAGCAAGGGATCCCCAGAGAAAACACCAGGCTCTGGAACTGGTAAGCGATTCGTCACTAAGTTATCACAGACAGACTGCGTTAGTTTTACCAACTCTCTGGTGGGATCTAAGTTTTCGCTATGAACTGACTGATTGGGAACAACCCGAGAATCAATTGGTTGGTGAATTCTAAAATCAGTTGGACCTACATCAGGATTTATTTCAACTGGTTGGAGCTGAGCAGATAGCAAGTATTTATTGACTACCTCATCTTTAGTAAATGGTTCTTCAGGCAATATGTCGCCTCTCAAAGACCTAACGTCTCCCCCATCGACTTGTTGCATTTGTTCAAGTATGGAATTAGCGACAGCTAAATCTTTTTGTAGGTTTATTTTTTCTTGCTCCTTTTTAAGCCGTGATTCCTCCTCAACAAAACGCAATTGCGCTTTTATTTTAGCCACCTCAGAAACTGCCTTCATCATTTCGGAATCCACCGAAGGACCTCTACTGACTTTTGATTGGGCCTTCCTAACACTCGATCTAGTAATAGACTTGGCTTCAGAACACAAGTCCTGACACAATGCACTCATTCTACTCAATAATGCACGCGTTTCTGATTCTACGCTCTCAAACTTCGAATGCACAGACTCTCCAGGCATTTCTTCAAACTGATCACACAGTGATTCTATTTTTTCTTATGCCTCTAATACCTCATCAAAAGCGATTTGAACTTTGCTCATCATGCTTCGTAAACTGTCTACATTTGCCTCTTGAGACATAACACTTTCAGCTTCCATCACTCTTTTCCCCCACACTCGCACATTTGACTTAAAGTTTTTAGTCAGGAGGGTAATGGTATATGAAGCACCCTTTTCTGTCATTTTTTTGAGACGTGGTTTGACGCCTGTGGTGGAGGGGATTTCTGGTGCTGTTGCACCTTCTCCAAGCATCTCTTGCTCAGCTATGATCTCTAGTTTAGGATTTTCAGTTTCAGACATGATTGGGAACGACACTCTACAGTTCACATTCACAACAAACTAATCCTAACGGGACCTCCCCAAACTTACGAATGACGCTTACTCTGAAATACACTAGAATGATTGGGATCTCGCGACAGTTAAACATATACTTCGTAACGCGTGTTACGTCTCTTCATATTTTGTTCAGTAAGCAGTTCAGGCTAAAATCGTTACCGCAAACGGGGGACGGTGTGGCAATTGCCCGCTACAAAACCCTTAGGTTAAGTAGACCTTTAAGTCAGATCATCGGTTCCTAATCAGCAGCACAACAAAATGCAACAGACACTAATATAAATACGTTGTGCTACCAGCAGTTATGCCCTCACCTGCGCACTTATGAACCGAAAAAAAATAGAATCTGACCTACTGAATGCGGATAAATGTCTGCCTGAATTACTACCCTGACTGAGAAACACTTAAAACAACAGCTGTTGTGATAATTATTCAATTCTAGATTACAAAATTACCAGCTGAAATGCTTTGAGCAACCACAACAAAGTGCTCACAACAAATGAACAATATAAACAATTCCTTATATAAAAAGTTCCTTATATAAAAAATTGACGTTGGCATTCACGGCAGCTTGAAACTGAAAACAGTACCAGACACCGAGCTGCGCCTCGTGGTTTGTCACTTGCTGCTCCCCCGTGATCATGGTTCGCTGCGCCCACGAGCCTCGGTCACCGCTCACGTGACCACAGTCCGATGGCCCCACGTGACCGCGCTTGGCTGCGCCCACATGAACATGACCACTACGCCAGCTGCTACGAACCACGACTGCCCCCTCTAGAATGCACTGGCCCCTTGACACCCGGCTGACATCAACACGACGAAGAACAGCGACGTCCTCTACTGCATGCTGCCCCCAGCTGTCATCCCTCGCAAGTTGTTTCACTGTACTGTCCCACGAATTCAAAGACGATTGAACGGGTTTGGGTGGTTTTTCACGCGATTTTATTCGATTTATTCGGTGAAACTGTAATACATAAATTACAAAATACACTAAATAATAATATTAATTATAATACGATATAAAATTATAACATAATAACAGCTCACAGTTATAGGAACACCTAATTTACACGGAAATTATGGCAGAAAAGCGATACGAAAATACCGCCATAATTTAATTATTTTGTGTCCCTTTCAGGAAAAAAATGCCTGATATTTAATACCCATACAAAATACTGGCATAAACCAGTAGTCAATGCATGTGTCTTACAAACTATTTACAATGAAAAATATGCATAATCTACTGCCTTAATCTCAGTTAAATTAAACGACACTTTACTTGTATTTATAAATTAAATTACTAACCAACTGTCCCACCCTAAACGCCACATTCATGGAACAGTCGCTCGATGACAGCAAGAATTCGGAACGTCAACACACACAGCGCCATGTCAACACACAAAATACCATAAAATTTAGTCGCAGAAGACAGAAATCTAGCCTTATTCATACACTCTAATTTACTTACATTCTAAGTAAATATCTTTTACGACTTCTTGAGTTCAATTTCAATTACATTTTATCTCCAATAAAGTCCATAAACTCCCGTCAAGATTAATAAAACTCACCGTTTAATGTGCCTAGTTCCTTTAATTTTTCCAGTCTCTCTCGCTTCAAACGCCAACGAAAAGTGAAATTTATTCCTCGTTTCAAAGTATTTATGCAATTAAGAAGCTACGGATGAAATCACAACACAAACGGTTCACAAGCTACGCATGGAATCACAGCACAAACGTTTCACAATTACTCCATGTTTGACATGAAAAATTATTTTAATTCTCCTCAGTTACCGTCAAACCTCACAGAAAATACAACAACGACCACCTATTAGTCGCCTAAATATAACGAACAGCCTTAAAAAATGCATGGCCGCATATAGTGGAGATGTACTGCATAACGAAGAAGTACACATCTGCACACAAAACGTCATATTGCTCGTCAAGCGCACATTATACAATGGGAGGCGCATTCACAAAGATAGAACTTTGCAGACCAGGTTGCATTCACACTACAAACAAGAATGAACATTCGCAACACTGCAAATTACCACTGGAACTCTTGCAGTCTTCAAAACTCCTGCCTCCCAAATATATCCTTATAATTAATAAGGAAATTATAAAATAATATCCTTTCACAGTAACAATAGCATTAAAACCATTTCATGCTAAACCTTTTCGATTTTGCTCACGGCCGAATGCCTTGTCGAAGCGTTATACCAGTTAGATATTACAAATTTTTGTCGGTGAAAGTGTGGTATAGACACTAAATAAAACCTGTTTTGTCCAGGACAGTGAAAAAAAGTGGAAGGGGTGGCAAAAAAGTGAAATATTGAAACTTAACCGGAAATATAAATGGTTAACTTTGTAATTGACCCACAAATAAATATGCCCTAGCAATTCGGTATATAACAAACACTCAGCCATTGATTAACAGGTTGGTAATTAAATTCATATTTAGGCAACTGGGTGGAATTCGAGGTCAGGAAGTATTTTTATTCATCAACATTGTTTGCTACTATTAGCACCATGTTTTTTGACCGATTAAAAATAGTCTGAGAACTGAGTGACAGACAAGACATTGACTGAGATAATTGTGAGGTTTGCACAAGCAGTGCTCACGCACCCAAAATAATAATGAAACGTGGACGGCTACTGTCTGTGTTAAAGGCAGACTGCAGTGATACCTTAAGATAACCAAGTCCTTATAAAATCACCAATAAATAAACCCTGACTAAAAGGAGCTACTGTCAAAGGAATTAGTAGTCAAAATTCTATAATTTATTTTATATATGGACTTTCAAATGTGACAAGTTACCATTTGAGCTTTTAAAGACTTTTTTGCATATTATTCTGCTCTTTATAGCCCAGTTTCTAGTAAAATGGAATTTCGCCAATTTTTATATTTTTTCCTGTAATGTTTTTATACGTATATCCAAACAAAGGGCCGTCGAAACGCCAAGACTTTGCGGCAAAATTCTAATACCATTTCTGTATTCTTCCCTCGTATCAGTTAGATACTGCAAAGACCTGTCCGCGCTCTTCTAGGGCCCAGTAGCGTAGTCTCTTAAAAAGAGAAAATTTGTGGTAGTTTCTTTTTTTTTTTTTTTGGCAGTAAAGGTGCAGTATATCCATAGACGCAACAGAGCTAGTCCCGAGTGACCCTTGCCCCGTTATATCTCCTTTACCCCGACTACAATCACGGATCTGTCCATTGATAAGTGTGTTGAAGTCGAGGGTGGGGGGTGTCACCTGGGACTAGCACAGAGCTTGCTGACTTCAATCATAAACTATCCATACAGTACCATCTCGTTGTAACACCATGACATGGACTAAGAAATCATGTCGTTCTATGCGATATATAGTTTAAATTGCGGAAGGCTCAAACTAGGGACCAAACAGTTATCCCGCCTCTGTGAGTACGCAAAAGCATGCACAAATAATTGGCTAAGTTATGAAAACGTTTTCTGATTTATTTCAGAGGTAGTTGTTGCCCCGCCAGCCTGCTATTTGGAATACACACGTTCAAAATTAAATCCGGCAATTGGTGTTGCAGCTCAGAATTGTTATAAAGCCGACAAGGGAGCTTTTACTGGCGATATAAGGTATTGTTAAAATCGTTAAATTTAGTAACGTTGTCGACTCTTTTGTTTTGAAGCTGTGCTTTCATAGTCCTCTGTCAGCTCTCAGTCCTTTGCTTGAAAACTTCACTTTCATTTTGACAAAGTTTTGTGAAGAAAGCAGCTTAATGGTTACCTTAGTTTGTTCGACATTTGTTTGTTAAAAAAGGTTAGGTAAATTTAAAGTAGTGTGTTAAGTAAATGTGACGTGAGGAGTGTACCAGTAAATTAAGCACGTGCCCTTTTTTAATACTTATCTGTTCTTTTGCTGTAGTGCTGCAATGATAAAAGATCTAGGCTGTGGGTGGGTTATTCTTGGACACTCCGAGAGAAGAAATGTGTTCGGTGAGAACGATCAGGTGGGTCTGCTCGTGTGCAACCTTTTTTTTTTTTTTTTTGGAAGTTTTCAGTTTGTCAGTGGAAAAAGCAACGCACAAGTAAGATATTCAATTCGGTATGCTGTCCTATTAATAGTTAATTCAGTAACTCAACAGTAATTTTGTGGGAAAGGAGGTATCTTCTGCCCGCAATGTCCCTAGGCGTTGGTGTAGTGGTCTGTATTCATTAAGGTGGAGGAGTGAAGGTGTGAACGTTTTAAAATTTGTACTGATAATAGTTCTGCCATAGTGAACTGTCTTTGAATTGAGAAACTGTCAACAAACCTGTAGCAATGGTATTTCAGTGAATCCACTAGCTCTATTTGACTAACAAAAGTACGCCTGGACTGAAATGGATGTTCTCAGTTACTTTTTGAAGACGTGAAGTGATATTACTGTAATGCCATATTATTTTTTAGCTGATTGGGGAGAAGACCGCTTTCGCACTGCAATCAGGTCTCAAAGTAATTCCCTGTATAGGCGAGAAACTTGAGGAGCGCGAAGCCAACAAAACTACAGAAGTCTGCTTCAGGCAATTAAAAGCAATCACAGGTGAAGACAGTTGGCACAGAAGTGCTTACATTAATTTTCTTTACCATTGTCTGAAAGAATGTGATTTGAGTTGGGATTAGGACCCGTTGATTACTTGATTTTTTATATCGTCCGCATATCACTGTTGTTGCAGAATTGCCTGAACGATAATTGATGTGTGGTGTTGTTATTATTATTGTTTTATCCAATACTGCAATCGGCATTCTTTGTTATTAAATATACCAGTTCTTTGACAGGAGAACTAACTAGTGTTTCCCAACTCAGTATATTCACTTTTTAATTTACAATTAACTGTCACGAATTGATGCCCTGAAGACAACGTTGGCGATAAGTGGCAAGACGTAGTGATCGCCTACGAGCCCGTCTGGGCGATAGGCACGGGCAAGACGGCCACACCTGAGCAGGCACAGGAAGTACACCAGGCCCTGCGCAAGTGGCTCGCCGAGAACGTCTCCCCGCAGGTGGCTGCAGCTGTGCGCATTCTGTATGGCGGTACGTTTGAAGTATACGTAGAATTGGTATCCAGTTATATTACTGACACGAGTCACGTTTTGCAAGTCTCGTGCAGTTATGTTTACTGTACATTAATTTACAGCTAGTTTTAATAGATTGTGTTATTGTCTGGTTTGGCACACATTGATGTATTTTATTTTATCATGTGGATTCATTTATTTATTAGCACAAATGTTTGCATTTATGTTTAATTACAGGTTCGGTCTCTGCAGCAAATTGCCGGGAATTGGCCAAGAAAGAGGACATAGACGGATTTTTAGTAGGCGGTGCATCCTTAAAACCAGACTTCATACAGATTATAAATGCAAGAACCTAATCTCGCAAAACTATGTCTTATTCGATAAAGTGTTTTGGTTAGTTGCATTGCTACAGCGAGACTAAAAATACATATGTGCGTATGCTGTGAACATGTGTGTCGTGACTGTTTATAGAATGTAGGCAAATCTTTTTGAACTAGACCGGTGCAGTGCTTTTTCATTTTCTTAAGATTTAATGTTTTATTTTAGTTGCCATGTTGGTCATGTCCACTTACACAAGTATCGAGTTCTCAGTGTGCTAGTTGTGCATTTATTAAGTGATTTACGCATAGTTTATGTTGCTTTGTTCAGATCGTGCTTTGCATTCGCGGCGAATCGTAGTTAAGTTCACGTATTCTCTCAGTTTAGTTGCATCAACAAAATGAGATCCTTAGGTATTATCTGTTCTCGCGAAATTGACGAATATATCATTACGGTAAAAACAGTGGACACTGAAGGTCATGCCATTCGTAATTGGAAGTACGGCTATCGAAGGATTGACTTGTTGATTTATCCTAGATCAAACCTTTATATTGTTATTGCGCGAAGAATAAAATAGGAAATATTTGTGGATTGTACTTGTAGTCTTAATAAATATATGCACTTGCTGTTGAACAGGTTATCGTTTTAAGCCTACCGGTGTTGTTGATTATTGCTGTTTGATTTTTTTTTAGGGAAAACATGTTCGCTACTTTGTGCCCAAGTTATATTGCTATCTTTGTATGACCCAAAAAAGTGCGTTTTGTTAGGCGAACTTCATGCTTGCTGAAATTGCTGTTTTTTTAATGTTTAAACCAACCAAATAAAATAAAGAAGTAGTTTGTATTCTCCTTGTAGCACAATTTTTTAGCGCTTCACACAAATGTTTATAGAAACTATCATTCCTTGTTCACTGGTTAGATGCCCATAAGACGGAATGCAGAAGACGGCAAGACTAAAATTTGCGCCAGTTTTGGGAGGTATTTATTTAGTTTATTTCTGTGAATGTTTTTATGTCTCTTACTTCAAACCATAAAACAAGGCTTTTGCTTGGATCGGAGACATTTCTGGTCCAGTAAATGCATTGTGCGGGTCATTCAAACTGCATCATGTTTTTGGAAGGATTTCGAATCTGCATTACATTTTTCTCAGGACACTTTCTCTCTAAAGTGATGGAGGAGGAGCTTAGGGTATTGGACACGCTGGCCAAAATCAAGCCTCGTGTATTCCGTTTCTTTGAAAAAAATATACCTTTTTGTGTGTAGTTTAAAAACAATACACTGCATTTTAGGAAATCTTTTAACATAACACGCGTGCAAAAGGAGACAATTAACATGACAGAATAATCACGGAGTGCTTACTGTAATACAATCACAATCTTCGAATATTATGGGTTTTATAGTCAAAACAGCTGAAATTTAGGTTGTGTTAAAATCCTCAATGAGATAGCCACAGAAACCAAATGCTTAGTCCTGACGAGATTATAAGCTTTATGAAAAAGGCACAACAGAGATTTAATTTCTTTTTCTGAACACACTGTCGACAAAGGCTATGTACGCTCAAATAAAATGTAAAATGTTCTGACTATGTCTGCAAAAGACAGACAAACTAGTGTTTTTAATTTGTCTGCAGAAAATAGTGCAGAAACAATGCACCATTTTTATTTGTTATTTCCCTTATAATAAATAAGGCAGAGGAATGTTCGATCAGGCGCACTTTGAAAGCTCACGAACCGCAAAAACTAATGTAAACTAGTGTTTAATTTCGTGAACTCTTCTATGGAAGCTTTTCATCGCCGTGTCCACGCCGACGAATTTTTGAGCTGAAACCATGACGTCTACCGGCAGGACACTGAAACGATCGAAGTAAATCTTACGATATTATCGCTGGACGCAAGAATAAAGTTATGCAATATTTTCATATACTTTCACAAAAAAGTTTTTTTGAACCATTAAAAAAAACAAAATAAAACGAGAGCGCAAGAGCCACTTGATACCCCGACTTCTCTCAAATGCCTAGATCAAATCGATATATACTTTCCACAGCTTGGTCCCCGATAACCGACAATATGCGTCTACCTTTTCAGAAAAATGAAGATCTGCATCAATTTCGGCATAATTACAACTTCTTGGTTCTTCAAAATCGCATCAACTGTCTTCTTTGCAACATAACGCTGATCCAACGCTGGGAACAGGGCTGGAAATCTGATGGAACGCAAATGATTAAAGAGTATATATGTTACAGTAAATTTGTGTAATCAGTAAATTCACGTAATTACTAAAAGTTTTAGGAACTAGATGCTCGAGAAGCATGAATCCACCGGGTTCGCGCAAATTGTATACCTGATTATGATGTTCCTGTGAACAACTGTTCCAAAGAACACCATACAGCCTTGTGGTCAGTGAAGTAGAGGTTTGTAGAGCCAGTGGTACATGGTTGATTTGTTGTGAAGATAATCAATCCACCCACTAATGCGGCCTGTAGGCGCGCGAGACCGATATGTGTTATGCTCATTCCTAATTCATTTCTTCCATTTTTTAAAGTTTTGTCATTTTGACAATTTTAGTCGGATCCGGTCGAATCCTGGTCACTGCACTGTGGGATGCTTAGGAGCAGCCCTGGGTAAAATCTTAAATCAATCCACCCACTAATGCGGGCTGTAGGCGCGTGAGACTGATGTGTGTTATGCAAAGTCCTTATTCAGTTTCTGCAAGTTTTTAAAGTTTTGCCATTTTGGCAATTTTGCTCGGATCCGGTCGAATCCTGGTCACTGCACTGCGGGATGCTTAGGAGCAGCCATGGGTAAAATCTTAAATCAATCCACCCACTAATGCGGCCTGTAGGCGCGCGAGACCGATATGTGTTATGCTCATTCCTAATTCATTTCTTCCATTTTTTAAAGTTTTGTCATTTTGACAATTTTAGTCGGATCCGGTCGAATCCTGGTCACTGCACTGCGGGATGCTTAGGAGCAGCCCTGGGTAAAATCTTAAATCAATCCACCCACTAATGCGGGCTGTAGGCGCGTGAGACTGATGTGTGTTATGCAAAGTCCTTATTCAGTGTCTGCATTTTTTTAAAGTTTTGCCATTTTGGCAATTTTGCTCGGATCCGGTCGAATCCTGGTCACTGCACTGCGGGATGCTTAGGAGCACCCCTGGGTAAAATCTGAAATCAATCCACCCACTAATGCGGGCTGTAGGCGCGTGAGACTGAAATTGCACAGACGGACAGACGGACGGACAGACAGACGGACAGAATGAAAACTATATCCGTCCGGTTCCCGGCGGATAATTACGTGAAATTACTGTCGGAGCCAGGAATTACGCGAAATTCCTAAAATCTTCAGGAATTTCATGTATTTACTGTTTTCAAAGGTGTTTTATTTCACAAATTTCCTAACTATCAGTTAGTAAATATGCGTAATGAAAGTCGAACAAAGTTAAACGATGGCAAAAAATGGAGAAACACGCTCACATGAACTTAGCTTGTCATAGATTATTTCGACCATGGTGAGTCCTTTTTTATCTTGAATTGCAATTCGTGAACTCACTCACCCAAGGTGACATTTAGTGTCATTTGCCGGAGTTGGAATTACATATCGAGTCTTTTGCTTTCATCTCGAATTGCAAATGTTACAAAGCTAAGATCACTCGTGAGTCCCTTTTTTAACCCAGCCGACTTTGTCGGACTGGGTTAGTCATATCACTATAGGGGGCTTGAATGTATGTGCGTATGTTAAACTTTTTCTTTAAAATGCTACTCCTCCTAGTTTTTACTCCTTTTAATTTGACGCAGGAATGTTCCATGGGTGGTGCCCCACCTGGCTATTACTTTTTTTTCACGACTGACGAAAAACTGACAAAATGACGGCACTTTTTGTGCCCGTTTTGACCCATTTTTAAAATGCTACTCCTACAGTTTTACACCAATCACTTAGATGTTACGCAGGGATGTTCCCCTAGGGGTTCGCCTACCAGGCTATTGTTTTTTTCGCGGTTCGCCAAAAACTGCCGAAATGGCGGAACTTTGAAATTTGGCAAAAACTGGAATAAATGGTAGTCTTTCCAAATACAGTTATAAAATTTTAATCGACAGTTTCTTAGGTGCTTCTCCACTTGGACTTTGCTTTTTTTCGCAAATGACAAAAAATGCCGAAATGGTAGAATTTTAAAGATTTTGTAAAATTGTGTAAATGTCGGTAAAAACGTTTTTTCATACATCATTTTTTGGCCTAACAGTATTCGTTTCAGAGTTTTTCTCTTTCCTTGTTAGGTAACTCGGCTGGGTCATGTCCTTGGACATGCTTGTATCTTGAATTGCAATTTGTGCACTCACTCACCTGAGGTGAGATTTGGTGTCATTTGCCGGAGATGGAATTGCATATTGAAACCTTTGCTTTCATCTCGAATTGCAAATGTTACAAAGTTAAGATTACTTGCCTTTATGAATTAGGATTAATACTGGAGCTTCCTATCAATTATTGCAAGTATTGTGATTTAAAACTAAGAACCAAAAGGTAATCATTTTATTTGGTGTATTTTGACACTGTACTTTACTACGATTTGTCATGGTCTTTTTTGGATGGTGGAATAAAATTTTATGTAGTGTGTTTTGAAACTGTATGCTACTAGGTGGAATGAATAACATTTTCTCGATGCATCAGATTTTATTCTAATTTACCACTAAACAGCAATCAGCTATCGACATCACATGTTTACCACGAATCTAAGACTGCCAAAATCGACTAAAAAACTGAAAATACTGTCAAAATAAAGCTTAGGTTTTCCCCGAATACTTTCGATGAATTCCATTCTAATTTTACCATTCAATAGCAAAACCCATGATTTTGGACTTCAATATCTTCTCTTTATATACCCTATCTTAAGGGATGTGGATTCGTGACTACATCTTACCCGCCGCACTTTCGAACCTGTGCACGTTTCCCTTTCAAACCGTGCATCAAAGATAAATTTTTAAAAATTGAATAGATCAGTGCGATTAGTGAATGTGGATTCATTCTTAATACTGATCCGCCGCACGTTCATTAAATCCTTCATGCTTTTAAGTGCCTCTTTCGAGGGATTAGCATATGTGGATTCGCGCTGCACCGAACGTTGAACTACTCATTATGGCATTCACTGAGTACAAATGTAAGTCTAAGTCTTGAATTACTCCGTAAACTGAGTTTTTTCAGTTGATTTACTCAAATAACTTACGTTTTGGAAACCCCTGTTAATATCGTCAAGCACAAAATCTCGCTTATAATTTATTTTTACTCAAATAACTTACGTTTTGGAAACCCCTGTAATTTATTTTCTGTATGAAGTTTCCCAAACACAGTGTTAAAGTTCTCCCTTAAAAGCAGACCAAAATCACGGGTGCGAGATGTCCACTTTTTCATTTGGATGCGAGATGTCCAGATGCGAGTTGTCAGATGCGAGATGTCCAGATGCGAGATGTCTAGATGCGAGATGTCTGGATACCGTTACTGTACTTGAAACATTGTTAGAACTCTATTTGACCATGATGCGTTTGTTTTGATTTGAGGAAAGACAAGTATTTTGTATTCGATTTGAGTGAAAACATGCATTCTGTAGTTGATTTGAGTAAATACTTGCATTCTGCAGTTCATTTGAGTAAAGACCTGCATTCTGCATTTGAAAAAATGGTAGAAGCGATGTATTTGATCACTGCAGTGTTGATTCAAGTCTTGAGGTTTAATAAATAAAACGTTAACACATTGTTTTCGTTTAATTCAAAGTTTAGTAATTTCGTGTAATTAGTGACCTCCTGTTTCAGTTATTACATGAAATTCCTGCAGATTTTAGGAATTTCGCGTAATTCCTGGCCCCGACAGTAATTTCACTTAATTCCTAAAAGTTTTAGGAATTACGTGAAGTTACTGATTACACAGATTTACTGTAACATATATATATATATATATATATATATATATATATATATATATATATATATATATAGTTACAGGGAATCTGTGTAATTGGGGATTTCATGAAATCCATAGGGAATAATGACTAAGCTCTTTTGGTTATGAACCTATTTTGAAAAATTATCCATTCAGGCAGGCTGTTTAGTGATTCTTCAAAACTATGTATCCCTTTTCACATCGAAAGGAATTGGAATTTATAACATTACCATCCAAAATAACAGAAGTTGGCGTGAAATGTGACATAAGTCACATAGGATAAAAATATCGCTAAATTCAGTTACTGAAGTATCTCATGAATGATAGTTTGGCAACCGAGTGCTTTGAGTATATTAATTCAAAATCTACTATTACTTTCGGTAAAATACTACATTGTAAACATGAAAATTCTCAATAAAAACATCGAAATTGATTGAACAAGTTATTACACGAATCCAATAGGGATTTCATGAAATCCCTCATTTCACAGATTCCCTGTAACATATATATGTATATATTTATAATTCCAGATATTTAGATTAAGATCAATGATTTTTGCGTAAATATGGCAATTACTTATTTTTAATGCACTGATTAACTAAGCGGACAGGATTAAAGTTTTCACTCCGAGATGGAACACTTAAAGTGATTTTCTCAACACAGGTTTTCGGCCTTTGCTCCTGAAAGCTACATTACATGTACAGGGTTAAGAAATTATCCTATCTAACCGTTTAATGACACTTTAAACATTTTTGACATGTTTTCTGAAGGCAGAAGTCTCCGTTTCACGCCTCCAGCTATATGCCTACGCCTCAGCGATGAAAATAAGTCCGCTCGGGACATTTATAATCTGATAGAAGTATTTAAATGACACAACCCCAGGGGCAACTTACCGCGTTGAGTATCCTTTAAACATATCTGTGTTTACCAGGAATGGGTGAACGCTTGTGAAGAACACTCCAGGCTTGTTCATATCACTGATCTCCATGCGTAGCGCTTCCATAAATCCAGTGACTGCAAATTTAGAAGCTGAGTAATCGGCAGCTCCAGGCAATCCCATGAGACCAAGGATAGAATTAATACTGACGATATGCCCGCGGTTGTTTTCCAACATGTCTGGCAGAAAACATTTCACAGTCTGTAATTTAAACATCGCAAGCCTTAAAAGACTTCAAAACTTGATATTAAAATTATTATTTTATTGTTATTATTATTTTGCACTTAAAAGAATGAAACAACAGAAATCTTTGCCTAACAACTTCTGCTAAAGGGCGCCATTATTCGTCTCCTCCAAATGAAAAATTTTCACATGACATTATCCTTCGACGAATTTCAACAATTTGACCACTTTAAACAAAATAATGCTCAAATAAATATAAGTTGATCAACATGTAAAAATCTCTGCCTTTTTTTCCAGCTTATCTTACCCAAAAATGCGCGAGGCTGTTAACTTGTAAAGTTTCGTTCATTTCACAGGCATCACTATCGCAGATATCCTGACCGAACACAACTCCAGCATTATTGATGAGTATTGATACGTTTCCTATAGTTTGCTTCACTTCCTCTGCCTGCAAGGAAGAATAATATACCCCTTTTCAGATATACAACGGAACGGCTTAAAATGTACGTGTTATAATTCCACTGCTACCGGTAACTGCACTATGCCAGAATTCAAACGGTTCATGTACCACACTGTTTTTCAATGTTTAGACGCCAATCATATGAGCACCCCCCCCCCTAAAAATGTCACAACTCCTTCTCATGAGAATCTACTTTTTGTGCATAGTAATCCACACAGCTTACCTTTTTGCGTATGTCTTCTTTTTTGGAAACATCACATTGCAATACCACACAATCAGTTCCCGAAAGTTTTACTTCGGCCGCCACTTCATTAAGATTCGTCAAACATCTGCCCAAAAGTATAATCTGAAAATACAGTGATAAAAACATCTGTTGTTTCCTTAAATATCGTAATATCATGGAGTGTAAGACATGCGAGATTGAGGAGCTGACAATTAAAATAAATTTTCCACGGTGCCACATCCACATGCTGTTATAGATGCAGGAAAACGCACCAAACCATAATGAAAAGTAGTGAACTCCAACTCACACAAAACGATAAACTTGGTTATGCTTCTGACTCCAACAAAAACTATTGGCGTGCTGATTTCTTCAACAAGTGGCCGAAGTGCCAGCATGGGTGGGCGTTTAGTCGTCGCTGTTTGTTCACAATTAAACTGCCAGTTCTACCCAATTTCTTTGCTGCAGCAGTGAACAACAAGGGCAAATCGACGGGTTTCCAACGTCAGAGAAAAGACTAACAGCCAAATCCCAACGCTTACAAATCTTGTCACGATACCTGTTAACGAATCAACCTAACATCTTTTTCCAACGTTAGATAGGCATCGCAGTCCAAGCAAAAAACCAACTCTGGCACCAATAACAAGACTTTTAGAAAATGGTGATTCAAAATATTAGATCTGATATGCGCACGAGTTTTTTTTCTGTTTTATGATTTTGGAAAATAGAGAGACAAAAATGACCATGTATATTCTTACTTGAGGAATGACCCAGCAGTGGAGGGTTTACTTTGATGGAAGGGATGCCACTGTATCTCAGTAATTATTATTATTTAATACATTTATTATTTAATACATTTGTATAGCACTTTATCTAATAATAAGCTCCAAGTGCTGCACAGAGTATACAATTATAAGTTAAAATGATAAACGTGAACAATAATACAATTATAATACTGTTACAAATTAGTTGACAAAAGCATTATTAAAAAGGTGTGTTTTAAGAGCTCTTTTAAAAGCTGCAACGTTATTTATAGATCTAAAATGAATAGGCAGCGAGTTCCATAGTTTAGGAGCAAAATTCACGAATGCTCTATCACCATATCTATTGTTGATTCTGTGTTCTACCAATAATCCTTGACAGCCCGATCGGAGGGAGCGACAGTTCCGGTACGGTGTTATTAGATCCATTAGATATTGAGGTGCGCGTCCCTGAATACAGTTAAAAACAATGACTAGAATTTTGAATACTATCCGCTGTTCAACAGGCAGCCAGTGCAGTTCGATGAGTAGGGGCGTTGCATAGTTAAATCTGCTCACTTTGGAGATGAGACGAGCTGCCGAGTTTTGCACGACTTGAAGCTTTCGAATTAATGATTTATTTACGCCGTAGAGTAGGGAGTTGGAGTAATCCAAGCGAGATATTACATATGCGTGAACTAACAACTTAGTGGCCTGAGTAGTTAGAAATCGTCGAATTCTAGCTATGTTTCGTAGGTAAAACAATGCAGAAGATACTTTGAGGCTAATAAATTTATCCATGGTTAGCGAATTATCCAACATAGCACCCAGGTTTTTCACAGTAGGTTTGGATGGAATAACTTTAGATTCGATATTGATTTCAATACCCTCAAGTCGCGACAAATTACATTTTGAGCCAAATAAAATAAGTTCAGTCTTGTCATCGTTGAGCTTCAAAAAATTGGCACACATCCATTTCTTGAAAGCCAGGATACATTCTTCAATAGTGTTGATAGCATTTACAGTGTTCTTCTTGTGATCAAAAGCAATATAAATTTGCCAGTCATCAGCATAGAAATGATATTTAACGTTATATTTATTAGCTATATCGGCCAGCGGAGTAACATAAACGGTAAATAAAATAGGGCCTAAAACAGAGCCCTGAGGTACGCCATGACTGAGGGTAGCAGTTGATGAGGTAAAACCATTCACGATCACAGTCTGAGTTCGGCTACGTAAGTAGGACTTAAACCATGATAAAGCCTGATCGCTTACTCCAAAGCGGTGGTGTAGACGTGTGAACAGCGTATCGTGGTCAATGGTGTCGAAAGCTGCACTAAGATCTAACATCGCTAGTGCAACCATAGACTTCGTGTCAAGAGCGGCCATGACATCACTCTGAACTCGTAACAGTGCAGTTTCGGTGGAACAGAACATGCGATAGGCTGATTGATATTTATCCAAAAGATTGTGTGTGATAAGATGTTCATTCAACTGTGCTGCTACTACACGTTCAACGATTTTGGAAACATAGCTTAGATTCGAAACAGGGCGGTAGTTTTTCAAAATGTCTGGATCCAGACTGGCTTTCTTGAGAAGAGGTACAACGAGGGCACACTTTAGATTTTCAGACACTTCAGACACTTCAGACTTCAGACACCAAACAAAATAATCAATTTACGAGGGCAGCTATACGCAATTGTACTTTTTGTAAACACTTATTTTGCACTTAAAACCTTTTTATCAAAGACTTAACTTCCATTTTAATAGACAGCAATTATATTTTAAAGAAGAAAATTCGGAAACAGTTTAAGTGGTGTTAAAGTTATAAGACTTAGATTTGTACCACTTCCATAAAATTACCGCTGTTATTAAAGTTGTGCTTTCATAATTGCTGTGTCATTTGCATATCGCTTCTCATGTAACAAAATGCGAGAGTAAGTTGGTTGATTTACGAATACGGAAATTTTTCTTTATCAACAGTACCAGCGTTCGAAAAGTCTAGCAAAAAATGGTGGCCCGCTTCAAAAAGTTGGATATTGTGGGGCCCCGGCACTTTTTAACCCAGCCGACTTTGTCGGACTGGGTTAGTCGTATCACTATAAGGGGCTTGAATGTATGTGCGTATGTTAAACTTTTTCTTTAAAATGCTACTCCTCCTACAGTTTTGCTCCAATCGTTTTGATATTACGCAAGGAATGTTCCCTGAGTGGTCCCCCACCTAGCTATTACTTTTTTGACGATTGACGAAAAACTGACAAAATGGTGGCAGTTTTTGTGCCAGTTTTGACCCATTTTTAAAATGCTACTCCTCCGACAGTTTTACTCCAATCGTTTAGATGCTACACAGGGGTTCGCCTACCAGGCTCTTATTTTTTTCGCGGTTCGCCAAAACTGCCGAAATGGCGGAACTTTGAAGTTTGGCGAAAACTGGAATAAATGGTAGTAAATAACTGAATTGTCAAACCATTCATTTCTCTCAGTCTTTTTCAAATAATTATAAAATTTTTATCGAAAGTTTCTTAGGTGCTTCTCTACCTGGACTTTGCTTTTTTCGCAAATGACAAAAAATGCCTAAATGGTGGAATTTTAAAAATTTTGTAAATTGTGCAAATGTCGGTAAATACGTCAATCGTCAAAACCCAACCTCCCTTTTCGGGTAGCTTCCAACCGGGAAAACTCGTTTTTGTGAATTAAAATTGAGAAAAAGTTGCGTTCAGAAACAAAACTCTTCATTTTTTGGCCCAACAGTATTCGTTTCAGAGTTTTTCTCTCTTTCCTTGTTTGGCAACTCGGCTGGGTCATAATGTCCCTGCACATGCTTCTTAAAAGAATTTTTCTAGTTTTCATATATAATATATTGAATGGCAGCTGTTATATGTGAATCATCACCTAGGTGTTAGGGAAAATAAGTGTTTTAGTTTTTCCAAACAAATAAGTTTTCCTATGATGTAATACTCAATACTGAACATAAATCGGACAGTATTGAAAACAACCAAAACTCATTTTTCCATATTTCCCAAGTTCACACCACTTACAATAATCAGATAGCTTTCTAATGTTCAAAACAAGAATGTCTAGGAACATTGTGACCAGCCGAGATCTAGTGAATCACGAATCAATGCGCTTATATGGTCGCCAAAAAGTGGTAGTCGTACTGCAAAACCCGGTTGTTGAAAATTAAAATTTTAAAGGGATCCGATCAAAATTGTGGGAGAGCAAACATTCCGAAAACTGGCCACCAAAAAATAAAAAAATCCCCCCCCCCCCCAATTAGAGGATTGCCAAAACACTGATAAGACCAGCCTGATGAAGTCGCCTGGTCAAAAAAAAAAAAACCAAACTCAAGTTTTATGAAGTTCTGAGACACCGTTCTATTGTGGTGTGATACCAACAAAACAGCCGGGCTCCGGACTTACAAAAACTCTGAGTCCGACGCGAAAATCCGGAGCCACGGGCTCCCGAACTTCTCGAACACTGAATAGCACTCGCAGAAATGTAATAAAAATTACACCCAGTGATATTGCAAACTTTTCACGTTATAACACATTAATTGTATTCAGTTCTATTATTAGACATCTGAATCTTTCACAGTAATATAACGGTCATCTAGCACTACGTAATAGTCAGCCACCATTTCAGGGACTGCCAGTGACATAAGACTTTATCCACGATACCGGTTACTTCACCGCATCCCAAAAACATTATTTATCCTGGAAATAACAGTTTCCCTTTTTCCTGGCACAATTGCAGATAGCCTGGGGAATCACATGAGAAGATCTTGTTTCTCGACAATTCGCCCATAATCAGAACTTTATAATTTAAGTTATAATTAAAGCCACTAAAACTGGCAGATGATCCTAGGTTACTGGGTACCTTGGTGTCAACAAGAATCAGCTATGATATAGAAACAATCTTGCAGTTTGGCGCGAACCAGGTTTTGACTACAAATAACCGGGCAATTAATAAATTTCTTTGCATAAAACGGCAATCGGGGTTTTAACAAACCATAGTATGTAATTTTTAAAACATTAAAAGTTATTTAAAAAAAAAACAGTTTTAAGTTGGAACTGCTTTCGTGTATGTTCTGAGTATGAGCTATTCTTGTGATAGTTCTTCTATCATTTCTTTCATTTTACCCGGCTGATCTGCAATCGAAACGCAAAACCCTTTTGCATTTTATTCGAAACACCAAAAGTGTTATTAGGTGTATCCGTCAAATACGCCAGAGGCTGTCATGCGCTCACTGGGTGCCGAATAATAAAAATCTCTATTAGCAAGCCCATGGTCCAGGTATGCTATTCTTAAACGTTTAAGTATTGATTTGTGGCACTTTCTGAGTGTTTTTTGTTCCACATGCAGTACAGTTGTATGACCATGTAGCCCCTTTCCAACAATGCACCTTTCTTTGTTTTCTTTCGCCATATCGGACTAATTTCTTCTCTGGAGAATATATCAGTGTAAACCAAATCACATTTTGACTTTTGCCGAAAAGTTTTTGCGTTTCGGCTGAATTCAGTTGGGATAAGGATATAAAGCAATGATAGAAAAAAACTGGCAAAAATCAACAAAATTTAATTTAGCCAGAAACATATTCACACATTGGCCATTAAAGTGACTGAATAATATGCAAAATTGTTTTTAAAAGATCATATGACGGCTTTAAAAATGTAAAAATGTGCACGTTGAAACAAAAATAGAATCTTGATGTTTTTCCCTTGTCATTTCTTTATAATTTATCCAAAAATATTTGCAGTCGAAACAACACCGAATTGGCTTATTGGAACGACGCACCTGTCGTTAGATGTCTCTCTGATGTTTACGAGTTATATCGTAATCCGTGCTTACTGTCTGTGAAGCAGGCACTAAGAAAATGAAACGTGCAAAAATAGTTCACAGGTGGCAGGTGTCAAGTACACCAAAATGCCCAACGGATGATTCTGAGAAACTTTCGTAAATTGTACAAGGGGAGGAGAACGAATGGCTACAGTAGATCCAAATTGGTGAAATTGAAAAGACTTTCTTCCGTGGCTGAAAAAAATTTTTATTTGTCAAATATCGCAAAATAAGGAATATTTGAGTATAAAAAGTCGCCAAAGTTGCATCTGGCTAATTAAGTTTAGTCAGAATTGAACATTTTGTTGTCACCAATTACGATCTACTGTAACCATTTCTATCTCCGCTCCTCCGTACCTGTTTTATTAAGCATTGACTAACTGTACTCGTCAATCATTGTGGGTTATCTACGATCTATTCCAAATATTTGCAATCAATCCCACATTTATGAGATTCTTACCACCGAGCCCTTTGAGAGCACATGCAAGCCTGTACTGAAGCTAACTGGCATTACTGCTACGACGTACTCGTACAAGCTCACACACCTTTCTTGGAGAATGTTTAGCCAGTTCAAGTGCGATATTTTTACCGATGCCTTTTCCACCGCCCGTGATTAAAACTAAATCATTTTTAATGCATTTCCTGTGTTCTGGAAATATGCATTTCAATAGGGACTTAAATATTGCTGTTGTAATGAACCACACCAAAGAAACTAACTCAAACAATAGTGGTGAAACTGGCATGTTTACAAACTGCTTTTTGACAAGTTCAAGGCCGCACGCCCGCAACTTGGGTAAAGTCAGCGGTATTATCCCCGTGGTGGGGAAAAATACCGTTGTTATAAAACAGCTGACCTCTGGTAAAATCTAGCTGTTATGCATAAAACCAGTGTTGATTATTCTCGCATATTGGGAAAAAGGTTGATATGAGTGTCCAAGTGACTAAAATCTATATTTAAGTGAATTTTTAAAAAATGATTCCTCTCCTTATGAGCACTATTTTGCTCGGAATCCCCAGTGAGTCTGCGGAGTAAAAAGGTGTTAAACACAACAAACCGAACAGCCGTAGAGGTCGGCTGTTGGACAACAATGGGGAAAATACATCCAATTTATCCCATGTTGTTGTTTTCAATTTGATCAAGACTTTGATGCTGATTATATGGTTTCCTGCCCTCTCAACCGGACTATATAATTCCCCCACCCTTCTCAGGGGTTGGCACCGAGCTATCACAACACTTTATAAAATCTATTCCCACGCACAATGACAACAAGCAGAGATCAGCATCCTACCGGGCCCCACCAGTCTCACTTTCACCCTTGGATAGGACGCTCGTTGTCTTGAACCACCCTGATCTATACCTCAAATCTCAATCTGTGGCCTCTTTTGAGTAGAAACTTCGAATTAAACATTAAAAAATCCGGCCTGCTTCGTGGATTGAAATAAAAATAACATTCGAAAGCAATCACGAGTCTAGTTTACCGAACTTCATTCTACAGTACTACATGACGGACATAATTCCAGACTTTTTTTACATAAGTGTATTAAACATAATGACAAATTTAAGACAGCTTATAATATTGTCTTAATCATTAAGTGAAATAAATGATTTAGTTGCTGGTATTTTATGCAAAAAATAGTTTGTTGTCAAGGAGCTGTAATTCAATAAAACCCTAGGCCTTTTGTTATGGCATAGATTCCAACCATTGATTATCCATTTATGATTTTATAGATATTATTCTATCAGTTCTAGTCACGCCATTTTGATAATTGATCATCAATTTGTAGAAAAAAACTAGTTTTGATTTGAAATGCAAAAATTTTATGTTTGGAGGGATGCTCATCACTTTTGTAAGGAATAAAAATCAAATCAATTCGATTTGTAGTTTTGCAGTAGTTATTATATCGTGATCGATTTTGTTTTGGGGATTCACTATATTGCAAAAAAAAAAAAAAGGGTCTAGAGTTTTACCAGTCTAAAATTATTTCCACCATGTCTATGAATTAAAACTCTGGTGAAAGATTATTTATAACAGAAATGCATGCATATTACCTAAATAATTTAAGTACAAAGTATAATTCATGTAAAAAATAAATCGAGTTACTGCTTTTCTGTCTATGAAAAAGTGTAATTTATCATTTGCATTTCACTGTGGATAACCATCCGCTCAGCTGACCGTCATGTGACTACAAAAAACGTAAAAATTTGACTAAGTATGCATTTTACCTTGTTTGTGTAGCCGTATGCAGTATATAGTTAGTGTAAGCCATTACGGTGCATGAGTACAAATTTTTCAGTCCTTGTCAGGATATGCAAAGAATGATTTGTGCAGTAATTGATAAACTCTAAGTGGGTGGAGCCGCATACACGGTAGCTCCGAGTAGCTTTGACTTTTATAACATCGTACATCTCTCTGTCAAACCTACGAAGCCTTCCATTGCTCCACTAATCGGGGTCAATTTCATATTTTCTGACGCGCGAATCCTGCATACTATCGTCGTCGTCGGGATACGCCTTCAGAGCAAAGCTCTATACGTTTCTATACAGAGTCTCTCCACCTATTACGGTTTTGTGCTAATATTATGGCTTGTGAGATTGAGTAGATTCCTTTATTTTGTAGATCGCTTTTTATCGTTGACAGGTATGTTTTTTTTTGTCTTCCTGGAGGTCTTTTTACTATTTCAGTTGCTTCTTTAAGAGCTCAACTTGCTGGTGTCGTTTCAGGTAATCTACAGACGTGTCCAAGGAAATTCCAGCGACGTTTTCTGATTAGAATTGACCACGGTGTTTGGTTTGTCTTTTTATACAGTTGTTCGTTACTAATTCAGTTTCCAGCACTATATCTTATTGATAGTATTGTTCTTAGGAGTTTGCGGTGAAAAATATCTATTTCTTGTTCTTGGCATTTAGTGAGACCCCACACTTCACTGTTGTATAAGAAAATTGATACGATTAATGCGTTGAAGACGCGGATCTTGACATGTAGATTTAATGGTTTCGAGATTAATACAGTTTTCAGCTTATTTAAAGCATTATTCGCTAGTGTTGTAAAACAGGCACAGTTTTTAGTGAGCTGTATATCTTTTATTTGTTCATTAAAGTGCAGAAAAGTTAGCTTCCGCACCCACCTGTCAAATGTTTGTTTACATTCTGGCCTTTAAATGTCAGGTGACCAAAGTCAAGGGACCGAAGATTTAAATAAAGGGGTCATAGTTAATTTCTAAAATACATACTAGAATAGTTGATAGATGCAGAGTGAGGTATAAATTTTTTTTTTGCCCACAATATTTGACTTTTTATTCTTACTTTCTTTTTGAAAAATCAATTTAAGAGTTTTTTGGTGGATAATTGCAAAAATTATTGTTACTATTTCACGTAATTAAGTATGCCCCCTGTATACCAACAAATGTCAATTATTGCGGGAGATTGGGGTTATTTCCGTATTATTTTCTTTTAAAGAAAGCGTAACACAAGTTGTATATGATTACGGTTGTACTTTGAGGGTCCGTAGCAAATGCCCATAAAAACCTATGGGTCGTTAAATCTCGCTCAAAGTAGCCACAGGGTTGCCTCAAAGCGAGCGCAGTTGACTTGCTTATCGTTAAAGAGCGAGGCTTTGAAGCGGTGCCTGGAAACTTTTTAGCGCACCGCTTCTTGGAGCTAGCTCCGAGTCAGCTCTGACTTAAATAACTTCATTCTTGCAGACACCTTCATGCAATGCATTGTGGGTAACTGAGGGCATAATGAGCGATATTTGGAGTCTATCGCACTGTTTTATGCCAATGCAAATTCTTCGATATTTAAGCTAAGTAATAAAATTTTTCTAAACGGTAAAAACTATTTAAAGAACTAACTTCCTGGCATGTGACAAGTAGCCCAAGATGCAGTCGGTCCAGAACAAGGAAAATACCCTGTTATATTTGGTATAAAACAATGAGAAACTATGCATTTTGACCCGACGCAAGCACTGGCACTTTTTGATCACGTGATGAAAATGTTAATTCTCATTGGTGGATGTAAGGTTGTGACGTGAACTCGCCCTCAAGAATAGCCGAATCTCAGTAGCGGGTCGCTTCGTGGAACTATATACACGCCGGCCGTGTATAGAACTCCCAAATGAAGTTATATACACACCGACATGTATATAAGGTCAGAATAGAAATTATATACATGTCAGCGTGTATATAAGGCAAATTGCGCCTTATACGAGGGACCGGGTTGCACAAAGGGGGTTGGGGAGTTGACTGGGGGGCATATGACCGGTGGGGGGGGGGGCAGATGACCGGGATTCGAGGAAGGTATATCGTGACTCTTTTTACACTTCGAGTAAATAGGCCATTTTGTATTATGAAAATTAGTCACTTACGACTTAAAAGCAATTTATAATATTGCATAGTGGTGGAAGATTTCTGGCTTGTGATTTTTGGGACAGTATCGAGGCAAGATGTTTCATTGCCGTTACTACACATTAAAAAATATGCATATCCGTACCCTAACTGGCTAAATGGTTTGAGGATGCATTCAGAACACAAACATGGATTCAAGGGTTGAGGAGGGGGGTGGGGGTGGGCGTCAAGTTTGCAACCACATCGGATAAGAAAGTTCACTAAAAAAATATTTTCCTTAATTATGGTCTGCCTCTTTGTACATATTCGTTTATCATGTATACGGTCTGTACAGCAGACACTTAGAAACATTAAGTGTTAAGTATACTGAAAAGCTAATGGCTTGATTGCAACTAATCTTGGTACTTACACCCAGGACAGGTGAAATCTATTTCTTAAAAAAAAAAAATATCCAGCGCATTTATGGAAAAGCCACGGTTTGAGGTTGCATTATCCATAAATAGAAATAGTAGATGGATATTCCGTGGAAACTCTCAATATATCATGCAGGAGGCAGCCAGGTATTCAGGGTTTTGTATATCTGTTACGTTAAGATGTGTTATTTCGGAAACCGTTAGAGAAAGAGCTATATTGATTAAGTTGTTGCAAAAGAGGAAACTTCTTGATCTTAATTTTGACCACGATTTTCATTGTCACAGGTAACATGCCCTGTGTTATTTCGAAAAACGTTAGAGATTGAGCGATTTTGACGTCATTTTCGGGCTTCAACCTCACTATAGAGCGGTAATTTCATAATTTGAAATTTTACTACATTTTCAGTTGGAGATGCTAGTTAGGGATAGAGCAATGTTGACTGCATTTTCGGACGCCATCCCCTGTAGTTACATAAGGGGGTGCTTCGAAATCTGAACTTTGACCTACATTTTCAAGATTACCGGTCATGCGACCTGTGTTATTTCGAAAACCGTTAGAGACAGAGAGATTTCAATTTCATTTTCGGACCCCACCCCGCATAGGGAATTACATTAGACCTGACTTCGTGATCTGAACTTTGACCTACATTTTCTAGGTAAAAGGTCATGTGGCGTGTTATTTCTAACATCTTTAGAGGTAGAGTGATTTTAACCTCGTTTTTGGACTGCATCCCTTGTGCATCCCTTATATATAGACAGGAACATAAACTTTTGTGCTTGACCATACGTCATAATCAGACTGAAAAAAAGGAGTTTTCTCATAAACCGTTGAAGAGTTTTTTTTTTCATTTCAGTCCGCTCTTCGGAGTTACGTAAATCCTGAAAAAGGTCCATTATGAGTGATTTTTCAGTTTTGGCTTCTATCGCTGCTGTCAGCTTTAAGTCATTGTAAATACACCCTCGCCCTTACAGGTTTCTGTTCTAGTCGGGACTGGTATGATTTAAATTTTGATTTAAATCAAAGTAAAAAAATCATGTTTTTTTATAATTTTTTTAAATCGTTTGTCATTAAGCCTTTGTGTGCAGTGAAGACACTCAGCAGTCGCTTGCAACCCCCTTTGTTTAAACAAAGCACTTCATATTGTACGCTTATAAGTGCACAGGAGGTTTGGGGGTTGGGGTGGAGGTATTTAGCAGTGGGCAGCAGGTTGCGAGAGGGCCAGTACAAATAGCTGTAACTACTCCGGTGTTGGTCAAGCATGTCTCTGCACCGTGTGCTTGAAAATAAAGTACTAGTGTTACGCGTCGTGGAACTAGAAACCATTGACAAATTAATTATCCCCCGTCTAACGAGAGGATATAGGTTTCAGCTTGTCCGTCTGTCTGTCCGCTTTCGTGCACCCTCGTATCCGGGCTATATCTCCCAAAGTATTTGTCGTATAGCCTTTTCCTTTGGCATACGATTAGAACGTATATTGAAGGTGTGCAACGTCGTATTATTTTTTTAGATCGACCAAAAATTCTAAAAAAAACCCGACTTGTATGTTTTTATGGAAACTTGTTTGCAATGAGATTTCGTCCAGACGAGTTCTCCGAAGCTATTTGATCCAGCGTTCTGAAATTTTATGCAGTGAAAATATATATTGCAGATGTGCAACGTCGTATTATTTTTAAAATCGGCCAAAAATTGTCAAAATACGACTTCTTTTTTAAAGCTATATATTTTTTATGTAAACCTGTTTGCACGGAGATAGATTTCGTCCAGACGCGTTCTCCGAAACTATTTGATCCAGCGTTCCGAAATTTTTTGTAGTGAAAATATATATACACAGTAAGAGCTATCTAATGAACACTCTTGGGACCAAGAAAAATGTTCGCTATATGGAGGTGTCCAAGAACGGGAGGTTCACGATTTTCTTAAGGTGAAGATGATTTCTTAGATTCAAATAAGACAAAATCATTTGTTTATAATTCGCACTTTAATAATATAAAAAAGGGGTTGCCACACATAAACTTCATCATAATCGACTCTATGTTTACTACAGCATTGAAAACACCATTGTCTGACGCGGTAAATGAGTAATTTTCTGAATTAGGCTTCATCTCCACCGCCACGCGTAATGTATCATTATTTCACACAACTCAAGCTGCAACGAAGTAAACAACTGAGCCCTCCCCCCTCCCCCACTAATGTGGGGTACACGCATATGGGGCAAGATACGGGGCCTGTAATTGTATAAAAACTGGGAAAATGTACCGGTAAAATATCTTGTGTTCACTAATTAGAGGTTTGTTTGCACTGACATTGACCATTTGGGACCCTGGCAAATGTTCACTGTTCAGAGTATAGAGGTGTTCACTAACGGGAAATTACAATAAAATACCTATGGCAGTGCTGCTAGAGTATACTGTTTTAAAAGTATTATACTTTTTTTTAGATACATACTTTTTTATACTTTTTCTACTTTTTTTCGTCGTCCACGCTTTTTTTTGCTCGATGTCATAAATGTCACTTTAATTTTTTTGTGAGCGTCAAAAAAAGTTTTTTTTATTTTAGTTTTTTCTATTGATAACTTTTCTTTTGATATTTTTCCTTCAATTCTGTTCCCTTTTGTAAAAATTTTGAGCCCTCACACAATATTGGCAGAAGGCTATTGCTATTGTTCTGTACGTCGAATCGTCGGTATGCAGTTATTTTGTCGGGGCGAAATCTTAAAAAAAGAAGCTTCACCAAACTTTCCAGGAAGAAAGTTCATGTTTATGTGTGCACTTCGAGTTCAGTTTCTTACATGTCAGTCCGTTTGTCTGTCTGTCCCACTTCAAACTTTTTTGTCAGGGTGATATCTCAGAATCTTTTCATCAGAGTATTACTATTAATCCGTCGCAGTGCTGCTAGAATATGCTTTTTAAAAGTATTATACTTCTTTTTTAGCTCAGCTTACGTTATGCGTAAGCTGGGTTTCCCTATCGGTTTGCAGACCGCGTCCCTTAGTTAGTTCGTTAGGTAGTTCTTTATTTACTAAACTTTTCTTCAAAATGTATCTCCTTCTACAGTTCTTATCCGATGTCATTTATCTTTAATGTGAGGCATCCCTGGGAGGTCATGCGTACGGCTTGTGGTTTTCTAGTCGATGGGATAATTTTTTAATTTTTGGTAAATTTTTGAAGAAAAAATTTTAAAATGTATCTCCTCCTACATTTTTGATCCGATGTCGTTCATTGGTATGAGGCACCCCTGAGGGGTCATGCATATGATTTAATCGATCGGATAATTTTTGTATTTTTGGTGAATTTTTTAAGAAAAATTTTCAAAAATAATTCAAAATGCATCTCTTATATTTTCGAACCCATATCATTTATTTTCGATATGAGGTTTCCCTCAGGAATCGTGCGTACCGACTTTTGCTTTTCAGTATTCTAGTCGATCGGATAATTTTTAATATTTGGGGAAATTTTGAAGAAAAAAATGTAAAATGTATCTCCACCTGCAGTTTTGATCCAATTTCGTTTATTTTTGGCACGAAGTACCCCTAAGGGGTTCGGCATACGATCCATACTTTTTTAGTCGATCGGACAATTTTTGTATTTTTGGAGAATTTTTGAAGAAAAAAACTTCAAAATGCATTTCGCCCTACAGTTTTTATCCGATTTCATTTATTTTTGGTATGAAACATCCTAGATGGGTCATGCATATGATTTGCGCTTTTGTAGTGGAGCGGACAGTTTTTGTATTTTTGGGGGAATTTTTGAAGAAAAAACTTCAAAATGCCCGTCCTCCTGTAGTTTTTGTCCGATTTCATTTATTTTTGGTATGAGGCATTCTAGGTTGGTCTTACATACGGCTTATACTTTTTATTGGATAGATCATTTTTTTGTATTTTTGGGGAATTTTTGAAGAAAAAACTTTAAAATGCCCTTCCTTAATTTTTTATCCGATTTCATTTATTTTTGGTATGAGGCCTCTTAAGTGGGTCATGCATACGACTTGTGCTTTTTAATTTGATCGGACTATTTTTGTATTTTGGGGGGAATTTTTGAAGAGAAAACCTCAAAATACACTTCCCCCTACAATTTTTATCGGATTTCATTTATTCTTGGTGTGAAGCATCTCTAGATGGGTCACGCATAAGGCTAGTGCTTTTTGACTCAGTTTGGAAAATTTTTAATTTTTGGTCGAATTTTTGAAGAGAATACTTCAAAATGCATCTTCTTCCACAGTTTTGATCCGATATCATTTATTTTAGGTGTGAGGTATGCTTTAGGCGTTCGTGAACACGGCTTGTGCTTTTTGAGTTGATCAGAAAATGTTTGAAGAAAAAGACTCAAGATGCATTTCGTCCTACAGTTTTTATCAGATCTCATTTATTTTTGGTATGAGCCGTCTCTAGGGGGTCATGCATAGGTCTTGTGCTTTTTGAGTGAAATGGAAAATTTTTAATTTTTTTCGGAATTATAAAAAAAATGAAACTCCTCCTACAGCGCATCCACGCAAGTTAAATGAACTTGCGCACGAGTCCGAAATAACAACCGCGCATGGACGCAAGGTACATAAACATGCGCAGCGGTCCGAAATGCGAACCCCGTAGCAACGCAAGTTAAATAAACATGCGCACTGGTCTGAAATAAGAGCCGCGCGTCGACGCAAGTTGAATAAACATGCGCACTAGTCCGAAATAAGAACCGGGCATCGACGGAATTCAAGTAAATATAGGCACTGGTCCAAAATAAGCACCGCACATCAACGCAAATGAAATAAACATGCGCACTGGCCCGAATTGCGAACCGCATATCAATGCAATTTAAATAAACATGTGCACTGGTCCGAAATGCGAACATACGCATAAGCAACATACGCACTGGTCCAAAATAAGAACTGCGCATCATCGCAAGTTAAACAGACATGCGCATTGGTCTGAAATAAGAACTGCGCAGCAACGCAAGTTGAATAAACATGCGCATTGGTCCGAAATGCAAACCGCGCATCAACACAAGTAATCATTCGCACTAGTCCGAAATGCGGACCACTCATCAACGCAAGTTGAATAGACATGCCCACTTGTCCGAAATGCGAACCGGGCATCGACGCAAGTTAATAAACATGTACACTGGTCCGAAATGCAAATTGTGCATCAACATACGCTGAATAAACATGCACACTGGTCTGAACTGCGAACCGGGCATCAATGCAAGTTGAATAAACATGCGCACTGGTCCATAGAAGAGCCGCATATTAACACAAGTTAAATAAACATGCGCACTGGGTGAACTCACCTGCTTATGGACAAAACCACAGACTGGACCAACCAGAAGTTGTTGCTTCAGAAAAATTTGAAATTAATGTTATTTTCGCACTGGTCCATAGAAGAGCCGCATATTAACACAAGTTAAATAAACATGCGCACTGGGTGGACTCACCTGCTTAGGGACAAAACCACGGACTGGACCAACCAGAAGTTGTTGCTTCAGAAAAATTTGAAAATAATGTTATTTTCGCACTGGTCCATAGAAGAGCCGCATATTAACACAAGTTAAATAAACATGCGCACTGGGTGGATTCACCTGCTTAGGGACAAAACCACGGACTGGACCAACCAGAAGTTGTTGCTTCAGGAAAATTTGACTCGGACAAAACAAGATTGTGTCGAAGTAATAAGTATTTTTACTCAATAAGTTAACCTTGAAGTACTTTCATAAAGCTAGTAATGCGTTTTATTGCATACTTTTTTAATACTTTTTTTCAACTTTTGAATACTTTTTTTCGGTGAAAATATACTTTTAAAAAAAAAAAAACGTACTAGCAGCACTGCTATGGTTAAGCCAATAGCAATATTTGGAATCGAAAAATCGTTCATTATATAGAGGTGTTATTGTTTACTGTATTGTAGATGTGCAACGTCGTCTTATTGTTTAATTTAACGGGTATTGAAGAGGTAGCCGATCCCCTAATAGCGAACCGCATTTTTCAGTTAGTTATCACCTAGTATGAACCTTGGTTAAGGTGTGTTTAGGGAACCATTTAGTTATGGAGCTACACTATTTATTCCCCACAGGGGGGTATATGCGATCGACCGTGTGTCGGTTTGTCGGTCTGTCATCAACAGCTTGTTAACAAGATAACTTAAAAACTGCTGCAAGGATTTTGATGAAACTTGGTATGTAGCTTCTATGGGAACAAACACAGATCGGTATTGTAAATGGGCTGGGTTCATCCAAGGAAAATGCACCAACTGGACTTAAATTTCAGCTCTTGATTGACTATTGCTGGCCGTGTTTAACTGATGGGGGGCCTGTGGGGAACATGTGGGGTATGTACACTGCTCTAGTTATCTTTGTAAACTGAGCATCTTAAACCTGACTGTCATTGGTCTTTCAGTTTCGGATCACCCCCCTCCCCTAGTAATGGGGAGAATACAGTCATTAGATTGTCCGTCTATCCACCCGCGTGTTCAGGCTGCATCTCCGAAACTAGTGAAATTTCACACACGGAAAGAGCAGACATTAAAGGTCGTATTTTCTTTTTTTCGGATTTGTCGAAATGACAGTATTTTTCGGTCATGGAACATCCCAGTTTTCGGCGTCGTGTCCAGGCTGTCTCCAAAACTATTACATTTCAGATACGAATAGAGCACATATGGAAGGCGTCCAAAGTCTTTTTTTTTTGTTCCGCTTTGTGAAAAATTGTCAAAAAAACCTTTTAAAAAGTGTTTTGAAATGTAGCAAAACTCGTTTGATATAATTTTGTCTGCGGTCGTGGAAACACAGTCTTCAGGCGGTGTGTCGAAAGCCGTTTTTCTTATTTCTTTAAAACTTCACATACGAATAACACAGATTGCCAGAGTGGATTATTTTTGATTATTTAGCTTTTTTTTCTCGAAAATTTAAAAATGCAAACCTGTTAAAATTGTGTAAAACGTAATGAAAGTGGCAGTAAGACAGTAGTAAACCAGTTTTGACACGTATATCATAGGTCATCCATGTTACACAGGGAATCGTGTGTCTCTGAGGCTGTAGTTTGACTTCACAATTGCTTCAAAATGACGGAGCAAAACAGCCGATAAATGAAACGGATAAACTCAACGTGTGGTGTTTTCATGTGTGCTGTTGTAGGGTTGAATGTTTAGAAGACTGCATATTTTCCGTAGAGAATTTACGAGACTCCATAACAAAAGTTTTTACTTCGAAGCCATCACCTTGACGCCAGCAGCTAATTTGAGGATTCAGTTTTCAATCTGCAGCTTTAAAACTGTTGTTCAACCTCCTGAACTAAATAAATATCCATCCATACAAAAGAATTCACCAAATTTAAGTTATTTTACAATCCGTGGTCACGGGACGATGGCCGATAACAAGTTTGCAGCTGACTACGACAAGAGAGGTCAAGCTGCGTGTAAGAAATGCAAGCAAAAACTCGGCAAGCAAGCCTTAAGGATTGCTAAGGTAACCGCTAACCCTTTCTCCGAAGATGCCGGCGACATGAAACAGTACTTCCACCCAAGCTGCATCTTTGAAACGTTTTTAAAGGCCCGAGCCACGACGAAGATCATTGACGAGCCTGACGTGGTTCAGGGATTTGATGATCTCGAAGACGAAGACAAGAAAACCATCAGGAAATTGATAGAGGGTACGATTTAATGGTCATAAGTAATCATTAAGTAGCATATGAGTGAAATAGAAAAGAAATTAATTCAAGCAGTGTTTCTTGAATACTCTTTGAGCAGTTCTAATTAAGTTTCTAACAAACGTTTTTTTTTGTGTATTAAATCTCCTGTTCGTGGGTATTTGTATTTTTGTGTGTGGCTTTGGTAACTTGGTGTTATGGGACATGGTATTGCCTGTGGAGTAGCAAAATACAGACCGGCAACAAAAGCACGCACGCACGCCCAATCATAAATTTTGGCAATAGGTACCAAAGTCTTAATTTGTAGAGACCTTGGAAAAGAAAAATTCGCCAAAGAAGGGTGCTGCAAAGAAAACCACACCCAAGAAGGCAACAGTGCAAACGACACTAACGCGGACACCAAGCAAAAACATGAAGCTTGCAAGCCCCAAAACAGGTTGCTTTGACTTCTGTTGTTGAGTAACATCTCGTCTGTTGTAAAAATGAATTGAAAATTAAAATAATGTTTCTCAAGATTGAAAGGTGGACAGGCCTATGATAGGTTTTGCTTCAGCGGCCAGAAACTGGACGAGTTTGTGCTCTGATTCTGAGGGCGTAATCTGTCAGGTTTTCATTGTGGAGTTGAAGGTTTTGTAATTTTGTGGAAATGGGCTTCGCTGAATGCCAGATGTTCTGCTATGTCAGCCCAAAAGCATAGAAAATCTATAGTACATGTCATGCTTTAAAATATGGTTTGAAAACGACAAAAAAACCACAGTTTCCGTGTGTTTTGACAGAAGCAGTGTCATTAACGTGGGAAAAACGCATTTCTATTAACTAGCCTTTGTTTCTGATGGAGACTTTTCGATCTATCAGAGTTAAAATTGAAATTTGATATTGTATATAGAAACGCCTGCGAAGAAAACTACACCGGAAGCAAGCACAAGCAAGGCCGCAGCAGCCGTTGATCACGTGACCAAAATCAGCTCCGATCCTTCCTGCAAGGACAACTCATTCAGGAGGTTCCGCCGGTTGTGCGCCGACATCGCAGAGGAGAGCAGCTACTTGGAAAAGACCAAAAAAGTGTCCCAGTTTCTTCAAAAAGGGAGCTCTGGAGGTAGATAATATTGCATTTACAGTGTGGCTGAAGGTAGTTTTTCGGAGTTTTGCTCATGGAACCTACATGATGTGGTTTTAGTCATGTTGGCTGGATTCAGCGCTAGTGTTTGCATCGGTTACTTATACATAAATCTCATTATGTGTATAAATAATTGTCCCAATGAAGGCAAACCGAAGACAAGTTTCATAGTTGATCGTTAATGTTTCTGACGTGATGTTATTTGTGTCTAGGAATATGTTAAGAGCACAATGTATTGTAATATCTGTTTCAGATGGGTTTGAAGGAGATATGTATTTAGTATTAAAATTGCTCCTTCCCGGTGTAGTTAAGACAGTGTATAACCTGAACAACAAGCAGCTTGTGAAAGTATTCAGCCAGGTAATACCGGAGCCTTATTCTTATAGCAGCAGAATTTACATTAAGTAAAAATACAAGAATGAAATATAAATGAAAAAATGCGTTTTTGATACTTCTTTATGCATTATAAGTGAAGAACTTGTACAACAATGGTATTTCATTTTTGCTAAAATTTGGCCATTTAAGCATTAAAAGAATCCAGTTACGCTTAAGATTTAGGAATGGGTTGGGGCCACGTGACCTAAAATCCGCCCAAACCCGGTGCCCCGAACTTATGGCATTGCCAGTAGTGGTCGCTACACAGTACTTGATACCAGGACTGGATCGGGTCACCCGAGACCCAGGTACCCGCGGGGACACACTGAATCCAAGGGTTGAAAATGACCCCTGGGCCCTGTGTATTATTATGTGTAAAAATTAGTGGGCCCCGGGTAACCCGATCCAGCCTAAATCTAGTCTTAACATTTTGTTGTTTTCCTTTTAGATATTCAAAGCAGATTTGGACTCGATGTTGGAAGATTTAAATCAGGGCGATGTAGGAGAGACGGTGAAGATATTCTTTGAAGAAAGCAGAGGATTGCAACCGGCAGCGAAAAGCATGTTGAATATCCAAGAAGTACAACTTAATTTCAACTTCTAGCACTGTTTAAGCTTAAACTGCATTGTACGCTATGGAGGAGTTAATGTATATTTACATGAACTTCGCGGTCCTCGAAACTCACAATGTTCTGATAACAAAGCAGTGCATCTTTTCAAGGGATTACAAACGCTACTTTAGTGGTAAATATGTATTTAATTTAAAATATGTACGCTGTAACATAGGAGACCACTTTGACTGCCATCTTTTTCCTGTATTTTTCGTACCCTAAGTAACATACCTTGGTTTTGTTCTGTTTTTCGAGGTCGATGCGATGTTGTCGGAATTGTCGAGTTACACCAGAGAAGACGATCAACAGCGAGCCTTGGCAAAAATTGCCAAACAGTCAGTAGAACTTTTTTGAGACATTAAATAAAAAGTTAAAAATTTATTTGAAAGTAATTCTTCATCCCTAGGCATTCATAACCACCATCTCTTATATCTCTTTAAAAAATTACCTTAAAAGCAGTAAACAGAAACTTTGGTATCAGTAAGAGCTTTCTGCATATTTGCTTTATTTGTTTTTAAGATGTACGTCGAATGATTTGAAGATGGTTGTACGATTAATCAAACATGACTTGAGAATAAATTCTGGAGCCAAGCACATGTAAGCCATTCAGTTTTTGTCTGTCATAGTTATGATGCTGAAAGTCTTGCTGTTCAATTAAGAACTCATAATAAACAATGAGAGAGCAATACAACTGCAGTATATCGTCATGGTTACGAAATTTCTCGGACCGAAAAAATATGTCACTTTAACGGACCTGATTAAAAGGGGTCGGCCTTAATGCCTATATTCTACTGTGGATTAATACCGCGTAATCTGTTGATTGTAAACTAACCAAATTCTGAGGATTGCACAACCAAACCTATGGTCCACCTACGGGTCCTAGGGCCCCGGTTTGGGTGCCAATACAGATATAGTTGATGCAAGTGTGGAAAAATCCCTTGCCAGTATTTAAAAACTGAACTGTAACGCTGTTATAACGGAAACGGTTAATCGCACATTGTATAATTACATAACATATCGATTGTACACTGTTGACAAATTTATTACTTTTTCTTTCCCTTTTTTTCTTCATTTTAAGGGAGTTGTAACCAATTTTTGACTTGTCCAGGGAATTTGCCGTGACCTCTTTTCAGACTCGATGGCCTTGATCCAAATGCCTACGACGCCTTTCAAGCGTCTAGGGACCTGAAGGACGTGGTGCAGAGGGTGCTCAAGCTTCGGGAGGAAGTCAGCGATAAGCCGGGCCTCAGCAAGCGGCTCAGTGTGCGCGCCAGCCTCATGACCCCCGTACTTCCCATGCTGGTAAAATGGCCTCAAGTCACGTCTGTTGATCTTCAAAAAAAAAGAAAAAAGAAACACAAATTGAAAAATTGGACTTGGGAAAAGATTGTGTGTGGTGTTGAAGAATTTGCTGTGTGAGATTTGACTGTAAATGTTTCAGGAGAAAATAAAATTAATAACGAGAAACAACATAATTTTAGTCCTTGAAATCTGTGTGGAGATTGCCCTGGCATGTATATTACGGCGGGGTACAGTTCGCTTGTTAGGCCACTCGTCGCATTTAATACGTGATATTTCCATTATCTGAATGTAAACGCATTTAAATTGCTTCCTGTGCTTCATGACAAAAAAAGGAAAAGGTTTACATTGTTTATATGACTGTGTTGTGGTAGGCAGAGGCGTGCAAAAGTGTTGAGATGGCTTTCAAGAAATGCCCCAATGGTATGTACTCGGAGATCAAGTACGACGGAGAGAGGGTGCAGGTGCATAAACAAGGCAACGATTTCAGCTATTACAGTCGAAGCCTAAAGCCAGTCCAGCCGCATAAGGTATTATACAATTGGGTAAAATGTGAGAGGTCTGAGAATGTCTAAAACGTCGGCATATGCTGGTTTCTATTATTAGAATGTAGAGTGTTTTTTTTTCCTGCACAGTGCAGAATTATAAATTTGCGGTGGACAAAGAATTACGGTAATCTTTTATTTGATTTTCATTTTTTCTTTCATCATGCATTAATTTATAAAATTAATACGTAACATCACTTAGCTAGTTAAAATATGTAGAATTGTTTTTTGTTTTTTTTTGTGGTTGCTTTCTAGGTGAATCACTTCAAAGAGTGGATCCCGAAAGCATTCCCGGATGCCAGTGACCTAATACTCGACAGTGAGGTGCTACTGATAGACACTAAAACCGGAAACCCGCTGCCATTTGGTTCTCTTGGTGTGCACAAGGTAAACAGATTTTTCTTATGGCTCTGTGCTAAAACAAAAACACTTGTGCATGTTAGTTGTATGGATATTGCGTGATTTCGATGTGATCTTAGGAGTCAGTTGTTCCAAGAACTTTATTCTGCTTGATTTTTTTTTGGTCAGGATGAATAGGGCTGCGTAGAACTAATCGCCATCATATATCATAACAGATTTCATGAACAGTAACAATTTCAGTGCCTATAAATCTCGCTAAGTTTTAATGACTATTATTTATTTTTGAAATTTGTTATTTCATTGCAGAAAGCGAAATTTCAAGATGCTAATGTGTGCTTGTTTATTTTCGACTGTTTACATTATAACGGAGAAAACCTCATGGACAAGTATGTCTTACAGATATTCCTAACGTAAAAAATGACTGCAAAACGTCATGCGAAGATTTTCCAATTCAGTAGATTAATAAATGTCCAAGTAAGAAAATGTCGTGCTCTGAATAACCATTTTTGAAGTCAGTTTTATTTCCTGGAGAAAAAGAGACTTGATTTTGTTTTGTGACAGACCCATCAAGAAAAGACGGAAATACTTATATTCTGTTATGAAAGAAATACCAAACAGGATTATGTTTTCTGAGATGAATCACATCACGGTTTGTTGTTCCTTTGTCTTGATACAGGATGTAACTAATTTTTCAACTCAGACTATTTTGTTTTCTATTACTGTAAAACGAAAGAGATGATTTCTTGTGTGCTGATTGGCTTATCTGTTTATGGGTCTTAATTTTAATTAGTATACTCTATTTTGATAATAAAAGTTGTCTGAAAGTTGTCTGGTTTTGTTTGTATCGTGCAGCAAGTATAGAATATGTATTTCGTGTGAGCAGCACCTGACATTATCTATTTATTATAAACAGGAAGCAGCGAAATTAAAGGAAATGATGGCCAGAGTTTTTAATGAAGGTCTGGAGGGATTGGTTCTCAAAGATGTCAATGTGAGTACTAGTATGAAGCTTATCTTGGTTTTCTTAAGTTGTGATATATAAATAGTAGTACCCATGTAACTAACAAGTACCGGCTTCGTGGAAAAAGGGGAGGAAAGTCAAGGTAAGTTGTTACCGCGAGAGAGAGATGAGGATGTTATTATTGTTATTATTATTTATTGTACACCATCGTGCTTCAGCTCTACATGTAAATAGTTTAATTTGAAAATTTTGATTTTCTTCACAGAGTACATACGAGCCAGGCAAGCGACACTGGCTGAAAGTGAAGAAAGATTACTTACAAGAGGGCGCAATGGCCGATTCAGCTGATCTCATTGTCCTCGGCGCTTATTACGGCACTGGGAACAAAGGTATTTCATTTGAAACTAAAAAAATTGCTGAAATGTGTAGGTCACTCTAAAGGCTAGATGACTCGTTAAAATTGTACAACAACGAAAGTTTTGCTGTGCTGTACTCAGCTAGATTGAAAGGCTAAAAAAACTATCAGAAAGATGAAAGATAAATGAAGAAAACCAAAAAAAAAAAAAACAAAAAAAACACCCGTTTTTGCTTGATTTAGGGGGAATTATGTCTATATTTCTGATGGGCTGTTATGATCCAAGAAGTAAGAAATTTGCCACGGTGACCAAGTGCGGCAATGGCTTTGATGACAAGACTCTTGACAAGCTCCAGAAAGAACTTGAGCCGAATATGACAAAAATCAGCAAGGTATTCCTTACAGTGCTGCTGTTGTAAAGCATGTTGTTTTACTACCACTATCACTAATACTACTACAATTATTATTATTATTATTATTATTATTATTATTATTATTATTATTATTATTATTATTATTATTATTAGACCCCAACCGGGCGAACCCGGGAAGGGGGGGGGGGGTCTATAGGATTGCCCTCTGTCCGTCCGTCTGTCTGTCCGTCTTGCCGTCCGTCTGTCCGTTTGTTAACACTTAAGATGCTGTTTTGTTTCCACGCAAGTTCTCCGAAACTATTTACCCTAGGCATATGCAACATTGCACAGTGAAAATATATATATTGAAGTTTTGCAACGTCGTGTTATTTTTCAAATCGGCCAAAAGTTGCCAAAATGGCGACTTGTCAAAAATTGTGATTTTTTGAGATAAATGCAATGTAAGACTTGGGTGCTTTCCACGCGAGTTCTCCGAAACTATTTGTCCTAGGCATATGCTACCTTGTACAGTGAATATATATATGTTGAAGTTGTGCAACGTCGCATTATTTTTCAAGTTGGTCAAAAGTTGCCAAAATGTGATTTTTTTCAGATAACAGTATTTTAGGACTTGGGTGACTTTCCACGCAAGTTCTCCGAAACTATTTATCCTAGCTATATGCAACCTTGCGCAGTGAAAATATATATATTGAAGCTGTGCAACGTCCTTTTATTTTTCGAATCAGTCATAAATTGCCAAGATTGCGACTTGTCCAAAATTGCTTATTACTTTATTCCAGTGATTGTTATCGTTCAGTCAATCAGTGGTCGGTTGGGGTCTGCGCCCTCGACGATGGCTTGTTGTTATTAAGCTGCAGTACAGTATGAGCATTCGTGTAAACAAATGACCAGCGGCATTAATTGAATAGCCTAGCGAATTTAATTTAATCTTCCCGATTTTTTTAGATTAATTTTTATTATTAAGGAGTAATGGTCAAAATTGTGTACGTTTATATTTAAACATTTCATCATCAGCAACACTGAGAGCTGTATAAAATCTAGTTTTGTTATATCCCTTTTGTTTTATTTGTTTTGATTTCCAGGTTCATTTTCGCTGGTCTTAACGCTGGTGTCTCAGAACAAACAACTTGTTTGTAACATATTGCCATTCTGTTGATGTACCCCGTCATAAAGATTATTTTTATTTTTAAGAAATTTATTTTATTTGTGGAGTTGCGTTTTTGTTTTCAGGAGGTATGGCTGTGAACTAAATAGAACGTAAAAACTGTAGTCAAGAAAATTGTAGCGTAATCGTTCGATTATTAAAGCGATGCATGTGATGTTTAAGTTATACCAGTTGTAGTATTCAGGCTTTTCCAATTGCTTGTTCTCTTGTATATCGGATTCTTTGGGAATTAAAAATAAGTAAAGAGTAATCTCGTTGATTGTTCTAATCTTATGACAAATTTTAGTTCTCTCATGGAAAGAATTTTTTGACTGAATTTTCTGTCTTATTAAAAAAACATCAAAGTATCGTTTAAGTGAATTGCAATTGAATTGTTGTTATTGACACTACAAATCATCGACCGTTTTGTAAATGTCAAAACATCAGTAAAGGAAACATAGAACTGACAAAAAATATATTGAACACGATGAAAAAGTATTTTAATGTATGATGTTATTAGTAACAAAAATGGTAATAATAATTCAGATTCAATTGGAATTTAAATTTCAGGACTATGCCAAGATACCAAGCTGGTTAAACATAAACAAGGGCAACATTGTTCCTGATTTCGTCGCCACAGACCCCAAGGTGAGTTAAATGTAACAAATTCAAATTTGTTTACATTCAATAAACAATCAAAATTGTGTAGCACGAATTTCAAACCGTGTAGATTTTATATTTAACATATGCACGGTGTATTGTGATATTTCTATCACGTCAGACATGCTTCCTGGAAGCTGCGTAGCACAAGAAGCTTTAAAATCGATTTTTTCTTTCAGGTTCTTTCCCATACTTTTAAACGTGAATTCTCTCTCTTTACTAGTCAGCGCAACACTGCCTGATTTGTATTATGACATTTCTGAGATGCGATGTAAGTTTTTTTTTTTTTTTTTTGCACTCATTGAAAAAAAACATGTAGACCGTTAAGACGAGTGTTTTTATGACGGTGTGTCCGCAGAACTCGCCGGTGTGGGAGATCAGTGGAGCTGAGTTCTCACATTCCGACATCCACACCGCCGACGGTATCTCTATCCGATTCCCACGCTGCACTAAAATGAGGGACGACAAAAGCTGGGAAGAGGCCACTGATCTCCACAGATTAAAGGTGGGATCGTTAAATGCTCAGCAGGATTCTAATTGATTGACTGTAGTCGATTCGAAATTAAAAAAGTATTATTTTTAATGCAAGATTATTTTTGGTTGTCTCTTGATTGTCTCTGTTGGGTCGTTATATTATGTGAGTTTTGGAAATGTTTTTTCTGCGTATAAACATCGGGCCAGCGCGTTAGTTGTAAGCGGTCTCACATCACAACATAATTATGAAAGTAAAAAAAAGCAGGCGCCACAGCAATGCATGACCACAGCTAAAAGCCGGAAACTGTTGTTTGCGGTGTTCAGGAATTAGTGAAGATATCCAAAGAGAGATCCGATTTCGGGGAGAGATTAGGGGCGTCCCCGTCGAAGGCTACAAAGGCAGTAAAGCGGACAAGCGTCACTGAGAGCGATGACGACATGACGTCATCGCCCACGGGGGCGTCTGTGAAAACGCCTCTGAAGAAAACGCCGTCGAAGAGATCGATATCTGGGGCGGAGAATGGAGACGACGTTTCTCTGCCTAAAAAGCCAAGATCTGAGGTAAAGTTAGATCAGGTTTGTTTTCATATTTCACCGTGGAAGGAGGGAGAGGGCCGTTGGTGTTTGTTTAGGGGGAGGGGAGCGGATAGCAGGAAGCATGTTTATCCATGTTAGAGTCAATTCGTGTAAATAGCTGTTGAATGAAATGGGTAGCCTAGTCGTTTAATTAGTGGAAAACTTAAGTCGAACTCATTTTTCTTTGAGATAACTTATTGTTTTGATCAGTAGACATCTGTTGTGAGAAATACAGTGTTTGAATTTCACTTAGTTTAATTTATGGACGTCGGCTGTAAGTAATAAAATTGTCGTAGATAAGGTAATTTGATTAAATCCTTGTTTTAATACCCATTACACGAGTTGACTAGCCATTATATGTAATTACTATTTACACTTTTCCTTGCCATTACGCCCTATGACTGCTTACACGAGTTGACTAGCCATTACGCGTAATAAATAGGGTTCACAATTTTGTCGAAATTTTCGGTTCGGTGCTCTCATTTTTTTGTTCGGTCGTGGCTCGCGGGGCCCAACATTTTGTTCGGTCGTGGCTCGCGGGGACGAAACCTTTCGGGCCCTCTATTCTCGATGATGCAGTCTATTTTTTTCATATTACAACGATTTAATACAGGTGGGTTGAGTTGGTTTTGGGATGGGTTGAGTTGACTCTCAGGGTGGGTTGAGTCGGTGTGTAGGTTGAGTTGACCGCGACAAGGTCCCTCCCTCCCCTCCCCTCCCCCTGGGTATCCCTAGTCATTTTCTGTGATATTCATTGTACTCTCCGTCGAGGAACATGAATTTCTACTTTTCATTTAGTTCTTTTTAAAGAAAGTCCATCCAGTCTCTTAAACGGCAAAATGAATGTCATCCCAGCGAATTGCCCTTTTTTCAAATCAGAGATTGGCCTTTATTTGCCAAGCCTTTTCGGTGAGTTGTCAGAATTGCCAGTTGCAGTTTCTGTCTCCCGTGTTGCACACCCCACACCCTTATTCCTTGTGCATGAAGAACCAGCAGAGCATACACTTAAATACCAAGTGTTTGGGAATATACTACTGCGTAAACACTTTATTGTAGAAAGCAGATGGTGTGTTTTACCTCAAGCAAGGAAAGATTGAAAGCATGGTAACACAAGCAAGATATGTGTTGTTACTGAACCTATGTCATGCATTTTTCTTGAGAAAACTCAAATAGGATTAAAAACAATCGAAATATCCGACGTTTGGAGGCTGGATGCCCTCAGTTGGGGCCCGTTCGGTCGGGACTCAATTGCGAACCCTAGTAATAACTACTTACTAGTTGACTCGCTATGACGCGTAGTGACTTCTTACACAAGTTGACTAGGCATTACCTGTAATGGCTACTTTCGCGAGTTGACCAATCATCACACATAATGACAACGGTATCCCGACAATTCGTCTAGCGACAAGTCGTATAAATGAAATGGGTACGACAATTCATCTAAATCTTATTCAACACTGAATTTTTCTTATTTCGCAAAATTTTATTTCACAACTGATCTACAATTTTATGTCATGCATTAAATTTAACTGAATGAATACGAGGACGGGCACGGGAGAGGGTCAAGGTCGACGGGGGCGAGCACGGGAGACGGTCAAGGTCGACGGGGGCGGGCACGGGAGAGGGTCAAGGTCGACGGGGGCGGGCACGGGAGAGGGTCAAGGTCGACGGGGGCGGGCACGGGAGAGGGTCAAGGTCGACGGAGGGGGCAGTCAAATATTACAGTTCTTGAGCTCAATCACACATTACAGTTCTTGATTTTCATTGTTGGTGGTCTTCCACCGGATGTTGTGGCCGATCCCGCGAAGAAAGTCCTGAATGGACTTTTCGCCGTCGGCGCGCTGGTGACACAGGGTGCGTAGACGTGCTTGTAGCTCTTGGTATTCCCTGCGAACACGCTTTGCTGGTGGAATCTCCTTACCTTTGCTTTTTTCGAACCCAGGGTATCGTGAAATATATCTTTTTAGGATAAACCGTTGTGTAAATACGGCGAGGGCTGTTACCAAACCAATCCCAAACACAGAGCAGCTTTTTCCCACGATTTCTCTTCAAAGGCAGCTGGACATTCAAATAAGGTAATTTCAAAGAAGTAGTTAAATTTGGACTACAATAGGACTCAACTGTTTAGATTTTTGAGAATCAGGTTCTGGAATGTCTCCCCGTGTGTTCGTGTGTGTGTGTGTGTTCGTATGTCAGTGTTGCCACATCATCCTTTTTAAGGATTATCCTTTTTTATGAAAATCCCGAAATCATCCTTGTTTTAGCCTTAAATCCTTTTTTAATCCTTTTTTCTCTACCAAAATAAAAAATTCTTGTTTTGGTCCTTTTTTTGTACTTATTTATTTTTTTTAGTTGATTCTTTGATTTTAATTTTCTCAGTGCGAGCGCCAAAGGCGCGAGCCGAAAAATTTTGACTTCAAAATTTACTATTTTAACCTTTTTTCATCCTTTTTTCCCTAAACATCATTCTTAAAAATCCTTTTTTTCTCCTTTTTTCCCTCCTCGGACTGTGGCAACACTGGTATGTGTATGTCAGTCTGTCATTAACAAAATGTTGTGTGCAAGATATCTCGGAGTGACTTCAAACTTGGTTTGTTTATTCCTTGGGTAAGTCGGTCGGTTCTACCAACTTCTGACAGGTGTTACATTATTAAGGAAGGCGTATGGCATCATGATGTTTAAATCTTACGTGCAAAATTTCTCAGCCGCTAAACATTGCAAAAAAATTCAAACTTGATGGGATTGTTGCTTGATAGGTCCGAAAGATTCTGCCGAATTTTGTCACGAGTAGAACGAACGAGTGCGGCATATGAAAAAATATACATATTACGTTAAATGTGTATATGTTGGGCACAATTTATAAATTGTGCTGCACAGTTTTTAAATTTATAAACGGGCCAACCATTTAAAAATGGGTTGCCCATTTATAAATGGGCGACCCATTTTTAAATGGTCCACCCGTTTTTAAATCCAAATTGCGGACAATTTTTAAATTGTCCTGAACAATTTTTTAATATTTTCATTTTTTTTTTAGCTTTTTTTCTTTGAGTTTTTTGGTTTTATATTTCGTCAACATATTACTGCCTTTATGTCTTTTATCTCGGTTCACAAGTATATTCATCAATTGTTGCAATTGCATTTCACAAAAACTGCATTTGATGGATTAGAGTACTTTATAATTGCAACTTTTTTCCGTGATTTCGTTTTTGTGCTGTGGTTCACAAGTTATACCTTACGTATCGTCTTATACGATACGATACGGGTGGAGGTCGAAAATGAGGTCAAATTGTTCTATCTCTTACCGTTTTCGAGATAAATCATTGTTTTTCTTAAATAAGGTTTTTTCGGGATTTGACATTGACCATCAAGGTCAAGGTCAAAAATTTTTAGCGGGTGCCTCAGATCACATCGTCCTTTATATATATGCATTGCAGTAATTGTCTGAAAACCGTTTGACCTTTTTCGCGATTTGACCTTGACCAGTAAGGTCAACGCCAGTAAGGTCAAGGTCAAAAATTTTTATTAGGTGCATCACTTCAGATGACCCTCCATGCATGTGCGAAGTTTGGTTGGTCTGGCTTCAGCGGTCTTGGAGGAGATGTCTGGAAACCAATTCGGCGGAAGAAGAAAAAAAATTAAAAAAAAAAACGAGGAAAAAAATATGTGAAGAATTCGAGGCAATCCATCCCCATTTTGCATTTTCAATGCCAAGTGGGAATTAGAAATTAACGTTTCGTAAACTAGTTTAAATTTTTAATTTTACAATTGGTTTAGAACTGCTATGGTGTGGTTTTTTAATAGAATATATTATTATCTTGTTGTTAGTAACTTGTAGTTGTGTTTGTGAAGAAAGGATGTGGGGGGGGGGGGGGGTGTGTGGAGGATGATGGTCACCAAAAAACAAAAATTCCAGACCACCTTCAAGACCTGGATAAAACGATGTAATGTAAGACCCGTTTGACGGATCCCCTCCAGATTCGGGTAAAAAGGCGTGCGGTAAAACCTGCCTGTCTTGACCAAGTTCCAGACCCGGATAAAAATGTAACGTACAGTAAAACTACTGTGGTGAGCAACTTCCAGACCCGGATAGAAAGAACGTACAGTAAAACCCATTTTAGCGACCACCTTTCAGACTCGGATGAAAAAAGACGTCCATTTATATCTGTTTTAGTGATCACCATCTGTTTTGTTTATTTTTTTAAATTTTTACAATGAATAATGATTATGTTTGCAGAAATGAATATTTTATTTCAGTAATTAAGAATAAGAGGAATTTTTTGGGGGGGAGGGGGGATTATGGGTTTAGTCGGGGAAACATTTGTTTTTGTTTACAAAAACAAGAAACTAAGTAGGTATCGATTAAAAGTTTATAATATAAGCCTGTACTCTTATGTTTTGTGTGCTCTGGCCGCTCTAGTTTTCTGCATTGGTCAAAAATTGCCTAAATGGCGACTTGTTGTGTCCAGTTGGGGTCTGAGCCTTCGACGATAACTTGTTATGAGTAGATCAATGCCAGTTCTAATTGCAATTGCTATAATTAACAGTTACAAAATAAAACTTACAATTACAAATTAGGCCAATCAATCAAAAGCCGGAGGAAATTTTTGAAAAGCAATTACAGCACAGAACAATAGAAGAATACATAAAATTAGAACAATAGAAAATCAGACTTGTGAACCACAGCACAAAAACGAAATCACGGAAAAAAGTTGCAATTATAAAGTACTCTAATCCATCAAATGCAGTTTTTGTGAAATGCAATTGCAACAATAGATGAATTTACTTGTGAACCGAGATAAAAGACATAAAAGCAGTAATATGTTGACAAAATATAAAACAAAAAACTCAAAGAAAAAAAAGCTAAAAAAAATTGAAAATATTAAAAAATTGTTCAGGACAATTTAAAAATTGTCCGCAATTTGGATTTAAAAACGGGCCGACCATTTAAAAATGGGTCGCCCATTTATAAATGGGCAACCCATTTTTAAATGGTTGGCCCGTTTATAAATTTAAAAACTGTGCAGCACAATTTATAAATTGTGCAGATTTACAAATTGTGCCCAACATATATATTTACGACGGAGCTCCGCTCCATCTTCTTGCTTTTTTTTAGTGAAAGTGTTAAAGTGAAAAAAATGGTGCAAAAAAACTGAGCTTGTATTTTTCTGCAACCATTAAACCTAGGGACCTTAAATTTGCGGCATAGATAGGCCTTGCGAGAATATATTGTTAAATTGTAGGCAAATTAAAGGAAGTAAATGGGGTCACGTGATTAAATTTTTCAAAATTAATATTTTTTTTCGTTTCGATCTCCTCATAAACAACACAATTTGTGGTCCGTACATTATAACAGTATGAAAGGCCTTATTTTAAACTGGTTCCAACGCGAGTATTTGTTAGGATCCAAAGTCGTAGTGGCGTCTTGTTAACATTTTAAAAGTTTAGAAAAACTGAAAATGACGTTTATCTCGTAAACGATGCTTCGTAGTCCGTTTGCGACCCGATATTTGGTTCCCCCTTCAAAAAGGAGAGGTCAAAGGAGGAACCAAAGGTTGGACGCTGGAATCGACCCACACATTTTTGGTCCTTGCGGGAGTGGAACTTTGGGCTGAGGGGGAGGGGGCCCCATGCCTCGCATTACCCCTATAGTAGTATTCGCGCCTGAGACAGTGCTATCGCATAGAATTGCATCACTGCAGCTGCAAGCTAATGTGTTCATGGAATTTTTTAATTAGCACACGTTAGTACGATGGTGTTAATAGTAGCAAGCATAACTGAGCCATGCTGCAGAAACGGAGCCCAGGTAAAACCGAATAGCATTATAGTCCCTATGGCAAAGACCATATGTATATGCGATTATTTTGCTGCATTTTATACATAAGAATAGCGTTGAGTATTTAAATTTTTATTTTATTTCTATACATTCCTTTACTGTTACTGACAGGAATGTAATTGACCTCAAACGTGACCTTTGGAACACTACAAATGCAATAAGACAAATTTAAATCGTGCTACGCAGCCAAAGGTTGCGAAAGTAACTTTCGCCGTCAAGGTCCGGAATAATTTATCGCTGTAAGGTAGAAAAAATATATCTAGTTTGGGCAAGATCTTTTTTTAGCCCAGCTTACGTTACACGTAAGCTGGGGTATTCCTGTCTGCGGGTGGCGTCCGTTAGTTAGTTAGTTAGTTAGTTGTTTATTTAGTAAACTTTGTTTCAAAATGCATCTCCTCGTACAATTTTGATCTGATGTCATTTATTTTTTGTGTGAGGCATCCCTAAGGGGTCGTGCATACGGCTTGTGCTTTTCTAGTCGATCGGGTGATTTTTGAATTTTTGGCGAATTTTTAAAGAAAATATTTTAAAATGTATCTCCTCCTACATCTTTGACCCGATGTCATTTATTTTTGGTATGAGGCACCCCTAAAGGGTCGTTCATACGGCTTGTGCTTTTTTAGTCGATCGGACAATTTTTGTATTTTGTCGAATTTTTTAAGCAAAAATTTCGAAAATAATTCAAAATGCATCTACTCCTTCAATTTTCATTCGATGTCATTTATTTTTGGTGTAAGGCATCTCTAAGCAGTCGTGCATACGGTTTGTGCTTTTTTAGTCGATCGGGTGATTTTTGAATTTTTGGGGAATTTTTGAAGAAAAATTTTAAAATGTATCTCTTCCTACATTTTTGAACCGGTGTCATTTATTTTTGGTGTGAGGTATCCCTGAAGAGTCCTACATACGGCTTGTGCTTGTTTAGTCGATCGGACAATTTTTGTACTTTTGTCGATTTTTTTAAGCAAAAATTTCGAAAATAATTCAAAATGCATCTACTCCTACAATTTTCATTCGATGTCATGTATTTTTGGTGTGAGGCATCTCTAAGCGGTCGTGCATACGGCTTGTGCTTTTTTAGTCGATCGGGTGATTTTTGAAGTTTTGGGGAATTTTTGAAGAAAAAATTTTAAAATGTATCTCTTCCTACATTTTTGAACCGATGTCATTTATTTTTGGTATGAGTTACCCCTGAAGGGTCCTACATACGGCTTGTGCTTTTTTAGTCGATCGGACAATTTTTGTATTTTTGTCGAATTTTTTAAGCAAAAATTTCGAAAATAATTCAAAATGCATCTATTCCTACAATTTTCATTCGATGTCATTTATTTTTGGTGTGAGGCATCTCTAAGCAGTCTTGCATACGGCTTGTGCTTTTTTAGTCGATCGAGTGATTTTTGAATTTTTGAAGAAAAAATTTTAAAATGTATCTCTTCCTACATTTTTGAACCGATGTCATTTATTTTTGGTATGAGTTACCCCTGAAGGGTCCTACATACGGCTTGTGCTTTTTTTAGTCGATCGGACAATTTTTGTATTTTTGTCGAATTTTTTAAGCAAAAATTACACAAGCAATTCAAAATGCATCTACTCCTACAATTTTGATTCGATTTCATTTATTTTTGGCTTGAGGCATCCCTAAGCGGTCGTGCATACGGCTTGTGCTTTTTTAAGTCGATCGGGTGATTTTTGAATTTTTGGAGAATTTTTGAAGAAAAATTTTTAAAATGTATCTCCTCATACATTTTTGATCTGATGTCATTTTGTTTTTTTTTTTTTTTTTTTTTTTTTTTTTGGTATGAGGGATCCTAAAGGGTCTAGCATACGGCTTGTGCTTTTTAATCGATCGGACAATTTTTGTGTGTTTAGAAAAAAACATGCATTTCCCCTACAGCTTTGAATCGATGTCTTTTTTTTTTTTCTTTTATTTATTATTATTATTTTTTTGGTTTGAGGCATTCCTAAGGGGTTGAGCATACGGCTTGTGGTTTTTTAGTCGATCCGACAATTTCTGTATTTTTAGGGAATTTTTGAAGAAAAACTTCAAAATGCATTTCCTCCTACAGTTTTTATCCGATTTCATTTATTTTCGGTATGGGGCATCCTTAGGTGGGTCGGGCATATTTGGCTTGTGCTATTTGACTCGACTTGGCAATTTTTGATTTCGGGGGCAATTTTTGATGAAAATACCTCAAAATGCATCTTCTGCTGCAGTTTTGACCAGACATCATTTATTTTGGGGCTGAGGCGTGATTAGGGTGTCGTGAATACGGCCTGTGCTTTTCGAGTCGATCATAGAATTTTTGGGGAATTTTTGAAGAAAAAAATTCAAAATGCATTTCCTCCCACAGTTTTTATCAGATTTCATTTGTTTTTCATACGAGCCGTCTCTAGGGGGTCATGCATACAGCTTGTGCTTTTTGAGTGAATTGGAAAACTTTTGAATTTTTTCGGAATTTCTGAAAAAAAAAATTAAGTGAATCTCCTCATACAGCGCACATTCGCAGTGGTCCAAATTAAGCACTGCGCCTCGTTTCAATTTAAATAAACATGCGCATTGGTCCGAAATGTGAACCGCGTATCGACGGAAGATTAATAAACAAGTGAACTGGTCCAAAATAAGCGCCTCGCCTCAACGCAAGTTAAATAAACATGCGCACTGGCCCGAAAAAAGAACTACACATCGACGCAAGTTGAATAGATATGCGCAGTGGTCCGAAATGCGAACCGCGCATCAACGCAACCTAAAGAAACATGTGCACTGGTCCGAAATGCGAACTGCACAATAACGCAAGTTAAATAAATATGCGCACTGGTCCGAAAAAAAAAGAACCGCACATCAACGCAACCCAAAGAAACATGCGCACTGGTCTGAAATGAGAACCACGCATCGACGCAAGTTGAATAGACATGCGCAGTGGTCTGAAATGAGAACCGCGCATCAACGCAAGTTAAATAAACATGCGCAGTGGTCGGAAGAAAGAACCACGAATCGACGCAAGTTGAATACACATAAGAGTCGGGCATCGACGGGACTTAAATAAACTTGCATTCTGATCCGAAATGCAAATCGCGTGTGGTCGCAAGTTAAATGAACATGCACACTGGTCCGAAATGCGAACCGCGCATCAACGTAACCTAAAGAAACAGGCACACTGGTCCGACATTCGAACCGTGCATCAACGCAAGTTAAATAAACATGCGCACTGATTCGAAATTCGAACCGCGCATCAACGCAAATTAAATAAACATGCGCACTGGTCCAAAATGCAAACCGCGCACCAACGCAAGTTACATAAATATATGCAGACGTCCAAAATAAGCACCGTGCATCAACGCAAGTTAAATAAACATGCAAGCTGGTCCGAAATGCGCACCGAGCATCAAGGCAACCTAAGGAAATTTGCGCGCTTGTCCAAAATAAGTACCACTCATTAATGCAAGTACAATAAACATGCGCATTGGTCTGGAATAAGAACCGCGCATCGATGCAAGTTAAATAAACATGCACACTGGTCCGAAATAAGAACCGCACATCAACACAAGGTAAATAAACATGCGCACTAATCCGAAATAAGAACCGCACATCAACACAAGGTAAAAAACATGGGCGCTGGTCCGAAATAAGAACCGCACATCAACGCAAGTTAAATAAACATGCGCACTTGGCTGAACAAGAACCGTGCATCGAGGCAAGTTACATAAATATGCGCACTGGTCCGAAATGCGAGACTATCCAGTCTACTAGAGATACAAAAAAAATCTGTTTCCCATTTTTCTGGGAAAGAAATTTTTGTATGCATTTATCGGTCTATGTTCTGGTCCGGTGCTAAATTAATTATTCAGCTAGCTCTTTGCCGTCTCATCTTTTGAAGCCCAATTTTTCAGGGAAATTCCCTTGCTCATGTACGCTGGAATTGGTCTTATTGCTTTTCGTAAGCTGGGACTTTGTCCTTGGACAAACTTGTTTTTTTTTGTTTTGTGTGCAAAGTATCGCGATAACGGAAAGTCGTATCGGCTTCAAAAGTTTTGTGGTTATTCAATGAGTCAATCGAAAAGCTCTCTCATCTTTTGATGGCGAAATTAATGGAATCCGTATGACGTCGTTACGTTTAAATCTTGTATGCCCAATTGTGCAGCCGCTGAACATCCGAGAAAGTTAGCTTAGTGGGATTGTGGCTTGGTAAGGCCGAGAGATTCTGTGAAATTTTGTCGCGAGTAGAACGAACGAGTGTGGCATGTGACTCGTTACTTGAAATATGTGTATATTTTAGCAAAGTCTTCTGTGCAAAATATCTCGGTAACAGAAAGTCGTATCGACTTCAAACCTTGTTTGGGTATCCTCGTGTGTTACATTGTAAAGGAAAACGTATCACGTCATTACGTCAAAATCTTATGTGCCAAGTTTTCCTGTCGCTGAACATCGGAGATTCTTCAGAGTTGGTGGGATTGTTGTTTGGTAGATTCGGAAGTCTCTATTGAATTTTATTGTAAACTGCGCTGACGAAGATCACATATGACGTCATAACGTAAAATTCTCTGCTCCAAACAAAATCTCGTTTGTAAAATATCTCGAAAAGGAGAAGTGGGATCGACTTCAGACGTGGTATATTTATTCCGTGGATAAGTCGAACGGCACGACTTCAAATGCGGACGGGAAATAAATGCACGGCGTATGACATCATAACGTAAAAATATGTCGTGATATATTTTTCTTCCGTTGACTCCCCCCCCCCCCCCCCCCCACATCCCTTTGCAGGGTCTTTTGTTTACTACGTATCGGGAATAAACTTTTGTTGTTAGTTAACACGTTCAGGATTACAGCGTTTTCCAGAAGATTATCGATCATATCTCAGTTCTCGGGGCATTTCATTTCAAAACAGTGACAGCACAAGCAAGCTATCTGTTCAGTAATTGTAACTCATATCCGTCTTCTAACAACGTTCCAATTCCTTGGCCAGGGGTTCAGCCCCATTGTATTGCGTTATGTAAGTCAGGGTAAGCGGTAAGTTCATGCAAAGAAACGCGATTCATCTGATTCAGGGAGGTGTGTGCGTAAACGGTAAAGAGAATAGCATTCGTAAAATTGCACTAAAAGTACGTAAACAATTTATGACATGAATGGTGTGAGTGCAGTTATATTTAAGGAATGGTGCAGGGCTTATAAATGGGCTAGGTCAAATCACTTTTATTTTCTTGGCGGGGGAAGGGGGGTGGAAATGTGTCTTATGATAAAAAATGTTGCATATGATTACATGTTGCAAATTTCAGGGATCAGGGCTGTTTTGATGGTCATTCTTGTGAATATTGTTTTGTTTTCTTTGTATTTATCGTAATGAATAATGATATATTTGCAGAAAAGGAAAATTATTCTTTTGTTTCAGTAAATGGGAAAGTATTGCAAAACCATGGATTTGGTCAGGGAGACATGTTTTTGTTTGCAAAAACAAGACATTAAGTAGGTCTCAACTGAAAGTGTACGATATATCCCTATAAACACGTTTTGTGTGCACTGGCCGCTCTATCTTATTTCGTTACAGCCAAATGGAATGAATATGAACGGGGTTTTGTGGAGAGGGGCTGGGGGGAGGGAGGCTGTGGCATAAAAAACATTGATAACGTGTTATATTTAAAGTTGCATAAAATATAATGTAAATGATTTCTTTGGTAATGTGTCTGTCAGACTTCTGAATTTCTCTTGCAGAAACTACCAGATATATTTCAGGGAATGACATTTTATATATCGGACGAAGCCAGCAATAAACAGAAGCTACGTAGATACATCATAGCGTATCCTTCCCAAAGCAGCGTACTTCAAAACAGTTTATAATGATATAAATAAAAGCGTCAGATGTCAAATAGCGAAGTCTTTATATAAATAGGTTTGTGGTGTTTTCTTCATTGTCAATAGGTTTTTCTTAAATGTTTGTATGTGTGTGTTTCGATTCACACGGATAGAAATACACTTGTTCATACAAACATGGGGGCCCTTTTAACAAAAAAAAAAAAAAATACGCACAGATTAGAAGCTTTTGTGGGTCAGTTCCAGCAATTCTGAAGCAGCTGACGTGATAGAAGAACTGCCAGTTTGAAACTTTCTCTCCGGTGTGCTCACATCTTCCTGCTATTTTCAGACTAAAACTAAAGTCCGTTCCCTTTCACCTCTGTAGAATCATTCGTTGGTAAATTCTATGTACTGGTGACGGTGAGTTCTCTCCATGGCTGGCAAGATGCACGGCTATGCCGGATGGGTTTGTCCTTAACATGACACGCAGATACGACGGTGACGTGGCTTCGGAGTATGACAAGAACTCAGCCACACATATCGTTAACTCCAGCGCAAAAGTAAGAGTTTGTTGATATGATAACTTAGGTAACCTGGCAAAAGGACTAAACTACAGGACTACGCTTGAAAAGGACTAAACTTCCTAGTGTCTACGTGGGTTAAATTAGACATGCAGAAGGGCTTAGCTTAAGCAGAAGGACTACGCTTGAAAAGGACTAAACTTCCTAGTGTCTACGTGGGGTAAATTAGACATGCAAAAGGGCTAAGCTTAAGAATGTTACGCTGAGTAAACTTAACTTGCAAAAGGACTAAAGTAATTCGCATAGTGTGCAATTAAAACATCCGTCGCTTATTCAGAAAACAGAAGGTTGCTATTGAATTTGGGGTGTCCTTATTGGAACATCGAATCCCAAGTTCAATAGCCGGAGTGGACAATTGTAAGAAATCTGCGTTGTGTGTAATTTAAACATCAATAACTTATTCAGACGACTTAAGATTGCAACTCAAACATCACTCATCAAATTATGTTTGATCAGAAAATATCACACAAATCACTACATAAATAAAATAAACTGAAAATTTTAAACAGTAAAAGTGAAAAAAATATATAACAAATAGATTAGTAACAAGAACTTAAGTTTTTTCCCGTATAGACATAATGAAATGTAGTCCTTTTGAAGCGTAGTCCTTTTGAAGTTTAGTCCTTTTGCCAGGCAACTTATACCTGTAGTAACATAGAATAAAACTTTTATCTTGTACTTCTCATTGATTTTGCTGAACATTTTTTTAATTGTAAAAGAAACAGAGTTTAAGTAAAATTGTTAGATTTGAGGCTGCTTTTCGGCTCCTGCCATATATTTCTCTTGTTAACAGTTCAAATTTTGCCCCATCCGTGTTGTTGTTTTTACTTGCTTTATTAGTCCCCCGTCGCCGCACCCAACACACTCAAGCCTACATTGATCGATTGGCGAAATATTGTACATATAGGTAGCATGGGTCCTAACAAGAGTTGTTATTATGAATGAGCCACGTCGGCCCGAGGATATTGGTCCAGATGGACTTTAAAAATTCACGCAGTCTTTGAGCACTTGAGTGAGTTTGTTAACACCCCCAAGCCAACATTTCTTATTCGATTGTCAAGATATTTTTGACAAGTAGTGTGGGTGCTTACAAGGGTTGGTATTATAAATTAGCTAGGTCGACCCAAGGACATTGATCCAGCTGGGCTTCAAAAATTTGTTAACATACGTGTGTATTCCTGAATGTAATACAAATTGCTTAAGGGTTTTAGTCCAACCTTACAAAATCAAATTCTGGGATTGTCTGTCGGCGGGGGAACATGGACAGTTTCACTGACCTACTTGTATTTAGTTACTAATCGTTTCATAGTTCCCTGCCCGTTAAGGGTGTGAAAGCAAACAAAGGTTGGCTGTCTTAATGCTTTGCTTAGGTCTTCTATAACCGCCCTTTACACGAAAAACGTACGCTGTACTATTTGCAGGAAGAGGATGAGCTCAGTGGAAGTCACGTGACGGAAGAGTGGGTCTGGAACTGTATCAAAGACAAAAAAATTCACCCAACAGGCACTTGTTAAATCCGCCCATTGGTGTTTAGCTCTACGTTATTCTTCAGTCTGTGATTCTTTTAAGCTGGTGGTTTTCATTCTGTTTCTTGGAATATTTCGGGAGTTACCGTAAAGCTCCTTCTCGGTGAGTTTCAGTCTTTGCTACGGAACTGTTAATTAGATGTTTTGCAGGACGAGGCTTTTACACAGGTGTCCAAAATTCAACTGACAATATTCTAATGCGAAGCAACCTTTTATAATAGAAATCCTGGTGGGAAAAAATAGTTGTAAAGAAACGACAGCTTTGTCACGGAGTTTCCTACATATATTCGCCTGAACTCAAGAAAGTTTACGATGATAAGGTTATGTATATTGGCAGTTGTAAACATTACTTTGACACTCTATGATGTTGACAAGTGTGGTTATAATCGTGTCAGTGAGGGGCGTTTGGTTGATTCGTGAGGGCTAAGGGGATCATTTAAAAGTGAAGACTCGAACTGTCGAATTGTGATCCTATGGCGTCTTGTGTATGGGAGTATTGCTTAGTAAGTGCTTTTAGCAGAGGTTTTCTCGAATACTTCATTGATGTTAGATCTTGGATGGTTAAATACAAATTGACTGTTTCTGAAACGCAGTTGAGTTACGTTGATGTGTGCTGTGAATTATACAGATTATTGTTATAGAGCGAGAAAGTATATTGTAGTGAATGCAATGAATAAAACGTTATGTGCCTCATACAGTCATTATCCCCCGTGTGAACGAGGGATATAGTTATGAGCGTGCCCGTCTGCCTGTCCTGTCTGTCCGCTGGCAACACATGGTTTTGTCCGCACAAGTTCTCAAAAGCTGTTTAAGGTACGCTTCTGATTTTCCATGCACTAAATATATGCATATTGTAGATTTGCAATGTCATAGTCAAAAGTTGCCAAAAATTACGTTGGAGTTGACAATTGTGCGATGTTTTGGCCGCACCACTCCGCATAGAAACATTTGTCGTAGCGACCTGCAACCTTTCACAGTGAAAATATATATATTATAGATGTGCATCATTGTATTATTTTTTGAAATGGGTGAAAGTGACAAACTGACTACTTGTCAAAAATTGCCAAAAAATTACATTGGAGTTGGCAGTTGTGCGATGTTATGTCCCCACCACTTCGTATATTGCAATTTGTTGTAGGGACCTGCCACCTTGCAAGTGAAAATACATCAGTTGTAGATGTGCAACATCACATTATTTTTGCAATCGGTGAAAAAATTTATAAAATGACAACTTGTCAAAAATCGCCCGAAATTACGTTGTGCGATATTTTTTCGGCACCACTTCGCATATAACCATTTACTGTAGTGACCTGCAACCTTGCACGGCGAAAATATATATATATTGTAGATGTGCAGCGTATTATTATATCTGTTGAAATCCGTGAAAAATGGACAACTTTTCTCACTTGTTGTTAGCTGGAATGTGATCATGCAAGACCAGCAAGAACAGAGGTTACTCTCGAAAGGTATTAGCTAACTACAGTTTCAATTAAAATGTCCATTCTAAAGTGAATGGTGCAGTTTGGGACCGAGACAACTCGTCCATCATTATAGGTGTTCACTATTGGGAGGTGTTCCGTAATGGAGTTTTTACTGTACAGTTTACCTTACACGGGGTATCCTGTCTCACTGAGACTCTAGTTCTCAGTCTTTCCTTATTCTTGTATTTCGTGAACAGAAACAGACTGAAATCTTCTCTGTATTATTTCTCAGTGTAAATGAAATAAAAATCTGTCATACTAACAATGTTCGTTTTTGCGGGTCGTTACAGGATTTGCACGTTTCAAGACAAACAACTCAAATCTGAAGAAGATGACGCATGAAAAATTACATTAATTGCATTACATTAAATAATTATAATCTTCAGTAAAACCCGAGCTATGCTGCAGGAACAGCGTAATTAGCTCTCAACAAAAACGGGTGCGGATTGGTATTGGAAAAATCCTGGCTTTCTATTCGTTCAGGTAACTATAGTATAGTGATATATAGGCAATGCACATTAACAAAACTGATGTAATTATAAAGCATTTTCACCGATTTCAAGGCGTCTCCAACATTAGTGATGCTGTGAAATCCTTTGTGAAATCATGTAATACCCCAGAATTTGAAATATATGGATGTTTATTCGCCGTTTCGCTTCCTCCATTTCAAAGAGAAACAGAGAAAAGTTTTAAATTATAACTTTGCAGATGATTATCAAGTATTGCAGTACAAATTTAGAGTTTTTTCGTTCTTCATGAAAAAAAAACGGTACATTAATACATTTTCCAAATTGGTTCCTTGCTAAATATTCCTTATGTTGATCCCACGCCGATCTTCTGTATTTCAAAACAGTACACCAATCTTTTAATTTTTACTTTTAAAAGGCTAATAAACCCTAAAAATTGAACCATTGCACGAAATTCTACAGATTACGTGAAATCGCGATTACAGATTCCCTGTAGCCTTTATCACATGTACAGGCGACACCTTCGAAATATCTGCTTTTTTAAACCCTCAACCGGGGGCTTTGGCCCCCAGAGGATAGCTATTGGTTTGGGTGTTGCCCGTCCGTCCGTCCACCTGTCTGTCAGTCACTTTTTATGCATTGTTTTGTCGAGCCATATCTCTTCAAATATCAGGCGGACTGATTTGATATTTCACTAAGTGAAGAAATATATCATGTAGATGTGCAACGGCGTAATTATTTTGAAATCGACGAAAAATTGACGAAATAGGAAATTGTAAAAAATGTGACAGTCCTGGATGGAACTTAGCGGAAACACGGTATTTTGTCGACGCCATATCCCTTCAACTATCAGGCGGACTAATTTGATATTTCACTGAGGGCTTGTGTTTATCCACTTGAATTTAAGCATGGCAGCTGTTTGTCCATGTGCGGTTGGAGGCTGTACGCTCTGTTTTGCTATTGAAACAGTTTAAGCAATGACCTGTGATTTTAAAAAAAGAGTCTAATTAACCGATTTATATGATTATCTGCTATGCAATATCGATTTCACCTCTAAAGTAAACGAGCAATCTTGTCACTTTTTCATTTTGTAGTGTCAATGAAAGAAAAACTTTTGACATCAAAGACATGAATGCTTTCCGTTGTTTCTTTTTCAAAGTGGAGGATATGTGGAAAATTAATTTTTTACAGATTTTTCTCACTTGGTGCAGTCTGTTGTTCCGAGAAACCCTATTTCAACTGAAGAATTTTATAAAAATTACATTTAATGAATTGATTTTTTTTTCACTTGGGTAGTCCTACTTCTCAAAGGTGAAATATTAAACACTTGGCCAAAACATAATACTTTAAAAAAAAAACTTTATCACTTCGAGTAGAATTTTGAAAACTTCTCAGCCTGAGTATGGTTGCGTTTCATTTACAGAAAAAGATAACGTTATTTTTTTTTCAGATTCTGAAAGCTTTCTAAGAAGCTGTTTTGCCAGTTCAAAACCTTTATAGAAAAACGTTGCTTTGTTACTTACTCTGTGAAACTACATCCCCGCCCCTGTTCAAGAATGTCGTGAAGCTGATAATTTATATATACATCCAGCGTATTTGAAGTGACCAAGTAAGATTTTGCATCCACGCGTCGTTTTTATTAAAGCAATACAAGCATTTCACCATACTCCGCGTTTTTATCCCCGTGTAATGAGGGGATATAGGTTTCAGCTTGTCCATCTGTCTGTCCGCGTTCGTGCGCCCTCGTGTCCGGGCTATATCTCCGAAAGTATTTGTCGTATAGCTTTTTCCTTTGTCATACGGTTAGAACATATATTGAGGGTGTGCAATGTCGTATTATTTTTGAAATCGGCAAAAAAATTTAAAAAATTCGACTTATCAAAAATGGCTGTTTTTGAGGAAATTTGTTGGCACGGAGAAAATCTTGCTAAAACCTTAAAGCATTGCATTTTTCGACATAAAAAAATCTTGCTTCGCGTTTTAATCATAAAAATCAAGACAAAGGCGAAAACAAAAAGTGAGGTGCACAACTTCAAGTCAAATACTAGGAAGCAAAAAGTAAAGAGAAAAAAGGTCCGAAATATTGGCCCTGTACCATCTCAATATACTTTCTATAAGTCTTAAAAGTGGACATTGAAATTTTGCATTTTGCCATGGAATCCAATAATAAGGCAGGCACACGCTATGTTATAGTTAACAGTATAAAGCCCTTGATCTCACAACTACCAACAAAAGTAAGCAAATATTGAGTGTATTATGTGGTAGGTTGAACAGCAAATACATCAGCAGTACCCCTTCTAAACCTCTTGTTTAAGATCCTCATTGTGTGGGGAGTAATGCGCTATGAATGTAGGGTAGCGTTGACATCTGATAATGCATAGTCCAGCTGCTCTGGCATGCATAAAGTCTGGATTTATTTTGGAGAATGGCAACTGGTGTTTCTTGTCTTCAAGTTGTTGTTTGCATGTTGACCCTGACTAATCTATTGCTCACAAGTTAGACTGGGGCAAAATTTCCGTATCACTTCGAGTTTCATTTTATTGACATGTTTATTTATTTATTTTATTTATTTATTTTTTTTTTTGTGGTGGGGAGTTAACAAACTATGTTTGACCACATCACGGGTGTCTTAACTGTAGAACTGATGTGTACTTTTCAGTCAAAATTAGTCAGCAAACGTTTTATCCGCTTTACATTTGTCGACATTTTTGAGGAGTTTTATTCCTGAAACTTTTGGTAGTCGACGTTTTATCCGGCTATTCGCGTGTTACAGCATCATATTATAAGTTGCTACCTTGAGATGTTTTGAAAAAATAATTGTATAAAATGCGACCTCTAAATTTAGGATTAATTTCACTTAAAATCATTATCAGCACTTTTTCTCCCTTTCTGGTAAATCTTTCACTATAAAATTTTATACACCCGGCCGGTTCACCTCCTTTTTAACCCAGCCGACTTTGTCGGCCTTTGTTAGTCGTATGTTAAACTTTTTCTTTAAAATGCTACTCCTACAGTTTTGCTCCTATCGTTTTGATATTACGCAGGAATGTTCCCTGGGTGGTCCCCCAACTGGCTATTACTTTTTTTGACGATTGACGAAAAACTGACAAAATGGCGGCACTTTTTGTCCCCTTTTTGACCCATTTTTAAAATGCCACTCCTAAGTTTTACTCCAATTGTTTAGATGTTACGCAGCCATGTTCCCAGGGGGTTCGCCTACCAGGCTATTATTTTTTCCGCGGCTCGCCAAAAACTGCCGAAATGGTGGAACTTTGAAGTTTGGCAAAAACTGGAATAAATGGTAGTAAATAACTGAATTGCAAACTATTCATTTCTCTCAGTCTTTTTCAAATAGTTATAAAATTTTAATCGAAAGTTTCTTAGGTGCTTCTCCACCTGAAATTCGCTTTTTTTCGCAGATGACAGAAAAATGCCGAAATGGTGGAATTTTAAAATTTTTCTAAAATTTTGTAAATGTCGGTAAATGCGTGAATCGTCAAAACCCAACCTCTTCAACATTCCTTTTCGGGTAGCTTCCACCCGGAAAACTCGTTTTTGTGTATTAAAATTATGAAAAAGTTACTTTCAGAAACAAAGTTCTTCATTTTTTGTCCTAACAGTATTCGTTTCAGAGTTTTTCTCTCTTTCCTCGTTTGGTAACTCGGCTGGGTCATGTCCTTGGACATGCTTGTTTTATTTACGATTTTAGATGAGAAGCAAAGCTCTTATTTTGTTTCCTTGGCAAAACGGTGTATTGCAGCTTAATTGAATAACCCTCAGAAAAACCAACGCGAAATATATTTTGTATGTTTTATTTCAGTACACAGCCATACAGCTACACTGACCTTCACAGTTCAATATTTAAATTATAGTAATAATTTGCTCAGAATATATAACTCAATTTAAATTATAATAAAATACTACAAACTATACCTAAGACAAACACATATACAAAGGCTGTAAACAACGCCATAGACTTGAGGGGTTGGGGTTCCACAAACACTGGGATTTTATATAAAATAGTCTATTAGAATAAATAACTAAAAACACACATTCCATTGTAAACAAGGAAAATAAAACGTTGAAAATTGTTTTGGAATATAATATAAGCGAATTAATTACACAAACTCCGCTTACAAATTCTTCTAAAAAAGCCCAACAAAGCAAATTTCGAAGGACCCTGTATACAAAAATTTAATTCGCAAACACGGGGTTATATAAATATCACTATTGATATTCTTATTCAGTTACAGTTATTATTGCACAAAACAGAAAATCATGCCTCAACTTTAACACATGACATAAATACACAGTACAAAAAGAGAACACTTGAATGAAATTCTAATTTTTTTTTCGCTTAAAAAAAAAAAAAAAAAAAAAAATCTTAAGCACTTTAAAACTTTCACACGTAGAAAAAAACGGCTAAATTTCCCTCGAAAGCGCCAAATATTATTTTTGAAAAATAGAATGCCAGCTTCTTCAATTTAAGACGCGGAGAGACACTTAACGTCGTCGACATCGGCACAAACACTCCGGATTTTAAGCTTGCGTTGATCTTAACGCCTGTTAAATCTGTGCAAATTTCTCTAAGATTTCTACAGATGGGAAGAGAGTGACGGTAGAAGCAACAATAGAGATGCCACAATCTTTATACAGGCAAGGAAACATTCTGAAGACAGGACAAACATACACAGAGTTTGGGTGCGAGCATGGCGACTTCATACAAGATATCCAAGCCCTCTTTGGAAAGTCCCCACCTCCACATTTACGATGTCCGTACAATAGACATGGCCACCCACAGAAATCCCTAATCCTTCTCCAATAGAGTCCGGTATTTAAAATCGTTAAAATAGTAAACAACTCCTTGCCGATTACCAAACAAGTTTTTCTGTCACTTTCTCACGCTGTTTTGTACGATCGACACAAGTCACCTTAAAAACTTCATGCACTGTGGTCAGTATTACATATCAATTAAAACTCATTCGTTGTGATACAACAGCACACAAATGTCAAAGGTTTCTTCTGCAATGATAGATGTGAACAGTCTACAGCAGGGGCATAAAATCCATTTATAAACAAATATGAGATCCTTCTTTTGTTTATATCAAGACAAAAAACATTTGATTTAGACTTATTGGCAAATGCTTTGATGATTTTCCTGGGATCCAAATTGCGTCCGACACACACGTACAGCAACTCTCACAAACACCGCACCTTCACTATGCATGTGTCTCTTCATATATCGATTTTATTTTAATTTTCACCGTTCCTTCCTTTCTTTAGTGAAGACTAAAACGACCCCTGTGAGAAAAATGGCCCTAGTTTAAACTGCGTATTTACGCAATAACTTGGAAACAAACCCTGAAGAAGCTTTGTAAGTGCGATGCTGCTACTGCGATAAGAACCAAGCTCATACAAGACTGAAATATTTGCAAAAATTTTACCAAAGTTCACTGAAATAAAATTTTAGCAAGAGAGTAATAGAGCAAACGTGTACACAATATCACAAAAACACATCAGCTATGATTATTATTTTTAAAATAAGCTTTCCGCAGCGCTTGAATTAAGTGCACGACTGGCCAACTGCTGCGCTTTCATATCTCGCCCTCTGAGTATGGTCAGCCACTTGGCACCTTCAAACTTTTTTTAATGAACTGATATCTTATTAAATAAGTTTTTTTTTTTTTTGCTTTTTGGTTCAGTGTAACTGTGCTCATAAAAAATGTAAATGCCAAGCGCGCCTGCCATAAATCTGAACGCTGGTGGCTGACGGAGGCCGAGACGGATACGTTAAGGCAGCAGTGTATCAAAATGTTCAGCTGGAATTTGTGAAATCAGACAATGCAAAAAGTTATTATTTCTTTCATTCCAAAAATCGACGTAATGAAATTCATGCCATCGGTTCCATTGATTGGCACTGGCATCGCCTTATTTCAAGCACTGCATCCTCAACAACAAACATGCACAAAACATTATAACAATCACAAGCAACGTGTTCACAAGACAAAAACTGGTATATGTAGTAGTCATGATATCGAACGATATTTCCCAATCAAACTAGACACATGATCTGTTTCTTGCATTTCTATTTCCTAAACGCAACACACTCGAACAACCCATACATCTTAGAAACTGCATTTTGGCAGTTACCCTCACACACATTAAAATTAGACATTGAAAATAAATTTGTGTGCGACAAGTGTTGCACTGAACAAATCACCCTTTTTATCTCTAAAAGCTAGAGAAGCTTTTTTTCTCTAAACGAGTCTACCAAGTGCGTTAGTAGTCCATTTGATGAGCAAAGCTGAATGTCTTGGCAAAAAAAAAAAGAAAAAAAAAACTGAAAAAGAATCCTCAATTTCATCTTCAGTTATTGATTAAGGAGAAGCTTGGCAGCTCCACCTTCAGTCCCAACACAAGAAAATGACTCGAGATTCCTTTAAAGTTATATAACGAGCTCTAAGTATCCACCAAGATTCTACTTTTCAAATATTTTTCACCCATAAATCACGGTGTTTTCTCGCTTTATATAGCCCGAGAAGAGGCATTAATTGCACACAGAACAAAAGTTGACAAGTAGGACACAAAAGTGACTCAACTGAACACAATATTTTAATACCAAGTCTACATTCTCTGGCCTACTGTATATCAACGAGGCACTGGTTTAGCCAGTATTATTATCACGGGTGCTCCAACGAATAAAGTATTTGACTGCCCATTAAATCATTATCGGTTCTCCGTTTATCAAGAAGCAGTAACAAACTGGTTTTCACTATCTGACCTTTACGTGTGTGTGTGTCAACTCATTCCCTATTCATATCCAAATTAAAAATAAATTAACAAAAAAAATTAAAGAAAGATGCCAACACAAAACACTGATTCGAAAGTGATTTTCATTTTCTCTTAATTACGCAAATACACCACGGGATTTGGAATAAGGGCATGAGAAATTTTACTGCTTTTTTTTTTTAAAGACCTCTGATTTTCATAACCTGTCTCAAATCGCTCTACCTCACGCTAAACCCAGCTGTTCCACGAGTCAGGACAAAATACCTGTACGCCTACCATGGTTTAAACACGAAACACTTCGGTTTGCGCGCCACAGATAAAACCAAGTCTGTTCACGCTGCGCGTAGTAATTTTTACAGTGCAAAAGCAATTTGTTTTCAAACAAAAAAACAGCATTTAAAAATGCAAAGCCGTTGATAGGCTGAAATCACAAAAAAACTGTAACCGAAGAACGCATTTCGAAATATCACGCTGAATACATCGCTTCCCCCACCCGTAACCCATTACAAATTTCGCCTCATAGAAAAAAATCGGTCTTCTTAATTAAACAGTCCAATGTAACTAATAAGGGTTTTCTATTTAGCACAGGCAAACTGTGTTGTTTTATTATCAGATACTATTGCTTTTAAGAATAATAACCATCATTTATCTGTATGCACTAATACCCTTGTTAAAATGGCATCGCCAATAAGCATCGTGATTCATACTACGCCGCCAAACGGGACTACTTTTAGTCATAAGGGTATCTTGGTGAAATGCGGTAGATAATTTAAAAAATGGGTTCGTAAATGGGCACGAATCGGATGACCCTGAACGAACACACAAAAGAAAATCCTGTATAATGATGACATAGCTCGATCAAATGCGGAACATTTTCAAGCTTAGTACACGCCTGTGGATTTGGCAATTTAAATGATGTTTCCTTACAATAGCAGGTATTTACCTATTCTATAATGATAAACGTAAGGAATCCTGACGGCCGTTACAGATTTGAGATTGCTGCTCAATGATACGCAGTCTATCTTTTTCTAAAGATAACTTAACAATGAACACATTATTGCCCCCAAACAGTTGGCAATACTCGCGCCTCTCACGCAAGAGTGAATCTCCCGGGACTATAGTTACACTACACCATATCAACACGCTTCCTAAAAGATCAAAGAAAAAAAAAATAACTAAATAAATCCGAGACCATCCGATTTTTTAGCACTTGAGATTTCACTGCTTGTTCCTTATTGGATAACAGTGAATTTTACGCATCCAAGAATACTCCTTGTCTGCATGTCGATAAAGAAGTCCTAAATCTCAATGTTCCCTATGAATTCAACAATTTTACAAACTTAGAAGATTCTAGTCACCGACTAATATATTATTACTTTCTGCAACAAAGATTAGGGATGTGCAACGTGATTTTTGGCACTAGAATACACCACATTTTCCAGAACTGAAACAATATTCTTGATTGGGAATCTCAGAAGCGCCAATGTGTATCGCGTTACATAAAGGACAATTTAATGTTTATGCGGAGAAAGTATAGACATCAACGCGACAATATCAAACGAAATGGCTTCGAGTTTTCACACTGCTGAAAATCACGCGATCAATATCAAACAAGAGGGAAAATATTTCTTACAACACGCGTAATGCAATTCGCTACTTAGTTAATTATAATGTTTCTTTATCGCTATGGGAACATGGATTTTTCAAACGAATTAACTATTTACTTCACTTTCCACCACATAATTAGTGACACAAAATAATCCATAAGGGGCCACATGCCGAACGCGAAATATCCAGTATCTAAGTTTTTCCCAAGGGGCCATAAAAAAGTACGTACGCAGACACTTCGAACTTTTTTACCCCACATCCCCAACAAACACACGCGCCAAATTTGTGACGTCACCCATTTCCTACACAATTAGCATACACAGAGCCCTAAGTTCCCCCTTTTCTTCCATGCGTACGTACTTTATGGATGGCCCCTTATACCATATATTCTGTCTTTGAGCAGGATATGTAAAATCCATGGGCACAAAATAAACTCTCAGTGTAGATCTCAGTCTATACAACTGAATACATCTGACTGGTGCCTCCAGGCTAGGCAATATCACGTAAGCCGATTCACCAAGACAAACGCTTATTACCTGACCTGGCGCAAAATCTTTAACCACTGCGCTGGGATGACTTGGTGGGTATCCATCTTCCACGAAAAACACACATATATATGAGGCAGTACGGGGTAACAATAGCCTAATAAAAGATGCGAGATACATGATCATAGGAACACTGGGTGTGTGTGTGGGTGTGTGTGTGGTGAGCACAACCACCGGCGTGCCGTGCGCACAAAAAAAAATGTGGGGACGATGCCGGCTAGCTGCGGTACAACAAATAATGCTTGAGAGCTATGGGCAGAGGAAGTTCTTCGATCAATTCCAGTCTGTTCTTGCCCACTTGGTGGCGAATCACACGGCGACAGATGTCTGTGAGAGGCAGCGGCTCAGCTGAAAACAAAACACCAACCATTAGCGTACATCTCTATTTTTAAAATTAAAACCTTTATTTATTTCCTATAATCAGTTAAATTTTACCAAGAACCAAAAGGGTATAAATTTTTAAAGAATATTCTCTTTGTTCATAAGTATTCTAGAACACAGAATCTTGGTTTCAAATCTGCCATTTAAATTAGAAACTCGGCTGCGCAGGATATCAACTGTAATCCTTGTGTGATTTATTTTTATATTACTGTTTCTTTATTTCATTTTGTGACAAAACTTTTAAATTTATCTTGACTCTGTATTGAACTAAACATTAAAACGGTACAAAAAATGTTTTCGCAATTTTCACATGAAACGAGCAGCTTTGCACGCCTTTGTGCTTCCCTGCCAGCACGAACTCCGTGCGCTACATTTTTGAGTGCACATGACTTTGGAAGCATTCACTCGTATTTATTACTTCAGCAACTCATTGCTGTGCGTCGTAGAATTAACCTATGCTTCCTCACGTTCCGAGAAAAAAAGCGTAACCCGACACACTTGATTAACACTTACGATCTAATCCACCGATATAGCGCATGGTGATTTCACAATGTCCCCATACAGCACTGACTAGAGGGTAAAGTTTCTTTCCTTTCAACCCGCGGAACGCTATGCCTAAGAACTGTCCATCGACGACGAAACTCATCGTCCCCTCATCCATATCCAACACGACTAGAAAAGAATCTGGCACCACGAAGTTCTCATCAGAGTTCAACAGTTTGGGATACGTCATTCCGGGCTTGTTTTTAACGTCATGATAGAGTTTATTCCGCCCTAAGTCCCAGCCCCAAGACTCGCCGCTACTGCCGACGAGCGACTGATAGCCGACGCAGTGCAAGGGCGCGTCCTTGGTGCCCACGCCTACAACGGCGTGCGTGCCCCGCTGGCGCGTGCTCCAGTGTATCTCCCACACGTGCAGGCCCCGCGTGTAGCCCTTCTTGCCTCGGATACAGTCGGTACTCTGCGCCACCGGGTGCCTGTGAAACGTCAGCTTGTCATCGTCTTTCACGAATATGTTTAAACTGCGGTCATCCGCATTCCACGAGTGATCCGTCTGCACTTCTTTGGCAGCCACAGGCATATCCAGAAGCATATCGAGCCGACTGGGCTTCTGATAGTCCGGGTTGTAGATGTCATTGTTTCGCTGTAGAGCTTTATATGTCGGCTCCCGCGCTATAGTCTTTATGCCGCCGGAGACTTTTTGGCCCATCATAGGATAATCCTCTATGTTTGGCATATAGAACGGTTAACGCAGACACAACATAGACAAAAATAGGATGGTAAGGAATTCAGAGGAAAAATGTAGAGAGCCTAGATTCCCCGCTTTCAGCGACTTTTTTCCCCCTTTCCGGTTGATCTATTCGCCGCTGCCTCGTGTATTCCACCAGCCGAACACCAATTCTATTGTTTCAAGCTTAATCTGAAAAAGACAAACACGAACAACTGTTAAGTTTATATCGTACTTTTTTCTTTGAGATAAGATTTATTTATTTATTTTTTTACTTCAATATTAAATGTTATTTTACATTTCAAGGAATACTGGTTGCAATTCTTGCGCAGAAACCCTCAGTCAGACGTATCCATGGAGACTTGGAAGAGGCTGACAAGCGAGAGTAACAACACAAAAACGGTTAAGAAATTGGCTCTCTTTGTACGAGGGTATTTTGTGTGGCTGTTTGCCATTAGTTCCACACCACCACCAAGGCAGACAACACTTACAGGCCAGCACTCGACGAAGAAAGCAGGCCTTGTTTACTTAACAAGACATATGACATCACCGATTCGCAAAAAAATCTCTGTTATTTGTAAAGGCCACACACAAAGAAACATTTTCTACTTTCACAACGCAATGTCGCTCTGCCTTTGACCAATGTATTGTTCGGGTACTTACATGTACTAATGACATATCCCGGACCTAATTTGTAAATGTGGTATTTGTCATATAAGATTATCCAAAGCACCATTAAACACACGGGCTGCTGCAGTCCAGAAAGCACAAAGGAGCGAGGTCACGAATTTCAACTGAACACAAAACATTACATTACTTCCTGTACCGCTTGGTTCGGATATTAAGTTCGAATTACATTTGAAACAGTCAAACTGTACATTCAAACGCCGATTTTTATGTGAGTCATTTAGCCAAAAGTATCAAATATCAGTTTCATTTTTTAGTCTATTGCTGACCACATTATTTCGTATCCCCATCAGCACTTCCTGATGCACACAGATACCATACGAAACCAATGTGTGTGTGTGTGTGTGTGCGAATGCTTGTTCACTGCTACCGTTATGACAAAATAACTTGTAATGCATGTATACCTGTAACACATACTTGTAATATATTTTAAGCCAATACACACATCTTTTACACGATCTGATTGCTGTGATGCCAGTTTATATGACTACCCCAAAAACAAAAACACGTGAGTTTTCAGTAATACATTTCACATCGTTCGTATTCGACATGTGGCATTTTAAAATAAAAGATGCCACAAGCTCGATAAACAAACTGAATAACCCTCAAAAACAACAGATCACACACTGAAAAACACCCAACCTGAGCGACCATTTGGGTAATTAACACCCAGGGGCATGTGTTTATAAGCCATGGTGACATGCCGACAGCAGGTGCTCACCGATAACACCCAGTACATGTGACAAGTTATATGCAAATTGCAATCGCCTTTGTTAGCACAAAAAACTACAATCAGCGGATCACCTGCCTGCATCGGTAAAGCCTATAACTTACGTACGCACAGTATTGATCTCGAAGCTTGTTATAACCCACAACTTTTTTGATATCAAGTTTATCCGAAGTTTTTTATGATAGCCTTCAAAACGTAGTCAGAAATCCAGACAACAGTCAGCTCCATTCGTCTTGTATACCCGGTTGGGCACCTATCACCCCACTCTCAATATTTAGCCCTGTATATGGTTATACTGCAGTTTTTTTTGTTTTTGTTTTTGTTTTTTTTTTTGGGGGGGGGGGGGGGGGTTTCCGTTGTTAATATATTTTAAAACTGTAAAAACGTGAACAGGAAGTAAATTATTCAGCGATGACAATCAACGGAGTCGTATACGGGAAGGACGGGTGGGATATTTTAACGGATACAGTTTTCGTTGTCGGGTGGTTGCTCTAAAGCTGTTTTCACTATTGCCAAAGAAAAGAAGCACTTCATTTAAGGCAGGAACTTTTGTTTCATTATACAATTCAATTTTCTATTTCAGTTTCTGCTCACTGAGGCATGATTGTTAACAAGTTAATGCACTACATCACTCTACACATATGTTACGGGTTTCTTTGCCTGACCTGAAAAGTTTGACCTCACCATGAATAAAAGAAAGTTTTTCAGTCTTTTTTTTTTTGTTCAACACTGATTGCCTTAGCAGATACAACATAACTTTTCCCCCTTGAAACTTGGCTTTTAAACATACGAAAATCTGAATCCGGGACAGAAGGGCCCCGGACAAAAGGGCCTTGGACATAAGGGCCTTTCCCAAAACGGCCTTTTCCAAAACGGCCTTTCCCAAAACGGCCCTAAATGAAAAGTTGGACAAAAGGGCCTTGAGAAATTTTTTTTGGATATGGTTCTCAAAATCATTTTTATTTTTTGTGTAATAAAATAACAACTCCAAAAACAAAGTTTATTGATTTTATTGCCTGATTCAGCGAGACAAATTTTTGGCTGTCCTTTATTACTTTGTTTTATATCCATCGCTGTTGGTCACAGTTCAAATAAAGACCTCAAATTCAGAACATATATCGGCAAGACACTGACACGCCAACATCATCCGGCTTAGCGCGTGTGTTTAAACAGCAGAGTGAAGAGGAACGAAACAAAGGACAGAGATTATCTTTTGTGGCACAATGACTCCGAAATCTGACATCTAAAGACAGTGATGGGAAGTAAGAGTCCTTACAATGAGTAAAACATCAAGGCAGTGATTGGTACAAACAGGGATTAACCTGTGGCACAGTGCTTCGGAAATCTCAAGAGAGTGATGGGGAGTAATTCAAACAAAACATCAAGGAAGTTATCTTTAAAAGCAATGAAGTTTGTTTGTTTTTGTTTTTTTTACTTGTTACTTTATTACATATTTTATTGAATAATTAAAACTCAAAATCCTAGAACAAAAAATTCTCAAGGCCCTTTTGTCCAACTTTTCATTTAGGGCCGTTTTGGGAAAGGCCTTTTTGGGAAAGGCCGTTTTGGGAAAGGCCCTTATGTCCAAGGCCCTTTTGTCCAAGGCCCTTCTGTCTGGATACCGAAAATCTGAATGGAACAGCGGAACACTTACCTTTTCTCGACAAACACTTATCAACGAAACTGTTTCCTAATTTGAGCACGGACATCAACGGATGGCAATCACATCATTTCTGTATTTTGTAGGTCCACCACCAAAACACCATAACACAGGAACCCTTTATTTATAATTTAGGGTACCGGATTAGAACTTTCCTTTTGTATCCTTTCCACACTTGTATACACGAAACATTGAGCTGTAAAAGGTCACTTCTCTTTATAAAGTTTACATTTATAAAATTACCATATGCACCCCTTCCTAAAACCATGTGCTTTTACGTTCTAATATCCACCGTTCAGTATTTGACCAAGAAAGGAGGATATATTATAGCTTAAATATATATGCATGTCCTGTGTTAAGCTGTTTGTTTAGCCACTCGACATGAATGTACACGCATATGACGCTAATATCAACCACACAAAGAGCACTGCGGTGTTATCGCTTCGTCAAATTCCTTTCCACATTACAATGCTTTATATCGAGAGCTTCGTCCGCCCAGTACCACCTCTATCAATGCTGATCAACGTGCATGGACCCTTTTTTTCTCTTTTTTAAAAAGGCCAAAATACAGTCTTAGGCGTGACCAAACATGACACAAAGGCAGCCTTGTGAAACTCCCTAACAAATGTGAACGTCCGCAGCATTAAATCTAGTTTTCTCTGGAATCTGCAAAGTAACCAAATTCAGTGAAATTCTCTCTGCGTTGCAATTCCTCCAACCCCCCCCCCCCCCTCCCCTCCATCCCTCCCCTAATGCTGTGATCAAAATCATCTCAAAGCGTATTTTTTTCCAGGCTCTTAAGATGAATATCATATGCTGCAGGACAGACAACGAATATATCGGTTAAATGTTGAAGATTGGGACAATACTGATACTTCTCTCCGCCCCCCCCAAACATCCTTACCCTCACAGGAAGCAGTCTTTCTCGTTCCTATTTACTAAATTCTCGCCTCTTATCTATTCAAAAGCGAAAAAATCCTTGAACAAACTACACAACGACTTTCTAAAACCGGTCGCTTTTACTTGGATGTGAAAAGACTGAAGAAAAGAAGACAATTTTATTTGTTTCGCAATTCCTTCTTTACGCCATTGTCCTTCCTGCTTATTATGCTGGCCTTGCATTGAAAAATCTGACGACACAAACTAACCGACTTGAAGAAATCTTGTTGAGACAGCTGACGAAGTCCTATTTTATGTCTGTACATCAACCACGACAAAGGGAAATATTCCAATATTAACAAAGACCCATCCCATTAAATCAGAAGTTAAATTTAGCATCTGGGTTATAAGTGTTTTCATCATTGAGGAGCTCCGGGACAAACTTTTGTCAGCCAATAATGGCCAATATTGACTGAAAAAAATATTACACACAGTCACCAGCCAAACTACAATGTTAATAATTTAAACAATGAACAAGATGGATTTCTGCCCCGTGTCAATGGGAACACCCGATCATCAATCAGATCCAAAACTACGTCCTTGTAAAATGATATAACCAGGGAATGATTTTTCTCCAAACGCGATGGTGATGAGCTCATTCACAAGCTGCACAATACACAAAGACCCCCCTCGCTAAATATGGATGGAGAACCTTTCTCAGGGCAGGAGACAAACGTGACATCATCATCATCATTGTTGAGCCACGCAGAAACACAACAGCGAAAACTCTGGATTCAGTAACCTCAATTACAGCTCAACCTCATACACATAAACACATTCAAAACATAAACTATGCATGAAATTAGTCTTTTTTCACATCTCACTGCCATACGAAGCTTATTCACCCACACAATAATTCATTCCAAAGCGAAACGATATCGTCCGGCGGATGCTCAAACAAAAAAAAGAACTGTTTCCTTTGTTAGGTATGAACAGAACTGCGGAAGCACGCCATAGCGAGCCATTTATCAAAACTCCCAAGCAATTTTTTCACACAAAACATGAAGTTTCTGAAATGTCTTTTTAAGAAAACTACTTACTGAAACGAAAAAAACCCCATTAGTAGTGACCATTATCAATTTCTTAACATTACCTGAGAATCGAGTTTTCATTCCAGCAAATACCAGCGGTTAACACTCATTTTTTTTAAAATTTTATCCGAACTTCCTAACGACTTCATGTGCCTACAATCTTTCCAACGCAAACGCATGTGCCAGTTCATCAGAACATCGCGTTGATTATACCAAAATACAGCTGAGCTTCAGGAGGCTACAGCAGATGTCATGCTCGTGAAATGCTGACACGGGTCCTTGTTAGGACAGCTGCTCAAAACCGTGTGGCATAATCGTCGTATATTGTGGACGACACAGAACACTGACCTACATTAGAACTTAAGGTGAAGGCCATTTGTAACGCGGACCGCCAATACCCATCTGTGAAAAAAAAACAGATGGGTCATTTGTGAGCCTGTCGTTAAACCACAAAGACAAATACTTTAAATGTTCATATTTCCAAAACGGCTACCGCTTTAATAAGCAGATGACCCCCTACCCCCCCCCCCCCAAAAAAAAAAAAAAAAATCCAATATGCTAATGAGAACACGCTTCTACCTCGCCCTGAATAAAGTAATAGTGTGGCACTGGGATTGATCTTCGCGAGAGGATGGGTGGGGGTGTAAGCAAAGGTTGGCAATGATACCTCTATTGATCCCTTTCTATGGTAATAATGCCAGCGTTCTGTTCCCAGGGAAACACAATCAAGACCTATTGCAGAAACCCCCTCGAACACCAAAATAGAGAAAATAATAAAACTCAATATTCTCTCTCTTCGATTTCTCATCCCACCCCCGATGAAACATCTGGTAGTAGGGAATACCTTGCCGCCTTTATTATTTTTTTCCCTCAAGTTCATTGATAATCACCAGGAAATAACAAATAATCAATTATTGTCTTTCTCCCTTATTTTCAATTATGACGCACAGCTAACAATGTCCAATTTACAGCTTGTACACGTCTGAAGCGTGACATATGCCAAACCGCAACCCCCCCCCCCCCCCCAAACCTTCTACAACAGCATTTCGATGGGGTTTGGGCGGTGCAGTTCAGAACGAGCATTGACAGCATTTAAAAATACCAAGTGGTCATTTTAAAATCTACATTTCATTGGCAAATGTTTAGCTTCATACACAAATCGACGCTGGTATTTCGGAATTTTGCTCAGTCCTGGTAAAATCAACAGGCGACAATTCCTGGCAAATACTTTTTACAGGTTCTCCCAGTTTTACGTACATGGTGGAGAATGTGACACACAAACAGTCACCATATCGCTATGTTCTTACCCATCTAATATCCGGTGTACAACTCCCCCCCCCCCCCCCCATGACACAAATCGTGCAAACCAATTTAAACAACAAACAAACAAAACGAACACTGATCTTTTTATTTTTTCCAAATTTTTTATCCGTTTTATTATTATTACGCACATGTTTATGGGCGATTTACTTTCTGAATAACGCACTTTTCACCTTTCCTGTTATAGATTATGTCAGGCTGAATCAATAGCAATGCGACACCAGTCGTGCGCGTGCAATACGCAGTTATTCAAGTCACAAAGGAAGCGATCGCATCACCTGTTCACCCCCCACCGCTACCCCATCCCATCATCTGTTCAACAGGCTCATCCTACTGCGGTCGAGTATGAATTGCGTTTGTAAGAACACGGCAACCGAATGTGACACATGTTTAATGCTGTTGCTTTGTTCCCGAAACGGCTGATAGAAACGGCTGATATCATTGAATATATTTTCTCTATTATTCGAAAACATTTACTTCATTTCAAAATCTGTAAGCCAAGTGTGACCAGATCGTGTGAAGAAATATCACATCCGATACGGAGTTCTTTTGCAAACCAGCCGAGATCATCGAACCAGAAATAATATCCACAAAAAACTGAATCGGCATTCCCGTGCAGGTATGAACAGGCCCTATAACCTTTTTTACTACACGCGTTTCGGCATCAGTTCAAATGCTGAAATGAGAATTAGACAAAGGCCATGCACAGTTTTACCCCTTCACATCGACATGCCCGAGAGCATAGCCAGTATGTCGATATTGTCGAGATATCCGGGTTGTCGAGTTCAAAGGTTTGAACAGTTTCATAGAAAATGGACCTAGGATATTCTCAAGATGCTTACATAGACGGGATTTCGGAAGAGATAACCGAATAAGACTGCATCAACAGTATTCACGAGATCCGCCAACTGCTTGAAGTAAACAACAATCTGCAACCCAGACGTCAGCTGGCATCAAATTTTCTCTACTACTTCCCTCAAACCCAAGGTTAAACTTCAACAGAAGAGTACATCAAGTCACTTTTTTAAGACGGATACTTTTGATTTTTTTCCCGGTTCTCGAGCAGGCATAACTGATACGAGAAGTAGGCAGCACTCCGCTCACTGAGAACGCTATCGTTCAGTCTCTTTCTCGGCATAGATTAACCCTTATCTGACCCTGATATGGGATAATGGAAACTTGATACAGCATGCTAACAGACATTCGTTGGTTTGAACCTTTTTCTCTCCATTTTTTCTTCCTTCGCGATCCCGCTCCCGCGTCCTCATCACCACTGGGCGGCAGAGTGAGAACGGAGGTGGGGGGGGGGGGGGGAGGGAGGCTTGTAATAAATTTAATGTTCTATTTCAAAAATAAACAAAAATCATGTTTTGAGATAAACACTGTGCGCATACGCAGAGAGTATCTTATCAGTGGACGTCGAAATAACTTCATAAATTTTAACGAAATGCCACAGTTACCAGTTCCGCTCGAGTAAAACTCTTCTCAAAGCACAAGCTGCCTGACAGATCTCCAAGCGTAGTACACGGCTGCAAGTGGCGGGCGGTTGAAATAATATAACTCACTGTATACTTCGTAGAAGATGACGAAATTTGAGGAACAAAATAAACATTAGCACCTCTTCTTTGTCAAATAAATAGCAAAACTACACAAAAAGGCGTCCAATAATTTGTTTTGGTCGTTATCGTAAGTGCCTTACGAATCTAGAATACACTATCTAGCTTTTATTAGAAAGACAAGGTTTGCTTTCATCAATCGGAAATCTATACATGTATTGAGCAAACTCCATCTTTCTCTCTTTCCTCGATTTCAACCTTACTGCTTATGCATTTCTGGGATCAGTCACAAAAACCTAACACTGGACAGCACGGGAAAATCACTGCTCGAAACTTTTCAGTACAAATTTTCATTTCAGTACTTTTAAGATCAGTTTGTTATGTGACTTGGATAATTTCTGCAATCTGTAATTTTTTTTTATATTGACCAGAACGCAAAAGTCGACGGATACTGCAATCTTATGTGACCAAAGTGCTACTCTTGTCACAAGGCATATATTGCCTTACTCCGAATCAACAAATATATTGTTGACCAAATACGAAAATGCTGATCTAAATGGCAACATTTTATACTGGTCAATAATACTTCATGTTGACTCAAAATAAGTCAATATCTGCTAACTGACTGACAAAACTGATGAACTAAACAAATACCTATTTATCAGCAGTCATGTTCCCCCCATCGATGTTCGCATTACTCTGTGTACACCTTGGAATTATTGCATCGCGAAGCACAAATGCTGTTATAAACTGACTTCAGTCTACATTACGACATTATTCCACATGACACTGACGTCAACACAAACAAAGAAATAAATCCTGGGACCATCTCTGCACAAGTCAATGGCTGTTCAATCCAACACGCGGTTTTCCTTTCTTTTTTTTCTTTCAGTTCAATAATTTCAACGTGTACAACATTATTTACCGTTTTCTCTCAGTGAGCAATGACGTCGACATTTTCCTGCTTCAGTTCATTATTGTTTCAACACTGCTTGGCAGCAGCTGCACATAACAGACAGCAAAGCAAGTCTGTTTCTACAGTATCAGAGCATGGTGTATTCCATCAGTGTTCACCCAGTACAAAATCTCATGGCGTGTGTTTGTAGAACACGTATGAATAGACGATGCCTTTCTCGCTACGGTATCGACGGCAGGAAGCAAATGCATAAAGAACTCGTTTTGTGAGGTAGCAAGCAAAGGCACAAGCAGCTGTTCTATAATTAGACCAGGTGTCATGGTACTGCACGGGTATCAATCCATCCAGCATGCACACAATGCCCATAGAAAGCAGTGTCTTACTACAGCTTACACAAATTTGCATAAATGAATGCACACTGCCACAGAATCACAATGGCCATTTGGCAAACGACAGTTCTTTTTTTGTTTTGCTGTTACCCCTTTCCTAATGTCAACACCACCCCCAGCCGCCGCTGCCAAAGCTTGGAAATGGGTTCGCAAGCAAAATCAATGAATATTCTCGTAAATGCAATAAGTGACTCGACAGAGAGGCCAACAAATGAGATTACACAGATGCTGGCATTTTCCAGCAAGCGAAAGACCGTGCCTTTTTGATACACACTCGAGTACTTTTAGTAACTACTGATTTACATACAAGTGGGGATGGAGAGTAACCCTTGCAGAAGAGTAAGAAGGCTGCCTTCATTCCGCCTTAGGTTACAATTTGAGGACGGAATCAGCACCCAGTTTGTCAGAAAGAATATCACTTCTGCAAAGACAAGATGATCGTCTGTAATTCAACATCCCAAATAAAGGAGTTAGCTAAGGAAAACTTATATTTTTAACATTTCCCACGGTCTGCGCATCGCACACGATCAGAACTAATTTCATAGTGAGGCCCACGGAAAAAGAAATCTTCCCATGTATTCTATGTAAAACTAGAGCCTCAGAGAGACACGATTCCCCGTGCAATGCGGATGATCTGTGAAATCCATGACAAGGTTTGGTTTGCAAAGTATCCATGGCAAGGTTTGGTTTGCAAAGTGTCCATGGCAAGGTTTGGTTTGCAAAGTGTCCATGGCAAGGTTTGGTTTGCAAAGTGTCATATTACTGCCACTTTCATCGCAATTCTAATTCTTTTACACTTTTTAAATTTGTGTAACAACATATTGTTATTTACGAAATCACGCACTGCTGCTGATGACATAACTTCTATGATACTGTATGTATTTCGGTGAGTCCGAGCACCGCAAGTCTGTTAAGGAATAGACCCGTCTAGTGTCTTACTTCGCACAGGTAAAAAAAAAATTAAATATATTTAATCTGCTTGATAACAGACAAACTGAACAACCTTGCCAAATACCACAAATCCAGGGAAAAAGACACACCATCAGAAATAAAGATAAAAATTTCCACAGACTGAAAACCCTCAGGTTAATTCGAAACAAGGAATGCTGAGATTTCATTGTTTTCCAGACAAAAAAAGAAACAAGTTAACCAGTGAAGCCGAGTCATCGTAAGTTTGGTCGGTAACTTCCCAGTTGGATTACGTCCCACTTGAACGATTTTCATTTTTGCGTTCCAGTTGGACTACGATTTCTTATTCCTACTCGTATCACGATTTTTCTGCCTGGTTCAAGAAAACAACATAATGTCAATTTTACAAAGTATAGATATATGTTACAAACTTCAGAAGTTATTTTAAAAGACCCTTTGATTTAATGTTCACCCACCTTTAATTTAATTTCAAAGCTTCTTTTCAGCGCTTTAACTGACTTATAATGTAATCACCAAAGGTGTAAAAGATGTTTGTAATAATTAATTATTGTCAATTGCAATTAGTAATTACGATTTAATTTTCAATGGATTGATTGCATTTATGAAGTACTATTCGGAAAATATAATTCCAGAGAACATCAGATTATTTCTGACCAATCGGTTCCGGAGAATACTGGGCGCCAGGAGAATATTTCCGGTCAATCGCCCCCCCCCCCCACCCGGAGAAGAGGGGATAACCGAATCAATTTCCATATTATTCCTCATCGGAATCATCTCCATTTTTTGGGTTATCAAATATCGTTACAACAACATGGCTTATATTACACAGGGTGTTCGAAAGGTAGTAAATTGAAGATTATAAAATTTTGTTTTAACAAAAGTTGGAACAAAAATCGTAGTCTAAGTGGGAATAAAAAAACCGTAGTCCAACTGGGAACATGAAATCTTAGTCCAACTGGGAATGCAAAAATGAAAATCGTTGTCCAAGTGGGATGTAGTCCAACTGGGATGTAATTGTTTGGTCACAGAGTATTTGCAGTTTCAAACGAAATGGCACTGGGCAATGAAGAAGTGTCAACTGAAAAAAGTATTGAACTCGAAGCCCATCCCGAAACCCATTTTTATCAATATCTGACAACGCGTCATTTGGCCAATTTTTGGTGAAATTAAAAAATAATATGCCTACAATGTATCTATCTGGACTACAGATTTCAGGATTGTACGCTAACAGTTTCACAGAGCTAGGACGAAAAAAAAACCCCAAGTTGGAAAGTATTTCATGTGTTTTTCTTTTCGCTATTGACGCAGTCTGATTCGGACAATTTTTGGTGAATTTCAAAACTAACAGATGCTGCACACACATATTCTCTGTTTCAAATTTCAAAACCAACAATTTGCCACAACTGGCACGAGCAAAACATCTACTCTAATGTAAGACGGACGGACCGATAAACAGTATTTTATATCCACCACCCGAACTTTCCGGAGGGAGACGGAGAAAAATACTACCTGTCTTCACTTCAAACAGCGCTATAACTGACATTTCACGATAACCGATATGTGGAAAACGTACATGAACTAAAATCTTCTCTCTGAGACAGAAGAACCGTAACTCTACTTAAAGGCCAGCATGGAACATTATAAATAACCGCTATGAAATCAGCCAGTGGTACTTTGGGACGAAATGTTAAATGTGATAGGGTCCCAGCTGAATGGAATGAATTACGGTGACTTAATTTTTGGACTTGCTGCTGCAGACTCTTCACAACGCGCTCGTGACTGTACTAAGAATCGAGCCGTACGGTCAGTATGAGCGTATTATTATGAAAGGTCCCTTTCATTTCTCTTCCAAAAGTGAAACTGGGAAGCAGAAAAATATTTCTTCCTTTGACTTTCCATGGAACTTCAAGCACATTTCCTATGAAATTCTCATGAACTGCACAGGAAGAAGAAAGACTTCTTCGTAAGGATTTCACATGAAGAAAGAAAGGTAGTATGGGCCTTTATATGCTTCTGGGAGAGGCAGAACTATGAGTATGGCATGTAACACATGACAATGAAGAAAAATCACCTTGAGCGGAGCTTGAACAACTAATAACTTGAGCTACGGTATTATGTCTCCACACCAAACGTAAAGTATCTAGTAACAGCACATTGTGATTTTTCTGCAATTTGACCGTTTTTGGCCAATAATGTGGTCAATCGCCAAAATTTACAAGCCTGATGCATTATCTTAAGAAGAATATTCCTATCAAATTTCAACGTAGTCAAACTCGATATGTAGGAAGAGTAGCATTTTATGTGTTTTCTTAAATTTAATAATATATTGGTCGCTTTTGGGCAAATCGCCAAACTAAAAAAAAAGAAAACAAATGTATCAGTGTAACTGATCACAGCCCCCGCCCCCCCCCCCAAAAAAAAAAAGATATCTGAAAGTACACTCCTTCAGTCGAAAGTTAACTGAAAAATCGCACGTAAAAAGCAGCAGGGCGGTGGACGGAATTTGGTCAGCGAACAAAAGTGCTTCCACAAACAAAAATGTTGGTCATGTTGGAAGTTTCATAGTTTCGTCACACAATACTCCCACAAACAAAAAAAAATGGTCAAATTTGAAACTTCACACTTTCGTCAATTTTTGGTCAAATTCAAAAATAATCCACTATTGCACCACTGCAACAAATGTTACTACTTTCCACAAAAAAATCAAAAGCCTGTGGTTAAAGGTGACTGAGAAATCGCGCGTAAAAAAGTGGGGGCATCATGCCCCAACAAACAAAAAATTTGGTCAAGTTTGAAGTTTCACAGTTTCGTCAATTTTTGATCAAATTCAAAAATAACTCCAGGTCCCACAACCCCAACATATGTTGTTACTCTCCACAAAAAATCAAAAGCCTGCGGTGAAACATAAGTGAGCAATCGCGCCTCATTTCAAAACAATCAGACCAGAAAATAAGGACAGCAGCATTTTGAAAAATTGTTTGCACGCACACATACCCCACAAACGATGAGTACAGCTCACCGACGATATCGTCGGTATTGTTAAGAAGCCGGTGTGAGATGTAGAATTGACCCCCATGGAGATTTGACCCCCCGGTCAAATCTACATAGCTATCAGCCATGTAATATTGACCCCCACTATGTAATATTGACCCCCTATATTTTTGTCTTTGAATATGTGCATTATCTTGTTATTGTTTGTCGTATGGTTTTCGCAAGTTACTATTTCAATTATATGATAGTTTTGCCAAAAATATCGCGACATAATTTCCTCTGCAGTTTTGTTGATGCCAAAATGTCTTTTTCAGTCTCAGAAACCATCGGAGGGTTACGTATTTCTTGTGTTTCTAGTGCACCGTGCCATTCACTACACACAATTTTGTACATTTTCTTTTGATTGATTGTTATTGACTTTGAAGTACTTGTCCAAAATAATTTTCAGATGCTAAAACCAGCAATCGGACTGCCTTATATAGGGCAAAACGAGTCATTCCTTAACACACACAGGTCAATAAAAATGTAGGAAAGATGTAAATTTTGTACATTTTCTTTTGATTGATTGTTATTGACTTTGAAGTACTTGTCCAAAATAATTTTCAGATGCTAAAACCAGCAATCGGACTGCCTTATATAGGGCAAAACGAGTCATTCCTTAACACACACAGGTCAATAAAAATGTAGGAAAGATGTAAAAAAAAAGTCAAAATTTATTTCCTTGAGTACTGAGTAAATAATTGCAATTCGAAAACCAATGAAACCCAATCAAAATTAATTTCCTTGAGTATTGAGTAAGTAATTGCAATTCGAAGCATTACACATAAATTGCAATTGCAGCGCGGCATGATCGGGTATAAAAGCACATGAAAGATGTATAGAAGTCTTTGATACAAAGAATTCTCATGGGCCCTGTTAAAAATATGGTAATTGCAATTTTAATGCGGCGTGTTCTACTCTGGCTATGAAAGAATAATGGATAAAAGAACTGTTCCCGTTCCTCTTGATTCAAAGGATTCACAGGGGCCTAACTGAATATGTGGCAATTGCAATTTCAATGCATATAATACATAAAACAAGTGTTCCGGTTCCCTTTCATTCAGTGGATTCATATTGCTGCACGGAGTGATGTGCAATTAACATTAATAATTGAAAAACTTAACAATTATAGGGGGGGGGGGGTCAAAATTCCATAGAGGGGGTCAATATTACATGCCCAAAATTGTGACCCCCCCCCCCCCCCGTTATTAAACGGGGACATTGATTAGCATGACAACTAATTACACGCGGAATGTAAATACGATTTGCCTTTTATTGAGAAAATTCGAAATTTTAACTATGCCCCGACATTGAAAAAAAACAAACAAACAAACAAACAAACAAACAATTAAATTTAAAATTCAGATGATTAGAAAACAATGTGAATTATTTTCCTCTGTGAGAGAACACAATAACACCTCAGTGAAAACAGCAGGGCAATACTTCTCCATTTCTTCCACGGCTTTTATTTCTCTTTCCGACAAAAGGTCACTGCGCCTGGTTCTGTCATTACATGATCCGGTCACCCACTACCCACCTAGCAGATTCACTGCTCGCCATTTCTCGCATTTACCATCTACAGTGTAAACTCCCCATGGTGGATAACTTAAACGCACATAAAAATGTGTTGTTCTATAAATGGAGGTGAACTATAAAATGTTACAGAAGCGGAACCTAAAAATGCCTCCGGTAATGAAATATTACCTTTCGCAGAACTACTATGCGCTCACAGCGTCTTTTTTCTCATCCCACAAGACTTGTTATTATTGTTAAATATCACATGCAATGAAAACCAAACGCTTTTGAGATAATGGTCAACTTCACGGACGGTCAAGTTAAAAAAATTTTGCGGATTTCACGACAACTCATTACCCTCTATGTTTCTGCAAAATGCCGTCTTTCTACTACAAACCGTGTAGGAGGAGTTTTCTGGAAACCACTTTGAGATAAAAAACTTTGACCTCAATTTGACCTTGTCCAAGGTAAAAAAATTGCGGATTTCATGACATCTCATCACCCTCTATCTCTGTGCCAAATTTTATCGTCCTACGTCAAATAGTGTAGGAGGGGTTTTCTGGAAACCTCCGAGACGGAAAAAAAAAACAAAAAAAAAAAAGGGAAGGATTAAACAGCCAGAATTCTTAGCAAAGCATACCCATTTCCAAACTATGTTTGCAAGTGGGAATGACTGCAATCATGTTGTTGCAGGGAAATCTGCCACCACATGCCAATTTACACTAGAGTCTGATCTATAATAATATAACTTTTTTGTCAGCAATTCTCAGTTTCTTCATTGGAATAATTCACGTCGAAATAAGCTCTCATCGATTTAATATCTCGCGTTTCATGCAAGTACTCCGTCTATTGTGAGAAATGCGACGACCACACACTTTTATTTCTCACATTACCATCTGCAAATGAACCACTGGAAAATCCGGCACCGTATAATATGACTATAATATGAAATATGACAACATTACACAATGCTATTTCTACTGCATTAGTCAGTACTACAACTGCCAAGCAGAAGCAGTACACAAAATTTCGCGCAATCAGGCTACACCTTCCCCCAAACATGTCAAGGTCTGTCATCTACCCCCCCCCCCCCCGCCCCCCCCCCAGCAAAACTTCAAGAACTTGACTACGTCTCGAGGAGTACGTCCATCCCCCGTGAGCGATATGGTGTAAGGCTGTTGCCTGTTGACTACGCAAAATTTAAAAGTGGAAGATAGGTAGACGTAGTGTCTAACATTTTAACGAATCAATCCATTAACCAGTAGGCGCGTGAGATTGCCGAGGTAGGCTAAGAACAGCACCGATTTTGAAAAATCCGCCATTTCTTGTCAATTTAAGTCACATCCTGAAAAATTCTTGGCCACTGCACTGCGGAAGGGTCCAGAGAAGCCGCGCACAAACTTTGAAACGAATCCATCCATTAATGTGACCTGTAGGCGCGTGAGAATGCCGTACATACGCTAAGTCCAGTGCCGATTTCTAAAAGTCCGTCATTTTGTCAACTGTCTCTTTCGGATCCGAAGAATTCTTGGTCACTGCACTGCGGAAGGGTCCTGAGAAGCCGCGTACAAAATTTGAAAGGAATCCATCTATCAATGGGGCCTGTAGGCGCGTGAGACTGCCATATAAACGCTGAGTCCAGTGCCGATTTTCACAAGTAAGTATTTGTGAAACACACGCAGGCCCCAACCTCCCCCCAAATTCATAGGGGTATTAAGCGATGACGGACAGACGGACGGACTGACGGACACCCCAAACCTATAGGCCCCAATCCGAAGGGTTGGGGCCTAAAAAGCCCGCCATTTTGTAAATTTTTTGCCGATCCGGAAAATTCTTGGCCACTGCACTGCGGAAGGGTCCAGAGAAGCCGTGTACAAAATTTGAAACGAATCTATCTATTAATGTGGCCTGTAGGCGCATGAGACTGCCGTATACACGCTGAGTCCAGTGCCGATTTTCAAAAGTCCGCCATTTTATCAATTTTTGGCCGATCCCGAAAATTCTCGGTAACTGCACTGCGGAAGGGCATAGAGAAGCCATGTACAAAATTTGAAAAGAATCAATCTATTAATGTGGCCTGTAGGCGCGTGAGACTAAAGCGTGACCGACAGACCGAAAAGTTCAAAACTATATCCCTCCGTTCCACGGGGGATAATATTAATATTCCTAAAGTGATACCAAATCTCTAACGGATACCGAGACAGCACGTCACCTTAACAATGTAGGCCAAAGTTCAGATCACGAAGTTATCTGTCCAACGTCTTAATGCTTGCTGCTATTTGGCCGTTTTTACAACCGGACATATGGAACTTACACTTTCGAAACACTGACATCAAATTGAGCAGAAAATATATGTAACACGGTGTTGACTGAAAATAGTGTCACAAAATAGTCGTTGTTTGTATTACAAACTTTGTAATTATCTTATGTTACTAAAGGCTTGGAAGTCGTTTAATCTCGTAATATCGTCACAGTGAGCCCAAATGAGTTAACTTGTATAAGAGGAAAGCGAGATAATAGAACAGCCAATCCAAATTGGTTAAAATTACATATTCTTCGTCCATAAAAGCTACTAAATTGACTAGCCGAGTTGATTTGCACAACTGTTGAAATTACTTAGAAAACCGAAAACCACTTCGTTTAACTCTCTCTCCCTGTACATACAGAAACTACGGCAAAGATCAACTTTAAGGAAAGAACATACAAACAACACTACGAGAAAGGGGGGATAAAATTGACAACAGCAGATTATAACTGGGGACAAAACTTCCGACTCCACTCAATAAATCAAATGCAAATTTGGCAAACGTTCCAACTCAAATATTCCTTATCTGCAATATTCGACAAATGAAAATTGTTTTCTTGCCACGGAAGTCGTTGTTTTTTATTTCACCAATTTGGCACGCATTTACACGACCCCGAGCATATTGTCCGTCTATTAACAGCTACATAACAGCTGTATCATCCTTGTGTCTTTGTGAATTTGGTCTCTGTATTTAACTCTGTTGAATCTTAAATGAAACGCAAACTTAATGACTCGTATTACTTCATGTAATTTCTAAAAGGCATCAGAATATTTGTCGCCTATAATTTGTGCTGTACTCAGTAAAAGACAAAAAAGCAATCCATTTGTACATTGTGGATACCCAAACCAGAGTACCTCAGTAAAAACTTTCGACTTCGAATCTGCGAACACATTAAAATTTTAACTACCAGTAACCTAGGGTAAACCCGCCTGTGCCTGTAGTGTCGCCACCTCCCGAAAACAAGAATTATCCCGGAAATGATATTTTTTGCCGAACCTCCCGACAACTGCCACAATAAAGTCAATTTTGTGCTCACATGCAATTCTTATAGCTCTTTGCAGTCATTTTGAATAGCGAGTTGATAGCCTGCACCTAAAATTTATATTCGGGATGATAGAATAAAGTGGCGAGTTACAGCTCGAAAAACATGCCCGAAAAAATATACCGGCCTGGCATTTTCGTAAATCTCGACATTTTACTTCGCGTATAACAGAAAACATGTGTAAAATCCTGCATTTGCTACATACAAAAGCATTGCCGGATCGGGTATAAAACACTAGAGTTATTACGAAAAAACCATTGAAAAGTGGCGGACGGCCCTACCAGTAGCCTAGGTCTTTCGCCAGTGTTCATGCAAGTTCGCCATTCCGGAAAACAACATTTATCCCGAAAATGTCATTTTTGTCTCGCCAATTATCACCTGAGAGGTCGGCTAAATGAAACAATATCCCTTTAAATGGAAGGGCTACCTAAACCAGTTCATGTTCGGCATTTTGGTATACTTTTTCTTTTAATATTAGGTGTTTATGTAGTTATCTAATAAATTAATTCGCAAAATTCTTAGATTTCGGGATGACAAAATTAATGTGGCGGATTAAAGTTGTCCAAAAATATTTTGCCCGGAAAAATTTAATTTCCCCATAACTCAAAACAAACACTACAGATTGCTTTGTAATTTTCTGGAAACATGTCTAAAATTCTAGTAATCTACACTTTCGACATTCCAAATGGGAAACTTCATTACACCGAAAACAAAAAAGTAGTCGTTGAAAAAAAAAACACAATCAAAAGTGGCGGACGGTCGTAGGTTACTGGTATTTTTCATCTGCTGTTCAGCTGCCTCTAGCTTCACAGTTTCAAGGCGAGTAGTTGACGCTGAAACAATCTGGCAGTAAGAAGAAGTAGCTTCTTGGACCTACCAAGTACGACGGGAGCGATGCAGATACCCAGCGATACAGAAATTAGACGCTTTTTTAAATGCACATTTTACACGTATAACCTTCTTCAAAGACAAAACCTTTATAACTGATTTTATGACACTATCATCATGTTTCAGTGAAGAAAGTTTGGATATATTTTGGACTTTGACGAAATTATGAAAGTTTAGGTTTGCTACATTTCCATATCCTTTCCCTCGTATTAGTCACAATTCCAGTCTGATGGTACATTTATTTGCATTTGTCCTTCCAACAGTATGCATTTGTTTCAAACATATGCTATGGTTTATAACCATGAAAGATATGTTTAGCCATTTCTGTGTACGTCAATATAGAATACAGAACATGCAATATACTTCATGAACATAAAGGCCGAAACACATGTTCACGAACAAAGGATATCACGAATCATCACTAGTTCAGTGTAGACTAATGCATTAAAAGTACCTTTTGTAACTTTCGTACGTTATTAGAAGCACTAAACGCTCGTCCAGCAAATGGAGTGATGCTTTTTCGTCATCCTGGGGCTTGCAGCGTTTGTATTACTTTAAAGTGTTTTGGTTAATAAACAGGCACTAACAACCGATACAACAAGATGGCGATACAAGTCACGTGATGGAGTCTCATTTCCGGGTTTTTGAGCAGAACAGATGTGTTGTTATAATACGGCTGACCTCGAAAAAAAACTACCTGTGATGTATAAATATACATGTATAAACGATGTATGTATATTTTTAAAAAAGTAGTTCCCTTCCTTTTAAGTGCTATTTTTGAGTAATCTCCAGTGATTCTGCGGAGTAAAAAGTATTATACACAGCGGACCGAATCGCTGTAGAGGATAGATATTGGACAACAACGCTATAGCGGTTATTTTAGTCAAATATACAAAATCGTAAGAAAATATTTTCTTTGCTGAGAAGTTAGTTCAAAGAAGGTTACTAGCAAGCTGGTTTACTCCCTGCATAGTTTTTGCATAGTTATTAAGGATTATTTTTGTAATTCTTGTCATTACTGCTAACCTAAAGAAATTAAAGGTTAACAAAAGGGTGGCGGATTAGAAGATGTTTTATTTGTCACAACTGAACACAACATTACAGACAGCAATAAAGCAGTATTTAAAACAGGGTAAAGATTATATATATCTGCTAAGTTACTTTGAGCGACAGGAAATTTCAACTAGATGTTTCCTCAGTTACTATGAGTGACAGGACATCTTGACCAGATGTTACCTGAGGGGACAACATATTCGACGAGCAGGAAAAGTTGAAAGGTTCCTGCTGTTATCACTACTGCTACTTCTACTACTACTGTAATCAATACCTAAACTACTGCTACTGCAACATACAAATACAAAAATACAAATAATAATAACATTAATAAAATAATATTAATTAATATTTTCATTAATAAATAACAATAATATTTCTGTTTTGCTCTTGAAGTTTAACTTCTGTTGTTTTAATATTTATTTAAACATATGATATAAGGGAAATGAACAAAATGTTAAAATAAATTTATGCAGTGAATCATTCCGTGTATGAATGAATAAGAAGGGACTGCTTAAGAAAAACACTGTTGCTATGTGCACTCTTTCCACTAAATTTAAGAAAACTTAAATTAAATATAATATAAATAATATGTGTTCTGCACGAATATGCTATAACATTGTAAATACATGCAGACCGAATTTACTGGCTTGGACTTTTATACGATCTTGATTTGTGCTCTTACTAATAGTTAGCTGAACTGTTAGATTTCATAGGAAGAGCCTTTTCCCAGTTTGCTCGTTCTATAGATATGCTTGAATTTGTCGCCAGTATTGTTCTTTTTTGGAAACTGGTTGGACTTCATTAAGGGGTAGATATTTCACCGATCAGACCGTTTAAAAGCCGCTCAAAATATCACGAATTAATATTAAACATTGCAAATCTTGTATTTCTATTCTTGTCATCCGAAACTGGAAATTAGTCACTACAAACAGGTTTTACTTTATGCCTTTTTATCTGAATATTGAAGGTGGCAGTTACATATAGATTTACCGAAATATTTTTTTGGCCTACCTTACCCCATCCGGAGCTATCTAGTGTAGGTAGGAACGACTGTAAAGGCAACCCTCACCATTAGCCAACTTTACGGTAAGGGTTTCTACACTAAGCGCCTTTCTTATTTTTCTATGAGTTCTATGTTTAGCAAAAACTTGTCCAAGGCAAAACTTTTCGAAGGAATAACTACACACAGCTTGAATTCGATGCGTTTTTTCGTTATTGAGATATTTTTACCCAACATTATATGCCGCTTTCTTATTTGACGGACTACTCCGGACATATTTGACGGAATCTTTTTGGACCTACCAAGACATATTCCCACCAAATTGAAACTTTCTCCGATGTTTAGCGGCTGAGAAATTTCGAGATGTTGCTGACGTCACATAGCTTTCTTGATTTCGCTATATCCGTCAAAAGTTGTTGGAACCATCCAACTTGCCAAAAGAATATCCACACAAAATTTGAAATCGATACAATTATCCATTATCGATATATTTTGCGCACAAGATCGTTATCACAATATATGCACATTTTACGTGATGACGTCATGTGCCTCGTTCTTTCCACCTGCATTAAAATTTGATAGAATCTTTCACACTTACCAAGCAAAACACTCACCAAGTTCAACTTTCTCCGATGTTTAGCGACTGAGAAATTTTACATACAAGATTTGAATGTAATGACGTCATATAGCTTTATTGACTTTGCTACATCTGTCAAAAGTTGACAGAACCGTCCGAATGAGCCAAGAAATGTCCATATGAAATTTGAAATCGATACGACTTTCTCTTAGCGAGATATTTTGCACACAAAATCTGTTCACAATATATACGTATTTTACGTGATGACGTCATACGCCGCACTCGTTCATTGTACTCGCGATAAAATTTAATACAATCTTTCGGACCCAACAAGCAAAAATCCTACCAAGTTTAAACCTTCTCAGATGTTCAGTGCTTGAAAATTTCGCACGCAAGATTTTTACATAATAACATCATAATCCTTCCCTAATAACCTAACACGCGCCAAAAGGTGACAGAACCGTTCGACCAACCAAAGAAATGAATAGATCAAGTGTGAAGTCCATCCGACTTGTCGTTCTTGAGATATCTTGAACATAACATCTTTTTCACAGTAGATTGACACACAGACAGAACATACAAACACTATGTGGCAACTCTCTTTTGATCAATGTTTATCTGTAATAAGCGCGTCTTGCTTAGACGTGTCTGAGATGGCAGGTCTGTTCATAATACTTAATTCAGTTCTGTAATTGACAGTTCTTTGTCCAATTGGTGATAAATTATTTTCGAAAGAGACACTCAGTGATCTGACATATCTTCCATGCACCTTGTTAAATGAGCCTTTGCGCTACGCAAAAAGATGGTTGCACTTTATACCCCTATAGTTCTTTGCTGTAGTTCGTCTTCGTTTTTTAAATATGCGATCGTTTGCGTATTTTGACACCGGTTTTATATTCTTTTATGTTTTTTTATTCTGAATGAGAAAATGCGGAGTGCGGTTACTAATGGTCCAGCTGTCAAAGCTATGGAATATTTCAGTAAAATTCTATGGACAAATACTAAAACGAGCTTTTCGCGGACCAACAGATGGATATGTCTTTCAGATCAAAAATGAAGATTTCTTTTCTGTAGTACTGTACTTCTGTGCGTTCTTTACAGAAATAGTATCGATTTTTTAATGCCTTGTCCATTAGCCGCTAAACTTTGGCTCGGTGGCACATTGTGGTATGTGTTATATCCGCCGTCTGTGCGTTCGTTACAGAAATAGTATCGATTTTTTAATGCACTGTCCATTAGCCGCTAAACTTTGGCTCGGTGGCACATTGTGGTATGTGTTATATCCGCCGTCTGTGCGTTCGTTACAGAAATAGTATCGATTTTTTAATGCCCTGTCCATTAGCCGTTAAACTTTGGCTCGGTTGCACATTGTGGTGTTATATCCGCCGTCTGTTACATGTGTGTGTGTGTAAACAATTTTTCAACAGACTACTCATCCTAACTTGTCCGATTGTTTTTAAATTTGGCAGGAATGTTCCCTTGGTAGTCCTCCATACAGCCTGCGCTTCATGGCTATTTGGCCAAATTTAAGAAACACGAAAACACTATTCTTCCCAAATTGAAGAATAAAATGTCAGCACAGGTAACCCTTATGATTCCTGAATCTGCTACGTGATCTTCAGAGTAAACCCGTGATAATTATCTCGAGTAGAGGTTCTCGTTTCAATAAGTTAATAAATGTCTGTTGATACGTGTAAAACACAATAGCTAACTTGACAACAAATTCGCTCTTGAAAATTGATGAAAGGAAGATCAAAATTTGATAGATATACTCGTTAGACAAGTCTTCCCCCTCCCGCTACTTTGTTTGAGCATTTAGATTTTCCAGTCTGATAATACACAGTATGTTCTTATTATTAAGAATTTAAGAAATCAGACTTGACGAGATTAGATATCTACTGTTCCAAAATTTGTGCTCTCACGCTAGATTATGGTTATGTACTTCGCATCGGATTGGGGCATTCGTGGTGGTCAAAACTAAGCAATCACAAAACACCATCTTCTAAAGCATTATTTATTAAAGCAACATCTATGTTGATTATCAGTTCCATTGTTTCTATCCAATATATTCAATAAACGTTCGCAAAACCTGCATCTGAAATATACATATATTTTCAAATAAACATTTTATGGAAATTTTACATTCCACAAAACACTAAACAGTCCTTTGTTCTGATTCTTTCAAGTTGTGAAGTGTATGAAGAATGTTCCTATACAACTGAATCTCAAGCATAGACAGGACTTCGTAAAATATCAACGTTCCTGAAATACTCGCCGTGTGGCATGTACACAGAAAGACTCAATACCAGTGAAATCCGAAGTTGGTGATCTAACCAAATGCATTCGCTTGGATGACATAATCAAATGTGAAGTATTAATTGATTGCCAGACCAAGACTGCTACAAGTCAGTCGGAGAAACAAAGTTTTCAGATCATGTTATCTCACCGAAAAGTTAATTTACCGATCAAATACTTGAAAAGATGCTGGTTGTACAATGTAAATGCATTCCTTAATCTAGTACACAATACAATTACTACTAAGCAAATCACTGGAACCTAGAACGTTTGCCAGATAGGCATTTGGCTTCAAATAAGGCAAAAGCCCTTCAAAACAACTTGGACTTCAAAATATCAACGTCTGCCATGAAAACGCCACAACACATAATACATCAATCATAAACATGATCTTATATGCAGGATTTTATATACAGGAAAGAAATGGGAGCATTCTGGTCATTTACATCAGATGTGGCTATTCAACGTTTCTACCTCTTTCCTTGAATTTCAGCGAACTAATCCTCCAAAACATGACCTTCTTACAAAACAGCGCCCAGCTACTGAACATATTATTACTAAGTTGTATATTTTTTAAACACAGTCTGATAGTAAAATACTGCGAATAAAAAACTTTGTCAAAAAATATATGGAAATTATCTATTCTGCTCGTGGTGGTTTTTCTGCTGGTTAATCCAAACAGAAGAAGTCCATTCAAATAAACATAAACAGAAATTATACTGTTAAAAGAAATTCAAATGAAAAAGTTTTCATAACTTGTGAAACATACTAATAAAGTTTATAAAGTACAAAATAGAATAAATGCTGAAAGATGGGCTTGGCAACCATATAAGATTTGTGTCTCCTAGAAGCTCCTCGTGATTGAAACATGCAGGCACGGGAGAGACGGCAGTTAACATTAGCATGTCGTAATACTTGCAAGTTTGAACTCCAATAAACATCTGTTGCATCTTCCTCAAGTATATTGTGCATCAGAATGACAGGAAAATAGTTTACAAAATACTGCAATTCTTAAATGCATAAACAGCAAGAGTGGCAGTAAGAACATTTTTTAGGACTTTTTAATTTTGTTGAAATAAAGCAATTTTTTAATTATGATAATTAGAACATAACTACAATAGTGGTGCATTGAAAACACAACGCCCATCAGCTGCGAACTTACTAATATCACAACCTTTAATCAACTGCCGCCAATCGAATAAGTTAGCCTTTTGTAAAGTCTTACATTATCATCAAATTAAGCCTCTTCGTAAATGAAAATCGTTCCAACGAAGGTGTCTATCTCCAGATCTGTTGGCACTGTCGACTGAACGAATGAGACAACAAATATAAAATATATATACAATATCAAGGAGGGGGAGTATGGACAAGACATATACGGCCAACTCAATACACCCTCCTTTACCAAGTGACCACAGGCGCAGTCACTATACTTTTGAAATTGTTTACCACCTCACCATAGCTCTTGCTAACTCACCATACTTTTTTTAACCGCATTTTGCACACCACATTTCGATGGTGGCGAACTAAGCTGACTTACAAGACACAACCACTTTATAGTGGAATTGTTTGCTTCTGGAAAATGGTGTTTAAAACGCAAGAAATGGAGGAAAAAGCAATTTATGATGTAGAAATTATAATCTCTCCCACTCACACTCAATTACAATTTCATTTATTGCAATCAAACTTAACAACCGTCTCTCCCGCTTACCTCCAATTGCAATTTCATTTACTGCACTCAAAATTAACAAGTATCCCTCCCGTTTACCTTCAATTGCAATCTCATTGATTGCAATTACAACTGATTGTTTTTCAACCCGCTTATGCTCACTTGCACTTCCACGTATTGCAGTTATCGCAATTCCTTCTTCTTTTGTGAAAAAAGTTTTACACACACACTATATATATATATATATATATATATATATATATATATATATATATATATATATATATATATATATTTCTTGTCAATCGTTGACTAAGGAATACAGCAAAGATTGTATTGTCATAAACAAGTAGTGACAAAAGGCTTATAAAAATGGTGTGCAATTCAATACCTGAAGGCAAAACATGCATAAAAAATCCCAAAATTGGTGTGTTAAATGTAAAGGGGAAAAAAGTATGGTGAGTTGGTATCAAGTTAAGGTGAGTTGGTATACCAAGTCACCATATGGCGAGTTAGAATCATGGTGACTTGTCCTGAACCCTAGAGGCAAAATATAATTGTTCAGATCACTTCCAGACAACATATCATACATTACATCCCATCGGACGGTATAAGTACCAGTAAGCAGACCTATTTACTGCCTCAAAATAATAATTTACTTTTGAAAGTAAGTTATTTATCCAGGAAAGACTAAACCATTTGCCTTGCCTCCTCCTCGTCTCCATTTCAACCCGGGGTGCAACAACACCCTCAAAACACTGAATGACAACCCCAACACAACACAACACGTTTTATATATGTTACAGCGAATCGGTAAAACCAGCGATCTATAGAATCGCTGAAAATTTCAACGAATCCGTAGATTTGCTGACTCACTTAGCGAATCTGTAGATTCGCTGAAAATTTTCCTTCAAAATTATACAGATTCGCTGAAATTGTCTGACCAGTCATCTTTACCGACAGGGTTACTTGTGTTGGGTGATATTTGGAATTTAATAGCTTTTATGTTACTTCTTTACTCAAGAGGTGTTTTACACACCCTTTTCTTGTTTTTTTTTTGGGGGGGGGGGATGGGATATATTGCAGTCGGAAATTTTAAAATTACACATATTTTTATTTAACTGGCTTTAAAATGCAATGTTAAAATGCGAATTTCTAGTCTCAAATGAAAAACAATATTGGAAAGCGTTCGAAAATAGTTGTGTTATCGTCCTTCGTGAAAATGATCACAGCAAATCTTAACACTATCGGTTCTAAATAAATTTCAATCATTGCTCCCCTTCTGAGTATCATTCAAATTGTCATTATCCAAATTGCAATTATTTTTCCGGGAGTGCAACACAAAAATCTCTTCACCTCCGGGTGATATAAATTGTAATTGAATTACGGTACGCTTATGAAATCAGTGTTAATTTTCGATGCTCCGCAGTAGTTTAATTTAACAGAAATTGACAGGACAAGGACTTCAACGAATAAAAACTTTATTCCGGTGTGATAGCATATAAATGCTGCATTTTCATTAAATGATTAAAAAAACCCAGCTGGATGAAGAGTTACATAAAAGCAATTAGACTGGCCGGTGTTTATGTTAAAACAAACACGGATATGTCTCACCCGCCCCCAATCAGTCAGTGGAAAAAAATTCCTTGCTTAAAAGTACATTGGCGAGCCCAAAAAATTGAAAAAAAATCACCAAAAATACATTTTTACAGAAAATGAAGAAAAACTTCGCAGTAAACATTTTCACTACATATGGGTTCTTCTTGCCATGTTTCAGCCTAATCGAAAAAAAGGGTTTTGGACATATCGCAACAATATGGCCAAAAAAGTTAAAAATCAAAAATTCCCCAAAAATACATGTTCCACGGAAATGAAAAAAAAACTTCGCAGTTAAAATTTACAAGTTTTGCGAGTTCTTCTTGCCAAGTTTCAGCCTAATCCAACAAAGCGTTTCGGAGATATCGCAACAATATGGCCAAATAAGTTCAAAATCAAAAATTTAAAAATTCGCCAAAAATACATTTTCAGCGGAAATGAAGAAAAACTTCGCAGTAAACATTTGCACTATATGTGTGTTGTTCTTGCCACGTTTCAGCCTAATCCAACAAACTGTTTTGGAGATATAGAATTTTTGAGGAAACAAAAAAAAAATAATAACAACACGGGCATCATCTAGACATGTACCCCAATATGTATGTTTTGAAAAAAATCGACTCATTAATTTCATAAGAACTCACTGCGGACAGACGGACGGAGAGACGGACGGACACACCAAATGCTATATATGTCTCCCTTAGGGGGAGACATATAATTTCAAATATAACTCAGCACAAGTAATCCTGCAAGTTGGCTAATGGCGGTTTGAACTAGATGCTCGAGAAGCATGAAACCGCCGGAGTTTTATGCAAAATTTGAACGTAACTTTTTAACAATTTACCATTTTGTCAACTTCTGCTGTATTTCAAAAATTCCTGACCAATGCACTGCACAAGGATTGGAACCACCCCTGGGTAAAATTTCAAACGACTCCATCCACTAATAAATGCTCTAGGCGCGTGAGACTGAAAGTGCACAGACAGACAGACAGAGTGAAAACTATATCCTCCCCCGGCGGATAATGATACTTAGAAGGGGAGTAATGATTGCAATTTATTTAGAAACAATAGTATTAAGATTTGCTGTGATCGCTTTCATGAAAGACGATAACACAGAGAGAAATTTAATTTAAGCCTTTGTGGATATTGATAGCAACTATTTTCGAACGCTTTCCAATACTGTTTTTCATTTAAGACTAGAAATTCGCATTTCAACAATGCATTAAAGTTACGACTGCAGTATATCCCATTCCCAAAAAACAAGAAAAAGGTGAGTAAAACACCTCTGGAGTACAGAAGTCACATAAAAGCAATTAATTTTCAAATATCACCCAACACAAGTAATCCTGTGGGTAAAGATGACTAGTCAGACAATTTCAGCGAATCTGTATAATTTTAAAGGCGAAAAACCAGCGAATCTACCGATTCGCTAAGTGAGTCAGCGATTCTACAGATTCGCTGGTTTTACACATTCGCTGTGACATATACGCAAGAGATTTATGTCACGTGATGTAAACAGAAGACGGGAGCCTTCGCCTTTTTTTAATTCTTCAAGGGTCAACGTTAAATCTATTACTACACACAAACGTGTACTGATATACTGTATCCAAATATACATGTATGTAAAAGTGATAAAAATATCTGATAAAGCTTCAAATTACTATATTATAAGTTAGAGCAACCACACGCCGTAAGTTTATACAACCCCAATATTAATTTACGTAAAACAACTACAAACTACAAGACAGATAAATGACGATTGCATAAGCATTTTTGGGTGGAATCGATCTTTGGCTTTGATTTTGGCTCGTCAAGAATTTAATCTCATTTAGGCTGAAAGCATACGTAATACCAACAAATACAACACTATTCTACAATTTGCCAACGCATTTAATAATTAATTATTCTAAATATTTTGATCAACAGAACTGATATCACTGGTCAGGGATTAACCGTGGCAACAATTGATAAATTTTCTTCTATTTATTTGTTATGGTTTTTGCTACAGACAGCGCTCAACGCCACATATTATCAGCAGTATTATTGCCATGTAAATATACAATGATCAGATAAATAAAAGTTCAGATACAGGTGTATCGGGTAGGCAGAAGAGAACGGTCAGCTGGTCGTCTAATCGGCGGCGGCTTTGCGGGCGAATTCCGCCAACGCCGACGTTTCGGTCGGGATGGCGCTGAACTCGATTTCTTCACCCTCATCGCTGTCGTCTGCAATGTCAAAGCCACGACTACTTTTACTCTAAACATATCAAGTAGCGCTAGTGGATAAGCACAGCCGGATGTCATGGGAGCGGAGCACTTTTTTCATGCTGCTCTAACCAAATCACCATACATTCACGATGTAAAAACCGACACTGTGATTAATTAAACGAAAATTTTGTCTACGACCTTGATTTCTACTCTTCGTATTTTTTCTGGCAAAGACTAAACCTTCTCCTAACACTCATTTCTCATTGGTTATTTACTGATTGATATGGTTACGTCAGCCGCCTACCCGTGGTGCCGGAGGCTTTGAACTGCTTGTGCGACGGCGCGTACAGGATCAGCAGACTAAACACGTAGAGATTCCACATGCCGTAAACCCCTGCCAATGAGCGAAATACAACCACGTAATCACAAAATCTTCAAACTTTCCTCCCTTCAACGATATTATCATAGAAATGACAAGCGTAAAAGGCTTCATTTAAGGAGCATATTCCTTGGATGCAAATTCAAATTTTGTCAGAAACAGTCTGAAGACTGAAACTTACATTCATCTGAGTCAACATCCATTATTATCATTACAGATAAAATTAATAAAATTCATTTTTATTGACTAAGCCAGTAAAGCTTACCAGTGAGAAAAGCGCTGGAGTATTCGAGGGTTTCTGGCTCGTCCCATTTCCATTGTCCCTCACTCACTTGGCCAATAATGAAGAAAATGACTGTCAAAGCCGCACACAGCAGCGTCGTCATGATCATGAATTTGAAGCGGAATATGAGGCCCTAAAAGAAGTACCATCTATACATGAAACATTTATTATATACTGACTACTTTTTGTATGTTATCTATTTTTTTATTTACCTGATAACAATTTAAAAAATAACCAACTTGTATGTTTTAAACAAAAAGTCAAGCTTGTTATTCTGCCTCTAACTTATTTACTTCTAATTTTCCACGTAACTCCGTATTACTTTTCAAATAATACAGTTAACTTTATTCTTTTGACTGATACTTCTTGTTTCTTTAGAAATTTTGTGGTGTCCCTGTTGAAAATAGACTAAACATCACTGGCGGAGCCACCCTTGAACTCTCCCCCCTTCTGGATCTGCCACTGAAAAGTGACGGAGCCCAAAGCTGACCGTGTAGTATTTGCGGCGGGCTTTGGGCATGGCCGGCAGATGGCTCTTCTTCGCGCTGATGTTGCGCCATACTTTGACCATCATGTAGGTGAGGAAGAGGAAGTAGACGCACGCGGCGATGCCGGCCAAGATGATGAAGCCGTACTACGCATGCGTCAAGGCATAACAGCTGTCTTCTATATCTCCTTTTTCAATAACAAGTGTGTGTCCACGTTAAATACATGGATACCTGTATCGTTTTTTTTTAATAATATTTTTACAAGTAACAGTAACTCTAATTTTTTAATAGTTCTTTTCCTATCTCATACATTCTAGAAAATTTTCATCGGCTTTTGGACAGGTTTCTCCACGGTCAACCTATATCCATTCCTTACTGCTTTAAAATGACAGGCAACCTGTCCAGACTAACCACTCTTTGATCAGAGTTTTATAGGGTCGTGTTAACAGGCAAGGATACGGCCAGGTTACTGCTGGTTTCGCTGCTCCAGATGCTGTAGAAAGGATTCCTTAACTGTACTCCTCTGCAAACACGCCAGTTACCAATAAACTTACTTTACATACTTACAGATACTTTAAATAAAGAACAGTGATCATTATCTTAGCTTAAAATAATATTCTAGAACTTAAAAATGCACTTGGGTACTGGATCAAAGTATGAATTTTAGCTTTTCGAAACTCCGCAAAGAGTTAGACTTTTTCTGTTGGCGGCAAGACAAAAATTTGCTTATATAATTTATCAAGAGTGAAATAACGTACTTCACACAAAAGTCTGGACTCATTTTGAGCCCAAAATTTACTTACTGAATGGGAGAAGCTCAAAGTTTTCTCAAATTTAGAGTTTTAGCTTGAGTGAGCGACGTTACTAAAACAAAATTCGTTTTACAATAGTATCATATCAATCTCATATCGAACGGACTCTTCCACATCAACAGCAGCAGCTCGTGTGCTTCTTGCTGCCTGTGCCGATTAACGCTCTGGTATCGGTGATTGTTTGAAGAAAGTTACAATTTCAGATAGAATCACATTCAAGTCAAGTGTCACATTTCAGTTAGTCCCTTTACCTTATTCACACTATGACATGTGGGTGGAGATCACCGACTCGCCTCTCACTATGACTTGTGAATGGAGATCACCGACTCACCTCTCACTATGACATGTGAATGGAGATCACCGACTCACCTCTCACTTTAACATGTGAATGGAGATCACCGACTCACCTCTCACTGTGACATGTGAATGGAGATCACCGACTCACCTCTCACTATGACATGTGGGTGGAGATCACCGACTCACCTCTCACTGTGACATGTGAATGGAGATCACCGACTCACCTCTCACTATGACATGTGGGTGGAGATCACCGACTCACCTCTCACTATGACATGTGACTGGAGATCACCGACTCACCTCTCACACATTTCGAACACGAACAGACATATGCAGCCAAACATAACGCCGCTGAGCTGCCTCCAGTACAGCACAAGGCGGTTCTTTTCTATCGTGTCCTGCGATGCAGCAAAATGCAACATTACCGTTATTTATTCAGTTTTAGTTTTGTCTTAACAGCGCAGTTTTTGAAGAAGTGAGGGAACTCAAGCCATGCTTAATTTCGCAATTCAATCAAAGGTAGCAGTTTGAAACCGAATGATTTTGTGAGAGTGATGACTGGCACTAACAAACAAGCTGAAGCTTACCATAAGATGCTCTCCGGCAAATATGATCCAAAAGCAGAGAAGAACTGAGTAGAAAATGCCCTGTCTGATGTCGCTGAACAGCAGCATAAACGGCATGTATACCCACAGGGTGAAGACCTCCACTGGCACTGTAAACATTACGAGGACTGCTGTACAATGATGAAACAAAACACTGACATCCACAGGGTGAAGATTTCCACTGGTACTGTAAACATTAACAGAACTGCTGTACAACCGGGAAACAAGGCATGTATATCCACAGGGTGAAAATCTCCAATGGTACTGTAAACATTAAGAGAACTGCTTTATAACTGGGAAACAAGGCATGTACAATCACAGGGTGAAGATCTCCACTGGTACTGTGAACATTAACAGAACTGCTGTAAAACTGGGAAACAAGGCATGTACAATCACAGGGTGAAGATCTCCACTGGTACTGTAAACATTAACAGAACTGCTTTACAACTGGGAAACAAGGCATGTACAATCACAGGGTGAAGATCTCCACTGGTACTGTAAACATTAACAGAACTGCTGCACAACTGGGAAACAAGGCATGTACAATCACAGGATGAAGATCTCCACTGGTACTGTAAACATTAACAGAACTGCTGTAAAACTGGGAAACAAGGCATGTACAAATACAGGGTGAAGATCTCCACTGGTACTGTAAACATTAACAGGGCTGCTGTACAACTGGGAAACAAGGCAAGTACAATCACAGGGTGAAGATCTCCACTGGTACTGTAAACATTAACAGAACTGCTGTACAACTGGGAAACAGGGCATGTTCAATCACAGGGTGAAGATCTCCACTGGTACTGTAAACATTAACAGAACTGCTGCACAACTGGGAAACAAGGCATGTACAATCACAGGGTGAAGATCTCCACTGGTACTGTAAACATTAACAGAACTGCTGTACAACTGGGAAACAAGGCAAGTACAATCACAGGGTGAAGATCTCCACTGGCAGTGTAACCACTGGGAAGACTTCTGTACAGCGGGAAAACAAGCCAAAACCGGCGAAAGATACGGTGCAGGAAAAATGGTAATGGAAAAATGACCACAGAAAAACGGTAAACGGAAAAATTGTAACGTGTTAAAAAGAGGAAAAGGGTAAAGTAATTATAATACAGTGAAAAATTCACCAACATATTTAATCTTTACTTAACGTATCAGCTTATATAAGCTTTTGTCCCTCACAATTATTTCCATGATGAATACGATCACGCTTACTTTGCCTCTGCTTATATAATGTTCCAGTGACACCCGAGTACTACAGGGATGAACTGTGTGCAAGAGGGCTTCTGATCCGCCCGTAATGTATACACAGGGATTATAAACCTCTTTGAAAGATGCACAAAGCCATTTTTTCCGTTACCGTTATTGCCGTTACCATTTTTCCGTACCCCGCAAGATACAGCCCTGAAAAAGTCAGGATAAGGTAAATTTTTCGCTTCGGATATAATCAGTTATCTTTTTTTTTTGTAAAAATCAGTGCCATTTTAGACATTCACTCTCCGTTCGACAGTGTTCTCAACTGCTGTATGAGTACGCAATTAGATTATCAAACAACTGATTGTCAAACCACTACGCTCTTCTTTTTGAATAAACTACAGGCAAATTACTTCGCAACACTTTCGCATATATATATGGAACAAAATATATGCATTTTAGGGCGACTTCTTATTCTGCTTCACAGTAACATGCATGCACCACCCAGTTGCTTCTCAATGCTCTCAGATTTATACTTTGACTTTCGCATATTAAAGAGTATTAAAGAGTCACTTACGGTTGAGAAATGTCATAGCTACAGCAAGAGTAAATAAGGTCCTGTGTAAATGAGACAAAAAAAAAAACAGTTGTTTTTATTTGTTTGCAATTATATAATTAGCGTCTGAAATAGAGTTTTGCCTTAAGCACTACTTTCAAAGTCCCGCATTGCTGCTGCTTGCCATCTTTGCAATTTTTCTATGTAAATGATTTCTTTTTAATTATTCTTTTTTGAAACCCCCTTTTTGAATATCCAATGGCATAACAGTTGTCAACTGACCAATGCACACTTGAAACAAACCCTCAAACGAACATTAGAAAGATGCCTCTGCCTTCTTATCACGTTAAGAAAACCGGCGTTTTCTTCTATTCTTGTCATATAGTGATCTTCACCTTTTTATGCATATTTAAACCAAGCTGTATTGCTAGGTTGCTATCTGATAAGTAAACAGTGGTCATGTGAAAAAAAGGACAGCTTCCCATTATCTGATTCCATTTTATTAAGTTGCTTAAACGCAATTTTGTTAAATGTGTGCAAGAAGGCAGAAACAAAATCATAATTCACTTACATTTGTGATGCGTTCACAGCCAAGGAATTGGAACAAAGTTTCGTGAACTATTTAAGACGATAATAACTTCGTCAATGGCTGTCTTTGAAAACTTCATGGTGATACTTTTGTGTGCACTTATTGTTGGGGTGAGGGAAAGGAATAAAAACGGGTGTTTCTTATCATTAATGACGTTTTCTGGGTCATTTAAATCATAAATATCGATTTAAACAACAAACATATACTAAAAAATCGCTGTTTTTTTGTTGAAAAACATGAAACTTTTTAACAGCACAATACTCCTGGTATGAAATTTATCCCTTTAACCGTTCATGCCAATACCATACATTAAGGATTTTGCGCACACTACTACAGTACACGAAAGTAAAACCAGTCGCACGCTGAGCTTATGTTAACTTACTCGTCTCAGCCTAAATTCAAATGCTAACGTGAACACTTTTGAATATCGAGTTGTTCTGCGGAAATTTATCTTGCTCCCCCAATTGCTTCTTTTTGGGGTTTGAACAACTTGGCTCATTTTGGTCAACTTGACCCGCCTATATTCACGAACTAGGCCCTTCACGAAAGTCATCTCTGCCTTCGCTTACCAACTCGGCCCCCAACACTTCTCCGTTTTCACGGTATTTTACCTTCAACTATATTTATCTGACTGACAACAATTTCATCAGATGGGGAAAGATTACAGGAGTTATTATAATTATACTATTATGAATAAATGCAATTCATTGAGAATTAGTTAGGCATTGTATAAAGGGGCTCTGATTCGCTATGTCAGGAGTACATTACCCGCTGTCACTCAAAACTAAGTGGTTTTCATTGGTTTCTAAATCGGGTTTAAATGGGCAATCAAAACTAACGTTTGTCATAATTAATAACCAGCCAAAGGGGATACGACTGTTTGCTTATAAAGCCAGCCGCTAGCATATCTAGGAGTAAACAGCCGACACACGGATTAAGATGTTACAAAGGTTTTGGAAAAATGAAATAAAATTTCGCTTAACTTTATTTTTATTTGTTTCAAAAAAAATTTTCTGATAAAGACTACGGCAAATACAGATTTCTAGAAGTGTGGGCCGAGTTTACTTTCGCGAATGGCCGAGTTGTTAAACAATGGACCCATTTGACTTTCAGGTAGGCCATAGTTGGAAAAGGGCCGTGTTGGCTAAAGACCTTTTTTTACGTTCAATAATCAAAAGACAAGACCAGCTTCTCAATTATGTACAAATTCGCCAACTTTTAATATCCAGAAGTGTGCACGATCCAGAATAGTGCTCCAATGAAATTTGAACTTGTGTGGCACATCAATCCTGAAAAATAGAATCCTTGGACAATTACCTTTCCAACAGGTTTGGTTCTCGTTGCTGTTTAATCACGCGTAGCCAATACCAGATCAGCGTTGTGAGAAGGATGGGGAAAAATACAATCTTGTAGCTGTACCAAACTTGGGTGAATCCCCCATTTGGATGAATAGCCTGGAATAAAAATACTTATTATGGTACCACCCTGCTTTTAATTAATAATACATTCTAGGCTTTCGGTGACCGAAAATAGATCCCCGACCAAAATTCTTAGTGCTCAAAACCCGAACATCGGTTATTTCGGCTAGTTGAGTGACAAACTGTACACAGAGTAAACCGTTCGTTTTCTTATCCGTTTTTTTTTTTTCAGGAAAGTCTGTCAATGCATGAGGGGCATCGGGAAGGGGATCAGAAAACCCCCACAAACCTAACGGTAAACTAGATCGAAATTTTCTTGGACTGCGAACCCTAATATGTTCATTGAGTTTTACAGTTTTATCAAAGTTCGCCTGCCCCATGGTAGCACTACACTAATTTTAACAGCTCATGTATGGCCTGACATAGCCCAATAATAAAAACTATACTAACTGAAAAACAGTTGTTTCGTGTATAGTTAACTGAATGTTTCAACAACTGAAAGTTTCAACAACTTACAGCAAGATGGAGCCCTGTCAATTTCCCTATGTGCCTGTTCAGATCCCCATCATCGTCGAAGGAGGGCAGGCGTATATTCAGCAAGTAGTAATCATAGTGAACACTCCCCAGCTCAAACACCGGAAACGGCTCGCAGATGTAGTTATGCCCTTCCTTCCTCTTCTGCAATTCAAAATATTTTAAAAGATTTCAGCCATTACAATTTCAACCACTACATAATCAAAGATAAAATAAGTTTTATAATATTCTACCGTGAAATTTGAAAATACTACCACATCTATTAATGCAGGTTATGCCAAAAGATTTCAGGAGAAAATAACATAAGCAGATTCAGTCACGCAGCGACTTCAAAAGTTCACCTTTGGTGGTTCACAATTCAACGGCCGGTCTTCGAAGGAAGATGCCAGCTCAGTCCACGCCGAGACATTTTGATTTTTGTCTCTCGCCCCAAGACGCGCAAACATGGTGAGAACCGCATTCTTTCCTATCATTTTAAAATATACAAACTATATGAATATACAAAAAACATACCTGAGCATGATTCTTCCAACGTAATTTATGTCAGAGTGGTTTGCAATGTTATTCTAGTGTTGATTTTTACTCCACGATAATCGAAAGAAACTCCTCACACGCTGAAGGTCAACGCAAAAGTAGGACTTGTATATAGTTTCAAGACCACAGAAAGTTTGAGATACCCGGCTTGCAGTTCCCCTTCATAAGTCAATGTTTACAGCTGTGAAACTGAAAATTCAAACGACGGTGTGATACCATGTCAGATATACAATCACTTTGATTCCAGAAAGAGGCTACAGGAATCCAGCACATTTCCTTTTTCACATGCACTTGATTTTCAGTCTCGTTGTCTACTTGCCAATTTGGTTTTCTTCATAGTACTCAATCTCCGGAGTGATAACCCCGACCATCGTTTGGTGCCAGCGGGACATGTCAAGCTCCTTGTTTTCTCTCGGTGTGGGAAACTGAATATGAATGAAACGAAATCATCAGTAGAAAATATCTGAAAAGAAAGCCCACAGCATCACCAAAATGAATTATCGAAGTTAATCTGGAACTAGACTACCGTCGTTCACAGTGGTAGGTGAACTGTCGGTTCACAAAAGCTTTTTATTTGTGAATTAATTAAGCCGAAAACGAAAGGTTTACCTGGAACGTGAATACGACTTCACTTGCGCGAACTCCAAGCTCGTTGTCATAATCCAAACTCTGGGCTTGGAGGCAGCTGCCCTCAAGGCGAGACCAGAACCACCTCTCAGCGTCGTACTCTGTGTTCCTGTCTACGCAGGCAGTGCCCAGGATTTGCTGGACATTGTACGGGCTCGGTGCTAAAAACAAACAAACAAACATAGAAGGGCGTCATGTGTGCGTGTTTGCCAAAGCGACGCTCTGGATGTTTATCGGAATTTCTACAATCTGCGGTTTACCGCCAAAAGATGAACATTTTAGAATAACTTACATGAAAATTACTTGATGCTATAAACAGAGGACAGGAATGGAAATCTACTGTCTCTTAAGTGATGTTAAAACCTTCAAAATACGCTTGTAAGTTATAAGAACTTGTATTTCTACACAATGAGGGCACCTGCGTTTAATACTATGTATAAAAAGTACAGGCTGGGTATCTTATTGAAATCATACATATGCACGCGCGAGTTTATATCTAGTGCTCCACACAGCTGCAAACATAGCCCACAGTGACTGGCTATAGTAAGTCACCACTTTACTAGAACAGCGCCAAGACGATGTTTCTTGGAATTATGTCCCCGAGTATATGTACTTGGAACTTGCCTCTGAGAAATTTTCAAACTTATAGTTTTCCTACTTCCTAGTGTGTACTATATATACCATACCTATAAGTTACTTACTTTACATACATAACTCTCGGTCAGTTTACATTTTCGTGTGTACTTGCTCAAGACAAGTTATTGCAGAGAGCCAGAAATTGACCGGGCAGCTCACGTTTTGTGAATGTAGTGAAGATACTTTTCGGTTTATATTTAATAAGTATTTCTTTCCATATTCTTTGAAAACAAGTAAATATTTGTGAAACACAAGCAGGCCCCAACCGCCCCCCAAATTCATAGGGGTATAAAGAGATGACGGACAGAAAGACGGACGGACACCCCAAACCTATAGGCCCCAATCCGAAGGGTTAGGGCCTAAAAAAGACAACTTTATGTGCATTTCTGCTTCACTAAGAATGATTTTCAGGATGGTAGAAATTGGCGGATTGAGCGATACAGGACAGAATCCTCCCCAAAAAAGTAGACCAATAATTTCCCTTTCGCAACAGACACAACTTAATCGAGATGCGCCCGAACTAGTATAACTTCGACATGCAAAGGGACAAGACGCTGACAATTAGAACAATGAAGTTACGATAGAAAAACCACTAAAATGTGGCGGACGGTCCCAGGTTACTGGTATATTATCAAAATGCAATTAAAAACTGCAACTATGTATAAACTGCAGTGTTTTTGTCAACTGATTCCGATACATTTTTATCGACGTAAACCTAAGTCCTGGGTTCTTGTTCTAAGCCTGTACTATAAGGGGACCGTAAATGGGAGGAAATGTTTTTAATGATTTTAAGAAAGCAGAACCCGGACACGCATGCGGACAAACGGAAAAGTTCATCACGCACCCCTTCGTTACACGGGGGATAACTATGCTTTGAATTAGTCGAAACAAATGGGCACTTGTAACAGATCAGGTCGGGTCAAACATTGCCAATACAAAACACAGAAAATTTCTTGCAAATACGCAATACAAAGCTTAAAAGTATAAATTGTGTTTCTGGAGAAAACGACACCCAAAACAGAGAAATAAACTGGAGGTCAACACGTGGAGCAATCACCAGCAACAAAACAAAACTTATATATCAGAAAACAAGACGACGGCCTCAACAAACACCTATGATCAGTCTGGCCAGTTTTGAGGACTTTTTTCTTGAACAACGCATGACACTATAAATTTTATGTTCAAATATATATATTTTCTCAAGTACGGGGGGAGGCTTAGGATATACATTACCAAAACCAAAATGTATAAAGCAGGTTTCGGTCTACTCAGGTCACAATTTTGAATTCTTGTGTCCACATCAATTTCCGTTTTCACTTGGCTTGTAAAAAAGCAAGTTTTTTCAATTATCACCAAAACCTTTTGAATTGATTTTTCAAGAAGCATGGAAGAAATTTAAATATTGTCGGTGAACAGAATAAATCTCTACCTAATTCCGCATCTATCAATTATTTGAGTATTTTATAGATAATTCAGGACCTGTTCATTTTAATTTTTGATCATTGGACTTTGGTCACACGACATTTAAAGCCCGGAGCGTAAAGAAACATCTGACAGGTGAGTGCGGAAGCCTAATTTCCTGCACTTTAACGAAGAAATAACAGACATACAGAGTATTTTGCAAAAAGGGTAGAATGTGCATGAACTTTCAGTAAGTGCTGTCATATTAGGGACTGGCATGCAGGATTCGTGTTTCAGGCAACTCTTGCGTCTCCCTGTGCCAGAAAGAGCCATAGTTTCCATAAGAGAATTCACTACTGTTTTCAATTTTGGCAATCTCGGCGCATGATTCTGGCCAATGCAGTTATTTTAGAAAGAATTCAGCACATAAATGGCTCCATTATGAATTATGGCGGACAAGTTTTAGAGTAAAATTATAATTTTGTACTGAGAAAAATAGGTTTTCTTGAGATCAGGATACAGAAACCCCATTTTCGTCCACAATAATACACCACTGCAAAAACACTATTGACTAAGTTTGGGAGTTTCATAGAGATCAAAAAGGATGCGCCAGGACACTACTCAGTGTGCTTTTGAAGAAAAAGCCCACCAGTTCGAATCCCACTGGCCTTAACTATGCGCCGGAAGATCGAAAAGGTCCGCTGGGACTAAGCTCTAACAGAGAGATCTAAGAAGTGATTTAAGGAAGAGCTGATTCAGATCTGCAATTATAACGTGTAAAATGATTTTTAAAAACTCACATTGGCGCTTATTACACATTAAAGCACATGAATGCAAAGAAAATGATATTTTTTAATCGAAAATTTTGATGTTTTCTTTTCCTTTGTAAGTTCTTTATACTTTAACCTAACGAACTTGCAGTCGGAGACCGGATATCCAGAATGTGCAAAATGGCATATTTCTTAAAACTACCTTAGTCCTAGATGTCTCTTGCGGTCTTCCTATGACAGCAAGAGTCATAGTACCTTTAATAGGAAATGTCATTGATGTCAATTTTCAAATCTCGGCGAACGATTGGGGCCAACGGCGTTAGTTTAGAATGGGTGCATCACATAAATGACCGAGGTATAAATTATGGCGCACCAGTTTTATGGTCAGATAACAATTTTTTACTGAGAAAAATATGTGTTTTTTTTTTAGATCAGGATATCGAATCCCTCATTATCGCCCACAACAACAGTGAATCCACAGTTGCAAAACCACGCTTTACTTTAGTTTGGGAGTTTCACTGAGGTCGAAAATAATGCGCCGGGATACTTCTCAGTGTGCTTTTAAAGAAAAAGCATGCCGGTTCGAGGCTCGGTGTCCTTGAACGTGCGTCGAAAGATCCAGAGCCTCAAAAATTGAGATCAACGCCCATTTCTATTAAAGGAACTGTGACCCTTTCTGTCTCAGGAAGATAGAAAGGTAGCTCCAAGAAGCGGTGCGCTAAAAAGTTTCCAGGCACCGCTTCAAAGCCTCGCTATATAACGATAAGCAAGTCAACTGCGCTCGCTTTGAGGCACCCATGTGGCTACTTTGTGCGAGATTCAACGACCCATAAGTTTTTATTGGCATTTGCTAAAGGCCCTCAAAGTACAACGGTAATCATATACTACTTCTGTGTTACGCTTTCTTTAAAAGAAAATAATACGGAAATAACCCCAAATCTCCCGCAATAAATGACATTTGTTTGTATACAGGGAGCATACTTTATTACGTTAAATAGTAACAATAATTTTTTGCAAATTATCCACCAAAAAAACATTTAAATTGATATTTAAAAAAGAACGTAAACATAACAAGTCAAATATGGTGGGTGTACCAAATAAATTTATGCGTAAATCTATCAACTATTTAATATACCAGTAACCTAGGTCAAATCGCCATGTACCTGTACCGTCGCCACCTCCCGAAAACAACAATTATCCCGGAAATGATATTTTTTGCCGAACTTCCCGGCAACTGCCACTGGTTCTCGAATGCAAATTCCTGAGCTGCTATAAGTAAACCGTCAGTATGATACATAAGAAATCAGGTTTGTGTTCGTGTATAATCATTATAGCTCGTAGCAGTCATTTTGAAAAGCGAGTTGATAGTCTTACAGTGTGCACTAAAAATTTATATTTCGGGATGATAGAAGAAAGTGGCGAGTTACAGTTGGAAAATCCTGCCCGAAAAAAATACATCGGCCTGGCATTTTCGTAAATCATGACATTTTACTTCGCACATAACACAAAACTTGTGTAAAATTCTGTATTTGCTACATACAAGGGCATATCCGGATCGCGTCCAAAACATGAGAGTTATTGCGCAAAACCATTAAAAAGTGGCGAACTGTCCTAGGTTACTGGTATATTGTTCAAATAAACTATAATCCCTTATTTAAATTTTCGGTTCCTTGACTTTGGTCACGTGACATTTAAAGGCCAGAATGTAAACAAACATTTGACAGGTGGATGCGGAAGCTAACTTTTCTATACTTTTATGAACAAATAAAAGATATACAGCTCGCTAAAAACTTAGCCTGTTTTACAAAAAGGGCATATTGGGCATGAACTTTCTGTAGATGTTTGAATAATAGGGGCTGGTATGTAGGATTCGTGCCTCAGAACATATGAAATTGACCCCTATTAGTGGAACAATGGAAGGCTTCGTAGCTCTGACACAGAGATATACGATGTTATACAAGTCAGAGCTACTCGGAGCTAATAGAAAGGGTCCGCTGGGACTAAAACTACCGTGGCAAATCGTCATTAGTCTGCAGTATTCCAGCTAGCTTAAGGAAGTGGCTGTCTCAAATTTGATCGATTTTCATAGTCAAAAATAAGGATCAGCTGCTTATAACTACACACGAGTAAGCAAACAAAAAAAACTTACAAACTAAGCCACCGATTAAATAAGCGGCCACTTGGAACAGTAAAATTGTTATTCCAAAGGCGATTAATTTCTTGTTGCTCAACGTTTCTAGTACAACACCGGCCATTCTTAAACGTACAAGTCTACAAAAAATATAGACCTCTGTGCTTTTAAAAAATATTTATCACTTTCCCTTGAAATCTCATATCATCGCTCATCCTACAGCGACCCCTTTTGAGTAAAGTTTCGCGGGTTTTTAGTAATTTGTGCGAGTTGTCAAACAGCTAACCTCTACGGCAGTTCATTCTGTTGTGTTTAACACCTTTTTACTCCGCATTCTGCAGTTCTGGATGGTAGTTTCTTTTAGGTGTGACAGTCACGTACTAAACCAAATAAACAATACAAAAAAATAAACAATGTCTTTCTTTTCAGTATTTCATCCCGATTTTTTTTTATCGTAATACATGTGTCCAAGATATTGAAGACAGAATAAAGTAATAGGCTAAATGAATGATTGCTTTATTAATTAATAATATTAATAATCTTGTAGTAGCTCATAACTCGAAGTCGCGCTCATAATGCATATAGCATATAGTTTGCTCTCTTTCCTGTGGTATATGACATGATGTTCAGTGTAGAAGTAGGACTGTCTTATTAGTGTAGAAACGAGAGTTCCAACTCACCGGAAGTGATGTTATCTGTCTGGACCGGAAGTGACGTCATAGGCGTAGTCATGGTAACGAAGTGTTGTAGTCATGGTAACGAAGCGTAGCCATGGCAACGAAGTAACGTAGCCATGGCAACGAAGTAACGTAGCCATGGCAACGAAGTAACGTAGTCATGGTAACGAAGCAAAGCCATGGTAACGATAACCCTGGTAACAAAGTTAGGACCTCCCCCCCTAGGCGGCAGCCGGGACAGACCCTATGGTAAAAAGTGATGACCCCCCCCCCTAGCCGGCAGTCGGGCCAGACCCTATGGTAAAAAGTGATGACCCCCCTCCCCTAGGCGGCAGACACACCAAGCCTATGTGTGGTAGACGTAACCATGGTGATAAAGTGGGGACCTCCCCCCCTGGGCGAGCAACATTCTGTCAAGTCAGCATGAGTTACACACCAAAATTTGATCACATCAGAGTGGTATATAAGGGATGAGCTCAACCCACTCCCCAACAACAGTGACAGCCATATCGGTAAATGGTTATTTGCATAATTGGAACTCATTGAAACTTTGTAAACAAAAGTGAAAAAGTGTGATAACTTTCGTTATACTTGGTCGATTTGCATGAAAATTTCACCGTTTGATTCAGTTTTATGTAAACTTTTGTTATAAAGTAGTCATAGGCTAGTTGTGCATGTGGCTGTATGCATATTTGTCACATGCCGCCATTTTATCTTTGCAAAAATTGGGATAACTTTCGTTATAGTTGGTCCATTTGCATGAAAATTTCACTGTTTGATTCACTGTTATGTAAACTTTTGTTATAAAGTAGTCATGAGCTAGTTGTGCATGTGGCTGTATGCATATTTGTCACATGCTGCTATTTTAATTTTGAAAAAAATTGGGATAACTTTCGTTATAGTTGACCGATTTACATGAAAATTTCAACATTTGATTCAGTTTACAGTAATCCTGTGTTATTTCGCGGATGAATACCATTTGGCGGATGAATACCATCGTCAAGCTTCACCGCTAGATGTCCTTGCTGTACAACTGTACAACTCTACAACTGTAAGTGTGACATTCATATCATTGCTGAGTCAGCAATTTTAAACAAGTTTGAACAAGTTACACACCATATTTTGATTACATCGAAGTGGTATAAATGAGTAAGACGTTATCAGTGATAAATTCTGCTGAGTCAACAAGTTACACACCATATACCATCGAAGTGGTATAAAAAGGAAGAGTGAAACGTATATTTTACCCATTTCAGTTCTAACAACAACAACGATGGCAACAGTCTACTGTCATGATTGTGATGTGACATTTCCATCTCTGGAATTCTTCGTGGCACATAAATGCAAACCAGCTAGGATGAAACGTGCTCGTGGAGAGCTTTTTGAGCAGATTGAAGCTAAGAGACAAAAGACCTTACAAGATGGTATTGACAGACCTGATCCAGTCCTCTGCTGTGCATGCGTTAAGATATTTCCATCTTTGGATGCGTTTGAGACACATGCATGCATACCAGCTGAAATGGAAAATGTGTCTCATGAAGAACATGTTTCAAAGAAAGAAAAGACAGGACAAGTAGGCAGAGGCAGAAGAGTGAGTCTTGGTGGAAACGCACAGGAAAAACGGTTTGAGCCTGAAGATGGATCAGATTTACTACTTGAAATGCGACAGCAAGAGAACCGGATCAAGAGACATTTGTTAGAAACATTAAACCATAGAATGAAGTGGTACATTGTGGTGCATGCACGCTTCAAGAAACTGACTGCGAATGCTGAAGGTGTTATGGTAGAACAAGTGGATAATGCCTTTCTCAGCAGTCCAACATATACAGCATACAATCCAGCGGATATTGAGAAGGACTTGCCAGAAGCCTATAAAGAATTGTTTACCAAGTTTGATGAACATGAGCGACAAGGTTCTGGCTGGGTGTTAGATAACATACTGTATATTGAAGTACATACAGCTACGTCAGCGCCTCTGGAAGCAAGTAGTTTTATCCCACTACCGAAGAAAGTGAAGAATACAGGAGGTGTATTAAACATTCAACAACCCATACCGTGTGCATCAATACAAGGCATTTGAGAACGACTTAAAGGTGGAAGGCATGACATTTCCCACACCGATTACGGACATTCCAGAGTTTGAAAAGGAGAACGATGTGTCTATCAATGTGTTTTGATATGAAAATGTTGTAGTTGTTCCGATACAACTAAGTCGAAACACCAGCGCCAGAGAAATCAACTTACTTTTGATTAGCAATGACAAGAAAAGGCATTATTGCCTTATCAAGAATTTCAGCAGACATGTCTTATCGATCAAAGCATAATGGAGTAGCATTTTATTGTTTGAACTTTCTTCACGGGTTTATGCGACAAGATCTTTTAGACGAGCATCGTGAAGTGTGTGGTAAGCATGGAGCACAACGTTTATCATTCCCCAAGGAACCCTTCAACAAGTTTAATAATGTAGCCAAACAACAGCGAGTGCCTTTTGTGATTTATGCGGACTTTGAATGTTTCACGAAAAAGCATGAAGGAGACAAGTATCAGCATCATCGTCCAAACAGCTTTGCCTATGTGGTTGTGAGCCAGTATGATACACGTGCACCAGTCCTGTATCGAGGAGATAATGCCGTGAAAGTCTTTCTAGACCATATGGTGAATGAGCGTAATCGTATTGTGCATGGTTTACAACAGCCAAAGAAAATGGTGATGACTCGTGAAGATGAACAGGAGTTCAAGAACGCTGTTGATTGCTACATTTTTCATGAGCCTCTAGGAGCAGATCGTGTGAGAGATCATGACCATATCAATGGCAAATATTGGAGCTGTACATAATGAATGCAACTTACAATTCCGACTTCGAAAGGATAAGCAGGTGCAAATGATAAAGATTCTTTTATCATTCCTGTATTTTTCCACAATTTACGAGGCTATGACAGCCATTTGATCATGGAAGAAATTGGAAAGTTCAAAAATGAAACCATTACAGTCATTCCCAACACCGTTGAGAAATATATTGCATTCACCATGAGCAATCTGAAATTTACAGATAGTTATCAGTTTATGAGTACTTCTATACAGAAGTTGGTATCCAACCTTGCGGCAGAGGGGAAAGATAACTTTTATAACATGACGTCATACATTCACGATAGCAACCAACAAGATTTACTGTTGAGAAAGGGAGTGTACCCCTATGATTATGTGGATGAACCATTCAAGTTTGCTGAAACACAACTGCCGTCCAAGGACAAGTTTTACAGCCTGCTCAGTGAAGAAGACATTAACGATGAGGATTATGAGCATGCGCAGAAGGTGTGGGAGACATTCAACTGTACCACATTTGGCGAATACCATGACTTATACCTGAAATCAGATGTGCTACTGCTAGCTGACGTGTTTGAAAACTTTCGTCAAGAATGTCTCAACACGTATGAATTAGATCCTGCTAACTACTATACAGCGCCAGGACTGTCGTGGGATGCCATGTTAAAAGCGACAAAGGTGAAATTGCAATTGATCAACGACATTGACATATACCAAATGGTTGAACAAGGTCTACGTGGAGGAATATCTGTCATCACACACAAGTATGCGAAAGCAAATAACCCCTACGTAGCAGATTACGATCCCATGAAACCAACCAACTACTTGATGTACCTGGACGCAAACAACTTGTATGGTTGGGCCATGTCGCAAAGCATGCCGGAAAGTTGATTTATGTGAGTGAGCGAGCCAGAATCCATTGACTTCATGGATGTGGATGAAGATGACGAGATTGGATACATTTTAGAAGTGGATTTAGAATACCCATATTCAATCCATGATCGTCATAATCACTATCCAGTGGCTCCAGAACGGAAATGTGTTAAAGTGGGAGAATTGTCAGAACATAGTCAGAAGCTACGGAAAGATCTGAACATGAAAGGCAAACCTAGTGAATAGCTCATTCCCAACTTGTATGACAAGAAGAAATATGTGCTTCATTAAAGAAATATACATCAATATGTCTCACTGGGATTGAAAGTTACTAAGGTGCATCGTGCCAACATGTTTGCGCAGAGCAAATGGTTGGCAAAATACATCTCCTTGAACACGGAAAAGAGAAAATTGGCCAAGAACCCGTTTGAAAAAGATTTTTTCAAATTGATGAACAACTCTGTGTTTGGCAAAAGCATGGAAATGTGAGAAAGCGTATGAATGTGGAACTTGTTCACAAAGAAAAGCGGTTCAAGAAACTTGTAGCCAAACCTTCATTCCACAAATTTAGAATTTTCAACGAAGATTTGACCGCGGTACATTTACGCAAAGTGGAGCTGCTTCTGGATAAACCCATTCAAGTTGGTTTCACCATTCTCGACCTCAGCAGAGTGCTCATGTTCCACTTTCATTACAACTACATCATGACCAAATATCCCGACGCCAAGCTGTTGTTCAGCGACATCGATAGTCTATGTTATGGCATAGAAACGGACGATATCTACAAAGATATGCAGGAAGATGCCGACTTGTTCGACACAAGTGACTATCCCCCAGATCATTTCCTACATTCCAACGTGAACAAGAAAGTGCTTGGGAAAATAAAGGATGAGACGGCAGGCATTCCCATTGAAGAGTTTGTTGGACTTCGACCGAAAATGTACAGTATGATGTATGGTGGGAAAGAAAAACGTACGGCCAAAGGTATCACTCGCGCGTGTCAAAGACGTATGAAACATAAGCAGTATAGAGACAGTTTGTTAAACCAAACGCAAACGATGGTTATAGGGCATATCATTCGAAGTCATGACCACCAGATTTTCTCGGAGAAGTTGAGGAAAGTGGCTCTCTCCCCCTATGATGACAAGCGATATGTGATGAGTGATGGCTATTCCACTTTGGCGCATGGGCATTACAGTATGTAAGGGGGAGACACTTCAACTTTTGAGCTAGTTGAAGTGTGAACACTGAAGCGTGAACATGAATCGGAAAAGATCTGCAACGGATATGGATACTCTTGCTGATACAATGAAAGACTTGAACGTGAAAAATCCCACCACCACCATCAAGAAATTAAAAGTGGAGACGACACCACACCACAGTTTTGGGATGGAATGCTTTCTCTAGGCAACGGAAAGTATATCAAGATTATGAAACAAAGCAATGAAGGTGTGGTGAACATTCTCAAATACCTCAGAGATGAGGGGACTGGAAGAAACCGTCCTACGAAAAAGGGAATTTTGCTGACAATACCTGAATGAAAAATGCTGAACAAGCAAGTGAAAGAAGTGGATAAAAGGTAAAATCATGAATGCACTCATGTTTAACGATGGTGCTTACCTTACTGTAAATGATAGGAATGAAGTGATGATAGGTTCTCGGATAAGTTTTGATTATCGGTTTAAACCTGAAGTGTGGAAAGACTTTCAAAACATACCGCTTAAACATGGGTTTAAACGCAGACTTGGAACTAAAGTTGAAGTGATGGTTATTGAACATGATTCTAACATACGTGTGACATTCTGGAGAAATCTTTTACAGGATTATCCAGAGGATTATCATGGAGTTGTGCCAGATACTTCACATATAGATTTGATCCACTTTGATATCAAGAACTGGCGCGCAGTCTTACGATTCCTAGAAGCTGTTCAGTCTTGTGAACATAAAAACGCTAGCAAGGAGAACTGTTGAAAGAGATGGAAGACTATTTGTTGGATTATGAACCCATTACATATGGATTCTCATATATGAGAAACTTATGTGATGACATTGTGCTACAACATTTTGGAAAGTTTATCATACTATCCCTTGACGAACAATCCGTGTTGAAGGATCACCTAGACAAGTTGAGAATACCCGGCTTTCTGCTTCTACTTTCAAATGATATAGATGTGCGTGTCATTAAGAACTGTCTAGACGTGTTTGTACAATTTCGTCAACATGACGAGCTTACAGAGCACTACGACATCATCACCCTCAGCACAGTGGAATGGAACGCGCTGTTGCAAGCATTGGATTGGGAAGAACCTTATGCTTGAATTCAAAGAGCAAGGAATACAACTTATGCGGGGTACCAAATCCATTGAGGTGACACAGCCTATGTGGGTGATGGACATAGACATCAATGAAGAAGGATATGAACTGAAACTGTCTGAACATGAAACTGTTAAAGTGAAAAAGTTTGGTGATGTGCGTTATGTAAGCTTTCATAGCATTTACAAATGTGGGAATAATGTCTATGATACCTATATTAATTTAGATTGTAATGAATGGCATTCATTGATGAATGTATTGAAAAAAAATGAATGTGTTTTGTAAATAGGAGTTTGTAAATAAAAGTTTGTAAACAAAAGTTTGTAAATAAAAGTTTGTAAATAGATTTTGTAAATAGAGTTTGTAAATAGAGTTTGTTAATTAAGTGTTTGTAAATAGAGTTTGTAAGTAGAGTTTGTAAATAGAGTTTGTTAATTAAGTGTTTGTAAATAGAGTTTGTTAATTAAGAGTTTGTAAATAGAGTTTGTTAATTAAGAGTTTGTAAATAGAGTTTGTTAATTAAGAGTTTGTAAATAGAGTTTGTTAATTAAGTGTTCGTAAATAGAGTTTGTTAATTAAGAGTTTGTAAATAGAGTTTGTTAATTAAGAGTTTGTAAATAGACTTTGTTAATTAAGTATTTGTAAAAGAGTTTGAAACACAATAATCAAGACAGTTTGAAACTTGGGTTGTTTTATTTAACAAACTTGAACAATTAACAACAACTTAGCTACAACTTAACTACAACCTAACTAATGCAACAAGATTAATAAAACAATGGTTTATAATGTCTATATACAAAATACTTTACAATAAAATCACCATCCTTTCTTTTTAATATATTGACAATATCAAGCATGCTCTGACCTCGAGCTCTATGCAATATATAATATACACAATAAAAACCACATGATGATGATATTGGCGTTTGTAATGATATGGAATTATACATATAGTCATTTCTTAAAAACATTTCTAAACGATCATCTAGAGGTAAAAGTCCATAAGAGTCAAAATATTCTGCAGGGTCTTTGTCATAATACACTGCCACCCAATGTTCTCCTGGTTCATCTTGATCGTCTGTGTTGATGACATAGGCACCGCGTTGTAAAGATGGTAACTGGTCCATGGCAAACACGCCTTGAAACAAGTCTTTGGTCATGACATCATGACTCAATATGGCATCAATCTGCTTCGTGTTCATGACTGGTAGTCGAATTGGATGCTGCGATTTGCACTTATTTCAATAATGTTGTCAAATTCAGCATAGACGATGACATTGATTGTATGTTGCAAAGCCCTGCTAAAATTCATTTCTAGCGGCAAATTCCCATGCTTGATCAGGGGAAAATGATCATCGCCATAATAATCAGGTGTTAAGTCAAACGAAAATAAAGCATAACCTCTAGGCCAATCTTCCCGTTTTATAATGGAACTTTTCTCACCATTCAATCTATCAAACGATTTGTAAAGCATTTCAAAAGCGTCCAGGTAATTTGTTCTGTGTAATGTCAAGCTTGAGAGGTTTGGATAGAACTGGTTCACCATCCGTGTAAAGTTGCATATAGTCCAGATCAAAATGTTCGAAATCATATTGATTCCTCAATACTGATCCACCAAAGGCTTCATTATGAACCAGATCAATGACAATGCGATTTGGTAATTGACCCAAAAAGATGTTATCTTTAACAAAAGACTGAAATCCTGCTGGAATGGCCAACACTTTACATTCTTTTCTAGTGATGATTAACTTGGCAGGACTTTTCATCAATGCATCTGTATGTCCTAACTGAATACCTGGACTAACCCTCACTTTGCGAATGGTTAAAAGTGCCTCTTTCACTTCTACCTTATAGGTATTATCTGCAGCCATCAATACATTCATCTTTCTGTCTATTGAAACGCAATTTCAAACTGATGCCATTAGGAAGATAACGATCCTGCTCAAACAAATCTATCCTTAAACCACCTGTTAGCATAAAATCACGGCTGAGACGTGTATGCAAATAACGATTATGTAAGCCATTATTTCCTTGCTCAGCTAAGTCACCACCGTCAGCATTGACATGAAACCCGGATACATATCTTTCATGATTGGCTCTTTTCACCTCATGACTATTCATTGACCCAGCAGTATCCTTATACATAAGACGCATAGAGCGCTCAGAATGCAGACTTTCTTCCGAATCGTGGATGAGATGAGAGATAATGCTGGTATAACCATGGGTATTGTTACTATGAGATACCAATCGATCATTTAGAAAGCATTCAATATTAGACCATAACCCATTAAACAAATCATTGATGCATGAGACATTATCATCTGCGCCACACGCTCTTCCATCAGCCTTTAGAATGCGACATACAATATGAAGTTTGGTGTTCTTTAAATCCAGATATTCTTCTGTACTCGCAGGAATGTAGAATTCTATTGGAGCGCCTTCTCTAATGGTAGTGAGTGGTTGATAGTCGACATTATAACTTTTCTCTACTGCAGTTTGCGTCGGTGGTATGTGAAACCATTCCAATGGAGAAAGACTACATTCACACGAATGATTATGAATGAGAGACATGATTAAAAAATATCTTTTTTAATATGTTTTGATGTTATCCGTCTGGCTGTTTTTCGTCTTCTGGCACGTTTTGTCGGTTGCACGCGCTTTTCTAGCTCACCATCAAACTTACGTTGTGCTACTCGGCCCGTCACATCTTTCGCGACATTCTTTGCAGCCTTTTTAAGATGTGGCGCAACGATCTTAGCCCTAGCTTTACGAGCCAATGATCCCAGTATTGAACCAATACCATCACCATATTGGATTCGCGCTCCTTTGAATCCTAGTAATTCCCCGCCCACTTGACGAAGAAAATGGTTGCGATATGCAGACGGATCGTGTGTATAAGCTTTCATAATGCTTTTGGTCGAAAATGAAGCTTACAGATTACCTTTCCAGTTTGAAATTGAACATTATGGCCTGTGTCGTCCTTAATATTCATTTCTATCACGTCAAATTTGGACGTGTTTACAGGAGCATAATGCGGTTTGCCATAAGTTTTCATAACAATATCGCCATCATGGCCTTGTATTCCAACAGAACGTAGTAAGGGAACATAATAATGCCAACAACTTGTGGTTCACAAATACTACAATACACATAAAGTGTATAAAATCCCTGTTTCACATCAGCTTTATGTTCAGCTGTACATGTTTCAGTATACCATTGATCTGGGATAAATCCTAAAATCTCAGCTAATCAAGCGGAGAATGACACTTCAAAGCTACAATTTAGAAATAGGAAAACGCGTCGTCTAATTTTATCATACTTTATCCGAATGGCTTCTTTAAGATCATCTTTCATAGAATTAGCCGCTTCTTCATTCACTGCCTGACATAGTTCTTGAATGGATCTATAATAACCATAAGGAATATTGATAGTGCCAAGTGTAACTGTCAGTGGTTGTTGTCGATACTGAATAGAATAGTCCATTCCATGTCTCATAGTTGTCCATGTATGTGGATATTGAATTTCAGCTAAAGCCACTTCATATTTTCCATTCAAATAGATGGATCGAGGCAAACGAATTTGGTAATTCGAAGCCTTGTTGTTGGGATATTAGTTCATACTAGCATTGCTGGGCAAAGTAATGTAAAAACTTGTCGACTCCATGATGGACTAAATGGTATATGTGCGTTGACGTTGTCTATATACCTCACGATAGCGCGCGCCATTCGAACAAGGATGTAAATGGTGTTTTACAGGATGTGTCTCGTCATGATCTATGACTTCTCCTTCACAACAAGCACTGGCACATCTTATTTTTACAGGAATACTCGTTTTCGTTTCATTTTCTTGACAACAACATAGCTCTTTCAGCCACGTTAAAAATTTTCCCATCCTTCAGGAAACTGTCTTTATTGACGCTTTTTCATTTCTGTTGTAATGTCGTCACAAGTGGTCTTTTTACTAAACATTGTTTTTGGAATATTAGCATCTACAATTTCCTGGATAAATGGATGCCAACCACGTGGTGGTATTGCTCGTTCTTTTCTTATTGTCGCCACCAATGCTTCTTTCATCAAATCAATAATGTTAGAATTTGTGATAATATCGCCCGTTTTCAACACAAGTTCATTACTTTTCCATGAAAGATAGGTTAAAAATGACTTAAAAATAACTTTTCTGGGTTTTCATTTGATGATGATGACTTTTGCTTAGACTGACTTGTTCGTAAATGACGATCAAGAAGTTGAGACATTTCCATAGCCTTTTCACGCGTTCGTTTCCCACGTAAAAGTGTATTGACTTTTGTTTTGATATCATTTTTCTTTTCTTATAATAGTTTGTATTCATATTCAGGAATGAGGACCATTTTCATAGTATGTTTCATTTTAATAGTAGTTGGGCTAACAAGGGTAATGTAATGCAAATTTAGCAATAGCTCCAATGAATCCTCCTTTCTGATTAATCAACTTCTTTTTTCGTCGAAGTGATATCTTCTTATCTGCCAGAGTACGTAGCGTATGACGTTCACGCTTGAATTCCTTAAACCGTTTTGAGTTTAAGGGTAAATGTCCTCAAATTTCAAACAAGCTCGTTAATTCCTCCTTTGTAGCTTACTGTAGCAAGGATTTACGTCGTTTAGGCCCACTGCGTGCAAGCAAGTGAAGAAACGGTTGGTTCGCTTGAATACGTTTAGACATCTTGACCGCGAATGGTTAAATGAGTTGGTTCTTGTTCATACACTGCTTTATCAATATATACATAATGTGTATCTTTTGGTAAAATGCCTGTACGAATACGTAGTTGATCATTTGTCTTTAGCTTTAAATCTATGAATAAATAACCATGGGGTTTGCTTGTAGCATCTTGATAGGCCTCTATGAAAAACTGAGATCTTCCAGGATACATTTGTCGCGCTAATGTACTAATTTGTTGACTGTCTCTAGGATTTTTAAACAGAATGATATAATGTGTATTCAAACTAATATTCCGCATTTCTTTCCCATGATGAATAAATTATGCACAATAAAGATAATGCTTAGATTCTGATGACTGCTGCCAACACTAAAGAGACGTGTCATACGCTCATCACTATGACATTTCGTCATTAAGTCATCAATGATGAGTAAGTTTGGTTTTTTCGGGTTAAAACGCTCTTCAATGTCATCTGGAATGCCTTGGTAAAATTCCACGCCTTTCATTCCCTTGTACAAAGGCTGATCTGCTGCATAAAGCCATGAAATGGTTTTTGGAGAGTTTAATAAACTTTTGTTCTAGAATTTCCTTCACCAGAGACATTTTGCCACTGCCTGTAGGTCCAGAGACCACAAAAAACATGTAAATGGATGCTTCATTTTTGAATGTCTGTTTCTTTTACCCAACTGTTAAACTTGTTTGACCAACCTAACCACTTGACAAATAATTCTTTCACACCTCGTCTTTTACGTGTTTTCAAAACTTTTTCAATTCTATAAATAGATTCAATATCTTTGGTCACTTTCTGCAGTTCTTCTTCACAGAAATGTCCATCAATATCTTCGTCTAAAAAGTCTTTCACACGATACAAATGTATTCCTTGCTTCTTACAACGATGTGTGACAATGAAGACTTCTTGTGTCCATTTAATGTGATAATCTCGTTGAAACACATACTTGATGTGGGAAATACGAACATGATCGCCGATGTTAAATTTATATGTTTTCTTCTTCGGTTTCAATTTTAGTTTGTCGACATACATATACTTCCACACTTTCGATTCGTTGTCTTTCCGAATCTCTGCAGGAGCATACTTATTAGGGAGGGAACCTTGAGGTCTATGGTTGTAATTGTACACCAAGTCTGGACGGATGTCTAAGTAATGGTAAGTTTGATTATGTAGAAAATACCGATACATCATTCCCTTAAGAGTACGAATGACTCATTCAGCAAAGTTGGCTTTGGTTTCATTCTTTGTGGTACAAGCATGAATTCCCTCTTTCTTCAAAAATGTTTTTATCCATCTATTTTTAAATTCCGTTCCTTTATCAGACCTTAGAGTTCGTGGTCTTCGTCGTGTGTCATGAAAATTTTTTTGGAAAGCTTGTATGACGCTGGTATGTGATTTATTAGGTATTGGCTGTACCCATAAATATTTGGAAAACACATTAATGACAATGAGTAAAAAGCGTGTGTCATCATTATAGGGAGCTATGTTTCCCACATCAGCTTAATCAATATCCCACATGTCATCAATGCCACGTGTAATCACACGTTGTCTTTTGAACCTGTATTTTACAGGTTGTAGTAAATTGAATGCATCTTGGTCCTGTAACCATTTCTTCACTTGTGAATGTGTGACTGGTTGATTATGTTTTCTTAAGATGGGATAAAGTTTGTAAGGACCAGCAAATGCCCCAGGCTTTCCAGGTTTGAAGTAAATATTGGTCAAGTAGTCTTTCCACGTCGACATGATGAATGAAAAACCAATTTCAACAGAACACTTTTTATTTATAACTCAACCAATATAGTAACATAGCCTTAACTAACATCACTTAACTAACATGACAACAACATGTTTTTACAAATCAAGTATTGATACAATGGTATGAATAACTGGAGACCATTGGTCTTCAATGAATACTAACCAACTACTGAGTTCATCCAATGTAATAGTATCTACACCATATCTCTCACAACGTTGATTTGCATTCTTTAACACTTTATCTAAATGTGTGTAATATTTAGCTTCATTCCAATAGTATGTCCTGCTTGTCATGTTGACAAGCAGGACATACTAAACATGCAAACTTTTTTACAGCTAATAACATTTCTTCACAATAGGCTTTTTGCACAATATATTATCTCAACGTAATGTCTGCCATTGTACAGTCTTGTGAGATGCAGCACAAGTCTACAATTGTTCACTTCACTTATCACTTAACATACTTCAAATTTACATGTCAACACGTCTACACACCATGGTGAGTAAATGAAAAGTCTCTTTTATACCCCCTCACACAACATTTCTAACAACTTTCCCAAAATATTCTGGCCAGGAGATCAAGGAGATGACACATGTTTCACCAGCTCCCCACCAATGATCATACGTTGCTTCAAGTAAAGTTTTGTCTTTACATTCTTTTAACTTTTTGCGAAACAATACACACTGATTCAATTTGACATGTAAAACATCTTGCATTTGACTTCTCTTTACTGTATGCCATAAAGGACATGGCTTTATCACTTTAGCAATACGTATCGCTTCGTATCCATTTCTACATGAAACAATAGCTGAAGCAATATCTTGGCGGTGATGAAAAACTGCTTTCTCATATTGATACAAAGCTTCACTTGAGTTGAACACATGTCCATACTTTTCAAGTCGTGTTGGAAACATGTTTGAAAGAACGTCCTTGTGACCGCTAAATAGTACAAGATTCTCCATGCTGACTTTGTTTTTTTTTCTTTATTCTGACATGTCGGTTTCTTCCTGTAATAAAATATGTTTTAATATATTTGCTGCCTCTTCTATCATATTCTTTGTTTGTTCACGTTGAAACCACTCAAATAAAACTAAATTTGCTAGTAAGAAAAACATTGTTATGTTATCAACTCGCTATGTTATCACAAAGATGTTCTCTTACCTGACAAAGCTCCTCTGTTTCCTCTTCTAGTCCACAGCAATCTCTCAAATAGTCAACCACGGTGAAATATACTTCCACATCAGTGAGAGCAGAATAAAGCGCAGAATCAAAGTCAAAGTCAGGATCTTCTTTTCCAATTTTATGACATTCTCCAAGAAATCTTGAATGCAGTTCAATCACATCAAGACTGTGATGTACAACATCCCAAAAAGCGTCTAAATGATAAAGTTGTTGGTCTGGAGTGCCACAACAAGCAAGTTTAGCAATCATCAAGTCAATATAAGCCTTTTTAAAACATGCGTCCATCTTGTTTCCGTGTCTTGTCACTTCTGCTTTGCTTCACAGACTTTAAGTACTCCACACTTGCCGCAGAAGTTGTTTGGTTCACACATCTTGCAATTGTACTTGTGGCAGTGGCAATGATAATCCTCCAAATATCCATAAGCGCCACAATAGTCGCAGGTAAGTCCAAGTTGATTTTGCACGTTCATGTTCTCCAATTAAACTTCAGCCAGCCTTTTCTTGGATAGCTTTGACACCTTCATCCGACCATCCTTTTGCAGCTTGATAGGAGTTATGACATGACATTCCACACATGGTAGTAGGGCTGAGTTGATGTTATCCATCTCCTGAAGCAGTGTCTCCCATTCACCATCATTCATGTTGATGTAATGCGTGTATTCTTTCCCTTGAAACCGTGAAACCGCACAAAACTCACATAACGCATATCCAAGTATGAAATGACTTCAAGCCAGTTCGTTTCTGTTAAGTATAGTTTGAAGCCAATGCCACGCAAATTTTTCAAGCTTTGACATACAATCTTCCACAAAGATGGTGAATAAGCACACCATCTCTCTCCATGTGTGATGCGTAGAAATGGACCATATTCCCCATGCTCCACAGTAATGGTTAAGTTGGCACTAATTTTAAAGCTGCTTGTCTTGTTCTCCATGGCTGCACAATGACATGATGACTTCACTCCTTCCAACTATCTGCTAAGTTAGTTCTGAAATGATGACTTCACTCCCTTTTATACTCAACTATCTGCTGAGTCAGTTCTGAAATGATGACTTCACTCCCTTCAACTATCTGCTGAGTCAGTTCTGAAATGATGACTTCACTCCCTTTTATACCCAACTATTTGCTGAGTCAACAAACAACTTGCAAAGTTTTGAATTCACTTCAACTCGTCCATGGTTGAATCGAACAAGTTCTGATACATTTGTCATCAATGGAATGTCATCATCATAATGTAAAATGATTCTTGGAGCTACATCTAACATGAGCTCAACTGCCCAAATTGTATTCGCGTTGATAAATGCTGAATCAATGTCATAAGTTAATGGTAAATGCAGTTCTTCACATTCATGCAGAAACGAGCGGATGAACCAATCTCTTGGAATGGCATTTCCAACAGTTTCCCAATGCTGGTGTAAATTCTTCACTTGCAACATCCAATCCGATTCAAAAGCAGGAAGTTTTGAAAATACATAGTCAGCATAATTCACTTTGAAGACATCATCCATGGTCCCTACACATCGGTGAAGAAGTAATGTTGACATTGTGAATGTGGGGTTTTACTGTTTTACTTCACTTCTTTTTATACAGGTGTTACATGTAGGTTTTCATGAGATGTTTGTAAAATCGCGGAGTCATCTCATTGAAACCATAGAGAAAGGCTGTTGGTAAACCGTTTGTTAGAGATTGTGTCATGACAATCACTAAAAAGTCTCTTCGTTCGCGACTACCTACTATCCATTTGAAGACCATTGAAAAAGGTGAAATGTCCTTTTTCATAGAGGTAAGCCATCATATCATACACTTGAATACGTTCTTCAAGGTATTTGAAGCCTTGTAGTATGACCTTTGCACATTTAAAATCACGATCCTCATCAACACACTTTGTCACCGGTAGACATAAAGTCTTAAAATGTTCCTCATGAAGACTTTTAATAAGTTGAACGAAACGTCGAGTCATGGCTTCGGAGAACTTTGGCTCTGACACCGGAACATGCTCTATGTTTCCTTCTAACATGTAGATGAGCTGAATAACGGTATTCACTTCTTCCGTTAGGTACATGTACGTATGTTGGTTGAAAAAGCCTTCTTCACATAAACACCATAAAATGTTCCAATCGATGAGAGGAAGCACTGTTTGAAAGTTTCGTTTCAACACCGTAACATCTTCCTCAGTAACAGGTATGGTCTTACTCGATTCAGTTTTAGATTTAAGATCTTTATCTTCTTCGTCATCGCTTGACATGTCCACTTCTGAATCCTCATCGTCGTCATCATCACTCACTTCATATTCCTTATAATGCTTTAGATGTGCTTTTAACTTTGCACTAAGTGGTGTGTTGCTACCATTTACAAGTGCATTTGCAACCCAGAATGGGTAATCAGGTTCATCAGGATCTGGCATTCCTTGCTCCACTCCAGTCACATTTAACGCTTCCTCCTGAGGTATTCCTTGCTCCATGGCAGTGACATCTGACTCAGCATTTAACGCTTCCTCTTGAGGTATTCCTTGCTCCACTGTAGGTGACGGAGCATTTAACGCTTCCTCCTGAGGTATTCCTTGCTCCACTGCAGTGACATTTGACGGAGCATTTAACGCTTCCTCCTGAGGTATTCCTTGCTCCACTGTAGTCACATTTAACGCTTCCTCCTGAGGTATTCCTTGCTCCACTGTAGTTGACGAAGCGTCTAACGTCTCCAAGGCTTTTTCAGCGTTTACCAGGAACGCACCAATCTCTTCCCACGGTAATAATGTATCATCAAAAGTAACTGTTTCCGGCAGGTCATCCATGTCCGTGTTGATAGGTAGCGTCTCCTGAGATGTGTTGTCCATGATGTCTCTTGTTACCGTCCCCACATGGTTTAGTGTCGGGTGCTCATCCCTTATATACCACTCTGATGTGAACAAATTGTGGTGTGTAACTCATGCTGACTTGACAGAATGTTGCTCGCCTGGGGGGGGGGGGGTCCCCACTTTATCACAATGGTTACGTCTACCACATATAGGCTTGGTGTGTCTGCCGCATAGGGGGGGTCATCAATTTTCACCATAGGGTCTGGCCCGACTGCCGGCTAGGGGAAGGGAGGTCATCACTTTTTACCATAGGGTCTGTCCCGACTGCCGCCTTCGGGGGGGGGGGGGGGGGGGAGGTCCTCACTTTGTTACCAGGGTTATCGTTACCATGGCTTTGCTTCGTTACCATGACTACGTTACTTCGTTGCCATCATCATTTGGTGGTTTGATTTCTGCGTTTGCATGTTTAGTGTCTAAGTTTGAAACCCACAAACTTAGATCTTTAGTACCACATCAGAGAGACATAGTTTCGCCTTATAATTACCAAAATTGTCTTTTAATGCTTTGGCCTTTTCAATGTCAACTTGTCGGTAGTAGAGTCTGCCATATTTCGTACCCGGAAAAGAAGCTACCATCTTTCCTACCAGGTGGGCCAAATTTTCTAACGATATTTTATCGTGACTAAGGGCAAATTTGATAAGAGTTTTAAGCTCGTCTACTTTCTTTTGTGTAAGACGTATTGTCATTTCGATTGTATTCAGAACAAACCCTAGATATGTTATAACCTGACAGGGTATCAACACAGACTTTTCAAGTTTACAACAAATCCTGCTGCATGACTGATACGAACCGTTTCGATGACACTCTCGAAGCATTTCTGGAAAGATATTTCTGTTAAAAAATTGTCATCTATATAGTTAGTTGTCGAGTAACCTCTTTTTCTGCAAGCATCTCATGAGAACTCTAACAATTTTTGTGAAATCGCGTGGTCCAGTTGAAACTCCATTCGGTAAGCATGTATATTCATACTTAAACCCAATCCAATAAAACCTGAGGTTTTTATCTAAATTTTTTGTGTATCGCTACGCTGTAATATGCATCTGTAAAATCGATAGTTGCCATATATGCACCTTTTCGCATAAGTTCAATTGCCGATTGCAAAGTTTGCATCTTGAAATGGCGTTTATCTACATTTTTGTTAAATTCTTTTAAATTTAGAATTATTCTAAGCCCCCTGAAGTTTTGGGTCTTGAAAATATTGTCGATGTGAACTCTCCCTCTTCATCGTCAGGGTTTATCTCAGTAATGACCCCTTTCTCAATCAATTTTCCCAATTCAGCTGATATAACTTCAGTTTTCCCGCTATTCTGAATTATTCTAGGGGACTTTTCTTCTTGCTGGGCATCCGTTTAAAACGGAATTTCCAAACCCTTTATTGCATTCAGAACCCATTTGTCAAAAGTGATGGTTTTCCAAAAATCATAGTGTAAGCTCAATCTGCCTGCAGAAAAAGAGGTTACGTCGTAAGTCTTTTTAAGACTATACATTAAAGCGGAACACTTAGTGCTGTCCGCTGTTTCTACTTCTGATTCGAATGACCCTGAGCTGCTGGCTTGTTTTTCTTTTGATTGTGTTGTCTGTACTGTTGGTAATTGTGGTTGTAATTTGAGGTGTAACCCTGGCTGTGAAACGGGTTTTGATTTTGTTTGAATTTTTCTTTTCTCTATAAAAAAAACCGATTGGTTTCTGTTTTGGAACGCTCGATGATTTTGTTTGTACTTTACCGCGTAAGAGTTGAGCGGAGCGATCAACTTCGTTAATTTCGATATATCATCAGCCTCCCTTAGTGTCTTTGTTAGATCTTCGCCAAACAAATTTTTTGTGTAACATCTCTGTGTACAAAGAGGTCCATATTTTGGATGTAAGTAGGGCTTGATACATAGCTTTCTGATAACCGACAAATCCGAAACAGCTTTAGCAAGAATTTTCGTCGTACATGACGCATGTTTGGCGAGCGTACCCGATAGATTCTTTGGGATATCATTGCGATGTTTCAGCATCTCATCTATCATACGCAGATTAGCAGTAGCTGCGCACATGACGTTTGTCTGGACAGATTTTAGATAAAAATCCCTCTTTTTGACCGATTCATTGAGATTTCTGAAAATCTCTGTGTTCATTGTTTTCGAAGACAGGTGTTCGGTATTTTCGGGTTCGTTATAGTCTTCCCTTAAATTGGACACATACTCGCCATCTATATCTTGCCCGAACCATTCATTTGTCATTCTTAGTGTAACATCTCCGAGTGGTTTGTCTTTCGGAGCTGATTTCAAACCTTCAAACAAAATAGAGTCAAGCTCTTTGCAATCAGTACTCGGTAACGGTGTCTCTTTTTTTGGAGCATCCCTCCGGTGGTAATTCACCATCTTAAAGGTTAATGTTTTCATCATTGGCGAACTCCTTGTCCACGAACGTTCTATCCATGCTGAGTATCTCTGATGGACAGATACTGAATTCGTCGGTATTTGTTACCGGGTGGCTTTTGACGAACTGTCTCAATAGATCAAGTTCTTTCTGCTTTTCAGTATTCCAGCTGGACACAGATTGTCCTGAATGAATCACAACGCCATTTGCAATATTATGAATTCTCGCTAAGCTAGAATTCGGGGCAGGCATGTTCTGTGGCCCCGTAAGAGTTTCTGAATTCTCTTTTGCGTAGTTGTGCTCGCGTCTATGAGATTTGTCCTTCCTTGAGGACTTAGAAGAGCGTTTATTTTTTTATGTTTCTTAGACGGAGACCGGAAAGCATGCCTAATGCTAGGACTGACACTATGCACTTTCCTGGCGCGTTTAGGAGAAGGCGTGCTCGAGCAAGACGAATGATGTTTATTAGATGTCCTCGAGGGACTGCGACTGCGCCGCCTACGCGGGCTACAGCTTCTGTGCCTATGAGGGCTCCTGCTCCTCCTATCTTCACCCATAACGATAGCATGAACAACTTGTGGACACCACAAATTTTTTCTGCAGACACTGCAGGTTACTGCGCACAGACACTGTGCAGAAACTGATCCTTAATATAGTAAATGGCAGACACTGCCCCGGTCAGATATAGGGATATAATACTCACAGATGTGTGTCAGGTAAATTGCTGCACCTTAAAATGCTATGTATATAATATTACGTAGATGACTATTGATTTTTCGATTGTTTTCCTCGTGATCGTAGATAACAACCGGAAACGGAAGATGCTAATGCCGGACCAACGGTAAAGATTGCTATTCTCGCTTTTCGTCATCCCGAAATAGGAGGCACTTACGATGGGATTTAAAACATTATTTACTATTTATCACATTGTCAAATAATCGTCAAACTGTACCAGAGTCTACAGTGAAATATACAAAACGACGTCATCTAGCAGTTGTAACACGGAACAGTCTCAGTCAGATATTCTGCGCAAGTTTACCGATTATCGCTCACCGATGCGACGCCATCTTGAATTGCCACCATGATGAACATAAGCAGATCTATCGTCCTCTGTGTTTTTACAGTGACATCTTGTGGAATAGTTAGATCCCATGACAACTTCTACTATGGAATTCCCAATATTTCGGGAAATCACAACGATAATACAAACCCCCGTTCAATCTGTCATATTGCCATGTTTTTCTGGTACCCACCATAGATCAACACTTGCCGCGGTTTTGATTACCCTGAGCGGTGTTATCAATATAAACCCAGGGCCTCACCCCCCCCCCCCCCCCCCCCAAGTACCCTTGCGCGATGTGGAAACATGCAGTAACAAATTCTTGTAAAGCAGTGCTGTGTGATAATTGCAACGTTTGGATACATGCAGATTGTGCAGAAATAACACACTCTTATTATGAAACCCTCATTGACAGTGTCTCATTTTCATTTATATGCCCTGTTTGTGATGTTCCTTCGTTCATGAAACATTTTTCTTCATGCCTGTATGAAACTTCAAACCTCTATGACTCGTTGGAGAGCAGTACATGTGTAGGTTCCCCAAGTAGTTTGTCCTCTATTACTGACTCTGATTTAGAAAGTTTTACTCCAAGTTGCATATCAACTCCTACGAAAATTCCTCAAAAAGCCCAAATACAAAATCGCTTGATTACAATGTCAGTGAATTGCAATAGTCTTCAGAGTCCAACAAAACGTGTACAGTTTTTTTAGTCAGATAGAACAGCACAAACCCCATATAATCTTCGGGCAAGAATCCAAATTAGGTCAAGAACATTTAAATTCTGGAATTTACAAAAAGGGAGCCCGTAACACACCCGCAAACTGCAGACCTGTTTCATTAACTGCCATACCGTATAAAATTTTGAAAGACATCATTGTATTAAAAACATGGGAACACTTAATGCTCACAACATCATTACCTCTAAACAACATGGATTTCGTTCAGACATGTCATGTGAAACTCAACTGAAAGAAGCCCTGTATAACTGGACGTCGGTCATGAATAAAGGTTCTGGTCAAATAGAGTCAATATTCCTGGACTTTAGTAAGGCCTTTGATGTCGTAACACACGAACATCTGCTCAAAAGATTAAATCATACGGAATAAGTAATAAAAATCTCGGTTGGATCCGGTCGTTTCTTCAGTCGCGCACCCATCGTGTTGTAGTTAACGGTAGTTCTGTATAACTGGACGTCGGTCATGAATAAAGGTTCTAGTCAAATAGAGTCAATAGTCCTGGACTTCAGCAAGGCCTTTGATGTCGTACCACACGAACGTCTGCTCAAAAGATTAAATCATACGGAATAAGTAATAAAAATCTCGGTTGGATCCGGTCGTTTCTTCAGTCGCGCACCCATCGTGTTGTAGTTAACGGTAGTTCTTCGGACGGATCGTGACCTAAATATGACCTAACTAAGCGACAAAAATGGGCAAAATCATGGCAAATGTCCTTTAACTTAAAAATGCAAAAGTCTACGAATTACACGTCAAACAAAAACAAGGTAAATTGTGTTTACAAAATGCAGAACGCTACATCGGCCATCGACGAACCCCTTGAAGGAATATCAAGTAATAAATATTTAGGCATTATTTTGGACTCTAAATTGACTTTTAATTCACATGTCAACGAAATAGTTAAGAAAGCTACAAGACTCCTCAACCTCTGTCACTGCTATCTTAGTATGTGTTCCCAAGAATAAAAAAAAAACGCATACAAAGCTGTTGTCCGTCCACATTTGGACTACGAATACTAAGCTGAATAGAGCCAAGATAGAAGCTGTTCAACGTTGACCTGCTAGGTTCGCGCTTGGCAGCTATCCATATGGCCCCGAAGCTCAACTTCCCATCAAATCAGTCACACTTTAAAATGGTTAACCCTGGAAATGAGAAGACAAATACACGATTTACAACTCTTCTACAAGAGTAAAACAAGTAAAACAACCTCATTACATCAGTTTTCCTCATGTAGTACGCTCATCATATCAGTACCCACCCTCGTATATGCATATCCAAGCCCTCCATTCAGAAGCATATCGCATATGTCAGTACTTTGTAAATAAAATAAAGTAAACAGAGAACACTCCATTTTATCTCTTTAAATTCTCCATATTTATCTTTGTTTTATTTATTCCATTTCCTGCCGATCTTATCCCCACCTGATTTAGCTCGTACAACGTGTCGGAAAAATTAGCCGATGCTAAAGCTACTTTAGAGTGGCTGTGGGAACCAAGTTAAATTAATTAAAATAGTCAGAGGTCTTAGACACACAGCTGCTGCATATCCAGCTCCCTCGTTGACGTCACGTTTCGGAGGTTACCGCCGAATTTGTTTTAGTAACCTGTTTTTGTTTCGGTTTTGTGATCAGCTGACAGTTTTTTTATTTAGCTGGATTTGATTATATACATGCATCCGCTGCGCTGCATATTTTATAAAAACAGAGACAAACTTGTAACCTTAGTATACGTGATAATCAGGCCGTGCTTGTTTTATCACCCAGCATTGTAGCCCCGAGTCACCTCTGACTTAGTCCCATTGGACCCTTTCTATCTTCCTAGGTCAGAAAGTGTCATAGTTCCTGTAATAGAAAGGCAATTGATCTCAATTTTCGGGGCTCTGGATCTTCTCAGTTCTGGCGCACATGGAAACCGAGATTCGGACTAGCAGGCTTAAAAAAAAAAAACACGGAGAAGTATCGTGGCGCATTATTTTATCGGCCGAACTACCTACGTAACTTAGTAAAGATTGGTTTTGCAATTGTATATTCATTGTTTTGGTCGATAATTGGGGATTATGTCTCCTAATCTAAAGAAATTTTTCTCATTAGAAAATTGTTATTTGACCATAAAAATTGTGCGCCATAATTTATAATTTAGTTATTTTTGTGATAACGCCATTGGCCCTAGTTATGCGGCGAGATTGGCAAAATTGAAATCAATGACATGTTATATTACAGGAACTATGACTCTTGCTGGGAAGATAGCAAGAGTTATCTAGCACTAGCTCTGACTTAAATAACATTGTATACATCTCTCGTGTGTGGAAGCCTTGTAGCGTGCTGCTACTTGGAATAACCAACCTGACGGATTCGTATTTTGTAGTCCTAGCTGACCCATTCTATCTTCCCAAGACAAAAATGGTAAGGGTCCCAGGTGAGAAGAATGGTGATGGACTAGGGTCACTCGGGACAAAAATGGTCACAGTTCCTGTGACAGAAATGGACATTGATCTCAGCGATTTTTGTTTGAAACACACAGAGTATCCTGCCTGATTATTTTCGACCTCAACGAATCTCTCAAACTTGAGTGGTTTGCAATTGGATATTCAGTGTTATGGGGTTTCTGACACCAAGAAAACATCTGTTTTTCTCAATACAAAATTATAACGCCACAAAATTTGTACACCATAATGTATTATAGGACAATGCCGTTAACCCCGAGTCGTCAGCCGAGATTGGCTAAATTGACATCAGTGGTAAGTTTTATCACTTGCCATCGTGAAACACGAGACAGTCACCTATGACTCCGTCTTTTGCCGAAACATTTTGACGTTTGAATCGTATTACGTTAGAATAAATGCAAAAAATAATAGTCAAAACATGAAACAATTATTGGAAAAATGAAAATGTTAAGGAAAAACTGATGCAAGATGACTCTTGCGGTCTTCGTATGGGAAGATGGAAAGGGTCTGCTTCGACTGAGGAAAAACTAGCTCCGAGTCGGTTTTTCTTTGCTTATATTTCCTCAGAACTACGAAGCCTTGTATTGTTCGGCTAATAGGGGTCAACCTCACATGTTCTGAGGCTCAAATTTCTAATGGATCAATTTTTTTCACGTTCCGGGTTTTAAATGTCAAGTAATCAAAATTTAAATTGAGGGATAACGTGTTATCTGTAAACTATACGTTCAGTTAACTGCTAGATGCAGAATTAGATAAGATAAGACAGTGGTTTGTTTAATTTCGAACCTATATATGTCATAGTCATTCTGTGTAAACAACCACATCGTGAAATGCCTAAAATTTCATGAAATGACTGTGGGGGCCAGGTATTTCGTGAAATGCCTAAAATGTTCAGTCATTTCACGAAATGGCTGAAATTTAGGGTACTCCATTACACATATTGCCTACACACATTTTAGGCAATCTGTGAAACATTTAAATGTGATGATTGTCAAAACATAAACACATGCTACATGAACGAAGGACTAAGTTGCAATTAATCCGATATTATACCAGCTGCGGAATATGATTAACAGGCTTGCGCAGTAAATGGCTTGTTAACAACTCTGCCTCAAATGTAATTAGCATATACTCCGGAAGCCCACGCTTAATTTTAATTGCAATTTTAACCAGAGTTCTTGACTAGCCAATAGACAGTTATTGAGCATGCTCCTGAGCAGTTAAGGTAACTTATTTGCAAAGTGAAGACGACTTACTTCAGCCTATGACCGGACCAATAGTGACGACGGTGACCGAATCGGTGGCGGTGACCGAAGCGACGGTGGTGCCTGAAGCGACCGAAGCGCTGCCAATGACCGAATCGACGATGGTGACCGAAGCGCCGGCAGTGACCGAAGTGACGATGCTGACGGAAGCGATGATGGTGACCGAAGCGACGATGCTGACCCAAACGACCGAAGCGCCGGCAGTGACCGAAGCGACGATGATGACTGAAGCGCCGGCAATGACCGAAGCGACGATGCTGACCAAAGCGACAATGGTGACCCGAACGATCGAAGCGCCCGAATGACCGAAGTGAGGATGCTGACAGAAGCGACGATGCTGACCGAAGCGACGATTGTGACCCAAGTGACCGAAGGGACGATGGTGACCGATGCGACGACGGTGATGGGATCGGCCGCTGCCACCGAGCCGGCGACCGTGCCGGTGACCGCGACCGAAATGACGACGAAGACGTTAGGTGTTAATGTTGATAGGGATGAAAATGATTTATGTAAACAAATATCAGTTTTGTGAAATATTTGTGGTTATTTCCATATTCTTTCTTCAAAAGAAAGATCAACTACAGAACTTGTTTATCAATGCCGTGAGACTAATAATAAATTGATAAAGACTTGTCATTGTTTAATCTGGTACAATATCGACACAGCGTGCCTCAAATCGGACGCAGTTGACTTCAAAAGCGTTTCGTAGCGAGGAATTAAAGCGGTAAGACGATCCCTCAGCGTGCCGCTCATTGCAGGTAAAAAAAGCAGAATTCGGCTGATAAGTATTTCTAATAATTTAGCTGTAACGCGTCCCATAATAAGAGTCACAGGAGTCAGCCAGTTCTCTTTTGAGACACAAGACCTGTATATTAATTGACAAACAGTCAATATACTACGGAAGTTCGTATATAATGTGCCTAATTTTTGTGCGAAGTAGTTATTGAAGTGGACTTGTACGGGGGTTGCATTGCGAGGATTTGATGCGATGAGCCGATCCACCAGTAAATCAATTTTTATGATTTAAATAAAAAAATTCTGTGCATTGGTCTGTAGACCATGGTTGTGTATTGGATGTTGAAAAAAAAAAAACGTTGATTTTCCTTACTTCAGGGATGAGACTTCGTAAAATTTTCTGGTCGCTCTCCGGGCGACCAGCTTTAAAAAGTTAACAAGAGTTAGTCGCCCGGCGCAATTTTTGCAAAATTTACCTGAAAATACTCAGAAAAAAGTTTGTCGCTACTCGGGCGACCAACTCGAAAAAGTTGGTCGCCCGAGCCAAAGTTTGGCGCCACGGGCGACCGGGCGACCGCAAAATCTCAACCCTGTTACTTTGGATATTTAAAAGAGTTTTCCTCCTTGAATACATAAAAAAATGGTTGAACTTTTTACCTTGATTTAAACTATGAAGTAAATTAGCTTTGAGTTAGCCGTTTCTTAGAACTAGTCTTTCTATTTTTTCTTTCACGCACTTTATTAAGCCTTCATCTGCATTTTCATCTGTATCGTATTTTTAACCTCCCATATGATATATAAAAACTTTTTTGAAGTATAAATAGCTTTTAATTGTCACTGCTTTTGTTTTCAGGTAATGCGTCTATTATGCATTTATGGGGAGGGAGAGACATAGAAAACGAGAGACAGTTCGTGTTACTTTAGCCTAGAATCATAAATCAAGGGAACTCCACTCCACTTTACTTTGTTTTCTTTTTTTCCTTTCTTTCTTTATTTCGAAAACGAAATTCTACCCATCGTCACCGTTTGGTCACGCGGAGGGGAAAACGCTAGCAAATTCGATTATCGGCCAACTCAGCACCAACGGTACGCACATTCAAAATTTGACAGCGCTGGAGAGTGATGGGCCAAACGTAAATAATATTTTCACGGCGATTGAGTCCCATCTGAAAGAAGCAAGCTCTTCTGGTCTAGTTAATATAGGGATGTTTAATCTTCACTTGGTACACAAGTTTCGCTAAGGTTTTGAAGAGTATTGCCCAAGGGTACACGAACGTGTTGATATCCACTCTTTCTTAAAAAAATTGTCTTCATATATAAGGGAATTGTGGAACAGTGGAATGCACGTGTGTTTCCTTTATTTAACTAAAAAAGAAACCCCAGCTCATAATGCTCAGCCTACAAAAGAATATGCACGAAGCTTCAGGCGAAATCCACACTATCTCAACGTTTATTTCTGCGAGCAGTCATTCCCCCCTTTCCAGGAATTTTTCTCAAGTTATTCCAAACACAAGCTCCTCTGATCCATGTGTTCTACAGCGAAATGCATAGTTTGGTTCTTAAACTTCTGTCACGTTTCATGCAACCACCTCACTTTGAAGATAAAACAGGACACGAGCTGCCAACGATAGGCATCTCAAGCCACGAAAATCAATTGGTTCTTTAGTGATTGGAGAGCAAACAAAAGTTGAAATAAAAAAAAACTCGATGATAGGGACATGAAGAGCTTCCTCCTTTCCGTGCGGAAGTTTTATGCTTCCGTTGAAGTATTTCTGATGGGTTAGCTGAGTGAAATCAGATGAATAGCATTTACAGTATTAGACAAAGGGATTTTTAAGTGCTTCATTGGTTGAAGTGGATTGAAATAGAGTGGGATTACGAACAAAGCAAACATTAATTGTAGCATTCCTTTGTTTTTTTAACTTCATAAGGTGCCCTTAGATATTTTTATTCAGCTGGATTTATATCATTTTGAAGTCTTTCTGGTGGATTTTACTGGTTAAAATCAGATAAATAGTATTTACAGTGTTGGAGTTTTGCGAATCGTTAAATTTCCTGAAGAGGATTGAAATTGAACCGGTGTACATACCAAGCTTTGAGAATTGCCTAATTTTCTGAAATGTTTGAAGATGAATGGTATATAACGTACATAGCAGTTATTTTAAAAACTTTCTTTTTTTACCATAGTTTGTGTTTCATAAATTACATGTGCTTGCTATTTTATCAGCTGCATTTGTAACCCGTTTACTTATTTCTGGCCAGTATTACTGAGTGAAATCACATTAATAACAGTAATTTAGTTAAGTTAATTGGTATAATTGGTAGTATGTACCAATTATTTATTCCCCACAGGGGGAATAAATGCGATCGACCGCGTGTCGATCGGTCGGTCTGTCATCAAGAGCTTGTTAACACGATAACTTAAAAACTGCTGCAAGGATTTTAATGAAACTTAGTATGTAGCTTCTATGGGAGTAAACGCAGAGCGGTATTGTAAATGGGCCAGGTTCGTCCAAGGAAAATGGACCAGCTGGACTTAGAAAATTTCAGCTTTTGACTATTGATTACCGTGTTTAACTGATGGGTGGGGGGGGGGGGGGCGGCTAATATGTGGGCTATGCACACTGCTCTAGTTATCCCCCGTGAAACGGAGGGATATAGGTTTGAGATTGTCCGTCTGTCCGTCTGTCCGTCCCTCTGTCTGTCCGTTCTTACAGGAGCTACGTTGTGGCAGAAGTCATCAGCATTTTCCATACGATGTGGCACAAAATCGCGTTGTGGCAAAAAACCATGTGGCAGAAAATCAAAATTGAAACCGCCGATGTTCACTGAGTAATGTAGAAAAGTTTTCCGAATTTTGTCCAAAAATGTCTGTCTGTCATTGCTTCTGGTTGCTGTCTGTATTTTTAAATACCCTTGCAATGCACGAGCGGCACCTGGTGTTGAGAAAAAATACCACCAAAGCACGTGTTTTGATAGCGAATCAGAAAGCCCCGATGAAGTGTATGTATTCTTGCGCGAAATGTTCAATTCCTTTGATATGCCGCCTTGTGTTAAGTTTTGGCGGTTAAAAAAATATCACGCCATAGGTTCCTAAAAAATAGGTCAACTTACAAGACGACAATTAGTCATATTATATAAATAAATATGTTCCCAACTATTTTTAAAATAAACAAAATATCAAATAAACACTTTATTTAATATTTATTACTTTGCAAATAGTCGTTTTAAAGTGCGAAAACTGTGGACTATTTGTGTGCGCGCGCGCAGCTCGGTGTGATGAGTGTTAGGAAGAACCTCGTGTGTTGTTTGTTCGCAAATGTTTTAAAGTTCAAATTTTCATGCTTGTAAAGGATTAATAAACTAAATAAACACTGTAATTATATTTTTAAGATTTAGAAAATGTATTGTCAGAAATATAAACTTTGATGGATATGTTATTATTTGAATATTTGGGAATGTTTGACATCGAGGTGGAATAACATTGTTTTATCGCTCACTTTCTTTTTGAGAAAAAATTAGGCATAATACAATAAAGTATGTATTTTTTACCACGGCATAAGTCTAACAACATTATTCTGCATAGTTTGTGCTAATAAAGTAAAAAAAAAAAAAACAGCTTTTTAAGCTGTTAACACGATCATGAAATACTGTCTGTCTGAGTAGAAATCGAAAATTCTTTCCTAAAGAATTGAGAGCCAAATAAAGCAACAAAATTATTGTTTTAATAAAGCATACACTTTTTAGTTCAGTCTTCATATTTTTTACAAAGCAGATCTGAAAAATTCAGCCTTTTCGGCTGTTTTAAACCTTTTAAACAGCTGTTGTAAGGAATTAGCATTCACCGTAGGTGTCAGTACGAGAGTTGCTTGGAATCTTACGCTGAACTGTCAACAGGACCTTTATGGGCTGTTTATTTATCCTTAACAAGCATGAAATTTTAACGTAAAACATTTTTTTGTTGAGTTGCTTGTTATTTTGCTTATTATAAGCCAAATCACACTTTGGGTGTTTCGAATAATTTGCGAAAGAATTTTGAATTTCGGCTGCGAGGGAGCCGGATAAAAAAATGAAAGAAATTGTAGAAAGATATGAAGAAATATCGCAAACAGTTCATATTCGGAACATAAGAGAAATTGAAACTTGAAACTATTTGTTAAAATTTTTAATACATTTTTAAAATAGTATACGGGTTGTTAAAAACCCGACTACTCTTTGGTGCATGAGAAATTTGACATTTAGGCGAAATCTCTCTATCATTTCTTTCATTTTTTACCCGGTTACTTTTATTCGAAACGCAGAATTTTTTCGCATTGTTATTAGGAACGCCCAAAGTGTGATTTGGCTTATACGAGTGAGACCCGTAATAAGCCAAATCGCACTTTGACTTTCGTCGAAAAGTTTTTGTGTTTCGGCTGAATTCAGTTGGGATAAGGATATAAAGAAATGATAGAAAAAAACGTTGATTATTGCCGTTTTTTTTCTATCATTTCTTTTATGTTCTTGGTTCCGTCCTCGTTTAGCAAATTTTCAAGCAAGATCAACATAGCTTAATATGGGTCGCCACGATAAAGTGAGAAGAAAAGCTTATTTGAAGAGGAGAAGAGAGATGCTCAAACCCAAGTCAAAATGCGTCAAACCTAAGTCAGAAAATGAACAGTTGGATGAATGTGGGAAAATTGAAGGAAAAGAAGTGTTGACTGATTGGGAGATCGTATAAATTGGCGTAAAATCTAGTGAAATGAAATTTAGGGCTGTTTGTGGTCTTTGACACCTGTTTTAAACATGGGTAGGCACAATAACAAAGAAAGAAAGAAGTACAGAAAACGGCGAAAGTGTAATGCCGATAGTTATAGTCCAAGTGCGAAGCTTGCTCGCAAACGTTTAGAAAACTGTATTGGAGGAGAAAACATTGGATATAAAGCAAGAGTTGTCAACTGGCTTAATGAGCAATGTAGCGATAGCTGTAGAAGTTCACAGCATGATATTTCACTACAAAATACCCCAGAACATGACACTTCACAGATTTCTGACACCGGTTGTAAAGTTGTGAAGAAATGTCAGAGAGTGGGGCCGAGACGCAAAAAAAAAACTTTAAAACCGGCTCGTTTAGCGGATGCGTTTATCAAGAAAGATCCGTTGTACGAACACTTTCAGAAATATGTAAACTTCAAAGATGTCACTAACACATTTGGCAATTTAAAAATTGAAAAAAAAGCAGTGCAAAATCAAAGAAATAATGAGCGAGTCAAATGGGATAATATCTCGAAGAAAAAGTCTTGAGCAGATAGTAAGGATATTGCATTGTACAGTATGGGGTAAGTAACGCTATATACATTTATATTTTTTTTGTAATAAGTTCAGATTTTTATTCACATTTTGTCTGTGACGTATTATATAAGCATTAGAGCGTTTATTAATGAAGGTGGGGAGGGGGAAGGGGGTGACCTACGGAAGATATGTGGGGGCATGTAAGAGTGGTGGTGGGGACAGGCAACAAGATCCAGTGGCCGAAAATGTGCCGGAATGTGTTGAAAAAAAATTAGCATAAAGCCCTGAGTATTGTGTGTGTTGTGTGTATTTTTTAAACATCTGTTGCTGTTATCATAATCGCGCCATGGGAAGTCATTTTTTCTTATAAGTTCAGATTTTTATTCACATCTATCTGTAGTTTTCCCCGCGAAGACGTCAGTGACCTATTATATAAGCATTAGAGCGTTTATTAATGAAGGTGGGGGGGGGGGGGGGAGAGAAAGGGGTGACCTACGGAAGAGACTAAAGTGTGGGGGCATGTAAGAGGGGGGGGGGGGGGCAAGCAACAAGATCCAATTGCCGAAAATGTGCCGGAAGGTGTCGAAAAAAATTAGCGTAAAGCCCTCTGTGTGTGTGTTTTTTTTTTTAGCTGCTGTTGCTGTTATCGTAATCGCGGCATGTGAAGCCATTTTTAGTCATTTTTTTTGTTAATAAAGGTGGGGGGTGGGGGGGGGGGTTGGGGAGAAAGGGGTGACCTACGGAAGAGACCAAAGTGTGGGGGGCATGTAAGAGTGGGGGGCGAGGCAGGCAACAAGATCCAATTGCGGAAAATGTGCCGGAAGGTGTGTCGAAAAAAAATAGCGTAAAGCCCTCTGTGTGTGTGTGTTTTCTGTTGCTGTTATCGTAATCGACGCATATGAAGTCAAAAAAAAGTTGTTGTGATATTGCTTTTTAGCCAGTATTGTCTGTCGATGTTCTCACGGTTTGCTTTCATCAAAGGCCAGGCCACTAGTTTAGGTCTGTGCTGGGATTTGGCTCAGATTTTATTGCGGCTAGATCAAGGCACTGTGTATTGATTGGGAAACGTCTGTGATTGGTTGAGTTTTGTGTAAACGTCAGCGAGGTCTTTTTTCCCACGCTTTGCCACTGCAGTTGTCACTGTTCTTTTGGTTGAGCAAGTGTGAAGACTGATTAAAAAAGTTATCTTTTGGCATTATATCTTGTGGTGTTAATAATTTAGTTACTTATAAACAAGGGATACTAAAGGATATTGTTCACACTTTAAAGAGGGTAACATTTATTTTTTTTTGTTTCTTCACTGAATGTATAATTTTATCTTAGAAAGTTTTTTTCAAAATAATTTTTTTGAAGTATAACAGAATTATTTTTTTATAAAACCGTAACCTCCGGCGTAATCCCCCCCCCCCCCCCCCTCGATTATTTTTATTTTTTACCCGCTTGACGTCAAGAGGGATATTATCATTTATTGTTGGCCAAATGTTTTTTCTGCGAAAAAATGCGATGTTTTGAGGTCACAAACTCGTTCGAATATACGGGACCTAGAAACACGAAATGTTGTACACGGATAGAAATTTGTTTTAAGTTGATGCCTAGGCGTTTTTTTTTTAGAGATCGGCCCATTTTCAGCGGAGATATGACGAGTTAAATAAAGACGGCATTTTTTCGGCAAACCCCTCTCGACGCGCCGCATTTGTCTTTGTTTATGGGGGACTGCCCAGTAGTCTGACGTGGCACAAGTCCGAAGTCCCAATAGTCCGAAAGCCCAAAAGTCCGAATGTGCATGGAACGCCAGAATACTTGGTCGTGGGACGGATACATCTAATAATTGAACCCTCGCAGTAGTGAATCTCCTAAGTCATGTCCTTTCAAGAAAGCATCATTCAGAATTTTGGGTTTTCGGACTATTGGCACGTCGAACTTGTGGCAGAGTGATGAGATTTACCCGTTTTTTTCGTATTTTTTGTTTACAGGCATTATGTCAGTAAAGCCTGTCGAGGACATAAATGAAGGGGACGCAGTGTGGGCCTTCATCCAGAACAAAGTTGGTGGCCGGGGCAGGCTATTAAAGTCACCTTGTTTGATGTGCATGTGAAGTTTTGGTCTGACGGGACAACGTGAGTTTTCGTTTTCAGTTCCTTGTTTATGTTACTCACTTAATGCTGCATCGGCAATCGATTGATTTCATGGGAACCTTCAAATATTAAACAGCTTTTGACAAACAATACAGCTAGACGTGATAAACTTTACTGTAAAATTGAAGAAAGAAAAAAATATCGCCGTGTACATTGTTTTTTTTTCGTAGAGCACAAGGTACATGGCGAAAGACGGTGAAAGCCTTTGGCCCGAATAGCCACGAGATATATCGTGTCAACCTAGGTAATTTTTTTTAAATTGATTTGTGGTTTGTTTTATTGTTAAGACAACTCAACTTTGTGAAGTCTTTTTTTAGGCTTTTATTCTGTAATAAGTTCAGATTTTTATTCACATTTGTCTGTAGTTTTCCCCGCGAAGACGTCAGTGACGTATTATATAAGCATTAGAGTGTTTATTAATGAAGGGGGGGGGGTGTAAGGGGTGACCTACGGAAGAGACAAAATGTGGGGGGGGGGGGGTGTAAGAGTGGTGGTGGGGGCAGGCAACAAGATCCAGTGACCGAAAATGCCGGAAGGTGTCGAAAAAAATTAGCGTAAAGCCCTGTGTTTTTAAACATCTGTTGCTGTTATCGTAATCGCGGCATGTGAAGTCATTTTTGTGATAAGTTCAGATTTTTATTCACATCTGTCTGTAGTTTTCCCCGCGAAGACGTCAGTGACATATTATATAAGCATTAGAGCGTTTATTAATGAAGGGGGGGGGGGGAGAAGGGGTGACCTACGGAAGAGACAATGTGGGACATGCAAGAGTGGTGGTGGGGGCAGGCAACAAGATCCAATCGCTGAAAATGTGCCGGAAGGTGTCGGGGGAAAAAATAGCGTAAAGCCCTGTGTGTGTGTATGTGTGTGTGTGTTTTAACATCTGTTGCTGTTATCGTAATCGCGGCATGTGAAGTCATTTTTGTGATAAGTTCCGATTTTTATTCACATCTGTCTGTAGTTTTCCCGCGGAGACGTCAGTGACGTATTATATAAGGATTAGAGCGTTATTGATGAAGATGGGGGAGAACACGAATTGACACTTTGGTTCCTTTTGCAGGGAAAGTAAAGAATATGTCTTCCTCGTCAACGGTGGCTGCATTTAAATTCGACTATGCCACAGCTGCAAAGGGGTTTGATATAAATCCCCCCGCTCAACCCACCGCGAGTAAATCACTAGAAAAGCCCAGCACCAGTAAAGGACAAGAAGCTACTTTTCCACCCCTTATGACCCGACAGAGAAAAAAATGGAAAACCACAGAAGCACTCAAAAAGTCTCAAACTGATACTGGTATGCATACTTCAGATACGTTAACAGAATCCGCAGAGGAATGGAAACAAAAAAGTCCCCATAAACGTCTAAAAACCACACCGAAGAGCAAAAGATATGGACGCAGAATTTCCAAGCGTGTAAAGAAGGCAGCAAACTCCTCTCGTCCCGAACCTGTTAAGATGTCTAATACTGGGGTGAAAGTGAACTTGCTAAATGCGGGCCGACTCGTCGCACAGGTGCGTATGTTCCCAAACGTATGGTTTTTCCAGTTAAATCTGTCCGTTGGTGGCTGTGGATTAAAATAAATAACATTGCTATTACTGATATATATTTTTGAAGAAGGGTGTGGCATGTCCAAGAAAGCATTATTAAATATTAAATTCATACTTCTCTCTCGTTGTGTTTCAGTACGTTTGTAATACAGTTAACTGATTAATATTTGCAGGGCGGCACATGTTTATATATATATAAAGAAATACCTTAATATCTTTGTTGCAGTCGGTGGCAGTCAAAGAATCTCCGGACAAGGCCGCAACAGTGTCACTGGTGCAACCGGAAACGTCAGACGAACAAGTGCAGCAACCGCATTTACAAGTTGAACAGGTCTTTTAGTTTACCGCGCCCCCCCACTTCCCCCCCCCCAAAAAAAAAAAAAAATAAATAAAAAAAACACTAGTATTAAAATCAGATCTGTGTGATTCTTTGGTTTAAAATCAGCAAATGATACAGATAATTGCTGCCCCCGCGTAGCAAACTTAATTGATTGTATATTGTGGAAACGTAAAGTAGGAGGATTGAAATGATATTTGTCTGTCTATTTTTCTGCTTAAAATAAGTAAAAGATACAGATTTTTAGTCTCAGCAAAATATTGAGAAAACGTAATATATGAGGGTTCAAACGGTATTTATCTGTGACTGTGTTTCGTTAAAAATCAGAATCGATACAGATCACTAGCAATTGCAAACGCTTAATTATATATATATATATAAGTATTTTTTTCATATTTTCAGAAAGAAACGGGGGCAGTCACAGCATCTCTGGACATGGCAGCAACAGTACCACTGGCACAGCCAGAAACGTCAGGCGAACAAGTGCAGCAACCACACGAAGCAGGGTGGACACCTTTACAAGTTGAACAGGTCTTAAGTTTAGCCCCCCCCCAAAAAAAAAAAAAACACAAAAAAAAAAAACACTAGGATTTAAATCATACATGTCTGATCTTTGGTTGAAAATCAGCAAATGATACAGACAATTGCTGCCCCCGCTTAGCAAACTTAATTGATTGTATATTGAGGAAACGTAAAGTAGTAAGATTGAAATCATATTTGTCTGTCTATTTTTCTGCTTAAAATAAGTAAAAGATACAGATTTTTAGTCTCAGCAAAATATTGAGAAAACGTAATATATGAGGGTTCAAACGGTATTTATCTGTGACTGTGTTTCGTTAAAAATCAGAATCGATACAGATCACTAGCAATTGCAAACGCTTGATTATATATATATCTATATAAGTATTTTTTTCATATTTTCAGAAAGAAACGGGGCAGTCACAGCATCTCTGGACATGGCAGCAACAGTGCCACTGGCACAGCCAGAAACGTCAGGCGAACAAGTGCAGCAACTACACGAAGCAGGGTGGACACCTTTACAAGTTGAACAGGTCTTAAGTTTAGCCCCCCCCCAAAAAAAAAACAAAAAAAAACACTAGGATTAAACTCATACATGTCTGATCTTTGGTTGAAAATCAGCAAATGATACAGACAATTGATGCCCCCGCTTAGCAAACTTAATTGATTGTATATTGAGGAAACATAAAGTAGTAAGATTGAAATCATATTTGTCTGTCTATTTTTCTGCTTAAAATAAGTAAAAGATACAGATTTTTAGTCTCAGCAAAATATTGAGAAAACATAATATATGAGGATTCAAACGGTATTTATCTGTGACTGTGTTTAGTTAAAATCAGATCGATACAGATCACTAGCAATTGCAAACGCTTGATTATATATATATATATATATAATTTTTTTTTCATATTTTCAGAAAGAAACGGGGGCAGTCACAGCATCTTTGGACATGGCAGCAACAGTGCCACTGGCACAGCCAGAAACGTCAGACGAACAAGTCCAGCAACCACAAGAAGCAGGGTGGACACCTTTACAAGTTGAACAGGTCTTAAGTTTAGCCCCCCCCCCCAAAAAAAAAAAAAAAAAAAAAAAAAACTAGGATTAAAATCATACATGTCTGATCTTTGGTTGAAAATCAGCAAATGATACAGATAATTGCTGCTCCCGCTTAGCAACTTAATTGATTGTATATTGAGGAAACGTAAAAGTAGTAGGATTGAAACGATATTTGTCTGTCTATTTTTCTGTTTAAAATAAGTAAAAGATACAGATTTTAGTCTCAGCAAAATATTGAGAAAACATAATATATGAGGATTCAAACGGTATTTATCTGTGACTGTGTTTCGTAAAAATCAGATTGATACAGATCACTAGCATCAGCAACGCTTGATTATATATATATATATATATATATAATATATATATATATATAATATATATATATATATATATATATATAATATATATATATATTTATAATGTTTATTTTTTTCATATTTTCAGAAGAAACGGGGCAGTCACAGCATCTCTGGAGAAGGCCGCAACAGCGTCACTGGTGCAACCGGAAACGTCAGACGAACAAGTACAGCAACCGCCTTTACAAGTTGAACAGGTCTTTTAGTTTACCGCGCGCCCCCCCGTCCCCCCCCCCCAAAAAAAAGAAATAAATCAAATAAAAAAACATAGTACTAAAATCAGATCTGTGTGATTCTTTGGTTTAAAATCAGCAAAATGATACAGATAATTGGCTACCCCCGCGTAGCAAACTTAATTGATTGTATATTGTGGAAACGTAAAGTAGTAGGATTCAAATGATATTTGTCTGTCTATTTTTCTGCTTAAAATAAGTAAAAGATACAGATTTTTAGTCTCAGCAAAATATTGAGGAAAACGTAATATATGAGGGTTCAAACGGTATTTATCTGTGACTGTGTTTCGTAAAAAATCAGAATTGATACAGATCACTAGCATCAGCAAACGCTTGATTGTATATATATAAGTAATTTTTTCAAATTTTCAGAAAGAAACTGGGGCAGTCACAGCATCTCTGGACAAGGCCGCAACAGTGTCACTGGTGCAACCGGAAACGTCAGACGAACAAGTACAGCAACCGCCTTTACAAGTTGAACAGGTCTTTTAGTTTACCGCCCTCCCACTCCCCCCCCCCACCCCAAAAATAAATAAATAAATAAATAAAAAAACACTAGTATATAAAATCAAATATGTCTGATTCTTGGTTTAAAATCAGCAAATGATACAGATAATTGCTGCCCCCGCGTAGCACACTTAATTGATTGTATATTGTGGAAACGTAAAGTAGGAGGATTGAAATGATATTTGTCTGTCTGTTTTTCTGCATAAAAATAAGTAAAAGATACAGATTTTTAGTCTCAGCAAAATATTGAGAAAACATAATATATGAGGATTCAAACGGTATTTATCTGTGACTGTGTTTAGTTAAAAATCAGAATCGATACAGATCACTAGCAATTGCAAACGCTTGATTATATATATATATATATATATAAGTATTTTTTTCATATTTTCAGAAAGAAACTGGGGCAGTCACAGCATCTCTGGACAAGGCCGCAACAGTGTCACTGGTGCAACCGGAAACGTCAGACGAACAAGTGCAGCAACCGCCTTTACAAGTTGAACAGGGTCCTTTTAGTTTACCGCCCTCCCACCCCCCCCCCCCCAAAAAAAAATAAATAAATAAAAAAACACTAGTATATAAAATCAGATATGTCTGATTCTTTGGTTTAAAATCAGCAAATGATACAGATAATTGCTGCCCCGGCGTAGCACACTTAATTGGTTGTATATTGTGGAAACGTAAAGTAGGAGGATTGAAATGATATTTGTCTGTCTATTTTTCTGCTTAAAATCAGTAAAAGATACAGATTTTAGTCTCAGTAAAATATTGAGAAAACAATATATGAGGATTCAAACGGTATTTATCTGTGACTGTGTTTAGTTAAAAATCAGAATTGATACAGATCACTAGCATCAGCAAACGCTTGATTATATATATATATATAATATATATATATATATATATATATATATATATATGTATAATGTTTATTTTTTTCATATTTTCAGAAAGAAACGGGGGCAGTCACAGCATCTCTGGAGAGGCCGCAACACTGGAGAAGGCCGCAACAGCGTCACTGGTGCAACCGGAAACGTCAGACGAACAAGTACAGCAACCGCCTTTACAAGTTGAACAGGTCTTTTAGTTTACCGCGCGCCCCCCCGTCCCCCCCCCAAAAAAAAAGAAATAAATAAATAAAAAAAACACTAGTACTAAAATCAGATCTGTGTGATTCTTTGGTTTAAAATCAGCAAATGATACAGATAATTGCTACCCCCGCGTAGCAAACTTAATTGATTGTATATTGTGGAAACGTAAAGTAGTAGGATTCAAATGATATTTGTCTGTCTATTTTTCTGCTTAAAATAAGTAAAAGATACAGATTTTTAGTCTCAGCAAAATATTGAGAAAACGTAATATATGAGGGTTCAAACGGTATTTATCTGTGACTGTGTTTCGTAAAAAATCAGAATTGATACAGATCACTAGCATCAGCAAACGCTTGATTGTATATATATAAGTATTTTTTCAAATTTTCAGAAAGAAACTGGGGCAGTCACAGCATCTCTGGACAAGGCCGCAACAGTGTCACTGGTGCAACCGGAAACGTCAGACGAACAAGTACAGCAACCGCCTTTACAAGTTGAACAGGTCTTTTAGTTTACCGCCCTCCCACTCCCCCCACCCCAAAAATAAATAAATAAATAAATAAAAAACACTAGTATATAAAATCAAATATGTCTGATTCTTTGGTTTAAAATCAGCAAATGATACAGATAATTGCTGCCCCCGCGTAGCACACTTAATTGATTGTATATTGTGGAAACGTAAAGTAGGAGGATTGAAATGATATTTGTCTGTCTATTTTTCTGCATAAAATAAGTAAAAGATACAGATTTTTAGTCTCAGCAAAATATTGAGAAAACATAATATATGAGGATTCAAACGGTATTTATCCGTGACTGTGTTTAGTTAAAAATCAGAATCGATACAGATCACTAGCAATTGCAAACGCTTGATTATATATATATATATATATATAAGTATTTTTTTCATATTTTCAGAAAGAAACTGGGGCAGTCACAGCCTCTCTGGACAAGGCCGCAACAGTGTCACTGGTGCAACCGGAAACGTCAGACGAACAAGTGCAGCAACCGCCTTTACAAGTTGAACAGGTCTTTTAGTTTACCGCCCTCCCACTCCCCCCCCCCCCCAAAAAAAATAAATAAATAAAAAAAACACTAGTATATAAAATCAGATATGTCTGATTCTTTGGTTTAAAATCAGCAAATGATACAGATAATTGCTGCCCCGGCGTAGCACACTTAATTGGTTGTATATTGTGGAAACGTAAAGTAGGAGGATTGAAATGATATTTGTCTGTCTATTTTTCTGCTTAAAATCAGTAAAAGATACAGATTTTTAGTCTCAGCAAAATATTGAGAAAACAATATATGAGGATTCAAACGGTATTTATCTGTGACTGTGTTTAGTTAAAAATCAGAATTGATACAGATCACTAGCATCAGCAAACGCTTGATTATATATATATATATATATATATATATATATATATATATATATATATATATATATATATATATATATATATATATATATTTATAATGTTTATTTTTTTCATATTTTCAGAAAGAAACGGGGGCAGTCACAGCATCTCTGGAGAAGGCCGCAACAGCGTCACTGGTGCAACCGGAAACGTCAGACGAACAAGTACAGCAACCGCCTTTACAAGTTGAACAGGTCTTTTAGTTTACCGCGCGCCCCCCCGTCCCCCCCCCCCCAAAAAAAAAAATAAATAAATAAATAAAAAAAAACACTAGTACTAAAATCAGATCTGTGTGATTCTTTGGTTTAAAATCAGCAAATGATACAGATAATTGCTACCCCCCGCGTAGCAAACTTAATTGATTGTATATTGTGGAAACGTAAAGTAGTAGGATTCAAATGATATTTGTCTGTCTATTTTTCTGCTTAAAATAAGTAAAAGATACAGATTTTTAGTCTCAGCAAAATATTGAGAAAACGTAATATATGAGGGTTCAAACGGTATTTATCTGTGACTGTGTTTCGTAAAAAATCAGAATTGATACAGATCACTAGCATCAGCAAACGCTTGATTGTATATATATAAGTATTTTTTCAAATTTTCAGAAAGAAACTGGGGCAGTCACAGCATCTCTGGACAAGGCCGCAACAGTGTCACTGGTGCAACCGGAAACGTCAGACGAACAAGTACAGCAACCGCCTTTACAAGTTGAACAGGTCTTTTAGTTTACCGCCCTCCCACTCCCCCCCCCCCCCCAAAAAAAAACAATAAATAAATAAAAAAAAAAACACTAGTATGTAAAATCAGATATGTCTGATTCTTTGGTTTAAAATCAGCAAATGATACAGATAATTGCTGCCCCCGCGTAGCACACTTAATTGATTGTATATTGTGGAAACGTAAAGTAGGAGGATTGAAATGATATTTGTCTGTCTATTTTTCTGCTTAAAATAAGTAAAAGATACAGATTTTTAGTCTCAGCAAAATATTGAGAAAACGTAATATATGAGGGTTCAAACGGTATTTATCTGTGACTGTGTTTCGTTAAAAATCAGAATAGCTACAGATCACTTGCAATTGCAAACGCTTGATTATATATATATATATATATATAAGTATTTTTTTCATATTTTCAGAAAGAAACTGGGGCAGTCACAGCATCTCTGGACATGGCAGCAACAGTGCCACTGGCACAGCCAGAAACGTCAGGCGAACAAGTGCAGCAACCACACGAAACAGGGTGGACACCTTTACAAGTTGAACAGGTCTTAAGTTTAGCCCCCCCCCCCCCAAAAAAAAACAAAAAAAAACACTAGGATTAAAATCATACATGTCTGATCTTTGGTTGAAAATCAGCAAATGATACAGATTATTGCTGCCCCCGCTTAGCAAAGTTAATTGATTGTATATTGAGGAAACGTAAAGTAGTAGGATTGAAATGATATTTGTCTGTCTATTTTTCTGTTTAAAATCGGTAAAAGATACAGATTTTTAGTCTCAGTAAAATATTGAGAAAACGTAATATATGAGGGTTCAAACGGTATTTATCTGTGACTGTGTTTAGTTAAAAATCAGAATCGATACAGATCACTAGTAATTGCAAACGCTTGATTATATATATATATATATATAAGTATTTTTTTCATATTTTCAGAAAGAAAAGGGGGCAGTCACAGCATCTCTGGACATGGCAGCAACAGTGCCACTGGCACAGCCAGAAACGTCAGACGAACAAGTGCAGCAACCGGCTTTACAAGTTGAACAGGTCTTTTAGTTTACCCCCCCCCCACCCCCCCCCCCAAAAAAAAAAAAGTAAATATATAAATAAAAACACTAATATTGAAATCAGATCTGTCTGATTCTTTGATTGAAAATCAGCAAATGATACAGATAATTGCTGCCCCCCGCTTAGCAAAGTTAATTGATTGTATATTGAGGAAACGTAAAGTAGTAGGATTGAAATCATGTTTGTCTGTCTATTTTTCTGCTTAAAATCAGTTAAAGATACAGATTTTTAGTCTCAGCAAAATATTGAGAAAACGTAATATATGAGGATTCAAACGGTATTTATCTGTGACTGTGTTTAGTTAAAAATCATAATTGATACAGATCACTAGCATCAGTAAACGTTTTATTGTATATTTTTTATTTGTAGAAAGAAACGGGGGCAATCATAGAATATCCGGACAAGGCCGCAACAGTGCCAGATACAGCGTACACAGAATCTGAAACAGACAAGACCTTAGAATATATTACCGAAATAGTGCCAGAGAAAGCAGACACAGAATCTGAAACAGACGAGAATTCGGAATCTCTTATCGAAGAGATACCGATTAAGGTCCGTATGTGTTCTATAATATTCGATAACGTCATTTGGCATTGTTGGTAGTTGTGATTTAAAAGAATAATATGGTATTTTAAAAAATATCATAAAACAATTTCCGTTAATTGTTTGTGGCGTAAAAGGAATAATTTTAACAAACCAGGCTATTGTTTCCTTAATGGCTTTGGGAAAAAATTATAAAGAAACATGAATGGGTAATATGTTATAGGAGAAGCGCACGTTAAGAATTGAAGTTGGCCTGCATGAACAATCAAGCGAAGCATTCCAAAAAGAATCAGACACACAATCAGATGCCCCTGTACTACAGACAGAAGCAGAACAATTGTCAGATGAAGGAATGATAGAGCCGCCTGAAGAATATCCAGAACTACAACGGGTTTGTGTTTGTTTTTACAGTTTTAAGAAAGATCTGCAAATATTTTTCCGTCTTGAGCTTTGGTTTAAAATGAAAAAAAGTACCGATGCAAATATTTGTCCGTCTTCAACTTTAGTTGAAAATGAAAAAAAGTACAGATGCAAATATTTGCAGTTTGGTTTAAAATGAAAAAAAGTACAGATGCAATTATTTGTTTGTCTTCAACTTTAGTTTAAAATAAAAAAAAATACAGATGCAAATATTTGTCCGTCTTGAACTTTGGTTTAAAATGAAAAAAAGTATAGAGGCAAATATTAGTCCGTCTGCAGTTTGATTTAAAATGAAAAAAAAGTACAGATGCAATTATTTGTCTGTCTTCAACTTTAGTTTAAAATAAAAAAATACAGATAACAATGCTTTTAGCTGTAATACTTGCAAGGAAACATGCCTCTTGTCAGTAATTTCATTTTGGTGTGAAATTAGAAAAAAAAAGAGTTATTGGTAAGATAGCCTTTAGCATTAGTTCTTCGAAGGAAACATGCACTTTTGTCTGTCATTATATTTGGTTAAAAATAAATAAATGATACAGACTAGTGGATAAAACGCAAGTTACATGGCAGTCCCTTTTCCTGTTGCAGTTTAAGTTGCCAGAAAAGGTGATGGCACGACGAATGCGTCAAGAACAAGAGCAGATCTCATGTGTAAATTCCTTTGACAAACTGGTACAACAAAAAAAGAAAAAACTGTTAAGAAAGAAAAAGCGCAGTTCTAAAGTCAAAGAAATGTTGAATTTTAGTGATTCCGAATTTTGTCCATCTTCGGATGACAGTGATGAAGAATCAGTGTCTGACACAGAGGTGCAAAAGCCTGGGACGTCAGAAAAATACGGTAAAAAGCGGACATCTTCAAATATCGTAACGATGGCATCGCCGGAAATAAAAAGGAAGGAAACAGTACAGACACCCACACAACCCAAAGGCAGTAAAGAGAAAAGAAAATTATCCAAACCAAAAAAGCACCACTCATATCAGCGCTTTCAAACGGGTCCTGGGGCTCAGAAAACGCGAGATTCTGATCCTGAGGGGTCACAATTTTGTCCATTTTCGGATGACAGTGATGAAGACTCAGTGTCTGACACGGGGGTGCCAAAGGCTGGGACGTCAAAAAAATACGGTAAAAAGCGGACATCTTCAGATGTCGTAACGATGGCATCGCCGGAAATAAAAAGGAAGAAAACAGCACAGACACCCACACAACCCAAAGGCAGTAAAGAGAAAAGAAAATTATCCAAATCGAAAAAGCACCACTCATATCAGCTATTTCAAACGGGTCCTGGGGCTCAGAAAACGCGAGATTCTGATCCTGAGGGGTCACAATTTTGTCCATTTTCGGATGACAGTGATGAAGACTCAGTGTCTGACACGGGGGTGCCAAAGGCTGGGACGTCAAAAAAATACGGTAAAAAGCGGACATCTTCAGATATCGTAACGATGGCATCGCCGGAAATAAAAAGGAAGAAAACAGCACAGACACCCACACAACACAAAGGCAGTAAAGAGAAAAGAAAATCATCCAAACCAAAAAAGCACCACTCATATCAAGTATTTCAAACTTCAACCTCTACCACAGAATTATCTGACGAAGAGTTCCCTCAATCTGCAAGTTTTGCGAAAGTAGTGTCAAACATTACAGAGCAACAAAAACGAACCTCTTTTGAAATGAAAGGTCGTGGTAGGCCAGCGACGCACGTTTAAGACCGTGTATATGATAAAACATTCCCGGAAATATATTGCACTGCCGTTGCCAAGGAAGACACAGGCACATGTGAATCCAGGATGAAACGCGTTCGCAACTCCTTACAGGCTTGTCCGTTTGAGTGTGATCAGAGGGACACAGACAAATTATTTACCAGCTTCGCCACTCATGTCAGATCGAACATACATATAAGGAATCCTGAAATTGAGTCAATTATCAAAGAAGAAAATAAAAGTAAACGGGACATAATGTATCAAAATCTTAGACTAAGAGGAAACCATGAGCATAATTTGCGAGTAATCAACAAGGGAAGGGGAGAAATTCTGTTGGGAAGAAGATGTACCTGTGACGTGGAGTTCGACATACATCAGTACGGGCCTTGCGCATACTGCATGGAGTGGCTAAAAATTAGTTATCTTCGGCGACACATCAACAATTGTACTAGCTTCGAAGTGACACCTTACATTCCAAGTATTGGTGAACTCCAGGTCCAGGCTCGAGCACTAGCTGGAACCTCAAAAAAAGGGCAAGCAAGCAACCTCCTGAAGAAAGAAGTGTTTCCAATTATGAAGGCTGACAAGATAACCGTCATTGCCCAGCAAGACCCTCTGATAGTTGGGCTCGGAAATGATTGGATGATTCGGAACGCTGGTAACAAGATAAACCGAAAGTACTATACTTCGGGAGTTATGCGATTAGCATCTCGCCTCCTAGTTGCGATGAACGAGATTAACACAGAAGAAAAGGATGAAGATTTTTCATATTATGTAAAACCCGAGCATTTTAAGACGGTGTGCAAGGGAGCCATGCAAGTGTCCCTCCAAGACGAAAACAACGACGAAAAGTTCCAGGCTCCATCAAATGCCATAAAGCTGCGTTATGATCTCAAGCGCCTCGCCAATATCAAGCTTAGCCAAGCAATAATAGATAAGAAACCACAACGTCGACAAGATGCAACAGATTTCTTACAACTAATGGACATCAAATGGTCATCAAACCTCGCGAAAGTCTGCCTCTTCAACAGAAAGTTAAACATTAGAAAACCCTTGCCTCTGCCTGCCGATGTGACAAAACTGGCCAGCTACCTGAACACAGAAATGTCAAATTTCGACTGCGAAGATGTGACGTACGGAAACTACCACCGAGCCATCATTCTTGTCATTGCCAAGCTGATTTCCTTCAACAGAAGACGGTGCGGAGAAGTCCAGGCCATAATGTAAGTACTATTTATTTTTATATCATTTCTTTTTTGGTGTAAACTGAATAAAAATGTGGCTGCGTTTAACTCTTAGAAGAAAGGTGGGACTTGTCTTATTTGATATGGTTTTAAAGGCAGAGAATGATACCGAGAATTTAGGATTCAGTTAAGGGAGACATTTATCTGCATTTTACTTTGCTTTAAAATCACAGGGGCAAATAGTGAAGTTATGAAATAAAGTAAATAAGGAATAGAAGTAATTGTTTGTGGATTTTCTTGTGCATTTCAAAATAAATGTTTTAGGTTGAGTAGTTACGAGCAAAGAATACAAGATATAGACGAGATCTCCGACGACCTGATGGGGGAACTTTCCCAGAGTGAGCGACACATTCTAAGAACACATGAAGTCATTGAAATCAGGGGAAAGGTTTGTAGTTTCTCAGTAATATAGGTGTTGTACTTCGCCATTATATGGAGCAAAATAGAAATTTTTATTTAGTTTGAAGAAAAGTGCACAGATAATTTGGGTTATAGTTAGCGATGGACGAAATGTGGGCTTTATCAGTCTTTTAATTTGATTTAAAATTACAAAGCATACAGATGTATGTTCTTTTTACCATAGTTTCTATTTTGGTGTTTTCAGTGGTCGAAACCAGTGCCGTGCATTGTTCCGCAACTGTGTTCAAAGTTGCTGCACTTTATTGTGCAGAATAGGAGAAAAGTAGGCGTCAGTGTCAACAGTCCTTATCTTTTTGCGCGGAGAGGCAAGTTTAATGTGGAATATACATCTTGTGCTACGTAATTCGCGTTCAAAGAAAAAGATTGTGAAAAGAAAAAAATTCTATCTGTAAGTAAATAGATTTTAAATAAAAAAGCTTAACGAAGCAAGTTTGCTGGCTGTATGTAATCGAATTTTAAACCAGAAAACAATACAGACATCTTTATTGTTATTAAAAACAATGAATTTATCCTACTTTAATTAGCGTTTGGAGTGGTTCGTGGCTACACTGCATTGGCAACCGTCACCAAAGAAGCCGAGTTGCAGTACCCAGAACGAATTAGGTCCACTAATTTGAGAAAATATTTTGCCACTCTCACTCAGGTAATTATAGTGTCCTGTCTGTGCAAATAATTAATTAAAATTAATTTACAGTATAGATTTCAGTGTGGTGTATATTTAATTGTAATATATGTTTTCTAAACCATATTTCCTCCAATTCAAGGTCTGTTTCGGTATAAAATGCATGTTTTAGTATATTAATTTGTATTGCGTTTCAGTCGTTCGACCTAACACAGCAGCAGTTGGAGCATTTCCTTGACCACATGGGGCATACCACCGAGGTCCACAAGGTTTTCTACCGACAGCTCAGTCCGTCAATTGAAAGGCTGGAAGTGGCAAAGGTTTTGCTGATACAGGATTTGGGATTAACGAAGAAGTATATGAATACGCCTTTGCATGACAGCGATATGGCTGGTAAGTTTTTTTATACCACAGGGATGGAAACGTGTTCAATTTATGCCTGTAAGCACTTTAATTTTAATCGAAACAAGATTACGGACAGGCAGATAAATTTCAATAGCTGCCGCTTGTTTTTAAAAAAGAAATTAAAATAAATATAAATATCTATTTTGGTAAACATGGTGGGTCTCTGTAGCAGGATAAATTACATTCATGATTAAATTGCATCCTTTTTATGTTAGAAATAGTAAAAGTCAGTGAGGAAGAGGAGATCAGACGAAGAGAGGAAGACCTTGGTATAGATGAAGAAGACGATGCCCTACAGCCGAATCCACAGCACAGACCAGAAACTCCCGTTGAGGACGATGAAAATGACTGGTTTGCCCCAGATATGTTCGAACGTGAGGAAGCCGAAATGGAAATCTGCATAGGTTGTGATATTGTCCGTTTATTGATTTCGTTTAAATGCACATTATTAACTGATTGTGCAGTTATTAAAAGGCTGGCTTGGGTCATATAAAAAAAGTCGACAGGAAAATAATTGTAACACATAATAGAAACAGCAAGTCATTTATCTTTATTACTTTTCAATAAAAAACGATAACGAAACCCAAGAAAGAAATAATAAAATTTTTTTTTTCTTTTTTGGCAGAGCATCAGAAAATGCGTAAGTCCAAGAGAAGAACATACTTCTCAGCAGAACAGAATGCGGAATTTCAAGAGCTCTTCAGTGACTATTTGCAAAAAGATACGACACCAAACTGTTCTCAGATAGCGTCAAGGCTGAACGAAAGCAGAAGGAAGGGTGGAACTCTCCATAATTATAACGTTAAGAAAATTCAGAAAAAAATTTCATGGATGAGGCATGGCTCCAAAGCTACAAAATATTAAAGATACCTGTCTGTTTTTTTGGTTTTAATCCAGTGTGTAATACGGACAAGTTACTTTTCCATTTCAACGTTTTGAACTTTGGCATGTGTTTGCTTGCAAGCAGTTGCAATTTCTTGTTAGCAATGTGTGCTCTGGACAGTGCGATCTTTATGTCCACGGTGAGTGGTTACTACGTAGTGCGATCTTTATGCCAACCGGATGAGTGGTCACTTGATGGAGCATGCTTTGCATAGTGGGAATTTATAACTGCTTGCACCGTCATCTGTAAAGTCTTTTTTTTTTTCCCGAGAAATGCAACTTGTCTGTGTAACATTGTGGTTTAAAATCAAAATTAGTATGGGATGTATTTTTTTTTCCATAGGGCAACTGTTGTGTCTGTAGTCGTCAAGACTAAGGCATCGACACTTTGGCATGTTTTGGGTAGGGAAACCAGGACAATCAGTGGGGTGGGACAAATGTCAAAAATCGCATTGCGTACCTGAACAGGTGGTGGCCTGAGGCTGTGTATTTGCCCCGTGTGTCTTTTCAAGTTGAAAAGATGAGTACTTTGCAAAAGTCGCCTTTATTTTGAAGATGTCCAAATGCTTAATGATTGCTCAGCGTTGCATGTGCTTGTAATGTGGTCTTCCTTTTAATCCAGTGTGTAATACGGACAAGTTACTTTTCCATTTTAACGTTTTGAACTTTGGCATGTGTTTGCTTGCAAGCAGTTGCAATTTCTTGTTAGCAATGTGTGCTCTGGACAGTGCGATCTTTATGTCCACGGTGAGTGGTCACTACGTAGTGCGATCTTTATGCCAATCGGATGAGTGGTCACTTGATGGAGCATGCAATGTGTGCTCTTGACGGTGCGATCTTTATGTCCACGGTGAGTGGTTACTACGTAGTGCGATCTTTATGCCAACCGGATGAGTGGTCACTTGATGGAGCATGCTTTGCATAGTGGGAATTTATAACTGCTTGCACCGTCATCTGTAGTCTTTTTTTTTTCCCCGAGAAATGCAACTTGTCTGTGTAACATTGTGGTTTAAAATCAAAATTAGTATGGGATGTATTTTTTTTCCATAGGGCAACTGTTGTGTCTGTAGTCGTCAAGACTAAGGCATCGACACTTTGGCATGTTTTGGGTAGGGAAACCAGGACAATCAGTGGGGTGGGACAAATGTCAAAAATCGCATTGCGTACCTGAACAGGTGGTGGCCTGAGGCTGTGTATTTGCCCCGTGTGTCTTTTCAAGTTGAAAAGATGAGTACTTTGCAAAAGTCGCCTTTATTTTGAAGATGTCCAAATGCTTAATGATTGCTCAGCGTTGCATGTGCTTGTAATGTGGTCTTCCTTTTAATCCAGTGTGTAATACGGACAAGTTACTTTTCCATTTTAACGTTTTGAACTTTGGCATGTGTTTGCTTGCAAGCAGTTGCAATTTCTTGTTAGCAATGTGTGCTCTGGACAGTGCGATCTTTATGTCCACGGTGAGTGGTCACTACGTAGTGCGATCTTTATGCCAATCGGATGAGTGGTCACTTGATGGAGCATGCAATGTGTGCTCTTGACGGTGCGATCTTTATGTCCACGGTGAGTGGTTACTACGTAGTGCGATCTTTATGCCAACCGGATGAGTGGTCACTTGATGGAGCATGCTTTGCATAGTGGGAATTTATAACTGCTTGCACCGTCATCTGTAAAGTCTTTTTTTTTTCCCGAGAAATGCAACTTGTCTGTGTAACATTGTGGTTTAAAATCAAAATTAGTATGGGATGTATTTTTTTTCCATAGGGCAACTGTTGTGTCTGTAGTCGTCAAGACTAAGGCATCGACACTTTGGCATGTTTTGGGTAGGGAAACCAGGACAATCAGTGGGGTGGGACAAATGTCAAAAATCGCATTGCGTACCTGAACAGGTGGTGGCCTGAGGCTGTGTATTTGCCCCGTGTGTCTTTTCAAGTTGAAAAGATGAGTACTTTGCAAAAGTCGCCTTTATTTTGAAGATGTCCAAATGCTTAATGATTGCTCAGCGTTGCATGTGCTTGTAATGTGGTCTTCCTTTTAATCCAGTGTGTAATACGGACAAGTTACTTTTCCATTTTAACGTTTTGAACTTTGGCATGTGTTTGCTTGCAAGCAGTTGCAATTTCTTGTTAGCAATGTGTGCTCTGGACAGTGCGATCTTTATGTCCACGGTGAGTGGTCACTACGTAGTGCGATCTTTATGCCAATCGGATGAGTGGTCACTTGATGGAGCATGCAATGTGTGCTCTTGACGGTGCGATCTTTATGTCCACGGTGAGTGGTTACTACGTAGTGCGATCTTTATGCCAACCGGATGAGTGGTCACTTGATGGAGCATGCTTTGCATAGTGGGAATTTATAACTGCTTGCACCGTCATCTGTAAAGTCTTTTTTTTTCCCGAGAAATGCAACTTGTCTGTGTAACATTGTGGTTTAAAATCAAAATTAGTATGGGATGTATTTTTTTTTCCATAGGGCAACTGTTGTGTCTGTAGTCGTCAAGACTAAGGCATCGACACTTTGGCATGTTTTGGGTAGGGAAACCAGGACAATCAGTGGGGTGGGACAAATGTCAAAAATCGCATTGCGTACCTGAACAGGTGGTGGCCTGAGGCTGTGTATTTGCCCCGTGTGTCTTTTCAAGTTGAAAAGATGAGTACTTTGCAAAAGTCGCCTTTATTTTGAAGATGTCCAAATGCTTAATGATTGCTCAGCGTTGCATGTGCTTGTAATGTGGTCTTCCTTTTAATCCAGTGTGTAATACGGACAAGTTACTTTTCCATTTTAACGTTTTGAACTTTGGCATGTGTTTGCTTGCAAGCAGTTGCAATTTCTTGTTAGCAATGTGTGCTCTGGACAGTGCGATCTTTATGTCCACGGTGAGTGGTCACTACGTAGTGCGATCTTTATGCCAATCGGATGAGTGGTCACTTGATGGAGCATGCAATGTGTGCTCTTGACGGTGCGATCTTTATGTCCACGGTGAGTGGTTACTACGTAGTGCGATCTTTATGCCAACCGGATGAGTGGTCACTTGATGGAGCATGCTTTGCATAGTGGGAATTTATAACTGCTTGCACCGTCATCTGTAAAGTCTTTTTTTTTCCCGAGAAATGCAACTTGTCTGTGTAACATTGTGGTTTAAAATCAAAATTAGTATGGGATGTATTTTTTTTCCATAGGGCAACTGTTGTGTCTGTAGTCGTCAAGACTAAGGCATCGACACTTTGGCATGTTTTGGGTAGGGAAACCAGGACAATCAGTGGGGTGGGACAAATGTCAAAAATCGCATTGCGTACCTGAACAGGTGGTGGCCTGAGGCTGTGTATTTGCCCCGTGTGTCTTTTCAAGTTGAAAAGATGAGTACTTTGCAAAAGTCGCCTTTATTTTGAAGATGTCCAAATGCTTAATGATTGCTCAGCGTTGCATGTGCTTGTAATGTGGTCTTCCTTTTAATCCAGTGTGTAATACGGACAAGTTACTTTTCCATTTTAACGTTTTGAACTTTGGCATGTGTTTGCTTGCAAGCAGTTGCAATTTCTTGTTAGCAATGTGTGCTCTGGACAGTGCGATCTTTATGTCCACGGTGAGTGGTCACTACGTAGTGCGATCTTTATGCCAATCGGATGAGTGGTCACTTGATGGAGCATGCAATGTGTGCTCTTGACGGTGCGATCTTTATGTCCACGGGGAGTGGTTACTACGTAGTGCGATCTTTATGCCAACCGGATGAGTGGTCACTTGATGGAGCATGCTTTGCATAGTGGGAATTTATAACTGCTTGCACCGTCATCTGTAAAGTCTTTTTTTTTTCCCGAGAAATGCAACTTGTCTGTGTAACATTGTGGTTTAAAATCAAAATTAGTATGGGATGTATTTTTTTTCCATAGGGCAACTGTTGTGTCTGTAGTCGTCAAGACTAAGGCATCGACACTTTGGCATGTTTTGGGTAGGGAAACCAGGACAATCAGTGGGGTGGGACAAATGTCAAAAATCGCATTGCGTACCTGAACAGGTGGTGGCCTGAGGCTGTGTATTTGCCCCGTGTGTCTTTTCAAGTTGAAAAGATGAGTACTTTGCAAAAGTCGCCTTTATTTTGAAGATGTCCAAATGCTTAATGATTGCTCAGCGTTGCATGTGCTTGTAATGTGGTCTTCCTTTTAATCCAGTGTGTAATACGGACAAGTTACTTTTCCATTTTAACGTTTTGAACTTTGGCATGTGTTTGCTTGCAAGCAGTTGCAATTTCTTGTTAGCAATGTGTGCTCTGGACAGTGCGATCTTTATGTCCACGGTGAGTGGTCACTACGTAGTGCGATCTTTATGCCAATCGGATGAGTGGTCACTTGATGGAGCATGCAATGTGTGCTCTTGACGGTGCGATCTTTATGTCCACGGTGAGTGGTTACTACGTAGTGCGATCTTTATGCCAACCGGATGAGTGGTCACTTGATGGAGCATGCTTTGCATAGTGGGAATTTATAACTGCTTGCACCGTCATCTGTAAAGTCTTTTTTTTTCCCGAGAAATGCAACTTGTCTGTGTAACATTGTGGTTTAAAATCAAAATTAGTATGGGATGTATTTTTTTTCCATAGGGCAACTGTTGTGTCTGTAGTCGTCAAGACTAAGGCATCGACACTTTGGCATGTTTTGGGTAGGGAAACCAGGACAATCAGTGGGGTGGGACAAATGTCAAAAATCGCATTGCGTACCTGAACAGGTGGTGGCCTGAGGCTGTGTATTTGCCCCGTGTGTCTTTTCAAGTTGAAAAGATGAGTACTTTGCAAAAGTCGCCTTTATTTTGAAGATGTCCAAATGCTTAATGATTGCTCAGCGTTGCATGTGCTTGTAATGTGGTCTTCCTTTTAATCCAGTGTGTAATACGGACAAGTTACTTTTCCATTTTAACGTTTTGAACTTTGGCATGTGTTTGCTTGCAAGCAGTTGCAATTTCTTGTTAGCAATGTGTGCTCTGGACAGTGCGATCTTTATGTCCACGGTGAGTGGTCACTACGTAGTGCGATCTTTATGCCAATCGGATGAGTGGTCACTTGATGGAGCATGCAATGTGTGCTCTTGACGGTGCGATCTTTATGTCCACGGTGAGTGGTTACTACGTAGTGCGATCTTTATGCCAACCGGATGAGTGGTCACTTGATGGAGCATGCTTTGCATAGTGGGAATTTATAACTGCTTGCACCGTCATCTGTAAAGTCTTTTTTTTTCCCGAGAAATGCAACTTGTCTGTGTAACATTGTGGTTTAAAATCAAAATTAGTATGGGATGTATTTTTTTTCCATAGGGCAACTGTTGTGTCTGTAGTCGTCAAGACTAAGGCATCGACACTTTGGCATGTTTTGGGTAGGGAAACCAGGACAATCAGTGGGGTGGGACAAATGTCAAAAATCGCATTGCGTACCTGAACAGGTGGTGGCCTGAGGCTGTGTATTTGCCCCGTGTGTCTTTTCAAGTTGAAAAGATGAGTACTTTGCAAAAGTCGCCTTTATTTTGAAGATGTCCAAATGCTTAATGATTGCTCAGCGTTGCATGTGCTTGTAATGTGGTCTTCCTTTTAATCCAGTGTGTAATACGGACAAGTTACTTTTCCATTTTAACGTTTTGAACTTTGGCATGTGTTTGCTTGCAAGCAGTTGCAATTTCTTGTTAGCAATGTGTGCTCTGGACAGTGCGATCTTTATGTCCACGGTGAGTGGTCACTACGTAGTGCGATCTTTATGCCAATCGGATGAGTGGTCACTTGATGGAGCATGCAATGTGTGCTCTTGACGGTGCGATCTTTATGTCCACGGTGAGTGGTTACTACGTAGTGCGATCTTTATGCCAACCGGATGAGTGGTCACTTGATGGAGCATGCTTTGCATAGTGGGAATTTATAACTGCTTGCACCGTCATCTGTAAAGCCTTTTTTTTCGATAAATGCAACTTGTCTGTCTAACACTGTGGTTTAAAATTAAAATGAGTGTGGGATTTCAAATAGAACACTCAAGGTAGTTAAGAAGAAAAGGTGCTCGAAAATAATACACTCAGTATAGTTAAGCTTTATGACTGCTCAGCGTTGAATGTGCCTGTAATGTGGTCTTCCTTTTAATCCAGTGTGTAATACGGACAAGTTACTTTTCCATTTTAACGTTTTGAACTTTGGCATGTGTTTGCTTGCAAGCAGTTGCAATTTCTTGTTAGCAATGTGTGCTCTGGACAGTGCGATCTTTATGTCCACGGTGAGTGGTCACTGCGTAGTGCGATCTTTATGCCAATCGGATGAGTGGTCACTTGATGGAGCATGCAATGTGTGCTCTTGACGGTGCGATCTTTATGTCCACGGTGAGTGGTTACTACGTAGTGCGATCTTTATGCCAACCGGATGAGTGGTCACTTGATGGAGCATGCTTTGCATAGTGGGAATTTATAACTGCTTGCACCGTCATCTGTAAAGCCTTTTTTTTCGAGAAATGCAACTTGTCTGGCTAACACTGTGGTTTAAAATGAAAATGAGTGTGGGATTTCAAATAGAACACTCAATGTAGTTAAGAAGAAAAGGTGCTCGAAAATAATACACTCAGTATAGTTAAGAAGAAAAGTCACTTGAAAATAAATACTTGACGTTTAAAGTAAGAATTGGTTTTACATAAAACTGTGAAGCTTAAATGGATGCGGTATGTGTTATTTGCAAATAAAGGTTATAACTTATTATAGATATTTCTTTTTCTGAGTTAATGATACAAACAAAAAAAAAAAAAAACAAAAAAAAAAAAAACAAAAAAAAAAAAAAAAAAACACAAAAAAGTGTTACTAACATAAAAAACATCTTTAATCAGCTTTATTCACCAAATCAAGCATATACAGAAACGAGATTTAATTACCCTTTCTTGAAAAAAACTATTTCCAGTGGAATGAACAATGCAACAGCAGAACAAATTTTTGCGCTGTCTGTTTGCAGTTATGATTTTTAACCACATTTGTCTGTCATGTCCGTTTTAGTTCTGGTTTATGTCTGCTTTGTTTGACGGAAACCGGAAGTGGCATTAATCCTGGTTTTAAATCAGTTTTCGCGGTCTGTTTGCAGTCATGGTTTTTAACCATATTTGTCTGTCATGTCCGTGTTCAGTCAAGGTTTACGTCTGTACTTTGTTGTGGCACAACCGGAACTATTTTTTGGTTCCACGTGCTTTTGTTTATATTATTTTCTGCCAAAACATGTCTGTCTTTTAATCGGAATTTGTCCGCGATTATTTGCCACAGCTTCTGAAGAATACGTAAAACCTGGTTTATGCCACAACGTATCAATATACGTAACATTTTGTCTGTACCCCATTTTTGCCACATGGTAGCTCTGGTGCGTATGTCCGTCCGTCCGTCCGTCCGTCCCCTATTCAAGCTAAGGACTTTGTGGACACCACTTCTGTATCAACGAAGCATAATTCAGCTTTCATATTTCATACAGGCAAAATATAGGGTATAAAGATGTGCAACGTCAAGGTTTCAGTTTGATCGAAGCAAAATTGACAAATTGACAGGCTTTTGAAAATCGTCGAAAATAGACATATGTGCACATGTATAGGACTTTGTGGACACCACTTCTATATCAACGAAGCATAATTCAGCTTTCATATTTCATATAGGCAACATATAGGGTATAAAGATGTGCAACGTCAAGGTTTCAGTTTGATCGAAGCAAAATTGACAAAATGACAGGCTTTTAAAAATCGTCATAAATCGACATATATGCAAACGGAGTGGACTTCGTTCTTAAAGCGCATTAGGTGAGTAATATTTTTAAATGATTTTTATCCTAAAGCTAATTATAATTTCAGTTGTCATATGTCATGATACGGGTGATTGGAAATGCTACACGATTTCATGCGTATAGCATTTTCATACGGTATATAATGAAATGCATTTGTTATCAAAGTCGAGCAAATTGCAAACTTAAAAGTTTCAAAACACCCAACATGGAAAATACAAAGACCAACCATAGTCAAAACTCTGACAAACTTTTCCAAAGACGCAACAAATGCTGAAGAGTTCAAAGTTAGGTTTGCCGAGATAAAGGAAACCTACCTTCACCACCATTTCATATACACGGACGGATCTAAACTCGATAACAAAGTTGCTGCCTCAATAGTCACAAAATCAAATACCCTGAAAACAAGATTACCAAACGGCTCCTCCATCTTTTCCGCGGAGGTTCGGGCACTCCAGTTAGCCATGGAAATTGTCAAGATTAGTAGGTACAAATAATTTGTTATCTGTGTCGATTCCTTATCGGTCTTACAGTCACTAGAAAATCTGCAAGTGTCGAACACAATGATTCTAGACTTAGTAGAACGTTATGAAAGGGCAATCAAACAAGGCAAATCCCTGGTATTTTGCTGGGTGCCAAGCCACGTGGGCATACCGGGTAATGAAGCTGCGGACCAGGCAGCAAAAGAGGCGCTAAACTACAACATATCCGACCTTCTCATACCATACTCCGATTTTAAACCCCATATTTCAAGTTATGTAAAAAAACCTTTGGCAACAAAAATGGAACGAGCAAAGAAATAACAAACTCTTTCAAATCCAACCAACAGTTGGAGAAAAACACCTAGCTCTTGGCAGTATTCGCGACACAACGGTTATGCATAGAGTTCGAATCGGGCATACATACATCACCCACGGATATCTTCTGAGAGGCGATGTGCCTCCACAGTGTATTGGTTGTCAAGAACGTTTGACTGCAAAACATATTCTACTCAATTGCGTAGATTTTCAGAACATTCGTTCACGCTACTACAGTGTGAATTCCATGAAAGACCTTTTTACAAAGGTAGCACCAAGCAAAATTATTTCTTTTCTGAAAGAAATACACATGTACAGTAAGTTTTAAACTGAATTTAGTTGATTTTAGATTTATACACTACTTGTTTTGTCTATTTTAATCGATTTTAGTTTCAACTGACTCTTCGTATAGCAACAGAACTGACACAATATGATCCTAACGGGTTGCTAGTGTCGTTAAACCAATCAATCAATCAATCCCCCGTGAAACGGAGGGATATAGGTTTGAGATTGTCCGTCCGTCTGTCCGTCCGTCTGTCCGTCCGTCCGTCTGTCCGTCTGTCCGTCCGTCCGTCCCCTGTTCAAGCTAAGGACTTTGTGGGCACCACTTCTATATCAACGAAGCATAATTCAGCTTTCATATTTCATATAGGCAACATATAGGGTATAAAGATGTGCAACGTCAAGGTTTCAGTTTGATCGAAGCAAAATTGACAAAATGACAGGCTTTTGAAAATCGTCATAAATCGTCAAATTAATTTAGTAAAAATGCCTAAAGGACGCACATGGAGAGTGCATATTTGATCTAGTGATGAAGTTTTCTCGGTCACGGATGGTCAGATACAGAAATCGGAATTCGGACCCTTGACAATCGTGTCATGAAGCTCCACAGTTCGGTCATCGCCCACAACTACTACCTCTTCCGGCAACCCAACCCCGTTGCTGATTTACAAGAACCCTGAGTCGTTCCAAGAACCTCATGTCGGTCGCCACCAAGATTGGCATACAGCTCAACTGCAAGCTCGGTGGTATGTGTACGCCGTCGGGATACCTGTGTATAATTAGTTTTTATCTAGCCTGAAAAAATGCTTTACATTAGATTAATAAAAAATAGATTCGGGTTATATCTGTTCAAAGACAGTTTGTAGTATTGTTGATTTGTCGTTCAAGGAAGGGTGTCCAGTTTCCTGTCAATGGTAATCCATTAGCTTAGATATTGCATAGGGGTAATATTTAGGGTTTCACGGGGGATATTGCTGCTCTCTGACAGCATCTAGTTAGTAGCAGTTATCTTTTTGACCATACGTGAGCTTAAAGAGTTTTAATTGATAATGTAGCTATTTAACTGATATTGTAATGGTTATTATGTAAATATTTTTCTACAAAATAAACCGATTAGGCGTAGTCCATAACGTACGTACGCACGAGGCTACTTTTGACCCCCCCCCCCCCCCCTCCTCTCCAACTGTTCGCAGTGCGTACACTTTGGATCAGACCCCCCTTACCCCTGTACACATATTCACCAATTTTATGAAAAATATGGCCATGTGTAACTCACTTTCAAACGCAATATCTGTATAGAAATTATCATGTAGGTCATCATTAAAATGCTCAATTACGAGTATTAAAAAAGAAAAGAACTCCATATTTGATAAGTCGAAGTGCGCGGGACCGAGCAAAATACTTCGAGTTATTGGATTTTCGACTTACTCGTGTACTCGTGTAACATAAATGATAAATACTATCATACCTTTTTGATATCTTTATATTCTTACCATTCTTATCCAATATGCGGGTGTGTTTCAACGTAAACAATTAAAATAAATACATACATAACCAACACGATGCAACCAACACATAACCAACACCAATATTTCAGACGTGAGTTTTCACTAAACTGTGAGTCAGTATGTCCAAACTGAACCAAAAGTAAACAGTAACACGCAACAATAAATGAGAAAGTGACCAGTATGTACATTATACAGATAAGGGGGTAATTATAACGGACTATGAAGGCCTGATAGCGGTTATTTGAGTTGCAACTTGAACGCTTGTATTTACTGAGGTTTATTTTGGTGCTAATGTGGATTTTTCCCTCGATAAAACTACTTCGAGTTATCAATGGTTCCAGTTATCGAATGGCTATAAAGACTTATATAGAAAAATACTCGCGGAACCAGAAAATATCTTCGAGTTATCGGATTTCGACTTATCAATATGGACTGTATTTGTCCGTACGTACGCTTTTGCGTAGAAACAACCTCTTTGCTCAGAACCCCCTGTCCGTGCTCCTACGTACGAACGTACTTTATGGATGGCCCCTTTGGTGATACCGGGTAGACATGATAGGCTTTGATTGAATTGTAGACGTTGAAATTGTAATTGCGTTGTGCCCAGCGATGTCTATTTTGGTTTAGGGTTCGGCTATAATCGGTGGTGTCGTTTGTGTAATTAAAAATATCGCTGCCTTTATGTACTAGTGTTTGATACATTATGGAAGTGATAAATAACCTATAACATCTATCATGCATTCTTTAAAATTGTTTTGTATATGATAATGCTCTGTTTAACTTTCTACAGCTATAAAATTTTCCACATTATCATGCTTAGCTACAGTGTTGAACGGAACATTGAGTGATACATGTCGCGTAACAAGTCATGCTACGAGGAATATACATTCCTGGTGGTTCCTCTGTACATCACACTGATGAAGTATTCTAAAAGTTTTATGCAGGAACAACTACCGATAAGCGTATGGGGGGCGAAATTAAAATAAAGTTTATTGATTAATTCTATAGATTATGTTAATTTTCGTTTCATATTTGTAATAAATGCTTGCAAACACATATATATGTTGCGTTGCTTATTTTACACTGGTTTAAATATCCTTATTTTTCCTTATGTTATCGATCGATTTTCCTTATTTTTTGGGACTTTCATTATTTTTTCCTTCGCCGAGTCGCTTGACACCCAGCAAAATTAATAGGATTTCTTTTCAATTTTGTACAATAGTTCTTTAGACGGTTCTGTCGAAAAATTACTTTTTTTTTGACGATCCGCCAAAAATTGGCCAAATAGAGGGCATTTATAATTTTTTGGTAGCCAATTTCCAAAATGCTTCTCCCACAATTTTGATCCGATTGTCTTCAACTTTTGCATACCCGTTCGCTGGGAAGACCTCCCGTGAAAAATTACTCTTTCTTGCTGATCCAGCAAAAATTGAGCTAATGTGAGGGGAGGGGGTTGCACTTTTTAATTTTTGGTATCCAATTTTCGAAATGTTTCTGCAACAATTTGCATAAGATTTTTAAAAAGTTTTTTGTCCGATTGTCTCCTAGGAGATTCTCTCTTAAAAATTACTTTTTTGGCGATCCGCAAAAAAATTGGTCAAGTGGAAGTCATTTATAACTTTTTCCTAGCCAATTTTCGAAATGCTTCTTCCAGAATTTTGAGGGAATTACCTTCCAATGTGCATGAATGTTCACTACGCTTCCTTCTCCTGTAAAGATACTTTTTTGGCGACCCAAAAGAAAATTGGCTAAATGTGGGGCATTTTAAAATTTTGTTGGGAGCCAATTTTCAAAATGCTTCTGCTGACACTATCTGGATTGCATTCCTTTCACATTTTGTATGAAGGTTTAAAGGTACACAACTCTTGAAATTTTTGGCGATCCACCAGAAATTGGCCAAATAGGGGGCATTTTAAGTTAAGATTTTTGGAGCCAATTTTCCCGGAGGTTTTCTCCCAGAATTGGATTGTCTTAAAATTTTGCATAAATGTTCACTAGGTAGTCCGCTTTTGAAAAAATACTTTTTTGGCGATCCACCAAAATTGGTTAATGGGGAGGGGGGTGCATTTAACAACAAGTTAGCAGCCAATTTTCAAAATGCTTCTGCTCCCACATTTTTGATCGGATTTCTGTCCAACTTTACACGATTGCTCCCTAGAGGGTTCTCTCTTGAAAATCTACCTATTTTTGTCGATCGGCCAAAAATTGGCCAGTCGTACGGGGGGCGGGGGGGGTTGCCACATAATTTTTTCGTAAGCAATTTCCAATATGCTTTTACTTCCAAAATTTGGAACAATTGGCCAAATAGGGGCCATTTAAAATTTTTTTGTAGCCAGTTGTTTGAAGTTATTTTTCTTCCGCAATTTTGATTGCATTCAAATTTTGCATAAATTTCATTGATCTCTCCTCTCTTGAAAAATTACCTTTTTGGCGATCAACCAAAAATTGGCGAAATGAGGAGCATTTATCATTCATTGGTTGCCACTTTTCAACATGATTTTTCTCCCACAATTTTGATCACTCAGGTGACCTGGCCAGGTTTAAAAAAAAAAAAAAACAAGTTTGTCCAAGGACAAAGTCCCAGCTTAACGAAAAGCAGTAAGACCAATTCCAGCGTGCATGAGCAAGGGAATTTCCCTGAAAAATTGGGCTTCGAAAGATGAGACGGGAAAAGGATAGCTCAATAATTAATTTAGCACCATACCAGAACATAGACCGATAAATGCATACAAAGATTTGTTTCTCAGAAAAATGGATTCGGACAGATTCGGAGGATTGCGCATGTTTTTTAACTTGCGTTGATGCTCGGTTCCCATTTCTGACCAGTGTGTTTGTTTATTTAGCTTGCGTTGATGAGCAGTTGGCATTTTCCAGCAGTGCGCATGTTTATTTAACTTGTGTTGATGCTTGGTTCGCATTTTGGACTAGTGCGCATATTTATTTAACTTGTGTTGATGCGTGGTACTTATTTTGGACCAGTGCAAATGTTTATTTGGGTCTAGGAAAACTCCCCCCGCAGAATACCCCCCCCGCAGAATACTCCCCCCCCCCGACTATTCCCCCTGGAAAACTTCCCCCGTAGGAATAACCCCCCTTCCCCCGAGGAATACTCCCCACCCTCACCCCGCCCGTACTTTACATTGCCATTGTTCATGTAACAAATGTGGAAGCAGTTCTGCAGAAATATTTTTCCAAAAGCATTGCGCAGACAATGAAATGACGATCGAAATATTTTGTATAATTTTGATGTACCCTCACGTTCACTACTTAAGTCATACTCTGGCTTTATTAATTGCAATCACCCACGATTACAACCGTCAATAAATCCCCAAATAATAATTGCAATTGAAAGTTTATTGAAAGTAAATCCTCGTTCAGTAATTGCAATTTGACGTTCATTGATAGACTGCATATCAGAAGACCCTGTAGTAAATCATCGTTCAGTAATTGCAATGTGAGATGCAATGCTCGGGTCTGCAACCGCTAATAAATCCTCAGTCAATAATTGTAATTCGGATTCCATTGATAGATTGCATATCAGAAGACCAAATTGCAATCTTTGGCTTTTAAAAAGTACCTTTGAAAAACTTTCCACATTTTTTGCATGAAAAAAATGTACTTTTGAAAAACTGTTTCCACATTTGTTGCACGAAGAAATGACAATATAAAGTATGGGCGGGGCGGGGAGAGTATTCCTCGGGGGGAATATTCCTACGGGGGGATATTTTTCCAGGGGGAATAGTCGAGGGGGGGGGGGTATTCCAGGGGGCAGTTTTCCTGCTCCCGTTTATTTAACTTGCGCTGATGTGCGGTTCGCATTTCGAACCAGTGTACTTGTTTCTTTAGGTTGCGTTGATGCGCGGTTCGCATTTCGGACCAATGCGCAGGTTCAGTTAACTGTCGTTGACACGCGATTTGCATTTCTGACCAGTACGCATGTTTATTTAAGTCCCGTCGATGCCCGACTCTTATGTCTATTCAACTTGTGTCGATTCGTGGTTCTTTCTTCGGACCACTGCGCATGTTTGTTTAACTTGTGTTGATGCGTGGTTCTCATTTCAGACCAGTGCGCATGTTTCTTTGGGTTGCGTTGACGCGCGGTTCTTTTTTCTGACCAGTGCGCATATTTATTTAACTTGCGTCGATGCGCGGTGCTTATTTTGGACCAGTGCACATGTTTATTTAACTTGCTTCGATGTGCGATTCGCATTTCGGACCAGTGCGCATGTCTATTCAACTTGCGTCGATGCGTGGTTCTTTTATTCGGACAAGTGCTCATGTTTATTTAACTTGCGTTGATGCGCGGTGCTTATTTTGGACCAGTTCGCATGTTTATTTATCTTCCGTCGATGCGCGGTTAACATTTCGGACCAATGCGCATGTCTATTTAACTTGCATCGATGCGCAGTGCTTATTTTGGACTACTGCTCATATTTATGTAACTTGCGTCGATGTGCGGTTGTTAAATCTGACTACTGCGTAAGTTCATTTAGCACTTGACAAGCCTTTGGCTCTAGTTCTAGTTTAACTTGCGTTTATGCGCTGTAGGAGGATCTTCATTTAATTTTTTTTTTTCAAAAATTCCGAAAAAATTTCAAAAGTTTTCCAATTCACTCAAAAAACACAAGCCGTATGCATGACCCCTTAGAGACGGCTCATATAAAAAATAAATGAAATCTGATAAAAACTGTAGGAGCAAATGCATTTTGAATTTTTTTCTTCAAAAATTGCCTGAATCGACTCAAAAAGCACAGGCCGTATTCACGACACCCTAAGCATGCCTCAGCCCCAAAATAAATGATGTCTGATCAAAACTGTAGGAGAAGGTGCATTTTGAGGTGTTTTCATAACAAATCCCCCCCCCCCAAAAAAAAAAAAAAAAAAAAATCAATTCCTAAATTGAATCACACAGCACAAGCCGTATGCCCGACCCAACTAAGGATGCCTCATACCAAAACTAAATGAAATCGGATAAGAACTGTAGGAGGAAATGCATTTTGAAGTTTTTCTTCGAAAATTCCCTAAAAATACAAAAGTTGTCGGATCGACTAAAAAAGCGCAAGCCGTATGCTCAACCCCTTAGGGATGCCTCGTACCAAAAAAAAAAAAAAATGAAATCGGTTCAAAACTGTAGTGGGAAATGCATTTTAGGGTTTTTCTTCAAAAACTCCCTAAAAATACAAAAATTGTCCGATCGACTAAAAAGCTCAAGCCGTATGCACGACCCTTTAGGGCTGCCTCATATAAAAAATAAATGACATCGGATCAAAAATGTAGGAGATACATTTTAAAATTTTTTCTTTAAAAATTCTCCAAAAATTCAAAAATCACCCGATCGACTAAAAAAGCACAAGCCGCATACACGACCGCTTAGGGATGCCTCACACCAAAAATAAATGACATCGACTCAAAATTGTAGGAGTAGATGAATTCTGAATTGTTTTCGAGATTTTTGCTTCAAAAATTCCCCAAAAATACAAAAATTGTCCGATCGACTAAAAAAGCACAAGCCGTATGCACGACTCTTTAGGGGTGCCTCATACCAAAAATAATGTTTTTCTTCAAAATTTGCCCAAAAAAAATCAAAAATCACCCGATCGACTAGAAAAGCACAGTCGTATTCATGACCCCTCAGGGATGCCTCACACCAAAAATAAATGACATCGGATCAAAGTTGTAGGAGGAGATGCATTTTTAAACAAAGTTTACTAAATAAACAACTAACTCCGCAAACCGATAGGAATACCCCAGTAACTAACTCCGTAAACCGAAAGGAATACCCCAGCTTACATGCAGCTAAAAACTGACGATTTACCCGGAAGGCAGAAAAAGTATTGTAAATGATCTTTTACAGAAAAAAAATCTCATAAAATTTTGCTGGATGGTGGGTATTTCGGGTCAATAAAAACAATGTTTCCCGATATAGAAACAGAGTACTTGTTCTGGAACTTGTTGGGAAGTTCTTGCTTAAACTTCCAATTTCGTTTTCAGACCATATGTTGAGGATTTCTGGTGTTATATAGAACTATGAACAACGGCTGGGGCGATTCCGTACACACCCAGTCACTAGACACGCAGTCTAAAGCCGGCAATGACAGCCTCGTGCGGGACAGCTTTATATCGGGTGATCTTGAAGGTCAAGGTAAACCATGCGCATCCGGGAAAACACCATCACGCATCTTAGAATGCCAAAAAAGTGGCATTGCAAGTGATGCTAACATTCCAAGGTATTGACTTCTACATATATACTTCACGAATTTTTGTTTTCACAAGTGCGCAAATTTTGTCTCACGTTGTTAGCCTTGCACTTGAATATTTCATGCGTAGATTCTTTTTCTCGGACGGATGGTAGGCTAGGGATTTGACGCTAAGGCTTTTTTTAAACTACATGTTAATTATGTTGTCTGGCTGGCGTTCAAAAAAAAAAAAAAAGAGAGAGAGAAACGAAGTCTAAAAAATTAAGGAACTACAACATAAAAGAGAACTTAATTGATACACAGTTTGTATAAAACAAAATTAAATTATTTTGATGTTTCTAACCAAAGATGTAAAACTGAAACAACAAGTTGGATAACAATAGTTTGTATAAATTAACAACTTTTTCTGGTCTTCTAAATTTACAAATGATCCACAAATTTGTAAGGTCCAGCTTTAATAAATTACGACTGTCATGGTTAACCAAACACATTGTTGTGACTGGTTGCATAGTAGCAACGCAGATAATGATGAAGAGAAAGGCGATGATTTGCCTTCACAAAGTGCAGAAGACAAGACACCGTGTGACGTCACGCGCAAAGAATATCCTGTTTCTAAGGAGAGATTGCAGCAGAGTGCGGCGCAGCTGATAGAAGAAATGAACGAGAAAAGAAAACAAAATACACAAATGATCGATGAATTCAAACAAAGCCAAATAGCAATGGTTTGTTTTATTTATTTATTGTTGGAGAAAGAGGAAAAAAATCGTAAAATTAAAGCAGGATTTAAAAATTAAAAAATATAGCGAAAGATGCTTTACACTATTTTGAGTTTTCAGTGAGCATTTGATAGGGTTTTGGTAATTTCCGTCACAGAGTAAGGTCCGGACAAGTATTTCGAAGTTAAAATATTCAGTCCTCTGTGAAAATGTTTTTGAACAACCTTTTCTGTAGTTTCTACTTGTACTCCCTGTTACTTCTCGTCCGCATCAAAACTAAGAAAACCTGACGAGCCGTAGGTCGCAGGTTCGAATCAGCATTCGTGATGGTTTGCTCGTAAACTCTCAGCAAATGCAGTGGGTCAGATAACCTATCACGGGATTCAAGATCCACCCCTTAAAAGAAAAAAGAACTGAGGTTGACCTGGCCAGCTGGTATATATCTATATATATATATATATTTTTTTTTTTGAGAAAAAAAATGCATTTGTGGTCAATTAGGGATCTCAGATCTATTTTTTTCCTGGCCATAAATTAGTGTATAGAACGTTTATTCACATCAAGTCGATAAACAACTGAATTTTCTCATTTTAGTTTTCCGCTTTTCAGGTAGAGAAAGTCTGCTGTGACGTAGAAAGCCATTTTATAGCCACTTATAGCAAATTTGAACCACAAGTTCAAGAGAAACTGCAGCGGTTATTCGATACTTTTGCCCGCATAGAACAGTTAGAGACTGAACTGGATCAGTTCAGATCCATGCTTCGTAATTTGTACCGAGGAATGATGCTTGTGTAATGTATAACGCTGTGACTGGCCTACTTACTCGTGCTTTATGTGAGTGTTATCTGGTTCGTCTGGAAGCTCCAGTGTATAGGTTGATCAGTTCACTGAAAAAAACGCTGTGACAAACGTTATTTATTCCAAAAACGTTGAGAGCAAATACCACACTATTAGATGTATATGCTGTTTATGCTGCTCAAAAACAAGGGGGCCGAAAATACTAGGGCGAAAAATATTGTTGTTTCTCATCCCGGCCACTAAAGTGGCAGATATAAAAAAGAGGGGGGGGGGGGGGGGTGGAGGGGGGGGGGGAGAAATCGACCGGGTGCACAGAATTTTGAAGGACAAAAGATTTACCTGGAAGGCAGGAAAAATACTGATAATGCTCTTCGGTAGAGAAATTTATCCCAAATGCGCTGCGCCTTTTGGGGCTCGCATTTCCGAAATGACAACACTCCAAACGCTTCGAAGTAGCAATTTGTATAGTTATAATATGAGTGTTACGTCATACATTAAAGCGTAGCTGGCGGGAAAAAGCGAAACCAGAATTTTGTTAACACCTTGTCACTGAAATTTTTCAGAAACATATAAAAAAAAGCTGGGCCTAGGCTGGTTGTTAAAGTCCCCGGTGTGAGGGGTCAGCCCGCATTGTCCGTTGTTTTATGTAACGCAAGAATGCCTACAAATAACTCCCGCTAGGGTTATGTTTTATTTTCTCAGAATTCAAGCCCATTTTTTGGCTACATGTTACTGGACTCCGGGAGAAATGTAGCCAAATTATAGACCTGAACTCTTCATGTCATTCTTAAATCATTTTTGTGTCAGTTTATATAATAGTTTATATCCATTTCAGATTCTTATATAATTTTGTTTTTAATTAGAAGAATTAATTTATTATCCATAGATCTCATCGCGTTCACATTTTACCGCAACGAATTAAATTTGATGTAGACTGCAAGAACACGTCCATTTGCAGTGTATTAATTCTAATGTTCTACCAACTTAGAATTAACTCATTGCAAATGGACGTGTTCTCTGTAAGATTGTCTTTGAATAATGAAATGGTAAAAGGAAAAACCATACCGAAGTGCGGTTATGGCACAGACTTGTCCATTGTCTGATAACAGTCGACACATGTTTTGATTTTATGATAACTTTTAATCTTTGGTGTGTAGATATGAAAGATTTGAATGGTTTGTGAAATGGAAAACTCAAAACTATACAGCGTTTGGTGGCATAGCAGTTAAATTTAATGCTCATCATTTTGTGGATTTCGGTGTAACAGATAGCAACGGCAATGAACGCAATTATTGGGCGATAGAACATATTGAAATGATAACGGTATCACACATTATCACAGATATAACAACGCTTGCAACAGGAACACGCGCGGCTGTAATTATTCTAACGAATTTATTTATATTAGGGTTCGCATTCGGTCAACTAAAACGGTCACAGAACGAAATTTGGCTATTGCGTAATAAAAAAGTTTGATTAAAAGCTTTCATTTGCAACCTGATAAAATTGTATTACTAAGCTGTTTATTTACTTTGTTGTTCACCTTATTGTGCATTATTTGAGAGCAATAAAAGTAACCCGGGGGTCAGTCGGATCTCATTTCCAGTCATAGGAGCGTGTTAGAGGGATAAACAACGGTAGAGCGGCTCACGATATGTTTTAGTTAAGGGAGGGGGGAGGGGGGTCCCGAAGCTAGGAGTTTGGGAAGTGGAGAGAGATGAGGAAAGTTTACAGATTTTTCCAAGCAGTGTGTCGGGAATGGTGCTCCACTTTCAATACCAGCTTTTGCTTTCAATTTATAATTACCTTTTTCCTCGGCATTATCACACCTCTCTTCTCGGCAAATAACGAGCCAAAAATAGTTAAAGCCGGTATCTACATGATGCGTGAATAAATACTTCATAAATTGTTCGAAGGATTCAAAATTTCGTCTTACAATGGCTGCAATTGCGAGAGAGAGAGAGAGAGAGGAGTTGCCGACAGTCACGTTGGCAATTAAGTGTGTGTGTGGAGGAAGTGGCCCAACCTCCCCCCTTTCCTCCTGAGGCTCGCTCTCTCTCTCTCTCTCTCTCTCTCTCTCTCTCTCTCTCTCTCTCTCTCCACGGTCGCCAACCGCCACAGAAATCCTCTCGGTAGTGGCATGTTTCTGGTGTTGCGACCCATACTTTAACTTGGTACTAAATGAATATATGGGAATGCCCTGATCAAAAAAATATATATACATCCAGGGACATTGTGACCGGAAGATCTAGTGAATCACGGATCAATAGGCTTGTATAGTCGCCAAAAAGTGGTAGTCATATTGACTACTTTGAAACAAGTTATTGAAAATTTGTACAAAATTTACTGGGTTTTTTTTAAGGACTACGCCCAAAAAAATGAAAGCATTCTGACTAAAATTACTTGCATAACAAGAGTTTTGAAAAACTTGATCTCTAAAACATTCAAACATCGGCATGAGGCCAATTTTTTGAGGTGCAAAAAAACATTTTTTTAAAGAAAACATCATATGAAGACTAATATTCTAAAAGTTCGAATAAATGCACTCAAACTCCAACACGCAACGCATTTATTTAAAATGCCGCCAATTGACCAGTTTATGTAGAATCGACAAAAAAAGAGAAACATAGAGGGAACATTCGAACAAAATTTTAAAGGAATCCGGTCAAACATGTGAGAGAAAAATAGTTTTGAGAATTGGCTACTAAACTTTTTTTAGATGCCCCCCATCTAGCCAAATTTTGGCCTTCTTAGTGGACATTTGTGCAACATTTGAAGAAAATTCGAAACATTTGAAAAAGAAGCATTTTGAAAATTGGCTACCAAAAAATTTTAAATCCCTCCCATTTGACCAATTTTAGGCAGATCGCTAAAAAAAAAATTGTGAAAAGAAGCATCTTGGAAAATTGCAAAGGAATCCGATCTGAATTGTTAGAGTAAAAACCATTTTGAAAATTGGCTAACGAAAAATTAAAAAAGCCCTCCATTTGGTTAATTTTTGGTGACTCGCCAAAAAGGTTATTTAGTTGTGACAGGTAAGTGGACATTGTTGCAAAATTTGAAGGCAATCCGATTAAAATTGTAGATTGGGCGGATCGCCAAAGATTTTCAAGAGACCTACCGAGTAAATATTGGTACAAAATTTGAAAGGAATCAGATCCAAATTATGGAAGTAAAGACATTTTGAAAATTAGCTACTAAGAAATTTAAAAATGCCCTCATTTAGCTAATTTTCTTGCGGATCGCCAAAACAAAAACTTTTCAAGACGGGACAGCCTAGTGAGCATTTATGCAAAATTTGAAGGTAATCTGATCAAAAATTGTAGAAGATAAAATTGTAAACATAAAAAACCTGGTGAACATTTATTTCAAAAATGGAAGGTAATCCGATCGAAATTGTAAAAGAAGTATTTTGAGAACTGGCTGCCAAAAATTTATAAATGCACCCCATTTGGCCAAATTTTTGGCAGATCGCCAAAACAATTTTTCAAGGGAGACCCACCTAGGGAACAGTCATGCACAATTGCAGGGGAAACCTACGGAAGCGCTGAAGGGCCACGAGTACCCTTTTGCTTATGATGACACATACCATGGTACCTTCCATGGAACCTTCCATGGCACCGTCCATATCTCGTTTTGTGTATATAGTTGTAAACACTTATGGAGCATAAGTACTAGATCTATACATTGGAATAAATAAGTAAAACTTACGAACATTTCTTTCGGCAGCGTTTTCTTCCAATTTGTTCTTGATGCGGAAATTCACTATCGAAATTAAACAATCACAACGACCTCTTGTATAATATCAACTATGAACCTGCTATGGAACCTTCCGTGCTATGTACCATGGAAGGTACCATGGTATGTGCCATGGTATGTCATCGTAAGCACAACGGTACCCGTGGCCCTTCAGCGCTTCCGTAGAAACCTATCGAAATTGTGAGAGCAGTATTTTGAAAAATTTACTGCCAATAAATTAAACCTTCCTCTGGTCAGTATTTGGTGGAAAAAAGGAATTTTTCAAGAGACCGTCTTAATGAACATGTACACAAAATTTGAAGAAAATTAAATCAAAATTGTAGAAGTAATTAAAAAACTGGCATCCATAAATTTTAAATGCCCCGCATTTGGCCAGTTTTCATGGATCACAAAGTAATTTTTTTCAAAAGCACCAAGAGAACAATCGAAGAAAACTGGAAAGGAATCCAATCAAAGTTGTTGGAGACGAAGCATTTTGGTCACCAGTAAATTAAAAAATGCTCCAATTTGCTCAATTTTTGATGGATCGCCAGTTAAAAAAAAAACAAAAACAAAACAAAACAAAAAAAACAAATAAAAAAAAAAAAAAAAAAAAAAAAAAAAACAAAAAAAAACAAAAAAAAACAAAAAAAAAAAACAAAACAAAAGTAACTTTTCAAGAGAGATCTTTTTAATGAACATTTGTGCACAATTTGAAAAAATCTGATCAAAATTGTGGATGAAGAAGCGTTTTGAAAACTGGTAACCAAACAACCAAAAAATTTTAAAATGCCTCCTCCCTCCATTTGGCCAATTTCTGGTGGATCGCCAAATAAAGTAAGTTTTCAAGAGAGACCTACCTAGTGAAAAGTAATCCGATCAAAACTGAAGGAGAAGCATTTTAAGTAAAAGTTTACATACATGCATACAGATCACGGATGCCCCTCTACTGTTGTGACAAGACCAGCTCGATGAAGTTGGCTGGCCTAAAAACCAGGGTGGCCACCAACCCTGGAAATCAGGGAATTCAGGGAAAAATGAGTCGACATTTTCCAGTCAGGGAAAACTCAGGGAATTTAGAAATTCCGGCAGATCTCGGGGAAACCTCGGGGATTTTAATTTTTGGAAAATTCTAGGTTTTCCAGGGTATTTCCACGTAATTTTTTCTGTTACAAAATTAGATAGATCTAGTAAGAATTTGTTGAACGTTGTTTTTAGACCAGCCGACTATGTCGGGCTGGTCTTATCCTATCAATAGAGGGGTATCCGTCGTCTGTATGTACGTATGTATATACGTGTGTAAACTTTTACTTAAAATGCTTCTTCTCCTTCAGTTTTGATCGGATTCCTCTCAAATTATACAAGAATGTATTTTAGGTAGACTTCTCTTGAAAAGTAATTTTTTTTGGCGATCCGCCAAAAATTGGCTAAATGGGGGACATTTGAAATTTTTCGGTTGCCAATTTTCAAAATGCTTCTTCTCCAACAATTGTGATTAGATTTTCTTCAAATTTTGCACGAATATTCCCTAGGTAGGCCTCTTTTGAAAAGTTACTCATTTTGGCGATCCGCCACAAATTGGCTAAATGGGGGACATTTTTTAATTTTTTGGTGTCAAATTTTTAAATTGCTTCTTCTCCCACATTTTGATCGGATTCCTTTCCAATTTTGCATAGTTGTTCTCTAGGAAGACCTCTCTTGAAAAATTACTTTTTTTAGCGATCCGCCAAAAATTGGCCGAATGGGGGACATTTGTAATTTTGTGGTTGCCAATTTTCAAAATGCTTCTTAACCCACAATTTTGATCAGATTTTCTTCAAATTTTGCACGAATATTCCCTAGGCAGGCCTCTTTTGAAAAATTACTCATTTTGGCGATCCGCCAAAAATTGGCTAAATGGGGGACATTTTTAAATTTTATGATGTCAAATTTTTAAACTGCTTCTTCTTCCACAATTTTGATCAGATTCCTTTCCAATTTTGGAAAGTTGTTCTCTAGTAGGCAGAGCTCTCTTGAAAAATTACTCTTTTTGGCGATCCGCCAAAAATTGGCCAAATGGGGGACATTTGTAATTTTGTGGTTGCCAATTTACAAAATGCTTCTTATCCCACAATTTTGATCACATTTTCTTCAAATTTTGCACGAATATTCCTTAGGTAGGCCTCTTTTGAAAATGTACTCATTTTGGCTACCCGCCAAAAATTGGCCAAATGGGGGACATTTTTTAATTTTTTGGTGTCAAATTTTCATATTGCTTCTTCTCCCACAATTTTGATCGGATTCCTTTCCAATTTTGGATAGTTTTTCTCTAGGTAGACCTCTCTTGAAAAATTACTCGTTTTGGCGATCCGCCAAAAATTGGCCAAATGGGGGCATTTTTAATTTTTTGGTGCCTAGTTTCCAAAATGCTTCTTCTCCTACAATTTTGATCGGATTCCTTTCGAATTTTGTGCGATTGTTCTCTAAGTAGGCCTATCTTGAAAATTTACTCTTTTTGGCGATCTGGCAAAAATTGGCCAAATTGCTGACATTTGTGATTTTATGATCACCAATTTTCAAAATGCTTTTTTTCACACACTTTTGATCAGATTGTCTTGAAATTTTGTACGATTATTCCCTAAGTAGTCCTCTTTTGAAAAATTACTCATTTTGGCGATCCGCCAAAAATTTGCCATATGAGGGGTATTTTTTTATTGGCGTTTAATTTTGAAAATGCTTCTTCTCCAACAATTTTGATTGATTTCCTTTCCAATTTAGTGCGATTCTTCTCCAGGTAGGCCCCCATTGAAAAACTAATTTTTTGGGCTATCCGCCAAAACTTGTAAGTTGAATAAACATGCGCATTGGTCCGAAATACGAACCGCGCATCGACGCAAGTTAAATAAATATGCGCACTGGTCCAAAATGCAAAGCGCGCGTCAATGCAAGGTAAATAAACATGCGTAGTAATCCGAAATAATAACCGCGCATCAACGCTAGTTAAATAAACTTGCGCAATGGTCCGAAATGCGAACCGCTTATCAACGCAAGTTAAATAAACATGCGCACTGGTCTAAAATAAGAAACGCTCACTGGTCTATAATGCGAGCCACGTATCAACGCAAGTTAAGTACACATGCGCAGCAATGCGTATTAAATAAACATGCGCACTGGTTCGCTTTGCCAACCGCACATCAACGCAAGCTAAATAAACATGCGCACTGGTCCGAAATGCGAACAGAGCATAACGGCAAGTTAAATAAACATGCGCATTTTCCCGAGATGCAAACCGCACATCAACGAAAGTTAAATAAACATGTGCACTGGTCGGAAATACAAACCCCGCAAAATAATACATTCCAAAACATAAACTTAAGTAATGACGTTTTAGACGCGGCGTTTTCTTCTTTTCAAAAGGTACATGTGTTTGGTCGTTTCTGGTTGTTTCTGTTGCTTGAATTAATTGTGTGTGTCCGAAAGTACATGTCAGCTAAATTAATTTTTTAGCTAGCTCATTGTCATCTCGTCTTTTGAAACCCAATTTTTCAGGGAAATTGCCTTATTCAAGCACGCCGGATTTGGTCTTATCGCTTTTCGTAACCTGGATCTTTGTCCTTAGACAAACTTGTACAATAGATCTCGGCTGGTCACAATGTCCCTGGACATTCTTGTCTAAGCGTTGAAGAGAAATAGTGGGATACGGAGTAGACGATTTTAGTTTTTGCTTCTGTCATGTTACATCGTCGTTTTCCTGAATATATATTGCCTGCGGCCACTCCCTTTTAGCATATATAGATTTCTTGTTGATGAACTTTTGAATCGTGTCAAAATTCATTGTATGGAAAACCTCTGGAAAAATATCTTTCCGGATTCCAGGTGGCCACCCTGAAAAACACAAGTTCTGTGGAGAACTTCCTGGGCATTATCCCTGCCAAACACCAAACAGTCGGACCAGAAATGTAAGAGTAGCATTTTAAAAAATTGCTTACACACGTGTGATGGGTAGCCCACCGACGAAAGTTGGCTCTGCTAACAAGTTCTGTAAATGGGATTTTAAGAGAAGTTTATGTTAAATGTGCTCGCATGTGCATACAAAAACACTTAAAAAGCTTAAGATTAACAACTTATAAATTAATAATATAAGTGTTCTGTCACATAAATGTTTTATTAAACTATGTTTTCAAGAAAAAAAAATTGGTTGGCGAGGTCTATAAAATTTTGAAGATCTAAAGTTAGAAAAAAAGATTTATCCGGAAGACAAAAAGATTCAAATATTTGGAGGAAAAAGAGAACGCCGGCCGTGCATTTTTTTCTTCTTCAAAAATTGGAATGAGAAACAAGATTTTTTCTGGCTTCAAACATGAACTGTTATATACTGCTGAGGCAGGTAGCTGTCAATCGCTGGAGTTAAAGGATCCCTCCCCGTTTCCCCCTATACAACTCCGAAACAGAAGAAACGAAAGAAAATCACTGGCTTAACGTTTTTAGTGGTAGCACAAGACCAGCCTAATGAAAAATACAATTTTCACATCGATATTTTTATTTTCTTTCCTGTTTCTTTACTTAACAAAAACATGCAAATAAAATAACGGATACATCACACTTATCACAGTCAAAACATACAGTGAACAATAGGTCTTCATTTAATTAAATATTTTAGAATAATTAGAATTATTCTCAATACATCGTAAATTTATGTATTAAATTAATAGTATCTTTAACTTACGCTGTGCAGGGTTGCCACACCGTACGTTTTTATCAGTATCGTACTTTTTTTGCCATTTTCCGGAAAACGTACGTTTTTCGTACGTTTTTTTTTTTTTACATTGCTGTAAGTCTTTTGTACGTTTTACTGCCCGTTTTTTGATGGAGTTTAGGATAAAATCTACTTTTTCCTACATTTTTTCCACAGAAGGTCTTTTTTATTGTCGTCGTGTATGCAAACCTCTTTTTCTCGATCAGTAGAGTGATTTTCCAGCCTTTAAAAGAATTCTTTTATGCTTTTCGTAGAAAATGAATGACTCATTACAAAGTAACAATTTTTATTTTCTGCGCAGTTGTTACTTCAACGTCCGGTCTATGAAGTTGCATATTTTAATCTTGTGGTATTTGTGTTCTTTGTGGTATTTGGTTGAAAAGAATCGTGTTACAATTAGACCGAATTTCGCTACACATGGCGAATGGCACCCACTTGCAATGGCAGAAGGCCAGAGACACAATATATCTGGTCAAAGACAAATCTTTCAGTGTTTCGACACAATTATCAGCTTCCGGATTATTATCTTGAACGAGGTCATCGAAGTAAATATAATGTTACCTCTTTTAGGCACAAATAATAAAATTCAGTTTTCTAACCGTTTTCCAGATATTGGTCGACTTCCGGTTTTTGACCTTGACCATGACGGAGGAGGTCGAAGTCGCCCAGGTACCTCTTATTAGGTCCAAAGGGTCGAAAATAAGCTCAAAAGCGCTCTAACTCTTACCGTTTCCGAGATAATGGACAATCTTTCTCTAATGGATTACAATACACAAAGGTCACATGACGTTGACCTTGACCCTGAATGTCGAGATCAGTCCATGATGTTACTGCCTACTGACACCGCACACGTGTTGAACAAGGATTTGAGCGCAATTTCCAGATATTTTTGGTGATGAATAGGGTTTGAAAAAATACTTTCACGTCAATTTGACCTTGAACGTCGAGGTCAAAAAAATTTGCGGATTTCACGACAACTCATTATCCTCTATATCTTTGCCAAATGCCGTCTTTCTACAACAAACCCTGTAGGAGGAGTTTTCTGGAAACCACTTTGAATCCAAAAATACTCTGACCTCAATTTGACCTTGACCTTGAAGGTCAAGATAAAAAAATTGCAGATTTCACGACATCTCATCACCCTCTATCTCTGTGCCAAATTTCATCGTCCTACGTCAGGTAGCGTAAGCGGAGTTTCCTCGAAACCGAGACGGAAAAAGGAATAAACAGCCAAAATTCTTGGGAAAGCATACCCATTTGCAAACTTTGTGTGCAAGTGGGAATAAGAAGTTAAATAGATCGTTCACGTGAAATTTGTGACCTCGCATATGGTGAGGTTTCATGTTCAACGGCTTTTTGTAAATTAAGGCAAAATACCGTCGATGCTGAGTTTAGAATGTATTATTGTTCTTCCTAGAATTATTCGTGATTTACACAAATATATTTACGCGCAGATCTTTTTATTTGGTGAACTTATGATTGCATTTTTCTCATTTTCCTAAATTGCAGATATTGAGCGTGAAATAAGGCAACAAAATCAATCATCTGAGGCTTAATCAGCCGGATGGTATGTTTACAAATAAGGTTTGGGGACGATTTTCGACTAAAATGCATTACTGTTTATCAACACACGCAAGTGCTATTAAAGTATTCTTTATGCACGACAGGTAATTCATAAATAAAGACGGGTGGATGGATGTGATTCCCTCAGTTGTTTAATTTTATCTAAGCAGCTATTGTAGTGTAGTGACTATCCAGCTCACCTATTATGTAGGATTAATGAGTACGAACAGTCAGTAGGATAGGACAAAAAGGCGTTTCTCATGACAAACGTATGACTGGTATGTGTTTATCGTGTCGTTAAACTAAACCATACTTTATTTTGTCGAAGCAAAATGGTAACTGTATTTTTCGTCCTTCTTATAAGTCTTACTTTCAAATAATCGACGGTAATTGAGTTTTTTCATCCTTTTTAAGGTATGTTTTTACCCATTTCCGTACTTTTTTCTCCCTGTTTCGTATGTTTTCTTTCTGATTTTGGTGTGGCAACCCTGGCTGTGAGTCTAAATAACGAGAGGGTTTTTATTATATGCCTATTATATAACAAGCAGTTTTAACTTTGGAACTGAAATCTACAACCAAGCAACGGAGGTTTGACTTCATGCAAAATACACACATTCCGATACCAGGTACTCTTGACATGAAGTCACGAGACCCACAGTCACGTGACTGTCACGCGAAAAAAAGTCCAAAACCACCGCTGCAGTAGTCCTTATAACCAGCTCATGTTCCCTGCACTCAGTTATCATCAGCCACTGAAACGTTACAGATAAATTGTATCTGCTACAAAATAATTTACATGTTGTCAAGACTGCAAAAGAACGCATTTATTTTCAGGAATTCTCGTGAAACAAATGCGGTTGTGTCTAAAATAAAATAACGGCGAATATACTCTATTTGGAGAAACCCGTACATTTTCTTCTAGAACGTAATTACTTTCAAGCCTTTTCCACAATATTTAGATGTGTGATGGAGATTAGGCACTTCTGTGTTCCAGTTCAGACCTGTTAGTTCTGTTATTTTATGTTTGGATTTAAGGTAATCAAGATGCATAATTCGTTATATCCATTTACTTACAGCCGGGAATGTTGACTTTATTTGACACCAAAACATCGGCCTGTACGCTGTTCATATTCATATAAAGCGACTCCGGATTGCCCTGAAATGCACAATTTAGCAACACGGTTGACCAAACATGTAAAAATCCACAGGATTTTGAAAAACAAAACAACTTTTATTTTGCATCATGATAAAGTATACATTGTTTTCTTGGTTGGGTATATTTTATTAACATTGTGCGAAGTTTAAACGAGAAACTACTGAATTATGTTTCCCCGCAGATGGAAAACATTTTGTTTTTGTACTTTCTGTGTGTGTAGTGTGTGGTCGGTTGTAGACACTTAGGTTTGTTAACACGGTAACTCGAAAAAAACGTCGAATCAGCCTCACACATGGTGAGATTATGCATTGGGTGGGCTCGTCGGTTGCTATTTTTTTTACGAATATTGGACAACGCGTGAAGTCATGACGTAAAAACGTGAAAAATGCGTCATCATTGTAACTGCAGATCAAAACCGTCGGATCACCTACAAACTTCGTTAACTTGATAAGTTTCGAATGACAAGTCGGATCAGCTTCAATCTTGGCGGGATGATGTTTTGGGTGGGACTGCCGGTTGCTTTATAGCTGACGCTTATTGGATAACGTGTGACGCCATATGACGTTAAAACGTGATTGCAAATTCGCTTCACCCGAGGGAAACATTTCTTTGTTTTCTCAAAAAACAAAACGACAATGGCTGGTTAATAAAAGTGGTTGACATGTTAGTGTGCACTGGCCGCTCTAGTTCTTTTTTACATTTACCTTATTTTAAAAAAATCCCTGTTTTGGGCAAATTATAACCGGAATATTAGCAAAGGCTCGGCCACGGGGAAAAAGTTGCTTTAGTTGCTTTGATGGGAACCGGGAGAATCCCCGAACTATTGATGCGACATAAGTGCATAAAAAGTTTGAGGTCGGAGCACCCCACGGCCCGTGGCAGGTAAAACTGGTTAAACGTAAAGTCTTACCATAAATAGGTCGTACAGCACTTCTCCCATCGCTTCTCTACAGTGCTCGTCCACGATTGGGAACGTTCTGCACAAATACTGCACAAAAAAAGAAAGGCAATAAAAACGTATTAGAAGAGTAACAAATACCAAGTAAATTCAGCGAACGCTCGATGTGTTTTAACAACACAGAAAATCACATAAACATCTAATATCAGTTTGAAGAACGCTTGCGGTAAAAATCGCTATAAAAGTTATATATTGTTTTCTGACCGTTGCATAATCGTAGTTATAATTGTAATGGAACAACGGAGCTGTTTATGTGTGACCGCAAGTAAGCTATACCCAATTTTCTTTCATATTTAACTAGAACCGCATGTCGCAAGCGAAATCTCCAACACTTGACTTTAAATTTTAAAATATTTCTTTGAACGGCTTATTATTTCTTGATCAACATGAATTTTTTTTACAAGCTGCATTATCTGTAATACAACTAAGTAGAGACCTTATGGCGCAGTACGTATGCGGCTTATAAGGTTCATCTGCTTGGATATGTTGGCTCAACGGCATTATTGATTGAACAGACTAGCATTTTTCTCCATGCAGGCAGAGCTTGCGTAATGCCCATAAGCTGTGCTGTTTTGTTCAACCGTTACTTTTCTTTTAAATGCGAGGTATTTATTTATTCTAAAATCAGCTGTGTCGCATGACGTTTTAAGCATGAAAACGAAAAATAGGCGGGATATACACCCGCAGGCATGTTCTAAATAAGTACAAAGTTTTGTGTTCCTAGGGCCTGTAGTGTCAGAGAAGAAGCTGAGACAAGAAAATGAATTTTACTGTCAAGAAAAAAAAAAAAAAACGACCCCAATGGCTGCCCGCACAAATTCATATAAGCCTTGACCAAGTCAAAGACTTTTCAAGTGTTAAAAATCGACTTTGGCTTTTGGAATACGCAAAGTACTGACCCCTAGAGAGATTGCGGCCTGCCTCTGACTGTCGGCATAATCGACGTTGCCCATGGCGTACATGAGGTTATGCACCACGCGTAGCTGTATCAGCGACTCGGCTATACTATTCGACTCCCGCGCTAAAACGCTGTTTAACACACAACGAACAATGCACAATAGTCTTTATTCTTCAAGCCCCGTTTAAGGTCTACAGTAAATGCGGGAGCTGGTTTCACAACTAGTTTATTTATTTTGACCATAAGGCGGAGTTAAGTAACTGACAAAAATATCTCAGTTTTTAACGATTAGATACTACTCACAGCTGACCGGTGAATCTTTTTTTCTCAATTTTTGTTTAACTGTGCCATAAAATATAAAAATACTTATTTTAAATAAAACTAAACAAAACAACGTTTACATCCCAACGTTGCAAAGTCCACGTCTATTTCTCATTCAATCTTGGAATTTATCTAGAATATATGTGGGTTTCCAAAGTAGAAATTCCTCGTGATTCTAGCCGAAAGACATGTTTGCGATGAAAACTGTACTTTACTAACCCAATGCACTTTGCAGAGGCCGCCTGCTGTACGAACACCGGTAAAGGCTTGTTCATGTTTACGTTAGAATCTGAACATTAAAAAATAGACATATAATATATAAAGAACATACCATTACTAAAATATACAAAACTGCCTATGTGTAGGGCTATATTAATAATTACGTGTTAAACGCTGACCAGTACATTTCAACGAAATATAGGTTTTTTAAAGAGGCAAACTTGATAAAAGTCAGGAAAATGTTTCTGGCAAAAGCCTGAGACTCGATGAACTTTATTTGCTTTTAATCAACACAAACGGGCGCTATCAAAATTGGTTAAGCCGGGAAAAGGATCAACATATTTCATCCATTTTTTTAAAACTGATCCGGTTCTGGATGTTTTTTATTCTTTTTCAAAAAAAATTAGAATCGGCAGGAACCGAAATTTTGTTTTTTTTTTAATTTTGTTGACACAGCATTGGTTAAAGTTCAACTGGACCTCGATAAATGATACGCAAGAAACTTAAGCTCTTAAAAGCTCATACAAACAAACCACGAACCATCCATGAATTCAGGTCTTTGCATCAACAGGTCTTCCTTGGAAGGTCGCAAGAGCTTCACGAGACCTTTCAGTAGCATATCTTTCACTTCATAATCCATTAAATCTTTGATCAGTTCAATAGCTGCAAATACATTAAATAACAAGTGATCTATATTTGAGCAAAATGTATTACACAAGTTAAAAAAAAAATTACAATAAATAATGGTGGGTTATCCATAATAACACTGAAGAGCCAATACCGTGTAATTCGGCTAGTGGCCTAGTTTTTGGCCCTTCTTTCTTTCTTTATTTCACTTTCTCCTTTCTACATTTCTATTTTGTGTTTTGCGTGTTATCGGCAGAAAGTGTAGAGAGTGGCAGTTATGATACTGCTACAAATTCAGACATAATGTTAATTCTATTCCAATCAAAACATATTAGTCGATATAATGTTAAAAAAATAAACATTTTTTTTTAATTGAGCAAAAAGTCGCAATGTTGGAACAAAAAATGTAACAACCTCCTGCTCTTTAAAATCAAAATCCCCGGCAGCTCCTCCCCCCTTCTCGCCCCACTCACTTCTCTTGAAGAAAATCATGGACTTGCGCATGATATGCACATAAAGGCTTCTGGAATGCCCAGGTCGCTTTGCTTGTCTCCATTATTAACGAATCACTGAAGTTAGGACTTTACAGGATGTGCAAGTAGCCATCCACTAAACAATAGACACCAACGCATGACTGATAACCAACCTTCGTACTGGACTTCCAGATGTAGCGTCTTGAGCAGATTTAGCAATGGGTCCACAATACTCGGGTTGGCAGTTTTCACAATGGGCTAAAGAGCGAAAATTAAATAAAGGAAGGAGATTTCGGAAAAAAATTGTGAAAAGACTGAAAAATTATTTCTGTCCATATTCTGTCTCACTTTCTCCTATCCCTCTCTCCCCCACCCGCCTTCTCTCTGTCTCTCTGTCTCTCCTTAACATCATATTTGCTCATTTCATGCATTTCAAGCGATATCATAACATATAATTAATCTATAAGGCCGGTCCACGCAACACAATAAAGGGCGAGTTTCTCAACCAAAAATTCGTTCAGATCTTGTTTCCATAAAGGTTCAGTGCAATTCAACCAAAGGCGAACAATATCAGTCCGATCTTACGTCACCACCGGAGGAATTGCTATTTATTACCTGAACAACTCGGAGAGTTTGTGCTGCCATCTGCTGGGCTTTGGGCGAACTACTGGGCAGAAGCGCAATCAACCCCTTGTACACTTGTACTTCAAACTTGGGATTGCCTTGTGCCAGGATCTGAAGCAAGTTTCTTGCGCATTCTTGCGTTTCCTCCGATTTCGATTTGGCAAGGCACTCCGCAATGGCACGAATACCTGAAGACAGAAGAACACAAAGTGCCGACTGAACTACTGTCTGAAATAAAAAACTTATTTTGCTCTCTGAAAGCTGTTCTCGCGTCCTAGGGTTTATTTGCAACACTGGACAGAAAGGGAAATGTGTGATTTAAAGTGGGAAAAAATAACTAAATTACAAACATTTTAAAGAAAAAAAATAACATTAAAAAATAAAGAAATACTAATAATACTAGTAACAACAAAAAGTTTAGTGCTGTAGGGAATGTGCTCGTTGATTCTCACCATAGCTTTCACAGATGATCTCCTTGTACTTGCGGCCGGCGTTGGCCACACACGTGAGCAGACGGAGCGCCTCGGTCTTGTCTTGCTCCTTCGCCTGCTTCAGGCCTAAGATCTCCAGGATAGTCAGCACCCCGCCCACTTCCAGGAATTCCGCTAAAAATTTATGCCTGAGAGACGACAGTGAAGTAAGTCAAGAATACTGCATTTAGGGTGGTCGTTGCAACACTATTACAGTTACACTACCGTCAGCAAAGGATGCATTGGGATAGAGATGAGCTTTGGGGTCGTGGTTTTCACAATTTGCTAAACTGCTCGCCTATAACTAGATGTTGCTATTTCAAAGGCCTAGTTTTGCTTTAAAAAAAAAAAAAAAAAAAAAAAAAAAAAAAAAAAAAAAAAAAACAGACACACATATTGCAAAGAATAGTAAGAATAGTCCCAAAATCCGTCTTTGAACAGATGCGCAAAATAATACCAGGCTGTGTAATTTCAGTATGTTCTCCGTAATTTAACCACTTAGAATTAAATAATAAGAAAAAATAATTACATTTTTATTTAAAAATGTTTTGATAACAACATTGTAGGAGTGTTGTTCAAATTTTGTTCGCATGTTGTTCAAAATTTGTTCAGATTTTTTAGTCAAATAGAAAGCGCTAAACGGTAAGACAAACCATGATTTCTTTTTCCATTACCAAACCCCTATATAACAGCCAATTAGAGAAACCGGCATTTTTCTTCAGTTTCTCTGCCAATTTTGTGTGCCATGTTTATACCATCTCTGTTCTACGCGCATCTAACACACTTAAGATTTTCAAATCGTTATATATTTTTATTATTCCTTTTATTTATTCGCACAGATATTAAACTAAATGAAGGGTAGACGATTTCATTAATTTGCCATTAAAATACTCTGGGTACAACGGTCAAAACTAGAGGTAACGGGCAAAATAATATTTAAATATGGCGGACGTAGCTGTCGGTTACCGGCGGAGTAATGGCGTGATTTTTTTTTAAACAAAAACATTCCAATTTAACTTGATTTTAAAAGTAGGTCCAAACGGCACACAACAAATCCTTATCATATAATATAAGGAATATAACATGGTCAAGAGGGGAGTACATGTAAATACGTCCCTCAGTTAAAGGTGCACATATACCTCACCCTAAGCTAGTTCGGTCAATATTGATTTTTTGACTTCGGGACGTACTCCCCTGTGCTTACCTCTTGATCATGCGGTATTGCTATTACATTCGTATTACGAAGAGAGTGAAAGCTGACGGGAGTGAGAACAATTCTGACCAAACATTTTATACTATTCGCAAGGATTTTTTTTCTCACTTAAAAGCAAGCATGATTGAGCGATCGCCGCCACATGTAATCTAATAACAATGCAGAAAAATGACGAGTAATTGATAACAACTACTCAAATAGCAATCATCAGCATTGCTGCCGACGGGTTATCATTAAATAATCGCAAAAAAAAAAAGAACATTCTTTTCTCCTTCGACTAACGCCCACGCCGAAGGTGGATTCAATATCACTCGCCAACTCCTACGCCAATTCTCGGACAACTACAAATGGACTAGTCAAAACGAACGTTCTCCGCCCGCACGAGGGGAAAAAAAAAACAGTGGATCCAAACTGGTGAAATGAGGCAGAACATCTTCTGTGGCTGAAAACAAGTTTCCTTTGGCAAGTCTTGTGAAACCAGGAATATTGGAGTCGAGTCGAAATGGTTGCTAAGGAGGAAGGGGGTGGGGGTGGGGGCGCCTTATATGTAAATCAGTAGGGATCAATCAACCGTTGGTTCATCACAAGCCAGTTAAATAAGTACGATGCTCACACGGATGGAATGACAGACGGAGACTTGGGTAAAACACTGTACACTTGATTGTAGATTAATCAGGGCGAAACGGAAATAGCACACATTCCATTCTATTTTAGAAATGATTACAGTGATAACACCGACATTGCTGTTCCGATAAAGGATTAAGCTGTTCGTACCGAGATATTAATTGCTTGCCTTTTTCACCATGCAAAACATCACAGCTATGCCAACAGACAAATCACTACGAATCATGTTACATGTTTCGGCATCCCGAAATTTAGCCGAAAGACATTTAGGACAGTGACATTTAGCTCAGATCGGCATCTACGGCATTCAGTTGAAATTCATAATTGTGGCCGATATCTTTTTAATTGATTCGTCAAATTTAGGGTTATAGTTTTTCAACTGATTGAGAAAATAGAAAAAAATGAAACAATATCTCTGAAATAACAACTTTAGTTTTCCTCAGTTTGTTGTTGAAATTCCCATTGTAAAACACTGTTGTATGATTGTTTTCCAAAAACGACCCATCTTAAATACATTGGATTTGTTCTCAGGAAATGCTTAGCCAACTTATTCAATGGTATTGGATTCCTTGTTTTCTACGCATTCTTTCGAAGAATTTAAGCAATTCTAGTTCGACGATAATTCGACCATCTCACTCTACTGATGATCACCACAATTATAAATTATTATTTCAGTTTTTTCCTTTTCTGTTTGAGTTTTGTCCTTTTCTGTTTGGCGAATCAGTAAATAACGACATTACCTACAATATGACAAATCATTTGAAAAGATATCATCTACACAGTTATAAATTTTGACTAAATGTTGCAGATGCCAGGTACGGGTTAATGTCGCTCGGCTAATTATAAGTCGGCTAAATGTCGCACATTCGCATATTTGCCTTAGAAACGTAAGTGCTTTATAATTGAATGGGTCACTCTGACTTTTTATTTGAGCTGGACGTTTGAGGCCCAATGGACTGAGATCCAGAACGCGCGAACACGAATAAAGGCTATCCTGCCAGGCATCTGTCAAAGCGTGAAACTACGGAAATAGTAGCGGCGTGAAGTGACGTACCCGCTGGATGCAGAGATGAATATTTGTAGCGCTCGCAGTTGCTCATTCAGACATGTACCAATCATGTACCTGAAATGAATGCGTTAAGGAAGACAAGGCTATTTCAAGAAACCGGAACGGAGAGATTGTAAGGGTCCTATCCCTCCCCTCTGTGTGAAATTACCTCTGACGTAGTACGATTTACATGATTTTTACCTGAAATTGAGATTGACCGTCTCCCATTGCAAGTTTCTGGATCCAGTCACCGATCAGTTATCATCATAACCGTTTCACTGGCAATGATAATAAAAGCCTTATGTGACCAATATAGAGGATTCTAGGATTTTCAGAAGCAGCTGCAGCTTCAACTAAATACACCCACGCTTCATATGTAATGTAACAAGAGAATGAAAGGATACGTGAGGCGAAGCCAGGCAGTGAGACGTGTCAAAAACAAACTGGCCGCTTGTGAAAACTCGGCTTCTAGTTCTGGCCCAGTCTTATTTTGGTTCTGTATGATAAAATCTTGAAGAATTTGGCGGCGAACAACTTTACTTCCTTTGTCCCATTCCCCCAGAAGGTTCATAACCTGGTTAAAAATAACAAACTAAATTAGACGGTTGTTACCATCGTGTACAAATCAAGCGAGAAAGTACAACATTCTCTTTTTTTTTTACAAAATTTTAAAGAAGCTTAGTAAAACATCCGGCTGGCGGCGATCTTTATTTCATGCCGGAAAAAGTTTGATCCAGCAGTAGCTGGTTACGTTTTTTTTACAAAATATATTTAAATAATTTAATAAAACCTTCAAGGGCCATAAAAGGTCTATAATTTTGTTACCTTGTGACTATTAAATGTTTCTGACAAGATATGAATGCCAACGACACAAGTGCAAACGATAAATTAATTGCCTTCAGAAAGACTGATTTCAGTACTACTCTACAGTTTTGGCCACAATGTCAATGAGACTTTTTTTAAACGCAGGTGCCCCGCCAAGTTCCATTTTTACACGCATTTATTTTTAGAGACAGACCAGCTATCTCTTTTCATTTACGATTTTAATTACGCTGCCTGAGTAATGAAATCGTTGATTATTTTTTCTTAACTTAAGTATATTACTGCTAGAAAAGCTCTAGAAGTTAAAGCATAAATGTTTCGACTGTCTCGATGCTATATATATACATTATTAATATACAAAACATTAAAGTCGTATATACATAATCACTTGCGCAAATTCCTACCTTGCTTATAGCCGTTTGTTGCTTTGCTGATCCCATAATGCATCCGTGATAAAATCTTGTAAATAATGCACAGTTTTATTCTAATCCTTTCAGTTACAAATATCAAGACACAACCTTCTCCAATTACGCAGTTCCGGATTTCATTTTCTAATCACTGTTCATAATTTTGTTCTGCAAAGCTTCAGTCTGCAAGAAGAATGAAAAAAGAAAAGAAATTAAAATAACTGTCACACCAATGATATTTTAGTTAACAATTTCTTGCTTGTATTTTATCGTTAAAAGTAATAATCAAACAATCCAACTCAGGCAAAAAAAAAAAAAAAAAAAAAAAAAAAACACATGTCTCCAAGTAGATATGGTTCTTTTCCGCAAGCAAGTACAAAATTTTCAGTCCAAATGAAAGCAGAAAATCGACAAGACTTGTCTGCAGACAAATAGAATAAGCTGCTTAGCAAAGTTGCTATTTCTGTGTGCCTCTGTCTTGTGGGAGATGCAACGTGGTGTACGTATTTCCAGCAACAGGCAATATAATTTATTGTGCAAATAGCAAAGATTGCTGAAAAATAAATTAGTGGTTCATGTTTAATTAAAACCACCGTTTTTAGTGGATGACCTGGAGGAAGATTCCTAATTTAATTTTTAAGTTTTAAATTTTATAGTCAAGGCTAATGGCAACGGAAACGCACTCATCTCTACAGTGCAATATTACAAGTTGTCTCATTTAGCTACTATACGACTGTTTTTCAGGGCTTGTAGAGTTTCGCCTCCTGACATAATAAACTACCGTGTCGAGTGTCAAGTTTTGCCTGCTGACATAATAAACTACCGTGTCGAGTGTCAAGTTTTGCCTGCTGACATAATAAACTACCGAGTCGACTGTAAGGTTTTGCCTGCTGACATAACAAACTACCGAGTCGAGTGTAAGGTTTTGCCTGCTGACATAATAAACTACCGTGTCGAGTGTAAGGTTTTGCCTGCTGACATAATAAACTACCGTGTCGAGTGTAAGGTTATGTCTGCTGACATAATAAACTACCGTGTCGAGTGTCAAGTTTTGCCTGATGACATAATAAACTATCATGTGCCGCATTATTATTTAATTTTGCTCGAAAATTGTATTTTATTTTGATAATTATGTAAAACTATTATTTCGGTTATTGCACCGCATATATTTTTGTACGCTCGCTCCGGAAGCCTCTTTGAAGTGGGAATCACTTAGATCTATTCGTAGGTACGGGCCGTGCCAGTGGCAGAGATTCTAGCTAAAAGACAGTCAGCAAATGAAAAAAAAAAGAAAAAAAGAAGACCAGGTCAAGTGCTATGCATCATAACAAAAGATTCAAACTAAAGACCGTACCCAACAGAAAAATCCGAAAGTAAAAAGGCAGTAAGACCTCTAATTGACGGAAATGGATAGTCAATTCTTTGTCTTTAACCTTAAGCGTACAGTATTGATTACTGATTGATTTCACAGTTGTATTTATAAAGCCTGTAAAATGTGCTGTATAAATTTATGCTATGCATAAAATGCATGTTATATACTTTACATTATTTTATTATATATACAGTAAAAAACCGATTACGGATACCCCGGTATTATTGACACTACTGAATTGGAGACACTTTCTGCCAGTTTGTTTTAAAATGCCATTGGCTTCTGTGCCAATAAAAGGTCGTTACTGTAGACACTTCGCGATTCAAGACAGTGTACACTTTCTCTGTCCGCAACTCCAGTAATGCATTGAAAATGTCCCCAGAATAACGAATACTTTTAACTGATGTCCTTATTTTGCGCATCATGTAAACAAACACATAGTTGCCTTATTCAACAATTCTGGCCCCTCCCCCTCCCCCCCCCCCCCCCCCCATCCCCGAGTACATCGAATCACTTTTGCAGACAAAACAAAGTCTTGTATATTATCTACGTCGTGCTAGTTTAGATGGAAATCTCAATTCGAAATGGTATCGTAATAAAAAAAAACCTTCACAAAAAGTGAGTCACCTTGCCTTGTCACACCCGCAATAGTTGCTTGTATTGTTAATAATTGCTAAATTTTGCTTTCACCCGTATTTAAAATAGATAAAGGAAATCAGAGGAACCCCAATAACAGCACCGTCAAGTGAGACGGTGCCCAAGCCCCATTAGAGTAATAATTCACGAACTGGCACTGCAATTCTATCACAATAGGGCGGCACTTGGTGACAAGTTTAGTTCCATTATTAAATATTTTATATATCCTCAAAATTAACTTCGTTCTAGAGTGCAAATTCTAGCATGTATTCATTCCACCAACGACATAACAACTGAATAAAATGCAAAGGTGCATTAGTCACTTTCGTTTTGTTTATATTGACGTGAAGGCACTATTCCAACTGTAATATTGAAGAAAAGCACACTAAAACGCGTAATCGAATTAAGTCTGTTTATTGCTGCTAACGCACCTTAGTCAGTCAGGCTTGCATTGACTGTGATCCCAATGTGAAAACTAGAGCGGTCAGTGCACACAAAACATGAGAGTACAGATTTAGATTATACACTTGTAATCGACAACTATTTATTTATTTTTTTGCAAACACAAAACAAAGGCATTTTCGACTAAACCCATAATTCCCCAATAACCGTTTTCTTTTTTTCTTATTACAGAAATAAAGGATTCATAATTCATTGCCAAAAATTTGAAAATAAAAAAAATCGATGGTGGTCACTGAAACAGATTTTACTGTTCGTCTTTTTTATCCGAGTCTGGAAGGTGGTCGCTAAAACGAATTTTACTGTACGTCATCTGTATCTGGATCTGGAACTTGGGTACAGCAATATCACTGCACGATATACTGTTGTCCGGGTCTGGAGGTTGGTCAAGACAGGCAGGTTTACCGTATGTCTTTTTATCCGAATCTGGAAGAGGTAACGACAAACATGTTCTACTTAACATCTTTTTAACCAGGCCTGGAAGGTGTTCGTGACAAAGAGATTTTATCGCAGTGTTTTTATCCGCGTATGGATTTTTTTTGCTAACCGCCAACCCCCGCTGGCCATCTAATGTAGGTACAACTCTTAACGCAACCTTAACCCAAGGTTACGGTAACAGTCTGTACCCTAAGTGTAGTTATAGCCATGATATATTATCTTGTCCCGAGGGGAGAGAGGGGGGATAACGATTTCATAATTCACCACAACTGGCACTGACCCCTGACTGAGTGACACATTATTTAATAGCTGTAGATGAGTAACGCACAAAAAGGTAATTACAGACAACGCAAGAAAAGGATCGATGGTAATGTTACAACTGTTTTCCAGCAGTCTAAAAAATGGATGAACACTTGAGAATCTTCTGAAAAACGCAGAAATCTCCAGTGTAGTTAAAAGTATGCTCCATCAAAAAGAGCCCACAAAACGGTGAAGGCGGGAGGAAGGGTTTGGGACTGGAGGTGGTTTTCTTAATTTTCTATACGAGTTTAATGTTTAACCAAAACTGCGCGACTTGTGCAAGGACTTTCCACTTTCAGAGAGTTTGCTAACAACAAATAAATTTTTGCGTAATGACGCCTTTCTTAATTTCATTACAGGCGTCAGAACTTGAAAAAGCAGTCCGACTGACCCAAGGAATACCCATCTTGAATAAATCATATGCATATCTTACGTAATGACGTCATGTGCGCCATCATGCCATGTACGTTCGTTCTATTCGCGACAAAATGTGATAAAATCCTTTGGACTTACCAAGCAAAACTAAACCAAGTTTAAATTTTCTATGATGTTCAGCCGCTGAGAAATCTGACATAGAAGATTTTAACGTAATGACGCCTTACCTCTTTCTTGAATTTGGTACATTCGTCAAAAGCTGAAAGAACAGTCCGACTGGCCTAAGGAATACCCATATAAAGTTTCAAATCGATAAGACTTTCCGTTATCCAGATACTTTGCAAATAAATACATATTTTACGTGATGACGTCATACACCGCACTCGTTAGTTGTACTCGTGAAAAATTGACAGAATCTTTGGACCTATCAAGGTACAATCCCACCAAGTTTGAACTTTCTCCGATGTTTCGCACACAAGATTTTTCCGTAATGATGTCATGCGCCTGCCCTAATAAAGTGACATGCCTCAAAACTTGAGAAAACCATCCGAGCTGCCTAAGGAATAAGCAAACTAAGTTTGAATTCTATCCGACTTTTCGTTCTCGAGATATCTTGCATACAACATTTTATTCAAAACAGACTTACACACACAGGCACACACACAACAGAACGTACAAATACCGTAAGTTCCATTTGGTCGGGACACACATAATACATTTAATTTACACGCATAAAACAACTGAATATAACTGACTTTTTACTGAGGCTTTACAATGGCTTTAACGTGGTGGTATCATTACAAAAGACTATTTTGAAACATTTTATGATACTTTTTCAAACTTTCAAACTGGGCCTTCTAGTTTCTGTTGCACATATATGTAAATCTTTACTGTGCAAAGTTCTAAAAATTTTGGCCTTATAGTTTCTGAGAACTTGTTTGGATAAAACTCCAGTCTTATTGCAAAATGTGCAATTATTTATCAATTTATATACTGCCGATGCGTCAGTCTTAAGTCAATTTCAAAAATCATCACCGGCGCACATGTGTACCCATATGCTTTCACTGTGTAATGTTTCAATGAGATTGGAATTATAGTTTAAGACAATTTTCTCGAGAAAATCTCCAATGCAAAGTGTGTAATTTTATAAATTTTCTGACGTTCATATCCGTCAGTTTCACGTCAGTTTCAAAATAACAAGACCTTGCAAGCCTATAATATAGATATTGACATTGTGTGCCGTTTTAAAGTCAAGCTGCAAAATTGTCTAACCGTGACCTAGAATGGCCATTCAATATCTCCAAAATTTTCGCTTCTTTTGGATAATTAAATCTTTGTATCTGCCTCCATGGGAGACAATTAAGAATTCGGCCTAATCGTGAAAACATGGTTTAATTCTCAGCATATGATTATTATTATTATTATTGCTTGATTATAAATTTTCACATTTTTTACATTGAACTGCTTATAATAAGAACAAAATAGCCTGTAATCCATATATAACAGTGCATTATTTAAAATAAGAATTTTGAAGCAAATAAGAAACCAGATATTTTTTGGTAAGCTATTCCGGAATAAACTACCGATAATTTAAATATCATATAAATCAATAATGCTTCATTTCTCATATATCAAAGGGGAAAATAAATTGAACAATGCAAATTCTTATCTTTTACCGAAAAGAAAAGAAAAATATTGAAAAACTCAATCTACATTTGGCTGTTTATTAAAATATCGGTAGTTTAATATTGAATAACCCATTTAAATTGAAAATTTTTAAAAATTTATTTATATTTATATTTTTTTTTTTTATTTTTTTCATAAGGCAAGAAAATAATTTGTTTATATAGTCTGCAGCATAAAATGATAAAATAGTGAAAAAAATTCGATTTGTGTGACATTCGATCTATTCCGAAACAACCTATCAAAAATATTTGGTTTCTTTTTTGCTTCAGAACTCTTATTTTAAATAACACGGTGTTATATACGGTCTGTACAGCGCAAACTACGAAAGTTCTCAAGTGCAGGTTAGAAAAGTTCTCAAGTGCAATTTTAAACACAACAAAATGCTCGGACTAGATTGAGGATCAGAAAATAACCTTTCATAAAATACGGGTATCTGAAAATAAGGTTTTCCCGTTTAGTTCGCGGTGGCCCTTATGCTCTTTTAGGAAATAAAATTTATGTAATCAAAAACAGCATTTGAAACTTGGAACCAAGAGAGATTATATACGAGTAAGTACATAACAATGCCAGACAAAACCCGACCTCCGTGTATGGTCAGATCGATGATTGTGTGTGAAATATTTATTTGACCAAGCTCGTTAATGAGATTTGGTTTGAATATGCCGTGATAATAGATAGACCAGTATACTATTGTCACAAGTGTGGCACAGTTAGCCCGACCCGGGTCAGCCATTTTGTGTGGTCGTTATCGGAAAATAAAGAAATGTCTTCCCTATATTTATTTGAAAGATTTGAAAAGTGATATTTGGCAGGAAGGCTATCCTGTGGATACGCTACAATAGAATTTTGGGCGGCACTGATTACCGCTGAGGGAGAGGGGGGGGGGGGGGAGTAGGTGGTGTGGGTCGAACCCCAAGTCCCCGGACCTATATATTGTATATGCTAAGATCGATGATCGCGAGTAACTATTGATGAAAATTGATAGAAACATATTGTCATGATAGATAAACCAGTACATATTGTCAGATGTGTGGCGCAGTTTATCCCCGGCCTGGGGTGGGTCAAACTTCGATCCCCAGGTCTATATATTATATATATATATATATATATATATATATATATATATATATATCGTCAGATCCAAGATCGCGTGTAGAATGTTCATTTGACCGATTTCGTTTCGCCCACGCCCCGGGGGTAACTGTACCACGTCCTTGGCAATGGATATTTATTTGTATGTCATTACAACATCTTTGTACTACATTTCAAGAACAAATTCTGTCAAATAAATATGCTGGACCCTATTTGGAACTGTTCCATGTGTAAAACGTTGGACCGGAGTGGGGTTAGGTTCCCTCCTCCCCAGGAGAGAAGTGTGCCGCCTAAATCTTTGCGGCATAACTAGCGTATTTCTATAATTTTTAAATCGGTCACTCATACTTGGGAGATACATATTTCTTCTTTTCTGCTGGATGATTGGTAACACAGGAACTGTCCGCCCACACTCCCGGGGTAACTGTGCCACAATTTTGGCAATGGATATTTATTTGTTTATCATTACAGAATCTTTGTATCAAATTTCATGAAGTAAGTCAGTCAAAGAAATATACTGGACCCCATTTTGGATTTTTCTTTGTATCGGGGTGCTGGATCGGGGTGGGGCTAGGCGCCCACATATCCTAGTTGTGCAGGAATCTTACTCTGCTACGCATATAGCTAGTGTTCGAAAAGTTCAGAAGTCCGTGGCTCCGGATTTTCGCGTTGGACTCCAAGTTTTTTAAAGTCTTGTTACCTTTTTGTTTTGTTTTTGTTCTTTTTTGGTGCGATGGGGGAGAAGTGGATTATTTATGTAATGTACTCATGGCATTACCATTTCTGATGGATGGATAAGAAGACTGTTTTGTTGGTCAGTAAGAGAGCACAGTAGAACGGTGTCTCAGAACTTTATAAAACTTTGGATGTTTTTTAACATCAGAATGCTATCCGATTATATTCAGTGGACTTTTGGAAATATGGAAAAGATGAATTTTTGTTGTTCTCAAAACTGTCCGATTGATTTTCAGCGTTGCGTATTACGACATCGGAAAACTTAATTGCTTGGGATACCTTATTTTCCCTAATAAGCAGGTGATTACGTACATAGAACAGCTGCCATGCATTATATTGCGTGTATGTATGAAAACTAAAAAAAAAAAAAAATATCTTTTAACAAGAATTTCCAGGGCCATTGTGACCAACCGAGATCTAGTGAATAAAGTAACAATGGGTTTGTATGGTCGCCAAAGACTTTTCAAGAGAGGACCGCCGAGTGAACATTTATGCAAAATTTCAAGGCAATTAAATCAAACCTGTGGGAGACAAAGCATTTTAAAAATTGGCAACCAACAAATTATAAACCTCCATTTAGCCATTTTTTCAGAATCGCCATAAAAAAGGTTATTTTCAAGACAGAACAGTTTGGTGAAAATTAAGGCAAAATCTGAAGCAATCCGATCAAAGTTGTGGAAGAAAAAAACCTTTGGAACATTTGCTACTAAAAAGTAAAAAATGCCCCTTTTAAGCCAATTTTTGGTGGATCGCCAAATACTTTCACGAGAAACCTGGTAATCTTATCCAAATTGTGGTAGCTGAAGCATTTTAAAACTGCTCACCAAAAAAATATAAATGTCCCATTTGGCCAATTTTTGGCGAATTGGCAAAAAAAAGTAAATCTTCAAGACAGAACTATCTGGAGAACAATCGTACAAAATGGAAAGAGTTCCAATCAAAATTGTGGGAGAAGAATCCTTTTGAAAATTGGCTACTAAATATTTTTAAATGCCCTTATTTAGTCAATTTTTGATGGATCGCCAGAAAAGTAACTTTTCAAAAACACACCGCCTAATGAACATTTATGCAAAATTGAAGGCAATCTTATACAAATTGTGGGGTAAATATTTTATGGAAAACTGAATACCAAAAAATAAGGAAAGCCCCTAGTTGGCCAATTTTTGGTGGATCACCAAAGAGAGAAACCTACCCAGTAAACATCCATGTAAAAATTAAAGGTAATCTGATCCACCTTGTGGGAATAGAAACATTTTGAAAATTGGCTACCAAAGATGATAAATTTGGTCAATTTTTGGCGGGTCGCCACAAAAAAAGTAATTTTTCAAGACAGACATGCCTTGGAAACATTTGAAAGGAATATGATCAAAACTGAAGGAGATGAAGCATTTTAAGTAAAAGTTTACATATTTGCATACAGACGACGGATGCCTCTACTGATGTGATAAGACCTGTCCGAGTTGACTGGTCTTATAAGTGCCGGGTTCCAAAATTTTCCGTCGGAGCCCAACTTTTTCAAGTCCGGAGCCCGGCGGGCCACCCCTTTTTTGATACTTTTCGAACGCTGCATATAGCATGTATGGACGGTGTAAAAGATACTCTTAAATTGATTTCTCTTTAAAAATAAGGTTATTTTCACTCGATGCTTTGTTTTATGCTTACTTAATATCAAAATGCTGGCGACTATTGACTTCAAATTACTTATTTTTCAACAGCTCCAGTCTCTCGTTTTCTGATAGCTTCATTTGCTTGCAATCATGTCCTTAGCATTGGAAAACTGAACTCAGTTTTCCAATGCTAAGGACATGATTGCAAGCAAATGGTGATCGACTACAGTCAGCCAATCGAGGATAGTATATTAAAATGCTAAGGACATGATTCAGAGCAACTTTCGTGCTTACACGTATTTTTGTGTCTTGAGTGTTGACTGAAAACTCGTATAAGCCTAATTACACTATGGGTGTTTCGAAAAAAAAATGCGCGAGAATTTTGAATTTCGACTGCAACGGAACCGGGTAAAAAATGAAAGAAATGATAGAAGAAATATTGTAAAAGCAGCTCATACTCGGTATATAAAACAGATTGAAATTTTAAAAATAGCATGCGGGTTGTTACAAACACGATTGCTCTTTGGTGCAAGAATCTTGACATCAAGGTGAAATCTCTCGACCATTTCTTTTTTACCCGGTTAGTTTCTATTCAAAACGCAGAATTTTGGCGCATTATATTCGAAACTCCAAAAGTGAGATTTGGTGTATGCATGTACGTGTAGTCATTGTGGGCCAGAGAATAAAGTGCTTTAACGACTCGTCCGTAAATACAGATTTTTATAACCGAGCCCTTAATGAACGCATGGGGCCCTCTAGAGTAGCTAACTGGTGGGGAGTTATTAGGGCGTGACTAAATAGACAGGATTCCCTCGTAGACGGATTTTCCCACTTATTTTCCTATAATATCGCTCATATTGGTTCTTTGTTTGTCACACCCGTTTGAACAATTTCGCGATTAATAATAGGACGACATTCACCTTTGAGATGAATAAGTTTTTACCTGATACACTTTGAAAAATATATCCATGTTCCCTGAAATAACTGTCAAAATGTTTAATTTGTTTTCGTTCCTAAACAGTTGTAATCATCCGAAACTACAGTGAAAACAAACAAACCTGATCGAAGACAGTCCACCGCTTCGATGTTTTTAGTCGATGCTAATTTATATTTTTATGCGTTTGTCCGAAACGCAGTGCTTCGATCGATCGATCATCGATAGATAGAGAGATGAATAGATTAATACATTAATAGATTAATGGATGGATGAACTACTTTAAATCTATACTTGTGTAAAGATGGGTATTTTTTATTATTTCAAAATATAATCTTGAGCTAAAAGAGTTATTCATTTTAAGGTAAGTGGTATGTAGTAGGAGGGCAAAAATCATAGAAAATAACCAAATATGATTGAGGAGCAGTCAAAAAACTTGAAGCGGTTGGGCAGGTATACTAGATATATTTCTGAATTAAACTTAATGTAATTAATAAGCAACAATGCATTTCCTTCGATTTATCAACATATTTACACTTACACAGCTTAATATTGGGTATGTGCATGCATATATATATAACGATTCATTTTTTCCCTTTATGATTGTTTTTTTTTTGTTTTTTGCTGTAAGTTTAGACTGAGAGCTCGAAAATTTCTCAGATACCTAAATTTATAAAGTCAAACGCTATTTTTGGATTAAATTACTTTGGTCTGATAGTTCAAATATATAATTAATACCATGGCTTCCTTTTTTGTTTGTTTGCTTTAATATCCTCAAGTGTAGATCGAGCTCAACATATTGCATTTCTATTTTTAAGGAAGGTTTTAAAAATTCTAAGACAAGACTCGTTATATATTATCATTTTTTCACAAAGCATGCTGGCAGAAATTATTTAATGGGCGTGTTTTTTAATGATTTGTTCGAAATTACTTTTCTTCGATTTTTATAATAGTTTCTCGCAAGTTTGAAGCTGAAATATCGTTCTATTTGCAACTGAACCTTTTCTGTCTTTTCCTGATCTTAATATGATTTTTGTCCTTTTGCTACCACCAATCAATATTATAAAATTCATTTTGACAAATATACATGGTTTGAAAAAAATCACAGGTTAAGGTAAAAGCTGTACCCACTTTGCTAGTTCACACAGGATATAGAACATAACATATTAAAACACAACAAAGTCTTTCATGTATTTTGTGAGACTCATTTCATCATTTGATTTTTGTTTTTAGTTTTGTATGAAGCAAAGGCATAAGATAAAAGTTATATCAACTAACCTGAAGTGGAGCGTCCTGTTTCCAAACATGGCGAACCAAGGAGGAGATGAGTTGGATTATGATATCCATTTCCCTCCACCAAGTGACACAGTAGAGCCAGTTGTTATTTTACTAGGTTGGGCTGGTTGTCAAGAGAAGCATCTTGCAAAATACAGTGCAATTTATGAACAAAGGTGGGAGATAGTTGCAAGAAACGACGCCCAGTCATGACTGCTCCAGGCTAGGCAGCTCCGATTTTAGCCCTAGATGACTCTTTCGGTCTTTCTGTGACAGCAAGACGCCTAGTCAAGTCTGATCTAGGCTAGGCAGCTCCAAGTTTAACTTTTTCGGTCTTCCTGTGACAGGAAGTCAGAGTCAATATAACATAACTTACCATTGGTGTCAATTTTGGCATTTTCGGCGCACGACTCTAGCCAATGCCGTTATTTTAGAAAGGGTTCACCACATAAATGACCCCATCATAAGTTCTGGCGCACAATTTTTATGGTCAAATAATAATCTTTTACTGAGAAAAAGAGATGTTTTCTAGAGATCAGGATACATAAATCCCCATTATCGCCCACAAAAACAATAGGCCAGTTCGCACTTTCAGGTCTTTCCGGTGGAGGTATTGTTTCGACTGCAAATTTTTTTTGGATAAATTATAAAGAAATGATAAGAGAAAAACGTCAAAATTCAAATTTTCATTCAATATGCACCCTTTCAAATTTATAAACCCATTAAAAACAATTTTACATGTTATTCAGCCCCTTTAATAGCCAATATGTGAATATATTTCTGGAAAAATGGAAATTTGGTGAATTTTGCCAGTTTTTTTTTTCAATAATTTCTTTATATCCTTATCCCAACTGAATTCAGCCGAAACGCAAAAACTTTACGGCAAAAGTCAAAGTGTGATCTGGCTTATAAATATATCATTGCAAACACACTCGTTACTCTAGTTTTGGAGTTTCCTCGAAGTCGAAAATAATGCGCCAAGACACTTCTCAGTGTGCTTACTAGGAAAAGGCCTGTCAATTCGAATCTCGGTGCCCCAGAATTAGAACCAGCGGGCCCTTTCTATCTTCCCAGGACAGAAAGAGTTAGCTCTGAGTCAACTCTGACTTGTATAGCATCGTGTATCTCTCTGTCAGAGCTACGAAGCCTTCCATTGTTCCACTAATAGGGGTAAACTTTATATGCTCTGAGGCACGAGTCCTGCATACGAGTCCCTATTATTCAAACATCTACAGAAAGTACATGCCATATATACCATTTTTGTAAAACAGGCACAATTTTCAGTGAGCTGCATATCTTTTAGTTGTTCATAAAAGTGGAGAAAAGTTAAGTTTCCGCACCCACCTGTCAAATGTTTGTTTACGTTCCGGCCTTTAAATGTTACATGACCAAAATCAAGTGACCAAAAATTTTAAATAAAGAGGTCACGGTTTATTTGTAAAATATATACTAAAAATAGTTGATAGGTGCATAATTGCGTATAAATTTATTTTGTTCATCCACATTATTCGACTTTTTATTTTTTACGTTCTTTTTGAAATACCAATTCAAAAGTTTTTTGGTGGATAATTGCAAAAATTATTGTTACTTTTTCACGTAATAAAGTATTCTCCCTGTATTCAAACAAATATCAATTATTGCGGGAGATTTGTGGTTATTTCCGTATTATTGTCTTTTAAAGAAAGCGTAACATTATTACCGTTGTACTTTGAGGGCCTTTAGCAAGTGCCAATATAGAATTATGGGTCGTTGAATCTCGCACAAAGTAGCCACAGGGGTGTCTCAGATAACAATTCATATTGAGAATAATCCTACTTTGAACCCCAAATTGCAATTAAAAACACTCACAAATAAGTATTAAAGACAGCAATCAATGCCATCTTACATTTCAGGCCATGAGTGAAATTTTTTGGCTGCAAATTCAGGCTATGAATAAAGAGCCCAGACTATGTATAGATAGCCTGGTCGCATCAGGCCATGTATTCATAACCTAGGCTATGTATACATAGCCGGGTTTCACTCATGGCCTGTAACATATCTTCCAGTAGCGAGCCGCTTCTTTGGGTTATAGATTAGCCTGTAATCCTCACATATACTCGTCATCATTTGGGTTGCTTTGGGCCCAAGTCAACTCCTTACTTTCTCAGTCCGAGTACGAGCTAGCCGGTCCAGCAGTCTTGGACCTACTGAGCCATTAGTAATAATAAGTACGATTCATAAATGTACATGACATCTGGTTCATATTTAAACATTAGCCTGTAATCCGAATGTACGGACTCTACGGACAGGCGCTTGGGTAATAAAAAAAAAAACAAAGTCGAATGTATTTTTATGTATACGAAAATACTCTGCTTGATTCCGAAAAGTTTCTCTCGTACGCCCATTTAAGTGTCTGAAATTGTGTCTCACTGTAGTCAGTGATTTGGCTTGGGGTGTGATAAACACATGATAAAAGGCACAAATGCAGTTTTCACAGTCAGGTGGCATATTTCGCTTTCATTAATCCTTAGGTACTTTTTATTTTCATGTTGTTTCACGTCCTTGCTGATTCTTGACAACAAAACACTGTTTTTCCAACTTTCAACCTATGTTTTGGTTGGTGTGTAGCACTAGTAAAAGTTCTAAGACGTCAAACTTAACGCAGTCATACTTGGCCGGGTTGATAGTTTGGACTTCTGTACTCGAATAGCATTCAAAAACAATCTTGGAACTAGATGATGGCTCTTTCTGTAAATGTGACAGTAATAGAAGTTGCCATAGATGTTAAATTTGTTAATCGCAGCGCACGATACACGTTTTTTTTCTTTGCAACCTATGACAAAAATCCCCTGTATGTGGACAGTAGATCCGTATGCATTTTTTATAGTTTGTATTGTGCCTCGACCTCACTAGGTCAGGAGGTTTTGACTTGTCCGTCCGTCACTCTTTCCTTGTGAACACGATTCCAACAAAGCTGTAAAATAGATTTTGGAGTGTGAGTGTTGGTATACACGGCGTTTTGGGGTGAGTAGATTTTGGTGACCTTGAGTTTGAAGGTTTTGCCTGGAGTGTTCATTTGGATAACTTCTCATGCTGAATAGATTTTGCTGATCTGGCGTGGTCATTCAAGGTCACCACCAAAGGGCTGGTGTTGTCCTTCTTTCTGCTAAACCATGTTTGGATGAAACTGTATATGAGTGTTTATGTAATTTTTTGTGTGATCTAGAAAGGGTCAGTAAAGGTCATTGCATGTTCGATGTGTTATGGCATGTTTGAAGAATTGGCATTTTTAATAATACACCTGTTAAAAAGAAAGCTGGTGAGAAATTTCGTGGCTTTGTAAAAATAAAATCTTGTGCAAAAGCAGATTGCATGTAAATGATGTAAGTATTATATAAATCAATGTTGTTTATAACTCTGATTATGTTGTTAGTTTTATATAAGTTTCGTTTATGTCAGAAAAATGAAAGAAACAACATAAATCATAAAAACAAGAAACACTCAATGAAATATCTTTTAGAGATTTATTTTATTCTTGAGCAACACGAGCAATACGATAACTCTCAGTTACGAGAGTTTTCCGTCATGATATCATCGGTGGGCATTATTATTCTGTATGCCCTGACCAGATCGGAAGGGGCGTGGAGTTGTTGACATGTCCATCTGTTCGTGCGTCATGATTTTTTTGAAGCGCCCTGTTTGTTTTCTTGAAAAATTACGTTTTTTGTGGTGATCCGGCAAAAGATCATTTTGTTAATTTACCTTCAAAATACTTTTCTTCCCAAAGTTGCGAACGGATAGTATCGAATTTTTTCAAGCAGTCGTCTCTGTCACAGTGGCGTTTTGTCTCCCCCTCCCTCCCCCCCCCCCCCAAAAAAAAAGAAAAAACCAAAAAGTTGAAGACCGCTTTCTTGCCTTTGATGTAACTGCATCACTGCCTTAACTGAGTGTTCCCCGAAGAATCAGGAACATTTTTAACTGGATATTTTTCAAATCGGCCACTTTCCAAGCGGCAGTTTCCAAATGGACATTTTACAGTCAGACATTTTGGAACTATTTTCAACTGTACATTGTCCAACCGCGGCAACTTCTTTCTCTCAAAATGTAAGGGGTGTGTGTTTTACATTGAACGTACATAAAACCACCCTAACAGCATGTGCAGTTTGACTATAAATAAAGCAAAACCTTGCATTATCGCTCATGGAAAAAATATGACAATTATTTCCGTGGCAATTTCGATGAAATATATAAACTTAAATTTCAACAGAACACTTGCACAAGTAAATAAAAACTTACTTCTTGAAAGTTAAAAAAAAAAAAAAAAAAAAACAGTTGGATAATGCCCGGTTGGAATGTCTGAATACTAGAAAACATCTCAAGGGGATACCTTGTAAAGCCATTGCTAAACCCAGAGTTTTACTTCGATGGGATTTGGTTGTGATTGCTGCTCTATTGTTTTTGTATATGAATTGTTTAGTTCGCGCTTGATTTAAGGTGTCACAATTTATAAACATCCCATTGATTTTTTTTGTAGGTGTATAACAATTCAGTACACAGCTCCAACTGAAGACATCTTCTACTCTTCGGAAAATTTGAAGCTTTTCGCCTTGAAAATATTGGAAGTCATAACCGACTTGAATCTGGAAGACAATCCTATTCTCTTCCACGTATTCAGCAATGGCGGCGGCCTCATCTACAGGTTCATCAGTGAGGCCGCTGGCTGTGACTCTGGCTTGAATATAATCGGCTGCATCTTTGATAGTTTACCGGCGCAAAGGAACGCGTTTTCGTCAGCGCGCGCTCTGATGGCTGCCAGTAACAGCAATATCGTTATCAAGTACTTTATGGCTTTTTTTCTTGTTATGTACATATACTCGCGAGATCTCGTACAGAAGATGTGGCGGGGCTCGCAATCTCCTGTCAGCTACTGGCAGTTCATGTACACTGAGCCACCCAAGTGGCCTGCCCTGTACCTGTATTCTAAAGCCGACGCGATAGTGGATTATCGCTACGTGGAGGAGGTGATTGCCAACAGGCGGAGGCTGGGCGCGGACGTGGCGTCCGTCTGCTGGGAGGACTCGGCTCACGTCGCCCATTTACGGAAGCACACCGAAGCCTACATCAACCAGTGCCAACAATTTCTTGATTACTGCTTGAGTAAAAGCGACACTGTACAAGAAAGCTGAAGATTTCGTTGTCATAAGTTGATGGTGTTTTGTGTACGTGAAGTGCTTGTAGTAAACAGGGCAAAAATAGATATAAGTAGCACAATGTCCAAATTCTGATATCGCCCTGTGCTGAAAAGGATTATTTCAAAGAAACTGGAAACCGAATCTTGTATCTAAGAGCGGCGGCAGAAAAACGATTTGTGGTTCAAGTCTGTGTGCCATATTTAGGTTCAGTACGAGTTCCTTCTTGCCAGAGTTTGCTGTAGATCAAAAACCGGTTTCATTCACTTGCGATGCGGTAGTCGTTAAGTTTTTGTTTCTCAATACTTTTTGTTTTATTTTGGCAAAAGCCTTTGCTTGTTTCAATTTCAGAATAGTTGTTATTAGGGGGATGTTGATGTAAGATTAGTTTCATGCGTATTACTGCAAGGCCATGTTATCTTAGGGAAGGTTGAGGACATTATCTGACCCGCATTTCTTGCAGTGTACATGAATATTCGCGGTGTTAATTTTGTCGTGGAGTACGTACGCTTCCCTAGCCACCCCTTTTAACAGTGCTGCCGTGACAAATCTTTTAACAGTGCTGCCTTGGCAGATCTTCTAACAGTACTGCCCTGACAAATCTTTTAACAGTGCTGCCTTGGCAGATCTTTTAACAGTGCTGCCTTGACAGATCTTTTAACAGTGCTTCTCTGGAGGAACTTTTCATAATACCGCCCTTGCAAATTTTTTAGAGGCTGTAGTTGTGTGCCGGAGCTGTGCCAGGTGTATATTGGATCTACAGCTTCTTCCACTTTGCATCCTGTTCAGTTTTTAAGGACTCAGTGATCTCGTGTGGAGTCTTGAAATATTTTAGCAGTAGATTCAAGGATACATATTTTGTAAACATAATATATAAATGTATTGTAATTGTTCAGAAGGAAAATAGATTAATAGTAGATTTCTAGTTTTCATCTGCTTTAACTACATTCGATTTGCCCCAGGCTTAAACTTAGTCAGTTTTGAACAGCTGCGGCAATACATAGATATTCCTTTTTATGATTCCATTTTATATTACGCCGGTGAGCCTCTTGGACCAAGTTGATTTTGCAATGTTTTTATTTTGTTTGAGATTAGCGAAGAAACGTTTTCTCTTGGGTTTTTCTCTCAGATCGTGAACTGTTAGTTGATAAGAAATCGTGGTTTTATTTATAGAGAACGCGCAAAATTATGCGACGTGTAAAGTCTCGAACGTGTGTGCATTGATGTAATTTATTTGCAGTTTGTTCGTTTCACTTTTTGTTTTTTTTTATTTTATTTTGTTTTTGGTAATATTTCGTTTGAAAAGAGAAGTAGAATGTTTTCAATGCAATCAGATCCAACGTTTTCGAGTTTATTGTGATGTTTGTTAAGTATCAGTTTTAGCGTGTAAATGGCTTTGATGAAGTAAACTGCTTAATAAAATGATGAAATTTAGTTTTATTAGCTCCAGATTGTACGGAAGGAGGGTTAAAGTGATCGTTAAAAGTATGTGCTCACGCAAATGGAAAAATCGTATCTCATCTTAGGATTTTAGCCTGAATGTCTTGAAATTTTTGTTGCAGGTAGCGGGCATTAGTACCTACCTGGGCAATACTTTTTTGGCAATTCGCCGAAAAAGTGGCGGAAACATTAGCCGAAAACCAATTTTCTTAAAAAATCTCTTGTTGGGGTTTTTGCGGAAAGGTTCTAAAGTATTGGATTGAAGGTGAGGGGCATATGTGTTCATCTGATTATAACTTTTTGGCGATTCTCCAAAAATTGGCAGAAATATTTGCTACAAAAACTTTTCTCGCAAACTTTTAACTGACACCAGGGAAACACCCTTACCGTCGTTAAATTTTAAGTGGAGGTGGCACAACATGGAGGAAGACGTGATAAAGGCTCTCTCATATGTATTTGATGTGTAGTTCATGACTTGATGGTCGGCGATTAAGTGTCCTGATGTTTCTTCTTTTATACTTTCTGGATCCCGGTTATTTACAGCTGAGATGTGCTGACTTTTACGTTCAGTAATCAAATGACCAGGTAGGCAGTTTTCTCCTTTTTAGCCCAGCTTACGTTTCACGTAAGCTGGGGTATTCCTATCGGTCTGCGGATGGCGTCCATTAGTTAGTTGTTTATTTAGTAAACTTTGTTTCAAAATGCATCTCCTCCTACAATTTTGATCCGATGTCATATATTTTTGGTGTGAGGCATCCCTAAGGGGCCATGCATATGGCTTGTGCTTTTCTAGTCGATCGGGTGATTTTTGAATTTTTGGGGAATTTTTAAAGAAAAAAATTTAAAATGTATCTCCTCCTATATTTTTTACCCGATGTCATTTATTTTTGGTGTGAGGCACCCCTAAAGAATCGTGCATACGGCTTGTGCTTTTTTTAGTCGATCGGACAATTTTTGTATTTTTGGTGAATTTCTTAAGCAAAAATTTCGAAAATAATTCAAAATGCATCTACTCTTACAATTTTGATTCGATGTCATTTATTTTCGGCATGAGGCCTCCCTGAGCGGTCGTGCATACGGCTTGTGCTTTTTTAGTCGATCGGGAGATTTTGGAATTTTTGGGGAATTTTTGAAGTAAAAATTTTAAAATGTTTCTCCTACATTTTTGATCCGATGTCGTTTATTTTTGATGTGAGGCACCCCTAAAGGGTCGTGCATACGGCTTGTGCTTTTTTAGTCGATCGAACAATTTTTGTATTTTTGGTGAATTTTTTAAGGAAAAAATTCGAAAATAATTCAAAATGCAACTACTCTTACAATTTTGATTCGATGTCATTTATTTTTGGCATGAGGCCTCCCTGAGCGGTCGTGCATACGGCTTGTGCTTTTTTAGTCGATCGGGAGATTTTGGAATTTTTGGGGAATTTTTGAAGTAAAAATTTTAAAATGTTTCTCCTACATTTTTGATCCGATGTCGTTTATTTTTGATGTGAGGCACCCCTAAAGGGTCGTGCATACGGCTTGTGCTTTTTTAGTCGATCGAACAATTTTTGTATTTTTGGTGAATTTTTTAAGGAAAAAATTCGAAAATAATTCAAAATGCATCTACTCTTACAATTTTGATTCGATGTCATTTAGTTTTGGTATGAGGCATCCCTGAGCGGTCGTGCATACGACTTGTGCTTTTTTAGTCGATCGGATGATTTTTTAATTTTTGGGGAATTTTTGAAGAAAAAATTTAAAATGTATTTCCTCCGACATTTTTGACTCGATGTCATGTGTTTTTGGACTGAGGTACCCCTAAAGGGTTGTACATATGACTTGTGCTTTTTGAGTCGATTGGACAATTTTTGTATTTTTGGAGAACTTTTGAAGAAAAAACTTCAAAATGCATTTCCCCTACAGTGTTTAACCAATTTCATTTATTTTGAGTTTGAGACATCAATAAGACGTCCTACATAAGTTGTGAGCATTTAAAGTCGATCGGGTGATTTTTGAATTTTTGGGAAATTTTTGAAAAAAAACTTCAAAATGCATTTCCTTTTGCAGTGATTATCCGATTTCATTTAATTTTGGTATGAGGAATCGCTAGATGGGTCGGGCATACGGCTCGTGCTGTTTGGCTTGATTTGGGAACTTCTGAATTTTTGGGGGAATTTTTGAAGAAAATACCTCAAAATGCATCTTCTGCTACAGTTTTGATCCGATATCATTTAGTTTGGGTGTGAGGCATGCTAAGGAACTCTTGAATACGGCTTATGTTTTTTGAGTCGATCAGGGGATTTTTTGGGGAATTTTTGAAGAAAAAAATCAAAATGCATTTCCTCCTACAGTTTTTATCCAATTTCATTTATTTGTGGTGTGAGGCATCGCCAGGTGGGTCGGGCATACGGCTTGTGCTTTTGACTCGCTTTGGGAATTTCTGATTTTTGTGCATAATTTTTGAAGAAGATACCTCAAAATGCATCTTCTGCTACAGTTTTGATCCGATATCATTTACCTTGGGTTTGAGGCACGCTCTGCGGATCTTGAATACGGCTTGTGCTTTTTTAATCGATCAGGGGATTTTTTTGGAAATTTTTGAAGAAAAAATTCAAAATGCATTTCCTCCGGCTTGTGCTTTTTGACTCGATTTGGGAATTTCTGATTTTTGTGGGTAATTTTTGAAGAAAATACCTCAAAATGCATCTTCTGCTACAGTTTAGATCCGATATCATTTATTTAGGGTTTGAAGCATGCTCTGTGGATTTGAATACGGCTTGTGCTTTTTGAGTCGATCAGGGGATTTTGGGGGAAATTTTGAAGAAAAAAATTCGAAGTACATTTCCTCCTACAGATTTTATGCGATTTCATTTATTTTTGGTATGTGCCGTTTCTAGGGGGTCATGCATACGGCTTGTACCTTTTGAGTGAATTGAAAAACTTGTGATTTTTTTCGGAATTTTTGAAAAAAAAATTCACATGCGAAACCGTCTGAAATGCAGATCAGATCTCGCATCAAGGCACGTTAACCAAGCTTGCGCACTAGTCCAAAATGCGAAATGCGCATCAGCACAAGTTAAATCGACATGCGTACTGGTCTAAAATAAGAATCGCGCATCGACGCAAATTAAATAAACCTGCGCACTGGTTCAAAATAAGCAGCCCGCATCAACACAAGTGAAATAAACATGCGCACTGGTCCCAGATGCGAACCGCGCATTAACGGAAGCTACATAAACATGCGCATTGGTCTAAAATAAATACCATGCATCAACGCAAGTTAATTAAACATGCTCACTGGTCTGAAATGCGAACCGGGCATCAACGCAAGCTAAGTAAACATGCGGACTGGCCCGAAATCCCAACCGCTCATCAACGGAAGTTGAATAAATATGCGTCCTTGTCCGAAATGCGAACCGCTCATCGACCCGTTAAATAAGCATGCGCACTGGTCCAAAATAAAAACCGCTCATCAACACAAGTTAAATACACATGTTGAACGGTCCGAAATAATAACCGCGCATCAACGCAGGTTAAATAACATGGGCACTGGTCCTAAATGCGAACTGCGCAGCAATGCATGTTAAATAAACATGCGCCCTGGTTCGAAATGCGAACAGAGCATAAGGGAAAGTTAAATAAACATGCGCATTGGTCCGAAATGCAAACCGCGTATCGACATAAGTTAAATAAACATGCGCACTGGCCCGAAATGCAAACCCCGCAAAATAATACATACTAAACGTTCGAACTTAAGTAACAGAACTGCATTATAAATGAACGAATATGTACAGTAAGAATTAGAACTTTACCTTTTGAGAGTGCATGAGGTTCGAAACATTGACTCCACCTGCAGTTATTAATGAAGTCCTACGCTCTGCACACTGCTCTGCAGACTACTAAAATCATCTCCCTTTCTTCCCCCTTTTTCCCCTTTTTGTCCCATTACAGTAGGTGCATGTTCCCCCGCCTGTGGTAAGTCTGTGTATGTATTTATCGGTCTATATTCGGGTCAGTTGCTATATTAATTATTTAGCTTGCTCTTTGCCATCTCGTCTTTTGAAGCCCTATTTTTCAGGGAAATTCCCTTGCTCCTGCACGCTGGAATTGATCTTTTCGCTTTTCGTGGTGCTGGAGCAAGTATGTTTTGAATTGTTCAGCTTCTGGAGTTGATTGTTTAGCGTCGATCATCAGATAACTGTATGGTTCTTTGGTTGTCTCATGATACACCTTTATAAAATGCTGGAGGCGGAAGGGAAACACAAACCTTCCGAGATTTTGTACTTGGTCTTGGCCCATGATAGATTTGAAAATAATAGTACTGTGTATTGAGTAACTGCTGCCTTGCCTTGAGAAAACAACGACTGCGTAATGTTTATACAGATGATGACCTGTGAGGGCTACCATCAGTAAACAAATCAGCTGTTCGCTGATCTTGGGCTGCACAGGACATCATGTCATCCAGTGTAATTAAATTGGTCATCTTAATACAAAAAAGTCGTCACTATCCAGATTGAGTGGAATCCCTTGCAGAAGCTGTATATTTGGAATTGTGCGCTGCATTTCTGTAAAAAAGTGGCTGCCATCGTTTGTATAGGTACACTGTTCTGTTTGGTCTTGGCAAAATTTTCCCCTGCTCCAATATCTTCTTTACTAAATAGGTTTTCCCACTCTGACTTGACCCAGAAATATTCAAGGTGAATGGATGCATTAAAGTTGCTGGTCGTGAAGACAGTTTCAGTGTAGACGGTAAAATTGGCTGTGCTACTGATTCAGCTGCAGCTGCAGGGTCTTGAGTCTCTCTTTGTATCCTTGTTGAAGATGCCCTCGCAGTTTTGCAGCTGCAGGGTCTTGAGCCTCTGTGCATCTCTGTTGTTGGAGATCCCCTTCGCAGTTTTGCAGCTGCAGCTCCAAGCTTGCTCGTAGTTGGCGAATTTGATTGCGATCGCAAATTTGCATATTTCGCAGCTGTAGCTCCGCTTTCGTTTTCTTTTACATTATTTTGTGTATGTTGCTTCTCTTTATACACTTTCAAGTTAAAAGGATTGCTAATACTCTTATAACATATATCGCAATTACACATCTTAACCGTTCCGTGTTCTGACGTCAAATGAGATTTCATCAGATTTCTTTCCCCATTTATAGTAACAGGCAGAGTGTGGAAGTTGTCAGTAATGCCGCGTTTGTCATAGACAGTCTTGTAGTTTTTGATTTATATTTAATAAGCAGTGCTTCATTTTTTTGTCTCTCAGAATGGACAAGCTCTCTGTGGTTATAACTTGTGGCAGGTCCATGAGCAGGGACTTCCATGGAATATAGTCTCATATAAATAAACGTTTTCAAACTGACGCAGACCAATTTGCCACTAACAAAGGAACACGAATACACGGTACGTGCATGTAGGCAGGGGTAACAATACTAGTATGTGCATTTCAGTTAGGGGGTAAAAAAAGCCAATAGATTTACCATATAATTCCATGGATGACCATGTAATAGAGATATTTACATACAAAAAAGGCACGAGGCGTACGTGATATTATCTTATTAGCATTAGGTTAAAACACAGTATATATTTATACAGGTAAATCCAGCATTTGCTCTAAAAAGGAGTGTTTGAAGATGGTGTATATCCATGGCAAACATTACAACATTACTACAGAATAACTCTCTGCAAACCTTCAAAACTTCGTGAAGGAGCGCTGTATTATAACCATACTGTGGATTATTGTTCTATTGAAAACTCAGATTCTATGTTATAGGTGCTGGTGAGAGCCTGAAAACATAAAGGAGCAGGGAATAGGGTTCTCTATTCATTTCGGTGTTTTCTTTTTACCATTCATTTAAAAAAAAACTTGCTAAATGGAAAAAATCAGCGGTAATCTAAACTTGGTGTTATGATATGCTTGTACGTAATTAATGTATGCAAGTTTGATTATGTATTGTATATTGTATATTAATAAAGAGAATAAAGGGAAAAAAAAACAAAAAAAGTCCATGAGCAGGTTTTTGACGGTATCAGTGTTTATTTCAAGACTGTTCTTATAATTTAGTGTTATACACCTGACCTTACAAACAGTTCTGCTGTATCCATCTTTGAAAATGTTGTAGGCATAGTTCTTAGGCCCACCTGTTACGAAATGTATTATTTTTCCATCAGGCACTTCGTCGGTTAGGTCACCTAAATAGTCTCCAAGAATGAGTTCTGCATTTCCATGCTTTGCCGAAAAATGACTGAGTCGGTATCTACAAACATGGCCCTTGATCCAAGCTTCTCCAGGTAGCTGGCCTGAGCAGTTGTATGAGCTGCGAGAACGTTTGTGCGGTCTGATGTTTCAACAAAATCTTCTTTTACTTCCATCGCATTTCCACCATTTCTTGTGAGACGAAGCTAACGTCTGTGACTATTTGCCTATTTCTAGTTAAAAGATCAAAGCTTTGCTAGAGAGCGCAGTCGTGGGTTTCCTTTATTAGCCCACCTTACGTTACACGTAAGCTGGGGTATTCCTATCCGTCTGCGGATGGCGTCCGTTAGTTTTTTAAAGAAAAAAATTTAAAATGTATCTCCTGCTACATTTTTGACCCGATGTCATTTATTTTTGGCATGAGGCACCCCTAAAGGGTTATGCATACGGCTTGTGCTTTTTTTAGTCGATCGGAAAATTTTTGTATTTTTGGGGAATTTTTGAAGAAAAAATTTGAAATGTATCTACTCCTACATTTTTGAGCCGATGTCATTTAGTTTTGGTATGAGGCACCCCTAAAGGATCCTGCGTACAGCTTCTGCTTTTTTAGTCGATCGGACAATTTTTGTTTTTTTTGGGGAATTTTTAAAGCAAAAATGTCAAAAATAATTCAAAATGCATCTACTCCTGCAATTTTGATTCGATGTCATTTATTTTTGGAGTGAGGCATCCCTAAGCGGTCGTGCTTACGGCTTGTGCTTTTTTAGTCGATCGGGTGATTTTTTAATTTTTGGAGAATTTTTGAAGAGAAAAGTTTAAAATGTATCTGCTCCTACATTTTTGATCCGATGTCATTTTTTTTGGTATGAGGCACCCTAAAGGGGCGTGCATACGGCTTGTGCTTTTTAGTCGATCGGACAATTTTTTTTTGTATTTTTAGTTAGTGTTTGAAAAAAACTTCAAAATGCATTCCTGTACAGTTTTTATCAGATTCGATTTATTTTTGATAATAGCCGTCTCTAGGGGGTCATGCATACGGCTTGTGCTTTTTGAGTGAATTGGAAAACTTTTGATTTTTTTCGGAATTTTTGAAAAAAAATGAAATGAATCTCCTCCTACAGCGCATAAACGCTAGTTAAACGAACTTGCGCAGTAGTCAGATTTTACAACCGCACATCGACGCAAGTTAAATAAACCTTCGCAGTAGTCCAAATTAAGCACTGCGCATCGATGCAAGTTAAATAAACATGCACACTGGTCCGAACTGTGAACCGCGCATCGACGGAAGATAAATAAACATGCGAACTGGTCCAAAATAAGCACCGCACATCAACGCAAGTTAAATAAACATGTGCACTGGTCCGAAGAAAGAACAGCGCATCCACGCAAGTTAAACATACATGCGCAGTGGTCCGAAATGCGAACCGCGCATCAACACAAAATAAAGAAACATGCGCACTGGTCCGAAATAAGAACCGCACATCAACACAAGTTAAATAAACATGCGCACTGATCCGAAATTGTCTGTATAAGAATCTCGCATCGAGGCAAGTTACATAAATATGCGCACTGGTCCGAAATGAGAGCGTTGTTTGAAGGTATCTATGGCAGAGTATACAAAAAATCTGTTTCCCATTTTTCTGGGAAAGAAATCTTTGTATGCATTTATTGGTCTATGTTCAGGTCCGGTGCTAAATTAATTATTGTGCTAGCTCTTTGCCGTCTCATCTATTGAAGTCCAATTTTTCAGGGGAATTTCCTTGCTCATGCACGCTGGAATTGGTCTTATTGCTTTTTGTAAGCTGGAACTTTGTCCTTGGACAAACTTGTCTTGTCACAATCTATTTAAATTCCTTCTTTGGACTGGTAACCTAAGATATATTTCTGATGGTCTCGGTCTGTTTTAACCCATGTCTGCCATCCACTTGCCTCCAGCTTCACTTTTAGGAATGTATTTACATAACTTGTGAAAAGCCCCCCAGAGTTTGTTTCGGGGTTGCACTGCTCAGCATCTTCAAGGTGCCATACTTCATGAATTTTATTGATTTCGTGACCCTTTTCTACCGCTTTTTAGGCCCAAACCCCTGAAAGGTAAGGGGCCTAATGAGTTACCTTCTGTCCGTCTGTCCGTCAACATTTGTTTTGTAGAGTTTGTCCGCGCCTGTTCTCCGCACCGATATGGTGTATGATTTTGTTACCCTGCACAGTAAAAATATACATATTACAGATGTGCCTTTTCATATTATTGTTGAAATCGACAAAAAAAAATGATCAAATTAGGATTTGTTAAATTTATGCGCTAACTTAGTATAGAGATAGAGTTTTGTCCGCGACAGTTCTCGAAAGCTATTAAACACCGGCTGTTGTTACCTTGCATAGTGGAAATATATATATTGCAGATGTGCCTTTTCGTATTTTTGTTGAAATCGGCCAAAAATTGACCAAATTAGGACTTGTTAAAACTGGGCAAAATTTATGCGTTCACTTAGTATAGAGATTGAGTTTTGTCCGCGACAGTTCTCGAAAGCTATTAGACACATGCTTTTGTTGCCTTCCATAGTGGAAATATATATATTGCAGATGTACCTTTTTGTATTATTGTTGGAATCGGCCAAAAATTGACTAAAGTAGGACTTGTTAAAACTGGACAAAATTTATGCGTTCACTTAGCATATCAATGGAGTTTTGTCCTCGACAGTTCCCAAGAGCTATTGGGCACATGCTTTTGTTACCTTGCATAGTGGAAATATATATATTGCAGATGTACCTTTTCGTATTATTGTTGGAATCGGCCAAAAATTGACTATAGTAGGACTTGTTAAAACTGGACAAAATTTATGCGTTCATTTAGTATATCGATGGAGTTTTGTCCTCGACAGTTCCCAAGAGCTATTGGGCACATGCTTTTGATGCCTTCCATAGTGGAAATATATATATTGCAGATGTACCATTTCATATTATTGTTGAAATCGGCCAAAAATTGACTAAAATAGGACATGTTAAAACTGGACAAAATTTATGCCATCACTTAGTATATAGATGGAGTTTTGTCCGCGAAATTTCCCCAAAGCTATAAAGACACATGCTTTTGTTGCTTTGAATAGTGGAAATATATATATTGCAGATGTGCCTTTTCGTATTATTGTTGAAATCGGCGAAAAATGGAACAAAATATGAGTTGTTAGAAATTGATAAAATATATGCATTCACTTAGCATACAAGTTGAGTTTTGTCCGCGTCAGTTCTCTAAATCTACAAAGGACATTCTTCTGAAGCCCCATACAGTTGGAATATATATATATATATATAGATATTGCAGATGTGCCTTTTCGTATTATTGTTGAAATCGGCCAAATATTGATCAAATTAGGACTTGTTAATGTTTTCTAGGCGATTCTGTCTGCGAATTGGGGGGTTGGGGCCATGTGTATTTCCTAAATATTTTCTTGTTAGTTCATCTGTTACCGATGTGCCTCTTAATATGCCCCAAATCTGCCCCAAAATGAATTCAGCATAAGCTTTGTGAGAGAGCGCAATCCTGGATTTGCTTTTAATTTGTCACAATCTAGGTAAATTCCTTCTTTGAACTGGTAATCATTTTACCAGGCCTTTGTATTGCTCAAGTGATTCAAAATCTTCAAATATTCTCTTTGAGGTCCTGTTACATATTTGCCAGTTTTATTTATGTATGGATAGAGACAGGTGACATGACAATATTTAATTGACTCATAGTCTGCATCTTCTTTAAAGGATGTGAATGCCTCAGGTCTTCCATCGAAAAAAGTTTCCCGAGGCTGCAAGGGCTGTACTACATCTGTATTCTCCACAAAGTCCTTGACCTCTTGGTTGTCAGAAACTTCTTTATTCCAAATCGCATACCCATATAAAGCGATATGTGTAACCTTGGCTTTCTAGGAATGTTTTCTTGTCGAATGTTGCTTGATACAGATCTTTCATTTTTGTCCCATTAAGCTGATTAATGGTGTTTTCGGCGTAGCATTTTGGGCACCCGTGGTAAAAATCTCCGTGGAACTCCAGAGCAACTCTTGCACCACTGTCTGTTTCATAGTAGCTGTCCAGCTTGTATTTGCCAACCTTTACTCTCCACCGTTGTAGGCAGGCTGTATTTTTTGCGTTCCGAGTGTTCGAAAACTTGATCCTTCGTAATGCTTTCCGTGATTGTTTTTCTTCCGGGCCGCCTTGTGCCGGGATAAGACCTACTGTGTTTTCTTTCAGAAAATATTTTCTGCAGACATGCAGGCAGATGCAATTGTAATGCATTTCTGAAAGGGGTTCATTCTACTTGTCATATTCATGGACAGCTGCATAAACTCGAGACATGCTCGTCTCAAAATATCTACGTCTGATCTGCAGTACTTTAACAGTTCTTAGAAACTGAATGCTGTGTTTTTGCTGTTTTCGTATCATACTAAGAATGGTTCTCTGTCTTTTGTTTTTATTCTGCCTGGGTTGTTGTATGAAATATCTGGGAGACAATGGGGCTTCTTATTCTAATTTTCTTTGGTGTTGTAATAATGTGGAAACCACACTTTAGCTAGTTCTGTCAAGCCAAATATTTACTGAGTGCAGAGGGTATAAAATTGATGAAATCTATCATTCGGATTTCGTATGCCGGTACTTCACTTTACATATTCTTGGCTCCATTTGGTATTACTTTGGTAGGACTGCGTTCTGATATAGATACTGCATTGTCGGATAGGAATCATAACCTTTAAAGTTGTAGCAAATGGACGGTGGTACGTTTGTTATCCTTTGCGTAAAACCATCTACAAAATTTTTTTCAGTTGTGTTGTCACCGCTAAACACATCTTTTTGGGACCGCACTTTACACATGCAGCCGCACTGTTAACGGATTGGTCAATGCATCGGTGGCACACTTTATGCGCTACACACAAGTGTGGGCGGTGTTCTTAAGACCCGCACTTCTCCTTTTGACGGTTCTGACAATTCCTGGTCTTTGGATCATATTTAAACCCTTTCTCACGCTGAAACAGGTCGTCTAGAATGTAAAAAATATGTACTTATTCGATTGTTTTCATTTAGCATGTCATGTAGCATTCATCTTTACACGTTTTACAGTACACTTCGCCACATTTGTGGTCTTTCTTGTGTAGCTTGTTGTTGGTTGTTTGGTCGCACTCTGCACATCTGCAATGCGTCTTGCATGTAGAGGTGCCCTGCTCAGCCTCTTTCTTGTGTAGTGAGAAGCACATTTGGCCTTTAAAATGACGGGTGCAATCGCCACAATGACGGCTATCCCAAATTTCTTTGTCATGAATCTTCCGACATAGAGTACAAAGATTGTTGCATGCACGAGCTTCTTTGTGGTCATACCCCTTTTGACACAGGTGACAATAGTACACTGTGCTGAGAAAAGCTGGCATCAAGGTAATGACATCATAGTGGTTGTATGGTGACAGAGATAATTTTTTCTGCACTTCCGTTGTCCCAGGAAATGTAATGCCATTGAAGTTTTCTCGCAACACTATGAAAATCTGGTAATCAGATGTTGCGTGATCAGGGAATAGGAAAATAAGAGCTTGGTTAAACATAGCATATTTTATTGCGAACGCGGCTTCGTATCTTGGTGATCTTGTAAAACCCGTAAAAGCCGATGCCGTGAAGCCCTAATGCCGGTTTGATAAGAAAAAACAAAAAAGAAACAAAACTTTAACGACTGACCTCAACACTAAACGTTACTCTTAGATCGATTTTATCTTGTTACATCTTGAATTTAGTCTTAATAATTTCATAACTAAATTACTTAATTCACAATCAAAAGAAATTGGAATCTTAGCAATTTTATCGGAACTTTCCTTAATGTGATCACGCACCGTCCGAAACTTGAAACTATTAGTCAAAAGGCGGGAAGAGACTGTTTATATACTACAGAAATCACGTGACTTGTACAGTGTCATGCCATAAATACTCGAAGATTCTGGCACTGATTAATCAATACGTGTCATTTTTCAGTGACCTGATGTCAATTAATTATGAAAGACATAAATTGTTTAAATGACTGCGTAACAGCGGCCCTAATAAAATAACTTAGAGGTATTTTATCATTAAAGCAGTTATTTTCATTTGATTTTGCCAATTTCTTTACTTGAATAGTAAACCAGTAAAAAGAAACAAACACACAGACAAACAGAAAATATTGAACACAACAATAGTATCAAGTACACTCATTCTAAGGCACTGAACAATATGTTGAATTATGAATTATTTTGGGTCACACACAGTGGCCACATGCATGAACAATAGGGGTGTTAGATGCAAGTTATTGTGGGCGTGGCAAAATAAAAATTACATTTGATCACTTAGCTGTATTAAACATAAACATACTTTACATATTTATTACACTGGCTTCTAAATATTATACACGTTATCATTTAAACCACATAAGAGTAAATATGAACAGATATGTTCAGAAAGCAATGTTAAACGACAGAGTGGAAAGACGATACCTAACTTTCCTGAAACATTTAGCATATTAAAAACACCCGTTTCATGCTGTCATGATAGACTCTCACGAAATATTTCTAAGCAAAATCCACAATTATGCTAATGCATTATGAAGGGAAACCACACGAATTTGGAAATGACCGTATTTTGGTGTGGTCTTTCAACATCACCGATGTTTCTTGTTAAACAGAAGCACTTCTACACGCAGAAAAATCGTTTCTTCAGCGCTGAACGGCCGCATTAAGGCTCGTCTGCGATTTTATTTCACCATTAAAATTAAATAGTGGAACTTTTGGAGCGGAAGTTGAGCCTTGCGGAAGTGATTTATACCATATGATTAACACTAAACACATTGATTACAACAAGTATGTGACATTTACTGAGGAGTATCTTGAGGGAATCAGCTACATGTTTAACAAATTTACATTATTGAACAATATTAAACAAAATTCTATGCAGTAGACTTCGATCATTTATCGAGTGGACTTTGAACATGTGACAGTATAAGATTAATAATGAAAATCTTTAATTATCGCCATGAATGGAAACAAACAGAAATGAATGAGCTTTGAATAAATTGCTGAACTAAGACTTATTAACTAAAACTGAAAACGGATAAAATGCAATTAAATTATACAAAATTAACTTAAAGAAACAGGACTGCGGGCATAATTGAGCATTTCTTATTTGAAATGAATGTTCAATTTTGCCTGTGGGAAAACATCTTTGCTGTGGACTTCCAAACTTCTAAAGGATAAGTTAAAAACTGATAAACCACTTTTGCGAATTAATAGTCAATGTCATTTTACTGATAAACGTTTCATATTTCAGGAAACCTTACACAGTTAGAAACAAGAATCCATTCTGAAGCTCTAACATGTACAATAATTACGCCTCTATGGGTTTATTATTAATCTTTTAGTCTCTTTCAGTTTAAAAAAATAATTGCACACGTATTAATTATTCCCTATGAACAGATCTTGAAAATTATATGGCGTTTAATCTTTACGAGCACTTTCTAACAAGCACAGTTTTGTGATGGGTCGGACTGTCACTTTTTTCGAATCATATCTGCCGCACGGACGTGACCGTCTCGACCCTGGCGTGCATCGTTCACAATTCCCAGAGGCCATTGACCACGTGGCAACTGCTGATCGGCAATCAAGACGACATCTCCCTTTTCAATATCCGGCTGCTTGTTAACCCATTTAGATCTAGCTTGCAACAGGGATACATACTCCTTGAGCCAACGGCGCCAGAATACGTCAGCCAGATATTAAGTTTGACGCCATCGGCGTCGAGTTTAATTGTCACACGGCTCGAAACTGCCGTATGGTAACGAGGTTGTGTTGCTCAGCAGAAGAATTTTGATTGGCGTGAGCACATTTGGGTCACGTGCGTCATTGCTCACAGTAGTCAGCGGGCTGTCATTAATTACACGTTCGACTTCTGTAAATGATGTCGTTAAGCCCTCGTCGTTTAAAAACTGTTCACTCGCTCCGCGCCTACGAAATTCTTGCCGTTGTCACTGAAAATCTTTCTTAGTTTCCTCCCTGCGTGCCATAAAACGTGTGAGACATGACAGGAAAGAATCTGTATCCAGGTTGAAAGCAAATTTTAGGCGCACAACTCTGCGCGCCAGGCACGTTAACAGACAGCCATAACGTTTTACTGTTGTACGTCCTCTTGTGACAAAAAGGGGGAAGAAGTAATCAACCCCGACGGTGGAGAACGAAGGTAAATCTGGCGTCAGTCGCTCTTTAGGTAGCATAGCCATCTGCTGCGTAAGCGTCACTCGCATGTGACGTTTACATAAAAAAACACGCTCCTATAACCCTTTTAACTGCAGCAGCACCTTATGTAATCCAGTATTCCTCGCGTGTTAGAGCTAGAACTTGATGTAAACCGACGTGTCCATTACGTTCGTGAATGTGTCTGATGATTTATTCAGTGGCGTGATGTTTCTTTGGTAGGATGATTGGGTGTTTAAAACCGTAGTCTACTGACGCCTCAGCTAGGCGACCTCCCACTCTGATGATATTGTCAGTTAGGATGGGGGACAACTCAGCAATGGGACTGGTTCTTAAAACGTCTACACCTTCGTTCAGGCGTTTTAATTCAGATGCGTAACACTCACGCAGCACTATCGCGATAATCTTGCCTCGAGCACGATGTATTTATTTAACTCCTACGTTACCTTGAGGTAGTTTCTCTGTCGTTGTTGCGTAATGTACCAAACAAAATGCAACGTACCGCAATAACCACGCGAAAGATACGAATAAGCGGCTCCATGAAGAGCAGTGATTGATCAGCGAACTTAAAGGATCTATCTCGGACGTCACACACGAAACTGTCGCCCCAAGATCTCCATAATCTGGTTTTGCAGGCATCACAATTTGCGCATTGCATAAAAACATTGGACCACTTGCCCAAAATTTCAACATCGATGTGTTCCTAGGAGAAATTTCACATGACGCGAGATTGGTTGGGTTTTGCTTTGATGGGACGTAGTACCAATCTTCTGGTCTTGTGATGTCATGAATCACCGATAACAGATTAGCAATAAACGTCTGAAAACGAGTCTTTGTGTTACGTATGTACTTAAGAACAGCTGTTGGGTCCGTCCAGAAGTAAACCTGTGAGATTTCGAATTCGATTTCACTTGTAATCATCTGGTCCAACCGTACTGCGACAACAGCAACTGATAGTTTTAGTCGCGGTATAGTGACTTGATAGGTGCTAGTCTCGACTTGCCTGCAACGAGTGAACACTTAAAGTGTCCTGACATATCGTAGGACGCAACACCGTAGGCGACTTCTGGCGCAACTCCGAAGTGATGTAACTCGCATGTGAAGTCATACATCAAGCCATCTGGTTTATAGCATCGGTCAACATTGTAGTCACTCAGACTTGACAACGTGTCTTGCCATTCGCGAAAACGTGTACTGGCGTCATCTGTAATTGGTTCATCCCAGGCGTACCCATCCTTGTACAGGCCTAGTAACAGCATCTTGGGTATTAAAGTTACCGGTGCGGCAAGGCCTAGGGGATCGCATAGGGAACAGACCACAGATACAATTCCGCGACGCGTCATCGGCTTCTGTACACTCTTCACGTTATATGTTAACGTATCATCTTCAACGTTCCAACGTAAACCCAGTGCCCTTTCGTATGGCAATGCATCATCAATGTCAATGTTTGCTACAGATGGGGCCCTTTCGGATAATGGGATTGACAACTTCCCTGTTGTTTGAGAATAATTTGGTCAAATGGAACCCACCTCTATGAAGTAGTTCTTGCAGCTGTGTTGTTAGCCTGATTGGTTGAGGTACAGTTGGTATTGATTTTAAGCAGCCATCGACGTAAAAGTTTCGCAACACTGTTTTCACCGTTTCTGCTTCAAACTCACACTGGTTGTCAGTGGCCGTCTTGCGCATAGCAAACGCAGTAGCACTAGGAGATGACGTTGCGCCGAAGATATAAACTATCATCGCGTAAACTTCTGATGGGAGCTTGCTGTCGCCGTCTTGCCACCACAAGAAACGGAGGTAGTCACGGTCCCATTCCAAAACTTGTGCCTGATGGAACATAGCTACTATGTCACCAACAATTGCGATAGGCTGTTGCCGAAAACGAAGTAGTACTCCGATCAAAAGATTGACCAGAACTGGGCTTTGCAGCAGGCAATCATTTAATGACGTGCGCGTGTACTTAGCCGCGCAATCAAATACTATGCGAATTTTATCCGGTTTATTTGGATTGATGACTGGGTGATGAGGTAAGTACCAGCAATTCACATCCTTAGCGTGTTCCTTTAGAGTACCAACCTCTTGTGCATAACCCAACGCACTTGAGTACGCTTTATGAAGCGATTCTTTCTTGGAAAACTTCCGTTCTAGGTAATTCAATCTCGCAGCAGCAAGCGGTAAGTTGCTTTCTAACTTCGGACACCAGTTCTCCATGGCAGAGAAAGCATGTACCATTCTCCAGTGTGCTCAATACTTCGTCAAAGATACTCAGAGCTTGTTTGTCAGCAAGAGACATTCAGCTTTTAGCGTTGTATATTGATTCGTCAAAGTCAGTTTTCCACATTCGTTCCACTTGACTTTGTAAATCACCTTGCTGGAAGTTCACGTGAGCGTTTGTGTTTGAGACGGTTCTATCAAGCGGCCCTAGTAGGGACCATCCGAGGACTGACTTCACTGCGTAGAGTTCTTTGACAGTTCCTCGACGTTCGTCTTCTTTCCAAAAGGCTTCCGGGACGTTAGCTTTGATGAGCAAATTGACTTGTGAGGAATTTACGCATGGAAACTTAAGCAAGGAAAAATGTTGCCATTGTGAAACAGCTACGTCATCAGCCTTAGCACGCATTAATATAGGCAAGTTTTTTCGACTGAAAAGACTCTGTCAATATCTATAGCGCCTGTTTGGTCAACCGATGCTACAGTTAGTGATACTTCAGTAAAAGATTTGGACACATTCGCTGAAGTAACGGTACTTAAATTCAATTTTGCTGTTTTGATTCGAAGCCTTAGGCGTTTTAGCAAGCTCTCAGTACATCAGGTTGTGTGTGACCCTTCGTCAAGTAACTCTTACGTCTCTACCTCAACTCCGTTTCCACGAATAATGACTGGAACAATGCGAAGACGCACTTGTGGGGCGCGGGTCGCGACGCAGTTAACCGTTGACGAATCAGCCGGGGTACTTTCACGATGTTGTTCATTTCTTTTTTCTTCTGAACGTCTGCGATAGTCTGTATCGTGAACTAGCTCGTGGTGTTTTGACTTACAATGAGTGCACTGCGCGTCCTTTCCGCCCTCTTTAGCAACTTGGCGTGGGCGTAAACAGTTAAAGCACAAACGTTTGTCTTTGATTACCTTCACTCTGTCTGCATACGTCTTCTCCAGAAATGCAGTACACTTGGCAATGAAATGCTGCCCTCCGCACTGTGTACAATCAGGAAGCTTTTGTTTCGTACCTTGACTTTTGGTTTGTCATTCGTCATTACCGTTGATGCTGTCTTGCTGGTATTATGCTTTGGTTTCTTAACTGTGATTTCTTCTCTCCGCAACATCTCGCTGTATGATGACATTGCGACACCTGCACGCTGCTTTACAAAAACACGCAAATCATTAAACGTTGGGTCACTCAGATGCGAGAAACTGTAGCCCATTCAACTCTAATGTCGTTGGGCAAACGCATGACTACTGCCTTCAGTGTAGGCGTGCAGTTCAAATTGCTTTCGTACCCTAGGGACTGTGAGGGCACACCTTTCCATTTCGTCGCTCAGCGCGATAAGACCACGAAAATCATTTCCTTTGACGATGTGGCCTTTCATAAGGGAATCTCTACACGAACGAGCGATTTCATTTCTCCGACCGTAGCGTTCAATGAGAAGCTCTAGAGCACGTGTGTAGCCTTGGTCGCCTAAAAGAACACAATTCTTTATGAGGTATTTGGCTTCTCCTGTGCAGTAACTGATCAGGTAGTTCAGTAAAACCGATGGTTCATAGACCTTTGATTCCACATTTATCTTAAAGTTAGTGATGAATTCGACGTAGTTCTTTGGATCAGAATCAAATGTCAATATTTCAGTTTTGAGGAATGTAGCAGCAACAGTCAAGGCAGCTAATTATTGGATGCTTTCAGCAGGTAGGAGCTGATTCGGTGGCGACTGAAATGCGGTGGCGTATGCTGGATGACAACTTTGACCGTGGTTGATGCGAGAACGGGGAGGCTGTTTCAGCCTTCAGTGCTGATGCATTCTGTCCTACGTTTTGCATAGGACTAGGCACACCACTAAACCTGTTATAAGCTGAACTGTTCTTTGCACTGGCGTCAATCGGATTAAGTGTGTCACGTGGTCTGCCATCAAATGGCTTCGATATCGCCGGATTTTTAACGTTAGCGGGAGGGACACTGTCCAGAAGTGGAAGACTATCCGGTGGTTTGACATCAAATGGCTTTGAGGTCACTGGAATTTTTGCGCAAACTGGAGGTACATTGTCAGGAGGAGGTACATTTTCATGTGGTCTGATATCAAATGACTTGGACGTCGTAGAAACTTGAATGAGGTCAAATGTAAATTCAGTACTCACAGTTGCTGGTTGAAATGGCATGACGAATGCAGACAAAGGCTGAGATGGCATCGCAGTGGCATCTACTGACGTTACACTCACAGGCTGTGCCCCAGAGATAGCAGCTTCGGCCTCTACAAGCACCTTTTCTTCGGCGTGTGCGGTCTCGATATCTGACTGAACGTCAAGCTGTTGCTTGCGCTACTCCGTCTCAAGCTGCAGCCTCTCCAAATGGGCCCGTTCCTTAGCGCGTTTCTGCTTCAGGAGGACAGCCGCCTTCCGCGTCGTGTCATAGCAATAGCGGACTACAATAGCGGTACCACATTACTGACACTCTATCGACGTTGGCTTCGTCAATCATGGCAGTCATATTAACGAAACTGAGGAGGGCGAAAATGAGCCGAGACTTTGCCAAAAATTGCAAACTGTTGCGTGCTAAGGGAATACGAAAATAAGAGCTTGGTTAAACATAACATATTTTATTGCCGTAAAGCCGTAATGCCGGTTTACTAAAAAAAACAAAAAAAAACAAAACTTTAACGACTGATCTCAACACTAAACGTTACTCTTAAATCAATTTTACCTTGTTATATCTTGAATTTAGTCTTAATAATTTCACAAATAAATACATTACTTAATTCACAATCACAAGAAATTTGAATTTTAGCAATTTTATCGGAACTTTCCTAAATGTGATCACGAACCGTCCGAAATTTGAAACTATTAGTCAAAAGGCAGGAAGAAAGTGTTTATATGCTACAGACATCACGTGACTTTTACAGTGTCATGCCATAAATACTTGAACATTCTGGCACTGATTAATCAATACGTGTCACTTTTCAGTGACCTGATGTCAATTAATTATGAAAGACATAAATTATTTAAATGGATGGTTTTATACCGCGGATGACCGTCAAACCTTGCGTTAGATGTGACTGAAGCGCGTTCAAATCCTGCTCGTGCCTATTAGCTGTGCATTCATTTTTCATCCAACTGGGGATTGAAACTGGAATGGGCCATTTCAGTATAATGTGGCAGGATGGTATGGATATAGCGCTGTGATCGCTGAAAGGGACACCAATAAACCAAACCAAACTTATTTTGTTCACTTCTTATTTTTATTTTCTTAGGTACATTCATTACCTGTTCTTCTATGGTCCTTTTTCTCACACCTTGAACATGGTATTTTCGTTGGTGAAGAAGTAGGTAATCTTTCCGTGTGGCCACCCCACAATTGTTCACGTCGACATGTTTCTGCCTGTGGTGGTTAAGATTGTTCTTGCTCCAAAAAAACTTGGCATATGAAAGATCCATGGTTTTGAAGTGGTTTGGAAGACATATTGATCTGTAATCAAGCAAGGTCTCTAGTTATAGCTTAAACGGCACAGATAAATTTTTTATTGGGTCTGTTTCGTGCCAAGCCAGTACCAAGTGACAATTATATTTTTTAGGAGACAGATAACAACAGCGCATGACTACTAACAACAGCGCATGAAAGGGGTGGGATTTTTTAAACAGGGGGAAATGCACTTACTAAGCACGAACGATATCATTCTTTAAGCGTTAATTCTTCTCGCTTGTGATCCTTCATGCTTGCGCGCGCTTTATAAAGACACAGGCGAGGGTTGGGCTAATGGAATTTTGAAATAATCTTGTTACCAAAACCTATTACGGCTGTTAAATATGTCAGAGCATGGGTGTATAAAATTAATTTAGATATGGATATAGTTGATTCAAATATATAATATACCATCAAGACATAGCATATTATTTTTGCAACGTCAGCACCAGGTATGTCACTATATAGATCGTGATTTTCCCGGTCAGTTATGCTCCTTCCACGAGCTTAACTTTGGGAGTCTGTGTGAAAAAGTGGGCCATAATAGGGCACTTCCGGTGTCTTATCAGCGCATAGATTACTATACAGTATGCAGTAAAACTATATGCGAACAGAAGAAGCCCTACACATGAAGTAGTCTTTGGAACAGATTTTTCATTACTTAGAGATAGAAAAACCTAATGCTATCCCACTTTGGCTTCAGAATTCTGTTGTAATAAGCTGTAATTTAAAACAAAGCCCTTGTCTTTTTACCAGTTCAGAAATGTTCTTACTAAGCCGAAGAAGGTATGATTGCATTATTTCGAATGTTCTCATAGAAATGGTTTTCGATTTAGGTAAAACAATGACATCCTACGCTATTTTCTACTGCACGGCGATATATATCTCGAAAAAATGTTCAATTTTGAAATAGCATTCCTTTACTCATAAAGATGAGTACCTAAAAGACAGTCTGGTATCCCCTGGGACAATACCCTCGGATGATCATCCTCCGACAATAACCCCGTACCATACCCCCTAGGATCATCCCCCATGACATTGCCAGAATATTTCCAATTGTTAACGTTACAACAAAATGAAAAGAAAAAGTACAGCGACATGTTTTATTTCTCTCCAACACTATGTTTAATCTTTACGTCGTTATATCGAGTCTGCGTCTCATTCACAGTCAAACCTACAAGTTCATAGTTCACATCTTTCAAAGCTGAATATTGTGTGTTATTCCACGAAGGTAGTGCAGTATCTTGCGGTTTGTGAAGTCACCAACAATGTTCCTAATTCGTACACTGGTTTGCGAGCTTTGGTGGGGCTGCGGCTCCGGGAGGAGAGGAATTTTTATGTACAATAGCTATTATCAATGGATTAACTGAGATGACTTGTAAGCGTTTTGGAACTGCAATTATACCCCTTTCAACTAAATCATAGCGAAACGGCTTAGCTTTTAAGTACAGATCACAGAACTGCATTTATACCCCTTTCAACTAGATCGTAGTGAAATGGCTTAGCTTTTAACTACAGATCACAGAACTCTATTTGTCTGTTAATCGTTAATGAAAATCTTTAAAATGAAAATTGGAAAAATAATGGTGAGGCGATTGGCACGGGGGGGGGGGGTGGTCCTAGGGGGGTATGATCTTGAGGTATTGTCGGGAAGGTATCATCTAGAGGGGTATTGTCTGGGGGTATTGTCCTAGACGCAATACAATCAAATGCCAGCCCTTCAAGATAAGAAAATCCATGCTAAACTAGCGTTTTATTTTCGTAAAACGCGCTTCTACGAGTTCTCCGCTTTTAGATGAGTTCCCTTATGGTTATATATTACCACGCAATAGAAATTTTTTTTTGCAATAAGAATGGTGCCGTCCACTCTCCCTCTCACTCTCCATCCATCCAACCAATGAGAATGCAGGAATACTAAGTAATTAAGTCATTTGAAGACATCAATCATTCCCTTCAAGCATCAATTTGAATGGTGTCAACGCACCGTGGCTTGTTGTGGCATGGACGGGAGGGAGGATAGGCTAAAAATGGAGAACGCGAATTGCGCTTTTAGTCGTAAAAGCGCGTTTTACGAAAACAAAACGATAGCCGTAAAAGCTTTGAATTCGCTTATCTCCACTTTTAGATGGGACTAAAGTCCGGAGCAGGAAAGCCGGAAATTCTGTTAAAATTGCACAAAAATTTTCGCAAATTACGCTAATAAACTCCTTCAGAGTGCGTTGTCTTTCGACATCTAGCAGTGTTAAAGTTAGAGGCAAATCAAAGACTCGAACTAAGTTCCGCTTCTTTTAATTTTTTCCAAGATCTGGTAGGAGGGAATACTCCCGAACCATTAACAATAAACAATGTAAGAGTTAACTAAAAACAAAAATAGAGTGCAGCAATGGGCTCTGTCTGGTGACTAATTTGCAGACCTCACCTACTGAGTAACCTAAGCATCCCCCTCTTGCCTCCCACTGGATGGAACCCGACCTGGGGTACTCGATGCTATGTGTCTAAAATAAAGCCTTAATAATACACTTTATTGATTTGATATGTTTTCTCAAAAGAGATAGTAAGTCTAAAACATGATTGACATAAAATAAAAGATTGACACAGAAAAATAGCTCTGGCTGTGTCAATAAATGCATGCTGGTTGTCTAAAAATCTGAGTAAGTACATGGGACTCGTACAAGGTATTTGACAAAGTTCTATTTAGTAAATAAAAATACCACTGATTACTGTTAAATTTACGAAATTACAATCATTAGACACTCATAGAGTGTAATTAATGTAAGGACATTTTAAGAACTGGTGAGAAACTCACTAATTTAACCCTTTTTTGCACAGATCCCATAAACAGTACCACAGGTACCCATGATACGGTCACTAGGATGGGCTCTCCTCGTGGGATCAGACGATGGCATGGCACTGGGCCCTATATACTTTGGCTGTGGATTGCTTGTGGCCGAGAAGCCCGTTTTCCTTAGGAAGGACTGATCAGGCACCATAGGTGTAGATTCAATAGGTGGGTGGGGGGGGGGGCGGGTGGAACTGTTGCCAATGTGGCTGGGATAGGAGCTCCTTGTGGCATGGGATCGGGATTGATTTGATCACCGTGTACTGTAGTAGCAAGGCGAACCATGGTACTTCTGGCATCCATGGGGTTACTAAAGGAGGAATCATGGCTTCAGTGTGATTATTCTCTGAAGGACTTGAAGTAGTATTGCTTGTGGGGGAAGGCGTAAAGCACTTCCTGGGTTGGCCACGGGCAATCGAGGGCCTCCACAGCCAAAGCCGATGGGTCTGGGCAAGGGGAGACAAATCTGGGTAGTTGTGCCGTCATGGAGTTGGCAAATAGATCTAGGGTGGGTGGGCCCCATGGTGACTAGCGTACCACCCATTGGAAATATGTGTGTGCACCATTCGGTATGGATTATCTGGCCCACCCTGGAGGCCAAATCTGCCAGTACACTGAGTTTCCGTGCTAAATGATGGGCTATGAGAGTAATGTGGCATTGGCGGGCGAAAGAAAGAAACTTAAACGCCACTTTCGATGGAGAAAGGGATCTGGCCCCCCCTGTCTGTTTAGATAGGCCACTGCTGTTGAATTTTTTAACAAAATTAGGACTGATTTGTACCTGAGTGGATGGTTCAATTTGTTTAGGGCTATCAAACTACTTGTAACTCTAGCCAATTGATGTGGTACTTGTTTAAGGGGAGAGACCATATCCCTTTCCACACTTGACCTTGGCAGTGTATTCCCCAACCCTTCTGCGAAGGGTCCGTCTGAAGCTCTATTTCTGGAGACGGGGGATGAAAGGGGACACTAGAGGATCGCACCACCACGGCAGAGGGGTTTGAGCTTTCATGGATATTTCTGTTTTGGCTTGGGAAATCTCCCTTGTCTTAATGCAAGTTTAACCTGCGTTTGAAATTGTCTGTTGTGCAAGCGGCCCAGAGGGACCGTTTTTTGGTTGCTACTAGGAGGCCTAAAAGGGAATCCATTGCCCCTAAGCTTACTTTTCGGTCTGTTGGGATTGCTTTTATGGCTTGAGAAATTTTGAGGCCCGAAACCAAGGAATATTTTGACTGAGTGGTGTAACGGGATGTGGAGATAAGCATCGAACAGGTGTACTGATGTGCCCAACATCCCTGTCTGTAGGCTTTCTTTTATGATTTGGCTGTGTTGATCTGAAATGACTTTGTCATTAGAAACTCGTTGAGGGAGGAGAGATCTATTACCAGTCCGATTTTTTGGGGACCAGAACAACTCTGTTGAAAAAGGCTGTCTGGGTTTTGGGCACTTCCTCTATGGCCTCTCTCCTTTAGGGATGAAAGCATGTCCTTGTCTGACCCTCTGGGGGTAGGAGGTGGTAAGGTTTTCTGGAGCCTGCATTGATGGGGGAATGAGAAATTTATGACTGTTCTGATCCCGTTTGAAAGGGAGGGAGTACCCGTTTGTGAGCCATCGGACCCCTCGACTGGGGCACTCATTTTGCCCATGCTTGCCAGAATTTGCTTAGTTTTCCTCCTACGGGCCAGAAGGCGTCGTAGGGCGGCAATTCTTTTAGGATTTCTGCATTTGTTAAAGTATTGCCAAGAGATCAAGAATCTCTGGCTGGTACTTCGGTTGGCTGCTACCTGTTTTGTTGCGCGATGGTCCCTCTTACCTGTTGCCATAGCTTGGTTTCGACTTCTTGGCAAGGGGCGGCTGAGGTTGGGCGCTGGGCTTTGCCTGCTCTGAACTCTGGAGCTGAGGCCTTTTGCACTTGAGAGGGCGCCGGAACGAAGTGCGGGACATCCTTGACATGAGGACAAAGTCCTGTGACATGGAGCGGCTTTCTTGGTTGATCCTTTCGATTTACGCGGGGGAACAGCTCTTTCTCCCCTGGGATGGGAGCATGGCGTAAATCTCTTAGCCCTTTCACGCTCGACTAGCAGTGCTGTAAGAACGCATCCTGTCTGAGAAAAACCATGGACATCATAAGAAAGGTGGACAGTTTGACTACATCCCTGGTTTCCAGAGTCAGACACGTCAGTAGCTTGGAGGTAACAAGATCATTGAGGCGTAAGTCCTCTCATTGCGTTTTTAACGTCTTCAAGGTATGGTCCTAAAATGACATAATGTTGAGGATATGTCGGGAGGAGGCCTCAATGGCCTTGGCATCCTTCTCTACTAACGGAATGTCTGAATCGTTGCGGACGAAAGGCATCCAAACTGTCCGTTTTGCGGGTTGTTTCAATGCCTCTGATGGTATTAAATCATCCGATCCGATCATCCGATACGGATCGGTATCACAGCACAGTGTCTCGAAGAGTGAAAACGGATCAGGTTCGGCCTTTTTGAACTAAATCGATCGCACTGCTACGGCATTGGCAATGCCTTCGCTGGTGGGCAGTGCGATGAACGGATCCTGATTTAGTGGAGCAGTTTGTGAGGTTATCCGAATCGGGGGTCCTCTTTGTAGAAGGATGGGGAGTCGGCTGTGACATTCGCTAAACGAGCAATTTCAAGAATCGCGTCTCGAAAGGGCACGTCCTCCGGGTCGATGAGGTGATCAGGGGTGTGGCATTCTCACTACGTGGCGTAAAATGGGGGGTGGGGGCAGAACGAGTAGGTCCTGATTGAGCGTCTCCCTGCTGCTGCCGGATCCTTCCAGAGTTTCTGGCCACTACCCGGAGACCTGATATAATCCATCTCCCTGAAATGAAGGCGAAATTGGGATGATGGAGGTGTCTCTCACGTTTCCTCGCCCGACTTCTCTACCTCTGACTCCTGCCCCTCCGAATCCGGCTCGGGTTCGTCTTTATGTTCTGTGGCTTCCGAGTGCGACGGGATGTCCCCTGAAGGTGTATAAATTTCAAGTTCTCGGTTGAGAGCAATCGAGGATAAGGGTGATGTCACTGACTGTATTTACTCCTCCTCTTCCTCGCCTGCTAACCCTGATACTTGTCCTGAAGGGGGCGCTTCGGGGGTTCAGCGTCATTGATGACCTCCACCTCTGCTGGCTGAGTGCTGGGACCTAAACAGGGGGGCTGAGTTGGGGATAGCTGTGTCCGGAGATCGTAACGGATGGCTTACGTTTGTGTCAGGATTCTGAGCCCTGCTGTTTGATCTGTTGTTGAGGTTCTTGCAGTTGTTTCTGTAATTGAGTCTGCAAGGACAGGAAGGCCGAAAACTCGCTGGGTAAGCGTGGAACCCGTTCGGGGAGAGGACAGTTTGCTGTGGAATAACTAGCTGCCTTGTCATGGCCGTAAAACTTAGCGTGAGTCCGTGGGGTGGCTGTCACGGGCTCTGGAATAGCCCTTGTTCTAAGTTCCCCTTCCATCTTGTCGGCAATCGTGGGGGAAACAGAACAAGCTTTCCTTAGGGTTTTTAACCCGGAAAACTGTCTCGGAATGTGCCTTGCGTTTGCATGACTCTCGTCCTTTTTGTCTACTGCGAGTGCGTCGGACTCTGATCTCGTTTCCATCTTGATGGGCGTGGAAACCTGTTCTAAGATCACCGAACTAACTTTGCGCATGGTTTCTTCCACAAACTCCGAGTCCCATCTGCAACTCTTTCGCTGATAGATGGTGGCACTCAGCACATGTATTCCACTCGTCGCAGAGAGGCAAACCGCTCTTCCGTATACAACGGTTACAAATCGAGTGAGAGTTGAAAGATGAGAGTGGGGTGTGCACTGCGGAAGCGTAGGTGGGTCCCGCAGACTGGCTTCTGTCATATCTGAAAGACAAACAGAAAACTGTTCATGTCACCAGCAGACAAACAGATAAATATGTTAACGCAAAAGATGTGACTTATTCAACTGAGACTTAAGAGTGTAAGTACACGGTACAACTATTCACTTCCATCATCCAGGGGCTGAAATAACACTTGCATGCGTATTCGGGACCTTTTCAGCATGAAGAAACCAAAATGGGACTGACATGGGCTCATTTTCGGGCCTTTCGGATGATCCCATAAATGGGATCCGCCCATTGGCCCGAAAAGGGGAGCTACAAATAGGATCCAAAATGGGATCACCCATGGGACCTCCGGGTCTATTTTCGAGCACTCCCTTTCGGTCAATCCCAACTATGAGCCTTAGTTCATCTGATCTCCCTAGGGGATGGTGCCGAAAAGGGCTACCTAGAAATGGCCACCAGGAGCTGAGGCGGATGAGCCTACAGCCTCTAGTGTATAGTCCGACCTACTGGGGGAGTGTCGTAAATGGGCTTCAAGGTGTTATCGATGGCACCCTGATGCCATTTATGGGATCCGGTGGTCCCATAAATGGGCTAATGGTAAAAAAATTGCCAAAAATAGTGCGGAATACCTAAAAGCATTTATTTGCCTGGACAGAAGATAGTAGCGTCTAGGGAAACTCCGACGTGACTAGCTGGTCTCCTAGGAGTGTCGATTACAGCAGAAAAAAAACTGGCCATTTCCTGATGGTGCAGCTGTGGTTGACTGGGAATCAATGCGGATAAAGTGAGCTGCAAAGCCTCAACCGACTCCGAGGCGTTATGTGCAAGAACTAGAGCATGATTCTCGATCCTGTAGCTTCCGTGTGGAGAAGATAGGGACACTTCCCGGGACGAAAAAAAGTTGTCACCGCAACGTGTAAACTCAACAATTACCAGACCGAAGTTACTAGTGCCGAAATATTGCTTAAATCTTGAACCAATTTATCCAGCTGTTTCAGAGAATAAATAGTATTCCTAAATACATAATAAAAGTAGATTTAAAGCAAAATCGCACCTTGACTAGTTCCCTTTTTTTAAAGAAAAAAGCGGAGCACACAGAATGGCGTGTGTTGTAAACACCACTCTTGAAGGGAATGATTGATGTCTTCAAATGATGTAATTACTTAGTATTCTTTCATTGTCATTGGTTGGATGGATGGGGAGTGAGAGGGAGAGTGGATGGCACCATTCTAATTGCAAGAAAGGTTTTCATTTCTATTGCATGGTAATATATAACCAGAATGGAACCCATCTAAAAGTGGAGATAAGCGAATTCAAAGCTTTTACGAAGTAAAAATGCAGTATGAAGTCGAAAAAGTACCAACACATTCGTATTAATACGATCATGCCTTCTACCTTATGGTCAGCCACACTTTAGTAACGATTGATCGGTCTTGCATTGACTGAAGATTTTTAAAAATATTTTACAGCATGCACCGTTAACAAACTACAGTACTATATTTGCATTTAATAGTAATTTGCAGTCACTAATACCTTTTGCCTTGAAAAGTTGTTTTAAAATTTGAAGATAATTGTTAAATTATTAGAATATCCGACCCGAAATAATGATAATAATAATAATGATAATAATAATAATAATAATAATAATAATAATAATAATAAGGATGTGGATGAATGATGATGTTGATGATGATCCAGGTTTGTGGTGGGGAGGGAATGAGTATAACTACTATCGGTGGTCGAGTATATCATATCTGTTAAGTAAAATAACTGATTGAACAAACGTAAAATCCATTTCTTACTTTGGGGGTGTTGAACAGGCGGTGGATAAGCGGGGGGAGGGGGTGTATGTTATTCCTTCCCAATGTCCCAATTAAGAAAGGCTTTACAAGCTGCAGTGTTGATATGACATGTCTAAATTTTTGTAACCACAGTTTCTTGCTGTCAAGCGCCTGGAAACGTTAATATATCGCAGATGGATCTTGACGATGTTGGTACTTTATCTACAATGAAAGAGCCATTAACTTGCCAAACTGGTGGAGTCAAAATAATTTTGCGCCAATTACAGACATCGGATTTGGAAGAAGTTCACAGATTAACAAAAGCAGCATCTTGGAATACTCTGCTACGCGATATTCAGGACTGTTTTTCAGCCAGGCCAGATGCTCTATTTGGCGCCTTCCTTTTTGATAAACCACAAAAACTTATCTGTAAGTTGAAAAGTAGAAGCTGGTAACAAGCATCTAGAATTTTAAAAGAATTTACGAATTCGTGAGAAATATGCAATAAGTTTAAGGTTCACATTCAAAATGTTTTGTCAGTATGCAAGTAAATCAACATGACAGGAAGAAAACTTTCTCCACTAATCTCGCAGGGCCCCAGTGTTGTTTGATGTCTGTCTGCCCACCGCACGGGTATGCAGGGGAAAGTCCTGTGGGAATAAATCTCTCCATACTCATTAAGTCCTATTAATTGTTCGACTTGATACCAACCTTGTCGATATTTATATTTTTCTACGCAGTTTGTTGACAAAGATTAGATCAAATCAACGCTTATTAATTTTGTGTCTTTTTTCCATTTCCATTTTTTGCATTGGGAAGAGGGGCACAGTTATTCTCACATGGTATCAAAGATACCATATGAGGTTGAAATGCTTAGAATTCTTCACCTATTTTTTTTTTTTGTTTTTTTTTTTTGTTTTTTTTTTTTTGTTGTTTTTTTTAGTTTTCCGCCAAAATCTTGTTCGTGCTTCTCCTCCGAAACCGCTGGGCGTAGAAAGTTGAAACTTGGCACACGTATGTAGACCAACGTGAACTCGATCTGCGTCGATTTTCAGTGACCTAAAGCATTGTCTTCAAGGTCAAATTCAAGGTCAAAGGTCAATTGCGGCCGAATTCTTGTTCGCGCTTCTTCTCCGAAACGGCTGGGCGCAGAAAGTTGAAACTTGGCACACATACGCAGACTAATGTGAACTGGATCTACGCTGAATTTCAGTGACCTTGAGCATTGTTTTCAAGGTCAAATTCAAGGTCAAATTTAAAAAAAGTAATAAATCGAAAACGGTTAGAGATAGAGCGATTCTGAGCGAATTTTCGACCCAAAGGGTATAACTTATCGCATAAAAGGATATCTCGGCGAGCTCGATCTGGTCGGGTGACGATCGACGTCGAAACCGGAAGTTGGGTAATATCTCGAAAACGGTTAGAGATAGAGCGATTCTGAGCGAATTTTCGGCCCAAAGGGTATAACACACTGTATAAAAAGTGTTCCCGGCGAGCTCGATCCGGTCGGGTGACGATCGACGTCGAAACCGGAAGTTGGCTAATATCTCGAAAACGGTTAGAGATAGAGCGATTCTGAGCGAATTTTCGACCCTACGGGTTTGAAACAGTTGTATAACAGGGTATCTCGGCGAGCGCGACCCGGTCGGGTGACGATCGACGTCGAAACCGGAAGTTGGCTAATATCTCGAAAACGGTTAGAGATAGAGCGATTCTGAGCGAATTTTCGGCCCAAAGGGTATAACACACTGTATAAAAAGTGTTCCCGGCGAGCTCGACCCGGTCGGATGACGATCGACGTCGAAACCGGAAGTTGGCTAATAACTCGAAAACGGTTAGAGATAGAGCGATTCTGAGCGAATTTTCGACCCGACGGGTTTAAAACTGTTGTATAAAAGGGTATCTCGGAGAGCGCGACCCGGTCGGGTGACGATCGACGTCGAAACCGGAAGTTGGCTAATATCTCGAAAACGGTTAGAGATAGAGCGATTCTGAGCGAATTTTCGGCCCAAAGGGTATAACACACTGTATAAAAAGTGTTCCCGGCGAGCTCGACCCGGTCGGGTGACGATCGACGTCGAAACCGGAAGTTGGCTAATATCTCGAAAACGGTTAGAGATAGAGCGATTCTGAGCGAATTTTCGACCCGACGGGTTTAAAACAGTTGTATAAAAGGGTATCTCGGCGAGCGCGACCCGGTCGGGTGACGATCGACGTCGAAACCGGAAGTTGGCTAATATCTCGAAAACGGTTAGAGATAGAGCGATTCTGAGCGAATTTTCGACCCGACGGGTTTAAAACTGTTGTATAAAAGGGTATCTCGGAGAGCGCGACCCGGTCGGGTGACGATCGACGTCGAAACCGGAAGTTGGCTAATATCTCGAAAACGGTTAGAGATAGAGCGATTCTGAGCGAATTTTCGGCCCAAAGGGTATAACACACTGTATAAAAAGTGTTCCCGGCGAGCTCGATCCGGTCGGGTGACGATCGACGTCGAAACCGGAAGTTGGCTAATATCTCGAAAACGGTTAGAGATAGAGCGATTCTGAGCGAATTTTCGACCCTACGGGTTTAAAACAGTTGTATAAAAGGGTATCTCGGCGAGCGCGACCCGGTCGGGTGACGATCGACGTCGAAACCGGAAGTTGGCTAATATCTCGAAAACGGTTAGAGATAGAGCGATTCTGAGCGAATTTTCGACCCGACGGGTTTAAAACTGGTGTATAATAGGGTATCTCGGAGAGCGCGACCCGGTCGGGTGACGATCGACGTCGAAACCGGAAGTTGGCTAATATCTCGAAAACGGTTAGAGATAGAGCGATTCTCAGCGAATTTTCGGCCCAAAGGGTATAACACACTGTATAAAAAGTGTTCCCGGCGAGCTCGACCCGGTCGGGTGACGATCGACGTCGAAACCGGAAGTTGGCTAATAACTCGAAAACGGTTAGAGATAGAGCGATTCTGAGCGAATTTTCGACCCGACGGGTTTAAAACCGTTGTATAAAAGGGTATCTCGGAGAGCGCGACCCGGTCGGGTGACGATCGACGTCGAAACCGGAAGTTGGCTAATATCTCGAAAACGGTTAGAGATAGAGCGATTCTGAGCGAATTTTCAGCCCAAAGGGTATAACACACTCTATAAAAGGTGTTCCCGGCGAGCTCGACCCGGTCGGGTGACGATCGACGTCGAAACCGGAAGTTGGCTAATATCTCGAAAACGGTTAGAGATAGAGCGATTCTGAGCGAATTTTCGACCCTACGGGTTTAAAACAGTTGTATAAAAGGGTATCTCGGAGAGCGCGACCCGGTCGGGTGACGATCGACGTCGAAACCGGAAGTTGGTTAATATCTCGAAAACGGTCAGAGATAGAGCGATTCTGAGCGAATTTTCGACCCTACGGGTTTAAAACAGTTGTATAAAAGGGTATCTCGGCGAGCGCGACCCGGTCGGGTGACGATCGACGTCGAAACCGGAAGTTGGCTAATATCTCGAAAACGGTTAGAGATAGAGCGATTCTGAGCGAATTTTCGGCCCGAAGGGTATAACACACTGTACAAAAAGTGTTCCCGGCGAGCTCGATCCGGTCGGGTGACGATCGACGTCGAAACCGGAAGTTGGCTAATATCTCGAAAACGGTTAGAGATAGAGCGATTCTGAGCGAATTTTCGGCCCAAAAGGTATAACACACTGTATAAAAAGTGTTCTCGGCGAGCTCGATCAGGTCGGGTGACGATCGACGTCGAAACCGGAAGTTGGCTAATATCTCGAAAACGGTTAGAGATAGAGCGATTCTGAGCGAATTTTCGACCCGACGGGTTTTAAAAAGTTGTATAAACGGGTATCTCGGAGAGCGCGACCCGGTCGGGTGACGATCGACGTCGAAACCGGAAGTTGGCCAATATCTCGAAAACGGTTAGAGATAGAGCGATTCTGAGCGAATTTTCGAGGCTACGGGTTAAAAACAGTTGTATAAAAGGGTATCTCGGCGAGCGCGACCCGGTCGGGTGACGATCGACGTCGAAACCGGAAGTTGGCTAATATCTCGAAAACGGTTAGAGATAGAGCGATTCTGAGCGAATTTTCGGCCCGAAGGGTATAACACACTGTACAAAAAGTGTTCCCGGCGAGCTCGATCCGGTCGGGTGACGATCGACGTCGAAACCGGAAGTTGGCTAATATCTCGAAAACGGTTAGAGATAGAGCGATTCTGAGCGAATTTTCGGCCCAAAAGGTATAACACACTGTATAAAAAGTGTTCTCGGCGAGCTCGATCAGGTCGGGTGACGATCGACGTCGAAACCGGAAGTTGGCTAATATCTCGAAAACGGTTAGAGATAGAGCGATTCTGAGCGAATTTTCGACCCGACGGGTTTTAAAAAGTTGTATAAACGGGTATCTCGGAGAGCGCGACCCGGTCGGGTGACGATCGACGTCGAAACCAGAAGTTGGCCAATATCTCGAAAACGGTTAGAGATAGAGCGATTCTGAGCGAATTTTCGAGGCTATGGGTTAAAAACAGTTGTATAAAAGGGTATCTCGGCGAGCGCGACCCGGTCGGGTGACGATCGACGTCGAAACCGGAAGTTGGCTAATATCTCGAAAACGGTTAGAGATAGAGCGATTCTGAGCGAATTTTCGGCCCAAAGGGTATAACACACTGTATAAAAAGTGTTCCCGGCGCTCGACCCGGTCGGGTGACGATCGACGTCGAAACCGGAAGTTGGGTAATATCTCGAAAACGGTTAGAGATAGAGCGATTCTGAGCGAATTTTCGGCCCGAAGGGTATAACACACTGTAGAAAAAGTGTTCCCGGCGAGCTCGATCCGGTCGGGAGACGATCGACGTCGAAACCGGAAGTTGGCTTATATCTCGAAAACGGTTAGAGATAGAGCGATTCTGAGCGAATTTTCGACCCAACGGGTATAACTCATTGCATAAAAGGGTATCGCGGAGAGGGCGACCCGGTCGGATGACGATCGACGTCGAAACCGGAAGATGGTTATTATCTCGAAAACGGTTTGAGATAGAGCGATTCTGAGCGAATTTTCGACCCAAAGGATATAACACACTATATAGCATTGTATCTCGGCTTCGAATTTTCGAGCCTTCGGAGTTAAAACAATTCTAGTGGTGTTTTTGTTTAAAAAGATTTGTCTGAATGTGAAAAGTGCTTTCAAATTCTTTTCTTTTTTTTTTTATTAATAAGCCCCCGACAACACGTTTAGTGTAAGCTCCATGATTCTTTATTTCGTCTTTAAGTTTCCCAATGTACCCCAATATACCATGTGAGACAATTGCTCTCGCGCAATTAGCTTCTAGTTATATTTACTTTAATTTTACTTTTTTAAAATGATAAGCCCCTGTGATAAGTCGCCTTCTGTGGATTGCACTTTTTCATTCAATTCTTATTTCGTTATGAGAGATAGCTTGTTCCCTTGAATATTTTCTTCGATATCTCCATACGCACATTGCACAAGGCACAAGAATGTAATATCAAATAGACAATGGCGATTAAAAAAAACTTCTAAAACTTGTATGTTTATCTTTTTGAATTTTATGCCGTACTTGTTCAAGCGATTCAATTCATTTATTGACACCAATGAACAATGGCGTTAGGCCCTTTTTCGCCGCAGTCTTCCAGTTGAAACAAAAATTACTGTGCAAACAAACTTCCCTGCTTCACTGATAACTTTAGCGTAGACACCAATGGGGACAGATTATTCGTTCTGGGACAAGGTTAATTTTTAGCTCAGCCTTGACCCATTAATTCTCACATGGTATCAAAGATACCATATGAGATTGAAATGCTTAGAATTCTTCACCAATTTTTTCTTTTTTTTTTTTTTTAGTTTTCCGCCAAAATCTTGTTCGCGCTTCTCCTCCGAAACCGCTGGGCGTAGAAAGTTGAAACTTGGCACACGTATGTAGACCAACGTGAACTCGATCTGCGTCGATTTTCAGTGACCTTAAGCATTGTCTTCAAGGTCAAATTCAAGGTCAAAGGTCAATTGCGGCCGAATTCTTGCTCGCGCTTCTCCTCCGAAACGGCTGGGCGCAGAAAGTTGAAACTTGGCACACATACGCAGACTAATGTGAACTGGATCTGCGCTGAATTTCAATGACCTTGAGCATTGTTTTCAAGGTCAAATTCAAGGTCAATGTTAAAAAAAGTAATATCTCGAAAACGGTTACAGATAGAGCGATTCTGAGCGAATTTTCGACCCAAACGGTATAACACACCGTATAAAAAGGTAACTCGGCGAGCGCGACCCGATCGGGTGATGATCGACGTCGAAACGTGAAGTTGGCTAATATCTCGAAAACCGTTAGAGATAGAGCGATTCTGAGCGAATTTTCGACCCTTTGGATTTAAAACACTTGTATGTAAGGGTATCTCGGCGAGGTCGATCCGGTCGGGTGACGATCGACGTCGAAACCGGAAGTTGGCTAATATCTCGAAAACCGTTAGAGATAGAGCGATTCTGAGCGAAATTTTGATCCAAAGGGTATAACATAGTGTATAAAAGGGTATCTCGGCGAGCGCGACCCGATCGGGTGACGATCGACGTCGAAACCGGAAGTTGGCCAATATCTCGAAATCGGTTAGAGATAGAGCGATTCTGAGCGAATTTTCGATCAAAAGGGCATAACACTCTGTATAAAAGGGTATCTCGGCGAGCGCGACCCGATCGGGTGACGATCGACGTCGAAACCGGAAGTTGGCTAATATCTCGAAAACGGTTAGAGATAGAGCGATTCTGAGCGAATTTTCGACCCTTGGGTTTTAAACACTTGCATAAAAGGGTATCTCGGCGAGTTCGATCCGGTCGGGTGACGATCGACGTCGAAACCGGAAGTTGGCTAATATCTCGAAAACTGTTAGAGATAGAGCGATTCTGAGCGAATTTTCGACCCAAAGGGTATAACACACTGTATAAAAAGGTATCTCGGCGAGCGCGACCCGATCGGGTGACGATCGACGTCGAAACCGGAAGTTGGCCAATATCTCGAAATCGGTTAGAGATAGAGCGATTCTGAGCGAATTTTCGACCCTTTGGATTTAAAACACTTGTATGTAAGGGTATCTCGGCGAGGTCGATCCGGTCGGGTGACGATCGACGTCGAAACCGGAAGTTGGCTGATATCTCGAAAACGGTAAGAGATAGAGCGATTCTGAGCGAATTTTCGACCCTTTGGGTTTAAAACACTTCTATAAAAGGGTATTCCGGCGAGGTCGATCCGGTCGAGTGACGATCGACGTCGAAACCGGAAGTTATCTAATATCTCTAAAACGGTTAGAGATAGAGCGAATCTGAGCGAATTTTCGACCCAAAGGGCATAACACACTGCATAAAAGGGTATCTCGGCGAGCGCGACCCGGTCCGGTGACGATCGACGTCGAAACCGGAAGTTGGCTAATATCTCGAAAACCGTTAGAGATAGAGCGATTCTGAGCGAAATTTTGACCCAAAGGGTATCACAGTGCATAAAAGGGTATCTCGGCGAGCGCGACCCGATCGGGTGACGATCGACGTCGAAACCGGAAGTTGGCTAATATCTCGAAAACGGTTAGAGATAGAGCGATCCTGAGCGAATTTTCGACCCAAAGGGCATAACACGCTGTATGAAAGGGTATCTCGGCGAGCACGACCCGATCGGGTGACGATCGACGTCGAAACCGAAAGTTGGCTAATATCTCGAAAACCGTTAGAGATAGAGCGATTCTGAGCGAATTTTCGACCCTTTGAGTTTAAAACAGTTGTATATAAGGGTATCTCGGCGAGGTCGATCCGGCCGGGTGACGATCGACGTCGAAACCGGAAGTTGGCTGATATCTCGAAAACGGTAAGAGATAGAGCGATTCTGAGCGAATTTTCGACCCTTTGGGTTTAAAACACTTCTATAAAAGGGTATTCCGGCGAGGTCGATCCGGTCGAGTGACGATCGACGTCGAAACCGGAAGTTATCTAATATCTCTAAAACGGTTAGAGATAGAGCGAATCTGAGCGAATTTTCGACCCAAAGGGCATAACACACTGCATAAAAGGGTATCTCGGCGAGCGCGACCCGGTCCGGTGACGATCGACGTCGAAACCGGAAGTTGGCTAATATCTCGAAAACCGTTAGAGATAGAGCGATTCTGAGCGAATTTTTTATCCAAAGGGTATAACACAGTGTATAAAAGGGTATCTCGGCGAGCGCGACCCGATCGGGTGACGATCGACGTCGAAACCGGAAGTTGGCTAATATCTCGAAAACCGTTAGAGATAGAGCGATTCTGAGCGAAATTTTGACCCAAAGGGTATCACAGTGCATAAAAGGGTATCTCGGCGAGCGCGACCCGATCGGGTGACGATCGACGTCGAAACCGGAAGTTGGCTAATATCTCGAAAACGGTTAGAGATAGAGCGATCCTGAGCGAATTTTCGACCCAAAGGGCATAACACACTGTATGAAAGGGTATCTCGGCGAGCACGACCCGATCGGGTGACGATCGACGTCGAAACCGGAATTTGGCTAATATCTCGAAAACGGTTAGAGATAGAGCGATTCTGAGCGAATTTTCGATCATTTGGGTTTAAAACACTTGCATAAGAGGGTATCTCGGCGAGTTCGATCCGGTCGGGTGACGATCGACGTCGAAACCGGAAGTTGGCTAATATGTCGAAAACTGTTAGAGATAGAGCGATTCTGAGCGAATTTTTGACCCAAAGGGTATTACACAGTGTATAAAAGGGTATCTCGGCGAGTGCGACCCGATCGGGTGACGATCGACGTCAAAACCGGAAGTTGGCTAATATCTCGAAAACCGTTAGAGATAGAGCAATTCTGAGCGAATTTTCTACCCAAAGGGCATAACACACTGCATAAGAGGGTATCTCGGCGAGCGCGACCCGATCGGGTGACGATCGACGTCGAAACCGGAAATTGGCTAATATCTCGAAAACCGTTAGAGATAGAGCGATTCTGAGCGAATTTTCGACCCAAGGGCTATAACACACTGCATAAAAGGGTATCTCGGCGAGCGCGACCCGGTCCGGTGACGATCGACGTCGAAACCGGAAGTTGGCTAATATCTCGAAAACCGTTAGAGATAGAGCGATTCTGAGCGAAATTTTGACCCAAAGGGTATCACAGTGTATAAAAGGGTATCTCGGCGAGCGCGACCCGATCGGGTGACGATCGACGTCGAAACCGGAAGTTGGCTAATATCTCGAAAACGGTTAGAGATAGAGCGATTCTGAGCGAATTTTCGACCCAAAGGGCATAACACACTGTATGAAAGGGTATCTCGGCGAGCACGACCCGATCGGGTGACGATCGACGTCGAAAGCGGAAGTTGGCTAATATCTCGAAAACGGTTAGAGATAGAGCGATTCTGAGCGAATTTTCGATCATTTGGGTTTAAAACACTTGCATAAGAGGGTATCTCGGCGAGTTCGATCCGGTCGGGTGACGATCGACGTCGAAACCGGAAGTTGGCTAATATGTCGAAAACTGTTAGAGATAGAGCGATTCTGAGCGAATTTTTGACCCAAAGGGTATTACACAGTGTATAAAAGGGTATCTCGGCGAGCGCGACCCGATCGGGTGACGATCGACATCAAAACCGGAAGTTGGCTAATATCTCGAAAACCGTTAGAGATAGAGCAATTCTGAGCGAATTTTCTACCCAAAGGGCATAACACACTGCATAAAAGGGTATCTCGGCGAGCGCGACCCGATCGGGTGACGATCGACGTCGAAACCGGAAGTTGGCTAATATCTCGAAAACCGTTAGAGATAGAGCGATTCTGAGCGAATTTTCGACCCAAAGGGTATAACACACTGTATAAAAGGGTACCTCGGCGAGTTCGATCCGGTCGGGTGATGATCGACGTCGAAACCGGAAGTTGGCTAATGTCTCGAAAACGGTTAGAGATAGACCGATTCTGAGCGAATTTTCGACCCAAAGGGTATAACACACTGTATAAAAGGGTATCCCGGCGAGCGGGACCCGATCGGGTGACGATCGACGTCGAAACCGGAAGTTGGCTATTATCTCGAAAACGGTTAGAGATAGAGCGATTCTGAGCGAATTTTCGACCCAAAGGATATAGCATGCTACATAAAAGGGTATCTCGGCGAGCGCGACCCGATCGGGTGACGATCGACGTCCAAACCGGAAGTTGGCTAATATCTCGAAAACGGTTAGAGATAGAGCGATTCTGAGCGAATTTTCGACCCAAAGGGCATAACACACTGTATGAAAGGGTATCTCGGCGAGCACGACCCGATCGGGTGACGATCGACGTCGAAAGCGGAAGTTGGCTAATATCTCGAAAACGGTTAGAGATAGAGCGATTCTGAGCGAATTTTCGATCATTTGGGTTTAAAACACTTGCATAAGAGGGTATCTCGGCGAGTTCGATCCGGTCGGGTGACGATCGACGTCGAAACCGGAAGTTGGCTAATATGTCGAAAACTGTTAGAGATAGAGCGATTCTGAGCGAATTTTTGACCCAAAGGGTATTACACAGTGTATAAAAGGGTATCTCGGCGAGCGCGACCCGATCGGGTGACGATCGACATCAAAACCGGAAGTTGGCTAATATCTCGAAAACCGTTAGAGATAGAGCAATTCTGAGCGAATTTTCTACCCAAAGGGCATAACACACTGCATAAAAGGGTATCTCGGCGAGCGCGACCCGATCGGGTGACGATCGACGTCGAAACCGGAAGTTGGCTAATATCTCGAAAACCGTTAGAGATAGAGCGATTCTGAGCGAATTTTCGACCCAAAGGGTATAACACACTGTATAAAAGGGTACCTCGGCGAGTTCGATCCGGTCGGGTGATGATCGACGTCGAAACCGGAAGTTGGCTAATGTCTCGAAAACGGTTAGAGATAGACCGATTCTGAGCGAATTTTCGACCCAAAGGGTATAACACACTGTATAAAAGGGTATCCCGGCGAGCGGGACCCGATCGGGTGACGATCGACGTCGAAACCGGAAGTTGGCTATTATCTCGAAAACGGTTAGAGATAGAGCGATTCTGAGCGAATTTTCGACCCAAAGGATATAGCATGCTACATAAAAGGGTATCTCGGCGAGCGCGACCCGATCGGGTGACGATCGACGTCCAAACCGGAAGTTGGCTAATATCTCGAAAACGGTTAGAGCGATTCTGAGCGAATTTTCCACCCTTTGGGTTTAAAACACTTATACAAAAAGACATCTCGGCGAGATCTATCCGGTCGGGTGACGACTGACGTCGAAACAGGAGGTTGGCTAATATCTCGAAAACGGTTAGAGATATAGCGATTTTCAGCGAATTTTCGACCCAAAGGGTATAACACACTGTATAAGATGGTATCTCGGCGAGCGCGACCCGATCGGGTGACGATCGACGTCAAAACCGGAAGTTGGCTAATATCTCGAAAACCGTTAGAGATAGAGCAATTCTGAGCGAATTTTCTACCCAAAGGGCATAACACACTGCATAAGAGGGTATCTCGGCGAGCGCGACCCGATCGGGTGACGATCGACGTCGAAACCGGAAGTTGGCTAATATCTCGAAAACGGTTAGAGATAGAGCGATTCTGAGCGAATTTTCGACCCAAGGGCTATAACACACTGCATAAAAGGGTATCTCGGCGAGCGCGACCCGGTCCGGTGACGATCGACGTCGAAACCGGAAGTTGGCTAATATCTCGAAAACCGTTAGAGATAGAGCGATTCTGAGCGAAATTTTGACCCAAAGGGTATCACAGTGTATAAAAGGGTATCTCGGCGAGCGCGACCCGATCGGGTGACGATCGACGTCGAAACCGGAAATTGGCTAATATCTCGAAAACGGTTAGAGATAGAGCGATTCTGAGCGAATTTTCGACCCAAAGGGCATAACACACTGTATGAAAGGGCATCTCGGCGAGCACGACCCGATCGGGTGACGATCGACGTCGAAAGCGGAAGTTGGCTAATATCTCGAAAACGGTTAGAGATAGAGCGATTCTGAGCGAATTTTCGATCATTTGGGTTTAAAACACTTGCATAAGAGGGTATCTCGGCGAGTTCGATCCGGTCGGGTGACGATCGACGTCAAAACCGGAAGTTGGCTAATATGTCGAAAACTGTTAGAGATAGAGCGATTCTGAGCGAATTTTTGACCCAAAGGGTATTACACAGTGTATAAAAGGGTATCTCGGCGAGCGCGACCCGATCGGGTGACGATCGAAATCAAAACCGGAAGTTGGCTAATATCTCGAAAACCGTTAGAGATAGAGCAATTCTGAGCGAATTTTCTACCCAAAGGGCATAACACACTGCATAAAAGGGTACCTCGGCGAGCGCGACCCGATCGGGTGACGATCGACGTCGAAACCGGAAGTTGGCTAATATCTCGAAAACCGTTAGAGATAGAGCGATTCTGAGCGAATTTTCGACCCAAAGGGTATAACACACTGTATAAAAGGGTACCTCGGCGAGGTCGATCCGGTCGGGTGATGATCGACGTCGAAACCGGAAGTTGGCTAATGTCTCGAAAACGGTTAGAGATAGACCGATTCTGAGCGAATTTTCGACCCAAAGGGTATAACACACTGTATAAAAGGGTATCCCGGCGAGCGGGACCCGATCGGGTGACGATCGACGTCCAAACCGGAAGTTGGCTAATATCTCGAAAACGGTTAGAGCGATTCTGAGCGAATTTTCGACCCTTTGGGTTTAAAACACTTATACAAAAAGACATCTCGGCGAGATCTATCCGGTCGGGTGACGACTGACGTCGAAACAGGAGGTTGGCTAATATCTCGAAAACGGTTAGAGATATAGCGATTTTCAGCGAATTTTCGACCCAAAGGGTATAACACACTGTATAAGATGGTATCTCGGCGAGCGCGACCCGGTCGATTGACGATCGACGTCGAAACCGGAAGTTGGCCAATATCTCGAAAACGGTTAGAGATAGAGCGATTCTGAGCGAATTTTCGACCCAAAGGTTATAACACACTGTATAAAAGGGTATCTCGGCGGCGAGTTTTCGAGCCTTCGGAGTTAAAACAATTCTAGTTGTGTTTTTGTTTAAAAAATTTGTCTGAATGTGAAAAGTGCTTTCAAATTCTTTGTTTTTATTAATTAGCCCCCGACATTTAGTGTAAGTTCCATAATTCCGTATTTTGTCTCAAGTTTCCCAAATGTACCCCAGTATACCATGTGAGACAATTGCGCTCGCGCAATTAGCTTCTAGTGTACCATACACTTGTAGCCCACTGTGCAGTGACTAAATGGGGTGAACATCATGCATATCTCGGCTGGTACGTCACGGACAAGGCCTATAGGAGACGGGGTATCGGGTCCACTCTGTTCAAGGTAAAACGCTTTTGTTTTTTCTGCAATGTGTGATTATTTAATGTTGCTCTTTTTCGTTGTTGCCGGTGCCCGAGGATATCTTCACCCCGAACATCTTCACCCCCTAGGATATCTTTACCGCAGGGATAAAGTTGAAGATGAAGTTTGGATATCTTCAAAATCGGTGACAATATCCTAGAATATCTTCACCCCAAAATATATATATTTTTTAAAGACTTATTGCAATAAATGCCCAATTTGCGACGAATGCAAGGTGCCACAGTGAATAATTTAAACTGCATATCAAAAAATTTCTGACGTACCACAATAAGCTGCGTCCAGCGGATATTCGTCGGAATAGGCCAGATGTGAAAGGGGTGAGGCAAGGATTTGCTGGATTATAATTGAATCTGTGATCACCACTGATAAATGGCGTTATTCTCTTTGGTGTGAAGGTAGATGTGTCAAAAACGACAATAATTACAACTAAACGGGTCACGTGAGGTAATTACTCTCTCCCGCACAACTGGAAAATTGCAGTTACTGTGAAATATACTTAATTATAATTTCCAATTGCAATTAAAATATGTCAATAGATCAGGCTGTTTCTATTTTTTGCAATTTACTCTGGGTCATAATGTATCGTAGACAAAGTAATTACACACTTCCGCTTTAACTGAAAAATTTCAGTTACTCCCAAATGTCATTAACAATAATTAATAAAAAAGAAGAAGGAACACCGAATAGGGTAGGGGGACTGGATGATCGCTGGGTTCGACTATACACCATCGAGGAAACAGTGAGAAACTGCCTGTAGACTGTCTACGATATCTCGGTGTACAGCGCTGGAAATTTATATACAAATGGCTGCGTTACAAGGCAGAGATGTCTTTCATGAAAGTAGTATAGAAACGCCGTTTCTGCGCCAGGAAGTGACGTCATCATGTCTGGACCGAAAGTGACGTCATAGTGTCTGTTTGTTTCTATCTGCTTCAGTTTTTGGATGGAGCGCGCGCGCGTGTTGGAATGACGTCATGATGAAGGGTAAACGTCACAGCAGAGTGTGCGTAAAAGAAACGTCATTTTGTTTTCGTAATTTGAAATAACGGACTTCCGTTGAAGTGTGGAACTTTTTTTTTGAAAGGAAGGAAGAAAATGTTTATTGGAGGCTTGTGGAGGCTTTTTTTCGGAAAAAAGCTTACATGAGTTCAAGGCGACGACACCATAAAGTGCCTATTGGAAGGTAAGGTTTTTTTAAAGCATTTTCCACACTCTCTCTCCCCGCGCAAAAAGTGTGGAACTTTTTTTTTGAAAGGAAGGAAGAAAGTGTTGATTGGAGGCTTGTGAGGGTGTTTTTTTTTGGGAAAAAAAGCTTACATGAGTTCAAGGCGACGACACCATAAAGTGCCTATTGGAAGGTAAGGTTTTTTTTAAAGCATTTCCCACACTCTCTGTCTCCATACGCAAACACGCACATAACAACAACATGACATAAAAAAAGTTAACGATGGATACAACAACAATGGCAGCCATTTCAGTAAGTGGTTTTGCTGTATCCATATTTGTAACATGTCGTCATTTTAACTGTGCAAAAAGTGAAAAAGTGGGATAACTTTCGTTATAGTTGACCGATTTGCATCAAAATTTCATTGTTTGATTCAGTTTCATGTAAAGTTTTGTTATAAAGTAGTCCTAGGCTATTTGCACCGGTGGCTGTATGCATAATGTGACATGCCGCAATTTTAACTGTGTGAAAAGTGAAAAAGTGAAATAACTTTCGCTATGGTTGACGGATTTGCATAAAAATTTCATTGTTTGATTCAGTTTCATGTAACGTTTTAATATTAAGTGGTCAGAGGCTATTTACACCGGTGGCTGTATGTATAATGTGACATGCCGCCATTTTAACTTTGTAAAAAGTGAAAAAGTGATATAACTTTCGCCATATTTTGTCAATGTGAATGAAAATTTCACTGTTTGATTTAGTTTTATGCAAAGTTTTAACATTAAGTAGTCACAGGCTATTTACATCGGTGGCTGTATGCATAATGTGACATGCCGCCATTTTAACTTTGTGAAAAGTGAAAAAGTGGTATAACTTCCGTCATGGTTAATCGATTTGCATGAAAATTTCACTGTTTGATTCAATTTTATATCTAGTTTTAACATGAAGAAGTCATGGGCTATTTACACCTGTGGCTGTATGCATAATTGTAACATACCACCATTTTAACTTCAAAATGAGATAACTTCCGCTATAGTTGACCGATTTGAATGAAAATTTCACTGTTTGGGTTCAGTTTTATATCTAGTTTTTGTTATAATGTAGTCATGGGCTATTTGCGCAACTGGCTGTATGCATTTTTGTAACATGTCGCTATTTTAACTTTTGTCAAAAAAGTGGGAAAAGTGTGATAACTTTCGTTATGTTGATCGATTTGAATGCAAAATTTCACCATTGGATTCAGTGTGATGTCTTAGGTTTACAGTTGTTTGGCATAGGTGGTTTATTGGAATGGCGCGCGCCCCCACCATTCAAACATGTGTTTGAATAATTTTTTAGGAACATATTACGTCAAACTATTGTTCAACAAGTTGTTTACAATTGTACAACAATTGTTCAACAAGCTGTTGTTCAACATGTTCAACATGTTGTTGAACAAGTTGAACATGTTCAACATGTTCAACATGTTGTTGAACAAGTTGTTTAACATGTTGTTCAACATGTTGTTTAACAAGTTGTTGTTCAACATGTTGTAGTTCAAGCAGCTGATGGCACAATAGCAGTCAGTTCAGAAAAAAAATCAAGACATATGTTGAATAGTTTTATTAATACACTTAAATACACACAGCTTAAATCTATAACAATATTATAACATTTGTTGATTTACAAAGTCTTTATTATAAAGTTTAGTCAAATAAGTCTATTTTTCTTCATCTGCTTCACTCTGTTCACTGTCATCCATATCACTTTCTTCGTCGCTACTTTCATCTTCCTCCTCCTCATCTAGAAGCTCTTCAAAGAATGCATCGTTTCTTCTTATAGCCGCCTTTAGTGCCTTTGAATACTCGTAATGTTTTTCATCAACAAAGTAATTAAAGTCTTCTAAAATGGTTTGACAATGTTCGTTTTGTTCTAGACGTTGGGCATATTTGAACAGTCTCATAAACAGTTGTTTAAGTCGACGCTTATAAATGGGTCGAAAGTCATCACTTGCTATTTCACGCGCATCTTCAAGCCCTTGTTCTTCATATTCTGAAACCTTTTTTTGAAATTTGGTATCCTATTCATCGTAGACTTCTTGAACCATATCATACCAAACAGAGTCTGTTTCTGACTCACTTTCAGAGTCTGTTTCTGACTCACTTTCAGAGCTGCTGTCATCATCACCCTCACCACAATGTTCCATATGTTTGAACAAAGCTTCTTGACTGTTGTATAACGCACCACATTCTGTAACTTTCAGAGTCTGTTTCTGACTCACTTTCAGAGCTGCTGTCATCATCACCCTCACCACAATGTTCCATTTTTTTGAACAAAGCTTCTTGACTGTTGTATAACGCACCGCATTCTGTACAAGCATGTGCATTCTTTTCAGTCATGTTGACGCTTTGACTTTCTATAGAAGACTCATCTAAAGTTTCAGTGATAGGTGGTTTTACAGGGTTTTCCATATCTATGTCCAATTCTTCTTCCTCTGAAGTGTGAGCATCCTTTAAGTGCCTTTTCAGACTTTGTGGCCAATTGTAAGATTTCAAGCAAATGTTGCATTTATACATCCTTTCGGTTCAACATACACTTTTCAAATGACGAAAAAGCCTTTAAACATAGCCTTATATACAACTTGTTGAACAACATGTTGAACATGTTAAACTTGTTGAACAACATGTTTAAGAACATATTGAACAACATGTTCAACAAGTTCAACATGTTCAACATGTTGTTGAACATGTTGTCTACGCCTAGGGTTAGAGTTATGCTGCTTAGGGAAGTCTAACGTCATGACGCCTTTATGACGTCATCATGACGTCATTATGACGTCATAATGACATTATTCGAACAGGCGCGCGCTTTATCCCCCAAAAAACTGACTCAGCAGAATTCATTGCTGTTTGATATTGATGAAATGCATGTCTCACTCTTCCTTTTATGCTAGTTAGATGTAATAAAAACATGGTGTGTAACTCGTCAAAAGTGTCAAACTTGTTAAAACTTTCAGCAGTTTGAGTCAGTTTTTGGGGGATAAAGCGCGCGCCTGTTCGAATGACGTCATTATGACGTCATAATGACGTCATGATGACGTCATAAAGGCGTCATGACGTTAGACTTCCCTAAGCAGCATAACTCTAACCCTAGGCGTAGACAACATGTTCAACAACATGTTGAACATGTTGAACTTGTTGAACATGTTGTTCAATATGTTCTTCAACATGTTGTTCAACAAGTTGAACATGTTCAACATGTTGTTCAACAAGTTGTATATAAGGCTATGTTTAAAGGCTTTTTCGTCATTTGAAAAGTGTATGTTGAACCGAAAGGATGTATAAATGCAACATTTGCTTGAAATCTTACAATTGGCCACAAAGTCTGAAAAGGCACTTAAAGGATGCTAACACTTCAGAGGAAGAAGAATTGGACATAGATATGGAAAACCCTGTAAAACCACCTATCACTGAAACTTTAGATGAGTCTTCTATGGAAAGTCAAAGCGTCAACATGACTGAAAAGAATGCACATGCTTGTACAGAATGCGGTGCGTTATACAACAGTCAAGAAGCTTTGTTCAAAAAAATGGAACATTGTGGTGAGGGTGATGATGACAGCAGCTCTGAAAGTGAGTCAGAAACAGACTCTGAAAGTTACAGAATGTGGTGCGTTATACAACAGTCAAGAAGCTTTGTTCAAACATATGGAACATTGTGGTGAGGGTGATGATGACAGCAGCTCTGAAAGTGAGTCAGAAACAGACTCTGAAAGTGAGTCAGAAACAGACTCTGTTTGGTATGATATGGTTCAAGAAGTCTACGATGAATAGGATACCAAATTTCAAAAAAAGGTTTCAGAATATGAAGAACAAGGGCTTGAAGATGCGCGTGAAATAGCAAGTGATGACTTTCGACCCATTTATAAGCGTCGACTTAAACAACTGTTTATGAGACTGTTCAAATATGCCCAACGTCTAGAACAAAACGAACATTATCAAACCATTTTAGAAGACTTTAATTACTTTGTTGATGAAAAACATTACGAGTATTCAAAGGCACTAAAGGCGGCTATAAGAAGAAACGATGCATTCTTTGAAGAGCTTCTAGATGAGGAGGAGGAAGATGAAAGTAGCGACGAAGAAAGTGATATGGATGACAGTGAACAGAGTGAAGCAGATGAAGAAAAATAGACTTATTTGACTAAACTTTATAATAAAGACTTTGTAAATCAACAAATGTTATAATATTGTTATAGATTTAAGCTGTGTGTATTAAGTGTATTAATAAAACTATTCAACATATGTCTTGATTTTTTTCTGAACTGACTGCTATTGTGCCATCAGTTGCTTGAACTACAACATGTTGAACAACAACATGTTAAACAACATGTTGAACAACATGTTAAACAACTTGTTCAACAACATGTTGAACATGTTGAACATGTTCAACTTGTTCAACAACATGTTGAACAACAGCTTGTTGAACAATTGTTGTACAATTGTAAACAACTTGTTGAACAATAGTTTGACGTAATATGTTCCTAAAAAATTATTCAAACACATGTTTGAATGGTGGGGGCGCGTGCCATTCCAATAGCCCACCTATGCCAAACAACTGTAAACCTAAGACATCACACTGAATCCAATAGTGAAATTTTGCATTCAAATCGATCAACCATAACGAAAGTTATCACACTTTTCCCACTTTTGACAAAGGTTCAAATAGCGGCATGTTACAAAAATGCATACAGCCAGTTGCGCAACTAGTCAATGACTACATTATAACAAAAACTAGATATAAAACTGAACCCAAACAGTGAAATTTTCATTCAAATCGGTCAACTATAGCGGAAGTTATCTCATTTAAAGTTTAAATGGTGGTATGTTACAATTATGCATACAGCCACATGTGCAAATAGCCTATGATCACTTTATAGCAAAACTTTGTACAAAACTGAATCAAACGGTGAAATTTTCATGCAAATCGGTCAGCTATAACGAAAGTTATCTCATTTTTAAGTTAAAATGGTGGTATGTTACAATTATGCATACAGCCACAGGTGTAAATAGCCCATGACTCCTTCATGTTAAAACTAGATATAAAATTGAATCAAACAGTGAAATTTTCATGCAAATCGGTTAACCATGACGGAAGTTATACCACTTTTTCACTTTTTACAAAATTAAAATGGCGGCATGTCACATTATGCATACAGCCACCGATGTAAATAGCCTATAACCACGTAATGTTAAAACTTTACATAAAACTGAATCAAATAGTGAAATTTTCATGCAAATCCGTCAATCATAGCGGAAGTTATCCCACTTTTTCACTTTTTACAAAATTAAAATGGCGGCATGTCACATTATGCATACAGCCACCGGTGTAAATAGCCTGTGACCACTTAATGTTTAAACTTTACATAAAACTAAATCAAACAGTGAAATTTTCATTCACATTGACAAACTATGGCGAAAGTTATATCACTTTTTCACTTTTTACAAAGTTAAAATGGCGGCATGTCACATTATGCATACAGCCACCGGTGCAAATAGCCTAGGACTACTTTATAGCAAAACTTTACATGACACTGAATCAAACAATGAAATTTTCATGCAAATCGGTCAACTATAACGAAAGTTATCCCACTTTTTCACTTTTTGCACAGTTAAAATGACCACATGTTACAAATATGCATACAGCAAAACCACTTACTGAAATGGCTGCCATTGTTGTTGTATCCATCGTTTACTTTTTTGTCGTCATGTTGTTATGTGCGTGTATGCGTATGGAGACAGAGAGTGTGGGAAATGCTTTAAAAAAAACCTTACCTTCCAATAGGCACTTTATGGTGTCGTCGCCTTAAACTCATGTAAGCTTTTTTTCCCAAAAAAAAAAAAAACACCCTCACAAGCCTCCAATCAACACTTTCTTCCTTCCTTTCAAAAAAAAAAAGTTCCACACTTTTTGCGCGGGAAGAGAGAGTGTGGAAAATGCTTTAAAAAAACCTTACCTTCCAATAGGCACTTTATGGTGTCGTCGCCTTGAACTCATGTAAGCTTTTTTTCCGAAAAAAAACACCTCCACAAGCCTCCAATAAACATTTTCTTCCTTCCTTTCAAAAAAAAGTTCCACACTTCAACGGAAGTCCGTTATTTCAAATTACGAAAACAAAACGACGTTTCGTTTACGCACACTCTGCTGTGACGTTTACCCTTCATCATGACGTCATCCCAATACGCGCGCGCGCTCCATCCAAAAACTGAAGCAGATAGAAACAAACAGACACTATGACGTCATTTCCGGTCCAGACATGATGACGTCACTTCCTGGCGCAGAAACGGCGTTTCTATACTACTCATGAAGTAACCAGGCAAGCTAAGAAAAGCATATCAAAACGTACGTTTCAAACATCTGCAACCATTACATGCCTGTACATAATATTTAGACTTGTTAAATGAGTGGGTGAGGAGCTAGGGTGTAGTTAAGAATTTCAATTTACATTTAAAAATTTTTCTTAAAAATGTTATTTAGTGATATATTAGTATAAGATGTGCAGCCAGCGTTTCAGTTTTGTAAATAAAATACGATTTTAGCAATAAATGGTATTAAATTAAGATACGTCTTATTTTTCTGCAGGGGTGATAATAACCAAAAGGGGCTGAAGATTTCCGGGGGAGGGAGTGAAGATATCCTGTTACACTGGGTTCTAAGTGAAAGCTGGCACGGCTAATGCGCCCCCGATTTTATCTTCTGTAAATATTTTTATATTTTTATAAGAAATGTGAAACTGGTTGCTCATAACTGAAAAAGGAGAAATAATGTAGACTTTAAAGGCTCTTTTATGTTCTTTTAAACCTTGCAATTTGTAAGCAGCCTCTCAACCATTAACACACCGCTCAAAGACACTTTCATTTCCTTCAGTGCTGGCAACATTAGACATCAATACCTCTTTTAAGTGCCTTTTAAAATGCGTTTGAGTAGCAATTGCAATTGACGGATCATTCGCAAGTATAATTGACTATTCTGCAATGAATGACCGTAGAGGTCATTCATGACTTCGAGTAATGAATTCCTCTTTTGTATGACCTCTTTTGGTCGAAAGAATCTGGAGTTAAATCAAATTAAAATTTCATCCCGAGAAGTGTTTCTCTGGAGTCATACCTGAATTGCAATTGCTACTTGTATGTAAAGCAGAAAGATCTGGCTAATGGCAAATGCGTGTAGATTTATGTTTGCAGAAGTGTTTGCAGAAGTGCAGTTCATTTATTTCAAAGAGTTTGCAAGATTAGAGTAGATTGGAGTAGGCTTAGTTCACAACAATAAAACCAAATAAGCTGAATGTACCTTTTATTAAAAATGTTCTTATTTGATGAGGAAAAAAAACAGATATTCCCAAAAAATATAAAAAAGAAAATTCTGAAAATAAAAAATAGGGGCGCACTGGCCGGGGCTGCTTTAGCCCAGCCGGATCCAGTTGCCCAGACGGGTCACTTTGGTATTATTTGCTACTTTAACCAAAATGACCAAGTAAAGAGAAACAACCCTATTTTATTTTCTTGGCCCGGATCCCTGCAGTGTTCACTGAAACTTTTTGTAATTCAATAGCTCCATATCGGATTTCGATGTTGTTTGTGTGAATGTCGAGTTGTCTGTACGTCCATCGTCGACTGTTACTCCCGCCCTGATCATCCATTTCCTCTCATACTTGGCATATAGATGAACTGTGTGTAGTGGTAGCCAAGGCACATTGTGTTTGTTTTGATCATGACCTCATTTCGAGGTCACAATGACCACCATCTTGGATTTTTTCAATTTTGGTTGAAGGATGTGCATTGTATCTTGGTTTGTTATTAGTGGGCACAAAAATTCGCTGGGGATGAGCCTGTGATACTGAATGCCGATCCAGGATTGGACACCGTTTATGCGAGAGTTGGGTTTAAAAGAATCTGCGAAACTTACGCGGTTAAAGGTGAGTGCAGAAATGTGAATATTTTTTAAAATTAAATTCTGCCCAGTTGAAGGGGTTGGTTTTAAATCTACCATAAAAAGATTCAGCTGATACAGTGCCGGTGAACTTAAAGAGCACAAAGATTTGAATTCAGGAAGAAATGTTTCAACATTTTGTTCCAAATTCAACCAAGTATTTTTCAGCGAAAGTTTTGTCAGTTCCGAAAATTGCGATGTTGCTCGTGTGCAATATATATTCCCCCTGTGCAAGAATTCAACACCCTTCCTGATATATTAGGTCTGTTCGTTCGACTTGATGACATCAAATGTTGTCTAATTAGATTTCGTAATATTTTGTCTCGGACATTCTGATTTGACAATTGATGTCATCAGGTCAAACGAACAGGCCCATTTGTTCCATTCTATTTTATTATACTTTTAGGACTCGCGCGACTACCATCGACAATAGCAGGTTTGAACGAAGCTTTAACGGTTGAAAAACTAGGATGGGAAAACTTTCACTTGGTTTGCGAGTATGATAAAGACATTTACCCAGTCGACAGATCAGCCCTGCTAAAGGCTAGCCTTATTAGTCCCCCAGTACGCGAAACGAAGATAGCTATACTCGAGGGGAAATGTGTCGGTTATCTTTGCATTCGCTCGACCGAAAACGAGTTGAACACGCTATGTCCATTAATAGCAGACGACCCAGGCATTGCTGAAAGGCTCCTATATGACACCATAAAGGATCATCAACTCGAAGGAAAATTTGTGGACATTTTCGTTCCGGATTCTAACAGCAAAACATGTAAGGAGATTTTGGCTAAATTTGGCATAACAGAAGCAGGCGACACAATAACGGTTATGTGTACCCAGCCGGACATCAGTACCTTGATGGCAGTACCGAGGAATAAAATCTACGGTATTCTTTACAACAATTTGACTCCTTACTGAGAACGCGTTTGTAACATCATGTTGCTTAAGAAACTCAGAGTGAAAGTAATCGTCTTTTTTCTCATTGTACATACATTTTAGTTATAACTGTCAGAAGATGGGACATTTACGGACTCTTCGTGCACAATAAACCGAAATAAAAAAAAGGCATTTGTAACTGTTGAACACGCATAATTAAACAAAAATAAATAAAAAAAATTGCAAACAAGTCGAAATGTTTTGTTAAACAATATTCATGAAGAATCGATAAGAGTGACAGTTGTTATCTCTTGTTACTGACTGCCGAGATAACAAGCATCGTAGACAAAAAAGGAGTTTTTGAAGAGGGATTGTAATCTGTCCAAGAATATCACGTAGAGGGCTCCCCCATAATATTACAATAACTAATACTTAATTAATGAACACAATCCATTCTCCAAACAATATACATAACTAAGCTGAGGAAAAATAAGTTTGTTTCTATTCCCTTGCCGAGTTGCTTAAATCGCAATAACAGTAGTATGAAAACGAGAGTTCTGCGTCACTTTGTGACGTCATCAGTCACGTGACCAATGAAAAGCCAATGAAATCAATGAAGACAACGAAGCCCCGCCCACTTTCTGTCTATCACCTGTCAATCATCGTGACATCATGAATCACATGACCAATGAAAAACCAATGAAATCAATAAAGACAATGAAAAAGAGAATTTTATCTTAAAATTTATGCTCACATTTTTGTGCAAATAACACTTTGGAGGTTATAAGAAGTGCTTTGAAATTGAAAATACAAATATTATGTCATAATCTTTTTTAATACTAAAATTTGACCAATGCATTGACATTACAATTTTCAAAAAAATAACTAAACTTAGTTCTGGTTAGATCTCATTTTTCGACCAGGCTGGGTTATATTTAAAAAAAAAATGGGATTAAAAATAAAGTTATTTTTCTGTTCTTAGTGTTGCTTTTATACGTAAAATAGCTCCTATCACATCAAACATTATAAACCAGAAATAGGATTGCTTATTTCTAGGCTTGTGGTTCTCCAATAGCTCATATGTTAACTTTTTGCCCTACAAATTGCCAGTAGTAATATCACTAATAACATTTCAGGTATGAAACAAAATTTTGTTTTCTTGGCCTTAAAGCGATGTTTGTCTGGGAATGAAATCGTTACGTGAATCTGGACTACAGTTGGAATCTAAAACGCCCACATGTTTATGCGATTGGCTAATGATTGACGTAATTAACATGTTTGATATTTAAAAAGTGTAGTACAACAGTCTCTTTGACATAAAAAATAGACAAGAGAGGCGTTGGATACTTGAAGATATTTCCCGTTGGACATAAAACAGAAATTATCACAGAACGCTGTGAGATATTAAATATTCATGTTTCCACGAGTTTGCTGACAGAGTTCCCCATGATCGAAAATTAATGTTTCGCATTCCCACCCTCCCCAGCCACCGCACTGGGTGGAAAGCATCCTGTATCTAAAATGTGTGTAAAATGGACGGTCAGCGATTGCTTAAGTAGACACCCCCATACGCGTGAGACAAAATTCTGGCATATTTGTACAGAGTAATCATGTCGAAGTACACAAGAACGCGTTCATTCATAACATCAAGGCTGACAAAAGTGCCCGCAGTCTAGCCTCAGCGTGCGTTTGGTGGTCAAAAATAAAATATGACACTGAAATAAAATGCACCGTGAATTCTGCGAGATAAAAAAGCCTCCACAAAGCCACGAGTCCCTGGTCACAACGCATTTGCCAAATGGACCTTGGCAGTTATTGGAGAGGCTAGACTGGGCTATCTCTCCCCGCCCCCCTCTGGGATATTTTGTCCCCTCATAAAAAACCGAATAAATGAAACAAATACTTAACTGCAACAGAACTTTTTTTGGTAAATGATCTCTATGCAGTACAATTTCTTCTCTTCTTGAAAATTATCAAGTCATTTACACAATTCACTGCCGTTGACTGCGCTTTTTGATGCAGGAGGGTTAAAGGCCATACAAGGCCGCTGCTCGGCTTTGTCCTTGATGACCCGCAAGGCCTTTCCTGGAAACAAATTTAAAAGTGCATTAGCATTATTAAATTTTGACAATTATAATTATTTGATTTAATTCATTTAGTAATTGAAAATAATCTCAATAATTACTGAAAATTAATCATTGAATTTTATTATTATTTATTTTTATTCACTACTTCTTTTCAGTATTTCCTGTCTCTACTGATCAAATAATTAATTTACAATAAAATTGAAAAAAAAAATGAAATGCCCATGCCCTTTTTGCATGTAGTGCAAGTTATTGTCCTTGATCACACGTTTTTGCCTTTTTCTTTATACCCTTTTTGGCATTTTTGCTTATTCCTGGTGAGTTGTATGATAATGGGGGTTCCACGACCGGAAGTGACGCAATAATGACGTTACAGGTGGCGTAGAACCCCCATGGGGTTTCTACGCCAGTTTTTTTATAAAGCGCGCCTGTTGGAATGACGTGATAACGTTATGATGACGTCATGATGATGTCATGATGACGTCGTGATGACGCCATGATGAAGTCATAACCCTAAGCGGCCATAGAGTGCATTATGAATGTGTATTATCAATGAGTACGTGATGAATGCGTTATAAATGAGTACGTGGTGAATGTGTTATGAATGAGTACATTATGAATGAGTATGTGATGAATGTGTTATGAATGAGTGCTTTATGAATGTTTGTGAAAACATGCCATATAAGGCTATAATGCACACATTTATATCTGTTCCAGAACTGTCATGAGAGTTTACACGGCATTTTCATCTTTCTAAGATGTGGTTGGCTTTGGCGTGACTGGAACGTGTGCTATGAATGTGTATGATGAATGCGTGTTATGAATGAGTGCTTTATGAATGTTTGTGAAAACATGCCACATAAGGCTATAATGCACATTTACATCTGTTCCAGAACTGTCATGACAGTTCCAGAACACCCTATCACGTCATTATGACGTCATTATGACCCCCTCCCAGGACATACTACGTGACAGGCTATTTGCACATGTGGCTGTAAGCATAATGTATATTTCACCATGCTCAACCGATTTGACTGAAAATTTTACAGTTTCATCCAGTTTTATTTCTAGTTTTGGCATAAAGTGGTCACAGGCTATTTGCACAGGTGGCTGAAAGCACTTTGTGGGTAAGAAGAGCACGCCATTCAAAGATGTGTTCGAATGGCAAGCCCGTTCAAAGATGTGTTGGAATTATTTTTTGGAACATATTACGTCATCTTATTGTTTAGCAAGTTGTTTAACAATTGTTCACCAAATTGTTGTTTAACATGTTCAACATGTTCAACTTGTTCAACATGCTGTTCAACAAGTTGTTGTATCTAAAGCTATGTTTAAAGACTTTCTCGGTAAAGTTATTTCTAAACATATTAGGACATGGTGTGTCCAACCTCGAGTGTGACATCCCCATATAGAGTATAAAAGACAGCCACCCTCAGACGTAGCACATTTTATATCAAGATACTGGAGAGTCAACAACAGCTACCATCTATAACAATATCTGTAGAAAAGTCTGAGACAATGCCTGCAGAAAGTTTTACTGCAAAGCCTGAGACATACCCACAGCAAAGACTAAGGCAATGCCCATGGTAAAGTCTAAGGTGAAGTCACGCCAAAGCCGACCACATCTTAGAATGACAGTTCTGGAACAGATACAAATGTGTGCATTATAGCCTTATATGGCATGTTTTCACAAACATTCATAAAGCACTCATTCATAACACACATTCATCATATACTCATTCATAATGTACTCATTCATAACACATTCATCACGTGTTCATTCATAACGTATTCATCACGTACTCATTGATAATGCACATTCATAATGCACTCTATGGTCTAGGGTTATGCCGCTTAGGGTTATGACTTCATCATGGCATCATCACGACGCCATCATGACGTCATCATGAAACCCCATGGGGGTTCTACGCCACCTGTAACGTCACGTCGTGGAACCCCCATTATCATACTACTCTGGTGGATACGTTTGATTTCTGAGATAATCAAAAATAACTTATCATTATCCCAAAAGCGCTATGTCGTGCTCTGAACTTAAGCTTTAATTTTGAATTATAAATTTGATGGTAAAATACTAGCCTATTTATACTTACCTGAGGCGTAAACTTCTCAATTCAGAGTAAATTTTGCCGCAAAATCCATTTCCCTGAGATTGTTTGTACTGTTATTCATTATTGTCGAATACATTTGATCAATCAAAATGGATTATAAAAAGAGATGTGGGTTCATTGCAGTCAACTCTAAATCCTCCGATTACTGTGATTTGGCCACAAAATCCATTTCCCTCAAATGGTTCGTGCTGTTAGGCATTATTGTTGAATGCAATTGATCAATCAAATTGGATTATAAAAAGGGATGTGGCTTCATTGCACTCAATTCTAAATCCTCCGATAACTGAATAGAGGGCGAGTATACAAACTGATTACCCTTTATGTAAAATACAACTAAAAAAACTTTTGTTTCGGGGGGGGGGGGATATTCCAGATGGGGGGGGGGGGGGAAGCTGAACAGGTGGCAGAATATTCCAGGGGGGGGGGGCAAGATAGCCTACTCTAGATCCCCCCCCCCCCCATCTTCGAGATAATAGACATCTCCCGGTTTTTTACCTTGACCATGTCCGAGGAAGTCAAGGTCACCGGGGTACCTCTTATATAATATCTTTTAGGCCCAAAGGGTCGAAAATAAGATCAATCTTTCTGCAACAGATTACTATATACAAAGGTCACCATGACCTTGAACCCTAAATGTTGAGATTCAGTCCTTGTTGTTACTACGTGCTGACACCGTACACGTGTTGAAACAAGGATTTGGGCTATCGTCCAGATTTTCGTGATGAATAGGGGTTTTAAAAATATTTTGACCTCAGTATGATCTTGACCTTGAAAATCAAGGCAAAAAGTTTTTCGAATTTCACGACAACTCCTTACCCTCTATGCCTCTGCCATATGCCGTCTTTCTACGTCAAACCTGGTAGGAGAAGTTTTCTGGAAACCACTTTAAGGTCAAAATACTTTGACCTCAATTTGATCTTGATCTTGAAGGTCAAAAACTTTGTGAATTTCACGACATCTTATCATTTTCTATCTTTGTGCCAAATTTCATCGTCCTACGTCAAATATCGTAGGAGTTTTCTGGAAACCTCAGAGACGAAAAAATAGAATAAAGAGGCAGAATTCTTAGCAAAGCATACCTATTTGCAAACTTTGTTTGCAAGTGGGAAATGATTGACCCATGTTCAGAAAGGGTGCATAAGCGTACATTAAAATGGAAAAAAAATTGTGTTGACAAGATACTTCGTTGTTCTAACGACACTTAATTATTCAGTTACTGGAGTATTTTTAAAGGATAATAATACATCTGGGGAATCGATTTCATTTGCGCGAAATCGCCGACGATCGATTTTTCAGGAGAATCGTCCCTACACTATCTGAATCACTCCATGTCCGTACTTCTATATATTGGAGCCTTGGAATGTTGTTGACTTTTGCACGCACCATCACTGCGAGTATGCAACGCATTCCGAATATTTCTCCCACAAAAAAAGACCACGCGAGCAGCTCAACGACTTGTGGCTATTTTTTTTTTTTTTTATTGAGTAGAAATAAAAAGTAGTAAGATTTGGAGTAATAAACGCATTCTGTTTCTTTCTTTCACAAATGTTGAAGCTGTGCAAGGTGCGGTTATAGCGGTAAACGTCTGTTGGTCTCACGAATTGAGACAACAAATTCATATTGTTCATTGATGGCTGGGATTTGTTCAAACAACTCTTTGAAACTATAAAGTATAACCTTGCTTCACACAGTGAAGATATAAAAATTAGACCCCGAAAATTGTATATATTGCAGGTGTGCATTTTGTTTTGAAATCGTGCAAACATTAATGAATAGACACTTGATAAAAAGTGATAAAATATTTCCATCCAGTCATGGAAGTTTTTTCGAGTAAGTTGCCGGAAACTATAAGGTGCCTTCTGAAATTATAGCCACTGAAAATATATAATACAAATGTGCAAGGTTGTGTCCTTTTTTAAATCGACAAAATGAGTAACGATTTCGTTTCAACTTGGCAGTACCTTTTCAAAGTGACGAACGATTCAACTGAAATAGAAAATATTATGTGACCAAACTGGTTCACATGTTTTATATTGACGTTAACAGGCGGCCAGGCTAGAAGCAATTTTTGGAAAGCCTTTAACTGTAGTCATACTTCTGTTGCCATGTAATAAATTATCTGGTCATTTTGTCTTGATATTTTATATGCAGTCTTGAGATCACGAAATACCTAGTATTTTATACAAACAGAATGTAAACATGTCATATATTAAAAGTTGGCTCCTTGTCTTGAGCCAGCACCAGAAAAAGCTACATTTATTGTATAAAAGGCATCTGTTTACACAAAATCTGGAACCATAGCGTTGACTTCGCTTGCCAGTGGATATCCACGTCATACTTTATGGCTCTACGTTCTGTGGCACACTGCTTGGAGTTGTGCACGCACATCCATATCATAATTTACGACACTCTGTTCTATGGCACTCTGCTTTGGCTTGTCCGTGGGCATTCACTTCGCATGAGCACCTTTGGCAGGTGTTCGAACCCTGCAGAATGTACTGAGCGAATGAGGATATTATTGACTGCATTCTTGGTCTGCTGTTTTGAAGCACTGGCGCCACCTCAAAATGTAGACTAGACTGAAAGAGAAAATTAGAAACTAAATCATAACAAGCCATCGTCGAAGGCGCAGACCCCAACCGGACACAACAAGTTGCCATTTTGGTAATTTTTTTACCGATTTGAAAACTAACACGACGTTGCACAACTTCAATATATATATATTTTCACTGTACAAGGTTGCCTATGCCTAGGGTAAATAGCTTCGGAGAACTCGCGTGGAAACCACCTAAGTCTCACATTAGAGATATCTAATAAATTGACAAGTTTTGACAAATCGCCAATTCGGCAAATTTTTACCGATTTGAAAAATAATACGACGTTGCACAACTTCAATATATATGTTTTCATTGTGCAAGGCTGCATTTGCCCAGGATAAATAGTTTCGTGGAAACAAAACAGAATTCAAAGTGTGACACACGGACGGACAGACGGACGGACACACAGAGGGCATTCCTATAGACCCCGGGCCCGCCCGGTTGGGGTCTAAATATGCAAATATAAGGCTCGTCTGTCGAGCTGTGTCATCTCTAGATAAAGCATAAGTTATACTTTTGCTTATAATAAGTTTTACGCAGGTCCAGTACGTTGATGCAGCCACAATTATTGAATAGTAACAGATTAAATATGCATAAAAATGAAATACTATATAGATTTACCGTGGCAGTTTATTATTCCACCATCATACAGACACACCAGAGTGAAAAATTACTGCTTACAATAACAGATGGTTACCCTCAAAGAAAAAGAAGGAAGGGGAGGAGCAGAAGAAGACGAAGAAGAAAAGCGATTAAAAAGGGCACTAAAGCGGAGTCTAGGCCCAATCCCCCCCCCCCCCCGACCGAAACACCACCCCGACCCTAACCCCCCCCCCCCGTCAAAACCCCCTGACTAAAACTCCCCGGCGGCCTAACCCCCCTTCCATAACCCCCCGGTTATCAGGTCCATATTATATTTGGTAATTGCGATACATCCAGGTTGTTAATTACACTTCAAATGCCCGTTGAAGTTGTAGTTTCTGAACCACTGAAGGAATTGAACATCATTATAAAAGAAACTTCATACATCCATTGATGATAGCATTCAGTTTTTGAAATTGCAATTGCTCTTACGATCGATGAGTCTATACACATTAGAAATTGTAATTCATATGCCGGTTGCAAGATCAGTCGAGAATTAAGCTTTTGTATTCGGAGAGTTGGTAAGTGAAAATAAATGAAGAAATTATCACTACACATTTTCTTTGAGAAAGGGGGGGGGGGTGGGTTAGGCCGCCGGGGGTTTTAGTCGGGGGGGGGGGTTTAACGGGGGGGCTAGGGCCGGGGGGGGGGTTCGGTCGTGGGGGGGGGGGTTCGGTCGTGGGGGGGGGGGTTCGGCCTGTTCCCAGTAAAGCGCTACCTGTGCATTTGGCGTCGTAGCTTGGTGATGACGGGAACGGCGCTGTGGTGGCCTGGCTGATAAGGATATCGTGCTCACGACCACATCGTTAGAAGCAAGTGGTTCTAATATATCCAGCTGTGCAGTCTGTGACATAAAGGATACTTGTTAAAGAGATTGCAGTTGAATAGCATATTCCGTTGTAACAGCATTAAAAAACTCGCCATGATTTTAAACCCTTCTCCATAGTTACGATTGCTGCACGCTAATTTGCAGTGATAACTGGCGTCACAGCCAGTGTCATATGACGTCATAGCTGACTGACCCCAAGAAAGCCATGAAAAAGTTTACAAGAACCTTTCAGCAGGCCAGAATAATAATAATATACTACAGGCAACAAACATTACTCCATTCTGAGGTGCGATCCACAAAGCTGCTTTCAGAGCTTGGATTCTATAAGGATATGTCATCATAAACCTTCCCACATCACTCCTGTTTGTGGCCATGCTTATATCTCCGGTAAATACCAATTTATTTAGCAGCTTCCCAATCAAATGTAATGCATTTGAGCTTGTGAAGAGCTTTCTAAAATACATAAAGAGCACTTGATATTTTTTATGTTTTACAAATTATTGATCAATAATTTTAGTGCGTCACCACAGATTCAAAGAATAATGCTATTTGAACGTACCGTGTTTGTTGTTATTGAAATCACGAAATCTCTGCACTCGCCCAATTATGCTGGCGAATCCCCTGCTTGCCACTACTATAAATGATTTTTATTCCTTTTGAGTTTCTTCCAAAAATGTAATTTGAAACGCAGTTATAGTAAAATCGATGCCTATACTCACGAATTGAAAGTGTAAGAGTGTGGCCCCCTGTAAATTCCTGTGCAACCTCCGTACGCCATTAAGCCCAGTCTTACGTCATTAATGTCCCCATGCTGTCGCAACTGTCGCCTTAAGGCATGTATTGCCCGGTGGGTCATACTGGCAATGTTTTCACGATGTTCTGAGAAAAGAGCACGCTATCCTTTGAAATGACTTTGCAACAGTCCGTGTTAAGCCCTCATAATAGATATGTTTGTGAAACTAAATTACTGCCCCAAAACTTCTTAAGTTAAGCTTAAGCTCTTACGCTAAGCCAAAAATAGTGTAGGGCAGTGTTTAGTTACCATTAAAAATTGGAGAAGCTGAACCCCAAAATACTACAGGGCAATGTTTAGTCATCAGTTATGCTTTCAAGATGTTACCGCTGTGATGAACTTTCTGCATTAAGTATTTTATTGGAAGTTGTAAAATGTACTTATAAGCCAATAATTTGAGTCAACCCGAACACTCGCGTAACGTCTAAAATACATCTATACTAGATATTGCAATCGTATATTATACGTATTTTTTATACGTATATAAAACGCATATTTTCCGATGCTTATTCGGCGTCGGAAATTTATCGATTGACGTTTTGTAGGGGGCGTTATGAAGAATCAATAGGGGAGCATTATGAATACACTTGAAAATTATCATTTAGCTCAATAAACTAGCCCCAGCCGCCGTGGAGTAGAGGTATGTTCCGCGCCTAGGATGCAAGAGGTCCCCGGTTCAAACCCGAGTAAGTACTAGTGTTCAGTTGCAATATATAGATATGCTATGTTGTATATTGATATGCTATGGTGTATGTATGAATATGTGAATTATGAATGGTTGGTAAAGGTTCAATGGGTCAGTTAAGGTTAGAAACAATTTTTTTACGTATAAAAATCATCGGAAGTTCGTCGGAAATGCATCGGAATATAAACGTATAACCGACGTATAGCCGACGGTTGGTATCCGACGTCGAAGAATTTGTAGGGATATTTCCGACGGTGGCCCGACGTATTAAAGATATATCGGCCCGATGTATATCCGATGTACGAAGTCGCTATATCTATTATGCGTCGGGCCATAGTTAATCCTATGTGCAACCGATACATCGGCCGACGAAGTTGCCGATATTATCCCGACGTATAGCCGATGTAGTGATATATTTGAGATCCATTTGGAAATCGGTATATTTCCGACGTTTCACCGACAAATATAACTATATGTATAATATACGTATATTTTTATACGCATATTACATGCTTGTAATATCTCAAATAAAAAAATTAGTTTTCGTCGGAATTCGGTATATTTCCGACGTATAGCCGATGCAGTGATATGTTTGTATATTATACGATTATTGTAATCCGTCGGTTATACATCAGTAATATCTTTTTCAAAAACAATTAAGTTTTGTTCCGTCGGAAGTACGTCTATGTCAGACGTTGGGCCAACATATACAAATATATGTATAATGTACGTATAACTAAATACATCGAATATACGTATGCAATATCCGTTTCATTTTTTTTTACCATTGGTCGGAAGTTAATCTATTTCCAACGTATAACCAATGCATGAAAATATATGTATAATATATGCATTGAGAAATACGTGTAATATATGAATATAATATTTTTAGCAAAAAAAAATTCCCAATTGGTTGGAAGTTCGTCGGAAAAAGATGTCGGCCCGATGAATATTTGCCAACATCTATTAAACTGAGGAAAATAATCATTGGGCCAACGTCGGTAACCGATGAACTTCCGACGAATGAGAAAAAAAATGGAAATTCGACTATTGCCAACCTATAACCAATGCATTACCGATGCATCGAAGCCGATGCCGACGTTTTCCGACCTGGTTTATACCGTTCCGACGTCGGCCCGACGTTACGCGAGTGTTCGGGAAGTACAAAAATGACTGCATATATTCTACCTGGCTGGCTTTCTAAAGATATTATTATAACGATATCCACTGCTTTGGATCTCTTCTCTTGCCAAACATCTCCTACATGATGTCCATTTTCACATGAAATACACCTCTTCAAATGTGCCGCTACTCCATATTGAAAGCATGCGTTTGCATAAGCCGTCGCTGAAGTACAAATTCCAAAATCTTGTTTGGAGCTTCCGTTGCTTACCATACAAGATTCAGCCGAGAGACCAGTTTCACAAAGTTTCTGGAGAAGAGAGGGAATTTTTGTTATGCATATCTTATCCAGGAGGAGACCTGTGGCCAAAAATACTCTGAAACCCCTGACTGACAAATTTTCGAGTCCAAGGTCCCAACCCTTAGTTGCACGATCAGGTTGCCTTCAGTGAAATATCCTATTTTCTCATTGTGGATTCGTAAAAAATTTATTGATGATTCGTAGTTCCGAAAACACCCTTATATTCTCTGATAATACTCCGCTTTAGGTCAATCAAAAATGAAAACTGTGATTTGTTTGCTATGATATTTTATGACAGCAGAATACAGTGTTTCACGTTTTAACCATGGCGTGTTTCCATTCTAATTTACAATCCAGGGGCGGTCTCTTGTTAATTCCTCAATAATATCGTTTTATACTGCAGCGTAAAACTGCTTTAAGCCTGACTTAAGCCTGGCAGAAGAATGAGCATGGCACCAATGGTTTGTTGGACTTGATGTTACAGTAATTTGATTTCGTCACCAAGTAATGTCTGGCTCTTATTTGGAGCCTCATTGCAATGATTTGTAGATGTTCTAAATATCATCAAAATTCAACTTGATTTGAAGCTTGTTTGGAGTAAACAAATCGTGAAGCAGTACGATCGTAGTATGTTAAGAGTAAATCTACAGAAAATGTCAGTACGTTGTAAGTAGAAAAAAGTTAAGCCTAAAAAAACGTCTGTCGAAAATGAATTGGTATATTTGTGGGACATAGTACTAAAATCAGACCGTAGGACGAGTACTAAAATCAAACGTGACAGGTCATTTATTTATTTGAGATATACATTCCCAACGATTATAAAATTCTGCTATTTGAGTAATAATTAGAGCAGCTGTTAAAAGTTCATTGTAGAATACATACCAAGTACTGCTTTGGGTCTATGGTTGAAAAGCAGGTTGAGAGCGGAGAAGTATTCTCTGAATATAAACTGGTGCATTTATTTTTCGCCGTCTCGCTGCCACACAATGGTCGAATGTTGTTGACAGTAGTTTGTCGGCAATGTGGTACCATGCTCAACTCAAATGAATCCACAAAGGCTTTCACGTCTGTAGTTATGTACCCTGTGCGGGTTTTGATGTCGTTGCTCGGCTCGTTGTCATTCGAGCCTGAAAGAAACAATTCCAGTTTTTATATCACATTAACAAGATGAAATCGAACAGTTCAATCTCAAAAGAAATATAGCTTTAAAGAGACCAGAATCGTTTATCAAATTTTCCAAACAGGTGCGTGCAAAAACAGAATCCATCGTAGTTTATTAAAAAGTTGTATTTTTGCTTTGCAAAGTGCTATTTCAGTTTAAAAACTACTTTAAAACTGTTAAAACTTCGTCTTCAGCTTACAAAAGCTTCCTTACCTAACAAACCAAGTGATTTGTTGTAAAGATTGCCATCGACGGTATGTACGCAGAATTCTCTGTTTGTGTTACATTTCATTTGAAAACCAACAAGGGTTTTTACATGGATCCAGTCTCCTTCTATGGTTACTGACACTTTCCCACTGTCACTCACAAAGGGTAACTCAGTACTAGCATAATTGAAAAAGGCATAATGTTTATGCGAAAAACAGGTCAGATTGTTTATGCGAAACATGCTTATTGTTCAGAAAGTCAAATCTCTTTTTGAGGAGCAATTTTAAACCATACGCGTGTTCAACTATAATTTAAGTGCTAGCTTTACCGGAATTAAAATGCTAGTTTTAAGAAACACGGAAATATATGTCTTTATTTTCACACTGGAATCTTTCGTGGATTTGTGCATAAAGGTAAACCAATACAGCACAGAAGGTTTAATGTTCTACCTGAAGTTGCCATAATTATCGATGTCTACTCGACCGTCTTTTGATATTGTTACAGAGACGTCACCAGTTAAAAGAAGTGTCACTTGCTTTTGTTGATGTACCAATGAAAACGTAAAACCATGTATGTCTTTTGCTAACAGATAAGCACATTTTTCATCAGGGTAATCTGAAATTCAAACTAACCCTAATGCACATACATTTTGAGTGAAAACCAAATCGTATAATAATAACACCAAGGAAATGCCTTCAGCGTTTGAAAGATTAACAGTATGTTTTAGTTTGTTGGTAAATAAATCTTGATAAATTCACGATGTTTTAAGCTTTTCACTTGGTGGAGATGCTGTGAATTCTATAGAGTACCTACAGTGCATTACTACCTGGTATTTTGTAGACACTACTGTCAAATGTATGGATAATTCCACTGAAGTGAACTATCCCCGAGAAAGTATCTGGTAAGGTAATACTTGAATCTCGTATCGTTACCCAAATATCATTTAACCACTGCAACCAGGTTTTTGGCTTAAGTGTGTTGTTTGGCGATACCTGCAAAAATAGCTATATTTTTTACAAGACACCCAAAATATTTGTGATCTGTGTGAAAGGATTTCATTCCTATCGTTTCTTTTGATGTTTCTTTGCCAATAATATGGAATTTCAATTAAGATTAGATATTGTTGGGTCTACGCTACACATGCACTTGACAGATTGAAATACATGAAGAATTAATAGCATTTTGCTTCTTTGTATGATTTTTTTCTGAAACATCAACTGATAATGTAGTGAACCTACCGGAAAATGTATTTTGAATACTAAAGCAAATCCATCCAAGCTTAGTGTGTTTGAGAGGAAATACGCTATCACTTCTTTTAATTTAGCAGGTATGATATTCCATAAATGATTGCTTAAATCAGTTATGGTCGTACGCAACGCTTTTATAAAAGAAATCTCATTATTTGAACTTTTACAGAGTCGCATTCCAGTTAAGTCTTCTAAGAATGAGAAGATGCAGCGATTCTGATTGGCAATTTGTACGATATGTTCTTCGTTGTTGTGAAGGACTCTGCCGGTAAGTCTGCAAGAAATCACATTTAGTTGTATACTGTTCATTACAATTTAAGGGTTATATTATTTTCATTGTAGTACAAAGTACATACTTGAACAATCTATCCAGTTTGACAAAAATGACATGCGTTACTGAGTGTTTCAAAACATCATGTTATTTAAAAATAATTGCAACTTACTGTGAATTAAAAATACGAGACATTTTTGGAATTTTGACTAAGCGCATTTGCATTTTGCTCGCTGTGCTTGACATCGATATCGGTAGTTGAATAAGTGCCGACCAAGACTGTTTATATTCTGTGGATGATTTCCTTGCCGAGTTATAAGAAAATTCTATGGTTTCTATTAACTGAATTTCTGTTCTGTTGTAAAACAAATAAACATAGAAAATTCCTGTTAGCAGGTTTCTGTAAAACAGAGCAAGAAAATGTTCCACCAGTAGCAAGAAATACAAAACTATATAATCCATTTTACACAAGCAAAAGATGTCAGTACAACTTGATTAAAGTGTCTAGTTACCAAAAATTTTCTTTTAAAATTTTACAAACTTTAAGCAATTGAGTTTGTTTACCTTAAATGAAGTTTGTGTTTGATAATTTGGCCAATCAAATCATGAAAACTACGTATTTCTACATGGCTGTACAGTTTCGTGTATGTATTGCTTTGAAACATCATTCCCAGCTCAACGGAATAGGTTAGAGGGAATCCAGCGCTTGTAGGAAACTCAGCCTTAAACAACGGTGCTTTCAAAAATTTATCGCGACTGTATTTAATACCGTCTTTGAGATTTCTTGCAGTGTTTTCCATTCCAATTAAGTCCCAAACTTGCTGAAAATTATCTGCTTGCATAAGACTGTGCCAGTTAAACGTATCTTGGAGTTTAATAGAACCCCAGTTGTAAGCTAAAGCTTTTAAGCCTATTTCCCAAAACGGTGCGATCGCTGATTGCTTTATTTGCTGATTGAGTGAAGCCAATGCTTGTTCAATCAGATGATGAGGTTCATGCTTGCCATTTGCTGGCCTTTCTAGGCGGCCAAAGTGAAGGTCAGTGGCAAAATCAAAGCCTAAATGCAAGCAAATTTAATTTTATACAAATCTTTACGGTGACAAATAAATCATATATGGAAAATACTTGTGTCGACGCTTACTTTAACTGCAAGAGGTCATACATATAATACGAAGAAGTCATACATACAATACAGAGCACATATCCTGCAGAGAATTATGTGCAAATTAGTTGCATATGTAAAGAGAAACGGTATGCAATAATACAACTGCCTGTAACGACCAAACGATCATAAGTGCTTTACCTTCATTTTTCAACGTGAATGAACCAAGACCAAAACTTGTTTCTTCCCCTCTGATTTCCAACTTGATATTAAGCATGTTTGAAATTAAACTTCCGGGATAAACAAGATTGTCAAAATGCAGATCAAGTGCGGAGTTGTCTGTTATTTTATTTGATAGGATATATGATGAAGATTTTGATTGATTTGTATATGAAGAGTCACCATGTTGCATATTCTGTAAAACCATTTCAACTTCTGACTGGTAGCTAAAAGAGAAAAAATGGACGAAATATTATTTTATAAAAATAACACCTGAATAATGTGTTAAAGTGAACAAAAATAGATTGGTTTCGCAACCGAGTAGCGAAAAATACGATTCTGAACACTATACACAACACACCTTTTGACATGTATTAGTCCAGTGAATATTATGATCCAGAGGAAACGTCGATTTGAGGATGCGTCAGTACGAGGATAAATAGCATTATTGAATCTGGTTTTAATTTGGTTTCGGTTGGTCACGACCATGGATCAACGTCTTTGACACAACATTGAATAGACATTGGAAAAGCAAAGATGTATAGCCGTTGATTTCGTTCGCAGATACACACTTTTGCAGCATTAAATCTTGTTTTTATTTGGTGGTGTTCGCATTTTTGACAATGCTACAACGCTTAGTCAACGTTTTTAACATCCATTGAAGATACTTTTGATGCGAGTGCTGTTTAGATGCGACGTTGATTTTTGTTGCCAAAACCCCAACTTAACTTTTCTGATGCTCAATTAACATCTTTCATGCGACACTGGATATATTGTTGGAAATCGACGATTCAAGTAGGTGTCGAAAAACAGATGTCGCCAAATGTTAAGGTTATAACCAAAAAATAAACCTGCTAGTGGCAATGACTGGTTGTTTGAAAGCGACGAAAATCAGAACATAAAGAATGGAATATTCAGAAGGGCGCCATTTCTTACCGCCTAGTTTTCAAATATATTTTAAAAAACTGACTTTATGCATATCCTAAGTTCTATTCCTTATAATTGTCACTGTCTAGACGATGATTGATTAGTATTTTCGCGAAGTTAATTAACCCCATTTATTTAGGCAACTGCAGACAACAGACCACCTCTGCTCAAAATTTGTCTGCAAATTTCGCCTCTTGATCAAGTGGTCGGCTTTTCATTTCGTTGGTGGTCGTATGGGCGGTGATTTGGTATGGTCGCAACTTTTGCTTTACCCTGTAGACTCAATAATCATTGAAAACGCGATTTTGATGAAACGTTAAAATGTTATTGGGCTGAATAATAACGTCATAAGCATTAATGTGGCATTATGATCTTGTAACAAATGTAACAAATGGCTGGATCATTGTTTGTCCGTTGTTTTTAGCAAGTCAAGGAAACCCAAAATAATATTTTCGATGTTAAAACAATTTGGTAGTAAGTATGGAGGTGATCATCCCCGATTAGCACCAGCGCTCAGATACTTGCTATTTTTTTAGCTTAACGGCAAAGATGCATAGCACATAAGCGCAATATTTGCTCACTCTTTGTCGATAGTGGAGAGATAAATCGCTCGTTAGCTATTTCATATCTACCTTATAATGGACTTTAATAGCAAAATTTAAATTCAATGTCCTTTTCTGCATATAAAATGTTAATAAATTTCTAAAAAATTAAGATGGACCAATTAGATATGATACAATATGTCTCTGCCAAATTTAGCCGTCCTAGCGCTAAACATCTTAGAGGGCTCATGTGACAAGGCTATGACGAAAGAAAAGGAATCATAGGAAAACATCTTGTCGAATTATACGAATTCAATAAAGTATGGGGGTTGAAAATCCCCAAGTGCAAAAGTATGAAAAACTGAAGCGTATACGGGAATTTCAATTTTAAATAGAAAGTAGATATAAAACAAATTTCGCTTAATAAGAACAAACCTGTATTCATCTGTATTCTGCAGTACAGATTCAGATAGAATGTTTGATAAGTGGGAGAGTATGAACATCTTCATCTGTGTATCGGCTCCATTTTGCACATAGTCCAGAATGGTTTCAATTATATCTTTCTTTGGGTTTTGCAAGAATGTCTTAAAAATGCTTATCCTGATAGAAAATGGAGTATTTGCATTTCTCATCATACTGAGCAGTTGAAGCGGATAGCTCTCATTTTCTATGTGTCTTGCAAGAATCTGTAGGTGTAAAAGGGGTTTCTATTCAATAAATTTGTAGCTTGTATAACGTTTTATACCAAAGTTCTATGTAAAAAACAGAAAAATCAAAGATCGACTTATATACACAATAATACTGTAATGTAATATGATCGGTACTATTGCTTGGTATATCATTGTTCGCATATTACAAAAAGTATAAATTTGCATGTCACTAGTAAAGCAATTAATTATCTGTCTTATGAAATAAGTTCTGCCGCTCTATAAACAAACGACAGAATGTTTGTGTTTTAGTCAAATTTTATTACTTATATAATAAAATAACGCTGAGCCATACAAAAATACTTTCATCAAAATTGCTGTAAATACTGATGGTATCAGATTTTTTCTCACTTTCTTACTTTCAAGAAGAAGCAAACATTGGTTAAAACATATTTCTATTCTAAACCAGTTATATTTTAGTGATATCAATAAACATTATACCAACATACTTCCAAAGAGAGCCCAGCGATGTCCTCGTCATTACTTTCATGACTTAAGCAACCCAGTGCACGTGAAAAAATTTTGTCTTCATGTAATAAACGCTCCTTGTCGTACCTGTCTACTAATTCTCCGAGATTATATATAGCCTATAGACAAAAGTTGATCTTACGTGAATTCTACGTGATGGTCTGATGGATTAATTAGCTGGTATTGTAGCACCTGAAGACTCAACAGGAGCCTAAATATATATCATAATATTTACTATCCAAACAGGTGACAGAGTAACAGTTAAATATATGTAAAGGACAAATAAAACATCTTTTAAGTTTGACAGATAAAAAGATATACAGACATTATAAACCATATAATACTTGATCAGAAAGTGCACTTACCACAAGGGCTGTTTTAATGGTTTTATGATGTCCTGATGACAAACTGCTGCAATTAGGCCCAATAGAAGAGTGAAGGCCATCAATAAATCGTTTTGAAGCTTGCTGAAGACAACGAAAGCAATTATCTAAGAGAATGATGCGATGATACCTTAACTGAAGTACGTAAGTATATTGGATCATTGTTATTATCACTATGATTATGATTACTATTCTTATTATTATTTTGCAAATTTATGAGCTGACGTCATATGAACCAAAGAATGCAGTGGTAAAATGATTAATATGAAATCACCCTGACGTTGCGAGAAACTTCCATTTGATGTTTCTCAAATGTCGGTTTATTACCATAAAGAAAGGTTTTATGTTTCTTAAAACACAAACTGTAGTATTACCATATATTTTCCAGTGTTATGGATCATAATGCTGAGGGGAATGACACAAAGTTCATTTGAGGAGCAACAATCCTAAACAATCCAAACATAGAACAAAAAGTGCATTATTATACTGCAACTTACAGTAGAAATTCCTGTAAATCATGATTGAGAAAGTTTTAAGTGACTTGTTGGGAAATCTTAGTTTTGATCTCATACAAATTCTCCCGAAATCATATTTCGTATTGTTCAGGTGCACATACATGACAACATTTACGATATTCAAGAGGAATTACGAATTTCTGCATTGCAGTGTATACTAGCAATCACTATTTCAATGTCAATTAAATATCAATAAATGAATGCAATGTCAAATAACGATGAAATACTGGCATAATTTTCTATGCAATCACAAAACAAGTTTTTAAGTATTCTAACGTACTACTAGTGTCTGAATTTGGTGGGCTTGAAGGTATTTTCTTGATGCTGCAATAGAATAGTACAGTTCTGTTTTGAAGCTAAAATCCCCAGCACAAGTAAGATTAATGGCGGCATCTATGCACACGTCTGTCGCACATGCAACCAGTATATCTGCCAAACGTCGCACCGTTTCATTCTAAAAAGCAAAACAACTAAGAAACTGTTATATTATTTATTTATATTTTTTTCATTTAAATAATAAAAATGATTAATGACGGAAGGAGCGATTTCACACAGTCACAGATTCTGTTCGATTCAGTTCAGAGAGGAAAGAACAAGATATGGCTTAGAAGTGAGCTTCAGCTCATTTGACACTCACAGCTTATAGTTACCTACCTTGATTTCGGAAGACATATTTTGGATAAATGCATTCAATGTTGCTTCATTAGCCGAGCGAAATAATTCTACAGCATTAAGGAATTGCGACAACACTTTGTTCTCTGACCAGTCGTCAATGTATTCTTCGATCTGTGCACGAATAGTCGACCCATCTTAATCATTAAAACATCAGGTAACGGATGTTATGTAGAGGGTTAATTTAGATTTAAATAATTCGGCATTGCCAAGTTATCTTTAATTCATATTTTTTCAAAGAGAAACTTAGTTAATAAGCGATTTAAAATAAACCCAGCGATGTATTGTTTAACTTTGCACTGTCCGGAAAGTGAATATGTGGTCCACGAGGCTGACATAAACGACATTTCCAACGAATAGCTAATAGATTCATAATTTATGTTTATTTAGATGATTCGTATGACAACGTTGTTCAGTGTGTGCACATATGAATAACACACGAAATGGTAGCAGGTCCGAGCAAACCTGATGGTAAGTAGACTGCAAACCATCTAATGTTGCCACATGCTGGTTTTCTTGTTTCTGATTATACCCATTCATCGAAATCACCGTAGGCACATAGTCAGCAAAGTTCAACAGATTAGGACTTGCTCCATCAATACTTAATAAAGTAAGTTGTTGTCTGTAATTGAGCATTGATATATTAACACGATTGATGCTATTTAAAATATCTTTTACAGTCTGCTTCGAAATGATACACCGTAAAAATCGATTATTTAAATACAGGTTTATTTATTAAATCTGCATTTAAATGGTCTTCTTATGTTATTGAAATGGTAAAAACTCTACCTACATAATCTAACAGTTATTCATGAAACTGACCATCCCGTTTATCAGTCCAGGCCATTTCTTATTGTTTGGAAATGGGTTGGGTATTATTTTGTAAATAAAACAGAACATTTTACTGAATATGAGATCGATGCTGAGATTCGCCTTGAGTCAAGCTACTTCTGAAGATCTCTTCGCAAGTCACACGTTCAATTATGTCGGAATTACGAAACCGCAGTCGGCATTCTCTTTCTGCTGTTATAGGTATAACCTTCTGTATGGTAAAGAAGGACATCGTAAGTTAATGCAGTGAAACCTCAATAAACAAGACACCAACGTGGCTCAGCTAATTTGTCCGGCATAGCGAGTTGTCCGGTATATTGAGGGTCTCCACACTTAAACCACAATATCATCACAATATTTTGGCAGAGAAAAAATATGTATTTTACACATAATTTAATTAAATTATTTATTTATTTATTTTAAATTTTAAAACATAACTTATTTTAAACGCGGGAACACCCGGTCGCTGACACATAACATTTACAGGGAAATCACAAATGACTTGAAACCTGAGGCGATTAAGCTCAGAATTTGAACTTTATGTGCTGAAATGATACCTGAAGGAAAATATTTTCCGGTAATTTCAGAAGATTTGCGGTAATGCTGGTGTTGGTCTCGCACTCATTTAAGTAGATTTTCGTGAGAAATTCGTTTGTGCCTCTCATGGAGTATTCAGTTGTACAAATGCCATATACATTCTCCTACAGCGTGGCAAGCAATTCATGATAACAAGATTCGATAGCACTGGTACTTAGAGCTTACAGTAATTTAATATCAACGTCAAATATAGCTAGAGCATTTAACGGACATTGATGCCATCATTTAGTGGACACTGACTTATTTTGAGTCAACAAAATGCTTGTGTAAATGTTGTAATCTCACAGATGGATTCCCAAGTTAATATTGTTTTACTGCTGACGGGAAGACAAATCTCGATAGATATTTCAGATGTGTGTAATCAAAACGCCAATTAAGCCATGGAACATAGCATATATTGACTTAATGTAAGTCAACATGATGACATTATTGACTAGAAACAAATATTTGAACTTTAAGGTTAATTTTTTCTAAATGGTCAATAGTACTTCATGTTGACTCAAAATAAATTAATATCTGCCAATCTTAGTAAGAAAACTGTAATCTTTAGCTCACAGTTAGGTGAAAAAACTGGTCAATAATATGTTCATGTTGTTTCAAACAAGTAAGTATTTGTGAAATTCAAAGGGGTATAAAGTAAATTTTTGACCAAATCCGGATAAGCGAATTTGACCAAAAGTACCAAAAGGCACATCTACATGTCGAGACCTTTCATTTGAGCCTATTCTCAATGTTTTACGACCAATAGAACCGAAGATATAGCGTGTACAAGCTTATTTCCCTAAAACCTCAATTATCGCCCATTTTGGTTAATTTGACCACTTCCGGATGACCGAATCTGACCAAAAGTACCAAAAGGCACATCTACAGGTCGAGACCTTTCATTTAAGCTAACACCAATGCTCTACGACCAATAGAACCGGAGATATGGCGTGTACAAAAAAGCGATGACGGACAGACGGACAGGCGGACGGCAAAACAGACGGACAAACACCCCAAATCTATAAGCCCCCATCGGAAGGGTTTCGACCTAACTAGCTCTGGTTAATCGGGGATTGCACCTCAGAGATTTTGCCTCCTTTAGTGTTTAGCAAGCTTTGATTAACTTTCACCATGGACAAAATTCCTCTTTTCACGTTTAAACTTTGCTCCGAGTCCATTACGTGAGAACAGAGTTCGAATGCACCACTGTCGTCAAGTTCAAAAGCGATGTCATATCTGAAAGAAAATATCTGAGAAATAAACTTTGTGGTATCAAATATGTAAGAAATCATTTACAATTTACTGAAAGAACGCGTTCATAAACGGCTGCGGGTGTATATCTCGTTTGTACTGTGTATTAAAAATACAAAAATGGCGAGAAATCAGATAAAGCTCCATCTCATCTGGGTTTTGATGAGATATTAAAATAGCTGATAAAACAATGTGTGCTTAGCAGTGGTCGGCAAGAAAGTGAAGAAAGGATTTATTGTTTCTATACAACCAAAGTAACAATTTCTAACATCAGTGCGTGAATAAGCTGGGACTAAATATGTGAACTATCTTAACAAAACTGCATGTCGGTGACTCATAAACATAAATATACATGTGTTATCTTTTCACAACAACCAACCTTTCTAAATCTGTAACTAGCTCCAGGAAGGAGTTTTCTTCTTCCTCATTTCTGTGAAAACGGATCTTTTGTTGTTTTCTTTGATCTGTCGAGCAGTTTCTCATCTGAAAGAGTGCAGATTGTGTCGCAGGCATCTGACGCTGCCTCAGACAGGTTCTCATACAGCACCCGCAAGGGTGCCATATGTCGATAAAAATTTAATTACAGTGACCATTTATAACGGACCTATATATTAGATGTCTAGTGTGATAACCTGAAAAATTGTTATTTGTGATTTCAGAATACATACGTTTATTATACTTTTTCACAAGCTAAAGTACCCCTTGCATTGGAATGCTAAACTTCACGAAAACTTGATTTAAGTTGGACAGTCGGGCATTTCATTTGCTACAATAGACAAAGTTCCTCTTCTCAATATGTATACTAGAACCGTATTTCGCTAGCGAAATGCTGAACACTTGACAAAAATTAAAACGCAAAAATACTTCCTTCAATTTGTTATTTCTTGAATAATATGAAGTCTTTTACAACATGCATACAGTGTGTTATACCACTATGTACAGAGCTTATGGCACAGCATGTATGCGGCTCATAATGTTCTAAAAAAACCGGACAACTGTCAAGAAAAAAACTGCATAAGATGATAACTTAATACCAGCTAAATATATTAGCAAACAACACAGCTTGAATACGTGTTATAAGCCGAGTAGTGTTTGGTTTTTGTTGACTTAAGGCTTGATTGACTGATTAGGCATACGCTGTGTTATGTGTTTACGCAGTGAGAGCTCACACAAAGCTGAGCAACTGTGTGGTGTTCTATGTTGTACGTTAAATGCTCCGCATTTACTTGTAAAAAATACACTCTCTTCACATGGCGTTTTAACAAAGAAAACGAAATTGAAGACGAAAAAAAAGTGACATGCACACGTTCAGATCAAGCTCTTCATAAGTCCCAAGTTTTCATGGTCCTAGGGCCCATAGTGTCAGAGAAGAAGACACAAAAAATCGGAAAACTGTCAAGAAGGAAAAAAGGACGAACAGCTGCTCTCACAAATTCATATAACCCTTGCAAGCTAACAGCTTGTCAAGTGTTAAATACACCGCATTAAAAACAAAGTAACGGTTTTGTATTAAAGGCAAAATGGTAGTTTAATAGATTGTGCAGAAAATCAATTTTATTCATCTTATTATTATCCATTCCATATGCAAACCGGCGGGTAGATGGTAAATAAAAAGTAGAACTACTCGCATATTGAGAATTACTGTAAGACGAGGAAAAATTAACCTTACTTTTCATCCTTAACTGGGTCACTGAAATATCAAATAAAAAAGTGACGCGGCAGGGTTTGAAAATTTCGGGTAAAAATTGCAAAAAAAAAAAAAAAAAGCAGCAACAACAACAAAAACAGAAGAGAGAGAATGAGAGAAATCGACGTGCTGGCCGGATGTACGAAATAAGAAAAAGTAAAAATAGTGTAACAGGGCTTTCAGAGGAGAATCTTGGCCAATGCCGGTTTATCGAAATTATTAAAAAGGAAAAAAATCGGACACAGTTTTTCACGAGATGAATGCCCGCAGGTATGAAAAACAAGTATTTTTCTTCCTGTCCTAACCTGCATACTGCATTTGTTGTTTAATCTATTGAACAGAACGTCGCATTGCATCGTTATTCCTGCAAGAGGTGCTGTAGAGGGAAGATGCTGTGCAATTGAGGCTTCGTAATGGTAATGCTGTTGTGAGTTTCGTTGAAGCCATGCGCCTGCAAAAAATAAATAACAGAAAAAGCATCTGCGATAGCTGTTCATGTGTGTGTGTGTGTGTGCGTGCGTGTGTGTGTGTGTGTGTGTGTGTGTGTGTGTGTGTGTGTGTGTGTTACTCTGAAACCAGTGTCGCTCTGTAAAAACATTCCCGAGCCAAATAAGTGAATAAAGAAACAACTGCTTTTGCTTACAATGATGAGAGAAACACATAGATTTGATTGCTCACTATGTTATTTTTACACTTGGAAAGTTTCACTTTCCTATGTGATGCTAAGTTCGTATTGGAAAGCTTCTCGTTTCATCCTATGCAGATCGTTACCGCACAACTCGTCAAAGTAAAAAATAAAGAAGCGAAGTTAGACAATGAGCGTAGGGACTTGGAATATTTGGATCTGACCATTTGCAGAAGTGCTTTTTTTTTAGCTTTTTATATCCTGGAACATCCTTTAAAATAAATCACTTTTTAGAGGAGGTGTTTTAAAATATTTTTTTTTGGAGAAATTTATATTCTGTGTGGTTTTCAACATCCCTGCCACTTCGAAGACTAAAAGCTCCCACCCCCACCTTCCCTCTCCCCGTTGTTTTAATTTATTGTATGGAAATATCAATTGTTTATGTAAATGTTAACAATGTTAAAAATTATTTCATTAAAGTGTATCATTCGCTTACGAAAAGCAAAGTGCGGCTCTAGTTTCAAAGATTCTGACTAATTCCCACTTGCAAACTCCGTTTCCAACTAGGCATAAGTTTGTAGTTTTTCTGGAAATTTCTGCCCTTTTATCGTTTTTTCTTCTTCTTTTTTCCGTTTGGACGGTTTCCAGAAAACTCCACCTACGGTTTTTGACAGAGGGAGATGTAATATGGCCCATTCGAAGGGGTGTCGTCTCGGTGAATCCGCAATTTTTTTCACCTCAAAGGTCAAAATCAAGGTCAAATTGACCCTATTTTTCCACAAAATGGTTTCCAGAAAAGTCCTCCTTTATATTTGCTACACTTATAGACAATCATCAGATCTTGATGAAACTGCGCATATTTTTTACCTTGACCTTCAAGGTCAAAGTGAGGTCAAAATATTTTTCAAAACGACTATTTTTACGAATAGTGTCCAAAAAACTACTCAAATCCCAGTTACAACATGGAAAATGTACTCAGTAGGGGACAACCTTCAGGCCTAAATCGTGGCCTTGAGGGTCAAGGTCAAAGGTAACGTGATCTCATGTGCTGTTAACGATAGACCGGCTTATCTCGAAAACGGTTAGGGATAGGGCGATTTTGAGCTTATTTTCGACCCTTTGGGCCGTTACATAGGAGGTACCTCGGTGACGTTGACCTTCTGGGTCACGGTCAAGGTTAAAAAGTGCAAGTTGACCGACATCTCGGAAACGGTTAGAGATATAACAATTTTGGGTTCATTTTAGGCCCTTTTGGCGAAAACAATAAAGAATTGGCACTGCGTGACTTTGAGTTTCTTTATCATAATTTAATACAAATATTTCCTTTAGTTTTTGCTGCAAGTTGATCATTCCGCTATCTAGCGGAATTCTGTCTAGTTTTTGTTCCGCCTTCGTTCGAGACAAGTCTTTACTAAATGCAAATTCTTGTGGGGATGTTTCGTAGTTAAAACAATCTTTAAAATAAACAGACATTTTTATGAGAGTGTTCACTGATATAGTAACAGTTTTATGGTCAAATATATGTGTCTGGTAAATAAAGGCATTAATCTTTTAAAAGAATAACAGTGAATCTTCCCTAGCCAAGGCGCAGCGAGACCCCATAAAGTGATTTATTAATATTAAAAAGGAATATCCTTTCACTTCAGCATTATGGGATCTATTTTTACGCAATTCGGTCAAGTGCCACACTGCATCATAGTGCATAACTTTTCAAGCACAGTAAATAACTAGAACCGGATTTCGCTAGCGAAATCTTCAACACTTGACAAACATTAAAAGTTAAAAATATTTCTTTGAACGGCTTATTATTTCTTGAACAACATGAAGTTTTTTTTTACAAGCTGCATATAATCTGTAATACAACTAAGTAGAGAGATTATGGCGCAGCACGTATGCGGCTTGTAAGGTTCATCTGCTTGGTCATGTTGGCTCAACGGCTTTATTGCTTGAACGGACTAGCACTTTTTCCCCTATATGCAGCAGAGCTCGCGTAACGCCCATAAGCTGTGCTGTTTTGCTCAACCGTTACTTTGCTTTTAAATGCGCTGTATTTATTTATTCTAAATTCAGCTGTGTTCGCATGGCGTTCATAAAGGAAAAAAGGCGGGAAGCACACCCCAGATCAAGTTCTACATAAGAACAAAGTTTTGTGGTCCTAGGGCCTGTAGTGTCAGAGAAGAAGCTGAGACAAGAAAATGAATTTTTACTGTCAAGAAAAAAATAGTCCAACGGCTCTCCGAATAAATTCATATAAGCCTTGACCAAGTCAAAGACTTGTAAAGTGTTAATTAGCACAAGTCACTTATTTATTGCTGCGCTTTGCATTTGTCTGTCAAATGAAACGTGTCTTGTATCAGGCCGTTTTCTTCGACAATTTCCCCATAAAATGACCGATTTTGAACTTCTTTAACACTCAAACATTTGGTAAGTAAATAAACAATGACACTGAAAGCAACTGGTCATTCGGTTAAATTAAAGTTTTCCCCATGTATCTTCCCGTATTATTTTTGTTATTTTGCCGGGTTTTTCCACCTGGGACTCATAACATCAAATTATATATCACAATGTACTTCTCGTGTTCGTGTTTTATCTACTCCATATGTATTTTCGACGGCTTCCAGACAAAACGTTGACGGTTAAAACGTCGATAAGTGTCCTCCCCACGGAGTATTACATGGAAATTTTTCGTCTGGTTAACAGCTGCGACCCCTTCTCACATGGCAGTCACGGCGGAGGCAGGAGTTGACCGAGGCTTGACCAAGACCAGTAATGCATATTTATTTAAGGTACTGTTTGGAATCTGGGTATACTGTGTCTAGTTGCTCTCGCAGACATCAGTTCTGAATTTATTTTGGTCGACGGCAAGCGGTGTTTATTTAAAGTCTTTCATTGTTCAGTTCAGAATTGGGCAGAATAACTTTGTCATTTGGAGTAGCTTTTCAATGGTATTGTTTATTTTTGTGGCTGAGAGTGTTTCTAAATAACTGTATATTAGAAGACGTCAGAGGTTTATTATTTATAGAACCGATAAAGTTCATTCAGTAAACGTTATCAGCCGATATTTCTACTTCATTTCAGCCAACATTAATTGGTCTACGTTTTATCCGCTTTTGACTATCGGGATTTTATCAGTTGACCTTTTGGCAGTCGAGGTTTTGACCATGGTCGTTTTATCCGACAGTCACCAAGCCTTCGAGCCCTGGGAAACCCCACCTTCCGCCAAAGAACACAGATGTATCAAGAATTACCATTTATTATCTTAAATAGCTAAATAACAAGCACACTATTACACCTTTCAGCATTTGCTTGTTTTATTATATAAGCAAATTCGCTGCATTCGGCGATATACTCACTGAAATTAACTGTGTATTGCGATACAGTAATTATTATAAAGTATAAGACTAACCTGAGTGGACACAAAGGAGGGCAACCACAATTGCAACCATATCATATCTTGTAAACATTTTTATCTGTCGTTTTTGTCCCACAAAACTGGAATATCCGCAGCTATACAATGTTATATCAGACTAAAAGAATTTGTTCTCAATTAAAACAAAATAGTTGTACCATGTAAATGGATATTAAAACAAGCTCTAAGTTATCTTCATCCAAAGTCGTGTCACGTCAGACTCTGTGTTTTGTAGAACAGGATTTGAAGCTGTTGGAATAGTTGCGGTGATTTTACAAAACTGAACAAATGAACAATGCCAAAAGTTTTTATAGAAAGGACATGCGTGTTTGTATATTTTCAAACTCAGAAGGACAAGGTGAAAAAGTGCAGTTAAAATGAAAACAGCTGATGGATAAAACAGAAGGACATGCATTAACGGCGTGTGTGGCACGCACGTGAACAAAGCATGGATGTAACTTAAGAGAAGACGTTTCATACTTAGGGCCGTTCCAGATGCTTCTGATCAGGGGAGCAGAAATCATGTGGGGAGAGTTTGGGGTTGTATTTGCACACCAAACTTTCCCCAGTCCACATCGTGTGTTTTTAAATGACAATCCAATAGCAATGTATTAATTCCCTTTTTTCTTTTTATAGTTTTTTTCCCAGAGAACTCATCCGATTTTTGATATTGAACATGACCGAAAAGGTCAAGCCCAGAAAGGGACCTGTTATATAACGTCTTTTAGACCAATAGGGTGGACAATAAATTTAAAATCGCTCTATCTCTGACCATTTTCGAGATAATTGTCACTTTCCGGCCCAAAGAGTCGAAAATAAGTTCAAAATCGCTCTATCTCTAACCGTTTTCGAGATAATTTTGATAAATCGTAGAAATTTATGTTCATCATATGGTTACGTATCACCACGTGTCAGAAAATGTGGTAATATATTTACCCCACGTGGGTCTGTGGTTTCGGCAGCTTCCTTTAGCCAGTCTCTAATTATAAGGCATCGCAGCATGTGGACAGAAAGGAGCAACCCCTTCTACTTCACCTTAGATGTCATTTATTTCTCGTAAACCCGTGAAAATTCATCATGTGTGCGTTTTAATATAACCCCGGATAGAATAAGATATTCAAAAATATTCTGTGAACTTTATGTTTGTGACAATGTCAAGGCTGCCATTTCGGTTGCATATATCCAGTAAGCTTCCATCCTAAATTTTTGAAATTTGCTACAGAAATTACATTTGTTATTCGCATGTTAAAAGTTTTTTTTATGCGTGACGTTAAAACAAACTATCGTAATTAAACACTTAGGGCTTGTCCCAAGTATTTGGCTGAATTACTACTAATTATGGAAGTTTCTCTTTTTTCTCACTTCTTTGCTTTTTGCTTTTTTTTATAACCGGGTCTGCGCATCTCCGAGGAGAGGCTAACGCTAGGAAAATGAAACTTGGCACATGTGTAGGATATGTGATAAACTGGATCCAAGCGAAAAAAATTTGATGTATGACGTCATCTTCCGCATCTGATGGCATCGTGAATACTTTAGAGCTTAATATCTTCAAAACAGCCGGAGCTAGAGATGTGGCGTCAAATACTTCATGATACTACTTTTTGACAAAGGACATCGTGGTAACCTTATTTTTAGCTTATGACGTCATAATAACGCCATTTTCGATTTTTTGTTCCTGGTCGGTTTTAAAGCGAAATTTTTGCACACCGTATACAGAACGCTTAATGAATACCATCTGACGAATAAAAATTACTTTGAACTCTCCAATACCATGTAAAACGCCCTCCCACCCAAATGCATACAAGTGTAAACCACGCACATCTCACAGTACAAAGTGCCTTTTACTGAGTAAAAGCGTTGAATTCGCTTCTGTCCACTTTCAGATGGGTTCCCTTCCGGTTTTATATTACCACGCAATAGAAATGAAATTTTTCCTTGCAATTAGAATGGTCCCCTTTACTCTCCTTCCTAATCTCCGACCATCCAACCACTCAGAAGGCAGGAATGCTAAGTATTACGTCATTTGAAGATATCAAGCATTCCCTTCAAGCGTGGTGTTTACAACACACGCCATTTTTTGTGCTCCGCTTTTTTCTCAGAAAAAGGGGAACTAGTCAAGGTGCCATTTTGCTTTAAATCTACTTTTATTATGTATTAGGAATACTTTTTATTCTCTGAAACAGCTGGATAAACTGGTTCAGGATTTAACCAATTTTTCGGCACTAGTAACTTCGGTCTGGTAGTTGTTGAGTTAGAACGTTGCGGTGACACCTTTTTTCGTCCCGCGAAGTGTGCCTGTCTTCCCCACACGGAAGCTACAGAACCGATTTCATGGTCCAGTTCTTGCACACAACCCCTCGGAGTCGTTCGAGTCTCTGCAGCCCACTTTGCCTGCATTGTTCCCAGTCAGCCATATGGTGCCATCACCGAAATGGCCTGTTTTTTTGCTGTATCCGACACTCCTAGGGAACCAATTAGTTTTGTCAGGGTCATTCAGACGCTACTACCTTCCGTCCAAGCAAATAACGTTTTAAGGTGTTTTTGGCTAATTTTGGCGTATTTTTTAACTTTTAGCCCACTTATGGGACTACATAGTCCCATAAACGGCACCAGAGTGTCATCGATGGCACCTCGAAGCCCATTTATGGCACCCCGGGGGTAAGCCTAAGTCAGGGATTACAGCCCCATACGTCCCAGTCCCTAGTACCTTTTTCTAGGCACCGTTTTCGGCACCCCCAATGGCAGATCCGCTGGACTGTATCCCGTTTATGGGATCAGTCCGGGGGAAGCGCCCAGATCAGGGTCGAGGGGTCTCATGGGTGATCCCGTTTTAGGGCACCAAGGGCAGGTGGCATTTTCGGGCCCACGGGCAGATCCCGCTTTGGGATCACCCGGAAATCCCGAAAATGGTCCCATTTCCCATTTCGGTTTCTTCTTGCCGTGAAGTCCCGTAAACGCCTACGAACATTATTGTAACGCCTGGATGATAGGAGTGGTTTTCCTGCCATCTACGGTCACCTAAATCACAACCGAAATTTTTACAGCCGTTGTACTAATATATTTACCTGTCTGTCTACTGGTGACATGAAGAGTTATCTTGCCATTGCCTGTCTGCTTGTCTTTCAGATATGACAGAAGCCAGTCTACGGGATAGACCGACGCTTCCGCAGTGTACTCAACCCTCATTCAGCCTGTGACCGTTGTGACCGGAAAAGTGTGTTTTCCCCTCTGCGACGAGAGGAATACGTGCCTGAGTGTCATCATCTATCAGCGAAAGAGTGGAAAACTTATTCTGAGGAATACAGTACGTGACGATCGCCGGCGTGGTAGACAGAAAGCCTTGTCATAGGCTCCGTTTCTCACCCCAGAGTATATGGAAGAGACTATACACAATGCCAGTTCAGTGATTTTAGAACAGGTTTCTAAGCCTGTGAAGATGGATACGGGCTCGGAGTCGGATGCATTTGCAGTGGACAGAAAGAATAAGAAATCGAGCAATCATAGGGCATACTCCGAAACGGTAGCCGAGGTAGGCGTACCAGAGGGCAAAGAGTCAGAAACTTTGAGGATAGTTTGGGCCCTTAGTTCCACGGATATTGTCAAGAAGGAAACTAGTTTTTCGGCGATGTCGGGTCAACTGGGGATCCCTCCAAAAGAGAGCTGCCCCAACCCTCCACAGATCCGTCCCTTACCCAGTGAATTTTCGGCTTTTCTGTCGTTACAGGCTCAATTACAGAAACAACTGCAAGAGCTCCAACAGCAGTATAAATGGCACGGCTCGGAATCCCACCGCAAACGTAAACCGTCTGCTACGATTTCTCGCCCACCGCCGGACACACAGCCGTCTGCTACTCAGTCCCCCTTCCTGGTTTGGGCCCAAGCACTCAACCAACGGAAGTGAAGGTTATCAGTGACGCCGGATTCTCAGATCCAGGAGAGGAGGATGAAGAGTTAATACACTCAGTGACATCTCCCCTATCATCAATCCCAGGCAACTGGGAACGGGAGATTTATACCCCCTTGGGCACCGCCCCAGAGGCCGCAGAGCACAGAGAGGAATCCGAGCAGGATTCGGAAGAGCAGCCATCAGCCCAGTTCCCCCTCCCTCTCAGAGAGATGGACTATGTCAGATCTCCAAGTAGTGGCCAAAAACTCTGGAAAGATGCAGCAGCGGCAGGGAGACACCCAGTCAGGAACCCCTCCCCTCCGGATTTTCACAACGCGTAGTGAGAACACCACTCCTTCTATCACCTCTTCAACATCCCTCGACAAGGAAGATCCCCCGATCCAAATGACTTCTACAGCTCCACTGCATCAAGACCCATTCATCGCGCTACCCACTAGAGGGGGCATTGCCAACGTCATAGTACGATCGAGGGAGTTCAAGAGGATGGACAATTCCGGATCCTCGGAGTTTCCCCCGTCAGGACAAGTATCAGGCCTGGCAGGAGAGGAGGATGAGGAGTTAATACAGTCAGTGACATCTCCCCTATCATCAATCCCCCGCAACCGGGAACGGGGGATTTATACCCCCTCGGGCACCGCCCCATCACTTCATCCCGTTTTTACGCCTCGCGACACTGTGCTGTGAGACCGGGCCCGTATCGACCATCGGACGATTTGTTATCGTCAGAAGCATTAGAGCAGCCCGCCAAACGGACAGTTTGGATGCCGTCCGTCCGCAACGATTCAGACTTTCCGTTAGTGGAGAAGGACGCCAAGACCACTGAGGCCTCCTCCCGTCACATTCTCAATATTATGTCCTTCCAGGACCATACGTTGAAAGCGTTGAAAACGCGATGAGAGGACCTACGCCTCAATGATACGGTTACTTCCAAGCTACTGGAGTGTCTGGCTCTGGCAACCAGGGACGTAGTCAAACTGACCACATTTCTGATGACGTCCATGGTGTTTCTCAGAAGGGATGCGTTCTTAAAGCGCTGTTGGTCGAGCGTGAAAGGACTAAGAGATCTACGCACGCTCCCATCCTAGGCAAGAAAGAGCGTTTGCTCCCCCCTCCCGCTGAGATCGAGAAAGTTATTCAGGAGAGCCGCTCTCTGTCACAAGACTTTGCCCTTATGTCGAGGATGTCACGTGCTTCTCTCCAGCGCCCTTTCAAATGCAAGAGACCTCAGCACCAAAGCTCGGAGCAAAAATCCAGGACGGCACAACTACCCAAGTTTGTCTACCCCTGCCCGGACCCACCGGACCCATGGCCAATAAAGAGGTGCTGTACGCTTCCCCTCACAGGCGCTACTACTCCAAGTCCCTCATAAACACCGGAAGCCTCATGGTTCGCTCTGCTGTTGCAATGCTCGGTGGTCAAACCACTCCCGATCCCATGCCACAAAGAACTCTTATCCCAGCCGCATTGGCAACACTTCCACCTGGCCCCACACCTACTGAATCTGCACCTGGTGCCTGACCAGTCTTTTTTAAAAGAAACAAGGCTTCTCAGAAAGGGTAGTGGATAAAATAGTTAACAGCCACAAGCAATCCACAGGGCCCAGTGGAACAAATTTGCGTCCTGGTGCACTAAATCAAAATTGGACCCATTCCAGGCTTCCCCAAGAGTAGTGGCGGATTTTCTGGAACATCTATTTACAAATGAACACTTAAAAGTGAGTTCCATCGAAGGATACAGAGCAGCTATAGGCTCCAAACTCAAAGCATCCACTGGTTACGGCCCAGGGGAAGATTCGGCCTTATCACAACTGATTAGACATTTCAAGGTTAATTCCCCCCTAACACACCCAACATAGCAAAATGGGATCTGTCTTTGGTACTTCGCTTTCTGCAAAGGTCTGATAGTTTTGGGGAAACCATAATATCAGCAAAAATGCAACCCAAAGGTTTACCTTCGTATAGGCCTTAGCATCAGGCAAAAGGAGAAGTGAAATACACGCCCTGGACAGAATAGTGAGCAAGGGAAACGGGACCTGGGATAAAGTTTTTCTCGTACCCAGAGCAGGGTTTATGGGAAAACCCATATCAGCACTCATGGGATGGGCACCTTTGACCATATAGGCCTCCCATCCCTTCCAGAGGATCAAACCTCTGAAGAACTGGTCTCATTGTATCCCTTGAAAGCATTATGTTAATATTTAGACGTCTGAGACACTTTTACGCTTTTACTCACGTATTTTACAGAAATAAAACGATAGTATTATGCACACGCGATTATGTTTAATGCAGATCAATACTGCTATATGTGGCTTGTGGCCTGTCCCGTAATGAAAAGCTACTCTGTGACCACGTGACCATGCAGTACTGGTGTTTTGTAAGTGGCTGGCTGTGCTGAACTGGGCTTTTTTCAATGCTGCAATCAGCGAAAAGTTGATCACGAGAAGTAGGAAAACGACGGTTCTACGCCAACCCCCCTCCCCCTCCCCTCTCCCCGGCCCGTGGGAAAATTTTGTGAATTTTGCATATATATCCGTTTCAGACAATTCTGAACATTTTTGGTTTTTGGCCCTCCCGACCCCCCCCCCCTTCCCGTCGGTTGGATAATTTTGGAATTTTTGCATATTTACACGTTTCAGACGATTCTGAACATTTTTTGTTTTTTTTTTACCTCCCCGCTCAGTGGGAAAATTTTGAAATTTTGCGATATCAGCATATTTATCCATTTCAAGCAATTTAAACATTTTTGGTTTTTGGACCCCCCCCCCCCACCCCCCCCCCCCCTGTGGGAAATTATTTTGCCATATGGCTAGCATGACAACTTCAACAGCGTATAACTTTAAAAGTGCTTGACCGATTTGAACCATTCTTGCACTAAAAAGTTCAGCGAGACTTCGCTGGTTGGTTGGTTGTTGAAAGATGGGAGGTGAAAATATGAGGTAAATGGAATTCTTTGTTATATATGTGTATTTGTTATATATATTTTTTTCTTTGGTTGGTTATGCAGGAAGACCGCGCTCATTCAAACATGTGCTCGAACGGCAAGCCCATTCAAGCGCAAGTTCGAATGAGCAGCCAATTCAAAGACGTTTTCAAATTATTTTTAGAGCATATTAGGTCATGGTATTGAATAACAAGTTATTCAATAACTTGTAGTGCAACAATTATTCAACAACATTGTGTTGAACATGTCCAACATGTTGAACCTGTTCAACATGCTGAACAACATGTTCAGCATGTCTAACATGTTGTTCAACATGTTCAACATGTTGTTCAACATGTTCAACATGTTGAACAACATGTTCAACATGCTGTTCAACATGATCAACATGTTGTTGAATATGTTCAACATGTTAAACATGGTGTTGAACATGTTCAACATGTTCTTCAAAATGTTCAACATGTTGTTGAACATGTTCAACATGTTGTTCAAAATGTTAAAATGTTGTTCAACATGTTCAGTATTTTCAAGTTGTTGTTCAACATGTTCAAGATGTTGTTCAACTCGTTGTTGAACATATTCAAAATGTTGTTTAACAAGTTGAACATGTTCAACATGTTGTTCAACAAATTGTCGTCCTATATAAAGCTATGGTTAAAGATTTTTTCATCATTTGAAAAGTGTATGTTGAACCAAAAGGATGTATCAATGCAACATTTGTTTGAAATTTTACAATTGGCCACAAAGTCCTAAAAGGCACTTAAAGGATGCTTACACGTCAGAAGAATGGGAGATGGATATGGAAAACCCTATACAAACACCTTTCACGGAAAGTTAAGATGACTCTTCTACTAAACGTCAAAGAGTCAATATGGATGAAATTGATGCACATGCTTTTTGTACAGAATGTGGTGCATTATACAACAGCGAAGAAGCTTTACCCACGCATGTGGAACAGTGTGGTGAAAATACTGATGACAGGGCAGGGGAGCGGAGGGGGAGGGGGTGTTGTAGAACTGTCGTTTTCCTACTACTACCACGGAGAGCAAATGTGGTATTTTATGACACTTTTTTTTACAAATAGCTGCGTTACAATTTGTGAATATATTGAATGCTAAGGAATCGTGGTAGTGATGACATTGTAGTGCTCAGAGAGATTTTTTGCTCATAAGTATCTCTGTGGTCTTCATCTTCTGGGTCACGGTCAAGGTCAACAACCGGAAGTTTACTATAATCACGAAAACTGTTCGAGATTTTGGGCTCATGCACTGGGCTTTTCTCAATGCTGCAGTTAGTGAGAAGTTGATCACGGAGAGCAAATGCTGTATTTTTATGAAACTTTTTTTTTTTACAAATAACTGCGTTATAATTTGTTAATGTAGTGAATGCTACGGAATTGTGGTAGTGGTAACTTTGTAGTGTTCAGAGCGATTTTGAGCTCATTTTGGACCCTTTGGGCCTAAACAACGTTACATAAGAGGTGCTTTAGTGACCTTGACATTCTGGGTCACGATCAAGGTCAAAAACCGGAAGTTGACTATAGTCACGAAAAGGTTAGAGATAGAACGATTTTGAGCTTATTTTCGACCCTTTGGGCCTAAACAATGTTACATAAGAGCTGCCCCGGTGACCTTGACCTTCTGGATCACGGTCAAGGTAAAAAACCGGAACTTGACTATTATCTCGAAAACGGTTAGAGATAGAGCGATTTTGAGCTCATTTTCGACAACGTTACACAAGAGGTTTTATTTAATATCTAATTTTAGTATCTAATTGTAAATCATAAAAGGAATGCTAATTATATATGAAAATTTTCATTCTCCATGCAAAGCTAAACCGGAACAGAATCAAAAATCAAAATGCGAATTTAAAAACTGAAATAAGATAAGAATTGTTTAGCTCAGTCAATAAGTATTTTTTTAGTATCCCAAGTGTTTTTTTCACAAGTCGGTTTCGAAATTGGTCTAGTTTTATAGTAAGATCAGTATGTTCGAGAGTTGTTCTGTAACTCTACAAAGTGAACCATTTTGCAACAAAACTGTCATTTAAGCACTAGTAAAGTTGCTCCTTACAAATATCGCCACTTTCTTTGAATGGCATGACAAAATCCATTCGGAAATCACAAATGGAATGGTGAGATATGTTTGAGTTTGATATTTCTTAATATATTGAAAGATCAGGAGTAATCAAGATAGAAGACTGATAATATAATTATGTTTGAATTATTGGGAGAATGCCCCCCTCCCCCCCAAAAAAAAACAAAAACAAAACAAAAACAAAAAGGTGGGAAACTTGCTATTTCGTTGCAACGTTGTTTCGAAGTCATTTTTTCGATGTCTTGGCAACGCCCCCCCCCCCAAAAAAAAAAAAAAAAAAAAAAACGTTGCTCAGACACTGTTGCGACAATCAATTCAAAACTTTTCGGTTGCTATTTTGTTGTATAACTGACTTCTATGTGCAATCTCTTATCAAGCAATCAACAAAGTACAGCTTTTGACAGGATTTAATTTGGTCGGAAGCCATCGCGAGAAAAAAAACAAGACTTTTTTGTGTACATAATGATCATAACTGTCGCCTGTTAACCAGATTCACGACTCTGTAGTAGAATGATCAAGTGGAAGTGCGCATTAAAATAAAAAACTCTGGGCAGGTGCGAATCCAGCCTTGCCCTTTGAATATCAGGCCAAAGTTTCCAGATTAAGAAAAATTAAAACCGTATTTTTTGGAGGGGGGTGGGGGTGGGCGCCGACGCTGCCATCGTCAATATGTTGATGAATCTCCGGGGGAGGGGGGGGGGGTGCACTTGGTGGAATATATGCTACCATGTGTTTGTGAAAAAAATGGAGAGAGGGTATAATTAATTTTGAAGCCAGAGGCAGCCCGCCTGGAGTGCCAATTTCGTACGAAAAGAAAAGGGGTTTGTATTTTTCATTCACTATTCCGCTTTTCAATCAAAAGGGAGTTCTTTCGGAACCGCACTCAGCAAGTATAACCATTTTGTATGTGGGTAGCACCCCGGGGTTAAATGTACTTTTGCACAAAGTAAAAGTTTAGTAAAAAAAAAAAAAAAAAGATGTTGCACAATGCGGAGCAGAACTACGTAAACCATACGGATACACATAGAAGTAGATGGGAAACGGGACTTGTGGACACCATGTCTAGAAATTCCACGAGACTTCTGGACACCGTTGGTAAAATGTATGGAAGACATTTCTGGGCACCGTTGGTATAAATGATAGAGAAAAACTGGTAACGGATCCTCCCCCCCCGGGTCCTGACCGACCGACCCTCCCCACTAGGATCCCACCCCTCTCCCCCCATGGCTCTACAGAATATAAGGCACACATGCTTACTTCATAACTACTGAACCGATTTCAACAATTTTTTCAACAAAGTGCTCAGGAGAGCCATTCCAAAATGAGTGCTATCTTAACTGTGAAGGTTGAAGATGGACAGTTTGGTCGATTCATCAGAATCAAACGAAATGAAAAAAAAAAAAGAATTGGATTATCCGCTTCCCTCTGGAAGATAGTGAATGACAACTTTGAGAAGCTGCGCAACATTAACTTTAAATTGTGCTCAACAAAATCAAAGCACTTAGAAGTGATTACGCTCAACAACATGCGCTATGTCAGCTTTGTGCGCGTCTCTCACTTTGAAAGGAAAGACTATGCTTGCTTCATAAACTTCAGTGATGAGGAATGGACAACGCTGCTGGAGATAATGCCAAAAATAAACAGTGAGTTACTTGACGGGTCAGCATCACCATCAACATCCAGTCTTTTGATTGATGAGGATTGATTCAGGATTTATCAATGCAAATACGATTTGGCCAGCTGGCCTCATGCTAGCTGTGGCTGCTAGAACCATTTTATATTATGAAGGTGATGTTTCACTGTCCGCGGATATATCAGAGTTTGTCACGTTCAATAATTTACGAGATAAAGTCGATATAGACAATTGCAAAATGAAGAATTAAAGTTCATATTTGAATTGTAGTACACAGCATAATTGTTCACTGTTTTCTTTGAATTGTTAAAATATGGGTTATTAATATTTACATCTCAATAAAAGTTTTGTTATTTGAATGATTGGTTTTGTTTTGAGTTAATATGACAACGTGAAAAGACTACGTAACCAATACTTACTTTAAACCTAGAATCCCTGGAGCTTTCACAGGACCTCATAAGTTATATAAAGTACTGAAACAAAACAAACATCCTATGATATATTCCAAAGTGAAAAATTTGTTGCAAGATCAAGATGCCTTTAGTTTACTTCCACCAGTGAAATACAATTTTAAAAGACAACGCATCATTACCCATGGTATTGATGATATGTGGGATCTGGACTTGGCAGATGTGACCAACATTGCAGAACATAATGAATGCAACCACTTTCTACTGATTGTCATTATGTCTTTTCCAAACACTTGTGGGTACAACCTATTCTAAACAAAACTCATACGAGTGTCATGCAAGCCTCGGAAAGATTTTTAAGAAACAACAAGAAGACCTAGAACATTGAGGTCAGATAATGGAACAGAATTTAAGAACAGATGGGTAAAGCAATATCCAAAGAAAGAAGGCATACAAGTACATACTACCAATAATGAGACGAAAGGCAACTTTGCTGAGAGAGTCATACGTACTCTTAAGGGAATGGTGTACTATTTTCTGCATCTGCAGACGTATCGGTATACAGATATTTTACAAGACCTGGTATATAATTACAATCATAGACCTCATGGATCCCATTTTTATGCACCGGCAAACATTACTAAGATTGAATTCAAGTTGTGGAATCACATATATGGTGATAAATTGAAATTGCAATCAACGAAAAAGCCAAAACCCTCCTCGTTTAACATCGGCCAACATGTTTGCATTTCACACATGAAATATGTATCTCAAAGGGATTGCCATAAAGTGTTCATTGTCACATATCGTTGTGAGATGCGAGGAATATACTTGTATCGTGCTAAAGACTTCTAAGACGAAGATATTGATGGTCATTTGCATAACGAAAGATTACAAGTTGTTACAAAAGACGTTCAGTCCGTGTACAAAATTGAAAAAGTTTTGAAGACTTGAAAAAGACGAGGTGTGAAAGAGTTATTTATCAAGTGGTTAGACTTTCCAAGGAAAATTTATTAGTTGGGTAAAGGGCTATGAAGCATCCGTTTACATGCCTGATTTCTGTACCAGCAAGTAGGGGTAAAAAGTCTCTTGTGAAAGCGCTCATTGAACAAAAAGTCATTCAACCGTTTCCTGAAATAATTTAGCCCTTGCACAAAAACATAAAAGGGGTGACATTTCATCAAGGCATTCCAGAAAATAACTTACTCATTACTGATGATCTCATGACCAAATGTCACAGCGATGGACTAGATTGTTTAGTGATGGAAGCAGCCATAAAATCTAAGCATTATTTTCACCGTGTACAATCTGTTTCACCATGGAAAGGAAATGCGTAATATTGGTTTAAATACACATTACATTATTCTCTTTAAAACTCCAAGAGATAGTCAAGAGATCAGTACATTACTTCGACAAATGTATCCAGGGAAATTTCAGTTTTTAATCGAGGAGGCATGTCAAGATGTTACGAGCAAACCTCGTGGTTATTTATTTATTGATTGATTTGAAACTAAAGACAGAAGATAAATTACGTATTCGCACAGGAATAATACATATTACGTTTATGTGAATAAAATTGTGTTAGTAGAAGAATTACAACAGTTTAGTGTTGAACGTCAAAATGTCTAGACGAATTCAAGGGAATCAACCATCTTCTTCATTTATTAGCACGTAGCAGTGCTAAACGACGTGAATACTTATTTAAGCAAGCAACAAAGGATTAAGTGGCCAGTTTGTTTGACATATGCTTGAATATATTGCATGGGCACTTACTATTGAAGCCACATATGTAAAAAAACAAACCGTTCCGCAACTGGCTGATAAAAAAATTTTCCTCAAGAGTATAGAGAACTTGATTAATCAGAAAGGTGCATTTATTGGACCAGCTGCAAGAATTGTGCTTCCATTATTAGCTCAATTGCTATTAAAAAGAAGCATACAATGAAAATGGTCCTTATTCCTGAATCAGAATATAGAAAATTATTATCAAGTCAACCTTCAAATGATAACATTAAAGTTAAAGTGAATAAACTGTTAAATAAGAAACGAAATCGTCTCAGCTTATTGTCCGTCATTAATGAACCCTTCAACCACAAAAACCAAAGTCTGCTGTAGCAGCTGCTGCAGAAACGTCACAACAGTTAACATTTTCAACCTATAGATCATACTAACTCATATATTCAGTTTACACAACTTCTGGCAGAACTTAAGAAATATGGCACAAGATTGTCAGATAAGAATAACTTCTGTTGAAAACTTGAGATGTAATTGAAAATTCCAACATTATTGATTTACTGTAAGAAGCATTTTTTGCCATAAGAGGAAAAGAACGACAAGTGCCACCACGAGTTTGGAAGCAGTTTATTCAGGAAACTGTAGAAGCTAATATTCCAAAAACTGTTTTTGGCAAAAAGCCAACTCGTGAATATATTACAAAAGAACTGAAACAGCGTCAACAAAGACAGCTTCCAGAAGGATAGAAAAAATTTTAATGGCTTAAAGTGTTATGTTGTTGTCAGGAAAATGAAAATACAACGCATATTCCTGTAAAAATAAGATGTGCAAGTGCTTGTTGTCAAGAAGAAGTAACACATAGCAAAAATGTGGACCATAAACGCAGCGTACGCAATGCACACAGTGTGAATGGCACGCGATATGCACGAAGTAATGTATATAGGCATCAAGTTCGTCAATGTGCATATACGATTAAGTCATCATGCAGACAGCAAGTGTTTGCATTACTTCGCTTAGTGATGCGTATGTACTATTATGCTACTAATAAAGCCCCTAATTATCAAATTCGTTTGCCTGGTACATTATATTTGAAAGGAAAATATGAAGTGTCCTCAGCTGAAATTCAACACACACACACATGGACGACAATGAGACAAGGAATGGACTATAACATTCATTATCGGTCATCAGTAGATGATATGATTTGTGAAATTATCATTTAAAATGGTTACTATGGAGTCATATCTGAAATATGTAATAGAAATAGAAATATCTATCAATACACGCTCTATTGGTTTAAAGTGCGATAGAATTGTACAAAGAGTTTTTCTTAATTTGAGAAATGATCATGAAATTGTCTTTTCTACTGGATTAGGTGAGATTTTAGGATTTATACCAAATCAATGTTATAAACAATTTGGTCCTGCTGAACATAAAGTAGATGAAAAACAGAGATTTTATACACTTCATGTGTGCTGCAGTATTTTGGGATCCACAAGTAGCTGGATATTATTATGTTCCTTTACTACGTTCTGTTCCCACTTAAGGTCATATGGCAATATTATTATTAACACTTATAGAAAACCTCACTACCCACCTGTTAACATATCAAAATGTGACACGATAGAAATCAATATTAAGGACGACACAGGTCATACTGTTGGTTGTGATCCATTAACTTATAATGTCATACTGTGACATTTCAAACTGGAAAAAATGATCTGTGCGATCCATTAACATCCATTAACATACAGCAACCATTTTCTTCATCAAGTGGGTCGAGATTTGCCAGGATTTAAAGGTGTGCGGTTGCAATGTGGTGAAGATATTGATTCGTTCATGGTAACATTGGTTCGCAAAGCTATTCCACTCAGTAAGGCAGGGGCTAAAGTTGTTGCATCACATCTTAATAAGGCTGCCAAGAATGTGGTTAAAGACGTGACAAGTCTTGTGGCTCAAGAAATTGTTGGTGCTTTAGTACAGAAGAATATTTAGATTCCAAGAGAAGCAAAATTCATGTTGTATGTAGCATTGTGAAGCGTGTATGCTCTCTTCAGTATTATTGAAGATATGTAAGCAAACGCGGCAAGTAGTATGTCCTCTTTCTTTACGAAAGGCGATTATTTTGTCCACATAAATGTATCTCAAATTCATCTAGGTTTGGTAGCACTGCATGATACTATTCACATTTCACTTCTACATTTGGAATATCCACCTTTTTATGATGCTATCACTTCACTGTCTTGTGATAATTGGTGGAAAATACAGTGATTTTGAAGTTACGCTCGTTTTGATAAATGACGTCATCAGTGACGGAGGGGGGGGGGGGGGGCTCATGGTCAGTCACTAAGGAGGGGGTCGTTCAGTCACCGCTGGGTCATTCACCAGAGGGCTCCTAGAAATGCAACTCAATGATCAGAATTGTCTGAAACATAAAACTATGCAACAATCTTATTTGCGCCCCTGGGTGGGGGAGTCCTGAAATAAAAAATTATCAGAGTGGTCTGAAACGTAAAACAATGCCGAAATCTCATTTTCGCTCCAGGGAGAGGGGGGAGGGTCGGTAGGCCAGTTACCAGGGAGGGGGTCGGTCGGTCAGTCACCTGGGGGTAGTCTGTCATCAGTTTTTCTTTACCATTTATACCGACAGTTCCAAGAACTCTCCTCCATATATTTTAGCAACGGGGTCCAGAAGTCCCATTTGATTTCTAGACGTGGTGTCCAAGAGTCTCGTTCCCCATCTACTCATAGATATGTGTTACATTGATCCTGATCCAATGCTACATGAACGATAACCACGCGTGTGTCATCTCTCCAGACTGTGATCAAAGTGTCATAAGTGATACGTGTAAACAGCTGCATCACATGACGTTCACCGCATGTCATTTTATCCTTTCACACTGTCACTGCGATCCCCATGACAACGAGAAAACTGAGAATATCTAAAGGAAACTTGTTGTTTTAAAAGATGAAGCTTTTCGACACAATAATGCTTTCAAACTGGGACTGGAGTGGCCGGTACGACAGGGATTAAACTTGAACTGAGTGCTATGAAATAATTTTACACTGAGAGTTCATCCAGCGGCGATGTTCGAATAACTTATTCGCATTTCTTGCACAGAATTAAGAAAAATACGGTCAACTGAACCAGAATAAAACCAAGAACGTTTTTGGGTAAACTGTATTTTCCGCTGTTTTTTTTTCTCGATTGAACATATACATCAAGATACAAATAATGCAACGCGGAGGCACTTAAGGTCGAAAAAGTCCATCACCAACAAAACTATAGTGAAGAGCAACTTATACATACATTGCGCCTCTACAGCTCCCCCCACTCCCTCCCCCCGGAGGGAAGAGAGACTAGGCTATCTTTCCCTCGGGGGCCAAGCTAAGCTAGTCTATTTAATCCCCCTCCCCTGGTATTTTCTGTCCACTGTTCAGCTCCCCCACCCATCAAGGCTAGTTTCTACCGTATTTTGCTTTTTGTTTTGTTTTTCTTTCCGTCCCCAGTTCACCGCCCACAGCTATTCTAGCTCCCCTATTTTTCTCCATTTATTTTACTTTTTGCTGCTGAATCAAAGGCACAGTTGCAACCCGCCTTTATTCTGCTTGTAATATCCGACTCTGTGATAACCAAAATTAGTAAGGTTAATCTGATTATTTATCAATGGCATTCACATTGCTGCTGTATTGAAATGAAACGAATAAACATCTCTTTTGTTTTCATTTTCATTTTTGTGTTTTGTAACAGGCAATTAAAACAGCTAGATAAAAAATCTCGGCTAATTTTAAATTGCCGCATAACATTTCGTCCTGACTGTAAATATAAATTCGAAGCCTTTAAGCTACCTTTTATCACTTGAATTATATTAAATTTAGTCAATAAATACATAGTTTTACACAGTTTAATTGAGTTTATTAATTCGCATGAACAAATTTTATCAAAATACATTTACATAAAAAAGTTCGTGGCAGGGAAATATATTGAAGTTGGTAAGATACCCTAGTATAGCTTCCGCTTCCCGAGGGAACGTGTACAGGGTAGAGATAGCCTGTTACACATTGTAAGGGGCTAGCAAGAGTGTAACTTACATATTAAGTACGATCACAGGGGGATAAACACAGCAGCAATATAACTAATACTGTATTAATGTGACAAAGGACGAAGCTGGGGCGGGGTTAAGGGGAAGACTGCAAGTTACATATTAAAATTATATACCAAATTAGGGGATTTGCGGTGGGTTGGAGACAGGGTCTGCAAAAGCAATGGGGGAGGAGGATGGAGGCGAGCAGAACTGGTCACTGAAAGCGCTTGATGTTGCTGTTCCCTGCGCTGCATGCTGCAATTGTTGAATAAATAAAAGGGGGATTTATACATAGCAGCAACTCCCCCGAGCGTAAGCACTTGCCCAATGAGCACAAAGAGCCCATCGGCGACAAGATGTCTGGGGTTGACATTGTGTTCACTGTTGAGAATCTAGGGTGCCGTAAGTTTAGACGGTTGTTTCAACCAGCTACAAGCCAGGTAACAATTCGCTGTGTTTTACATAGACACTGCAGTAGTATACATGCCTACCGGGTCCACTTTGCACTCAATGACCTTTGGGTGTGGTTTGGTCCAGATTAATTACAGATTATTGTTATAAAGATATTACCTTGGGGGTGTCAACATGGAAATTGAACATGGGGTGTAAAGACCATGGCAACTATCTGAGCTGTAGAAAAATTACATCCCTAAAGCCCTTCTCCACAACATTATCAATAGTCACAGAGGATGACGTCATACGGACCAGTCATGTATTCATGTGCTTTGACTAGCCGATTTGTCCTTTGCTTATTAAGTTATAATCATTCACTGCAGCAAATAGTGTATAAAAAAGGTATTATTGTCATCCAACCTGTTTTCCTACCCCGCTTAAAAGCATGTGTTAGGATAGAGGTTTGAATGCAGGGCTAAGTCGATAAGTAGAGCGTTGAACCCCGAGTAAGGTGCTTGTGAGGCAAAAAAGACAACAAAGTGTATTTCTAATATTTTATTTCAGATCTAAAGCATATATGTACAGCAATTAAAAAACTACATATACAGCAACACTTGGATACAACTACATTTTACATCTCAGCATTTATTACAGCAATTAAAAACTACATATAAAATTAAAAATGGTCTTCTGATAATAATTTTAACCAGATTATAAACAGAAGGCTGAAGGAATTGTATTCAAAGGACTATGACAGTTTACAGGTGTTTACCACCTCGCCACTGACCAAATAATTGCTTGGGTGCCAAACACACAAACGAACTGAGTCTTTAGCAAAGTCATTTGATTGTTTAGTTTGCCTTTGCTTTCGAAATGTATTTTTAACGGGTGCTTAGCACCACATCAGTGATCAAATAATTGCATTAGCGTCAAACACACAGACGACCTTACCCTTTGGTTCAGCCATTTGAATGCTTAGTCTGTCTTTGCTATTGAAATTTAAATTTAAAGGGTTTAAATTAATATCAGGAACTATTAGGGTGGATGAGGTGAGGTTGTTTGTTTATTATCTGACCGTAGAATTACAGGAGACTTGTACTCCTAAATTATTTACTATGCACATCATTTAGTAACTCATTGTCACTCGCTTTTACCCAGTTAATAAATTTCTGAGGTCAGTACAACCAATTAACAAAGTTTTCTTTGTTTTGTTATCTTCCTCTTTCGTTAAGAAGTTTCTCTATTTTAAATTGTTCATTGTTCATTGGTAGTATCAGGAAGAGAAATGTCTGTTGTTTTACGCAGAATGTGATTATACCCATCTCCAAAACTCTGGTCAGTATACTTAAAAGTATTATTGTAGGTGAAATAGCGATATATTTCGGATTTGATGGTTTTCATGGCATGTTTACCAACAGAAGCTTTATTTTCATTTTATGCAAACAGTTGTCGGATGTTATTTGATTTCATCAGTGTCTATACAACACTAGCACGAAATTATTGGCCTTTGCCTGTACGAATTCGGTTTCGTTGTCTTCCTTCAGGAAAAAAATCTTTGAATGCACGGGCAACAGAGGTCGCCGTTTTATTTTTACGGGGCACAACCACAGGCATTTTGAGAACGTGTCAATAACCACCAGTACGCATTTATAACCGTTATTGTCCTTTGCATATTTCACCATATCCATGAGATCTGCTGATTATTGATCGTCAATTCCTGAAACAACAATGGGTGTTCGTTTAGGTCACCTTTTCGGTCTTTGGCGACTATAGGGCTCTTGCTGTTGTAACCACTTTCGAATTTTATATTTACTTATGTCAAACTTTGCATCCTGCTTAACAAATTGATAGAGTTTGTCAGGTCCTAAAAAACTAACAGGTGATAATGTGTAAAATACATATTCTTTAAATATTCTTCCCAAGATGTCATTTTTCAACATCACAACTGACAGAAATAAAGAAAACACTTATATATATATTTTTGTCGCTTACTTCTGAATCTCTTCGGAATCAAGTCCACTACCATCTACAAAGATTGAATCGCTTCCGTCTTCAGATTCGTCTTCGTCACTATCACCAGATGCAATAGACTCTGTGTCCAAGTGGTCAAGCAGATTCTCAATAAGGTGTTCAAACTGTTTCACATCCAGAAATGCATCCTCTTTTTCAGCGTAGCCTTTGGACTTAAAATCTTCTTTTGTATCCCTTATTTGGCTGTGTATAACACCTTTAGCAAGTTACATGATACGATAGATCATCATGGCCTAGTCGTCAATGAATATAACCATGTCTAGTGGCTTTATCTTGGGAAATGCCAGATCTTCTGCTTCACCCTGATCCATTCCTCGTTTCAGGTATTTTCAACCTTTCTCGTTCTTCCTCGTTTTGTTCACTTGTATTTTTCAGGCAGTTTAATTTCTGCTGAACGTTTGATTTCTTTCACATTGGTTTCCTCCTCAAGCCTTGTTTCTTAACTTTTCGTTGGCTTTCTGGGCACCAGTTTTTAAAATGAGAAAACAAAGACTGGGTTAAATTCAATGCTTAAATTTTAATATGAGGATCCTTTGGTAAACAGATCAGCAATTTTCGCATCATTTGAAGTGGATGACATTAAGTCATCCAAACTAATGATATTATTCTTCTTCACATCAAAGCAGTCATCGCTGTCCAGGCTGCTAGGCACTCCCTGAATAAATTAAACATGAGGTATGATTCGTCGCATTTCATCATAAAGTGGTTGCCAACGTTTGTATAATACAACGATTCTTTGGAATTTAGGCCTAAATTTGTCATGTTGAAATAATTTCATAATTAAGTAACTCTTCCAAACTCTTTATTGGCTGAGCATCGGTGTGACTGTGAAAGGGTATTGAAACACATGATTTGGAATATCTACAATCTAATTTTTTGTGAAGGGGCTGCTGCAGTAACGTCTGCTACATTTAGCACAAAAATACATATTGACTGTTTGGTATTCAGTTATCAAATAATAATGTTTTGTGGTGTCTGCTATTTATACTAATAGCCGTACGGTAGAGCGCTGTAATGATGCGCTTGGCAAATACTTGTATTCTTTAGTTTCGTGTGACTAATGACTTGGTTGTTGTAACGCAATTACCTGGATATTCTACAATACGTTTCACAGTGTCAAAGTCGATCTTCAACTCCGTGGTGAAATTTAATGCACTGTCTTTAACTTTCGTCATGGGCTCTATTCCACTTGGCTTTTGAATCTCCAGAGCATAATTCGTAGGACCACCGCTTACAAAGTGAGTGACTAGGCCATCTGGAATTTCATCGGTTAAATCCCCTAAAAAGTCGCCTGTGTCGCAGTACTAACCCTTGGTCCTTGCTCTTCCAAATATCCAGTTTCAGTGGTGTTTGGGCAGTTGTATAGGCTGCAATGGCGATATTTGTCCTTGAATTGGTCGCCACAATTTATTCTCTGAATTTCTACCGCATTTCAGCCATTGGCTGTCAGCAGACCAAAATATTCTTTTATATGCTCGAACTGTGACATGTCTTTGACCGAACTTTCCCCAAAATGAATTCAGCATCAGTTTTGTAAGTGATCTCAAGCTCGGGTTCTTCTCAATATTGATCTAGTCCAGAATAATACCTTCTTTACCATAGCAGGTTGCAATATAAGATTGTCTATAAGATTGTCTGTCTTCTTCGCTTTTGCACCAGGCCAACCGCTGGCATCCTGTTTTAGCTATAAAAAAGGTGTCGCGCACTGTGAAGAGATCGCCAACCATGTCCATAAGTTCATATTGCTCTATTTCTTCCAAATGCTACACTTCATAAATCTTTAGGATTCTGTAGCCTTTCTCAATCGCTTTCTTCAACTCATGCATTGTCCATTTCCCACGTAAAGCATTTTTATCATGTTTGCACATTTTAATCTGTAGCACATGTCTTGCATAAGGTAAAGATTAGCTTCTTGTTGATATTGCTTTGTAAAACCGGTATAAGCAAACCATCAGAGGAAATACCGTGCACTTTACTTAGTCTTCGTATTACTCTGCATAGCACATATTGAAATTCTTAAATATTCTTTTCGGGTGGTCTACTGGATATTTTCCGAACTTGTTTATGTAAGGGTATATAGAGATGAAGTCATTGTATTTGACAGTTTGTTCAGGAGTAGCTTCTTTGTACAGTTGAAAAGTTTCTGTCCGTCCTCGTAGAGTGCAGCTCTCGGATTCAGAGATGTCATCAATTGTAGCTCATTGACAAACTGATTAATGTTTCATTTTGATAAATTTGCTTTTAGCAATCACATTCCCAAATACTATATACATAATCCTCGTTCCTCAAAGAACCGCTTACTTGGTGAAGTTCTTCCGTGGTTTTCCCATTCACTGTATTCACGGTTCTTCCAAAACATTTGTGACATCCATCCAGGAACAGCCATGAAATTCTGCTGCTATTTTTTCTCCACAGCCAGTTTCATAATGACCGTTTAGCTTGTGCTTATCGACTTTATTTTCCCTTCCACTGTTTGCATATTGTGAGGTGATATTTATATTTTATTCTACATATTTCAACCACTGCATGGCCTGACAGTTTGCTTGCCTTCTGGCTGATATCCTTGAGCAGGAATAAGAGCATCTGTGCTTTCTTGCAGGAATTTTTTATGAAGACTTTTATACACGCAGCAGCTATAGTAATACAGTTGTTGAATGGATCTATATCGGTGGTTGTCATAAACAGCTCTCTAAAATTTAGGCAAACACACCCTATAATATCAACATCTGATCTGCAATATGTAAGCAGCTCTTCCTGCATGTTGTTTGTGTTTTGTTGGTACCACACCATAAACTGATCTCAGTCATCCGCCTTCATACTGTCGGGGTTGTAATACGATATATCTGGTAAGTGGTTCAGTTACACATACTGGTTCTCATCACTATTAAACAGGTGAAGGAAATAGCTCTTGCTTAGTTCTAACAATCCAAACATATTTGGTGAATTCGTTAGTGCTGTGGGTAGAAAAGTTTATAGAATTTCGGAACTTGGTTCGGAAAGCGGGCACGTCTTTGGACATGTTTTTACTTTCGTTAGGTATTATTTTGGGGATAACAGCTTTTATATATAAACATTTAAAATAGGGTGGGAGTCATACCTTTTAAATTGTGACAAAATACAATAGCCTTTCTATTTTGTTGCGAAAACAGCCACTCGCAAAATGTCTCTGCCGTGTCGCTCCCTGTAAATACGACCATATTCGGTCCGCACTTTGGGCATGTGCTTGTCCGGGTAATTTCATTCATGTATTTGATACAGGCCTTGTGGGCTATGCAACAGTTTTGCAGAAAGCCACATCCTGTGTTGTCGCAGTTCACACATTTTTCAGTGAGTGGATTGTTAAAATAACCCTCATTATGTGTGGGTCTGATTAGTATTGTCCAAATCTGCCACGTAGCATTCGTACCCTGGTAAAAAGTAGTCTTTGCAGGTGTTGCAGTATGCTTCGCCACATTTGTGATCTTTTTTCTTTTTTCCTGTTAATCAGTTGATCGCATTCACTGCATTTGTATATGGTTGTACATGTGGAATTCCCCTTTTCGGTTTGTTTCTTATACAGATCAAAACACATTTACCTTTGAAATAGCGATGACAGTCACCGCAGTATATTATTTCTTCGACGACTCCTTTGTTAATTTTACGGCAAAGATGACAGGAACTGTTGCAGCGGTGTTCTTCCTTTTTGCAATAACCTTTCTTTGTATTCAGTGCAGAAGTACTTTTTGTTTAAATAGGCCATCACTGAAGTGATGACGTCATAATGATCATCATACATACATAGATATACTTTGTTTTATGCTTCTGGACCGACATAGATAATAACATTGAAACGCTCTAGTGACACAACATGGATTTGATGCCCTAATAAAACAGCTTGAAAATGCATTATTTCCTCAATGCCGCAGGTTCCAAGTGGTACATTAGCTTTTTCATGAAGTTCTGAGCTCCCCTTCTTGGGCACTTTCCCTTTCCCAATATTTTGATATTCAGCGTGCTATCAATCTTAGCATTGGCTGTGATAATAGCTCGTGCACAACACAGTTGATCCCTGTTTTTTATGCGAATGATGCAGCTTTTGTTCATCAGAAATAAATCTAAATGTATGCACTTGATGCAGGCCTACGCCGCCTCTGGGGTTCTTTACATGTATAGGGTCTATCTCAAAACTGCCGTCTAAAATAAACCCTTCAAAAGATTGCAGAACCTTTTCAATTTCACAGAGGAAAATATCTATGGTCAGGAAACACAAAAGGAATTGCAAATTAATTCTACTACAATCTTATGTGTTTGACGGAGTGTCTACTAAATATTTTGCTGTTTGGCAACGCCGTCTAAACAATATCCATTGTGCTTCGAGCAATTGTTATTAGAGTAAGTGATCTACTATGAATTTTATAACTGCTTATATTTATAAATATTTGGGTGCACACAAGAGTTATATACTTCACTTTTGAACCAACAAAAGGAGTCAATCAGTACCTAACAAAACGTAAATGTTTATTTTACAAGATTTTGAAACAGGGATATTGCTTCATGGTGAGTGCAGTTGATACATTGCGACACGCGGAGAAAATGGCGAGATAAACATAAATAACCCTTTCGTCGTTATTGCGAAGCAGAGATAACTTAGCTTTCTCTTCCATTCTTCTTATATTTCAACATCTTTGTATTATATTTCTTGAACGTTGTCATTGGTAGAAAAAGTATTCAATATGCCGCTGTGCAACTGTCATAGTGCCTTCATGCATAGCGTGTGTTGCAGTGCTGTAATATACCACCATGACAGTGTAATAGTACCAACGCTGTAAGATACCGCTATGACAATGTAATAATGCTCTGCAAGATACCGTTATGGCACTTCTTGTATTTGTGCCAGTGCAAAGCATGTGCTGCACAGCTGTGAGAACTCTACAAAGGCAAATATGGTTCACAAAAATGTTTGCCTTAAAGTTCTAGAAAATTTTAGATAATCACATTACAACATTTACCTGTTCTAAGAACAGAGTTGCTAGAGTATTCTGAGGACATTATTGTTTGGTATGGAATGAACAGAAGCATGCATTGCATGCTAATTTCCTCCATGTACCTCATTCTTTAAAATTCTTCTATTTATGCTTAAAAATACGAATCCAAGGGGCTGCATACTGCCCAAAGGTAATACACGATGATGAAGTAAAGTTAATAAAGAAATGGCCTTAGGGCTTCCAGTTTATGAATCCTAGACATAAAATGTCTCTACATTTTGATTGAGGACATCTCTGTTATTACAGTAGCTATTGATTTTCTCGCTGGAATGCAGCAAGAAAACCATAGCACAAGACCCATTTGCCATAAAGTTTTCTCTCTGTAACAAGCGACCTAACTTGTTATTGAGTAAGCCTCATTGGAGCCAATGCTTGCAATGGTTTGTTTGATACTGCCTGTTAGATAATAACAAAAAGAGTCATACTGCGACCATAGGCGTATTTGTTGAAAAAAAACAACAAATTACTTGCTTGTGTATGACATATACTGTAATACTGTTAGAAATAAGCAAACTACTGATTAAAAGATGAACAGACACTGTTTCGATATTCTTGATTTGTTGTAGGTTTTAACCTTGAACAAGTCGCCTCAAAGGTCACTGAGTGTCCTAGTTCTACCTTCGTCAGCAATCGACTGGATCCATCTGAGACCCATTCATTTCACGCTTAATGAATAGTTGATTAAACAAATGCCTAACAACTCGTTCACTAAAATCTCTTAAGGTGTGTCAAGTCGAACCTGAACAAAACAGAATGTTATAGAGAAAATATGATTTACAGCGGAATGCAACGTTCATCTGATTTCATCCTTAAAGATACACATAATGTTCGCAAAGAGGTTGGAACATAAAATGTTTCTATGTGTTTATTGCCTAAGAATTACATTTTATTCCTCCTTAATTAGTTAAAGTAGTTAGACTGGTTATGGATCGACAACAAGGGTGTGTTTGTAGAACTGTGCAATTGCACAAGGATGATATTCGTAATTATGCGACAGCACTAAATATTGAATTAATTTTAGTAATACCAGCCGCCCTTGCAACAGTTTGAAAACTAATATATGTCTAAAATCAGGTCTGTCTGTTCACATGTGCTATCTTTCCATATCAGCTACATATTTAACAATACAACTCCCTGTTGTAAGGATTCGAACTAACCCGAGCTCCAAGGTTGTTATAGTAGATGGGATTGAATGGATCCAAACAAAAACTTCAAGGGGGCTCGCTTTATTTTGTACGATTCGTCTGTTTTTTATAAGGGAGATGGCGGAAAGCAGCAGATAAATATCAGTCTTGACGCAGGTATATGTGATCTAATCTATAGAATGTTTAGCTGTAATCAATTATCTGGTTAAAACCCTAGGCGGAATTCGCACCCGGGATTGTTACGATTCTTATTTATATCTGAGCAACTCTATATTTCGACAACATTGTTATTTTTAAGTAAAGATTTTATGCAGGAAATCACTGGTCACAAAATTGCGGCATCACATATGCAACTATTTGAATTTACTTCCTTTTAAGCCGATATTTGGCACTTTAGATAGAAGTTTAAAACAAGTGATGTGTTGTAGAACCAGGCACGTCAGTTTTTAATAATTATTGTGTAGACAACTGAATCTTTGCAGACGAATGGTCTCAGTGTGACTGACATATAATCTATAAGGCTGAGACTAGCTTGCCGCAGTACCAAGAGTAATACCCAGTAAAGAGCTCACTATAACACACAGTGGAACTTCTTAATTAGACAGGTCAAAATGATCGTAATTCAAGGCTATCCTGGTTGATAAAACTGCAGTTCTGAGCTCACAAACAGGATGTGTGCTACTAACTAGAAGTACTTGGCATGCTTCTGCCAAGTGGTACTTATAGTACTACTAAGTACTATAACACCGAGTTGGTATTGTTTAATGAACACTGGTCAAGTGTATCTTATATACAAGGTAAAAAGACGGAAAATATAGTGATGAAAGTATGGTGGCCTTAACTCACACAGAATCTTCCCCAAACAGGCAGAAATTATAGGCAATAAGTTGTTTTCTTACTTTACTTTATATTCTTTTTGTTGCTGAAATAAAATAACATTACAAATAAATATAACCATATTTTTGTACAATGAACTTCTAGTTTATCAATTAGAGCAACAGTAACGAAGATGTGATTACTACATACTAATGAGATAAGACAAGATACATAGATTACACACATTTTGAAGTACGAAGTAATTTATGTTACTCCGATATCTAGTACAAGTACCTCTCTAACAACAGCCAACAGCGACAGACTGAGTTTGCTACATGTTTTTTTTTACACCTGAAGACCTCGCCTAATTATCAGCCCACTCTTAAAGGGCGTTGGACTAACTCTTCAAAATAATATAAAGGCCTCACCAAACTTTTCACTGTCCACTTTATTGGTATTTGTCAAAGGCAAATTACCCATAGAGTATGTGTTGTGACGAAAAACCAATATATTTGGCAATAAAGCATTACTTCAATACATCTTACCATAATTCAATGCTATGGTTGGCAGACATAGTTAACAATTACTCAAAAGAGATATAGAAGAGGGCAGTAAAAAGTAGAAAGAGCTAGACAGATAGATAGACAGAGAGAGGCAGAGAGAGAGAGAGAGAGAGACAGAAAGAGAGAGGAGAAGAGAACAAGGATGGAGAGACGTGATGATTGGTTGATTAATTGATTGATTGAGTGATTGATTGACATGATGGAAAAGATTGCGTGTTGAGAGAAGGGTATGTTCGCCACTCCATTGGGATATTTGGGTACAATTTACAAACTACAGGTACTGACCAGTAGTCTTAATATTTTTTCTCTGCATTGATTGCAAACATGACCCAGCCTTTTCTTCCAATTCCGACAAGTCTCCTTGTGATATGAAAATGCCAGCTCTGCAACTAATCACTACTCCTTAAAACTATTTGCGTAAACAACTTTATTGTCATTTTTGCCATTGAGTCTCAGTTTAATTGTCAATTACTTAATCTGACAAACAATTGCACTGCTTAAACTTTCTTGCATAAAACAGAAGAAAACAATTGATTAAGATACCCTCTTATCGAACACAAGTGCTCACATACTCGGTAGTTATTATTTAATTACCACAATACTTTATGAAATCCAGCTTTGGAGTGTACGAGCATTGTAAAGCAAGACTGCTGTATTGAAAAATGGCTTAACTAAACACAGTGGAAAGATAGTTAAAGATATTATCTGTACACTTGAAAATATCTTCAATTTCATAAACGCAAATTTTACCAGAATTAGTCTATCCTGAATATATAATAGAGGCAAAGAACTGTTTTAATGGCTTACTTATGTGTAAACAAGTAAATAGAATACTTTGAATTGAAAATGTACATTTTTCTTTTCTGCTTTTTTTTAATTACATTCACCTTGATATCTGTTATGGTATGGTACATAATATAATAAATGCAGCTTGAAAATGGAAACTTGAAACAATAAGACTCCTCCTTAGATAATACATCAATGTAAGGGTGGGTTTGGGGTTGGGTGGAAATGTTTCCTCCTCTTGTTTTTCTCCTTTCAGGTGAGTATAAAACAATGTTTACTCTAAACAGTCTTAATAATTAGACAACAAAATATGTGCAATAACAAAATCTCTAATCTCAGTCATAACGTAAATTTTTACGACAACAAACGCAATACGATTTCCAAAGATTGAAATTGTAGACGAAAACAAGATACATAAAGCATTGCCTAATAATGTGAAGAGTCTTCAACAAAAAACAACAAGAGCAACCATAAACGAAACAAGTGATGACTGCGCTTGTTCTTAATGCAATAACAGTACTGCGAAAACATATTCTTCAACACTAAAATATTCTGGTACGTATTTTAACATACACATCATCCATAGTTCGGCCCTCATACGCTATCAAATAATTCAATGTTCGTTAATTTCTTTGGCCAAAGTGTCAGCCACTTGATAATAAAATTCACATTGACAAAATGAACACTAAATCAACAACTCAATTTCAAACAATTTGTAAGTAACAAAATTCTCTTTAAAAAGAAACAACATAAAAGCCCTGTTATCTGGGTTTCCATGTTGAAAGGTTCTTAACGACTTGAAACAAAAGAAATACTCAAAATGTTATACCAAATATGTGTATGTAGAAGTACAGGTGTACTTACATTCAACGAATGATCAGAGGAGAGCAACCAATGATCAATGCCCCAAACATGTAAATCACATTTACGTCAACAAGAAAAATAAATTCTTGATTTCATCCGCTACGAAAACAGGTAAATAATGTTACCAAGGAACACGACAACACTAAGCAACGAGAATGAAAACTGTTATAACAAAGCCCCTTTCTTTTAAGTGTTGCCTTTGGTAAGGAAGAAAAGAAAATTCAAGCGACGAAACTGAATACTGTTGTTTTATATGTTTTGTTTAAAATAATATTGTTTTAAAATTAACACTTAATTTGCCTTTCTACTTCTTTCTATATTCTACATATTTCTTTTCTACTGCAGTAATCTCATGGCTGAATTTATATCAAACCACGACATGACATTACAAAATCAAGTGTTTTAGAACACAGAAAAATATTAGTTGATCACCAGTAAAGTTTGAGGCATAGACTAACGCCTCTCTTTTGGCCTCATTTTATTTAGTTAGTTATTGATTTTCTGGCGATTGGACTCCAGGGTACTATTCACATAACCGCTTCTCTGAAATGTTAGTAGAATATTCCTAATTTCGCTTTTTTTTGGAGGGGGAAGAGGCATCATCACAGAAAATGACACCAGATTCCTGTCACGTGATGATTTACGTGTATTCAACAATATTATTTCGAGAGATGTCTTATGTCTCGGTACAACAACAAATATACTGATCAAGAAGCGACAAAAACCTACGCAACCAACAAGAAATCACTGCATATTTGCTTCATAAACTTGTTGTTTTGTCAAAGCTCTAATGATATTTCCATCACTTTGCTACAATAAAGATCTTTCAAAGTGGCACTTAAAACTGTGTCAGATAACAAAATACGATTTTGCCTTTGACAATATAAAGTAGTACTGATAGAGAATTTTGCCGTCCATATTCCAATCCCCTCACCCCCCCCCCTAAAAAAACAATAGAAAGACCCTAGTTTGCATATGACCGTCTAGTGGAAAGTGGATTACTGATGACACTGATTACTTAACATACAAAATCGTTCGGGACAAAAAGTGCAGTGAAATCTACTGGCTTCCACATGGTAAACAAAAAACAAATACAAAAGTACAGGCTATAGCCATTTAAAGATCAAATCTGACAGTGGTGTCCGCTATAGTTCAGTAAAGTCCTGCCGAACCTCTAAAATAAACAGCTAGGACCAAAGATAAGAAAGATAAAATGTGCCTTAAATGAGAGTCGTTAAATGGCATTTTCTTTATATCAATGGTCTTAGTTTTATATTTCTATATTAATATTTTGCGTGGAGTATGTGATTTACGCAAAACTTTCCTAACATGGAACAACACAAATGAAAGAGAAACCTCGACTGCAGGACAGCAATTTATGCTACTTTCGTTTGACAAACATAGACTCATGCATATTTCAAAATAGACAAGCTTCGGGTTTCGGAATAATTCCATCGGACAATTGTCTATATTTTAGTAAATTAGCAAATTCCAACAAAAAGTCACATAGAAATAACAAAATGTAAACGACTTTTCTCCAAACAATCAGGTGACAATTGTTGATAAACACAAGTAAATTACAAAATGAGTACAGACGAAAATAAATGCGTAAAGAAGAGGAGAAAATAGTGGCCTTTTTCGCTCTGCTAATATGGTTAAATACTTTCTCGCCCTTTCTTAATTTATGTTATACGTAAGTTTCAAAATAATTATAGAACAATAATGGACAACGTGACGTTTTTTACGAATTTCCACTTCAACATTTATAAGAAAATAACTAAAATGTTGCTTTATGCTGAGTCAGACGCCTGAAGTGCAGGAAAACCCCTGGACAGGACCAACCGACAAATGGGACTATTTCAGAAATGGGGCCACTTTTGAATGTTCCCGTTCTGGGTGCCTCCAATTTTGATGAACCCCACAAATAGCTGGTCCACTAGCGGTCCTAGTTGCGCGGCGCACTGTTCATAACTAAGCGAAAACGTCGATGTATTACGGCTGACAAAAGAAAAGTTTAATTCACAAATTCTTGACTTTCTACTCACTCGTTCTCACATCAGGTTGCTGTGAATTATATAAAAACATTAACTCACTATGAACCAGTACAATTAAATGTAAAAATCAATACATTTGGCATATGGCTGTACAAATTATCTGAAGCAAATTATACATGATAACTTGTCGACAATGCTAACAAACTGATATCATATTAAATGCTCTTTTAACTTTTTATATTTTCTGTTCATGCGAATATACGCAAAAGTATAATAACTTATACTGGGCCAACGATTGCATACTTCGTGATGGAACTGATCATTTTGCTTTTCTTTTGCACTATCTGTAATACTTACTAGTCATAAAAAATCTTTATTACTTAAAATTAAGCTTTGACTTAATATTCTAACTTGTTCTTTTATCTTTTTATTTTTCAATCAATTGTCGCTGTTTGGTCTAGGATGTAGTGCTGTGAGAATTTTGTGTCTTTCCCACGTATTCATACCAAAAATTGCGTTGCGGGGAAGCATTTGTTTTTGATGTTGCATAAAAAACTACGCTACTACATCATTGCAAATACCCGTCAGTGAAGACAAGTAAGAACGAGCTAAATTTTAAGCTATGAAAAACTTAAGACTTTCAAACTTAATATAAACATATTTCGACTAGTCAAAATGCATCACTGAGTTCAGCCATGTCACGAAACTAACGAAGGAAGTGTAAAACAAGCTGTTATATACGTCATAAACACGTGACACAAACACTGACAAAAATGATATTCAAGTGCTTGAGTTGTTCAATCTTTTCAGACATACAATTTAATTCAATGTCATGATTATAGTTCTTACTGAACTGAGGTGATTTACATTTTGGCATATTGTTCTCACAATGAACAGATAGTGCTTTATTGTGTTAGGGAATAAGATGCTATTATTTATACTGGAGTTTTAACAGGAGTATTTTTTTATTTGTTGGATAGATTTTTTATTAGTTTCATCGCTTGTACGCCCGGTGAAGGTGGGGGGGGGGGGGGCACTTGCTATGAAATGTGTTGCCATGTGTGTCCAAAAAAAAAGCGCGGAGAAAGGGGGTAATTTTTAAGCCAGACACGGTCCGCATGGAGAGCCAATTTCGTTAAAAAGGGGTAATTTTTCTCTATTAATCCACGTTTCGTACAAAATGGGGGTTTAATTCTCAATTTTACTCCTTGTTCGGTTAAAAAGTAGTATTATTTCAAGGTTAGCACTCCACGCATGGGGGTGGTTTCAAAAAGTCATGGACACGCGTGGTAACCAGTTGGCACGTGAGTGCCTCCCCCCCCCCCCCTTCCCCCAACTTCCTCGTCCCCCGGGTTTGTATAACAGGCAGTTCAACTCAGAACTTTGAAGTATCTCCAAAGTAAAAATTCAAGTTTAACCTCACATTTGTTTTTGACGGGAACTTAACCGCACAGTTCAATGCTATGTAATTAATGTACAGCAGAACCCCGCGATAGAACCACCTCCAAATGGGACGATATCGCAAATGGGTCCTCTCTTCAACTATCCACGTTCTTACTGCCTTCCATAGTATCGAACCTGACAGTTAGGACCACCCGTGGAAATTTAACCGTTTTCGTTCAGCCCCAATGGTGGTCCTATTTCGGGGGTTCCATTGTATAGCTTATGTGCCCCTTGGGATCATTACAGCTTTTCGTTGTGCTATCAAGTAGTTATGGATTTCTCCACATGACCCTCAAACATGCCAACAGCATCACGCCACTGGCTGACAGTTTTCCGCCAGTTTCGCATACTGAAAAAGCTTCGTTATTCCAAAAAGGATACCACTGGAAAAATGTTTCTTCGCGAAAAAAGGTACCTTTGAATAAAAGAAGTAACCTTGTCTTAAAAAAATGCTCCCCAAGGAAAAACATCCTAGGTTGTGTTGTACTAACATGCAAATTTCCTATTCAGTTCTTGTTCTTTATAATGTTATCTAGATCCGAGAACGAGGCACGGAATTTGGACTGCTTGGAGCACACAGATTTATTCTTCGGTAAATACAGGTGGATCTTTGCCATTATGGTCATGCACGTTCTTTGAAATCTATACCTGCGCAGAAGTGTCACTCCGCCAACAGGTCGCTTTTGATCAATGCTTTAGAAAATGGCCATGAATGGAATCACAAAGATTGAAGCCCGTTAGTTCCACAAAATCACTTATCACGTCAATGTTCGTGACCCTGTTTTATGTACACGGAGAGAAAGAGCTGCTCTTTCTTTGTCGATGTGATCTACAAGTACCCGTGCACACCATAATTACTCCGCATATTGGATCAATATTTCTGTGTGACGTAAATTGGTGACAACAGCAGGAGCCTTATTGGAATGCAACCACTTTCCCGCTTTTTCCCAACAATATCAAAGCGAGATGATCGTCATAAAATAAAACTGAGCAAATACTAAACGTCTGGCGTGGATATTGCATTTTCTTCTTCTCTATATCAGCAAAATATTCCCCTTAAAATGGAGACTGCATGCCATATTGAGTTTTTAATCCTGGTGCGTAAGTTTGTTAAGGACTTGCTCTCATAGCTTTCCTTGTAGTTCCGATGTTTTGCACCAATCGCTTGCATATCCTAACCCTTTTAACTTCCGCGCTGAACTTTTTTAAATATTGGAATAGAAACTATATATGCACAAAATATTGGCACAACAGACTAGAGGGTGGCATTAGGATTGTACAAGTTTTTTGTAAATACTGGAGTTCAAAAATCGAGGATAAGAATCCCTGTGCATTAATGTGAAAATCTGTAGTTGCGCCTCGTCAAATGTATGCGGAGAAGGCTCTAACATATTAGTATTGATTATTTCTCGCACTCGGGCGTCTAGGCTGACCTGTTGGGAACAAAAACAATGCTCTTAATTGAAAGCGCTAGACAGCAATGTTTCAAATTACCTGTTTTTACTAATTCAAGACAGAGGAAAGAAATATGTAGTTGGCGAGAAAGTAGTGGTGTGCTTTTAAAAATAAAAACAAAGCTCGTAAAAAGAGAACTGACAAAGAATTTGCTCTTCCTCGTTTTAAATTATCTCACAACTTTAACTGAAACACAAAATCAATGTCCCTTAATTACAGTACTTGTAATTAGTAGTAATTAGTAGTAGCTACAAAAAAAATGTTACAAATATTGAGAACGTATTTGAGAATTTATATTTCAATTTGAATAGCAAAAGAAATCGCGAAAAGCTGTCATTTGAAATATTCTGTAAACTTGTGACAGCTAAGCTGCAGAGTTGGGAAATATTCATACACGAGCCCAAGAGCCCCATATTTCGTGCCATTTAGCACACGAAGCTACCTGCACAGTATTGGCATTATTTCATTGTCTTCGTTCGCTACTATACTTTACTTTTTGTTTGACGTTATATTATGCTCTAAGAAATCTGAGCGATTTTTTTTATTTTGAAATTAAACACTTCAGATAAAATAATAACTCCTTAAGATCTTGCTAAATTTGAACAGCGTGCTGTTTCGTTTAGTTTTTTTTTCCTAAGTCGAAAAAGATAGGTTGTCAGTTTTTGGTCATTCGAATGGGAGCGCAAAACGAAGGTCTTTCCGTTGCCGATACTCACCCCAAGCAGCTGTGGGAGACCTCTCACCAACCTCCTCCACCCCAACCCCCCCCCCCCCCCCCCCCCCACCACTCGGATTATACCACCTATTTCAGACCAGCGAACGAACTCACCAACTGGCTTTAAAATTGAACACTCAAACTTACCTCTTTCGGAGATAATATTGAAATATAATCTTCATAGATTAGCCTAGCTTTCTCTTCCACCATGTCGGGATTGTCTGTTCGTTTGAGATCTTCACACGCGAGCCAGAATAGCATATTTTCTTCGCTGTATTCTGATCGCAAAAATTCTCTAAAAACTTTCCTACCCGCTGAAAAGAAAGGTAAAAAAATAACTACAAAACTAAGTAAGATGGTTTTCCCTTCTAAATTATTTGTTGTGTAACGGGCGCATCTTAATTTTTTAGCATAAACCTTTAAATTTAATGTATATATATCTTCGCTTTTCATTAATTAAAATGAAGAGTAAAGCAAGATGCAATAACCATGAAAGTAGCCAGACAGTATATATAAATACAGTGGTGCTTTTGAAGTATCTTTGAAAAAGGAACCAGCCAAACGGAAGTATAAACAATGTAAGAAGCATTTGGTTTCAAAACTCTAAATCAAGACGTCAAATTTGCACCACCAAACAAACTCGACGATAGGTGTTAACCATATCCAAACTGGTGTTAAAGTAGGTACACGCTACACAGAATGTGAAAAGGCTATGTATAGCTGTGAAAAAAAACGGAAATTTTAAATGCAAGTCTCATATCACTTTGGCGTATCCGGAGGAATGGCGTGTTAGAGGATAGCCGAAATTCAACGTTCCACATATGCGATTATAATGCAAAATGGGCACTTCACTTCTTGAACCGCAATACGCACCCATCCCCTTAACCCTTGGCGAAACAGCTCGAGTCAAGAGTACAGGAGTCCATAACAGTCCGAGTCCAGCGAACAGGAGGTCAAAAGCCCCCTCCCACCTCGCCAGTGTGAAGAAATCTTAACTTTCATCTTTTGAAGGCAAACGAAATGACAGTTCTCTAAGGAATGATAAGAAATAAACAAGGTAATAAATAATAGACTCTACCGTGACTGTGCATTAGACGATCGAAGGACTCTCCCCACGATAAAATTTCATCTGGAGTTGGCCTATGAAAAAAAAAAACAGAAAATAATCAGTTTGCGCTAAAACTGCATAGCCATACATAATTTTTCAGTTATGACGCAAACATCTCGCTGTTAATTTTTCTGTAGTATATTCAGATATACGGAAAATGTGCTTAGCTTAATTTCTAAAAAAGCATTAAATGTGACGTCAGCTGTTCACAAAACTGTGCGAACTTATATCAGCTATTCGCTGAATAAAATATTAAAAAATTTAAAACTTACACAGTGTAAATGGTTATTAAAATTCATACAAAAAAAGTTTATAGAGAACAGGAGAGAATTGTGGTACATACGGTTCCTCCGACTCGTTATCACTATCGCGATTTGATTGCTGTGGTGGCTGATTTGTATTTTCACCATTTTTCACAGTTAAACTGCAACAAAATAAAACAGAAATATAAGGCAAACGGAGGAGCATAATTCACATAAAGTCTTGAACGGATCAGCCCATCAACTTCATCTGACAAAGACCTCCGTGTAACACCTGAAACATCCATATACGAAGACACACTTAGGCCACAGAGTCTCACATTGTCATCTAAATATTAAATTTTAACCACATTGTGGACTTGTAACGATACCTTCTAACGTTGATGCTAATTAAATATGCACGTTTTGCATATTTTAAACCTAGCGAATATTACTTAATAGTTGACATTGCACGTTGATACTGACGCTCCTCTCCGAACCCCCAAAACTCTTCTAAACCTTCTGCAACTGAAAGCATCGAAACAGATTTGCTGTGCTGTTGCACTCTAGATGCAATTCCTTTTCTTTTTCGAAAAAATATTCTGCCAATAACTTCTCAAAGATAAGGTGATGTATTGTCTGTAAATATGTCATTGTCACGACTTGGAAAATCTATTCACGAAGCCGACGTTGCACCCCAGACAAGACTAAAACGAGGCAATACGTCATAGCAAACACTGGAAATTGATTGGTTAAAGATTTGGGAGAGCGCACTCAGACTAAGGACACTGGGTTGATAATGTTTGTTGCTACCAATCAGCAGATGTTTCTAAAATCCATAAAAATACTATTACTGAGTCTGAAAGACTGAAAAAAATGTCTAAAATAATTAACTTTTCAAGACAAAAATCACGATGCTGGAATCAATGGTCTTGAATACATGCCATTCTTGAAAGAGCGGTGGACTGAAAGGAAAACAGCAATTACACAGAGAGTGCTAGTTATTTAATTTCCGGGTTTTGTCCGTTGAGAGATGTCTTATTAAAGGCCAAGTAGCTGCTGGTAGATCGTTGCAACAGAATACATCTGATACAATGTTCAGCGTATCTAGATAACGTGTCGAAAGACAATCATTCCTTTTAAAAAAAAAGAACTTTAGGCCAGGAAAAGATAGTCTTGTTTCTCATCCTAAATTTTTAAAGATGTCACTAGGCCGCCGATCTTTTTTATTTTTTCCCCGAAAAATTACATCCGTCTGGGAAAACTTTTCTTTCTTTTTTTTTAAATTTCGATCACCCGGCGAATGAGTTTATAAAGCGTTTATGTAAAATAACACTAACATTATCAATTTTTAAGTGCTATAAGGTCACTTGATTCCATTTTCAGTACCAATACCTTTTCTGCCTTCCAGGTTTTTTTTACTTTGACTTTCGTACACCTGGTTGGCCGGTCCATTTTTTTTACTCGAACTTTTTTTTTTTTGGTACCCGCATATGACCCGCAGTTTTTATAGACCCGCAACAGCACTGTGGCTGTCGATGTTATGACCATACGAAATTATACTTCGATGTATTACTTCGTACTCATTTACGTCATTTTATGTCTGAATGATTCCATAATTGACTGTGAAGGGTATGGTGTGTTTGTTTTCAACTTGACTTGTTTATGTCAAAGTTTAAGTTAAAAAAGAACAACATTTGCAAAATTTCTTACCATCCTACACGGTGTCAGTTTTGTTCTCTCAGTTCTTAATGTGTCAAAGTAGAATCTCGGGAAAATCCCCTACCCCGGAAAAGGGCAGACAAAAAAAAATCCTCCGCATTTTGGCAACTGCAGAACTCTATTTATTCTACGAAAACTTATGAAACAAATAAAAACTTTAGGAAGGATGATGTCTAATTAGCATACAGAAATTAAAACTTTGCACAAAAGTCTGCTATTTTGAATTGGTCGTTATCCACAACGGTATAGTTTCAAACGTAAAATTTCTTTGAATTTTATCGTTGTTTTCTTTCACTTGTTTTTCTTCTTCAAAGCTGTTGATTGTATCTGTTCACCATGCCACTAATAACAGTGAATCGGTGGGTACAGAACCTTTCTATGCTAAGTGAACAAGTCTCCAGCGAGTGGGTACTGTTGTTTTCGTATTTCGAATATTCGTTATCACGTTCACCTCTCTTCAGTGATCATTTCACCCCGTCGGAAAGTGACCTTCCTAAAGAAGTTTAGTTGTATTTGTATTTTACGTACAAACTTCACTACAAAATCAATAGTTCAATTATAGCAGTATATAAAAGCAAATAATAAAGATTGTCTATTAAAGTGCATTTAAAAAGTACAAAAAAAAAAACAAACAACAAAAAAAAACAAACAAACAAAAACGCTTTGGCAATTCAATTGTTATTAATCAATTAGTTTCCTCAAAACAACAAACTTTACATAAGTGTTCTTTTACCAGCTTAGGGCTGTAACGAGTACCCGGTACAAGAATTCGACTTCATAAATCACGCTGACCTATTTTTTCACAGCAACGTATTTTAGTTTAACCAAGTTTGCCACAAAATATCTCAATTCTTGCTGTTCCTTAGCATTAACCAAACACCTCGAGAGTCTGGTAACCCGGACTGTAACAAGGCTATTACTGCTTAATATAAACATCAAGCTTAAATTCAAAAGAAAAACTTCAGATATCAAAAAGCGTATTTTTCAATAGCTGTGAGGCAGAAAAACGTACATGTTAAAATGAAACATAAAATAGTCGCAAAGCTTTGCCCTAAAAAGTCTGAATAGTTTTTTAAGAATCGAGACCATGCAGTCCTTAGCACAAAGTGAAACTTGCACCGCATGATCCCATGAACATGTAATGGTCAGGGTGGGGGGAGGGGGAGTGGGAGGGATGAGGAGAAGTGGGAGGGGAGCAGCAGCGCAAGAGGGAGGAGTGGAAGGAGGAGGAGTGAGAGGGGGAAGGTCATGGCCACACGGAGCCTCATTGAACTGGCTGATTGAATGCTCGGTGCGCTGTATCCATATGGATTAGTTTAACAAGGTTTCAGTTTTATTAGTGCATATATGTTTTTGATAACAATTGCTTTGATTATTCGGCGTCGATCAGTTCGGGTCATTTGGAAAAGCATCACATTTGAACGTTTCACTAAAGATCAAACGCCTATTTTATACATAAAAAACTTGCATAAAAACACTTCTTTAACCCTTTCCTATACGTCACAAGCGAGGAGTACAATTAAATCATGTCTGCACCGTAAATTGCACTCAATGTAAAACTTATTTTTTTATTAATGAAAACTACGTGCAAAAATTGATAGTAACTTGGATAACATAAAAAGTGGTTCGCGAAAGAACGAACTATTTTCTCGTCTATTAAATTATACATAAATACCATAGCGATCAAAAATAAATGTTGGAGCGCGAACGCCGTGGCATTTTTGTACAAATACACCGCCATATTTTTTATCGCTGTAGTGTTTACGTACAATTAACAGACCAGAAAATATTTAATTCTTTCTCGAGCACCTTCCTATGTTATCCAGGTTACTACCATTTCTACCATGGGTTTTATTATTCTGAAATAAACTGCAAAATTTGTATTGTCATGCATTTATTTTACGCGCCCCGTAATTTTTTTTCTTTTTTTTTTTTTTTGCATTCCAAAATTAAGAAGTCCATCTGAAAAGATGTGATATCCAGCAATCAAAATCGTGATAAATCACATGTTCACAGATCTTCTTAAAAGACAGACTTTATGTTTAATTATATTGCACGAAAAAAATATGCCGAATTAAAATAGTGCGATCAAACAGTAACTAAAATCTACAAAATATATATGTTGCGTGACAATAGAAATTGTCGTGAGGCCATTTTAATGATCGCGAGAAAAAATATAAAATTTACAGCATGTGGGTTTTGATTTTCTGGAAAAATATACCTCCATACCAAAATGCACAGGAAAATGAACGTTATTTGTAAACGAACGGAAACAGCTAAAAGCACTACGCTGGTTTAGACAGGTACAGAAAACAGTGAAGTCACGAAATACTCACACTAATTGGACAGTATTTCTGTGTATTACTAACAATAAAAAAACCTTTGTAGCACAGAAAAAAAACTAACAACTCGTGACCTTTAAATCATGCACCCAGGTTTTTTTCGCATTAAGCTATCAAAACTGTCCTACTTTTTCCCCAGCTAGTTGTCCACGGTTTCAATGTTCCGTATACATTTGTGCCGGGCACATCGTCAATACTCCCTCCATTATTTTTATCGAAATTTGGGCTAAAGACTTGCAGCCTGTAATTGTATTTCACGTGCGCATCTGCCAGTGGTCAATAACACATTTCCGAGTTGAAAAACTATGGCTGTATATTTGTTCAAAATTAAAACGTACATGCTGTATATTTTATTCTTTCTGGCGTTCATTTGAATGGCCTCGCGACCATTTTCTTAGCCAGCATTTATATTTCATGTATTATTTGCGCACCATAATTAATCGTCTTGTGTTTTAAAGAACGTTGTCCGACATTGCGTTTTATCACGAGTTTATAATAATATGATGTTAAAAAAAAAAATATTTGTACAAAAAATCAAAATGCACATGCTGTATATTTCATTTTTTCTCCCGTTCATTTTAATGGCCTCGCGACCATTTTCTTAGGAAACATTTATATTTCATGTATATTTGCGCACCATAATTAATCGTCTTGTGTTTTAAAGAACGTTGTCCGAACATGCGTTTTATCACGAGTTTATAAAGCTATGGCGGTATATTTCAACAAAAAAATCAAAACGTAAATGCTGTATATTTTATTTTTCTCGCGTTCATATGAATGGCTTCGAGGCAATTTTCTTAGCCGCGCAACATTTACATTTCATATGTTATTTGGCTGTTTATTTCGCGCTCTTTAATTTTGCCATAATTTTATCCCGCACGTCTCGCGTTTTAAAGAAAGTTTGTCTGACCATGCGTTTTATCACGTAATTTAATTTCTTAATTTTGGAACGCGAAAAGTTAATTATAGGGCGCGATAAATTGAATTCATTATATCATTTATTTTTTAAATAATAAAAACCACGTGCAGAAATTAATAGCGACTTGGATAACATAAAAAGTGGTTCGCGAAAGAATTAAATATTTTCTCATCCATTAACTGCACATAAATACCATTGCGATCAAAAATAAATGTTAGAGCGCGAACGCCATGAAATTTTTGTACAAATATACCGCCATATAAACCTCCTCTTAATGGTTCTTTTGAGTAACATGCGTTCGAATGTAATTTCTTAATTTTGGAACGCGAAAAGTTAATTATATTAAATAAATATTAAATAAATTTAATTCATTCTATAATTTCTTTATAATAAAAACCACGTGCAGAAATTAATAGTAACTTGGATAACATAAAAAGTGGTTCGCGAAAGAATTAAGTATTTTCTCGCATATTAATTTACATAAATACCATAGCGATCAAAAATAAATGTTGGAGCGCGAACGCCGTGAAATTGTTGCACAAATATGCCGCAAAAAAAAAAAAAAAAAAAACTCACACCCCCTCTCCCTCTCCACCTAGCAGCGGCGTCGAATGATGTCACATCACAGAAACCAAAGAAAATGATGGTCAGGACAGGAAAACAACTTCTGGTAGAGCATGCAGAACATATTGTCAAGAATAAGGAAGCATCAACACTCGATCATTGAGTATTTGTATTTACCAAGGGAATGTGTGGTATCAATACTCGATCATTCAGTATTGTATTTACCACGGGAATATGTGGTGTGCCGCTACTCGATCACTCAGTATTTGTATTTACTACGGGAATGTGTGGTGTGTGAATACTCGATCAGTCAGTATTTGTATTTACAACGGCAATGTGTGTATTTCAAGTTGGAAAAGTCTGGATGGGGGAAGTTGCATGTTGACCAATTTTCTCATGATTTTTATGAATTCGGGACCAATGATCTGAAAAAATGAACCGTACTAAATCGCATGTGGACGTGAGGTAGGGAAAAACGGCAGAACGAAAAATAAAAGCGCATGACACCGTTAAAATGGCACAAAAAAGCGCATTGTACCGTTTAAAATGGCACCAAAAAGTGCATGGTGCCGTTCAAAATGGCACCAAAAAGCGCATGGCATCATTCAAAATGGCACCAAAATGCCCATAGCACTGTTCAAAATGGCACCAAAAAGTCAACGCAGAAGAACGGCAAATGTCACAACAAAATCAAATAATAAACTTCATGTCTTCAAAATAACATCTGAAAGTGTCTAATAAACATCAAATAAAACCATCTTATCTACATTGACAACATTTGTTGTCTCAGATTCTTGATATTTCAAACAATGTTTATGATCTGCTTATACAAAACAATCACATCATCAGTGATTAACTATTTTTTATCATTACCGTTTTGGTCAGTACCTTTTTTTCAGGTGCAATTTTGAATTTACCACATTTAATAATTCCAACCAGAGCCAACCCCACCCCGCCACCTTTCATTCAAGTCAACACCGGAATGGAGTAAGCCATGTCGTAAAAATACCTTATGGCACCAAGTCATCTCATTGCTGACCACAGACTCGTCGATGTTACACACTGTCCATCTGCCCCCTCCCCATCCCGCTTTGATCAAGGAGTGATTATTACTTCAGTGTGCTGTATATCACTTTTAGGGCTATTTCAAAGCATCTGGTTGAATGTCGGTCAAAATCATCTCGTTATCTCACTCAATGCCATAATAAATTAGCCCCGTCAATCTGCCAGAATATCAAAGGAAATAGTTTGTCGTCTTTTGTGCGCTCTGTCTATCTTGTAGAGATGCTTTTGTCTAAAGCTGTGTTTCCGTCCATTCGTGCAGTCATTTCAACAGATCCAAATAATAATACTCATAATCAAAAAAAATAAAAAGCCAAAAAACGCAGTTTCAGGCATACTGGTAATAAATACATCACTGTGTTGTCAAAATGGTAGTAGAATTATTATCCTGGTCCCCAAACTGTGCAACAACCGGGCAGACACTCGTTCTTGTCCAACAGCCAACCTCTACGACGATTCGATCTTTTGTGTTTAACATCTTTTTACTCCGCAGACCCACTGGGGATTCTGCGAAAATAGTACTCATAAAGTGAAGAACTACTTTTTAAAATATCCATCCACTTTGTGCTTAAACATAACAGAGAGATCTCTCAGAGTTCATCTGTTTCGCAACAACAGACAAACAGTACGCAACCCCTTCCTTGCAGCGGGATGGGGGGGGGGGTGGGGGGTATGAGGATGGGTGGAAGTGGTAAGCACACTTTGATCACCAGCCGTCTTACGACACAAAAATACCCTGACTGTGGAATGAACAAACAAGAATGTCCTGGGACACTGTCACCAGCCGAAATCTAATGAATCAAGTATCACTAGGCTTGTATGGTCGCTAAAATGTGGTAGTCATATTTTAGAAAAGGTTACTGTCAATTTTTCAAAGGCCGGCATCTACATAATTTGTTGCGGATCTCAGAAATGTAAATGTCAAAGAGCCCTAACGTTGGACTATGTTTAAAAAAGAAAGCAATTCAGACTGACCAAAATTACTTGCAGAAGAACTATTGAAAAATATAATCCCTAAAACATTCAAATAAGATGCGCAAAAAAAACATTTTAAAAGAAAACATCACATGAAGAGAAATATTCTAACATTTCAAATAAATCCAATCAAACTAAAGCAGGCAACGGATTTCGGGCAACGAAGCCGGCTGGTCTAAAAAGAGGTTGGCGTTCTCCATTAGCGTACAAAATCAATCCTCCTGCCCCCCTCACTTCCCCCAACCTTCTCCAGCCAATATTCAGAAACGTTTGGAATAAGTCCCTGATTATAAAATAAAATAAAGTTTTAGGTCGATTGTATCTATTTGGTTTTGCACAAATTTAACAACTCATAAATATCCGATATTGCGTAAATACCGCCATGTGATGATGAACATACGTAAGGATAGTTATTAAATTAAAGTGACATTAACTCCCGGATCAACGTCATTTTCGAAATCTAGAGAATAACAGGCACCGGGACATCACCGGTGTATAAATGGTGGGAAAATGGCGTTAGAAAACGATATTTCGAGCACGTTTATAACGGCATTAAAACCACCCTTTGGGCCACCACATTCAGTCAGATGCTTCATGCATTTCCGGTGTGCCGGTGGAAGGGGAAAGGCGCTGCCAAAATTCTTATGCTTTACATTCACACTCCTCAGCTTGGCCATATTTAGGGACAGTACAATAGAATACCGGATTATGATCAACCCGCAAAGCGACCACCTGACGAACAGGATCGCTTGTCAATAAGCCCATTCTAGGTGCCTTCCATGATGTAGAATCCAACAAATAGCGCCACACCGGAAATCGGACCACATTAGTTCAGCCCCACTGGCGGTCCTTATTTGTAACGTTATTTGTATACTCCCGTTATCGGCGAATAACCTGTTATTTCTTTGTGATTCTGACGTATAAGCAGTATTTTCATCAGAAAGTTGCTTACACGCCGCTTTTTCCTGATGCAGTCAAAAAGACGTTAAACAGATTTTCTCTCAACCATATCACACTTTTTTGCCTGCAATTTCTGAACAACTTTTGCATGAAAACATTTTGCCCACTACTTTTCATATTTGGAAGAAATACGTTGATAAACGCTGATATTTTGGTTGCAATTTAAACCAACAAACCGCAAGTTTTGGAAACGTTGCAATTTAGTCGGACAACCCAGTAAACATTTCGACGTTCCATCGACGTTAGATAACCGTCGCAACTCGGATCAACGTGAGGATTTGGTTGATTTGGGAAATCCAAACAACATCTCCCGATGTTGGCTGGATAGACGTCGATTATACGAGGCCCAACAAACGCTTTCCAACGTCTATTCAACGTTGCACCAAAGAGGTTGATTAGATGCAGGATGCAGTGGGTGTTTGGTCGCGACCAAAAAGTAACATCTAAACACCGTTGCTCATCTAACGTCTATTCAACACTGGGTCAAAGACGGTGATTAATAAAAAATACCAATTAATTTAGCGTGTGCTCTTCTATATTTGACACAACCCATGTAAAAGAGCAACTACTTCACAGCACTAATTATTCAATCATTAAGAACCCTTGATTTGTGCCCACTCCCCCGAGGGGGGGGGGGGGGCACTTGATACTGGAGAAGGAGGGTCAGGCGCCGGTCCGCGCGCAGTGTCAATTCGTTGAAAAGGGGGTTAGCTCAGTTGGTTAGAGCGTTGGTCTGGTAATCCCAAGGTCTCAAGTTCGGCTCCAGCTCGGGGTGGTAAGCAGGGGATTGACGTTCGCTCAAATTTGCTTGGTTAAGCGAATGCAGTGGGTCAGACCACCTATCAAGGAATTCAAAAATAACGCCCACTGAGGCTTTCGGCCATCCTTAAAAATGAAAGTTGAGGTGATAATTTTCAATCAGTATTCCGCGTTCCCACAAAAATGGGTTCTTTCGTGACTTGGCGCCCAAGAAACGGACTCGATATTGTGCACACACTTCTCAGTGTAAGTGCCGGTCTAGTTTTTGGTTCTATGGCTTGCGCTCTGGCTGCGCTTGTACCCCTGAATATATAACCTAATGAAAAGGGGGTCTTTTTTATAACATTTGGTACCCTCCTTTTAGAGATGAAATTTTCAAGGCTGTCCGCGTTTGGTTAAAAAGGAGTTATTTTAGAAGCTCGGCATTCCACGGATGGGGTCATTAATAAAAGTGATGGGCACGCATGGTCACCTGCTTGAAGGCGGGTACCCCCCCCCCTTACACCTTCGGGGAGCTCTACCACTGTTAATTGGAGTTTGCAGCTGCCATTTGGAATGCGAAGACTTCCTGCTAAGCTCATTCCGAATCGAATAACACACACGACTTTTAACAGAAATGTCACGGCGCCATGTCTCCCCCACATGACAGCAGTGTCGCCACTCTCCTTTCTCCATTGATTGCTTTGGAAATAGGCTCTTTACTAAAGACTTACCCTTCAAAGGCCGAGTCACAACAATTTGCTGCCTTTATCGACGTTTGAGCATCGCAAACTTTGTAATTTGATATTTACCAATTTGTTATTGGAATACTTTAGAACCTTGTCAGTGTTTCAACAGTTTATTTATCATTGTCTGTCTTGCGCTGATTTTACTAAAACAACATCAAGAATTACTAAACTGATACCCAATATTTATCTCATCATTAAAAAAACAAGCAGCAGCTTCTAGCCAAAATAAAGAAACACTGTACATATTTATATTTAATGCAAGTTAAAGGTTGTTAATATGAAAAAATATGAAATTAATGCAGAACTCTCACAGGCTGGTGTGGTCACGAAGATAGGGGGAACCAGATAAAGAGAGTAAAAAGACCACTGAAAAGGGATTTAACGAAGAGAGCAACTGAGAAACATACTGCCAAAGGCAAAGACAGAACTGGGCGCAATATGGGCATATCACGGAGCAACAGGTGACGCCAATTAGTGGCGTTTAATTGAAGCAAAACATCATAGAAGTCTCATACACAGTGTGTACCTTTTAGGGACCGTTTCAAAACCACGTATTTTACGTAAGAGGTTGATTGTGTTATATATAATGACTACGGCTGTTAAAAACAGCATCTATTAAATTTATACAGCAGCTTTAAAAACTTGTAACTGAATGTAATCGCTAAAATAAACATTATTGTGCTCGAGTCTTCTGATTTTGAACACAGGTTGAGCAAAACACTTCGATCAGTTCATTTTCTCTATCAGGAAGAACGTATTGAACCAATGTCTAATTTTACAATAGCCGTCCCATTTGCAAAGTGGACAAACCAAACGTTAGTTTGTCGCTGTGACAGTTCAATTTGCAAATGGAACGGATTCAAGATCAGTTCGTAACAAACGCTGTACAGAAACTTATATATTGGTCTTGTTTTCAACGCCGAAAAGTTTTGACAAACAATGAGCCTTTGGCCTCTTGACCCCTTTGACCTCTAGAGTTGATTTGATCGTTTTTCAAATGAATGACGTGAGGTTTTTCTTTTTACAGATGAATCACATTTGGTTTTTCTCTTTGCATATGAATCACATGGGGGGTTTCTCTTTACAGGTGAATCATGTGATATTTTCTGTTTACAGATCAATCACATGAGGTTTTTCTGATTACAGATGAATCACGTGAGGTTTTTCTCTTTGCAGATGAATCACATGGTATTTTCTCTTTGCAGATGAATCACATGAAGTTTTTCTCTTTGCAGATGAATCACATGAGGTTTTTCTCTTTGCAGATGAATCACATGAGGTTTTTCTCTTTGCAGATGAATCACACGAGGTTTTTCTCTTAACAGATGAATCACATGGCATTTTCTCTTTGCAGATGAATCACATGAGGTTTTTCTCTTTGCAGATGAATCACATGAAGTTTTTCTCTTTGCAGATGAATCACATGGCATTTTCTCTTTGCAGATGGATCACATGAGGTTTTTCTCTTAACAGATGAATCACATGGCATTTTCTCTTTGCAGATGGATCACATGAGGTTTTTCTCTTTGCAGATGAATCACATGAAGTTTTTCTCTTTGCATATGAACCACGTGAGGTTTTTACTTTTACGCATACAGCTGTCTGGATAATTTCTCATGCAGCAATCAAAGTCTATAAATGTTTCAATTGAAATGCACAAAACTGGATCGAATATGCAGTTATTTTTTAATAACAAAGCTTTATATGAAGACTTTACCTCCAACATCCACACCCTTTACCATATGAGTTCTTTCCACATAATTAGTTGTGATGTCAAAAGTGAGTGTGTCCGAAAAAGGCTAGTTACACGGCAAATGTTCTTCGTTCATAGTCCATCCCTTACTATCATTTCTCCCCCTACAACAGTCTAGCGCTTTCACTGAAAAGCAAGGGAAGTGGGGTTGAGGAATTAGACTAGATGCTAACCCAATCTGTGATATCTTTTTCCCACCCAAAGCCATAGTAAAATAAAGAATTGATGACTCAAAATCCCTTTATAAACAAACATGGACAATTTAGCAGAGTAACAAGGCACATTGTTTCCCCCACTGGAGTGAGATAGTGTGAAGGGGAAAAGGGTGCTGAAGGGGGTGGGAGGGAATAGATTGCTACACAGAGATATTCAGAAAAACAGATGCACCTACCACGACAGCATATTCAGAGCTTTGTATCCTCTATGTCCGTCTGACCATATTAAAAACACCATTTGGTTTGAAAATATCCTTTACATTTATATTCCAAAAAATAAAAAAAAATCAATCGTTTTCTTCTGAAACGCTAATCACTGCTCATAAAGGTCTTGATATAAGCAATATTTTACTACCAACAATGGGCTGATAACCGTTTCTGGTGAACTCTCACTGATAGCCACAATGGCCACAATATTTACGATCCAGAACTTAGCTGCTGAAAACACCGATATAAACTTGATCCGCTGTTGAGGCGCTATATATTATCTCAATACTACGTAATTATGCGAAGTAAATATTGCCTTTTAGAATCCAGGAGTCTATCCGATGAAATCACACCATTTCCGAGATACTGCAACTCGCACACTTTATTAGCTTTCTCTGTTTACCACCACTGAAAGTCTGCCGTGTGTACTCTGGCTGCCATATTTGACTACATTCAGTTTAAGCGAGAATAAAAGAAAATCTCTATAGCTTTAGCAACGTTACATTAACGCGGTAATGAGTAACGATGCCAACTGCGGCGGTCTGTAAAAGCCCACAGCAGTGCTGCACTGCATACATTACATGTATTAGCAAGCTCTTGTGCAGTCTGCATTTGCCTAAGTAGTGGAGCCAGGTTTTTATCGATGTCAGAGACGCCTCAAGCAAAGGCAATAAGCAACTGCGAGTGCAGACGAGGAACTGCGTGGGCTCACACAGAAAGTCATATATGGTTAACGGACGTTGTTTATTTACTTCAAGCTCCAGCTTTGTTTTGTGAAGGGGTTAAACAGACCAAGAGTATTTGCAATTACTAAATCAAATTAATACAAGGTCGCGGAAACCAAGGGGGCAACAGTTAGCGATACAGAGGTTGGTTGCTGGACATTCGGGGCATTCACTCCCTTCCCTCTTCTCCCATCCCCGTAATGGCTACCGTATTTGTTTTCAATCAAGTAGTTAAGTCTTTTTCGATACAATCGTACCAGTGAGTAAAAGAACCGTAGTAATCAGCAATTCAGTTATGCAAATTATCAATGAACAGGACCACACCAGTGAAAAAAAAAACAACCATACCAGTTAGCAAAACAACCGTGCCAATGAATAGGACAACCTTTCCCGTAAACAAAACAATCGTACCAGTGACAGGCCAACCACTCCCGTAAACAAAACAATCGCACCAGTGACAGGCCAACCACTCCCGTAAACAAAACAACCAAACCAGTTACAGGAGAATCACTCCCGTGAACAAAACAACTCCAGTGAACACAACTGCACCAGTGTGTAAACACGTACATCAGCAAGCAATCATCTAAACACTGAACGCCACAACCGTACCAGCGAGCATAAAACAGCTGCACCAGTGTGTAAACACCCATATTAGCAATCAAATCACCGTACCACTGAACGCCAAAACCGTACCAGTGAGCATAAAACAGCTTCACTAGTGTGTAAACACCTACATTAGCAATCAAATCACCGTACCACTGAACGCCAAAACCGTACCAGTGAGCATAAAACAGCTGCACCAGTGTGTAAACACTCACATTAGCAAGCAACTCACCGTACCACCGAAGGCCACAACCATACCATTGAGCAAAACCAGCTGCACCAATGAGTAAAACACTGAGTAAAGCAAAAGTGTCAGCGAGTACCGATGAGCACAACCCTCCAACGCCACAACCGTACAAGTGAGTCATCCAGTGCACTTCATAAAAATTAGAAGACTGTTATTGACTTGCGTGATTTAAAACTGTTGTACCACTCCGTCAAATATTTCTTCCTTTTGAATCGTTCATGAAACCCATTTCGAAGCAGTAAGAAAACCTACATTCTGCAGCACTTACACCAGTCTTTCCATTTCTTGCATAGCACAGAAAAAGAGTGGTAGACAGAATGATTTGGCAGAATGACCTTTATAACCAATATACTACCTCTTATATTTTATATCTTATATTAAGATCACATGTGGCACTTTTAAACTCAGCAGAAATGTCGTTGCACCAAATGTCCATAGACCGATTGTCGCGAGACACGAATGTCTATAGGCCAAGGGTCAGAACAGAACGATTTGCTTATCGCCCCGACTTGGCTGACTGCCTGGCTGTCCACACAAACCCAAGCAACCGCAAAATCATGGTACAATTTGTCGCCGTATTCACTGTTACATAACGATTAAGTATCATCGACGCGTCCTCCAGTGGCCCATCTTTGTGCCCGAATACAAAGTAATCTCGTAAACATAAAAATATCAAAATACGATCCCAACACCTCCTTTGCCCTAAGCAGAGTCGTACACTTGGACGGGCAGGGGTTGGGCAATGTGTGTGTGTGTGTGTGTGTGTGTGTGTGTGTGTGTGTGTGTGTGTGTGTGTGTGTGTGTGTGTGTGTGTGTGTGTGTGTGTGTGTGTGTGTACGTGAGAGATAGAGAGAGAGAGAGAGAGAGAGAGAGAGTGTGTGTGTGTGTGTGTGTGTGTGTGTGTGTGTTACAATCGGCATTGATCCCCACCAAACATAAAAGCATGACCCGTACGTGTTGTGTTCAGTGACGACGAACGTAATTACTCACACTCAGTGTTAATGCAAAAAGAAAGAATTAGAAAATAATATCAGTGAGTAATTGTTTGGCACTGGAAATTTGTAGGAAGAAAATGAGCGCAGGGGACCAGTAAGTGAAAGCCTATTTAATGCCGACGATTTGCACAATGCAACGGCACACACTGGAAGCAAAGAATGCAATCCTGGCAAACAGTTCTAATTATTTCAATGCAATCGGAAGTGACGGGATAATTTAGTATTTCTACCCTAATGACCGCATGTGCCTCCTTAGCATCCTCACATTAGTTTTGTGGGGCAGCATTTTATTAAAGGTTCACAACAGCAAACAAGAAACAGGATGTTTTACAGGGGAAAAAAGCGAAAAACATCAACTGTTGATCAGGAGGAAGATGCAGGTCGGGGTAGGGGGGAGAGGGGGAGGGGATTCTAGAAATTTAAGGCAAACAGAAAATCTTGTTTTTAATGCTTTTTACACTACATATGGCACCACAGAAGGTCCAGTTCTTTGGGGGGAGACTACATCCGCCATTGCCGCCTCGTTATTTCCGCTCCCTTTATAAAGCGTAGCTTTACTTTGTGGGAAAAAGCTCCAACTGGTTTTCTCACTTATTAAAAGAATTGCATGAAGAGGACTGCTCTACATGTATCAGCCAGAAATAAGACAAAAAACGTGAAATCTAAATTTATGAAAATGACCTCATACCAAAACGATTCATGTGTTGATCTTTGGTTACAGATGTAAATAAGCTTTTTTTTCAGAAAAGATTACAGAAAAAATGTTCCAATAAACCATGCTACAATGAAAACCTAAATTGCTATCAAAATCTTTTTTTTTTAATGACGGCTCAATAATAGAGAAGTATTTCCTCAAATCACTAAAGCAATTCAGTCAGTACAAACAACAGCTGTCCATTCCCAGCGGCACAGTTTTGACTCTTTGCCTCTTTGCTACAGTCAATATAATCACTTCGAGTCCACGCGATTAATTCAAATTAAAACATCAATTCTGATTATGTATATAGCGTTGTGTTGCACCAAGTCAAGGACTTCCGTGTATTGAATATTAAACACATGATCAAGTGTGTGTGTGTGTGTTTGTGTGGGTGTGTGTGTGTGAGAGAGAGATAGAGAGAGAGAGTGAGAGAAACAGAAAGAGAGAGCTAGCGAGTGTGTGCGTGTCACAGAGACAGAGCAAATAGATATCGATACACCAAGAATGTCCAGGAACATTGTGACCAGCTGAGATCTAGTAAATCACCTATCAATACGCTTGCACGGTCGCCAAAAAGTGGTTGCCATATTGTTAAAGCCTTTTAATGAAAATTCGTACAAATTTATAAAGGAACCCGGTCAAATTGTGGGAAGCGCTTTGAAAATTGACTACTAAATACTAAACGCCCCCCTATTTAGACAATTTTTGGCGGATCGCAAGAAGAATAAATTTTCAAAAGAGGACCGCCTAATGAACATTTATGAAAAATTCGAACACAATCCGATCAAAATCGTGGTATAAGGGCTTTGAAAGTTGGCCACAGAAAAATGGCCCGTCCCCATTTGACCAATTTTTGGTGGATCACCAGAAATGTAAGTTTTCAAGAGATGGCAGGCTGGCGAACAATTATGCAACATCTGAGGGCATTCTGATGAAAATTTTGGAAGAAAACAAGTGTGCCCAAGGACAAAGTCCCAGCTTACGAAAGCGAGCATGAGCAAGGGAATTTCCCTGAAGAATTTTGCTTCAAAAGACGAGATGGCAAAGAGCTAGCCCGGTAATCAATTTAGCATCGGACCCGAACATAGACCGATAAATACATACAAAGATTTGTTTCGAGAAAAATGGGAAACAGATGTGGTGTATCTCTGGTAGACTGGATAGTCTACCTGAGATACTTTCGAACAACGTATCGAAATTGTATCCAATCACGTGTACTGTTGGTCGGACATAAACAATTATTTCAATAGTGCGTATGTTTATTTAGCTTGTGCTGATGCCGGGTCCTTGTTTTGGACCAGAGCGCAGGGTAACTAAACATGCGTCGATGCGCGGTTCGCATTTCGGACAAGTGCGAATGTTTGGTTAACGTGCGTTGATGCGCGCTTTACAATTCGGACAAGCGTGCGCATTTATTTAACTTGCGTCGAAGAGCCGTTCGAATTTCGGATTAGTGCGCATGTTTATTTAAATTGTGTCAATGCGCGGTTCGCATTTCGGTCCAGTGCGCTTGTTTATGTAACTTGTGTCCACGCGCGGTTCTTATTTCATACCAATGCGCATGTTTATTTACCTTGTGTTCATGGGCGGTTCTCATTGCGGACAAGTGCGCATGTTTCTTTAGGTTATGTTGATGCGCTGTTCGCATGTCGGACCAGTGCGCATGTTTATCTAACTTATGTTGATGAGCGGTGTTTATTTTGGACCATTGCGCATGTTTATTTAACCTGCGTGGATGCGCGGTTCGCATCACATGTTTATTTAGCTTGCGTTGATGTGCAGTTCACATTTCGGACCAGTGTAGATGTTTATCTAACTTGCGTTAATGCGCGGTTGGCATTTGGGACCAATGCGCATGTTTATTTAATTTGCGTCGATGCGCGGTTCGCATTTCGGACCACCGCCTTAGTTTATTTAACTTGGGTTGATGCAAGTTTCGCATTTCGGACCCATGCGCAATTTATTTCAAAATCCCTCCCCCCTCCCCCCCCCCCCCCCCGAAACATCAAAAATTTCCAAATCAAATCAAAATGCACAAGCCGATTCACCTAGGAATGCCTCATAAATGAAATCGGTTGAAAACGGTAGGAAAATATGCATTTTGAAGTTTTTTCTTTAAAAATTCCCCAAAAATACAAAAATTGTTCGATCGAGTAAAAAAGCAAAAGCTGTATGCACGACCCCTTAGGGGTGTCTTTTGCCAAAAATAAATGACATTGGTTCAAAAATGTAGGAGATACGTTAGAATTTTCTCTTCAAAAAAGCCCCCCCCCCCAAAAAAAAAAAAAAAAAAAAATCACCCGATCGACTGAAAAAGCACAAGCCGTATGCAAGACCCTCTAGGGTCTTGCACATCTATACTATATATATACTTTCTTCCTGTAAGGTTTGGTGCAGATCCGATGAATAGTTTTTGAGATATCGCTTTTTAGATATCGCTCGGACAAGAAAAAAAGTTTAAAGTGCACATGACAAATTGAATCCCCCGTTGCACATCTACACTACGGTATCCAGACAGAAGGGCCTTGGACAAAAGGGCCTTGGACACAACGGCCTTTCCCAAAACGGCCTTTCCCAAAAAGGCCTTTTCCAAAACGGCCCTAAATGAAAAGTTGGACAAAAGGGCCTTGAGAATTTTTTTCTAGGATTTTGAGTTTTAATTATTTAATAAAATATGTAATAAAATAACAAGTAAAAAAGCAAACTTCATTGTGTTTTTAAAGATAAATGCCTTGATGTTTTGTTTCAATTACTCCCCATCACTCTCTTGCGATTTCCGAAGCACTGTGCCACAGGTTAATCCCTGTTTGTACCAATCACTGCCTTGATGTTTTTACTCATTGTAAAGACTCTTTCAATTACTTCCCATCACTGTCTTTAGATGCCAGATTTCGGAGTAATTGTGCCACAAAAGATAATCTCTGTCCTTTGTTTCGTTCCTCTGCAATGTGCTGTTTAAACACACCCGCTAAGTCGGATGATGTTGGCGTGTCAGTGCCTTGCCGATATACGAGTTCTGAATTTGAGGTCTTTATTTGAACTGTGACAAACAGCAATGGATATAAGACGAAGTAATAAAGGACAGCCAAAAATTTGTCTCGATGAATGAGGCAATAAAATCAATAAACTTTGTTTTTGGGGTTGTTACTTTATTACACAAAAAATAAAAATAATTTTAGAATCATATCCACAAAAAATTTCTCAAGGCCCTTTTGTCCAACATTTCATTTAGGGCCGATTTGGGAAAGGCCCTTTTGGAAAAGGCCGTTTGGGAAAGGCCCTTATGTCCAGGGCCCTTTTGTCCAGGGCCCTTCTGTCCCGGATTCCTACACTATATATACTTTCTTCCTGTAAGGTTTGGTGAAGCTCCGATAATTAGTTTTCGAGATATCGTCCGGACAAAAAATTTTACGGACGGATGGACGGGCGGACAGACAGATGGACAGATCGATAACAATAGCCTTCAGCCAATATTGGCTGAGGGCTAAAAAACTAACTAACTAACGGACTCGTCTGCAAATCGAAAGGTACACCCCAGCTTACGTGCAACCCATTTGGTCAATTTTTCGCGAATCGCCAAAAACAGCAATTTTTCAAGAGAGGCCTACTTAGAGAATATTCGCACAAAATTAACAGCAAAAATATTTTTGAATTAGGATTTTTTACAAGATCTGTGATTAGCTAATAGCAAAAGATTTAGCCGGAGCATCAAGAGATAAGGTAGATGCCGATTCGCCCCCCCCAAGTTCGGTACTCAGTGGCTTAAGGATTATTTCTTGACACTTTTTGTCAATAGTGATGGTAAACACAGAGGCACACATCGCAATTTGCCAGACTGCATATTATACAATGGATAAACATGCTATGTTCCTAAGATAAATATTCACCCGTTATTAGGATAGTCCGGTAATTTGAATATTTTTTTAAAGCAAAACCTCAATTTGGGACTGGAAATGTTGTCCGGTATTCGGAATTCCGAGGTGTCCGCTTTTTCAAGGTTTCATTAATACGCAACTCTATAGAAATTTAAACGGGACTGAAAAAAGCTGTCCGATTTAGTAAGATGTCCGATGTATCGAGGTTTGTACGAACTGAAGTTCCACTGTAAATGATCATTAAACTGCCGTTTATGCTATATAGACATTTCAGAATTGTATCCGTGTAATTTGTAGAAAAGTTGTAGAAACTCTTTCCATATAGAATATAAAAACACACAAAACTATTGTTTTTATTTCTCAACAAGAAAATAACGGGGGATCCTGGGGTCTAAATATCTTAAGGTGGCAAATATCATAGGACGAATGGTCCCCTGGGGCCATTCTTCTGGGGAGGCCTTTCGTCCTGTCACACCGATCATAGTGGCCATCGGTCATAGTTGAGGCCGGTCATAGTGGCCACCGGACATGTGGCCGCGGAGAAGTGGCCACTAGTCAAACTGGATATCAATCACGGTGGCTACCGTGAAAGTTAACATTTCTTAATGTATTCACGAATTTCTCACATTATAAATGCAGAGTTAATAAATATGTACGCATGTATGAAATGTTTATATGCCAGCTATCCTTGTTATATATGCCATTTCAATTTTGTTGCTAGGGCTTAATCCACGGGTTTAAAAAAGTTACATCTATTTCACCAGGGGAGTCTGCAGAACTGACAAAACTACAGCACAGACTCCTAATCGGCTACATTGTCTTGAGTCCGACAGAAAAGAAATAGACTCTGGTTCAGTCTCCAAAGTGTCACGCAGCACCTTGTTTAACGACAAAACCCGTACATATAATCTTAATCCCTACGCAACAATGACACGTCTGTGTTAACAAAACTGTTGCTTTGGTGTAATGCTCTTTTACATTCAAAATCATCTGGTTCCCTAAAAACAATTGCTTAGAACTGTAATAGCTGTTTGAAAATATCAAAATACTTTTAAATTTTTTTGTGGCGGCCACTTGTCCGGTGGCCAGTAACTAGTTTGCCACTTGCCCGGTGGCCGGTTAGCATGGGCACCGAGGTATCCATTTCTTTACGTCAGCTTGTATTAAAATTATAAAGCCCCGTCCTAAAAATACTAGCAAGCCTCGCGCAGTAATCCCTGATCGGACGTTCAGTTTACTGGGGTGTTTGATTGATGCGTATCACTAATGCAAATACTCGCCAATCACTGGGGTGTTTGATTGACGCGTCGCACGAACACTCGAATTACTCGATACACCTTTGTTGAGAAGGACACTGCTTTGTCATTTTCTTGTAAGATGTAAAGAAACAGAATTAGTGACTTTAATGTTTAATGGATACTATGCTTTTGATGTTTGGGATTTAAATTAAAAAATGGGCATTCTGGACTGTAAAATGAATGTTGTAAAGCCCGTGAGCAGTAACAGGTTACTTTAAATCATCTTGTTTGCCTACCCCTACACTACCCCTCCTAAAACCCAGAGATGAAATCGGCACCAAAGTCAGAGTCAGACGGTAGCTGTCGAAGCAACAATCAGCATTTTTCACTTGTGTACATACTTCATACCGCATTTTTTTGTTTTGAGTCAGGATATTCGTCTGTCTTGACAAATTTTTTACAAGATCTGTGATTAGCTAATAGCAAAAGTTAAGTTACTTTGCTAAGACAGCGATCTTAGAAAGATTTGGAGCATACAATTTCCCTTGAATTCAAGATCCTTTGCTTAGATTTCAGTGATTCATCTAGTAAAATACTTAAATTTTGGCTTAGATCTAGGATTTGAGAATGCGGCCCAGGTGTTTCCCGGTATGCACTGGTTTTCCAGTCAAGTCGATGTGGTGAGCATTCAAGTTGGAAAGGAAAAGAGAAACGCAAACAGTGGCGCACGGAAGAAGGCATATGGATGTGGGACACGAGACGAGTAAAGGTGGCTACCAGGTCGTGGCAAGATTTGATCAAGTAAGTGGTTCTACCTCCAAAGGGCAGCTGTTGCTAAGGGACGATACAGCTGAGGAGTGGAGTTGCAACCTAATCATGTATTTAGTACTGCAAAAAACGTTGTATTTAAAATTTTAATTTAACTTTGCAATACAAAAGCAATAATGCCAGGGATCTCGACGATGTTCAATGAAATACACTGTTTCAGATCCTCACCAAAAGCATAAACGTCAATGGTGGTCGTTTTACATATATTTGAATTAGGACTGTGGCATCACACCCATTAAAGATCAGTTAAATATTTCCGAACGTTATCACGCTGTTATGTTGATAGCAATCCTTCTCACTGATCGAAGAATTTCACATTAAATACAGAATGAAAAAAATGCACCTCCAACGTACGGAGTAACTTCTTAAGCTGCATTGTGGCCTTTAGTTTCAAGATCAAATGTTACAAAACCTGTTTCTCAATAACCACTACAGATGACCGATTTTCGCCTCGTTATTGGACTGCAACGACAGGACAGACTGTTACCCGCGTATCAAAATTATAGGTCACATGATTTTTGTACCCTGAAAACCCTGTACCCGTTAGGATACAGCGAATTAGCATGATCTCATTTTTTCAATAAAAATTTTCAAATAGATAATGAAATCACCGGTGTTAAATACCAAACGCGCCATTAAAACTTTCATTATGCCGCTCCACCAGTCCGACCATCTCAGCAATACCACTTTTCACTTTTCGACAGTTCCATTCTAGGCTCCTTCCATGATGAGGAACCCCACAAATAGGGTCGCCAAAGAACTTGGCCCACTGTTTGTCTATAACTTTAATTCCACTGTGTATTAAATATGTTTGGTCATGAAACAAAACTTAAGTTCCTTTCTTACTTTGTTTAAGCTTAAGCAGCTCCATACTTGCTGTAATCTTTAACCTTCGATTACAGCGCTTGGTGCATCACTAACACAAAAATTTATAATTTTGTGTAAAAAAAAATTCAAATTTCTATACATTCTAATCAACTCTCTCAATGCCCAGTTTTTAAGCTTGATAGATTCCTGTAAAAGCACTTTATTCCAGTGAAGCGGTGTTATCAGTTATGATTACATAACAATTTCGATCAATATAATGAAAATTATCAAATGTTGTTTACATAGTTAATCAGTTTTCCAGTAAACTGCGAGAATATTTTATTTCATGATATTGTTGCCCACCCCAACTCCCACAAAAAATAGTAGTTGATCAAACATTAAAATTATTATTAATTTATGAACAAGAGAAGCCACGTCGTCCAAACATCATTTCGTTCAGGAATTGAGATTACACACTGTCCTCCTCTTTTTAAGATAAAAAGATACAACTTGTGTTCCATCATTCCATCAATCAGCAATGCAGAAACCAAAAGCCAGTAAAATGATGTAAAAACGTCTTTTGTCATATTCAGCCAAAACTCAAAATTTAGCCAGCAATTGCAATTATAGCTGAATGGAGAACAGTTGCAATTATAACTGCACGTACAACACCTTTCAGCAGAAAAAATCTCCCCACTCAAAACACGTGTTCTATTTAACTGATTTATCTTAATGAAACTAAAATCTAACTAAAATTACTAAAATTAGATTTCGCATTAAACTTAATAAAAACAGTACCAATACAGTGCTTCAAAACGCAACTGACTGTAAAAGTAATAGTTTAAAGTCTATTACCAAAGTCACATGCCAAACCTGATGAACATATTTTATGTGTTTACTAACGTGCGTAACAATGTTCAACCAAAACCTATTTCTCAAAGGCGAAATATTAAACGCTTGGACAAAAAATAACATTTTTAAAATCACTTTCTCAAATCGAGTAGAATTATAACAACATTTCAGCCTGATCTTGAACAAGTCGATATTTTTTCAGATTTCGAAACCTTTTTAAGAAACTTTTTGGCAGTTCGAAACCTCTCTAGAAAAAACAACTTAGGTACTTACTCTGTGAAACGCTCCTTTCCTGACCCCAACCAAAAATTGTGCATAACTGAAGATTACAATTTATATGAACATTCAGTATTTTAAAAATGAACAGGTAAGATTTTGCATCCATGCATTGTTGTTATGAAACCATCACTTCAGATCAACTACTACTTATGTGCGAAAGTTGATGGACCACAGACTAACGTCTCTGACGCAACATTCAATAGACGTTAGATAAGCAGCATTGTGCAGAGGCTGAAACACTCGCAAAAACACTTTCGCAAGATTAAATCTGCTTCTAATTTGATTGCGTTTTATTGCGACCACAAATCAACGTCTACTCAACGTCTTTGACAACGTCTACTCAACATCCGACGCTTAATTAACGACTTGGTTGAAACGTTGAATAAATTTCGGAAAATTGACGATTTATGCAGATATCGAAATTGGGCGTCGCAAAGAAATTTTAGCAACTGCAGAAGAAAGAGCGCTGTCCCCTTCACCCTCCAATTTTTGCCATACCAGGAATTTTGCCATGTTCAACAAAAAAAACGAAAGTTGATCGAAAGTCAAAATATTTAAATCATAATAACATCATAAGTATTAATATTACGTCATCCTGTAACAATATTACAACAAATGGACGAATCAATCTTAGCGTGTAGCATAGTTTTTAATTTTAATTCAAATTTTTTGGGCCATTAAGGAAACTCGAAATGACAAACTGAAAGGAACAAAGGAAGTGTAGAATTCGCATTCAGAAATACATTTTAACCTCTTTTAACCAAAAACTTTCACTCGTTTATAATGTGGTTATAACTTAATAGCAAGCGTTGACGTGAGCATCCCCCAAATATGGGAGAGAAGCATCCCTGCTGAGATATTTGCTGTTCAGTCCAACGGCAAGATACAACGCAAACCATGCACAGGTAATATTTGCTCATTTAATATGCACAGGTCAATATACAGCACTGAGAGCTAGCATAGCCTTATATGTGGACTTCAGTGGAAAAATTTCAATGTCCATTTTTGCATATAAAATGTTAATTAATTTCTTAAAAAATGAAGTGGAACATCTACATGTGCTATGCTATGCCTCAACCGAATTTGGCCCAAACCATCCCAGAGGAGTTCGCGTGACAAGGCTTTGGCGGTAAAATAAAACGAAATCGTACGGAAACACCTTACCAAATCGTACGAATTCAATAAATTATGCGGATTGAAAATCCCCAAGTGTAAAAAGGCCTTTAACATTGGCCACGTGCAACTTCAATGTACTCTTCGCAAGTCTTCGACTTGCCAAGTGTTAATTAGTGTTTATCACACACGATAATTAATATCGCGGTTTTGACATATAATATAAGTTCATAACACTATAGGTGGGAAAATATGGCACCACAGCTGTGAAGCTACTACGTGCGTAATAATAATTTAGTCACGTTTACGTAGGTGTAGAAATTCCAGAAAAACAGACATAAAGTTTAACTTTAACGTCACGTGCATATTTACATGCTCCATGGTGAGATATAACAACAAGAGGCATGTTTACGCCATTTGTGTAAAAACTGTATATTATCTGCTTTCATTTGTACCTTGTAGCTATCTATTTATTTTAGCGTGCTTCTTTTGTTTCACACATTATATTCTGCTAAGGAATTCGTTTTTTATTGTAATTAATACGCACTAGATATGTGAAAAAATTTGCACTTTTTACGTTTTAATGCTGAATGCCATATTAATGTAATAGTTTAAAGATTAAAACATCTGGTCAAAATATAGCAGCATATGGGTAAAATATGAAATTAGAAAAAGAAGGCGCTTGCTTTACAAACATATCCGCAGAATCCACGTGACTAGCAACATTTCATATCATAACACTGAAACATAGTTTAACTCTTGTTTTAATCTCGAAGAGACGTGTAAAGCTTGCTCTAGTTCGCTGTGTAACAACTAGCTCATTTTGAATTATTAACACTTGGCAAGTCCAACACAGTGAAAAAAATGCACGAACCCTCCCCCCCCCCCCATATGTTCAAAAATTTGCCAAAAATCGAATTTTTGAGGAAACGAAAAAAAAATAACACGGGCATCATCTAGACATGTACCACAATATGTAAGTATGTTTTGAAGAAAAAAATCGACTCATTAATTTCATAAGAACTCACTGCGGACAGACGGATGGACGTGCGGGCAGACGGACGGACACATCAAATGCTATATGTCTCCCTTAGGGGAAGACATATATAAATATTATGTTTTGGAAGAGTGTTTAATATTTCGTCTTTGACAAATAGGTTCTCCTTCAAAGAGTTTTTGTTGGGGCGTACTGGAGTCATTGCTTCTTCTCTAAAATTCTTATACTTGCATAGTTCAGATGTTGGTGAGATAAACAACTGCCAGCTTTGGTTGAAGAGGGCGTAAAGGAGTAAATTTGCGAAGATCAAAGTTTGTCGTTACAATCCCTATCAACGGTATATCAATCGGCGATGTATGGTCCAGACAAAGAGGGCTTTTTATAATCGCACAGAATTCTATGCTATAGCGATGCTGAATGCCAGTACAATGCATGGAAGACGCTTAGTTTTTCCAATCTTAAAATAATGGCCACAGCATATGGGATCATTGTCCGCAAAAGGTTAAGATTATACTGTCCTGTACGTCCGTCAAAAGGATATAAATGCATCGTCTTAAATGTGTTCATCAAAATACAGCTGCGCGTCTTTGTAAAGGGCATTTACATAAAATGCATCAGCAGTACTGAAGACCCTGAAAGGACATGTATCCTAGATTTTTCGAAAAAAATCTATTCTTTCATTGCACTTAGTTTCTATTATTGTTAAAATAACAGGCTATATGTTGAAGATATCAACTGGACTGTGCATTATAAGTGAACTGAGAATGTAACTTTTTAAAATGTTGTTGCAGGCCCAGTTATAACGAACGACAATAACAACAATTATACCATAGTTGTGACGTCATCCATTGTCTTTGCATGAGAATTCTTAGCCACGAAACCCCTTCTGATAATGTCAATTTTTAATTTGCATAACAACATCTTAAGGACTCTAAAGAGTTTCTCTGTTCGTTCGATTGGGTGTCAGCTTTGGGTGTTCATAAGCTCGAAAAACCCTTTAATGCCCAAAATGAAAATGTGCGTACTATTTGCAATTATGTATACACTTATACAGTTATGTTTTATTTCTGGACATTAATATACATGGCTACGCAACCGACTCTTTTTATTCAAGCTTCGTTTATCTAACAGGTCAAACATCACAACTTTGTTCATGATATATAGAATTATCCATCGTAGTCCGTTGTAGCTAGGTTTTTCTTACACTGCATTTTCAAAATCCTATATCCTATAAAAACAAATTCATTATTAAAATCATCTTGAGTACTGTTCTAACATTCTCTTTTATCATTCTGAAAAAGATCCTCAGCCACTTTTGTTAAACGGTGTCTCCACAAAAAAAGAAGAGATTCTGGTGACAAAGTAATCTCTTCCTCGAAATCAAAATTTTTAGGGCGTGATCTCAAAGTTATCCGCCTTTTTTCAGATATGGTACACATCCCTAAATTTGAACATGATCCAATTACTATCCGTTAATATATACAAATTCCGGTATTATATCCTGGTGACATCCGGATCTCGAACTTGTTTATCTTTAGGGTTTGACTAACTATCATCATTGTCTTTTATTCTGAATTTTAAAACTTAAAGTTTTTTAGAAATGTCTTTTTACGTCATCAGAAGGGGTTTCTCATTTTGACACTTTTTATTGAACAATCAATATGCATGGGCTCTTGACCTCTGCTGGTCACTGAGGCGCATCATTGAAGTCTGCGAAATGACGTCTATTACACACATATTCAATATTTCACTGGAACTGTGGTTTAAAACAGACAAACTTCTCTCGTCACTCGTTTTTTTTCTTAGCCAAGAAATCATCTGTGCTTAATTGAAGTTTCCCTGTTTTAAGAAAATCAGTTTTGACAAAATTTGATTGGATAACGTTGTTAAAAGTGTCAACTTTCGTGTAACAAAAGCGTTGATTTAAAAGTGATGCGTATTTCTGGGTGGCGGCATTCTGTACATTTCTCTTATGGCGCTGTTATTTGTTACTTTATCTAGGTGTCACCAACTATTCAACATTAACAAAAAGACGTTGATGATAAAAACATGTACTATAATTGTCACGACAAGTAAATAAATGCAGGTAACTAATGCAACTGAGATGCTGATTTGTACATTAAATGACCTATTTTTTTTTTTTTTTTTGGAAAAAAATGCAACAGGGTAACACAGTAAAATACAAGTTCCATTTCTGTTGGGATTCTTGGGTACTGCTGATAAAGTCAATCGATATACTTTCTTTTACAAATAATTTCTTTTAAGACGAGAAATTATATTCTCTGGATGCGCGCACAAGACGGTAAACTCCACCCTTTCAATTCCGTTACGGACAATGGCTCTACACGCTCTGGCTGGTAATTTAAAGGTGGGGGTAAATGGATTCTCATTGAATTCAAACATAATCTGCGTACTTTTTAACACTTGACTAGCCTTTGGCTTGCAAGGCCTATATGAAGTTGTGCGAGCAGCCGTTGGAATCTTTTTTGTTGACAGTGATCGGATTTCCTGTGTCGCCTCCTCCACTGGCACTACGGGCCCTAGGGCCACGAAACTTGGGAATTAGGTAGAACTTGATATGAATGTGTGCATGACACTTTTTATTTTCGCCTTTGATTTCGTTTTCTTGTTTAAAACGCCATGTGAAAAGAATGTATTGTTTGCAAGTAAATGCGATGCATTTAACGCACAGCACAGAACACCACACAGTTTCTCGGCTTTGCGCGAGCTCTCATTGGGTAAATAGATAACACAGCGTATGCCTGATCAGTCAATAAAACCTTAAGTCAACAAAACCTAATCACTACTCGGCTTATAAGACGTATTCAAGCTGTGTTGTTTGCAAATATATTTAGCTGGTATTAAGTTATCAATCTATGGAGTTTTTTCTTGCCTAGTGGTCCGATTTTTTTGTGTCGTCTTCTTCTCTGGCACTATGGACCCCAGGACAACTAAACTTTGGACCTGAGTAGAACTTGTGAATAATAATAATAATAATAATAATAATAATAATAATAATAATAATAATAATAATAATAATAATAATAATAATAATAATAATAATAATAAGACGGATAATTTTAGCGAGGGCCATGGCTCCAGTTTCAGAAAATGGCCCCCTAAATTTTTCGCTGGGGCCGCGATGGCTCCCAGATTCCATAAATTGCCCCAGTTTTTATGGCTGGGGGCCATTGTATGCACGTTGTAAAATACTTTATATTATTCAAGAAATAACCCATTGAAGGAAGTATTTTTGCGTTTTAATTTTTGTCAAACATTTAACATTTCGTTGGCGAAATACGGTTCTAGTTAAAATATGTTGTATATTGGAAATGTGTGTTTGATTTTTCGCTCCTAAACTTTGTTGGTAAAGCGATGTCTGTTGGTAAAAAGTGAGTTTTTATACCGGGAGGTTGGGCAATGTTGGCCCGGTTTGACTGACATCTGTTTGTGAAAATGTTACATGTTAAAGTATAGAAAAAAAAAAAGAATTCAAGAGCCAGTATTGTTACTCTGGTGATCATAAAGGAAATTAAAGAATAGTGTTTTGCCTAAGTGTAATTTTCTAACCCTGTAAAAGAAAACGAACTGATTTGCCTTGATTTAGAATTTGTATTTTCTAAGTTACGCCAAAACGACGGGTCGCTGGTGAGGCAGGCACCTTATAGGGGTGCAAAGTTAAAGAGCATTGGGATTTACTCAAAGGAAAGTCATGTTTAATTGAGCAGTCTGCCAGAAGAAAACGCTTGTACTGATTGGAATTAAGTATCGCCGGTGTAACAGTCCATCTCGACCCCATCTACAGCTTGGCGCCGCTACCCGGTGAAAACTAGGCCAGCATTCGTTCTAGTCACCAGGGCCATTCCCATCTCTAAAACTCTCCGTTGTGGTATTCACGTCCAGTTAAATTTATTGGAATCTGACCTAGATATGAATCGAAGTAGATAACGCTTTTATATCATGTTATGTCATATCATTTCACAAACCATGTTCAAAAAAACATGTTTTAAAATGTGGTTGTAATTTTAAGATGTTTATCGTTTGGGCTTTATTATAGCCAATGGTGAAATTCTGGGCTCCGACCACTCTGGCGTCTTTTTAGCCCGGTCAGAGCAATTGTATCCAAATAAGAAAGAACAGCACCGATGGTGGTAACAATGAAAACGATTCAACATTTGTTAGAAACACATCAGTGCATAGAATCAATATAATATACCGGCGATTACTCGCACAAAATCTGCATCAGATCGTGGTGTTGAAAATCAGCAATCGTTTATCTTAAGATTTAAGTAACATTTTCACGAACTGCTTCAAGCAAGCGTTTGGACCACAACGTTCCCGTGTAAAGGATTTACACAGCAAGTTTACGTTCGAACACGAGCCAAATTTTTTGTTTCATAATACCTGTGTCCAACAATGCTCGAAGTTGTTGATAATTTAAACTACAGAGAGCTTGTCGTCACTCTCTTTTTTTCTGCACAGAATATTCAGTTCAGTGAAGTGAAAGATGTAAGGATACCAACGACTCATATATGGCTTCGAAGCGCAATCGAATCGACTGGAATCGAATCAGGAGATCGAATCGTGAAACCCCGCGGAGGCGGAGGCGTCAACAACGCTTGTTTACCTGTGGGTGCAACAGCCCATCCCAGTGTCCACTGACAGTCCATCCCATGTCCGTTGACAGTCCATCCAAGTGTCCCTTGACAGTCCATCCAAGTGTCCGCTGATATCCACCCCGGTGTCCGTTGACAGCCCATCCCAGCGTCCGTTGACGGCACAGAATGCATACAACAACGTGGAGTGAAATATGCCGCATTGGAGAGAAATATCTGATCAGCGTCTACCGGATGAGCAACGTGGACAGTTAACGGATTAACAGTGCGGGGCCGTCTCCTGCATTGTGGCATATACGTCACGTACTGCCTGAGACGGCTTCCGCAAACAGACCGAGGCCCTTGATGTATTTAGAACATTATTTCCAATACGTGTGTGTCAAATCGGGATAAGTTTCGTTTTTTTTTTTTCGTAAAGAAATTATGACAGATATCTTCACCAAGGAGCTTTGCATGGATGCTAAAATATTTCTGAGAAAGGATTGTTTGCAAAGACCGCTGCAAATTAATGCTACCGTCTCTACTCCCTGTGACTGGGAAAATTGAACATGAAATATTTTCACCATTTGGTTTCCTTGTAATAGTAAGATTGGTGCTGTCTGGAAGGGTATCTCGATAATACGCCTGGCGGCAACAGGTCTAATGGTTTTTTTTGGAGGGGGGGGGGCGAAGGGGGACTGCGAAAACTACGCCTAACGACTATTTGGCCTCAGTTGCAAACGCCCGATAATTCAGTTTAACTCACTTCATACCTATTTAAAGCTTCGTTAAAAAGTGCTGTTAGCTTTATATTATTATTGACACATTCCGAACCAACGGGTTAGCTAAGCCTGTCTGAGTCGCCGAATAGAGAGAGTATTAAACAAGACGTTTCCTCTCAGTTCATCAAAAGTTAAGTTTGTTGCGAGAAGGGGGAAACGAAGAAAAGGTGCGCCGGGTGTTCTATTTTGTATTTAACACAAAGACGAAATTTCGATGCTTTACTGGAAAGGTCCTTTCAGTCTCACATTGACGAGAAAATTAAATCTTATTAGTACCTTTGAATGGGTTACCATGACACCTCTGACGCCAAATTGTATTACAGGATGGCGAATTCTACCAACGCGAAAACTCAGCAGGGACAAATGCAGCTGAGCAATGACGGTATTGATTGTGCACTTTATGGTGCCATGGGTCCATTTTCCAGCCTTGCTCCTTTTTAGGCGGAATGCAGAATAGCAACACTTTTTTTTTTTGCACCGAATCGATTAATCAGCCGCAGAAAAGGTACGATTGTACCCAGAACGACCATACGCAGACGTGATTGTGGGAGGCAAGGTGCTAGCTCCACAGTAACTACGCCAAAGCTGCAAACGTTCCTGACAACCTCCCCCCCCCTATCCCTCTCCCCCCCCCCCGTGCCTACTTTCCAAAATCTGAGTAAACCAGTAGCGTATGCTCGGTCTCAGAGTGCCCTCCCCCCTCTCCGCTCTCTGAGAGTGCGTAATTTTTAGATGGAGCCTAACCAGTACACACTGCTTCCCATCTGTGTACATATTATTTTAACTCTAGTTTGACCCACTGCCCCATGTTCTTCGGGCAGTCTAGATCTGGTTTAAGCAGTGTATACGTCACATGTTCATCAAGACTGGGTCAAGGCGACCCAGATATTTCTTCGATGTCCCAAGGCATCTTATCCCCCGTATTATTTAAATATAGCAAAGTTAAAATAAGCAATTCGGTTTGTCAGTTTATCAGAAACACATTTCATTATGCAATAGCCTGTGAGAAAGGGCATTTGACGAGCAAGGCTAACCATTGATGGAGGATGGGGTGGTTGACGTGAGGTGGGGTGTGATCAGGGGACTGCTTAAGCGTTCGCACATTGACAAAACACAGACTTCACCTTCAATATAAAAATATGACGTCTCTTTGATGTCAATGTTTTTTATGCTGAAGCAAATATTAATATTTATCCCCGAAATGGGGCAAAATCCTCAAAAGTGAACAAGATTTGATTTCGTTTCATCAAAGCAAATAAACGAGTGCGACTGCAGCAAGACAAATCGTTCAAATTCAAGCAAAACAATTAAGAATAACAGAAGTTTATAACAGTTTTACAAGGACACACTTCGAAAGAACACCCTACCCCCCCCCCCCCATCCCCCCCCAAAAAAACAGCTTTTGAACGTTATTTTTTTTTTCGTGTAGATGCCACAGGCAAAAATAGTGGGGGGAAATAGTGTTCGTTCCGCCGAGCCAGACTGGATTCTATTAGCAGGATCAAAGAGAAAATGGATATTTTTCCAAACAGTGTAAAACCTGTTATATTCTTTCACCAATTAACAAAATTATCTTCTTTAACAAAAATAGCAATTAAAAATACGCATTTTTCATTTTTTACACGGATCAATTGAAGAAGTATTGGTAATACAAGCTTGCTTCAATTGCCACATCGTTACCAAAAAATATAACTTTTTTTCTCTCGCCGGTAGCCGTTTTTTGTCAGTGAGCAGAGAATAGTTTGCTTAAAAGGGACTGTTACCCTTTTTGGTCCGTGTATCAAACAACCTGTGTAAATTTTAAAAAAGTTTCATAAAGAGTTGCAAGTACAGTAAAACCTCCGGTCCGGTCACCCTCGATAAACCGGACAACTCGTTATACCGGACATATTTTTGTCTGTCTCCTTTTCTTTTCTATTCATTCCCAGAATAAAGAAATCTCAATAAACCGGACACCTCACTGTTCCGAACACCGGACATTCGGGGTGCTACGAAATGCACGCTTAACTATGAAAAAGAGGTGTATTTTCTTACTTTTTTTCCTTGGGGGACAGTCCTCAGTCTTTAAAAACAAGTCACGTTTCAAGTCATCTGTGATGGTGAAAAACTTAAGTGTAAAATGCATAATTTTAAATACTGTGATATGACATTGCGTTAAAGTATGAGGGACCCTCAATACACAGGACATCTCAATAAAGGAATCTGCTACATTTCGCACTTACACACTTGACACAAAAACAAATCGCCTCTGGACATTTCGGTAACTTTCCACTACACCTACGTACTTTTGCCAACGCATTTTTAACCTCGCGAATAAGACCATTGTTTACTTCCTTGTTGGGGTTACATTGAGCTGTATGCACAAAAGACACATGCATGCCACTTTGGGGGGGGGGGGGGGTAGGCAATTCTCAAAGCAAACCTTATGCACATAAATCGCCTTTTGATTACGGAGATCTTTTGGAAATGAAAAAAAGGGAAGAAAATAGAAATGTACGGAATTCGCGGAAATACAAAATCTCCTTGGGACGTTGACCCCAAGTGTAAAAATAAGTGCAATTGATCATACACGATTTGAATTGCGCTTGTAACTTCCACTTTGGATCTCATCTTTGGATTTCAACTCTGGCTTTGGATCACACCTAATTGCATCGACAACTCTGAAATTGGATCCTTTCAGTAATTACAATGGATCAGTTTATATATCAATTGCATCAATGTAGGCTTAACATCTCAACTCTAAGCTGAACTCCGGCTCTCAATTTACCCCTGATTTTTATATATAAACCTATTAAATTTTTATTCGCACCATAAAAAAGGAACAAAATGAATTTCTAAACATGGCCAAAGATATCACAGATGTTGATATAAATAGAGTGTTATTATGTCAATAAATGATTTCATAATCAATGTTTGTTATTTCACATTCAACAACATTCAAGAGTTCATTATGATCCAGTTATGTCCTAATATAGGACACCTTGCTTGGAACCGCGAAAATAAGACCACCCCGCAAATACGACCACGTCGGCCCAGTCCCGCAGGTGGTCGTATTTCTGGGGTTATGATGTATGCGAAAATCAAAACAGTATCCTTTCCTTTGAGTTGCCGAGGCGTCTGAAAAGGAAACTGTATAAATGTACAGGAAAGCGACATTTCTCAGACACCATGACCACCCCTCTATCAAAGCACTTCCGCTCTTAGGTCATCTCGTGTAGTAGAATATGTACTATTGCAAATTTTCAAAATGCTTTTAAATTCTAATGTCCTGAATCAACATGTTGGCTTATTTTCTAAGAGATTTCAGCTGTCCGATAATATGATGTGGTTAGTTTTTTTCCCCCCGGCGTCTATATAACGTTGCGACAAGAATGTCTGAGATCGCGAACAAACATCAACATCTATACAACGTCTTTAATTGGTCGACAGCAACACAACTAACTGCGACTTTTTACAAACGTTGGAAATCAGTCGATATACCTCTAAAAGACCTTGTATCGAATCCAATGTTTTCTAGCTTTGTTTTGAAAAAAAAAAAAACACTTTTAATATTCTTGGTATGCATAGATCTTGGCTTCCCAGGAACTGAATTAAAAAGTTGTGTTTATAACTATTCAAAATAACGCCCGCTCTTCAGTAATTACATCTGTATCTATCAAGCCACAACAACGAAATCTCATTGGTTCATTTTGTTAATCACGTGGTTTGTTATCTCAGTTCCCGTTCGAAGATAAATTCAATCGCTGTCTGCGAACTGAGTCTACCAAACACATAACAGAACGTACGGCTTCATTATGGCCTCATATAGACTGCTCTGAACGCGGACATAAATGTTCCCGCTTTATGCTTTCTGATTTGGGGTGCGTTATACATGTCGCTGGCATCGATGGGGAAAATCTTACTTCGACTAACGGAACCGACAAATTATCCTGTCTCTAAAATCCAAACTGAAAGGAAAGATCGTCTCCACTGGGCTTAAAAATGCGAATAAAAACTTGCAAAACGCAACTTTTTCAAGAAATTGTAACCCTTGTTCCTGCATTAAAAATCTCCTTATAAACATAATATAAGCAAACTTAAGTACGTTTTTAATATGTGTGAAATAGGCATAAAACCTCGGCGGGTCACTTGGCCTCATATCTGTTTCTATGTGTGTCCAAAAAAAAAAGGAGAAACAAACAAAAGAGAAAGGAGTTAATTTTGAGGCCAGACGCGGTCCCCACCGACTGCCATGTACGTTAGAGGCGGGGGTGGGTGGGGGGGGGGTCATTTCCACTCAATACTCAGTGTTTTCCACAAAAGGAGGGTTCTGTCAGAACTGTTCATCGCGCTTGGTTAAAAAGGAGAGAGAGGGGGGGGGGTATCATTTCAAAATTATCACTCCGCGTTTAGGTGTTTAAAAAGTCATGAAAAAGCATGGTAACCGGTTGGTACGTGAGTGTTGGCCCCACACAAAACTGTCACGAAATGGAGACAGTTGTAGATAATTGTCTTTATTAAGTATTCCGGAAAAAAAGAGCACTACTGCTTAGCGGTGCATGTCTATAACTGGTCGCATTTTGTACAGTCCATACCAAAGTGGCTATTACACTACAAATATTGAACAGATTAAATAAATCTACAGATAGATAGATAGATAGATAGATAGATAGATAGATAAATGGATGGATGGATGGATGGATGGATGGATGGATGGATGGATGGATGGATGGATGGATGGATGGATGGATGGATGGGTAGGTAGGTAGGTAGGTAGAGAGATAGACAGGCAGACAGATAGATAGATGGATAGATAGATAGATAGATAGATAGATAGATAGATAGATAGATAGATAGATAGATAGACTGTTTACAGACAGCTAGAACGATGGATGTATGGATACAGGGGTGGATCGATGGATGGATGGAAAGCCAGAGAAACTTAGCTGTAATGCTGCCAACAAACCTTCTACTTATGTTTCGTGCAAATATCTCCCCTCCACCCCGAGCGAGAACCTCTCCAACTCCCCCCCCCTCGCCCCCCGACTGAAAATCATCCTGACAAAAGTTTCAAAACTATTAAGCAAATTATTTGTGCAGAAAAGTTAATTCCACATAACAAACAATTGAAGATAATAGCAGGTATACATTCTAAAAGACTGAAATTGATTTTGCAATAGTTGTGCATCGGGGGGGGGGGGGGGGGGGGTCCGACATCCAATACCGCTAAAACATAAACTCACCGCCTTCTTGGTACTCCACAGACGCTCATCAGCCAATTCTCATGAAACGAGTATCTGCTGGCATCATCGCGGAACGCCAGCGAACATTTCGCCTCATCCTCTACAAGTTCGAGGCTAATATTCTCGTGAGCGGGTGTACTGAGATATGTCCGTAATCCGCTGCATGTGGCCCACCAACAGGGCGACATAAAGCAGGTTGGGGTTGAGCTTGATCCATGTGCGCTGCCTGGTGTCTGGGAGATGGACGAGGGAGAGTCCTCCTCCACCCTCACTGCTGTCCGATGAGACAAACTGCTGCCACGAAGTTTACACATTGCTACCTTTATATAACAGCTCGGTGACGCTTTTAAAAGCTTTTTATTACGACTAATCTTAACGCTATCCTTAAGTCGTGTTTTTCTTTGCTTTTTAAATGCTCTTAACTCAAGTTATTATTTTATCTTGCAAACCAATTTCTCCTTTATGCTTCCGACACTTAGAAACTGGCTTTATTTTTTTATCCAGTAGTATTGTCTTTCAGAGCTGTTTCGTGCTTTGCGTCAATATTACCATATTGTTGGGAGAAAATCGAACATGAAGCAATGGCCAAGGAAATGGTGGCTGCCATATTTCACCAAATGCTGGTGGCTCTTTTTACTGCGTTTACTCTTTATTGATTAAATCAATAGATTTGAAATGACTGTGAAAACTCTTGTAAAACAACTTCCATGTTTGGTTTTTTTTTGTGCTTCGGTAGTGTACTATGAAAATAAAAAAAAAAAAAAACGCATACATTCTCCGACTGGAAGATGAAATCACAATCAACTAATCATCTAAGAAAACTTCGCTTCCCTTTTTCAACTTACCAATTCATTGGCAAATCCCAAGAAAAATGTAGGATGAGATAGCTAACAGCCGCTCTTTGCCTAACGCAGCGCAAAGTATTAACAACTGCACACAGTAGACGACACAGTTCTTGGTGTAGGCGGCGCTATTTCGGTTTTTCCTTTTTTTTTCTTTTTTTTTTTTTTTTTTGCTGCTGTGGCAAATGTTCCTTCTACTGATTTTTTTATCGCATGTTACTGTACCAGCAAGGTCGCCTAGTTCTTAATCTCTTTGTGAAGGCTAAGGCATGGATTGAATGACGTGTCTGGGCTCAGTACCCGAGTAAGTATGTACAATGTAATATCAGGTCTGCGGAGAAAATCCCCCGGAAAAAATGCCTCCGGGGAAAATACCCCTATTTCACCAACCACGGATAAAATACAGGCTAGATTTTTGCCGTGCCCGGAGAAAATCCCCCACCCCAAGGAACTTAACTTGTTATCAGCTCTTGTAAGCAACTCGGTATGTGAACTCACCCTGACAATCATTTCATTGCTTTGATTATCTATTGTCTGTTGTTTTTAACGAGGGATGTCGGCAAAGCTGCATACCAGCTTCTTCGCTGGCAAACAGCCAGATGATACACTCAGTAAGTTTCTGCCCAGAAAGGGGTTTCTTTGAACAAAGTTAATCACCGAATTCCATGGAACTCCAAGGATGACCATTACATGCAGTCCTTCCCAAGAGTCTTTTAAATGTTGCATGAAGTTTTTAAAAGCACCATTGTTTAAAATGGTTATAGTTTCTTCAATAAGTTTTACATAAAAATTGCATGCATGAAATAATTGTGTAGTTATGAGCGAGACTAGTTTAATTTCAGTTTTCTAGATGAAGATCCTTGAGTGCTGGCGTCAGCCAATAGCGTAGCACATACGGGATTACTCTTCCCCCAAGACCTTATGAAATCCCGGAAATATCGCTACTCAGCGTTTGAGCCACATCTGCACACCTCATCACTCATTTTGGTCACATGGCACGGGTTGTATTAAATAATCCCATCTCCTCCTCCAGTCTATCTTTGTATGGGCGCTCTATTACCGATTTAACAACCTGACAAATTACAACTGATTTCTCCACACAGAGCTATGCCCGACGCAAATGATATCAAACAGCGGAACCATGTTCCCTTCAAGGACACCGACAAAGACAGCCACTGCAGGAAAACGAGATCGTTCTTTTTCATAGAAACTCAGTGTTAAAACCCTAGCAATTCTTATTCCCCAGTTGCCTGGCAGCTTATTGATTAGAATGAAGGGACTATAAAGTAGCAGAAAACGCTAAGACTAAAATAATGCTCTTTTTCTCTAAATCTGGGTATCAATCGTGATCCGACAGAGCATGAGTGAAATATATCACTGCGAAGGAGGAATGTGGAAGTCTGGCTGTATTCTGCTGCAGCATTCTACAAGAGGTTTGTAGCAACGGGAACTAGACCGAATTCCACTAAATAACGGAATGAACCACCAGGAAAACACGTGTTAAAAAATACCATCTGCGACTTTTGAAAATGCTGTTGTCAAGTGATATTACTTGAAATTAAAGCTCGGTGACGACATAGACCAGGTAGTTACTGTTTACTTCACATTTTGTCAATGCTGGAATTCTTCTAACCTTTTTTTTAAATAATGTGAACTTCCAGTATCCGACCTTGACCTTGACAGAAGTACCTCTTATGTAAAGTCTTTGAGGCTCAAAGGGTCGAAACTGAGCTCGAAATCTCTATCCGTTTTCGTGATAACAGTCAACTTCCTATTTTCACCCTTGATCTTGACCGAGAAAGTCAAGATAAGAGGTACCCTTACCGAGGTACCTCTTATTTAACATCTTTCAGAGATAACTCGTTCGTTCGTCAAAGGAATACAAGATGCGAAGATCTCGTGACTTTTGAACATGATCCTCAGCGTCAAGATTCAGGTCGCTAGGTTACTCCCTACTCAAAGTGTATATGTGCTTAAACTGGGAGGATTTTAGTATATTTGTAACCATTTTTCGTGATAAATAGGCATTTTAGAAATATTTTGAAAGGTCAAGGTCAAGCAAAATCGTTTTCATCGAGACCTTATTACCCTCTACAGGTGCACCGGATTTGAAGTTCCTACGACAAATAGTTTTGGAGGAGTTTTCTTTAAAATATTTTCAAGAGAAACATTAACGTCTTCAATTTGACATCGATCCTGAAGGCATACTAAAGAAAACATGTGGTCCTACATCAAATAACGTAGGAGGAATTTGTTCAAAACAAGCGAAACAAAAAAGGCAGAAACCTCCAGAAAAACGACAAACTTGTTCCCGTTTGGAAACCAAGTTTCCAAGTGGGAAAAATATGAACACTTAAAAAGCTCAGGTTTGATTTACCATAACTATTTAAGTAACTAGGTTGGTATTGGCCAGTAACAATTCAGCACGTTCTCACCCACCCTCCCCCCCTCCCCCCCCTCCCCCCCCCCCCCACCACCCCCAATGGACGGGTAACAAAAGTCCGAAATAGAAAAGTGGCCTAACTTCCAATCCCGCCCCCTCCCGAAAAAAGGGCAGCAGACCTCTCATGTGTAAGATACGAGTAAAACATGGATGTCACGGAGGGTAAAATCATCCAAAAATCGTACAATTTTCCAGTTACTAACGCTACAAATCAATCACTAGCAATAACTTCTAAATATATAAACAAATAATATATAAGTATCGTGTAATGAAGCACAAATGAAGCAAGAATTTTAGTCAAGGCTGGATAAAATTGGCATTAATTTACAGAAAGTTAGCTGAGTCCCGCTTTTCGAGGAGCAAAAAAATAACAGGTTTAATTTTCTTAAATTTTTTGGGATGAAAAACAGGTGCTCTTTCCTTCCTGTTGTTGACTTATTCCCCACAGAAATGGAGCAAGTTCAACATGTCTCGACCAAAAGCCCCGACTAACCGAGGTGACCATACCGGAAGAAATGGAAATGCCCGTGTCAGTTTTCTTCAAAAACTGTGCCTGTAAGCAAAGGCTACAGCTGTGTTTATTTTCCCATTCGACCTTTATAACTGTTGACGAGAAGTCAGACATTTCGTTGTTTGCCCTTTCTTGATTTAACTTTCTTGGTTAAAAAAAAGTTATTTAAAGCTATTAACATCAAATAACAGTGAGAAAGTAATTGCTAATGGTATATCGTTTCATTTCCGTCCCAACTGAGGCATACATCCAGCACCCGACGCCTAATCAACGCTGTGTAAAGGTTGCAAATGGAGGTCAAAACAACGTTTGTCTCGTCCCGATGTATAGAAGTCGGGAATCGCCATCAACATAGCGATAATCATAGTGTGGTCACAGCCCGGCACACTACCAGCATCCTTTAGTCATTCGGTCACGCAGGATACGTATGTTGTCGATTGCCATGAATATTTTTCAAAAGTAGGTGGGAAAAAAACTTGCGCGGTCTTGAAATTCTGATATTTTACATCATCGTTTCGGTCTGCTCTTTAAGTGACCTGTCATGGCTACCATTTCCGGTAAACGATAACACAAGGAGGTTCTTTTTTGGTTGTGATACAACGTCGACTACCGACGTATATTCAACGTTGAACCAAAGACGTTAGTTAGTCGCCGGAGAAAGCTGTGCTTGTGTAAGCAACGTTGTGTCTAAACAACGTTGCTTATCCAACGTCGGTTGAACATTGTGTCAAAGACGCCAGCAATCATAACCAAAGTAAGATCAGAATTAATGTTGTGGTTTGGTCGGATCGACGTTGCAATATCAAATCGACTTTGGATCGACCTTTGAATGAACAGTATCTGTACAATGTTGTCGAAACAGTTATGCGAGTTTCAACCAACTTTCAAACAATGCGATCCCAGTGTCGTGCTGCGGATGGGTTAGGGGAGGGGATGGCTGTTCCCGGTAAGGAGGAAGGGGGGGGGGGGGGGGGGCAATTGGTATTACATGTGTTACCATGCGTGTCCAAAAAAAAAAACGCGGAGAAAGAGGGTAATTTTTGGCCAGACGCGGTCTGCGCGGAGTGCCAATTTCGTCTAAACCGGGGGGGGGGGGGGGGGTAGTTTTAATTCAGTACTCCGCGTATCCCACAAAAGGGTGTTATTTCGGAATTACACTCCGCGTTTGGTTAAAACAGGCGGTATTATTTTATTATTATTTCAAAATTAGCACTCCACGTTCAGGGGTCGTTTTAAAAAATCATGGTAGCCAGTAGGCACGTGAGAGCCCCCCCCCCCCCCCCCTCCAACCACCTCCCCTGGGCGCTGCTTGCCTCACTGCTTACAATATTTATAATATATCTTACCATGCCTGTCCCAAAACAAAAAGCGGCGAAAGTGGGGGGGGGGGGTATTTCCCAAAATGGATAAGTGCTCATGGAGCGTTTTAAATAAATGACAGACATGGCTACCAGTGTGTAACTGAGTGACCCCCATTCCCCCTCTCCGCCCCCTTCCCTCATTTACAAATCTATTATTTCTGTTGTTTGGCAAGCACAAGATTCCACAACGAGCCGAGGCCATAACGTCCTCTTACACTACAGCCTTCCAAAGCTTTCGGCTGATACCACGTAATGAACCAAGGTTGTGGAATATGATAGGTTATGCGAGTAGCCTGCAGTTTTGTTCATTCGAGGGATGGAATGTTTCACAAAAGCGAGTGAAACATTCCAGCTCAAGAAACATTACATAAACTGAGAGTTTCAACTAAACCTCATATCTGTCCACGTGAAATGAATGTTGGAAAGAACTTAAAGTATGTGATAGTTAGTTTTGTGAACCACAGTGTAAAACAGCCCAATCTGTCAAGCAACTCTCCACCAATCGGAATGGAGCTTATTTATTTCCAGACGCAGCAACTTTCGTTGTTACACGAGTTGGGAAAATGCTGTAATCAGATTGGTCGATTCCCAAGTCAATAAATTTTCACTGTTGACCAGAACGCAAAACATTGACAGATATTGCAGTTATTTGTAAGGTTTTCTACATGTTGAAGTCCATTAGTTTCAACATTTCAGCAAAACAATAGATACTAAATGAAAAAAAAACCAAGACATGATAAAAAAATCTCACTGTCGGACTTATATCATGGTGGAAGTTTGTCGCTCACCTTATGACAGTTATAGCAATGGCTGTAACAACATGGCAACAATGTGATGTTACGCTCATAAACCTAATCAGCCCCGTGCTTACCGAAAATCTCATCGGTGTCATCCAGTCACAGAACAAGTCGGCCCGGTCAGGAATTGTCCAAGTAATTTCGGTCAACTGGGTGAATCTTGTGTACTTTATCTTGGAAAGATAACGACATTCAACCACTGCAGCGAATGAATGTCATAAATAAAAACAGATAATAAATGCTTTCGGACAAGATATTTCACATTTTTCCCAGTGGACCTCACCGGACGTTGGAAGTGTGATTTGCCTTATTACACGAAAACTATTCGTCTTACATGAAGGCTGCCCCCATTTAAAATCACCTATGGAATCGTAGTTAACACATGTGTAAACTATTACATCGCCACCAGATATTCCGATAGAAATAATGTAATAAACAATGGTATGCAGTTTGCTGATATAGCATTGGGAAACATATCCGAACAGAATGATCGGCATAGACAACCAGGCCAGAATAGTCGGGCTAATCAAGAACTATAGTCGACTGCCAACACAGCCTGGCCGTTGACTGAGGCTTTCCACGGAGTAAGATTGTTTGTGTGTGTTTTAACACTTGACAAGCCTTTGGCTTGCAATGTGTTTATGGAGTTGTACGAGCAGCCGTTGGTATCTTTTTTTCTTGACAGTGAACGATTTCCTGTGTCATCTACTCAGCTGACACTACGGGCCCTGGGGCCACGAAACTTGGGACTTAGGTAGAACTTGATATGACCGTGTGCATGACACTTTTTATTTTCTTCTTCGATTTCGTTTTCTTGTTTAAAACACCATGTGAAAAGAGTGTATTTTTGCTAGTAAATGTGGAGCATTTATCGCACAGCACAGAGCACCTCACAGTTGCTCAGCTTTGTGCCAGCTCTCACTGCGTAAATAGATAACACGGCGTATGCCTGATCAGTCAATAAAACCTTAAGTCAACAAAAACCAAACACTACTCGACTCATAAGACGTATTCAAGCTGTGTGGTTTGCTAATATATTTAGCTGGCATTAAGTTATCAATCTATGGAGTTTTTTCTTGACAGTGGTCTGATTTTTTTGTGTCGTCTTCTTCTCTGGCACTATGGACCCCAGGACAACGAAACTTTGAAATTGTGTAGAACTTGTGAATAATAATAATAATAACACGGATAATTTTGGCGGGGGCCGGCCCTCAGTTTCAGAAAATGACTTCCTAAATTTTTCGCTCGGGCCGCCATGGCCCCCCCCCCCCCCACCCCAAATTCCATAAATTGCCCCAGTTTTTATGGCTGGGGGCCATTGTATGCATGTTGTAAAATACTTTATATTATTCAAGAAATAACCCATTGAAGGAAGTATTTTTGCGGTTTAATTTCTGTCAAGTGTTTAACATTTCGCTAGCGAAATACGGTTCTAGTTTTATTTGTTTTAAACCTTTTTCATTTCTAACTACACCGTTTAATTATATATATATAATAAGCTTTTTCTTCATTAGAATGAAAAAATATTTCAACAACAGAATTCACATCTGTAGTCCTGAAAAAGGAGAAGTATAATGGTTTATTACAGAAAATTATCGCAAACAACTTAAAATTATACATGACTTGGGAAAATCCTTTAATCTGATTGGTCGATTCCCAAGTCAATAATTTTGCAATGCTGACTGGAAACTAATATCGTTAGACACTGAAGTTGTTTGTGTCGCAATCCGACTTTGAATAATTTTCCATAATTAGAAAGATGAAAAATAATAACCTTATTGGTGAACGTTATGAAAGGTCACAAAAAGATAATGGTACGGAAGCCCAGAAGGCTCATTTCTCTTCCAACGTCCAAGTTTCGGTATGGGGATACTTCCTTAACTGTCAATCCCCCTTGTTTCATTGTTGTTTTCACGTGTTATTTACGCTTATCCTCCATTGTGCTGATCATTTGCGATCATTCCAATAAGGCAATGTTATTGCCTCTGTCTCTGTGGCATCATAGTAATCTCTAATTTTTTTTGTTGCTGTTTTTTTTTTTTTTTTTTGCTTTGTTTTTTTGTTTTTGTTTGTTTGTTTTGTTTTGTTTAACACAAATTTTATTTAACACAGCCATATTTAAGTATGCGCTGCGGGGGAGTAACACTCAGGGATATTTACAAGTCATATACGTACATTCAAGCGTAGCTGCGACAGCGTTAACAAAGTAAAATAATTCAATGATAATCAGATGAAGAGTTGCGATCCTTTTGAAGAAACCCAAGTTTTATTATCCTCCTTCAAAATGGAGACACCGAATAAAGCCCATTTTTCTTGCAACATTTCATCCTTTAGATTTCTCAGATCTATAGTATACCGTATCTTAGCATTTGTTATTCAGCTGAAACTGTTCCTTGTGAATTCAAAACTGATAAATGTGATATTTTATTAAAAGCGAGAGATTATCTTCTGCTAAGCTATTCTTCCCAAGTCGAGGATCCCACTTATATTAAAGACGAACGAGTGCAGCTTCAACACGCTTAGGCATCTATTGACTATTTCCCTAGTGGCTTTACAGACCGAGAAAAAGTGAAGTAAAGTATCCCGAGTACTACAGAATTGACACGTATCTAATCCCATAATATTCCAATCCTTATTCCTCTTGTTTGTAGCTATTATGCTGTGGATTAATTTAAACTGCAAGGCCAATAATTGTGTTTCTTTCGTTATTATTTTTCATAAGAAGGCATATTTTGAAAAATCCGAGTCTCCTCATTCAGTCCTTCCTGTACCAAAAAGGTGAGACTTATAGGAGCCTCTACAATTTTCTTTGTCAAAATATAATAATAATATCTAGACTTAGCTCTCTTTACATGTAGCATAAGATACTGTATCTTAAACAAGGGACTAACACAGTCAATCTGTTGTCATCCGTATTCTTAAGCCTTTGCCAATTTGAATTTTTAGACCCTTACAGAGCAGAAAATTTAACTTCAGATCGCACTTCTCGAAATTCGATGAAAGAAAAACTTGTTCTGTCTATGTAATAAATCTTTAATGTATAATATTCCTTTATTCCTTTCGTGTCATTGCTTAATATATAGAGATATATTATTTATTATTGTCTTTATTGTTCCACGCCTCCATACTTATTTTGATTGTCTAATTCAGTAAAAAAGATAAGAATTCCTTCATTAAAAGAAGGAAGATGTATATATTTTAAATCAAAATTTGAATGCAAAATTAACTGTAAGCCGCCATATTGTTCCGTTCCACCGTGTAGTATAGCATTATTAATAGTTTCATCCCACAGTCTTGATAATCAAGCAAATCTCGAGGATTTTTTCATCACAACTAAGTTCGGGGCACGAATACTCCCTCATAAAAATTTCCTACTGATCTGCGATGTTTAATCTTGCTGGGTTTATATGACCAAATAAACCTATTTATCAAAGACTCTGCTCTTGACAAATCATTATTCGTACAAATGGTATTGCTCAGACTACATATGAGATTGGACATTCCCATAGTTTTGGCTATGCTTACCTTCCCAAATAACGTAAGACATCTCTGACTCAAAAGTTCAGACGTGTAGCTAAATTTTTTTGTTTTGTCTACAATATTAACCTGAGTACATTTTTCAACTTGAACCCCTACTTCAATGCCTAGCATGTTGAAGCTTCCTTCTATAACTGTAAGGTCATAATCTACTTTAAGTTTGACTTTCCATGGACCTATAAGCAATAACATCGATTTTTTCAATATTTACCCTCAAACTAGAGTATTTTTGAGAACCTCTAGTAAGCAAGTTGCGTCATCTGAAAACAGAGAGATCTTATACTCTATCTCACCAAAACATAAACGGGATTTTTTTCTTCATTTCTAATTAACTGTGCCAATGGTTCAACACACAATATAAATGAGGTTGTTGACAATGGCTACCCCTGTCTTACACCACGATTAATATCAGACCACAGGAATATCCATTGTTAATAACGGTGCTCGATATATTCTTGTAACAGATAGGTACCCAATTTCTAAAAGTCTTACTAAAATTAAACTTTTGCAAAACTTTATGCATATGACTCCACTCAAAAATATCAAATGCCTTTTCAAAATCAAAATAAGCCCTGTTTTTCGCTGAATATTTAATTTATTTATAGCGTCTTGCACCAACTGAATATTTTCCCCTATGTAAGGGCCTTTAACGAAACCGCTTTGGTTTCCATAAACAATCTTCGGTAACATTTTTTTCTACTCTAATGGCTAGCAATTTAGTAAGAATTTTATATTTGAAAGGGAAACTGGTTTCCAATTTTTAATGATCTCTGGATCTTTATTACGTTTTTGTAAAAGTGTGATGATTCCCCGCCTTTGAAATACTGATAATTCGCCCTTCTCCGCGTGTCAACCAAAATGTTTTCGATATATGGCAGAAAAGTTTTGTAAAAATCAGGACTTAAACAAGCGGACCCCGGACTTTTACCATTTTTCATGCGATCAAAAGCACACCTACACATTTACAACCTAATGCGGTCAATGGTCTTTCACATCATTTTTTATCTTCTTCTGTCATCTTTTCTAATCCCTTCATGCCTAATAGAATATTAAATTCAGGGTGTTCTAAGTCTGGGTCTGTCGTTTGATAAAGATTGCTGTAAAAACGTCTTAACTCTGGAAGAATAAGAGCTGGGTCTATAATAACCACGTCATTAACCTTCAGTTTATCTACAGTTTTCTTTTCAAATATTTTATTGTTTTCCGCCTTACCAAATGCTTCGTCAAGATTATTCCTAAAGCTAAAATACATAAATATAATAGACACAAGTAACATATTCAAATAGCAAACTTCTAAGATGTTTTATGCTGCAATATAAAAAGCAACATAAAAAGCGGAGATGAAAAAGCAGAAACACGCTCGATTACTGATTTCAGTATGACCGTGTGCTATAAAATATAAGAAATAAATGAAAGTGACAAAGAACGTTCATGCAAGCTCATGAAGGTTAAGCTTTCAGTTAATGCAACTATTTTAATTATATGTGAATTCACGAAACCAATTTATAATTGCACATGTGCCAAATCACCGGATTCGAATATAATGCACAAAAATTCACCGTTTTGATTACACACTAACCCGGTAAAAATGAAAGAAATGATAGAGAAATCTCGCCTAGCCGTCAGCTTTCTCTTAACCAGAGAGCAATCGTCTTTTTAACAACCCGTATGCAATTGAAAACTTGTTAAATGTTTTAACAAATAATATAAAGTTTCAATTTCTTTTATGTTCCGCGTATGAGATGTTTCTGCGATATTTTTCTCCAATTTCTTTCATTTTTACCCGGTTCCCTTATAGTTGAAATGCAAAATTTTGGCATTTTACTCGAAACACCCGAAGTGTGATTAGGTGTACTAGAAGGTACGAAATGCGCTGATATTTCTCGATATATTAAATTAATAATAAAGGTTTCTAGAATTCAGCGATTTAATAAACTCTATCATTTACCGAAAATTCCGAAATTATTCAATCAAAGCAAACGGGACCACGTGCGCATTTTATATACAACCGCCAATAGAAGCTGCGTAGAATTTCCACATTTGTAACCACAACGCCAGTTTAATTATGTCACAATGCATTGTTGTCTTGTTTTAAGTCAACATGACGACAGTTTTGACCAGTTACAAAAATGGCCAACATTTTCTAAGTGGTCAACAATATTTCACGTTGATTCAAAATGCGTCAAATTCAGCTAAATGGTGAAATGTTCTTCGAATTAGTTTAATGGAATTGAGAGAACACACAAGAGTAAATAACCTGAAAGAAAACATTCACACTCACTGCAAATTTATATTTCGAATTATTCATGCTAACATGAACAAGTTGTAATAATTTGAGCAGTTTGATTGTAATTTACTTGTATTATTCTAACAAAAGGGTTGCACTTCATCCTCATTGTAAATATTTACCCATATCAGAATCTGGCTGAATGGTAAAGTACTCTAAATAATCACCTTGATGAAATGCCAGCAGAAAATTAAATCGAAATTAAGCACTCAAAATAATTCAATTTTTATTTAGAGTTTGCCCCATTTAGTCAATGATAGCGTAAAACAAACAAAAAACGGAGGGACATTTTGTCACACATTGTCTTCTGCAGATCGAATTTCGAGCAATTATTTTCGTATGATACAGCTACAACATGGAACCAGTAGATCGTAATCCGACTCGGTAGACTCCGGATGTAAGTCAATCACAGTGACACGGCACGCTGACATCTCACTCAACGCTCTGTGTCATGCTCTTTCCATTCTGCGGATTTGCTAAGGATCATCTTTCCTAATCCTGAACAAATCCACCGTAAGAAAATTACACATTCAGATTAACTTATCCCTCCTGGACTGGTTAATCCTGAGTATGAACAGTATGAACGCTTACTGGAAATGGGCAGCTTGACTTTAAAATTCTCCATATCGTAGTGACCTAACACAAAGAATGACGTCATGCTATGACAGACAGTTGGTAAGCCGATCCTAAGCAAATTTGTAGTTTGAAAATGCGCTGACATAAGCACGTTCTGATAGTTAAACCGGGTTTTTCGCCGCAGTATGAAACGACCATCGCAGGATTGGGCTTGCTTACTTAGGCGCGGCCTAAGAAAGTTAACCAGATCCTAAACCAATCCGCGGTATCAAAAGAGCCTTAAGCTGTTCATTCGTTCATTTCTTTAAAAGTAATTTAGGGAAATTACTTTAGTAATTGCTTCTTTCTCCACTAAAATCAATACTGCATCATTGAATGAAAAGAATTATCAATCCGAATTCTAATACTTAAATATAAAATTAAATCTGTTTACACGGTACTAATACATTAACAGTAACTTTACTTCATCAATAAAACAAAAGTATTTGATTAGATTTTGTTCAGGCATTTCGGATGTCGCTTGCAAATGTTAGTATTAAAGTTTGTCACTTTTATAATGACTGGAATGTTGTTATAAAATATTGCATGAAAGTTGAAAGCGATGCCTAATTTAATCATTCATTGGACGAATTTTTCTCAGTTTGTCACTTAAGCCTTTTTTTGACAACTGGCGTTCGAACAGCCCTAGATACTGACGCCCTCCATGGGTATAAGGGATGACCACAGTAACACAGAAATACAATAGACGACACATCGTCACACTCATTGGAGCTGCTGCCTTTCCAGCAGCAATGTATTTAGTGAAACGCAGACTCATTACGTTCATTACACTTATTGATCCCATCAACTCATTTGGGCATTACGTTTACTGACCTATCGTCTCACGAGTATAACACTTATTAATCCGTGGACTCACCACGAGCATTACATCTTATTGACCCACCGATTCACCATGGTCTATGCACTAATTGACCCTCCGACTTACTAACAGCATTACACTTATTGACCCTGTCGACTCACCACGAACATTATATTTATTGATCCGCCGACTCACCGCGAGTATTATATTGACCTGCCGACTCACCAGAATCTATATACTTATTGACGCGCAGACTCAGCAACAGTATTACACTTACTGACCCCATCGACGCACCACGAGAGTTATATTTACTTATCCGCCGACTCACAACCAGTATCAGCATTGCACTTACCAATCCACCGAATCACCACGAGCATTACACTAATTGACCTTAACGACTCACCACGAGCAGCTACAGCAGCAGCACCAGCAGAAGCAGCAAGCTTTTGAGCCAGGTTGGCGGTCCGAGCCTGCGGGCGACGGTGGCGGTGTGTCCTGTTGACTGACCATTGAACCACAGACCCGACTGTTGCGCAATCGTAGATCGTTATCTGATATTGAAGATGGACCCCTCGATGAGATACTGCTCATCTAGACGAACAAAAATAAATGTCTTCTAATTAACAAGACAACAAGAGATCGATTTCGTCACAGACAGGAAAATTAAACATGTGAATCCAAAAATATCTAGTGACAAAAATCACATAAACAATAACAAAATCTGAATAAACCTTAACCGTGTTAGGATATTGTGGGGAGTTTTGAATTACTGGCTCCTCAGTTACACTCTAACTGCCTTTATCTTTAAAAACATATCAAATTCAACAGTAATCGCTATTTTTTGGTAAATCAAAAATAGCGTTTACATTTATAGAAATCAGAATTAAAACAATTTTCAATTGGGCAGTCTCTCCCTTGTGTTTGATTTTAAGAAATAAGAAGGATCTAAATGCAGTTATAACATATTTGATCACTAAATATCAGTGGTTATAACATTTAAAACTCAAAAGAAGCTCAAAAGAAAGAAAACTAACTGCATTTAGATCCTTCTTAATTTTTAAAATCAAACACAACTTAACATTTTTGTCTTAAACGCCCCATTACTGATTGAAGACTCAATAGGTTTTTTTTTAGCAGTGTCTGACAAAGGGTGTATATGAATGTCATTCTAAAATAGTCCATCATATTCTATGAAAACTGACAAATATTTCATGCAAGAAAACTAAATTTTGAAGAAAGGGATGACCTTGTTTGCTGAGATAATTTATATAAAAGACTACAAATAGTATGCAGACAATGTGACGGCTTCATAAAAAGTCCAAACTGAATTTAAACGGGGTGACTAACACTGGAGGAAATAGACAAATAAATTTGAAAATCTTATAAAGAATTTGCCGTTTTTACTTTCGATTTCCTGTTGTGTCTTAAACCTCCTTTTTTTGGAAAGATATCAAAGAGCTACGTTGCAAGTTTCTCAGAAGAATGAGTCATTGAGGTACCAACAGACGACAGATCTCTATTCAATAAATATGTAAATGTACGATAGCGCTGAGACATTGTAATCAGTAGCGAATTGTTATATTAACTTTATATAGAACAGAGGAAACTGGAGTAAGTAGTAATAAACTAAGGTTGATAAGCGGACATAATTAAATATGAACCGTGATAACAGAAGCAAAAATGAGAATTTTCAATTCTTCTTGGAAAAACACAGCCAACAAATAAACAAATAACCTGTTAAAAATAACCTTTGTTGTGTTACAATTGGTACTGTACTTCCTGATTGTCATTGTGCTAACAAAGGAAACTGGTATTTTTGTAGTACACACACGCACCCCCACCCACACACACACTAACACATATATATTTATATATACGCACTACTGATAGTATGCATTTTACATCACCACAACAAACCGAGAATGATCGGGGAAACATTGCAGAAGAGTGCAGAAATATATTATTTAAAAAAGATTACAATAGTACAAGATGATCATGAATTAAAAATACTAGCAAACAAATATGCTATATTATTTAAACAAAGTCATATGTAGTTTACATACTTGCTCACTGAATGTTTTTAACGATGATGCAAGGAGAGTGCTCAAATGTTTCGATTGTTATCCTGCTGTAAAACAGGTTTTGTTTACAGAAGCAACAAACGTGATCCATGAGCGAGGCTTGCATTCACAACTGTCGGCATAGCCACTAAAGCATTACATCCACAGCAATAAACCCCAACCACTTTATTTGCAACTTTTTGCGTTGAAGGATTCAACACGTAAAATAAATCACCAAGAGTGTTTCAAAACAAAAGTTTATCCTAAAGGCAAAACTGAGATAACTTCCGAATGATATCCTTGGACGATCGGCAAAATGAACCACATAGCTGCATTTTAATTATATGTTGAACTTTAAAACCAAACAAATGATAAGCAAAACAAAAGCATCTCGGTAGTTTTGTGAGCTTCTAAACAATATCTGAGCTAAAAGCACTCATTATCATGGAAAATAAAGTCAACTATTTCAAGCACTCTGCCTAAGGAATTAATTAACACCAGCTTTGGTCAGTCCTTCTCGATGTAATGATAAACTGTTCGCAGCAAAAAAGTAAAACAATAAATAAATAAAAATAACAGGGTGCACATTCTATGTCTACGTTTTTAGACACTGTTTCTGTTTTTCTGTTTGTTTTTCCTTACAACAGACACACTGAATTGATCCATTCTGGGAACTCTTATTGGACTTCAAATGTAACCTCAGTTAAAGGTTCTTAAACGCAACCCCAAGCAAGAACAAATCCATCAAGAAGATAACCATGGCCACCGGTTAAGGAGACGCCAAAATACTGCATCATCGCAGTTAACTCATAACCGTATATATATTTTAGAAATCATTAGTATATAATAAAGCTTCGTCAGCAAATAAAACCAATGCACATTATGTTGATACACTCTGTCAATATTTGTCAAGAATGTTATATTTGGTTTAATACAACAACTATTCATTCAGTATTTTCCAAGGGAAAAGTTAAAAAAAGGAATAGCAAGTTTTCTATAAGTTTCTTTGGTGCATATGCTTTTTCCAAGATGTATTGCTTTTTAACTAACCTGAAAATCATTGTTTATTTGTGTCATTGCACATGTGCAATATCTTATATATTATATTGCATCTCTGTATGTTTTAAAATTTAAATTAATATTTAGATTGTTTTCAGCCTATAATTTGTTCCGATTTTTGGCGATGGCTTTAAGTTCGCATTAATAAATGAGATCAATTGCAGATCGTTTTCCATTTTGACAATAACTGTTTGTGGCTTATATCGTGATATAAAAACTAAAAATAAGCTATGGTACAAAAGTAACTTTAAATCCTCGTCATCTATTTAACACAATTAATGGCGTTACTTTTAATTAGATCTTTGGTATAGACCAAGTGACAAACTGCAGTTTTAGTTTCAATAATAAGTGTAGTTGTGCTCAAATGGTAATAATATCCTCAGCAATCGCCCTCCTAACAATTTTCAACATTTCAAAGCACAGTCATAATGGTTAAGCAATATCACGGTTTATTTATACACGATAGAACTGTCATATAACAACGCCTAGGCAACTTCATGGTCTATTTCTGTGAGACAGCACGATAATGTTTCAAAAGACCTATTTTTTTATGTCAGTCAACGTGAACCTAACTGTGTGTGCGTTTAAAATATAAACTAAAAACGAAAGAATGGACCAGTCTTTTATTTATTATTTTACCTTCTTTACCTGTTCTGAACACCAACTTCAGCAAAAGATATTTATTCAATATCGAGAGCTATCGTTAAAATAACAGGATGGATGTTGTTGGGCGTAATGAAATTATTCCATCGAAAATCTTTTCATGATTCGCTCCAATGTGCGTCTACGTGCTTCGCGGTTAAACCAACTAAACTTAGGCTCATCCCTACTGTGGATTTGTTGAAGTTTTTCAAGTCAAAGGCTTAAGTAAGTAAAACTAGTCCCGCAATGCTTTCTTCATAGCGCGGCTTCAAACTCGGCTTAACTAATCCTGAATGGCATAAATCCGCGACTTGTTATACTGCGAATTTGCTTAGGATTAGTTTGTACACTGTGCGTAATAACAGGACCTTACTCTTCAGCGTCATTACGCTATTTGGAATATTTTTAGCTAAGCTAAACAAATCCGGTGACCGTTTACACTGAGGCTTTGCTTAGCAGGATTACTTAATCACAAATGTGTGATTTTCACACTGCGGATTTGCTCAGAATGAGGTAAGCTAATCTGCAATATGAATGAGCATAATAGTCGCACATGGGTAGCAGAATTTGAAAAGTGCAATAATTATTAAGCATTGTTGTTCCTATTATACTATTTAAAATCTCTGAGGCTGATTTACTGCATAACACCAATCAAGGGGTGTGTCCTTACCGAATAATAATAACTCAAACATGTGGTAACGGAACTTAATTCTGACTGCATTCGATACAAATTCCCCTAGTCTGATATGACATACGTGGCATAACATATATCTTAGAGTGATTCTGTCAAATCAGTTACTTTAGAGAGTCAGTGCAACTTAGAATATAGAACACCTTGCTTGGAATCCAGCAAATAAGACCACCCCGAAAAAACCATCACTTTTGCCCAGTCCCACAGGTGGTCGTTTCTCCGGGGTTCTGGTGAAGTTGGTTGATAAGTTTCTCAAACCGATATAATTTAAAATCCCACTATTTCGCTATCAGTCTACTGGATCACATTTTCACATCGATTTTCAACCCCTCTCTCTCCTTCCTCTTTATGGCTCGGAATGTTTGAACATGTACATCTACACAAACATTTTTAGTTAGGAAAAAAACAGCGAACTTCCGAACTGCCGAACTTAAATGATCTTTAGTGATGTTTCAAGTGACTTGTACAGCCTTTGAGGCTCTTTCCTAATTTTGTTTTTTTTTTGGGGGGGGGAGGGGGGGGCTGTAGGAGCTATATTACGTGCGATCATCAGCAAACCCCTCCACCAAACCCCGTTTAGTTTATTGCGCTAACTTACCAATTGCATTAATTTTACATTGTAGAATTTTTTTACGTTTTCAAGAGTATAATTTTCAAGAAATGATTAAATCTTTCCAGCCTTTGTTTCCCGAAGCAGCCCACGATGGAATGATCTGGAATAATGATCTAATACGCATAAGCAATGAAACAATATTTTGGAATGATTGGTATGAGGCCGTAATAGTTTCCACAGGCGATGTATTAGCAAACGAGGGAACTTTTATATCTGAGGCACGATTGGAAGAAACATTTAATATTAAGTGTAGTTTTCTGCACTTTCTCAGTTTTAAGTCAGCGGTAAAAGACGTAATTAAAATGTTAAAATTAAAAGGTACCGGGGTATTATAGTAAATAAGAAATTCACAAGAAAAATGATTGCCGTAATAATAATTGATTATGTAAATCAATTAATGGAAATAGCATAAACATTCAAAAGAAAACTGTTGGGTTTATTACACAGAAATCTCCACTCAAGTTAAACCTCCCATAATCCTTTTAATGTGGTCCCTATCTGGTATGATATCAAACGACATGTTTCATAATAGCGTTTACAGAGCAAAAATCACATGTCTGGACACAAAATAGGTCACTTTCCAGTTTAAAGTAGTTAACGATTTGGTAGCACACAATAAAAATTTGCAAAAATAGGGTATTAAAGAATCCAGTAAATATAATGAATGTGACCAAGAGGATTCAATTTGGCATATGTTTTGTAACTGTCCAAAAATAGTAGTACATATAATGCATTCAATTTTAAAATTAATTTGAATCCAAAGCATTAACTGTGCTCAATTTATTTTTGGTACAAGATATGATGCTCTGAATTTAATTTTTATACTATCCAAGTGGCACATATATCAAACAAGATTTCGAACAAGAGTTTTCATTACAAAGAGTTATCGGAAACTACAAGTATATATTCAGTCGGACGCCAACCACATGAGAAATAACATTTTTTTACGCAGAATGGAGCAAATTCTTCTTTTAGAGCTGTATATGTCGTTTAAGAGTCTCAGTGGAAAAGATTTTTTTTACAAACATATAGCTTTTTTCTTAATATGGGCATTTTACATGTGTTGGTCCAAATTGTAAGAAATAAGTTAAATATTGAAAAAATAACGTGATTCGGGGTGCTGCGTCACCTGTTGTTTTGTAAATGTGATGTCTGCATAGAGTAAGTGAGAGCAAGTGTAAGTGCGATATGTACGATTGAATGATTGACATTATTTAACAACGTGACAAATTCATTAAACGGCGCATACAATTTCCAGGCAATCTCTTTTTCTCTCTTAACATGAACTAAGCTTTTGCAGTCTATGTTTTTAAGTATTAAAATTAATTAAGAATTCATTAAAAATTAATCAGTTATAAAACCTGTATTTTTCCCTTCCACTATGTTACAAACTTCGTTATGTTGCCATTTTCCCAACGATCTGCAGTGAAATTGCAGAAAATCTAAACTCTAAAAAAAGACATAAATATGAATCAGTATGCATAAAGAAAAAAGCAAGATCTGTGAGGCGCCACATGAGATTTGGTTATATACTCACTCAACTTAAAAAAACGCAATGATGTCATTTTTCTTGTTTATCAGTATTAAGTGCAGTGAAATTATAATGCTGCCTATCAGTCGCAAAACTCCACGTGCCCTCTGTTACACGTTGTGTGACACAAATACATAATATTGGTTTTAAAGAAATTAACACTATTTCGTGTGACATTTTTGTCCAAACTGGAGCAATCGTCATGTGATTTTTGAGTCTTTTTTATAGCACGTGCAGTTCAAGTCCAAGTAAAGGCCAAGTCAACTGCAGTAACCAAAATTCATATTGAAAAGACGCTAAAATGCCAAGGCTTCGTGAAAAAATGAAAGATGACAAGCAACTACAGTAGTATGCTTTCTACACGCATGCAACAAGCGGCAATCACCAGAAGGCCCGGGATGGCTGTATCGTTTTCAGCAACGTCGCCAAGAGACGGACTCAGTAAGAGACCTTCCACGACACGGCCAACCAAGGGTTACAACGCCGGAGCAAGATCGAACTATCCGAACGATGCAACTTCACTTCCGGTCTGCAGTGACAACGGCGTTAATGACACCAGACAGTCACAACAACTGTTTCAGTAGACGAACTGTGCTAAATCTGCCGCGCGAGCGTGGAATAAGTGTTCAACAATGGGAGTAGTAGGAAAACAAGAGTTCTGCGCCACTCAATCATCGGGTGGTTATCATGACGTCATCACTGGAACCCCGCCTCCTCCCAGAAGATAATATGTCAGACCCCTCAGGGAGATACTATATATGTCAGACCCCCCTCCCTCCCCTGGGAGATACTATGTCAGATCCCTCAGGGAGACACTATGTCAGACCCCCCTCCCTCCCCTGGGAGATACTATGTCAGACCCCTCTGGGAGATACTATGTCAGACCCCCCTCCCGCCCCTAGGAGATACTATGTCAGACCCCTCAGGGAGATATCTTGTCAGACTCCCCTCCTCCCCCCCGCCCCCCTCGGCAGTGGAAAATTTATAGTTGGAATATACTAGGTCATGGTATGTGGTATGTGGTATGACCCACCGTGGAGAAATTTTGCGATTTTTGCATATTTCTCGTTTGGACTTTGGGCCTCCCTCTCCCCCGTGGAAAAATATTTTACCATATGGCTAGCATGACAACTTCAACAGCGCATAACTTTAAAACTACTCGACCGATTTGAACCATTCTTTCACTAAAACGTTCAGCAAGACTATCTTTGTGACATATGGATGATATTTCCAATTGGCTCCATATAAACTTTATGTTTGTTGAACTGACCATCTTTAAACTCTGCACACAGCGTATTCAACGAGCCTGGGGAACCAACCATTATTAGTGTCAGTATATACAGGCGGCAAGGAGAGGGATTCGCACAAGCTCACGTTCGTGAAGTCGATAGATTTAGTAAAGGGAGTTCGAGGGTTCGGGATGCTGTTCGATTTGGTTGGAAATCACCTCTGCTAGACATCGATGGCGATTCACCGCACGGCGTTATGCAGAAACCGTCAGAGGGCTCTACAAACAACCGTGCAGCGTTTTCATGCATAGCAACGCGCGCCCTCATGCGGCAAAAATTTGTACACATCGGTTGCGCGCGAATCAGATCCAGACCCTACAATGGCCTGCCTACTCATGTGATATAAAAACTTCATTAGCCTTATCATAAGTTCATACTTCTTAAATACTACTTTAAATATCAAAATTTACATCTGTCATTGCGTTTTTAAATTACGTTTTAAAAATTCGTTTTAAAAATTTTGGATTTTTTGCACAAAAAAGGCCTCAGCAGAAATGTGACATTTTCCTCTGAAATTGTTGTTGTTTTAATTAATTTTATCGCAAATTGCTGTCTCAAACTGTACGCAGCAGCTGTTTCACAATAGCCCAATAATTTTGTGTGCTTCTTGTAAATGTTAGGATCGTCGTCAAAAACTACAAAAGTTGAATCTCATACGAGGACTACAAAGAGAATATACCCTGTTACATGTGTGTATTTCTCTCATGGAGGCCAGTATGAGTACAAAGGAAACAGCAGTACCCAGCAAACATTAAGACGTCACAATGACGTCGGGTCGGCGTCGTGACCCGACGTTTCCGACGTCGGACTGACGTGCCGGTTTTGGTTGTATATGAAATGGAACCGAGGTCGGGTTTTCAACGTCAGAATGACGTCGGGTTCCGACCTAAAACTGACGTCGGATTTACCACCTTGAAACGACCAGTCTTGCCAAAATAATCTAGAGTTATATCATTAATAGATAATTAATCATTCAACTGTTGTAGTGAAATATATACGAAAGCATTTTCCACGTAAATTTTTACAATCTAGGAAGAAAAATACCGACGCGCAATCAAAATTCTAAAATTTTCATGTAAAAATTACTTTTTTTTCTTCCTCTTTTTCAAAATGACTTCCATTTCCGGTGAGCGATAATAAATGTTCATCGCTTTTTGGTCGTTTTTGCAACGTCGGAATGACGTCAGAAAACCGACGTTTCCTCGACGTCGGAATAACGTCGGGTTTTGGGGATATAGGTCGTGACGTAATTCTACCCATTTTACAACCTTATTTTATTCAGAATATGGTTGTCAAGTGGTTGCGACCAATATCCAACCTTTTATGTTGTTTGCTGGGGTATTTTGTCTGGTTGACACGCCCGGTAGGTACGTGCAGCCGCATCACCCGCTCTTCCAGCTAAGCATACTGAAAGTGTGTACTTGACATCGTCATAACAACATAACAACAACTACCCGACAGAAAACATCGCAGAAGAGTTCCAAAATATGTAATTTACGAGAGAATATATTTGTATCAAAAACCATGAAATAAATATTTAACTAGACAGAATTCCGCTACATAGCGGAATTGGCCCACTTGCAGAATTGGGCTTCGAGGTTACGAAGTACCCCTTCTTTATCGGTGCTTTGATCCCACGGGTTCAAAATGGACCCCAAATCCCTCCATCTCTAACCGTTTCGACATGTAGTCAACTTCCGGTTTTTACCTTGACCGTGACCCAGAATGTCAAGGTCACCGATGCACCTCTTATGTAACATTGTTTAGGCCCAAAGTGTCGAAAATTAGCTCAAGGTAGCTCTGTCTCTAACCGTTTTCGAGATAATAGTCAACTTCCGGTTTTTGACCTAGACCGTGACCCAGAAGGTCAACGTCACCGATGTACCTCTTATGTAACGTTTTTTAGGCCCAAAGGGTCAAAAATGACCCAGAATGACCGTGACCCAGAAGGTCAACGTCACCGATGTACCTCTTATGTAACGTTTTTTAGGCCCAAAGGGTCAAAAATGACCCAGAATGACCGTGACCCAGAAGGTCAAGGTCACTAGCCGTTTTCGAGAAAAGTCGGCCTATCGTTAACGGCACGTGAGGTCACGTGACCTTGACCCTCAAGGTCAAGATTAAGGATGAAAGTTTACACCCTGCTAAATACGTTTTATGTGTTAAAACTGGGATTTTAGCACCTTTATGGCTATTTTTCGTGATTAGTAGGCGTTTCAAAAAATATTTTGACCTCATCTTAACCTTGACCTCTGAGGTTCAAGGTAAAAAGATTCTGCGGATTTCACGACAACTCATTATCCTCTATGTCTCTGCCAAATGCCGTCTTTCTACGACAAACCATGTAGGAGCAGTTCTCTGGAAACCACTTGGAGGTAAAAAAACTGTGACCTCAATTTGACCTTGACCTTCACGGTCAAGGTCCAAAAATTTTGCGGATTTAACGACATCTCATCACCCGCTATCTCTGGGCCAAATTTCATCGTCCTACGTCAAATAGCGTAGGAGGATTTTTCTGGAAACCTCCGTGACGGAAAAAAGAGAAGAAAAAAAGGAAAAAAGGGCAGAAATTCCGAGAAAAACTACAAACTTATACCTATTTGCAAATGAAGTTTGCAAGTGGAAATGATACTCGCTTTTTGACTGAAACGAAAAGCCTGCCTTAGCCCTGCGCCGTGTTCTCGGAATTCAGGCTCATGCTACCAGTGCTACAAGCTGCGGGAGGATTTTTTTTGTGGGGGGGGGGGAGGGGGTAAGTCCACCCGCTTGTGTGGTTTTATCATCAGCCATCATCTCCACAATGTTTTGTTAAAAAACAGTAAATTTTGCGACTGAACGTTTCATTTGTGCTCTTTTTTTATCTTGTCGTAACTTGAATAGGGCTATAGACAAATGCAACCCTTTTTGTCCCTCTTCGTGGCGCTATAAATAGCTTATGACGTTACTGCAGCATGGACTTTGTCTTCACCTTTCGCGACTATGGTCGTCATTGATAACTCTATTAAAGCACGTTGTCATTGGAAAAATCACGGTTTCCGTTCCTAAATTAAGCCTTAAAAATGAAGTTCATAACGAAAATGAGCAGTAAATAGTGCTATAAATACTATTTCATTTCTGCCAAAAACTAGACTGTTTTCGCTGCTAAATAGCCACAAAAGTACTATCCTGAACACTTAAAAATTCAGACATTCCTTTAAAATCGTTGTTGAAAGTCATGCCAAGATGCTAGTTGCATCAAAACTCCGCGCCAGACAGCTTTGGACATGTTACATCCCAGTAAGCATTCTGACGCCCAGAAAACGCTGATCTGAGCCTGATTCAGTACCAGGCCAAGTTGTAACATTGCATCTGGTTGTAATACGGTTTTGACTGGTGGCGACCATAGATCAACGTCTTTGGCGTAACGTTGAAAAGACGTTGGGTAAGAAACGATGTGTAGACGATGCTCGCAAAAGAAACCACTTCCGCAAAAATAAATCTGGTTGTAATATGGCTGTGATCACATGAGTAACCATAGATCAACATCTACCCGACGTCTTTTATCATCCACTGAACACGTGTTTGGTAAATCGGCGATTTATATACACGGTAATTATGCTGTTCTGCCTTCGGGAAGTGGAATGAGACTGCAGAGGAACTCCAGAATACAACCAGGAACTCCAGGAACTCGAGGAACTCCAGAACCACCCCGCAAATCTGGCCACCGCTCATATGTAACAAGCTCACAAATGGGACCATCCCACAGATGTAACCGCCACACACATGGACCACGCCGCAAATGGGACCACCTCACAAATGGGATCACCCCGAATATACGACCACCTCACAAATGGGACCATTTTTTCCCCACATTATGAAGCATTCCACAAATAGAAACAACCCGGAAGTCGTGCCACTTTTGATCATTCACACAAGTGGTCCTATTTCCGGGGTGAGGATGTATCGGCCGTAACCAGAAACAAGCTTCAAAGTCGTTCCATTTAAATAGTCTCAATTTATTCTTTTTGTTTTTGGAATTTAATGAAAATGTTAATCAGCATTTCATTACTAAGTACCTAGCTCCTCCTCTACATTAACCCCAATTTTGTTGAAGATTCTCTTACGTTTCGCCGCTAAGTTGATGTCCATTTTCTTTTGAATAAGCATTACCTTAGGATGAGAGCACGCTTGATTTTGTAGAGGAGGGGGAGGGGGGGGGTCATTGAGAGGTCATATAACACACCGTTCTCGACATTCAACGAACAGACAACTGTTAATGTTGAAAATCTCAGAAACTGCTCAGTCACAGGTAAGTTTTTTTTGGTTTGTTTACATTTTTTCTGAGATATATTGACAATAAAAACAAACAAGCGTGCGGGAACTGCCAACGCCCCTCCCCGAGCTTTGTGCCTATCGTCCATTGTTGGCGTATTAGCATTTCTATAAATGGTTGCAGAGTTTTTTGGTTGAATATTTTGGTTGAACCAAAATGAACGTTTACCGCACTATTTTATATTTGCTACAATGTGATTAACCCATGTTCACTGTGTAGTTTTTTCCGGGTTTGTTTTTCTTATTGACAAGCATGGTGACATATATGATACCAAGTCTCCCTCTCCTCTCTCTGCGGGAGTTACTCATATCTTCTATCGTTTTTAACCGTGAATTCGACCATCTTGACAACATATGTTTGGCTAATCTGAAGTACGCCTATGACAACAGCATAAAGACGATCACAGCATTGCCGAACGTAGACACGTGATTAAAATCTGCCACACAGTGAAAGGACTTCCTTTTTAGTATGCAGGAGTCTGACCACAAAGGTGGAGGTAACCACGACACATCAGTGCACAGCTAAATTATCTCACAAATGACTTTGTCTGGAATTTAAATTCTACAGTTGAATGTTTGAGGACTCTCAGTTAAAAGTATCAACAGACGGACAGACAATCGGGTCCGATGTTACTCTTTCCCGCCCCGCAGCATCGGCCTTTTACGATCGGCAAAAATTGATACAGCGTTAGCAGTTCGTTTCAAGCACAGCTTCAATATAAAGTTCTACTCAATTGCACGACTTACCTCAGCAATAACACGAAGCGGTGCGGAATACCCACGTCTTTCCGCCGCCAAAACCCTTGTTGCAACCCCGTTGACTATATTTTGTACAAGGCCAGGCAAGCGTTCTACCGCATCACTGTAGCGTTCGCAGACGCGTGCTACCTCTCTCAGCTCGTGATCGTACAGTGCCTTGTCACTCCCCTGGCGCGCACCGCTACGATGCATCAATACTCTATACGCGTCGACGTGCAGCGCGACGCGATCGCTTCCACCAACACGGGCGTATTCCCTTCAGATATCTGTTGTTTGTTTTGATTTTGTCAGTGGCTGTTGGCAAATGTTTTAAGCGCTATTCTCGACAACTGTAACGGCTTACATCCAAAGTGTGGTGCCTAGTTTAATGCTTAATCGTATGTTCGATTCCGTAGTTTTAATCACAATATTACATAAAGTTCTTGCCTGGCGTGTATCAAGTCATAACAAGCTGTTTGTAAAATGGTTAATCAATTACACATATCCTTTTTGTGAAAATGGAAAACGGATGATGGCCAATTGTTTGAAAGTACGGTTGAAAAGATTCATTCTACGCATGTATTTAATCGACCGTTCTGTGTTGCTGTATCTTTGAAGCTACTGCAAATGGACAATTAATCTATTAGATATATTGAATTTTTAAGCATGTTAACATGTGTACATACGAGTACTGTGTCACTGCAGGCACCACAACCGAATGACAGTGAAATCAGCTGGAGCTATAGCTTTTTTGCATTTGAACCACCGCCCCCCCCCTCCCTCCCCAGTTCTCCTGTTTGCACGGGAACAAGAGACCGGTCGCAAGAGAACTACCGTCAAGCCCCATATCTTTCCCGTTTATAGCACCGTCCCGGAAATAAGACCAGAATGGTCTATATATGTATGTATGTATGTATGTATGTATGTATGTATGTATGTATGTGTGTATGTGTATTTTTGCACACAGACACACACACACCCTCACACATACACACAGACAATATATATATATATATATATATATATATATATATATATATATATATATATATATATATATATATTACAAAATTTAGAAACATTAACCCAAGTGGCAAAAACTTTTCTGAAAGACGCCAACATAAACATCCTCTCACAACTCCTAAAGACATTTAGTATGACGTCACAACTCCTGAAGACACTATGGGCGACGTCACACTTCCTGAAGACACTCGGTGTGACGTCACCCTCGTGAAGACACTCAATGTGACGTCATACAATACCCGTAGACACTCCGTGTGACGCCACAAATCATTGAAACACTCATGTGACGTCACAGCTGTTGAAAACACTTGTGACCTCATACCTCCTAAAGACACTCAGTATGACGTCACCATCCCAAAAGACAAACAGTATGACACCACTACTCCTTCACGCACTTAGTAATCTCTCACAGCTCCAGACAACACTCACTATGACGTCACAACTTCTTGAGAACTTAGAATGACGTCACACTCCTGAAGACTTTAAGTATAAAGTTACACTTCCTGAAGACATTCAGTATGACGTCACAACTCCTGAAGACACTCACTTTGACGTCACAACTCTTTTAGACACTCTGTATAACGTTGCGGCTGCTGATGACAGACGGGAGCCGAACCAGGTTAAACGACGTCTAAAAATACACAATAGACCCTGAAGTTTCTTTCAGCTCCACGATGCTTCTGGCAGCAGCCGTACCCAGCATTTATAAGCATCGATCGCCAGGGCTGTAAGATGACAGACACCTCTCGAGTTCTTAAAACTTCACTTCCGTATGACAGAGTTTCCGCAAATTATCGTAGACAAGACCACTGTCCTCCAGGCAAGCCGTAAAAGAGAAATGATTATCCGCCAAGCAAGAAGCCAGAATGTGACATTTTTCAACAGCATTGGGATGTTGACCAGCGCACATTCAATGCAAATCAATTTAAGGACAACTCTATCCCAAGGACAATATCCTAAATTGCAATGCTTTCTTTAGAGAACTCTTTATCCCAGCCGTGCTTTCTGAAGCATATTAATTTACTTGTATTTTACATCAGTGTAGTTTGAGGAATTGACGAGCTTGTTGACAAACTTCATGTGTATCCGCTATGCTTTTGCTTGCAAAATGTTGCTTACGTTAGCCGTCTGTAGCGAAGGAGTACTTACTTGCTCAGTAATCATTTATGAGTATTTTCTCTGGTCACTCATGCCCTGTGCAAAAGGCTCTCTGGTGAATTAATTGATTTTACAACAATTAGTTCCATCTCAGATGGAGGCTACAGATTGTCGGCAGCCGCGCTTCAGGCAATCAGGCGACCAAAGCATCTCCTCGTTATGCCAGTTAAACAGAGCTGCATATTTTGTTGCTGTGTCCGCAGAGGTGCGAATTTTTTTCTTCCCGTCATTGCATTGTCACGCTAAATGACATATATATATATATATATATATATATATATATATATATATATATATATATATATATATATATATATATATATATATATATATATATATATATATATATATATATATATAAAGCACAAGATGTCGCTCTTGCAGTAAGGTTCCCTGGAGGTAAATCGTTAACAAAACATATCCATTTTGCGTTGCTGCTTAACACTGTCGTCTAAATGACCATTAGCACAACTGCAAACTTACACTGCATGTGTTTTCAATACTGCCCTATTTGCAGTTGCCATGACATATTGTTTTACGGTTGTTAATTAAGAAACAAAAGGGGGAATAGTAAGGGAGGCATGTTCACTCCATTCGTGTAACAAACTTGGGATGCTCAATATCGATATACAGCAAGTAAAACCCCCTCAACAAGGCAATATGCCATATTATTGTTGCCGCGAACAGCGATCGATAGCACATAATATAGAGCCAGAGCCAACAGTTCTCAACACGGAAGCTTGGGGCTGGAGGAACACGAGCGACTTCAGACAATTCAAATGACGTAGCGGAGAGCAATGAGGTGTCACAGCTGTCTTACCCTGCGTGGTGAATGCATAAGGGTTTTACCATGTACCGCATGTGGCCACCACGAACCGGGAGGGGGGGGGGATGGGGCTGTAGCTCATTTTTCATGACAGCTTTTCCCACTGCACTAGACACAACCATTTATTGTCGAGAGAAAAATATGACCGCTATCGTTCGTAGCATCACTTTATATCCGAGTCCGTTTTTTATTATTATTATTTTTTTTTTTGAATTTTTATATACCTTCTAGAAATAACCATATGATAAACATATGTCAACAATATTTTAGCACATGGTATTTATCTATGTAACTATATGGTTGTCACATGTCAAGCATGTGGTAGACATGTGTCCACTAGATTTAAGTAAAAACACGTGTTCGTCCTGTGGTCAAAGCACACCCATATGCCATGTGTAATCACATGGTTAAAACATACAGTTATCACAAGGTTTGAAAGTTTCACAAGAGTGTGAACAGGCTTGTTACCTTATATATCGTTAACATTATGTTATCCTTGCAGAGTTTCTTACAGAGTTAAACACATGTTGCCCAACCATATGCTTTCACTTAATCATTGTATTGTGGACATGCTGTTCTCATATGACTGAACTTTTGGAACTTGATCTAAGAATAAGTGCGAAAAAGAAGATTTTGCGTCATTTATTCTGTCGAAGTCTGTACTGCAAGATAGAGAGGAGGGGATGGATGGTGGGGGGAGCGATGGGGGGGGGGGGGGGTCTGAGGTGTGTGACTGATTTGCTCTCAGAAAGGGCCAATGCTTGAGCGGGAATAAATATAATGAATTTTCTTTTTTGTAAGTTGTTTTTTGAATGGTTATGAAGAAAACATGCTCAAATAGTACTGTTAGCGGAAAAGTAATAGAAACAGCAGTATTGTTATCATTTTTATAGTTAGTATTATTATCGCTTTTATTATCATTAATAGTATTATTATTATTACTATTATTATTATTAGTAGTAGTAGTAGCAGTAGTAGTAGTATCAGAAGTGGTAGCATTATTATTATTATTATTATTAGTAGTAGTAGTAGTAGTAGTAGTAGTAGTAGTAGTAGTAATATTATCGGTACTAGTAGTGTAATTGCTTTGGTAGTAGTAGAACTGAAAGTAGTAGTAGTGCTGCTGTTGTTGCTGTGTAAACATTATTATCCGTTTGGAACATATCTGACGCTGTTATTTCAACTGTCGTTCTCCGATTATCCCAGTGCGGCAGATTCTAGTAAGCAATTGAATAGATTCTGTGCACCACGGCTTCTTCCGCTTCCACGTGTGCAGTGAAGGCGCCTCAGGAAATGAGCTGACTGATGCCACAGGACCACGTGGTGGGTCACCAAAGCACCAGGAAATAAAACGGACAGGTCATTAACATGGACATGAGCAGAGAAGCAAAGTTAGCAGTGAGATCGGCTTGACTACAGGTAAATTCTACAGGAAATGAGCTGGCAGACTTAGCATGAGATCGCTGTTAGCAAGATACCCAAGGGAGGGAGGGAGGGAGGGGGGAGGTAAGTTGCCAATAGTTGCCAATATATAGAAAAGGCGTGATGAATTACCTTTGAAATCACTTTATTCTATGAAATGTCTTTGTTTTCAAATTTATTCGTTTTCCAAAAGCTTTCTTTTGGGGGAGGGACAAAAGTGAGCATTACATCTTGACAAAATAATCTCGCATCTCACAACTGTTATCAAATATGCCGTTCTCTGTATAGTGAACCGCCGTGAAACCGTGAAACCATGAAACTTAATTTTACCCCTCCCTCACCCACTTCCCTACACGACAGAAATATATGTGACGTCACCTATTGACTATAACACTGTGGCGTACACACAACCCCTGATATCCCCCGTGGCTACGTACTTTCGTCACTTTATTTTCGAAGAATACTGTTACAAGATCATGGTCCCGTGTACATTTCATCCTTTATTTTCTTAAATCAACAGATTAGAAATGAATTTCAACACCTTTTTATTTTCCTTACAGACGAAAAAATTAAAAATTGAAAAATGAAACTGTTTCCGTAAATTCATTTTTATTGAAAACTAGAAAGTTTATGTTTTTCCAAAGCTCAAAAGCGGATATGTCTCCCCCAGCGCCATAGTCTGTCAAAGGGACACGCTTCTAGCTTAAAACAATTCTACATCACGTAACAAATCTAAAAAAAAATCGGCAAAAGTTGAAAAATGGCTGGATATGAAAATATATATATATGGGCATTATATGTATGTCGTAGGCAACCCGTGTGCGAAATTTGTTTGGGATCGCCGTGCTCGTTGTTGAGAAATCGCTGCTGACAGACGAAGATACATTGCGAAATGTTGAAGTCAAAAATTTAAAAAATCTCAAAAAATCGAAAAATAGTTGAATATGAAAAATAAAAAAAATATATGGGAATTATCTGTAGGTTATAGGCAACACGTGTGTAAAAAATCGGCTGCCTCGTTACTGAGAAATCGCTGCTGACGGACGGACATACAGACGGACGGACGGACAGACCAAAAACAATATATGCCTCCCCGAGCGGGAGACATAATAAAAGTGGAAAATTGGGTGGTGCTGCAGTCTCTGGTAAGCGACAAAAACACCCGTGTTAACACCCGTTTTGGGACCCGTGTTAACACCCGTTTTGGCACCCGTGTTAACACCCGTTTTGGCACCCGTGTTAACACCCGTTTTGGCACCCGTTTTAAAAATTTAAATGGAAAATGGAAACTTGAGTCGATTTTCAATTTTCCATTTTAAATGAAATATTAAAAGGATGAAATTTACACGGACCCGCTGAACATATTTCTGCAGCGCCGGCCAATTTTTCACTGCGGACGAAATATGGAAATTTAAAATTATTATGTTTCTTTTTTTTTTTTAATTTCGTTTTAATACATTTGTGACGTCACAATCTCTCGCGCCTACATGTCCCCTTCCTGGCACATATTACCCCCTTCCAGAAACAATTTCTAACTAAAAAAAATAGAGAAGAAATTTTTAGAATAACTTATGAGGCATATCCAATTGCATACAAAATTTTCAGTGAACTAAAAAATAAAGGTTTCAACGCCCTGCTTATCCAAAATGAAGCTAAGACATACATCCAAATGCAATAAGACAATTCTGGCTCCTGTTCCATACTGAGCTCCCAGTAAATCAGCTGAGAGAAAAAATTATAAAAATTCGGAAAGATTAGGGAATAAATCCCGGGTAATAACTTGTAAATGTATTTCAGTTTTAATATCATAACACCATACAACTCTCCGCCTTAAAAAAACTTGCTGTTCGAAAAAAAAAGTAGAAATCATTATCAGCTCAATTTCTGACAACTCTCATTAAGGAATGTTACATTTATTTGCTCCACCAGCCTATTAGAGAGCAATTTATAAACTCAGTACTGAGGTAACACTTCTGCGCTCGTATTCAATAAATCAACTCAAAGTCAGACTCAAACTAGACTGTGTTCGCTACCGAGCATCGAACATTACACTTAGCGCCAAAACGAAAACAAAAAAAAAACAAAAAAAATATAAAAAATTAAAGCAAAACAAAGCAAAACAAAAGCAAACAACAACAACAACAACAAAACAAACAAACAAACAAACAAAAACGCACGATTCTCAACACTTAAAACTTCAGAATTCTGCAAGAAAATCTTTGTTGAAACTCATGCCAAGTTGCCAATTGCATCAAAACTAAACGTAACACAGCTTTGAACATGTTATATCCCAGTAAACATTCTGACGCCGCGTCAGTACCAGGCCAAACTGCAACATTGCAACATTGGTTGTAATTTGGTTTTGATTGTTGGCAACCATAGGTTTTTGGAGCAATGTTGAATAGACGTTGGATAAGCAACGATGTGTAGTTGATTTTGCTCGCGAAAGATATCTTGCACACAACACTTTGTTCACAACAGACTGACACACACACACACACACACACACACAGACACACACACACATGTACACACATACACACACACACACAGAACGTACAAACACTATATGTCTCCCCTTGGTCGGGGAGACATAAATAAAAACATAGTCTGGTTAGCACTCACAGGGAATTTAAGCCGGGGCCTGGTAATGACTAGTTGCTTTGAAAATTGACTACAATGAGGACCTAAAGTATGGGATATGCAGATTCGAAAAAAGAAAAAAGAAAAAAAATAGAAAAAAAATAACCTGGTGGCCAAATGGTAGGTTTTTTCATTTCGCTTTTGGTCATATGACCAGTGGTATGGACGCCACTTTTGCCATACCCGGAATTTTGCCATGCAGACTTTCATAATCCTCGAAAACCGGACGTTTGTGAAGCGTTAAAATGTTTACTGGGATGAATACATTGTGATAACGTCATAACCATTAATGTGACCTTATATTGTAACAATCTTGTAACAAATAGACGGATCATTCTTCGCGTGTTGCTTAATTTTTTTTAGCGAGTTAAGGAAACCCAAAGTGGCATTTATAATATATAAACACTTAAAACGAGTGGGGAGGCGACCATCCCCGAAAAGTAGGAGATAAGTATCCCTACTGAGATATTTGCCGTCAAGCCTAATAGCAAAGATACTGCACCTAAGAAATATTTGCCCACTCTTTTGTCGGCAGTGGAGAGATCAACAGCTTGTTGTATATAGCTATATGCATAGCTATATTATACTGTCCATTTTTTTGCATATAAAGTGTTAATGAATTCCTAAAAAAACTGAAGTGGACGAACTAGATATGTTTCACTATGTCTCTGCCAAATCTGGTCGTCCTAACCTTGTCCGCCTTTGTGCAGTGGCGGAAAAGAGGAATCACTCGGAAACACTTTTCCGAATCTTTCGAATTCAATAAGCTATGGTGATCAAAAGCATAAATAAGTTACGATTTGCGAGTTTGCTTAAAATATCTGTTTAAGTTATTCCGCATCGGAAACTTGCCGAGAGCAAGGCCTTTTCGGTGGACGGGGGCGGGGGGGGGGGGGGCGGCGGGGGCGGGGAGGGGCGGGTATGAGGTGTTTGCATATACAATTGAAATTAGCAGTCAAGTATTTCAAACATATTCGGCGAAAAAGGAAACTTCTTATTCAATTATTTTGAGCCTCCTCTAAGATGGCTCAAGGTGAGCAGGAGTCAACACTTATTTTGACCTTAAGTTGTGCTTACTGAAGAAGCAGAGGTCACAATTGGCTAAAATGTTGAGCGTTAGTACGAGCTTGAGGCACGTTAATGAATATGGGCTCTGATCTAACCACAAACATTTCCTTTCGTTGCAGTAGTTCATATCATTTTTAGATATTCGAATATTCTTTTTTTTCACAAATGCAAATCCGGAAGTGGACCCTGGCCCTTTTTACAATGCATGGCTAATCCGCCCCGCCTCCACCTTCTCTTATTCTATACCCAGTAAATATTCTAAGGTCCACAACGTTCATTTGAGGTTGGCACACCGATCCGACCAAACCACAACATAAACTCTATTTGTACACTGGTTGTAATTGGTTACGACTAAAGATCAACGTATTACCAACGTTTTTAATAGAACGTTGGATAGACGTTGGGAAATCAACATTGTTTAGGCGTTGCTTTTGGTCACAACCAAACTTTCTCTGACGCCTAATCGACGTCTTTGATGCAACGTTGAATAGACATCGGAAAATCCACGTTGGATAGACGTCGGAAAATCGACGTTGTATAGAAGTCGGACTCACACCCAAAAAACCTCTTTGCGTTATCACTCACCGGAAATAGTAGTCATGACAGGTCACCTTCAAAAAAGACCAACACGAGGACGTGAAATTTGAAAATTTCAAGTTTTTCCCCCACCTAGAAATATTCATGGATATCGACCTCATACATATCCGGCGTGACTTAATGATTAAAGGGTGTGGGATAGTGTGACGGAGGGGTCACACTATGACTGTGGCTGTCAAGATGGCGATTCAATATTTGCCCGAAGTCCATTCGGCGTCACGTTCCCGAGGCCTATACATCCTTGGGAAATAGACTGTGTTTCAACTTCCATTTTCAACCTATCCGCAACATTGATTAAATATCGGATAAGGAAGGTAGACGTTGTTTCGACTTTCAACACCCAAACCCGTCGTTGAGCGACGTCCATCAGAGGTTGATCCAATGTGGCAATGTTTACTTAGATGCCATTGGTAAATTTAACAGTATCCAGGCTGTTTTAGAGCCCACGGCGCTGCGACAATGTACAGGCCCCGATTTACCTCTTATTATGGGTCTATATATTTTTAATACTTGTCATAAAACTCGCCTGCTATAAAACAACAATGAGCTCTGTGGACGGGCGAAGTGCAGGCCTCGGGATCCCGGTGCCAACCAATTTGGCTCAGACCAAGCCCTGCTCATACATTGGCTTCAATGGCAAAATTTCAATGTCCTTTTTACATAAAAAAATCCAAAAGAATTTCAAAACAAATTGAAGGTGGATAAAGTAGACACACTACAGTTTTCTATGACACCGCTAAGAACATGGTCCTACCAACCCTTACACCATCCCAGATAGGCCAGTTAGCCAGAAAGACTAGCACGACGAAAGAAACGAATCATTTGGAAACGCATCGTACGAATTCAATAAACTACAGTGACTGAAAACCCCCAAAGGTAATAAGTTACGCGCTAACCCTCAATTTTTTTGCTCAGACATTTGAAAATGGTACTTATGATGTCGCTTTATTCATGAAGCAGGTTATTATTTTTCATTGAAAAACTGGTTACGTTGTGTCTGTGGTTAGGTCCTTTTGTTCCGAATGTGATGTAATAACCCGTGGTATAATTTGATGCTATTTTGTTAAAATGTCAATTACCGAAACAAAATTTCTCATCACATATCGGTGGCCTGAAATCAGCAAGAATCGGAAATGTGTCAAACAGACGTTGAATACACGTTGTTTGACAAAAAGACTAGAACTAAAACAAGTTCCTTACCCGTCTTCGCCGTTCCGTGATAATTCCGTCGACAGTCAATTATAAGAGGACCGATCTCAAATGCTGGTTTTGCTCTTGAGCTGGCTTTACATTTTGCATCAGAATCAATATGTTTTATTTTAACAATGTGAATACATTTAACATTGCACTAGCTCAGTTCAAGTAATATAAAGGTAAGGTCAACGTTTGTACAAAATATTAAATTTTACATACAAAAATTTGAAATCGGAGCTAAATGACTGTGGTATTAAAGCCCCTTCCCGCACCCAGGCGCCTGTTTTACCAGCAAAGCTCGCTATGCTGTCTACATCCATCTGATCTTAAAAACCCCTTTCCCGCACTCCATCACCTGCTTTACCAGCAAAGTTCTGCATGCTCTCATAGAGTACAGCCATCTGATCATAATAAAGCCCCATCCCCGCACTCCACCACCTTTTTTACCAGCAAACCTCACCATGCTCTCTGCAGCTCTCTGATCATAATAAAGCCCCTTCCCCGCACTCCACTGCCTGCCATACTTGCAAAGTTCTCCGTGCTCTCCACGAGTACAGCCATCTGATCAGAAAAAGCCCCTTCCCCGCACTCCACTGCCTGCTTTACCAGCAAAGTTCTCCGTGCTCTCTACGAGTGCAGCCATCTGATCATAAAAAGCCCCTTCCACGCACTCCACTGCCTGCTTTACCAGCAAAGTTCTCCGTGCTCTCTACGAGTGCAGCCATCTGATCATAAAAAGCCCCTTCCACGCACTCCACTGCCTGCTTTACCAGCAAAGTTCTCCGTGCTCTCTACGAGTACAGCCATCTGATCATAATAAAGCCCCATCCCCGCACTCCACCACCTCTTTTACCAGCAAAGCTCACCATGCTCTCTGCAGCTCTCTGATCATAAAAAGCCCCTTCCCCGCACTCCACTGTCTGCCATACTTGCAAAGTTCTCCGTGCTCTCAACGAGTACAGCCATCTGATCAGAAAAAGCCCCTTCCCCGCACTCCACTGCCTGCTTTACCAGCAAAGTTCTTCGTGCTCTCTACGAGTACAGCCATCTGATCATAATAAAGCCCCATCCCCGCACTCCACCACCTCTTTTACCAGCAAACCTCACCATGCTCTCTGCAGCTCTCTGATCATAATAAAGCCTCTTCCCCGCACTCCAATCCCTGCTTTACCAGCAAAGTTCTCCGTGCTCTCTACGACTACAGCCATCTGATCATAAAAAGCCCCTTCCCCAAACTCCACTGCCTGCTATACCAGCAAAGTTCTCTGTGCTCTCTACGACTACAGCCATCTGATCATAAAAAGCCCCTTCCCCGCACTCCACTGCCTGCCATATTTGCAAAGTTCTACGTGCTCACTACGAGTACAGCCATCTGATCAGAAAAAGCCCCTTCCCCGCACTCCACTGCCTGCTTTACCAGCAAAGTTCTCCGTGCTCTCTACGAGTACAGCCATCTGATCATAAAAAGCCCCTTCCCCGCACTCCACTGCCTGCTTTACCTGCAAAGTTCTCCGTGCTCTCTACGAGTACAGCCATCTGATCAAAAAAAGCCCCTTCCCCGCACTCCACTGCCTGCTTTACCAGCAAAGTCCTCCGTGCTCTGTACGAGTACAGCCATCTGATCATAAAAAGCCCCTTCCCCGCACTCCACTGCCTGCTTTACCAGCAAAGTTCTCCGTGCTCTTAACGAGTACAGCCATCTCATCATAAAAAGCCCCTTCCCGGCACTTCACTGCCTGCTTTACCAGCAAAGTTCTGCGTGCTCTCATCGATACAGAAATCTGATCATAAAAAGCCCCTTCCCGGCACTTCACTGCCTGCTTTATCAGCAAAGTTCTGCGTGCTCTTAACGAGTACAGCCATCTGATCATAAAAAGCCCCTTCCCGGCACTTCACTGCCTGCTTTACCAACACAGTTCTGCGTGCTCTTAACGAGTACAGAAATCTGATCATAAAAAGCCCCTTCCCGGCACTTAACTGCCTGCTTTACCAGCAAAGTTCTGCGTGCTCTTAACGAGTTCAGGCATCTGATCATAAAAAGCCCCTTCCCGACACTCCACTGCCTGCTTTACCAGCAAAGTTCTGCGTGCTCTTAACGAATACAGCCATCTGATCATAAAAAGCCCCTTCCCCGCACTCCACTGCCTGCTATACCAGCAAAGTTCTGCGTGCTCTTAACGAATACAGCCATCTGATCATAAAAAGCCCCTTCCCCGCACTCCACTGCCTGCTATACCAGCAAAGTTCTCCGTGCTCTCTACGAGTACAGCCATCTGATCAAAAAAAGCCCCTTCCCCGCACTCCACTGCCTGCTATACCAGCAAAGTCCTCCGTGCTCTGTACGAGTACAGCCATCTGATCATAAAAAGCCCCTTCCCCGCACTCCACTGCCTGCTTTACCAGCAAAGTTCTCCGTGCTCTTAACGAGTTCAGGCATCTGATCATAAAAAGCCCCTTCCCGACACTCCACTGCCTGCTTTACCAGCAAAGTTCTGCGTGCTCTTAACGAGTACAGCGATCTGATCATAAAAAGCCCCTTCCCCGCACTCCACTGCCTGCTATACCAGCAAAGTTCTCCGTGCTCTCTACGAGTACAGCAATATGATCAGAAAAAGCCCCCCCCCAAACTCCACTGCCTGCTATACCAGCAAAGTTCTCTGTGCTCTCTACGACTACAGCCATCCGATCATAATAAAGCCCCATCCCCGCACTCCACCAATTCTTTTACCAGCAAAGCTCACCATGCTCTCTGCAGCTCTCTGATCATAATAAAGCCCCTTCCCCGCACTCCACTCCCTGCTTTACCGGCAAAGTTCTCCGTGCTCTCTACGAGTACAGCCATCTGATCAGAAAAAGCCCCTTCCCGGCACTTCACTGCCTGCTTTACCGGCAAAGTTCTGCGTGCCCTTAACGAGTACAGCCATCTGATCATAAACAGCCCCTTCCCGGCACTCCACTGCCTGCTTTACCAGCAAAGTTCTCCGTGCATTCTACGAATACAGCCATCTGATCATAAAAAGCCCCTTCCCCGCACTCCACTGCCTGCTATACCAGTAAAGTTGTCCGTGGTCTCTATGAGTACAGCCATCTGATCATAAAACCCCCTTCCCCGCACTCCACTGCCTGCTTTACCGGCAAAGTTCTCCGTGCTCTCTACGAGTACAGCAATCTAATCATAAAAAGCCCCTTCCCGGCACTTCACTGCCTGCTTTATCAGCAAAGTTCTGCGTGCTCTTAACGAGTACAGCCATCTGATCATAAAAAGCCCCTTCCCGGCACTTCACTGCCTGCTTTACCAACACAGTTCTGCGTGCTCTTAACGAGTACAGAAATCTGATCATAAAAAGCCCCTTCCCGGCACTTAACTGCCTGCTTTACCAGCAAAGTTCTGCGTGCTCTTAACGAGTTCAGGCATCTGATCATAAAAAGCCCCTTCCCGACACTCCACTGCCTGCTTTACCAGCAAAGTTCTGCGTGCTCTTAACGAGTACAGCCATCTGATCATAAAAAGCCCCTTCCCCGCACTCCACTGCCTGCTATACCAGCAAAGTTCTCCGTGCTCTCTACGAGTACAGCAATCTGATCATAAAAAGCCCCTTCCCCGCACTCCACTGCCTGCTTTACCTGCAAAGTTTTCCGTGCTCTCTACGAGTACAGCCATCTGATCAAAAAAAAGCCCCTTCCCCGCACTCCACTGCCTGCTATACCAGCAAAGTCCTCCGTGCTCTGTACGAGTACAGCCATCTGATCATAAAAAGCCCCTTCCCCGCACTCCACTGCCTGCTTTACCAGCAAAGTTCTCCGTGCTCTTAACGAGTACAGCCATCTCATCATAAAAAGCCCCTTCCCGGCACTTCACTGCCTGCTTTACCAGCAAAGTTCTGCGTGCTCTCATCGAGTACAGAAATCTGATCATAAAAAGCCCCTTCCCGGCACTTCACTGCCTGCTTTATCAGCAAAGTTCTGCGTGCTCTTAACGAGTACAGCCATCTGATCATAAAAAGCCCCTTCCCGGCACTTCACTGCCTGCTTTACCAACACAGTTCTGCGTGCTCTTAACGAGTACAGAAATCTGATCATAAAAAGCCCCTTCCCGGCACTTAACTGCCTGCTTTACCAGCAAAGTTCTGCGTGCTCTTAACGAGTTCAGGCATCTGATCATAAAAAGCCCCTTCCCGACACTCCACTGCCTGCTTTACCAGCAAAGTTCTGCGTGCTCTTAACGAGTACAGCCATCTGATCATAAAAAGCCCCTTCCCCGCACTCCACTGCCTGCTATACCAGCAAAGTTCTCCGTGCTCTCTACGAGTACAGCAATCTGATCAGAAAAAGCCCCCCCCCAAACTCCACTGCCTGCTATACCAGCAAAGTTCTCTGTGCTCTCTACGACTACAGCCATCCGATCATAATAAAGCCCCATCCCCGCACTCCACCAATTCTTTTACCAGCAAAGCTCACCATGCTCTCTGCAGCTCTCTGATCATAATAAAGCCCCTTCCCCGCACTCCACTCCCTGCTTTACCGGCAAAGTTCTCCGTGCTCTCTACGAGTACAGCCATCTGATCAGAAAAAGCCCCTCCCCCGCACTCCACTGCCTGCTTTACCAGCAAAGTTCTGCGTGCCCTTAACGAGTACAGCCATCTGATCATAAACAGCCCCTTCCCGGCACTCCACTGCCTGCTTTACCAGCAAAGTTCTCCGTGCATTCTACGAATACAGCCATCTGATCATAAAAAGCCCCTTCCCCGCACTCCACTGCCTGCTATACCAGCAAAGTTGTCCGTGGTCTCTATGAGTACAGCCATCTGATCATAAAACCCCCTTCCCCGCACTCCACTGCCTGCTTTACCGGCAAAGTTCTGCGTGCTCTCATCGAGTACAGAAATCTGATCATAAAACCCCCTTCCCCGCACTCCACTGCCTGCTTTACCAGCAAAGTTCTGCGTGCTCTTAACGAGTACAGGCATCTGATCATAAAAAGCCCCTTCCCCGCACTCCACTGCCTGCTTTACCAGCAAAGTTCTGCGTGCTCTTAACGAGTACAGGCATCTGATCATAAAAAGCCCCTTCCCCGCACTCCACTGCCTGCTTTACCAGCAAAGTTCTGCGTGTTCTTAGCGAGTACAGGCATCTGATCATAAAAAGCCCCTTCCCCGCACTCCACTGCCTGCTATACCAGCAAAGTTCTCCGTGCTCTCTACGAATACAGCCATCTGATCATAAAAAGCCCCTTCCCCGCACTCCACTGCCTGCTATACCAGCAAAGTTCTCCGTGGTCTCTATGGGTACAGCCATCTCATCATAAAAAGCCCCTTCCCCGCACTCCACTGCCTGCTATACCAGCAAAGTTTTCCGTGCTCTCTACGAGTACAGCCATCTGATCAAAAAAAGCCCCTTCCCCGCACTCCACTGCCTGCTTTACCAGCAAAGTTCTCCGTGCTCTCTACGAGTACAGCCATCTGATCATAAAAAGCCCCTTCCCCGCACTCCACTGCCAGCTTTACCAGCAAAGTTCTCCGTGCTCTCTACGAGTACAGCCATCTGATCATAAAAAGCCCCTTCCCCGCACTCCACTGCCTGCTTTACCAGCAAAGTTCTCCGTGCTCTCTACGAGTACAGCCATCTGATCAGAAAAAGCCCCTTCCCCGCACTCCACTGCCTGCTTTACCAGCAAAGTTCTCCGTGCTCTCTACGAGTTCAGCCATCTGATCAGAAAAAACCCCTTCCCCGCACTCCACTGCCTGCTTTACCAGCAAAGTTCTCCGTGCTCTCTACGAGTACAGCCATCTGATCATAAAAAGCCCCTTCCCCGCACTCCACTGCCTGCTTTACCAGCAAAGTTCTTCGTGCTCTCATCGAGTACAGCCATCTGATCAGAAAAAGCCCCTTCCCCGCACTCCACTGCCTGCTTTACCAGCAAAGTTCTCCGTGCTCTCTACGAGTACAGCCATCTGATCATAAAAAGCCCCTTCCCCTCACTCCACTCTCTCTTTTACCAACAAAGCCCATCATGCTCTCTGCAGCTCTCCCATCATAATAAAGCCCCTTCTCCGTACTCCACCGCCTGTGTTACAGTCAAATCGCCTCCGAAGCAGAGCATTGCCCTCATGCCTTTAGGCTGTACTAACAGTTTGACCGATAAGCCAGACTTACCTTTTCTTTGAGTGGAATGGAGTTATAATATTGACGACAGTGTGGCGAAGAGGTCACTTTGACGTAATAATCCGCCATTTTTGGTACGAGGTAGCTGGTCTGCATGAAGAGGTATGAGCAAACATTCAACAAGTCACCTGAGTTACCCACATGCACATTTTACAACAACTAACTATCCGTCTCTAATATAGCTTTCTTCACGTTAATCTAGGTTCGCGCGGTGCTTTTACTATCCCTTATTAAGTCATATACCGCAGTAAGGTAATCGGTATATTACACTCTTAATTTGCACTGTTTTTCCCCTCCGTGACAAATCAAAGATGCCATAAGCAAAGCATATGATTACGCAGGTAGACAACGTCCAGGGATGCATGACATTCTATCCAGCATACTGTTGACATTTATTGAGTATAGCCATCCCCTGGCTTGTTACCCTTTTGCCTTAGCTATTATACTCAATGAGTACGCCGTGTAGGCATCCTCAAAGCTATATGAAGTACATGGTTAGAAAAGCCCTCATACATAGAAAAAAAAAGATATATCAAGTCGATTGCACTATCCTAATGCAACTGGAATGAAGCCGCTCGCAGAGCTGCTGTATTCCCCTGTTGCTCTGTTGTTAGTATAAGCAACGACTGAATTGACAGTTTCTCTGTGTTCAAATAGTGCATTCAACAAGAAGCTATAAAAATGGCGCCCGAGCCTGTATAATGACTGGCCAGTGCGGCTATTGTCACATTTGTCATGCGATTGTAATTTCTTAGCTCCACCTGCTTTCGCTACAACTGAACACGATAGACCCTCTTGGGCAGTGACTCCTGGTTGCTAATTAGCGGCAAAGAAAATATTGACGCGTTTCCCTCTTTTCTGTAGATATGAGAACAATTTCCTTTACAATAGAAACTGTATCTGCTACAATTATCATATGTTCCTTGCGTTTCAATAATTCTCTACACACAACAGGAAAAATAAAAGCATTGCACCGGAGCAGCAGAGTGGTTAATATTATGAAGTTAACTCGTGCCATAAGATCCAAAGAGAAGCATGGAACAGAATGTTTTGGCAAAGATTGATGGAAACAAAACATAAGGACCCGCACATGGTGCTAGAAGATACAAGCAAACAGGACGGAATCACTTTATATTTCCCTCTATCAGCTGTGTTCTAGCTGCTGTTCTTCCATCGTGTGGCTCTATCAACAATAAAAAAAATGCCTGCCGAATTGCTAGCAGAGGCCTGTAGTCAAGCAGTAAAATAGTCAATGCAGAGCAACTGCGGGTACTGAGAATCTTACGGAGAAGAAATGCTGATTGTATACACAACACTCTCCCCCGCCCCCTCCCCCCGCCCTTGTGTTGTTAACCGTTTACTGTTGGGGTTATCCAGAAGTGCTACAGTTGTTCAGGAAAATTGGAAACTGCTACCCCTGTTTTTTCAAAGCCCTGTAACCGGCCCTGAGAAACACACTTGCACATAAAAACTGGTAGTCGACTTTGTCAAGATAAAACGCTCTATAATTCTTGCGAGCCGCCAATAAGCTGAAATGTGTAGGAGGAATGTTAAACAAAAGCCAATGCAGGAACTGGAAGCAATTTCTCTACATGGTTGGCAACGTGATATATACAATGGTGCGAAAACGCGAAATCTTCGTAAAACAGTGTTCGTGATTCAGTGGAGGTTTTGCAATATACAGAGATATAGAAGATATCAGGACAAACCCTTTCCCAAGAGAACCCCCCCCCCCCCCATACGGAGGTTCTCAGGACAACTCTTTCCCCAGGAGTAGCCTCCCCCCCAATACGGAGGTTATCAGGGCAACTCCTTCACCAGGAGAAACCCCCCCCCCCCCCACATACGGAGGTTATCAGCACAATCCCTTCCCCAGGAGTAGCCCCCCCCCCATACGGAGGTTATCAGGGCAAAGCCCTTCCCCAGGAGTAGCCCCCCCCCCATACGGAGGTTATCAGGGCAACTCCTTCCCCAGGAGAACCCCCCCCCCCCATCATACGGAGGTTATCAGCACAACCCCTTCCCCAGGAGTAGCCCCCCCCCCCCATACGGAGGTTATCAGGGCAACTCCTTCCCCAGGAGAAACCCCCCCCCCATACGGAGGTTATCAGCACAACCCCTTCCCCAGGAGTAGCCCCCCCATACGGAGGTTATCAGGGCAACTCCTTCCCCAGGAGACTCCCCCCCCCCCATACGGAGATTATCAGGGCAAAGCCCTTCCCCAGGAGTCGCCTTCCCACATAAGGAGGTTACCAGGACAACCCCTTCCCCAGGAGTCGCCTCCCCACATAAGGAGGTTACCAGGACAACCCCTTCCCCAGGAGTCGCCTCCCCCACATAAGGAGGTTATCATGACAAACTCTTCCTCAGGAGCAGTCTCCCATGCGGAGGTTCTCATGACAACTCCTTCCCCACAAGTAGCCCCCCCCCTCCCCACCCATACGAAGGCTCTCAGAACAACTCATTCCCCAGAAGTAGCCACCCCCACTCCCAGTACGAAGCACAGTAAGAGGCTGTATATGAATTAAATTTATAAGCTCACAACTCAATTTGTTGATTCAACATCATAATAATCATCATAACCATCATCATACCATCATAATTATCATCACTACCATCATTATCACCATCTTGTTATTATTATTATTATTATTATTATTATTATTATTATTATTATTATTATTATTATTATTATTATTATTATTATTATTATTATTATTACGACGCTTGGGGATACCTTAGTTTATTGCTTTCCTACGACTCGGAAATAAAAGTGTTTCCGCATGTTTCCTTTTTTTCGCCAAAACTTTGTCACGCGAACTCCTCTGAGACGGCTAGGGCTAGGAAGACCAAATTTGGTAGAGACATCGTATAGCGTGTCTGGTTTGTCCATTTTTTTTTTTGGAAATTCATTAACATTTTGTATGCAAAAATGGACATTGAAATTTAAACTTTGAAAACCTTGTCGCGCGATCTCCTCTGAGATTTTTTGGCGTAGGACGACCAAATTTGGCAGAGATATAATGTAGGATGTGTAACTGGTCCAGTTCAATTTAAAAAAAAATCATTAACATTTAATATGTAAAAATGGACATTGAAATTATGCCATTTTAAGCTTATTTTCTACCGTTTGGACCTAAAAGAGAAGATAAGGGAAGAGGTATCTTGGTGACATTCACCTTCTTGTTCATTATCAGTTCTATATTTTACGAGTTTAGAATCGTATTTTTCTGAATTAGAGGTCAGATTATGATGGCTCTGGTAAATCCCATAAAATTTCAAAAAAAAAAATGATACATAAATTGAGAAATGCCGCCATTTATACACACACTATCAAAAACACTTATCATAAATTGTTCTGTGATGATATGAACAGTGAATTAAGAACAGCTATTCAAAGTGCTGGTTTTGCTCTAGATTATGTCAAACACCAGCATCTCTCTTCAGCCTTGACTGACAATTTGGCATGTATAGCTTTTTCATCAAATTTTGGATAGTCAGAAATACTCCGTATTTTGATGTTTTACAATGAATACGACTTAATAGTTGATTCGCTTATCTAAATAAAAGATGCAAATTCTTATTGAATTAAAGAATTAAAGAAGTATATAATCGCATTATAGAGAAATATCAACATATATTTTACTTCGCAAAAGCTTCAAATTCGCTTATCTCCACTGTCAGATGGATTTCTCTTCCGGTGGAAGACTACCACGCGATAGAAATGAACTATTTTTGCAGTTAAAACAGCCCTATCCTGCCATCCATCCGTCAACCAGTCAGAATGAGAGAATCATCTAGTATAACGTCATTAATGACATAGGGCATTCTCTTTAGGCGTGTTTTTGCAAACAAGCGTCATTCTGTGTACTCCGAAAGCTTTGCTTTGGGGAACTACTTAAAAGGTCCGAATATACTTCAATTTTAGTTTATTTAAGAACAAAATTCAGCATTTGTAACGTCAGTCTGGTAGATGCTGAGTTCACACGTAGCGGTGACTTGTCGATCGTCCCGAGACGCGTGCCTCTTATTCTCCACAAGAAGCTATAAGATCAAGGAATGGTCCGTCCTCGCTTAAACTTACACTCCATAGGACGAGATCTTATTGTCAGAGCAAAGTCCGCACTACTGATCTTTGTCCGGGCGACAAGATGGCGTGTTTGGGGCTTGTGGCACATTCTTTGTCACATTCCACTAATCGGACCGTCTTTGGACGGTCATCAGACGGATGGTCCAATGCACCCTCGAGGTCATCGGACTGAGGGAGCTGGGATCTTGAACGGTACTCGGTTACGTCCCGATGCGGACGGGAAACTGCGGAAAATCACACCTATAAGCCTCTCCGTTTGTCTAGAATAGTCTAAATAGTAATGTTTTAAGCATTGTCTGCTTTGACTTCAAGTTTTCTTTGGCAGATTGAGTCATCGCAGAAGTGGTTAGTTTTGCTTAGGCTTACACTCCATAGGACGAGATCTGCATTGTAAGAGCAAGCTCTGTACTGCTGATCTTTATCTGGGCAATTTTAGGGGCGGCCGGTTCGGACAGGAAGTCACGAGGAACCACGCCTATTAGCCCTTCCTTCGTCTAGAATCGTCTCAATTGCAGTTCAAGGTGAGTTTAACGCACTTAGTCACAAACCTGGAAGTGATGTTTTAAGTGTTGTAATTTAAACAGCTGTGTGTTTACTGGTAACACTTACAGTTATCTTGTAGCATCCTCTTCTGCTTGCCTTCCAGACAGAATAGAGGCTAGCCTGTGATTGCCACCCCAGCATCTTCAGTGTACACACACTCCGCACTCAACCCTCTAGTCGGTTGGCGACCGTTACAGGAGGAACAGTGGTCTACCAATCTGCGACGATTCGCGAACCTATTCAACGGATGGCACTCGGTCACGGAAGGACGGTCCGATTCAGACATTCCACTAGTGAAAAGTGATGAAAAACCATTGCAGAACTTACCCCATGCCTCCAGCCTTGGAGAAGAGGAACCGTTCTCCCACCGAGGTAGAGAGTGATCCAAGAAAGTCGCCCGTTATCACTGGATTTCGTTCTCTATCGAGGATGTTCTGTGACTTCTTCCGACACCCTACAAAGCGCAGAAGGCTGTACCACTCAGAGCTGTCCAGACCCAGTGAGCAGTCGCAGCCGCCTCCACAAAAGCGAGGCAAATCATTAAATGCTAGTAAAACGGTGGGGCCTTCATCACAACAGTTCAATTAGCAAGTTAAGAAAAATTGCTGTCCTGTAACACCTTTTTACCTATAGGCAAAAGGCTAGGTCATTTTTGACAAACTTGGGAAGAAATGAGAGCCTCCCGACGGGTATTTCGCTGGTTCAAAAACGGTTAGCCTCTCAAATTCAAACGGTGACCGAGGGGCCACAAACCACCCACTCCCCTAATTTCCCAAGTGCCGGAACTCCTAGTCAACTCCTACCTAACGGCTCGGAAAAGACTAAGCCATTCTACAAGTGACTACCTTCCAGATGGATACAATCCAAGTCATAAAATAAATTGTGCAGGCAGTGATGTTGGGCACGTGAACAGATTTGTCCGACGCTGACCTTCACATCTCCCTTCATCACAATTCTAGAAAGCCCCTGGGCTTTCAAACAGGACCAAAACGATTCTGGTTTCTGCCACTTCCCTTCGGCCTGCTCATAGTCTTCTATGTTCTCAAAGGTCATGAAGGTGTTAAAGTTCTGGACTCGTCTGGAGGGTAAGCTACTGCCTTATAGCCCACCAGACCAAAGAGACAGCTCTCCACCAATCCATGACACTGGTGCGCAAGGCCTTATAGGCAGGCCTAGTCTTGAACCTGGTCCAAATCCTAGCTATCTCCCAAACAAGACATTGTCCTCCTAGAGGAAAGGTGGAACGTGCGAAAGCACGGGCATTTCCCATGTCGGAACGGCAATGGAAAATCTCCCCAGCCATACAGGGAATACCTGAGAACAAGAAGGTAAGTTTACAAGCCATGGGGTTACTCTTAGGCCTCCTTGTGGCAACCAAGAAGACGGTCCCTCAATTACAGACATTCCAGAGACAGGTAAAGGTAGCACGGGGACAAGGAAGTCCACCAAAGCAAAAATGATGGTGTCACAAACCTCCCCATCTCCCCTACAATGGTGGTGCGACCCACAAATCATGAACAGGACGTACTTTTTCACCTTCCCCAACCAGGGATAAAGATTCAGACAGACGCCTCTTAGGTCTTTTGGGGAATCCATGGTCAGGGTCAGGTATTGACAGACAAATAGCCCATTTTGCTATGCTCTTACCACGCCAACTGGCTCGAACTCTGAGTTTTATGGATAATCCTGACCAGATTATCCACAAGACAGGGACAAGAGTGTTATGCTACTTCTAGACAACTCTACAGCTGTAGCGCACCTACACAGGGAGGGAAGGAGTAGATCACACCAGTTTGTCAGCACTAGGCTTTCTTTTTCAGGCCAATCTTAGATATTGCTCAAAAACGGCCTGTCATCTGGCAGGGAAACTCATTGAATTGGCAGATCTGGTCTCCAGAGCAGACCAAGTTATTCACACTGAATGCTGCCTAGTCTGCCCGTCCTTTCGATGAAATGTGCCTAGTCACCATAGAGAATCCCTACTGTGGACCTGTTTTTTGCCAGTTCATTGACGATTCAACTCTCCACGGTTATCTCTCCCAGACCAAACAGCATAGGCAGTGGACGCCCTCAGCTGCCCATGGCCGATACAGGAAGTACTCTGCGTCTTTCCATCCTCCCCACAATTGCTGAACCTTTTTTTGTTCTTTAAAAAGGGATAGTCGGAAGCAAGTAGTCTAAGGCCAAGGTTTACATGGCACAATTTTATGAATTTGTCTCCTGGGGAGGTAAGTCTCAGCTAGACCCATTCCAAGCTTCACCAGCAGCGGTGGCGCATTTTCTGGATCACCTTTTCATGGACAGTCAGTACTTAATTCTCCGTTACCTACAATGTCCCGACATTTTCGGAAAGCGTTATCTCTGCCAGGATGTTTCAGTAAGATTCAAAATTTTACTAGCATTAGCCTGGGGCAACAGTAGAAGCGAGATTCATGCCCTAGACAAAACGGTAAGAAAAGAAAACGGGAAATGGGAAAAGATTTTTCTTGTCCCAAGAGAGGGCTTTATCGGAAAGACCCATATTGTCACTCAAGGGATGGGCACTTGCGAACACATAAGTTTGCCGGCTTTAGCGTAACAGCAAGGTTCCGAAGGCTTGGCCTCACTGTGTCCCGTCAGAGCAATTCGCCTGTATCTCGAGGTTTCAGTGCATATAGGTCAGCAAAACTGAAAGCTCTCTTCCTTTCCTTTATGCCAAAAATTTAATAAAGACTTTTCAAACAGGACATTTCTACCTACACAAAAGGGGTAATCTTAGCATCGTATGGCAGAGGCAGACACAGACCTAAAGGTCACAGCCATGATGTTAGGCATGTTGCGAACCTGTTGAGGGCCCTGCGTAATGTGCCTCTTTCAGATGTGCGTAAGACAGGCTGCTGGGCTTCCTCAAACTCTTTGTTAAGTATGATCTCAAAGACTTCTCTCAAATTGTGCTATCCGGTCTCTCTTCTTTAGGACCGCTCATTGCAACCATTACAAACTAAATCCTTTGTTGCAGGCAACCCACCTCAAGCCTAAGAACAGGGGAAAGCAGTAGTGTGGATTTTCAAACGGTAAAGGCAACTTCAAGGGAGGAACAAACCAGCCACTGGATGGCTTGCCTATCTCCCTTCCCGACATCTCAGATCAAGCGCTTTCTTTCGAATCAACTGACTCGTTTTTTTTCGCTTTCATCGCCTGAGTGAACTAATGTGCTGTTTTTAAGCAATTCGTATCCTAGAAACTTTCTCCAGGATACGATCACCGTGGACCGACCGCACCAGCTGCATCATCGCGTTCTTTACCTCCTTTTCTAGTCCCAAACATGGAAAAGGGTGGGCATGTCCCACCCTAGCTGTTCCCACAGGTCTTTGCCAGCTGCATTGTCATGAGACAAGAAAGGACGCTCTATTGTGGCTGTATCATTGTGACCATGGTGCCGTAACGGCGCCATATCATGGAACAAGTACTGATTAATTGATTTGTATCACTATTTCAGTTCAAAATCAAATATTTTTTAGTCTGAAGAGTATCTAATCTTATTTTGTGGGTAACATTCGTAATTTTTAGCCCACTTTCTTGTCAAAATGGTCAAGCGCAAGTACTGCCGTTTTGTCTCATGTTCAGTGACATAGCACGCTATTGTGAACACTTCAGAAGCAGTTTCTGTCGTGCTAGTTTTATATTTAAATATATCATTTTTGCGGACCAATTAGCAATAAATAATAAAGGTTTCACTGAGCGACAGGAGAGGGATGGTCTGTTAACCTGTCTCTTTTAGCATACCTTTTCCCCGTGCCTTGCCTTCATTTTGTTTCTTCATTGCGTGTAATCTAGGTTTGCGAGAGTTCCAAACTGCCCATGACCCTAGTTATTAGTTTTCATTCAACTTTAACTACTGTCCCACTTACTTATTTTCTCGTATTTACATCTGACTTTTACGGGTCATAGTGTGTTTTGCGACCTTTTTCGTGCACTTCAGGATGGCAGACTCCCCTGTTCTGGACGTAAATCCCATCTGAAAGTGGAAATAAGCAAACTCAATGCTTTTTGCGAAGTAAAACGTTTTATTTCGTAAAACGAGCTTTTACGAGTAAAAGCGTAATTCTCCTTCTCCACTTTCAGATAAGTCTCCCACCCCTCCATCCCACAACAACCCTGGGTGAGTTTGTTGCCACATATTGGGGCTTTAAAGGTTTTCCCAATGTCATCAATGACCTAATACCAGAAGATTTCCTCATTCTCATTCATCGACGGATAATGGATGTCAGGATAGGACTGTTCTAACTGCAACAAAAATTTCATTTTTATTGCGTGAAAGTCATCCACCGGAAGGGAAACCCATCTGAAAGTGGAGAACGCGAATTACGCTTTCACTCGTAAGCCCTCGATTTAGGAAATAAAACGTTAGTTTAATGAAGTATCGTCGATGTTTGCTTTGTACTTGAAACATGCAATGACAGCAGAGCGTGAAGACGTGAACACGCGAAACGATGTTCTTTGTGGGCTCTAATTTGATTGGATTCACTGTGACGTCACGAAATTACAAATGAAAATGAACATGGATGAAAACGTTTCAATTTCAGGTGGGGGGGGGGGCGCAGATATTTTCATCTTTGTATTTGTAAACAACTTAACCTGAAAATCTTATTAATCCCCAGGAAGCAATTACATATGTTATCGTAGAGCCTATGTCTGTGATAGAAGTTATATAAAGTTTGGGATGGGTTTAGTTAGCTCCCGGGTGGGAGAGGGTGCACCCATGTACCAAATGACTACCATGCGTGACCAGGACATTTTAAAACGCCTCTGAACCCTGAAACACTGAGTGCAAAGCTTGAGAAATACTCACTTTATAACCAAAAGTGGACGGCCTTGTAAAATTCTTTCCTTAAACGCGGAGTCTCAAATTTAATAAAAGAAACACTTATTTTTACCACATTATATATTTATCAGCACAATCGTAGCCAGAACGCGCGTTGCTGCAACCACAGATCGGAAACTAGAAAGCGTGTGTGCCACGGGGAGGGGGCACTCACGTATCTTGCTTGTCAATGACTTTTTAAAACGATCCATAAACCCGGAGTGCCAAGTTTGGAATAATTTCCCTTTTTTAACCAAACTTAGAGAACAATTACTACAGAACTTCCCTTTTCTCGGAAACGCAGAGTACTGAATGAAAATTGCCTACCCCTTTTATGAAACTGACACTCCGCGCAGACCGCGTCTGGCAACAGAATTACCCCCTCCCTCTTCCATTCCTCGATTAACGCCTGTCGCAACTGGGCGTGATCTTTTTTGTGCCGGAATCCTGGTACACTTCTATCCGGACAGTCCTATGAGTGTTCTGTAGGGTTCATATCGGGACTATACGCCGGCCATTCCAAAACCTGAACATTGTTTGCTTGCAAGTAATCCTGGCAAATCTGCGCAACATGTAGCCTTGCATTATCGTGCATAAAGACTGTGGGCTGGTTTTGCTGTTAAGTATGGAGTAACATGGGTACCTGGAACGTCGTTTATGTAGAAATTGGCGGCCAAATTTCCATCGATAATGATGAGCTGCGAACACCAACCAAATCGAATGGCACCCTAGACCATTACTGCGCCTCCTCCAAAAACGGTCCATTTGATTTACGCAACATGACGTTTTCCGATACGCCTAGACACGCGTCGGCGGCTATTGGCACGGTATAACTGAAATCTTGACTCATCGCTGAATATAACGTGTCACCAGTTACGATATCTCCAGGCCCCATTTGAGTATTTATTAGCCCAACCCACGTGGTTACGACCAAAATGCTCATTCAGTACCATTCCAATGCGTGGTCAACGAGCACGCAATCCGTTTTCACGCAATCGTCTATTAACTGCTTTTGCATGTAATCGGTTACTGCTGCGCCCATGTATTTCCGCTACGGTCCTTGTGGCAGTCCGAAAGCGATCACAGAGGTGAACTGAACTGAATCAGGATTTTAGCGTGAGAATTGATTTATGTCTATCCAATCACTGAAGTAAGTTGTAAAGCTGTTACTGAATGTGAAAAAAAAAAGAACTTAGAAGCTACATTAATTCCCACTTGGTATTGAAAATACCAAATGGGGATGGATTGCCTCGAATTCTTCACTTATTTTTTCCTCCCTTTTTAAAAATTTTTTTCTTCTTCCGCCGAATCGGTTTCCAGACATCTCCTCCAAGACCGCTAAAGCTAGACCAACCAAACTTGGCACATATATAAAGGACGATGTGATCTGAGGCACCCGTTAAAAATTTTTGACCTTGATTCTGATGTTCAAGGTCAAATCGCGAAAAACATTATTTAGGAATAACAAAGATTTATCTCGAAAACGGTCATTTTCGACCTCCACCCCCTATACGACGATACGTAAGGTATAACTTCCGGTGACCTTGATCTCCAGCTGACCGCTGAAGCTAGGCCAACCAAACTAGGCACATGTATGGAGGGTCATCTGAAATTGTGCACCTGATAAAGATTTTTGACCTTAACCTTACCGGTATAGTTGGTAGTATTTAGGAAGATGTTCACATTCAGACATGCGAAAAATCATCTACCATTCCAAGTAAGGTCTAATTCGCTGTGCGAATTTCGGTCTAGTTTTCTTACAAACAGTGTCAAACATCTGTCATTAGTAAAAAATTAATTAAGTTTTTAGCGAAGTGTTTACAAAAAGTACTTTATTGTTCACGTACTATAGAACTCTAGATTTTACACAAAATATACACGTATGCAGCATATAATTAAGAAGTACAGAAGCATTTACGTTTAAGTAAATAATTAAAGAGTGAGTATATAAAGTACCCAAAACTACTCATATCATAATTTTTTTAAATTTCGATAAAATGTCGCAGTTGTCAATTTCAGTGAAATATCGCACGGTAAACTGCCCATGAGTCGATAAAATGTCACTCGACGCAATGTCGGTCGCTAAAGGTGTCTCTCGATGAAGTCTTGTGGATTCGTAATATAATATTTCTAAAGACCTTCGCAAACACTGTATTTAGAAAAGGTTGTATTGAAGTCAGGTGATTAAGTTTGGGTGTAAAATGACAAATTGTCCAGCTTGAAATCGTATCAGACCTTAGAGTTGCGCAAAGGTCAGCGTCGAAAACGGAAATGGAATATTTATGAATAAAATTAACTTTGGACGTATGCTTCGTGGCAAGTGTTACTGTCTAAGTAAAACAGAGCGAAAATTTTCCTGGCTTGTAATTGGTTGAAACAACCCTCTAAACTAGGTCTATGACTGGCAAACTGTTAACATCCTAGATTCTGGACAGTAGACATGCACGATGTCTACGCTAGACATCTTGTCGCCATCTCGCCATGCCACTACATGCCGTGCTTTGTGCTCATTGGCCAAGTGCCTTCCCTCGAGAGTGTTACCGCTATATATAAATCTGCATTTGTTGCATTTTATTTAGAAATTGCAGTTTGCAGCTTAAGGGAACAGCAACACTGAGTTCTTTCAGCGACCTCCATCCCCTTCTCCTCCCCTAATTCGTACATAAGCATGCCATGTTTTTAGCACGCCCAATCTTCATCCCCTCCCCCACGCCCCACACACACACACACATCGGAATCCCATTTTAATATAAAAGCCACCACCACTTATCGTATTTAACGTGAGTTACAGCCTTGCTAGAAAAGACGCAGCTCACAATACAATTTAACTAGACCGAATTTCGCTACACGTAGCGAAATGGCACCCACTTGTATTGGTACAATCCACCTAGTTAAAGACACATTTTTCAGTGTTTCAACATAATTATCAGCTTCATAATTTTTTGAAAGAGTACATAAAAGAAAATATAATGTAATCTCTTTTGGGTACAAATAATCAAATTCAGTTTTCTAACGTTTTCGAGATAATGGTCAGCTTCCGGTTTTTGACCTTGACCATGACGGAGGAGGTCAAGGTCACCGAGGTACATCTTAAATAACGTCTTTTAGGTTCAAATGGGGTCGCAAATAAGCTCAAAATTGTCCTCTCTCTAACCGTTTTTGATATAATGGTCAACTTCCGGTTTTTACCTTGACCATGACGGAGGAGGTCAAGTTCACCGAGGCACCTCTTATATAACGTGTTTTAGGCCCAAAGGGTCGAAAATTAACTCAAAATCGCTCTAACGTCTTTTAGGCCCAAGGGTCGAAAATAAGCTGAAAAATTGCCGAGGTCACCGAGGTACATCTTATATAACGTCTTTCAGGCCCAAAAGGTCTCTAACCGTTTTCCAGATAAGCGACCATTTTTCTCTAACGGATTACGATATACAAAGGTCACATGACCTTGATCTTGACCCTGAATGTCGAGATTCAGTCCACGGTGTTACTGCCTAATGTCACCGTAAACATGTTGAAACAAGGATTGTAGCGCTATTTCCAGCAATTTTTCGTGATGAGTAGGGGTTTGGAAAAATAATTGGACCTCAGTTTGACCTTGACCTTGAAGGTCCTTGAACCTCCGAGACAAAAAAAAACGGAAGGAATAAACAGCCAGAATTCTTAGCAACGCATACCCATTTGTTTGCATTTGGGAACAAGACGTTCCTCCTTGTGATTTGAATTCAATTGACCGTATTCTGTGCCAGAGACGGCAATAAGTTCTTCGGAAATCGTGGGTGGATGGAAGCAGCCGGTTTTATTCCGGAACTCTGGCTGTACCGAATTTAGTATTATTATATTCATTTTTATAAAGCATATTTTCCAAGTTCCTTGCTCAATGTGCTTTACAAATTTTTCCATTAAAATATAATTAAAATTGATACTCCATAGAAAATTCTGTTTGCTTAAAACTAAATATTATACGGTAATTTACATAAATGAGATCTTTGTTTCTTCTTGAATCTTGAATCACACAATCTTGTTCCAAATTGTAGGCGCGACAAATCTGAACAATCTGAACTCAGTTTTTTTTTTTTTTTTTTTTTTTTTTTTTTGGAATTTCCAGCAGCTTTTGTGTCGATGACCGTAGATTTTGTAGGTGCTTCGGCTCCTGACAGAAAACTAATGGAGTGATCGAACATTTGGGGTTGTATGATCCGAAAACTTCTGTCCAGTGATTATTTTCTCCATAAATGAGAAATACCACAGTCAGTCTTGGAAAATATGAAGGCATGAATGTGCACCTTTGTTGCGTCTGCAGCAATTAATCAAAATTCGGATATTTACGCGATATCGGAGACGTGGCTCAGACCAAAAAGTGACTCCGCACGGCTGACTACACCAGATGACTACAGATCAAATATTGTTTCTAGCTCAAATAAAACAAGCATTCATCTCATTATCTCAAAAAATAGTTATCAGCAAATGCTTGTCAATGAAATCTGGCGGCGAAATGTGAAGATATCATGTGTCTATCGGCCACCTGATATCAAGTCCCAGAGATTTCCTCCTTTCCTCCAAAATGGGTTTGTGAGGAAAACTTTTCTGGACAGAAAATTTATGAAGTGTGGTTCTATGTCGGAAAAGCATAAAGGAACCGAAACTGCTATCCTTTCAATTCAAGATTGTTCACAACATTGTTAATACAGGAGAAAATCTTGTAAAATGGAAAATTAGGGAAAGTGACTTTTGCAATGCGGATAAGTCGGATACATTATATCATGCTTTCTTTGAATGTACAAATACTCTGACCTGGCTTGCAGAATTGTTTAAGTTAATTGATCCTGCAGCTGAGATATCCAGTACACTCAGCAAGGAAGAATTTCTATTTGGTACAGTAAATACAGCAGTAAACATGATTACGTTCATCATTAAACAGTATGTCTGCCATATGAGAACCTATAAGAAAAATCTATGTTTAACGGTAATTCTACATTCAATTTATAAACGGATTATAATTGATAAGAAAACACTATCTTGTAAAATTTTGTCAGATAAATATAATCAATTTCCAGAATTAGTTCATCAAAGGGAAAATTATTTATTTCAAAACGTTGCTCACAATCTATAACATTTTATGATTAGTAACGCATTATCAAATGAATAATGGCTTTGGTGTGTAAGCGTGCGTGTGCGTGTGTATGTTTTCAGGAGGTATGGATAGCAATATTTGTTCCTGCTTGTAGCCTTTGGTAACGAGGGTCTGTGATAGTGGCAGTTCGAATGCATGTGGATTGAATAAATGTCGTGACGTTATTGTGAAATGTTCCGTGTATTATACTCTTGTAAAATGTTAGTCATATATTTGTAAGAAAAATAAACAATCAATAAAAAACAAACAAAAAATGTCAAAGATGTGGTTGTGGAGCTGGTATATTTTTGTATGTTATATCATGTTTACTAGCACACATAATTCTTACGTCTAATAAATATATCAAATAACAAAACTTTTTTGAAAAAATGAGCTACAAAATATACTTCTTTTGTCTTCCAGATAGGTTTAAATATATAGTGATCATTTTGGTGTCAGATTCAATAGAATTGATGCAAACAAATATTATTTTAGCGATTTCATGAAAATCCGGGAGTACAAATCAACAATCTGCCGTGTTTACCCTTCGTGGCGATCTCTTACTCAGTTACACAAACACGAATGCATAGTTTATCAGGCATTCAGGTTACCAGCAAACTGTGCCTGATGTTGTGCGGATCAATGAATACAAATTAGAATCAAAACGTTGTAAAAATTCGATTACTTCTCATTAAATATAATAAATATCCACGAAAAGTCATACCTATTGTAACGGCATATTTGTACTGAATATTCTCCAATTAAATGAAAAGGAGTGAAGAAGAGTATTTTTTATTATTATTAATTTCGGGTTCGAGGTACAGTGAAACCCCGCTATTAGGGACAAAAAGTGACTGAATAATTTTGTCCCTAATGGCGGGGTGTCCCTAATTTCGAGGTCCTGTTCTATCTGACAACTACAACTAAAATCTTTGGCTATTTTTCTTACACTTTTTCCATCACTAGCTTTGATCATTTTAACTTTATCAGATAGCGAAAGTTCGTTCCGTTTTCTTTTCACACCACCGATATTCAGACTTAACACTTTATATAACATCTTAACTGAGCATAAAGACAATGAATTACTTGTTCCTTCATACGCATTTTAAAAGACAAAGCACATGTCAATAGGATTTATAGTAGTATAAAGCTTCTCCCTTAAGCACACATCTTTTGTAATAAGCCCTATTGTCTTTACATGCACTGTGTTTAATATAATGTACTCAATACCCACAGATAACAATAGCGAAAAAACAAACACTACCGAGTAGCAAGCTGATAGGGGTTGTTTACATAACGTACAATATATGGACAGCAATTTGACTGTCCACAATAGAGGGGTTGTTTTTAATGTGTAGCCGTACTTACGGGATAAAAAGAGTGTCCCTAATTCTGAATAGAGGGGTGTCCACACTAGAGGGGTCTAGATATAACAGAATTCTATGGCGTTTTAAAACAGACTGAAAAATGCTGTCCATAATTCAGGGATGTCCATAATAGCGGGGTGTCCATATCCGAGGTTTTACTGTATATTGTAGGTAGTGTGTGAAAGGTTCATGGGCGACTGTCTCAAAATAGAGTGTATTGCTCGTACTGTCAGTGAGTCATTTGAGGCTTATCATGAAAACTAAATTGTAAACGTCACGCATGCATTGGTACAAATCTATCAAACTGGAACACAAATTTTACTTTGTTATTTTTTACAGAAACATATAAATACCGTATTGCATATAAGACCGATTTCGCAAAAATTGAGAAGGCGGAAATATATAATGAAACAAAATGTGACAAAAATCACAAAATTATTTGAAAGTTTTTTTTCAGAGTTAAAACGTCAGCATTGACTAAATGATGAGGACTAAGTGAACTCTCGAGGCTCCTCAGTTAAAATTGAGCTGTCTTCTTTCTTAAAGATTTATCTTCTTCAATAGCAAATGGGCAGAAGTTCAATTGCATATTCAAAGGAAATGATTGCTTTATTTGCAAATGTACTATCTAATATATATAAAATTTATATTATATTATATTTATATTAAAATATATTTACGTCAGATCACATAAATCAGTGGAACATTATGTCAGGTTTTTGATAACTCATGAACAGAAACCTTACACAGCAAGAAAATGTTTATTATTACATATATTTATATTTAATGATATATGGCACCGACAGACAGACGACACGTCATTGGTAGCTCCACTATTATTGCGCCGAACATGCAACTGGATTTCGAAACAAAATAGAATAAAGATTAAATAGACGTATGAAGGAACGAATCTGGTAAACTGGTCCTCCCGCTTCCATCTTTCTCAAGGACAAGACGCATCCTGACAATACCATACACTCTGGGCATTAAAATTTCCCAAGTGTATTTACATTTTTCATCTGGACCAACGACCAGATTGGTAGAACTCAGCATTCCATTCCTATTCATTTCGTTGTCCAGAGATTCTTCGTAAGATGTCAATGCCAGGAACGCTATCGTAAAAGTATCAACAAGAAGGATCGAAAAATATGTGTAAAAATACTAACAAGATGGGAAAAATACATGCCTACAGTAATTTTTTAACATTTGTCTCATGAAAAATTACTTAAAACTTGCTGAAACACTAGACCACAAAACACAAAAACCTGCTGCAAAACTACCGGTAATAGCAGGATGTTGTGATAGTCATGCTTTTTCTGAATATTTCATAATACCTTATATAACGCTCGTATGAAATCGCTGCACTCTTGTAAAGGGTGTAAATAAAAATATTTTATATAATTTGTCCTAGTTCTGAAGTAGGACTACACAATGACACATTTAAAAAAAGAGAGTGACGGTACGACACTGTTCTTTTTACTTTGTTGTGTTACATCACGCAGACAATCAAAGGGTGGGAGGAATTCATGCTCCATAACTGCTTACTTTTATGCATTGTAACATGTATTTGTTTCTCGTTAAGCTAATTGTGCTGCTCACATTAAAAACGATGTGCATGTGCTGCTCACGTTAACAACGATGTACATGTGCTGCTCACGTTAACAACGATGTACATTGGCAGCTCACCGTAGCCGCAGTAATTTTCTTACGTTACTGTGTGGATGCTGGAGACGTTTGTGTAAAACAATTATACGGAAAAGTGTCAAATATAGAATGAAATGTTCATGGAAATCCCAATAAATGTGTCATATGCATAAACAAAAAATAATGAAAGTTCGTAAACTTCTTTTTAGTTTCTCTCTGTTTCCGTTCACTACAAGTACAAGAAATTTAACATTATATTAGCCTTCAAGGAAGCAAATTCATCATTCTCATAAATTTTGAAGAAACTGAGAAATAAGATAATATATTTATATGCAGTATTCTTCTTGCAATGTATTTCAAAGTAAATATACTTATCAAAGCTGCACCTTAACTTCAAATGAAAATAACGCTAAATAAACTGTCACCGCTGATTACTAGTTTTTACTCGTTTTTCTTCGTCACAAAAAAGTATTTCTGCTAATCTGAAAGTTTTATTTAAATATTTAAAGGACTATTCTCTAGATTTCCCCAATTTGTTTTGCAATAATATCCTGACATTGATAATCAATTAAATTCAGTTTGCTTGAGAATAGGAAGTGCCTTAAACTAATGCATGTAGTTTTCCAGTTTAGTTTAGGCATCAAATGGTATTTTCTAGTAATCTTAATATTGTTGTAAAGTTTGTATACAATTAACCTCCATACATCGCACAGTGAGCAAATTTGCCTAGTTTAATGAGCTGTGTATACAATTAACCGCCATACATCGCACAGTGAGCAAATTTGCCTGGTTTAATGAGCTGTGTATACAATTAACCGCCATACATCGCACAGTGAGCAAATTTGCCTGGCTTAATGAGCTGTGTATGCAATTAACCGCCATACATCGCACAGTGAGCAAATTTGCCTGGTTTAATGAGCTGTGTATACAATTAACCTCCATACATCGCACAGTGAGCAAATTTGCCTGGCTTAATGAGCTGTATGGGTGTATATAGATCCCTAATTTTCTGCACTTAACGCTATGTCACCACAAAGTTTATCTATGTAAAGAAATCATGCATTTCACATTTTACCCGTTTATAAGAATGGGAGAAAAACCCAGCGAAAGAAACGTCCGTGCGAAATCCAATTCAATTTTGGAAATGGAGTCGAGCTCCTCCCGAAATACTTTTGAAGAAAATCACTACTAAGAAACTTTATTTTAGCGATTATCTAAGCAATAAAATATTGTGTGCTGCTTAATGGAACATTTCTGTAAAAATTTATTTAACCAGTCACCGACTTAGTATTTTCGCTACATTGGGAATCCGGTGAGGTTGTATTAATCGTTAACTCTAGCCACAACTATTCTCCAATGCAAACATTCAAACCATTAAGCTAAATTCTTACCTACTTAGCCATGACCTCAAAAATGACTAAAGTGTTCACTATCATTGCCAAAAGGGGGATGTTCTTATGAGATTTTTCTTCTTTATGGACTAGTCTATTGTCTTTGGGATTCATTTTAGTGTGCACGTAACAACAACTGATTTTCATACATGTTATGCAATTTATGCAATTTAAGAAAGAAATAACTTTCTTAAAATTTCACACAACAACAAAGCAGATATTCGCTACAAACAACGGTAATTAACAATATTCCGAAGTTGTGTTGCACTTTAATATCTTTTGTGCCCGACTCTGGCCCGGATCAATGCATTGATGCGTTGTGGCATCGACGCGATGAACCGATATATCCTCCATTACGGAATTCTGCGCCTTTCTGCGATCAATGCGGTACGGCTTTGCGGTGACGGCGTACGGGTTGGAAATCTGCGATCAAGTATATCATACATGTTCGATAGGGTACATGCTAGGTGCGTATGGAGGTCTCGGCAAGATCTGGAGCTGATTGCTAACAAAAGATCTGTACAATTTTTAGTCACGTGAACGCATTATCGTACTACTGTACGTTAGTTTGTACGCTATTTTACGAATTTGCCTTCTGAGATGGTTACCACCGAACGCCTGGTGCTCGCTGGGGCATTGTTCCACCTTTGTGCAGTCTGTTTAGCACAGATTGTCTACTGATACAGTTGTTATGTCTGGCCAGTGTCAGTAAAGCCGTTGTCCCTGCAGACCGGAAGTGATCGAGAAGGTGCGTCATTCGGATAGTTCCATCATGCTCTGGCGTTGTCACCCTTGGTTGTCCCGGTCGTAGGCGGTCTCTTACTAAGCCCGTCTCTTCGTGACGTTGCTGAAAACGACACATCATTGATGCTGTCACTCTGACCGTTCTGGAGACTGCCACTTGTGTCATGCTAATATGAAGCGTACCAATTGCTTGCCAGTTTTCATTTACGCTAAATCTTCACATTTTAGTGTTTGTTAAAGAATCAGAATCACGTGACTATCACGTCATTGTCTAATAAAATGTAAAAGAGGGGTATGTCGTGTAAGTGACAGAGCAATTTCAACTCGCTGTAGTTAATACTGAGAAACTTTAGCATTGTTTGGTAACAAAATAACTCCTTGGGGCTTTCAGTAGCCATTGCAAAGCAAATAAGTAGCGCGACTAAAGTAGAAGTGGAAAACGAATGATCGATTATTAGTTTTGCTCTGCAGATTACATAATAAATGAAGAAAGATGAAATGCATGGCTTATTAAATTGCTCAATACGCGGGTGCAGCGGCCAGCAGATCAAAACTTTATTACATCAAAAGAGGACACTGATGACGTCACGAGCGAAAAAATTATGTGAAACTCATTGTCATCTGTAAGTGTGCGAAGCATCTTTTTCTAGCCCTAGAGGTGTGGAACATGTGGGAACCGACATAAAATGGTGTGAAAAAGAAAAAAAAATACAAAATAGATCAATAAGCAAAAAGAGAAAAGCAAAACTTCCAGAATTCCCTTTAAAACAATAATTATTTGGGACTTCAAAGTGTAAAACCATGTATGTTTAGGTACAGAGATATCCGGAGCATATATGGAAGAATAAGTTAGAATTCTTTAGAGTAAACACGAATTTCATGCCATGTTAGGTTGTCTGGTGTCCGGAATAGTGAGGTCGCTTTATTGTGGAAAGGAACATAAAATAAAAACGGACAGAAAAATCTGGTGGAGTGAGTTGTCCGGATTATGGAGGACGTTTGAACCTGAGTTTTTTCTGTATATATTTCATTTTGCTATAATTATTACCATAAGGTATTAATGAATACGAATACTTGTCTGTAAGTATTGGCATCATAAATCTTCCCAGACATCTGCTTCATGAAAGGATCATTTTTTGCATGTTTTTCAAGTTCGAGTTACATTTTAACTGATGCACCCCTGGCTTGAAAATATGATCATGAAATATAAGTCTGTATATATACTGTACAGCTGCAAAATAAAACTAGAACCTTATTTCGCTAGCAAAATGTCAAACACTTGACAAAAATTAAAACGCAAAAATACTTCCTTCAATGGATTATTTCTTAAATAATATACTGCAAACAACACAGCTTGAATACGTGTAAGTCGAGTAGTGTTTGGTTTTTGTTGACTTTGGATTTTATTGACCGGTCAGGCATGCGCCGTGTTATCTATTTACGTAGTGAGAGCTCGCACAAAGCTGCGTGTGCACTTATTTGCAAAAAATGCACTCTTTTCACATGGCATTTTAAACAAGAAAACGAAATCGAAGGCGAAAAAAAAGTGTCATGCACACTTTCATATCAAGTTCTACCTAATTCCCAAGTTTCGTGGCCCTAGGACCCGTGCCAGTGGAGGAGATGACACAGGAAATCCGATCACTGTCAAGAAAAAAGATACCAACTTCATATATCCCTTGCAAGCCAAAGGCTTGTCAAGTGTTAACTATACCCAAATGAACGGCATGATCCAAACCAGGGTTATAGTCATTACATACCCATTGTCTCTTATCATTCTTTTTCCGTAGCTTATAACATTATCACTACTGTGTTAAAACAAGACAATATAAAAAATTGTTACTATCTCCAGTTATGCTTTTTTGCATCAGCTATGTTAAGTTATTTTGGTGAGAAAAGGGACAAATGATAAATATTTTTAAGTAGAATCAGAAGATTTATGTCTTAACCGGGTTAATTGGCAGAACATAGTGCTAAAATTTTACTTGTACCGAGCAAGCTATTTCACTGGTTTAAAGGTAGAAAGGTAGAAATTTAACATTGTTTTCTTACATGAATTAAGAACTAATTGCAATCGAAAGGAATATAAGGTTAAACAGGGTACTGAAATGGGATACTGGAAAAGAAGCTTATTTTAAATAATTCAGTATGATGTTATTATGAAGCATCTTATGGTATATTTTTATTTAGTTGACATATATATCACCTCATTTCAATAGCAATAAATAAAACTAGAATACAGGGACTTTGAATTTTATTTCCAAATCTAATTTCAAATTCTTAAAGTTTACACTTCAAGTCCATATGTTTCAAAGTAAGCCTAATTTTACTATATTTGTCCTGACTCAACAAGTATAGTTGCCCACATATCTGATTTTTACCAAGCAAAATATTAAAGATACCTGAAATGATGGTAAATATTTGAAATTGGGTCAATATTTTTGAAGCTTTTAAATTTATGACTACATGTTGGGAAAATATCAATGAAAAGTATTACTCTAAAAATTGCTGCTTTCTCTCCTATCATTCTCTACAATTATAGCAAAATGATGTCAATGGTCTCAAAATTCAACTATTGAAATGAACTGAAACTTACGTATGGTAATTATCTAAAAGAAAATTCTAATAAAAAATAGAATAGAGTAGTTTGCTTTGATTTCATTGATTGACATTGTTCCACATTTTTCACTACTTAAAAGGCTGCTCATACCCGAAAGACACCACAACTAGCTGCTCATGTTTGTTGCCACAAGGCAAAGTGGCATGGCATCGATAGTGACACATGGTGCTCTACGTGCTTAGTCGCGCAAAGACACCACAGCGAGCTGCTCATGTTTGTTGCCACAAGGCAAAGTGGCATGGCATCGATAGTGGCACATCGTGCTCTACGTGCTTAGTCGCGCAAAGACACCACAACGAGCTGCTCATGTTTGTTGCCACAAGGCAGAGTGGCATGGCATCGATAGTGTACACATGGTGCTCTACGTGCTTAGTCGCGCAAAGACACCACAGCGAGCTGCTCATGTTTGTTGCCACAAGGCAAAGTGGCATGGCATCGATAGTGGCACATCGTGCTCTACGTGCTTAGTCGTGCAAAGACACCACAACGAGCTGCTCATGTTTGTTGCCACAAGGCAAAGTGGCATGGCATCGATAATGGCACATGGTGCTCTACGTGCTTAGTCGTGCAAAGACACCACAACAAGATGCTCATGTTTGTTGCCACAAGGCAAAGTGGCATGGCATCGATAATGGCACATGGTGCTCTACGTGCTTAGTCGCACAAAGACGCCACATCGAGCTGCTCATGTTTGTTACCACAAGGCAAAGTGGCATGGCATCGATAGTGGCACATCGTGCTCTACGTGCTTAGTCGCGCAAAGACACCACAACGAGCTGCTCATGTTTGTTGCCACAAGGCAAAGTGGCATGGCATCGATAGTGGCACATGGTGCTCTACGTGCTTAGTCGTGCAAAGACACCACATCGAACTGCTCATGTTTGTTACCACAAGGCAAACCGGCATTTCCCGGTTAATCATTTACCCTCCTCCCCCCCCCCACACACATAAAACACACTTCTATTCAAAGTTGACTGCTTTACTTGCATTGGAATTCATTTGTGAGAAGGGTCTAGACTGTTTCTTTTTGTAGTTGGTCGATTTTTTCTTTCGCTCATCTTCGGAACCAAACTATCTGAAAAGAGAACTGGTATCTTCGGTCATACGTGAGTATATCTTCACCGAATTTCTTGCGCCACTTTATCTCAGCTCCATGGTCAGTCGCGACGGGCTCACATGTTTTAATGGCGTCGTACATGTGCTGTAGATGCACGAATGGTTTATCGTTTTCTGAATTTGCTTGATAATTGTCTGAATGTGACTACAAACAAACACATCATATTTCCTGAGCACGTGTCTCTATCTGTTACTTTTTTATTTGCTTTTTGTTGCTAGGCCTCTGTAATTTCAGTTTCATTTTTTTATCTTCCGTGGTAGGAAAGGTTCCGCTGTAATACAGCCGTTTGTGTTGCCATAAATGTTCTGTCAGTATTCTTTGATTTAAGAAAAATGCAAATTTAGAGGTTGTTATATAGTAAGTCACTTAATCTTCAGCTGAGTATCAAGTCAAACAACAGTCTCTCCAGTTTAATTGCAATCATTAATTGCAAAGTTTATTAATTGCAAAGTTTATTGAATTCATAGGATGCGGTTACGTTTGATTTCTTGTTTCCGCGATGCCAGCTTGACCCACTAACTGGTCTACGATTAAGGGAACGAGGACAGAGAGTTGATCCTCTTATAATGTCGCATATATATATATATATATATATATATATATATATATATATATATATATATATATATATATATATTAATATAATGAAATTTTGCCACTGGAGTTCATATGTAACGCAGTACAAGCAGCCTCAGCATCACACTGTTCTTCCTAACTCTACTCGGTGTTTGGGCAATTAGAGTCTGTTGTATGCGAGCTACAACTATATTTTTCACAAAACAAATAAATAATACGAAAGTGACAACTATGTGCATTTTCATTAATGTTACTCTGCTGTACATTTTTCACATTAAAAAATTGTCATAAAAATTTTATGAAGTGATTGCAAATTCTTTTACCTGTACTTGTAATTAAATGTGAAATACGAAAAGCCCTTTAAAACACCAATGACATTTGAAAGAAAAATGCAAAATGCTGAAGGTGTTATTTACGTTTAGTGACAACAATATGGTATAATCACAATTTCAACGTGCCAAATGTTTTAACATGTTTTAACATTCATTGGTATTTGCCTCATTCTCGTTCATTGGTCTTTGCCTCATTCTTCTCGTTCATTGGTATTTGCCTGGTGGTTTTTGTTTACGAAAACCTCGGTGTTTTAACAATGATCCTAGTTTTATTCACAATTATACCACTCCGGATTATGTAATCTTTTGTTTGAGGTCTGTATTAATTTTCACTAATACACTGTATTATGCACTGCCTAATTAAAAGAACGACGGCTGCTCATCCGATTTTTCTTCTAATTATTTTTCAAGAGTTGGAGTATTTTGAAGCAATTCCTCGTCGGACTATCAGAAAATAAAAACTAAGATTCATAACAGCTTCCGCCGCTGATGTTGTATTAATAGTACTATCCGGTTGCACGAAGCAAAGAGTTTAAATGTTGGATAGACAGTGTATTATGTAATGAGAATATTTGACACTACTCATCCGGCGAACGCTGTATTGTGAAAAACAAAGGACTTTAAATCGATTAATTAAAATCATGATCAATGAAAAGTTTTTTATCTAAGTGCAGCGTATTATGTTGTGATTATATTCCACGCTATATGGGAGTGGGGTGGGGTGGTTTTAGTCCTATAAACTATTCAAATTCGTTGATTCGTGAAGCATAATACATCTCGGCTACGCAACCCTCGATGTAGTATATTTCACGAATCCACTTCTTTTCATGGTTTATCTATAACATAACCGTCCTTTACTACAGTATTATGAATATGTACAAAAGGGTATGGTTGTATCTTCAGCTAAGTATATGTCTATGGAATGCCGCTTTCACATTTATTATCGACATTTATGTATCTAACATTCATTTCTTGATATACAAATCAATAAATGATGTCTAAAATATTAATTTTAGACGTCTGAAACTATACTTTGATCTACAATTGATCTCAAATTTCATGCTATATATGTAACATTTTTTGTATCTCAAATTATTTTATACTATTAGTTTTTAACTGTTTCCCTAAAATTTATTTTAAGATGTAAATAATTCTATTTGAGAAGTTTAAATTCAATTTAAGATATTTTAAATTCAATTTTATATAGTGAAAACTATTTTAGATATCAATAATTCAAAATTGATTTGTCATATTAAAATTCAGCAACAAATGCTTCCAGGTGAAGTAATAAATATCTCAACTTTTTAAAAAAATATTTTTGTTTTAGAAATTCGCAAAAACCTGTTTTATAAATACAGTGATATATTTTCCGTATGTATTAATTACTCACTGCCCTGTTTGTCGTTGGCAATTATCAATACATATACATCAATACATATATCAATACATATACTTGCATATAATTACATCATTGCTTTTCAATAAGGCATAAAGCCACAGACCACAATTCATTTACTGATATGTTTCTTTATAGAACTTTAATATCTGGCTTCTTCCATAATATTGTTTGGAATGCAATCTTTATGAAATCGTTCATACTATCTCTTAAGAAGGATAAAAACACCAACATATTTGTAGTTGACCAATTAGATTTTTTGGTTATTTCACATCAAATAGGGACACCCGTGGGATTTCGAGATAGTTCGATTTTATGAATGACCTGGACCGAATTTCGCCAGATAGCGGAATGACGAATTCCAGAAGCCATTAAAGAAATTATTTGCATTACATTATGACCGAAAAAGTCAGTCATGTTTGGTCCAACGGGTTAAAAATGAACCCATAATTTCTAACTTTTCTCCGTATAATGGTCATTTTCTAGTCACCTTTTATGCTACATTGTTTAGGCCCGTTTTCGAGATAAAGGTCAAGGTCACCCAGATACTTCTTATGTAACGGGCCAAAGGGCCAAAACTGAGCTCACCATCGCTCTGTCTCTGACCGTTTTCGAGGTAAGCCGTCCTATCGTTAACGGTATACGAGGTCACGTAACCTTTGACCTTGACTCTCAGGATCCAGATTGGGATGTAGGGTTGCTCCCTACTAAATATGTTTACATGAGCACTTTTATGGCCACTATTCGTAATAAATGGGAGTTTTTTTTATATTATCACCTCACTTTGACCTTGCCTTCTGAGCTCAAGGTCATAAATATTCGAGGTTTCACCGAGACCTCATGATTTTCTACAAGTGCATTAAGTATGAAGCTCCGTTGACTCAAACGCTAGGAGCAGTTTTCTGGAAAATATTGTTTAGAAAAAATAGCTTTGACCTCAGTTTGACCTTGACCTTTGAACTAAAACATTGCGGATTCACTGAGACCGTGTCATCTTCTACACGTGTGCTAAATTTCGTCTTCCTCCAGCATATAGTGTAGGAAGAGTTTTCTGGAAATCATCCATCAGAAAAAAAAACGGGGACAAGGGGCAGAAACTTCCAGGAAACCTACAAACTTATACCCAGTTGTAAACGACGTTTGCAAGTGGGCTGACTGACTGATCAATATATGTGATTGCAAAGATTTTAAGCATGTCTTTGTTTCAATTATTCTTTGCGAACATAAACATGCCGTAAGTTTATTACTAACTGCCCGAACAGTCAAAATATTATCGAAAAAAGTAAAGCTGCCAAGCAAATAGTCTTCCTGTTATCCGGCAATGAAGGCGGAAGTAATTGTGGTTTTGATCCATAGCTGTCAGTGCAGCTTTCCGTTCTTGTTATTTGCATTCTTTGGGTGGGAGAAGTGAAAATCAGTTAGAAACTGTAATGTCTTAGACTGGGAGGGCTATAAAAGGATTTTAAGCTTAAAACGGTTTAACAAACTAAACAACCAGCTTTATATAGTTTCGATAATTTTGCCTTTCAATGACATCAAAACGTTTCGTCGAGAGCACACATTTGTGGCTCTTAATTCCTGTCTTGATACCAAACAGCCCGCATTCAGTTTGCTACCGTATGCAGCGTCCACACATGTTATACAACAGTGCATTATGCTGAGCAGCTGTGGCAACGGCTACTCATATGTTTTGTTTCGTCCATGTGCGATATAAAACTACCACCCATAAAACAAAATATCTAATGCTTAATTACACGTCAGTTTCACGCAGCACCAGACTGATACCCCCTCCCCCTTCCTCTACACTTATGTAAAATTTCGACATACCAACTCCTGGCATTTTTTCATGAGTTGTGCGGAAACGAATTTGCAGAGAAATAAGAGGAACTTCGCTTTCCAGTACGAACACTAAGGAAGTGAAATTTTCCACATGTAATAATTGACGAACACTATTGTTGACTTTCAACAGTTTATTTTTTCTCCGACAGAGGAGTTAGAGGGCATATAAAATCAATAGTGCCGCGACCAGACTGTGGTGTGAGATGTATGAAAGTGATATTTATTCAACAAAAGACTATATATCTATGAATAACCCTTATTAATAATAAAGACACAGTCAAATAAAACGATACAGTCGGGTTTTTTTTCTAGGGGAGGGGAATTGATTAACTTTGTGTAATGTTATGATGTCAACCCTTCCTGACAAACCTTATCCTGCGAACCACACATTGAAATTATATAATTTTACAGAAATTTTTTTTCAGAGAAATGGCATTATTTAAAGGAATATATATGTACACAAAAAAAACACGTTAAAAGCTGAGTCATCACCTCGTTTATGATTACAAAAGAAAGAAAAATCATCTGCTTTTCTCTGTATTTTAAGTGCATTTTTCACAAAATTAAAACAACATCTGCTCTTTCAAGTAAGCATTGCAACATTGGTTAACGTTTGATAGACGTCGCGCTTGACTGCAGTGCAACGTCGGATTTTGCCTTTCACCATTGGATAGACATCGATTATCCGACTACTGATCGCCGTTGCTTGAGGGTTGCAAAGGAAGTCGAAACAATGCCTATCTCCTAATGAGGCTGGTTTTGATTGAGAGCCGATGTCTGTGCAACGTGCTATTTATCGACGTCTTAGCAACGTCAATTTCTGACGTTTTTGCAGTGTGGTGCCAAAGACTGTTACGTTTTGGTTGTGGACAAATGCAGCGTTTAAGCAACGTTGCTTAAGCAATATTTTTTTTTCAATTTAGTGTTAAAAACGTTTGAAAGACGTTCATCTGCAGTGGCAACCAGTCACAAGTAAAGTACAATCGAAGTTAATGTTGTGGTTTGCTCGGGTCGATGTCGTAACCTCCAATCGACCTTAAATGTTTACTGGGTTGCTCTGGAAATAACGCCCTTACATATACACAGCCAGGATGTCTCTCAAACCTTAAGGGTCAGGCCACATGATATATATACTGAGATATGGGGGTGACAAAATGTGAAATGACAATGCGTAGAAGATGACATTTATTTATTTATTTATTTGTTTATTTATTTACGTGTGCTATTCAACTTTCATCTGTAATTCTTTTAAGTGTAGTTAAAGCCAGTAACTTTATTAAAGGTGCAATGAAGCACGTCACTTTGGGCAATCAAGAACAGACTGCCTGGTCATGCATGACGTCAGACGCCTAACGTGCTCAGCTTCAGTACTATTTGATTACAAAGCTCCGATGCCATTTAGCCGAATTACATTATAGTCGATCTTGCAGTTGAATCGCTAGTCTAATCACGTAATCACGAACCTCCTCGTTTGGACTGAAAGATTTCTGAAATACCAAATGTGACACATGTACCAACAAAAATATGGGCAACACGTATGCTGGTAATTTTTGAAATGTACACTTGTTAAAAGCCTTACAGTTGCGCACTAAGACTAAAGTAGGCTCGAGAAACTGCCACGAAAAATTTCGCCCTGCCTAGCCCCCCCCCCCCCCCCCTCCCACCATATGACAACTCACTTACATAACTAAATCTTGTAAACTTGTCCTCTGCGATAAAATGTCACCCGATCGAGATTGTCGGACCACACACTTGCAGCAAAAAAAAAAAAAAAAAAAAAGAAGGTTTTAGTGTGATCCCATATTTCACAATATTTTGACAGTCCGACAGCATTTAGATAGCAAGCCCGCAAGTAATTGGTTGACATTTTTAAGCACTGCATCGCTCGGGCCAGAGGCTGTCTCACGTATAGCTTCCAAGTACAGAATGTCCATTTGGATTGAAGAACATGTAGCCATTGGCAGGATGACCCAGAGTACTGTATGGAATGAACGGTGGCAGCAGTGGAAGGTATCCCGGGCTGGGTATCGGTGCAATGCCAGTCGCGTGGCACAGTACATCTGGGGTAGCCATGGGCATCTCGCTCACTTGTGTCGTTGTCAACGCAGAATCGCTTGTCTTAAAACGCTTGGAGCGTTGTTCAGACATTGAGGGTGTTTCCCACGGGCGTTTAAAAGCCACTGGTTTCGACACGTGATCTTTTTCATCCTTCAGATCGCGCACGGTCGTCGGCGACACATTCGGCCGCGTGTTGAATATCAGGTTACCGATGGGTGGTATCGGTGACGGAAGCGAGGAGACAGCGACGTTGCTTAGCAACGCAAAGCCCCAGTCTGACGTGGATGGGAATGACCCCCTGGCTGAGCTGACGACCGGCGTCGGGGGAACTTTGGCAACAGGCTGCACATGCGTGGCAATAATATGCTTAGGTAAGCTCAGCGGTGGTGGCCGATTAGCAGTTCTACGCCGCGACTTCGATCGTCTGTTTTGAAACCACACCTAAAATACAGATAAGTGAACACTGAATTATTTCAAAAATAAAATACGATTATCATTATAGTCATTATTTTTGTACATTAGAAATTTCTTTACGAGTGTCCCACCAAAATGCTGCAACCTGGAAAGAGCGCCCAATGGTGAAATGGTAATGGGTGCCAACTATTTATAAATTTTCCAGCAAGAAGGGTGGGTGTGTTTGCTGGATTTCAACCGTACCGTACACAGAAAATGTTTCTTCTTCCCAACGTCACCACTCTCAATTTTATTGCCAACTGATGTATAATTTGCAACAACTGTATTTATTTATGTCTTTTCTGCTTCTAATGCAATTAAGTAAACATTATGGGCCTTGTTGGGTACATTGATGTTTGTTCTTAATCGCAATCAGTCAAACTGTGTCTTCCAGAGTTGCAAGTTGAATCGGCGGAGTAAATTTTGGATTGCATCTTGGTATTGTTTTTAATTTCCTGAGTACATTTTAGGTTACATTTTCTGAGTATTTTTTCACATCGTCTTGTTGGTACATTTTACGGAATTAAACAGCAACTGTTTCTGAAATAGAAATTTCATACCTTCTAAAAATCATTGAAAAAAAGTTTGACTTATTTATCTGCGGGAGAGTAATCCTACGCATTAAAATACCCGGTTCGGCACTATACCCATGTTGAGAAAAATGAGGGGGTGGGGGCAGTATCCCGGAGGGGCACCGATGCTGCTGATCAGTGAAAATCATTAGCAACTAAAAATAACTTGCCCCCCCTCCCCCCCGCTCAAACGTAAGCCAGACATTGCACACATTACAGGTCCCATTGCTGGAGATTTTCAGCTATATGATTCAATGTGTGTATATTATCATGGATCATAAAAATAGTTTCGTTAAGCGGATTATGATAATACCACTGGTGAGCGTAGCCGCTATTCCAGCTGCACTCGATGCTTTTGAGTGAAATTTAAAACCACACTCATCCCAAAATGCTGCACCCACTCAACCTCATTCTACCATTCTGCAATAAACTGCATATCATTTACAAGAATGTGGGAACAGACCCCCCCCCGGAAAAGACCCCCTTTCTTTTGTAGGAATAGACCCCCTGGAACAGACCCCCCTATTTTACATATATATTATGTCCTGAGATATAAAAAGGTGACTGTAATGGGAAACTAGAGAGACCTTCGTTTAGATTTGGTTTTAGATTGTGATTTTACATGTAGTTTTAATTTATGATCAATAAAAAATTTGATTTCATTTGTTTTAATCTCGACTTATAATAATTGCAATCACATAACTGACGCAAATATCCATAAGACTATTAGCATTAACACAATGAATGACTGTGAGATCACACAAAGTGCATCAACACAATTACAGAACTCAAATGCAATCAAAACCTCTCTGTCAAAACAAACACCCAATTAACAGAGATTCAATCCGCACAAAGTTAACAGCAGATTAGCGAAACATCCATACCCCGAACCAAGAGCCGGAGATGTATTCAATAGAAAGTGAACGTAGATTCGGAATATCACTACACCTGCTGCCCTGTTATCCCCAAAATAAGTTGATTTTTTTTTAAATTTAATTTCACAGAGATACTGAAACATTATTATAATAATACAAAATAGGGGGGGGGGGGGGGGGTCTGTTCCTACCACTGCAAAAAAGGGGGTCTGTCCCGTTTACCTATTTACAAATATTCTCCGAAAAACAATTGCCCAGAGAAATGAAGGAACTGCACTAGCCAAGACGTGGCGTTGTATTTTCTGATTAAATTACTCACAAAAAGAATGACCACAATCTCTGTTGTGTATTTGAATTGAAACTAGACATTGTTCTGATTTAGTAGACAAATTCGAGTAATAAAATAAAACGTCATATTTCGTGTCATTCGTTGTTAAATGAATGAACAGAGTTCCTAAAATAAGACAGTTGAAAAACACCGCAAAGGTCTTTCTATCGTCAACGACAGAAGCGGAGTGACGACAGCCCTTCCTTCACCGACAACAAAATGCCGAAGTTTCACGCTGGAAGGTTAGAAAAGTTTCACGTCGGAAGGTTTCGGTGCGGTACGGTTGAGGGCGGGGGTTCAGATTTATGAGACATCCGGACTTATTTTACGTCATTCTAGCATTTCCTCACGTACCTGGATCCTGTCTTCGGATACAGCCAGCTCTTCCGCCAGACGCTCACGGGCGTGAATATCCGGATAGCGATCCGTCAGGAAGTATTCCTCCAGCTTCGTCAAGTCTACGGCTGAGAACTGCGTGCGGTCGCGCCTGCGCCGATGACGAGGAGGTCCGGTTATGACGACATCATCACGGCGTGGCGTGTTTTCGATGTCAGACTCGTACCCACTCGAATCCAGAACTGCAAACAAAAGAAAAATGGACAATATTGCAAAATGGCAACTTGTAAAATGGACAATATTGTAAAATGGCAACTTTCAATAGAATTTCAAACAATATTCAAATGTGTATCGAGTCTTGATAAATTTCCAACTTATACCTTTATGATATATTGGAAAATCTTGAAAACATTGAAAGTATGCATACTTGTTTCAAAATCGAAAGACCCGCATATCGAATGCAGTCAAGCACTGTTTCCTACCTTTCTTTTCTATAAGCGTCGGTGTAACGGCTGCCGACATTTTATTTAATGGTTTCTTCCACTCAGCAATAATATTCTTGCGTGTGTATTATAGGCTGTTTCTTCCAACACGATTCCAATTCGATGTATGATTTCGAAGTAAAATTCTTCCCCTTTTATAGCAACCCTGGACAGTGCTTCCAGGACGCTTTGGCATATTCTCCGGTTTTTCATTGCGCAGCATGAAGCCACATCTTGGGTGTGTATATATGTCTTGTTTTTCCCGCGTAATGAGGTGGCCGCGAATCCACACCCTTGACCGCATTGAGATCTCGGTACAAAAATGTATCAAGGAAGTCCGAGCTCTCTCCTCTTGACAGTATCTCTGGTTTTATCAAAACAGCAAAAGAATGGAACCTCCAAATATTCATATACTTCCTGGTCATGTCGATGTTTGGAGCATGCGATACACCTGGCGATAATAGTCCACTTTCCAGAGGGTCAATATATCCTAGGATAACCTGGATTCCTTCGGGAGGGGGCAAGATATCCCAGGATATCTGTATAGAAAATATGAAGATGACTTGGCATATATGGGACGTTACAGAATACTTCACATCTCGATATCCCCTTCCTGGACCTCTACCGGGAACGATGGGTGAGGGGGTATAGGAAATCTACGCCACCGAATGGCGCCTCGCCGGGATATTCTGTCCCATCTTTTCTGCATCCTGGGAATAGCGCCCATCTTCTCTTGATACAGGAATAAATTTATACATTTTCTGACAAAGAAGGCGGGTGTGTTGCCGGATCGTATATAAAAATTTACAACATATACACAAACAATGAATTTATAATTATTTTTCCTCAACCCCACTACTCGGGCATCGATCGCTGACTGTACTATTCTACAACTAATGCAATTGATCAGAGCTTCTTATCTGTAAATGCAATCAACTCAAATGCAATCAACTCCGCCTCGTGAGTTTTTGAAAGTACTAAAAGAAAATCGCGAGCGCCTTTCTTCATTTAAATCTTTAAAATGCGGCCAGCCAAATCGTTCGATTCGTGAGATTTGCATGTGAGTTTGATCTGCATTTCGAAGCCACGGAGAGGATTATGGACTGGCTGTTGTCAATGCCTTCAGTTCCCGGAGTACATTCACTATCTAATTTTCCGAGTCTTTGTTTTATAGGTTTGTATAACAATGAAGGATTAATGTGTTTACACATTGACCTGTTTTAATGACAAATTAATTGTGTTCATCCGAAGCCTATCAACAGTTTTTTTTTAAGCCGAGACTGAGCTCTTCGCGGCGCATTGACAGTGGTGGGATGATCGTTTAGCAAGTAATTTCAGGATTTCACAGCATTGAATTTAAGTGAAAAAACCCTCCCATCCATATGCCATTTAAAATTATGTATACTATGTTGTGTTGTTTGTTATTACTTTCATTGATTTATGTGCCCCATAAGAGACTGGTTTGATTTTAAGTGTTACATTGTATATTCAATGGTTGTAACTGTGACGTAAGGTGGCAGAATATGGCCCAGTAGTTAAAAAAAGCGCGGTGGATAAACTGCTAGGCTTGCTTATAAAATTGATGAGACATATGAGCTTTAAGCATTGCAGTTACACAAGGGCTATTTTATGGCTGACTTTCATAATTTTTGCATCGCACATGAGTTTAATTTGAAATGCGATACAGTTGCAAACATTGGAAGGAATTGTAGTCGTTTCATTTTGGCGATAATCTATCACACTATTGCTTTTGAGATAATACACAACACGCACAAGTAATTGTATAGTAAAAATGCTAAATGTAAGACATCTAAAAATTATTGACATAAAAAAAAACCAAACAAATGAACAAAGAAACAAAAACAACGACGCTCGTACTGAGCTGTCTTGTTGGAGCGCACAATGGTTCAGCCTTGGAAAAAAGATTGGCGCGCAATGAAAGTGTTCTTTTTCTTAAGTTCTCTCAAAATCAATCTTAATTAAATTTGTGTTGTTATATTTATGTCTTTCCATATCACATTGTATTGCCCGTAAAAAAACAAGCATCAGAAAGGCAGAGAGTTAGGAAAGCAGGTAGCTAAGCAGACAGATAGACCGATAGATAGATAGATAGATAGATAGATAGATAGATAGATAGACAGATAGATAGATAGACAGATAGATAGATAGATAGATAGATAGATAGATAGATACATACATACATACATACATACATACATACATACATAGATAGATAGATAGATAGATAGATAGATAGATAGATAGATAGATAGATACATACATACATACATACATACATACATACATACATACATAGATAGATAGATAGATAGATAGATAGATAGATAGATAGATAGATAGATAGATAGATAGATAGATAGATAGATACATACATACATACATACATACATACATACATACATAGATAGCATATGGAGTGGGGAGGGAGTAAGAGGGGGTGAAACGGAAAAAATACTATTTTCCTTTCAACAAAAACATATAACAAAAAAGACTATCATGTTTAAAATGCTTCAAATCAAACTTGCAGTTTTGTCGAGAAATATGTTCCCATGATTTGCAGCGTGCGAATCATCAGTAACAATAGCCATTTCAGTTTTTGTGCGAACCTGAATGTGTCTTTATGCGTTACAGAATAAGTTTTATAGTTTCGAGCACTTTTTTTCATTTAAAACAACTACAAAAAGCACAGTACAGATATACAACACAATCGTTAATTGGTGTGTGCAAAACCTCGAATAACAGAAAACGCCAACAAAGACATTAATACAGAGACATCAGCCTTGCACACTGCATAACCTTTAAAAAAAACCTGCATGCAAAACGTGCAGAACTATAAATATATCTAACTGTTTTGTAGAGCCGTTATAAAGATCCTCAAAAGGTAAAGGACGAGTGTAGACACACCAATGATTATGGTTTCCGTTTAGCGACAAGAGACCCTCAAGAAGGGAGTCTCTTAAAACATGTCAGAACTCCTTTATACAGCTGTACATTGAACGGATAATTTCCGAATTATTTATTACATAACTAAGTGATCAGTTTATTTAAATAATAGTTTATTAGGTAAACCATCATTTGAAGGTCTCTGCTCAACGTTTAAGTTTGGATATTAATGTGTTACCGTTCGGTGTTTATTTGCTCTGTGTATGCGTGTGTGTTTTTATGATGGTATGTTTTACCGGCACTCTTCAATCACATGACTTAGTGCCGGTTTCCAGTTACATGTTTACAACATTTAGCGTGCAGTTTCAGTTCTCCTCTTATGGATATCCGCTATTTTACAGACGCAACTTCTTATAGGATTGGCAATTTTGAATCTGTTTAAATAACTTCAAATGTTCCGGCATTTATATCAGAAGGTTGAAAGGGGTAGCAAAAGAAAGAGACCATTTTTTCACACCTTTTGTTACCAATGTAAGAGATTCGCACACAATGTAAGTAAACACAGCGCATGAATGATACAGTGTGGTTGAACACGTGCTAAACTCGACCACACGTGCTGGAATTCTGTAGCTTCCTGTACCAGATTCCAGTCAAACATTTATACCGAGCATGGAGTTCTGGATATTTCATGGATATTTTTTATCAGAGCTGGTTCTCGTTTATCACTAATTGATTAAAACATTAAAGGTATGACTGGCAGGCGTTTTCTGTAGTTGAGGACAATATTATTCGGATGATGAGCAGCACAAAAGGGAAGGCTTCGAGAAGGACGCGCTCGCCGAAGAAACCCAGGTTAGTAGATGCTGTATAATGCGGATTGACGATGTGGGGTACGGGGGGGGGCTTGGGGTGGGGGCGGGGTACAAGATTCTATGCTGACACTGTCCCGTTTAGTTCTATTTAATTTGACTGTTGCATTTCTTTTTTGAACAAATTTACTCCATTGTATGGATTAAAATGTACATATACGTTTTATTTTTAACATGGGACCATGGAAGCCCAGCTTAATATTTCATGCACAACCATTTCTCAGCCACTTTTGAAGTTTTAAGTATTTTAATCGAATCTGCACTGGATTTGTTCCCTGAAAGCACTCAGATCAACCGCCACTTCTTCGCCGAGTTTTCGAATTTCCTCGTAAGGATCATGCCCTGCCACTTAAGCAATGTACTTTTATCACCACGCTCTCGAATGTCCACACTTCTAAATTAATTACTACACAATCGATTGCAGACACGAACTAGTTTATAGCCAATTTATCAGGGGTGAAATAAAATATTGCTTCGCTCCTCTCCTTTGTAAGAGTATTATATATGGAATAATAATACATGTGCTATTGCTAGGGCACAAAATCATATCTTTTGTTTCAAAACGGGATACTTTTTAAAACATGGTACTTGATATATTTTTGTTTTTGTTTTGTTTTTTTTTAGATTGGCTGTTTCATAGCTCAATCAAGTCTGTCTACTTACTATGATATTTTGTACCAAGCAGAAACAAACAAAACTATTTCTCTAAAAAGTTAAAATTTTTAGCAAAAAGATGGGGTGGTATGATATTTTATAATAATATTGTCGGGGATAATACTATTACTGTGAGTGGGGGGGGGGGGGGCAGACCCCCGTATTTCCTAACACCAGAACTCCCACAACTTTTTGTGGGCAACGAATACAACTGATATGCAAAAGTGTATACTGTATGCAGAAAGAAGTGTTCAAAGTTCACAGTGTTCAGTGCATATCTTCATTTGGAACATCTGTATTTCATCGGACTTTTAAATGAATAGAAGGGATTCATCACTCGAAATATCAAAGACACATAAAGTTACAGACTTTGCATTGAATGTGCATAAAGGACGTCTCGGGATCAATTTGAATCCAGACTGTGTATAAAGATAGGTTATGAATGGATATCTCCATGACCAATACACGCTAGAGATTAGCCCTATTTGCTCAATCAAATTCACCGATTCACCGTACTTTTGCGTACTACTCATATTACTAGAGTTTTTACTCACATTCACTGTTGAGGAAAACCCCCCTTGCCACTATTCCGACACTCTTTTGTGATCATTTACACAAGACATCCATTGAGTAGATTAGTATGGCTTTGGTGGATTTGCATATTTGTAGTTTCTCATTCACGTGAAATATTTAAACAAGTTCCACACAATGACCTTCATTGAGTTTGCGTCGAAAAAAAATCGAATTACACAGGACACAGAATCCAGTGTGTTCTGAGGCTCAGCAAAGAAGGGACTTCTTCAGTGCTCTTTGACTGATATTTATAGAATCTACGTTTTCTGTAATGAGAATATACTATGACGAGTTCGGACAGGAGTAAGAAGGGGTGGTGGTGGAGGGGGTTGGGGGAGTGGGGGAGTATGAACACAAAACTAAGGCATGCACAGCTGTAACACACACACACACACACACACACACATACACACCCACACACACACACACACACACACGCACACACACACACACACACACACACACACACACACACACACACAAACAGTGGACTGAGCTGAAGCGGCCCAGTTTCCGGTTTATTTGTGGTATTCTCCACAGGGGAATGGCCCTTGGAATGAGGCCATTGGAGTCTGCTCCTATTTATCAAGTGGTTCCACTTTTTTTTTCAAAGTAGTGGGGATTTCCTGACGACATTGCATATTGTAATAAACTGTTACATCCCAGACTTAATTCATAGTCCGGCTGATATAATACATCAGTTAATCTAAAAATCCCCATTAACAATAATAATTATTAGATGATCCGATATAGTCTGCACACATCAAATCAACAAAAAAAGGTGCTAAAATCAACAAAAAAAGGTGCATAGGGTGAGAGTTATATTTTTTGTTGTTTTGTTCTGCTTTAGGGTAGGACACAAAAAAATGAATCAAAATGTGGGCGTGTTAAGAGAAGAGGCGTGAAACATCTAATGCAATTAACAGCAGTGCTAAGATTGCGAGAGTGGCGCTAAAACACGACAACAAAATTCCTGCTTAAAATAATATGATACATCTTAGTCGTAGAAAAAGCCATTCATGTGTTCTTAACATGGGAAAGATTGTATGGGGCAGAAGAGCAGGAGACACAGCACTTATCGTGCGAACACACAAGTTGTCACAAAGCATTGAACAATGGCGGCATCGTGCTGCGACAGGGACAAAAACGTAATAAAATTGTGCCCCCCCCCCCCCGCCGCCCCCCCCCCCCTAAAAAAGGCCAGAGAGATGCATCTCAACCTTAAGATATATGCAGCGGAACTCGGGAAGGCAGGACGGGTGTACAAAATGACCGATGTCATACGCTGATATATGATATACTTTCTTTATGTATTTTATGAACTTTAGATCTGTATGCCTACAACACGAACTCGCGGCCATAAAATACGTAGAGATTTCAGGCTGCTATGTTAGTTAAATTTGATTTCATTAAAAAAAAGGTGAAAACGGCCTTCGGTCAAATGGGGTTGCAGAATACACACAAGGGCACAAGTGCAATGCAGCCATATGTCACCTGTCACCAAAATACTTATTGGTTTTATTATTTAAAAAAAGTGCCCAATTTTTCTGAAAATATTTTTTAGCAACAGTCACCTTTCACGGCGAACAACGATACACACTCACAGGAACCAATTACCTCTGTGACGCTGCAATAACTTCTGTTTGTTCAATTTCAAACGAAAAGGGGCGGTTTTCGAATTTCGGAACAGTTTCTTATGGTAGGTAGAAACAGAAACTAAACAACTTTGAAAATTCAAGGTCTTATTTAAACTACTTTCAAAACCCAGACGGCATTAAATTGAAGTTAGTTTTGACATCGGGATTTGCATCGCTCTGTTGTAGCCTGAGCCTCCCGTACGCTGTAAGTTGACTTGCATTTATTGCTGCATCAGTTTGAAGTCCCGTACACGACGCCCCATCTCCGACGGTTCAATGATGTTGAATTTGGATCAGAAAGGGCATCAGAAAGGCACCAATGACCATTCGCATATCTGTTTGAAATAATACATGTTAAACAGAGGCAAATAAAAAAGATCAAAATAAAAGTTACTTTAAAAAACGAAAAAGAGCTGTTACTGGTGGGGGGGGGGGGGGGGGGTTGGGGATCCCGCCACACCACTTGCTTCAAGAATGATGCGTTTGGCGACTTCTCAACCTCATCTACCACTTTCGAATTTACCACCCTTGAAATTTTAATGACGTTGCTGAAAAGACTTAATTTCCCGTCCAAAGTTGAAGTGTTGCCCAGAGAACACACACCCATGGACGTTTATGTTAGACCATAGAATTATGCATATATGTTATAAAGTTCTGTTTGACAACGTCAACAAAACTGAAATGAAAGTTATTTCAGTTGTTTTTATGTAGATCTAAAATTGAAAGCGTTGGAATTAAAACTTGAAATTTTGCTGTTTGATTTTAACCACTTTACCTGAATATAACAAGAATATGATCCGGGTCAGTCTATTTTTAAAAACGCAATAAAGGCGATCTATTCTCAAATTTTGATTATAATTGAAAACTAACAACAGATAATAAAAATAGAACTGAAAGCAAATGCTGGACCTTTAAACATATGCCTTTTTTAAAGATTTGTTCAGGAGCCAAGAAAAAAGTGAAACTTGGTGATGTTTTAATGCAGTGCCACGACTCAGTTTTCCCGCGGATTTTTCAGCTATTCCACAGATTTTATATGCAAGAGAAAGTAAATAAGAGAATGTGTGTAATATAACATTTAACATATCTTAATTATTGTGCTAAAAGCAGCGATTGCATGATTTATCTGTTTTTGCATTTTTTGTCAATTTCCAAACAATGGAGTAACGGTGATAATAATAAAGAACATTGAATTTTCAATTCAGCAGGAAAAATAAAGCATTGCAGTCACGGACGTAATTTCTAACACCACAAGCTGTTTTCCAATGTGTCTTCTATTTTATAAACGATGAGGAAGATTGATATTGAAATCACCTTCAACGAACATAGCTTGAATTATGTATATTATGTATATCGTGACTACGCAGAATGTGTAGGTGTTTTCTGTCGGCGTTTCAGCTTCCTTAAGCATCGGATTTCAACGGGGCATAAACAGACTCGCGGTTAAAAAGCAAAACACATTACCATGGAGAAAAGCCGCTTGTGCCTTCAACGCGGGTCTGACACTTTTTCTTCAGGGGTGCGGTATTTAAGGGTTAAGAGGAGTTGAATTTATTTCCAGTCAAGTCGAAGAACATTGGTGTCTGGTAAAAATAAATAAGAGAGGAGGCCATGGAAAGTACAGACTGTTGAGGGCTACTTAAAAATAAACAAATACCTCCCAGGTAATTATCCATAAAGTACGTACAGAAACTGATGGCCCCTTCGGTCCTGTACGTGGAGGTAGCCATCGGCTTTAGCGTTAGGATAGACATAGCCATAGACCCATTACCCCGCCGTGCGTGCCTCCGTTATAAATTGCCTCCGAGGGTATTCAATTAAATAGATTAATTTCCTGGATACAAGCGACTCTCTCCGCTAAAACTATTATCAAGCAAATAGATAGATAAATAAATAAAAGATTAATAAAGAATAGTAACACAACAGCAGTTTGGATATCTTGCCGGTTTTTTGTAGCTTTGTTCCGTGTGTAACTATTTAGAGGCAAGCGCATGACAGGCGATCTTTGTTAATATTATGATCTTCACGGCCTGATGCTTATGTTGTACATACCGACCAAAACATGTGATTCGTCAATACCTTATATAACTTTAGTAATACAAGGGAAAATTGGGTCGTGACCTGCAGAATCAGTCTTGCTGCCGGTGTAAAATCTGTATCAGTCAACATTACAAAACAGTCATAAATCGAAGTTTAGTATTCGGACGAATCACTGCTGTTATTCATTCAGGTGTGGTCCTGCTGGCTGTACTAATTTCACGACACAATGAGGCCGTTGCGAAGTCTATGTGGATACAAAACAACTTTCTTACTCACAGCAATTGTTCCATAAAAAAAACGCTGTTTTCCCAACCTGTTTTTCTGCGTCATATCTTTTCCACCATTGTACATAATCAACTCTCATCCTTTATCATAAAATCACGAACTGTGAATCAGCAGAACTCATGCATTGTATGTCTAATTACATCGTATAAATACTGACATACACCCAATATTTTACCGTATATTCTTTAAGCGTAATAACGTTTTTCGTTTAGATTTCTCTGAAAACTCAGTTTATTTTTAAAACTATATTTTTTATTCGGGAGATCGCGATAAATATGCTGATCTGGTCTTTTCATTGAAGCATATTTTGGAAGGGGATTCCCTAATTTGTCCAGGTTCCTCAAGCCTCGTTTTCGGATTTTCTGGCACAGCTCTCAGACCACAAAGAGCCATATCTATGAGACAACGTGGGAGTCTCTTACAGATAAAGGTGAAGGACGGACGAATGTTTATATTTACATGAGCCGCATGGGTGTTGTCCCAGAAGTCACGTGATTTCAATTTCAATTTTATATCAGATTGTGATGAAGCAGCCCTATTTACTTTGCGTAATTTCTGAGTGTTTCAATTAAACAAAAGGACGGAGATTTTATATAACACAGCGATCTAATGGCGGATAAGGCATTCATGGATGACATTCTACTGGCAAAAAAAAATTAAAACACTCCAAACTTATCACATGTTGTATATAAATTATTTCATGGCAGCTAATTGCAAAATTGAAGTGGCAACTAATAGGACATAATTTGCTTTGGTGCTGATGCGTTTGGATGATCGGCAGTGATGTTGGTTCGTATGAAATTACAATGGAACTTTTTTTAAAATGGAAAGACAACGCCCTTGGATACACGAGCTTGAAGGGATGAAGTTTAGGCCAAGGGACAGCGGGACAGGCTGTCGATTTTTTTTTAGAAACTGAACTTATTTGTTTTAGAATTAATTCTGTGGATATCCTTTTACAGAACAATGTCTGGATCTTCAAAATCTGGTGAGAAAGCGGGCGAGGGTGAGAAACAAGGCGAAGAAGTTCCAGGGGATTTAAAAGCATTTTTTGGCCACCCCCTGGTAAATGGCGAAGGGAACCAAGCCTCAGCGCTGGCGTTGCTACACGAGTATCAAAACCTACCAGCGCTTGATCACACTGACACAAGGATACGAGACCGACACGACAGCTTTTCTTATATGCTTAAGTACGATTTGTGGTCTTCATAAAATAAAATAATGCATATTGGATTCGCTTAAAAAGGCGTTATTATGCGTAAATTACGCCTACATCGATGCTTAATTAATGTCTTATCAACAGAGAAAACTAATTAAACTACAGCAAATTGAAGTCATTGACAATGTTTAGTTGAGACAAAAGTGGCCATGTTTACATAACGTTATGCAGATAAAATTTAGTAAGGGTTTTAAAATGCGCTGTTACGTTTGCAGTGTTTATTTTCTGAAATAATATATGAAAAGGGTATGACGTCACCCTTCCGCTCCATCCCTTTCATTAACATAGGCTACTTAACCCCCAACCCCCCACCCCGACCACCCCGACTTTTATATAAGTAACTAAAGGGCCGTTTGGAGTCTCACAAACCGACATAAAAATATATTGATAATTTTTGGCTGTTATTTTTTTTTTGTTTTCAGTAAAAATGAGCACAACAGGAGCGGGGGTAGCGACCAGTACTCGCTACTCATGCACTCAGACGTCGATGCTTTCCTCAACATTAGCAGCAGCTCGAGTCAGCCGTCGGCTAACTTAGAATCGTCACCTGCTGTGAGTGACCGTTTCGCCATCATATTTTGTGGAGTTTTCTTTGCTGTCAGTTTAACTTAGCACAAGTACACTCTACAGCAGTTTTTTTTTTGTCCAATCAAACATTTTTAGTGAAAATCCCGGGAATTAAAATCACTGAGAGGCAACGGCAATGTTAAAAAGTGAGAGAGCATTCTGCTTGTGAAATTCAGTTTCAAATGAATCTATGTATATTTATTCTTTATTTTTTTTTATTAAATTGCATCAAGATGTAGTCATAAACAGACAATTAAGTTGAATGTATTTTTAATATGGCAGGTCGTGTCGCCCAAATCCGAGGAATCTTTGCGCAGTTCTGGCGGAATTCTCGATGCATCTGGATCACCGAAGGACACGCCGGAAATGAACGCGAGCCCAGAAAATTATGTGGATCTCCCGGACCTACCGATGAATTCCCCACCCAGTGATTCGCAGGAGTTACACGATGGTGACTCCCAGCCAACCCCTCCTCCCACAGGCGAAAAGACACCGTCGCCATCAGTGCACAGTTACGAGCTGCAACGATCTGTGTCATGCCAAGAGACTACTGTGAATGACAGCGTTGACCCAAATGGTGCTACTTATGACGTTGAAATGGCGAAATGTTCTGAAGAAACAACACACAGTCTGCGTGAAACCAAAGAACGAAATGACCTCTTTGGGTTGCATGGATCTCACAATGACTGTCCGCCCGTAACAAGGTCACGTGATCATGGGGATAAACAATCGCAAAAGCCTGTTTCTTTGCTCGATAAAAGTGTGCTTGTTTCGAAAATGGACGATTCAACGACAACGTCAAATGGATATTTTTCAAAACCAGACACTGGTGGGTTACAGAACTCTCAAGTAGCGTACATTAGTCCCCAAGTTTCAACTGCTGTGTCTGTGAAAGGAGAGATTGGTGTTGATAACAGCAGTGCACGATCTAACACGATAGGTATTAATAAAAGACGATATTCTTTACCGATCTCATCCCCGCTGAGTGGTACCATGGGAGGCGAGATCTCACAGAGCCATGACCCGCCTATCTGCTCGACCGCGCCTCAAAACAAATATATTCAGGAATTCCAGGACTTTGTCTTGAAGAAGGAAAGTGTATCGCAACTGGAGACTGCTTTAAGAGCTCCTCGCAGATCTAAGGTCAATGCAGAACAGCCATTATTTAAAAAAGAGGAACAACCGGTGGATAGTGCATTACCCCCTCCGCCTCCTTACACACAAAATGCATTTCAAGGATTAAATCTGCCCCCGATATCTGTCATATGTAAGCAGATACAGCGAGACTATCCCGGACTAGCCGGAGTTCCTCTTGCAATAATCGAAAAATCTTTGTTGACCCTGGGATTTCCCGCAGGTAATCAATCCGCAGCCAGCGCATTACCGCAGCAACCATTATCTATGCCCATGCCAACCATAAGACCGGTTGCACCACAAAATTCTGTTGCTGAAAATGGCGCTCTCCAGGTCACAAGTTCTGGCCCGCCGAGCAGCCAGGCCATGCCTCAGTGTAATCACATCCCAGCGCAGCATAGCGCCAGTAGTTCGCAAGCTCATTCGTTACAAACAGAGCAAAATACATCGCAGAGATTAGCCCAGAATGATCAGGAAACATCAAAGGGCCAGTCTTCGGAATCGTTTCTAAAACTGCCTGAAAATGTACCAATTCAGCCAGCAAGTCAACAGTCATTGTTGAATGCTCAGGGGCTGTCTGTGTTACCATCTCTCACACGAGAAAATGGCGGTGTATCAAACTCACAGTTTCAAACTGCTGGGCCAGGGAATACCAATCTACCTAACCCTCCCCCTGGAGCACCCACGCAAGGGTTATCACTGGCATCCCGTGTTCTGGCCCAGCACGTACTCCAAAACATGGCGCTTCTCCAAGCGCAGCAAGTGGCTCCTGTTCCAAGTGCGCAACCGCAAACCACAGCGCTTTTTGGGAGTGCGGCAGAAGGGGTTCAAAACCAATCGGTTGGCCATGGGTGCGGGGCGGGCGGGGCCCACAACCAATCGACCAATCAGTTGCCGCCGATGCTTCCGCCCGCGTTCGATTCGAATTTAATTTCATCTCTAGTTCGGAATGCTTTATTTCCGCAAATCAGTAACATGGGTGGCAATGGCCCAAGTCATGTGATTTTGCCGAAAAGTCTATTTAACATGGCTACGAGGGGACTTATTCCAGTGGCAAGCCCAACTGCTGGACAGCAGGCAGCTGGTAAACCCACTGGAACAGCTGTGTTTGGGACACCAGTGGATGATAAACCATCAGCAAACACACTCATTCCAGGTGTACGGTCAAATGAGCCTTTCCAAAATGACTGCCCGACGCTTACGGAATACCTCAAGACGCATCAAGGTGGGGTTTACGCCAGCGCGGCGAGTGCTTCGGGTGTACCGAAAGCAGAGGCGATGCCCCAAGAAACTGTCTTAATGCAGACGCATGATTCTTCTAGAAATAAACCGGAATATTCCTCACACCATTCTCTGTCGAGACGACCCTCTTATTTACCTGTTTCATCTACGATTCCATACAACCATTCATTGCCTTTGTATCAGTCTCAATTAACTGACGCAGCCTTAAGGGGAACTGACCAATTACAGTCCACTTTTGCATCGACACGCCAACCGGATACTCCTGATCAGATGCTGGAAGCCGCTGCCATGGTGACGGGAAAACAAGCTGCACACCACCAAAGAAACCTGCTTCTCGCTCATGCGGCTTTGGTTAGCGGTAAAAATCCGGAGGATATTTTCAATTCCGAACAGACTACTCCAGAAGCAGCTTTCGCCCCTGTTGTTTCGCAATGTTTACCAGATGAACCTAGTGTGTGTCTAAGCGGTAGGCAGTCTGCTCCACCGCTGAGTCCATTCTTACAATGCGATGCTGTTCCTCGCATTCAGACACTGCAGGAGCGGCAAGATCCAGCCTCAGCCCCCACAACACCTCTGTATTCTCCCGGGCAGTCCCAGGTGCCGTCCTTTCCACACCAGGCAACCCCTGCCCCTCATACGACAGCGCTCTCCAGCGACCCACACAGAGCAGGGAATCCAATGACGCTTAAAACACACACCTCTGCCTCGTCGAATATCCATGACGGATCGTGTGAAACGCTTGAGCGCAAATATACAGATACTTTTGCAAAAACAAGTCACGTGACATCAAATATGCTGCCACAAAATATGCACATGCCCAAAACATATCAGTCTAATGGTGCGGAGTATTTTAAGGAACCCGACATAATACGGAGTGCATCGTACAGCGACCAAACGACTGCGTTAAGTCAGAGATTATCTATATCAGTACCAAGCGCACCTACCGAAGTATTGTCGTATGGGAACGCACACCCACATGTGGTAGATAGTAGGGTAGAAACGACATTTCTGGAACGCACCAATTCGTCGATTGATATCAATCAAGATCAAAACAACTGTAAAATAAATACAACATCTCAAAATAAATTGAAAAAGAAAAAAACTGCCAAAATATCGGCATCTGTTGCCCCATCATCTGGTTCTACTTTCGTGCGGAATGCGCAACCATCTGGAGATATCCCAGCAGGGTCAAACTATCAGTCCACTGAAGAATTCCCATCTCGAGCACCATCTATCGCCGAGCACGACACATCAATGGGCCATTCCCTCGTTGCACCAGTCCCAGGTGCCGTTGCCGCCAGATCGCTATTAACAGAAAGTCTGTTACAGAAGCATTTACACCAGGCTCGGCAAATTGGTACAGCTGGGGCTGCTGATACCCGTTCTCTGTCTACTCAATCTCGTCAAATGTCCAATGGAAGCCCGGCGGGTATTATAAAGCACGAACTTGGCGGACAGTTGCAGCAATATCTTTCAGAGGTTGCTGGTTTGTCGACGAGATCAAGAGCTGGCGACCATCTTTTGCCTGTGGATAATACCATAGAAGGGACCAGTCCTGTACACGTTGCTAGGCAACATCAATCAAATTTCTCTCCCTTCAACCAATCAAAATCATCCGAAATTGGTTTGCTCGAGCTACCAAAACTGCCCAATCGCGAGGAGGAATTAAAACACATATCACACGCAGATGGATTAAATAAACCACAGAGAACAAAACCAGACATTGCACAGGATACACCATGGAACGTATCTGTATGCGAACCGTACAGAACCTCTACTGACGTTCGACTTGTATCCAAACCAGCAATGCTTCCCACTCAACAGCACCAGGGTCTCAACTTATCAAAATCTGGAACAGAAACATCTCCAAATGGGGTCAGTGCAGTTAGCGCGATGGATACGAACTCCGGCTTGTTGATGATAAAGTCACACAGTGCCCCAATCACACCACCCAACCCGAATATTCACCCGCCGTATCACGACTTGAAATCCCCCGACAGCGGCATAGGGGAGAGCTGCTTGTCTCCGTCAGAGGGCGTCTTCTCACATAACGTAAGTCTCACGTTATTATCATGATAAACACCAGAATATCACCGGAAATAGAACCACCTGCAGAATTTGGTCTAAGATGATCTCTTTCCGTGGGTAGCGCTACAGTCTACGAACGGTATGGTTTCTATGTAAGGGGTTTATGTCTATGCTTTCTGTGCAAAGGTTATTAAATTAGTGCCTTTAAAATATTTATTTTCTGTTCGTGATAATGTTGTAACTTTGATTTTACATTTGCTGATTTGCCGAGTTTATTTTTTATAATGGCGAAAATGGCGAAAAACGCACAATTATGGAATGTCCTTTTCACACTTATTAGAGAATTATTGATATCAAGAATTAATTTTTGATCTCAAAAAATTCATTTTTTGATATCAAGAAATGAATTTTTCGAGATCAAAAATTAATTCTTGACGTCAATAATTTTCTAATAATATTGAGAGATATCAAGAAATATTTATTGATATCAAAAATGAAATATTTGAGCTCAATAATTTATTTTCTTTTTATTGATGTCAAGAATTTATGTCAGATGTCATTATTTCAGATTGAGATTTTTAATTTATATTTTGAAATCTGGAAATGATTTTTTGATCTAGAAAATTAATTTTTGATATCAAAATATCAGTCAGTTTTTATATAAAAATTCAGAAGCACACATCTGTCAATAAATAGTGACTGGTCCTTCTATATCTTTCTTTTAATTTTGTACTGAAAAAGAAAAAGAAGCAATTCTTGAGTTCAAAAATTGTGTCGTTATTATTGATATTAATAATTAAGCTTTCATCTCCAAAATTTAATTGACGATTATTTAAATTTTATATGAATGTGTGTATCCCTTAAGATTTTGTAAGTTTGTAAAATTGATTTTTTTATCTCAAACATATTTTTTGCCATCTAAAATTCAATTATTGTTAACAAAATATAAATTAATCAGATCTATGGAATGTCTTTTTAACATTTAATGCTTATTTTTGATATCAAAATATAATTAAAGATATCAATAAATCAATGTAGATTTCAATAATTTATATTTTGCTATCAGTAATTGAATTTTAGATGGCAAAAATTAATTTTTGAGATCGAAAAATCAAATTTACAAACTTAAAAAATCTTAAAGGAGACACACATTTACATAAAATATAACGAATCGTCAATTAAATTTTGAAATGAAAACTTTAATTATTCAGATCAATAATAACAACACAATTTTTGATCTCAAGAATTGCTTCTTTATGTACAGTAAAAAATTTAAAGAAAGATTCTGTATACAAGGACCAGTCATTATTAATTTACGGATGTGTGCTTCTTAATTTTTTATTTAAAAATAGACTGATGTTTTGATATCAAAAATCAATTTTTGAGATCAAAAAAATCATTTGCAGATTTCAAAATGCAAATTAAAAAAGTCTCATTCTGAAATAATGATATCTAAATAAATTCTTGATATCAATAAAAGGAAAATGAATTATTGAGCTCAAAATTTATATTTTGCTCTCAAGTTTCATTTTTGCTATCAAGAATTGAATTTTTGATCTCAGAAAAGCAATTTTAGATATCATTAAATCATTTTGACATCAATAAATATTTCTTGATATCTCTAAATATTTATTGATATCAAAAATTACTTTTTGAGATCCAGTATACATTTAGAGATATCAAAAATGCAATTATAGATAGCAAAAATGAATATTCTTGAGAAAGAAAGAAAACCACATACTTTAGCTCGATTATTTTTCGTTTTTTAACCCAGCCGACTTTGTCGGACTGGGTTAGTCGTATCACTATTGGGGGCTTGAATGTATGGGCGTATGTACGTATGTTAAACTTTTTCTTTAAAATGCTACTCCTCCTACAGTTTTGCTCCAGTCGTTTTGATATTACGTAGGAATGTTCCCTGGGTGGACCCCACCTGGCTATTACTATTTTGACGAAATAATGATATCTAAATAAATTCTTGATATCAATAAAAGGAAAATGAATTATTGAGCTCAAAATTTATATTTTGCTCTCAAGTTTCATTTTTGCTATCAAGAATTGAATTTTTGATCTCAGAAAAGCAATTTTAGATATCATTAAATCATTTTGACATCAATAAATATTTCTTGATATCTCTAAATATTTATTGATATCAAAAATTACTTTTTGAGATCCAGTATACATTTAGAGATATCAAAAATGCAATTATAGATAGCAAAAATGAATATTCTTGAGATCAAAAATTAATTCTTGATCTCAAAAAATGAATTTTTAGATCAAAAATCAATTCTTGATATCAATAATTCCCTAATAAATGTGAAAATGGCATTCCATAGAGATCTGCATTGATTTATTGATATCTTTAATTATATTTGGGTAACAAAAACAAGCACTGAATGTTAAAACGACATTCCATACACAATGTTGTCCTTCTGGATGCACCCTCACAAGTCGCTTGACCACTTGCCTGGATAGATCAATCGGTAAGGCAGTTAGACTAATAATCACGAGGCCGTGAGTTCAAGCCTGCTCAAGGCCAATTTTTTCATTGTCTTCCTTTATCGGTTTTATGGGCAATATATGTGATTCTGCCTCTTTGAGAAGTAGTGGTCTGCGAAACAGGAGGTTGTGAGTTCAAGCCCGAGTCAGAAATCAATTTATTTTCTTATGTGTTTTGCTTGCCTGCTATATTTTAGTGCTGTTCTAAGGTACTCAAATTTATTCCTTTGAGAAAGAAAACCACATACTTTAGCTCGATTATTTTTCGTTTTTTAACCCAGCCGACTTTGTCGGACTGGGTTAGTCGTATCACTATTGGGGGCTTGAATGTATGGGCGTATGTACGTATGTTAAACTTTTTCTTTAAAATGCTACTCCTCCTACAGTTTTGCTCCAGTCGTTTTGATATTACGTAGGAATGTTCCCTGGGTGGACCCCACCTGGCTATTACTATTTTGACGATTGACGAAAAACTGACAAAATGGCGGCACTTTTTGTGCTCGTTTTGACCCATTTCTAAAATGCTACTCCTACTACAGTTTTACTCCAATCGTTTAGATGTTAGGAAGGGATGTTCCCCAGGGGTTCGCCTACCAGGCTGTTATTTTTTTTGCGGTACGCCAAAAAACTGCTGAAATGGTGGAACTTTGAAGTTTGGCAGAAACTGGAATAAATGGTAGTAAATAACTGAATTGTCAAACCATTCATTTCTCTCAGTCTTTTTCAAATAGTTATAAAATTTTAATCGAAAGTTTCTTAGGTGCTTCTCCACCCGGGCTTTGCTTTTTTCGCAAATGACAAAAAAATGCCGAAATGGTGGAATTTTAAAAATTTTGTGTAAATGTCGGTAAATACGTGAATCGTCAAAACCCAACCTCTCCAATATCGGTTCGGCAAAAACTGGCCAAATAAACGGATAGCTTTAAGAGAAATACAAAATGTTGTCCTATTGCTTATGATAGCAGTGTTGCCCATGATGCCTTCTACAAAATGTACATGTTGTCCAAATTTGTCGGTTTCTCCTTTCGCCTTTCTAATATCTTCGCTTTTACGGCTAGACGCAATGTCCACGGACATTCTTGTTTATCCATCCCGAAGATTGACCTTCACCTTTTGGCCACATCCTTCAGAGCGATGATAAAATATACATACTTGTCTTCTTTCTGTTGGATATGTTTTCATATGTTGACCACCCGCGTCCCCCGTCAAAACAACCCGCACTTGGTCATAACTCCGTCACAAGTTTTTTTCTGTCACAAAGCGTGTCATTATTTCTTTGGTATTGTAAACTTAAATTCAGTATTTTAGCTGCACAGTAATTTTTTTTAATACAGTAAAACCTCCATATAAGGAACACCTTCGGGACCGCGAAAAGTGTTCCTTCTATCGAGGTTCCCTATTTAGAGGTTTTAATGTGTATAAATAATACCAACTGGGGCCCAAATTTCTGTTCCTTAAACGGAGGCTGTTCCTTAATGAGAGGTTTTACTGTACTTTCTATGTATACAGAGTGGAGATGGAGCGTTGGCACAATCAGGAGACAAGGCCACCAAACGGAAGCGCCCATTCCCAAGTCGCACCAACTCACGGCAAATTCCTGCGTTCTCTTCACCGGAAAGACGGCCTTCTACTGCTTCCGTTCAGCCTATGACCAAACGGTAACGTACACAAGAACTCCAGTACTTTCTACATCAAACATTGTCATAACCATTTAGACAGTTATTATATTAAAAAGCGAAAAGAGTCGTGGCACCAGAGCAGGAAGAGTGCCAATTTAAAAACAACCCGAAAAGATCGTCAGTTGTACTCTAAAAGCGAAAAAATCGATGTGTTTGAAGCAAATGCGAAAAGATCACTGAATTTAAAAAAAGCAAAACTGAAAAGGTCCTTGGCAGCAGCGAGTAGCCATTGTTAGATAATCGTTTTAATTCTGTTTTCTTTTTATTGTGAACCACTTGGGCCTGTCGCCGATCATTGAAATGGATGACACTGGGTGATATAAAAAACTGTTTATGCCAAAGCTCTGAACAACTTCAAATCATTTTCAGGGACCCATCCCAGTGCCACTACAGATGTTTCATGGATACTCCGATCTCGGCAAGCCAGAAGATAGAAGACGATCGAATTACTTACATGAATAAAGGTATTCCAAGGATACTTTGACCTGAAATACTTTCAATGAAGTAGGTACCAGCAAAACCTCCTTTCATATTGTAAATATTGGAATACGTTTCTTTATTTTCACAGGAAATATCTATGTGAGTTCAATAATTGAACACAAAGTGTTCTCGAAAACGAAATGAGCGCCATTGTTTGTGCTGATTGATTGATTGATAGAAAATAGCAAACTTCAAGAATGATGAACGGGTATTGGTCACAATCGCATTGTCTTGAATGGCTTGGTATCCGCATCTGTTTGTCAACGCCCCAAGCAAAGATCATTAGCGTACAATATCTGTCCGTGAACTTAACATGTTTATATTCAGCATGTAAAAAGGCCCTTGCCATTTTCCTTAAAAAGAAACTTCATAATGATGAATGGAAGAAAGTTCAAGGGTTTCTTCTCGATTTTGACATGTTTGTAGATCAATTTGTACCGTTATTTTTGCGTCATTAACTTGTGAAAATTCCGCAAAATCACTGAAAGGTTTTTTTAAGATCTTTGAATTAACCCCAGGTGTTCGTAGCTCAGCAAGCACTGACCGACGGCGTTGATCGTCCATGCTGTGGTGCCTGACCCCTCTTCCACAGCTACTGGGCATTGTGTCGCATTGGTTGCGCTTGAAGGCGCCATTGTCCAGTCACTCCCCCCCCCCCCCCCCCCATGCACCCGCCCCTTCTCCCAGAGTTACTAGACACAGTATAACGCTGTATTGGTTGTGGTTTGTATCCCTCCCTACCCTCTCTCCCAGGCCTTCAAGCATGGCAAAGCGTGGTATTGGTTGCTCTTTATATCGCCTCCTCTCCCTCTGCGCGCCCACTCTCCCACAGGTACCGGACATACCATGTGTAGTATTTATTGTGTTTTATGCATCTCCCTGTCCAAGGGCTACCAGTCGTAGCATAATGTAATATTGCTTACGCTTTATGGCACCTGTTCCGGCCCATGTCCCACAGCTAGGAAGCGTAGCATCGGGTGGCATCGTCTGCTCTCTGTCACCCCCACCCACCTCCCACCTCCCGGGGCTACCTATCATAGCATAGAACAGGCATGGGACAGCTAAAACGATTATAGAATAAAACGTGTGTCAACACACAGATTTGTATTAAATATACTCAATCTAACATCTGATATCAAAAATTAAATTATTAGATCATACGTAAGTAAGAAATAACACTAAACGTTTTTTTCCTTATATTTCCGAGTCGGGTATCGACAAACTATGTTATGGTTTGTGCTTTAACATTTCAGGTGTATCATTCGTAAATAACATGACAAGTTATGCTATCATAAAGCATTAATGCTTTGTATAAAAAAAGAAAAAGAAAGACAATAACCTACTGTTTAAGCCTGTCAGTAGCACCCCAAATGACCAAACTTCCAAAAGCATATCCATACAAAACTCGATACTAATCCGGATATTACTTTCCCATATAACAATGTTATTACTGTTGTAATTTTAGGTCAGTTTTACAACGTTGTGATTGAATATAAATCGAAGAGCAGGGCACTTTCAAGTCCTACTGTTAAGGTATGTTATTAAACTTTAATTTTAGAGAAATGTTGAAGTAGCTGAAAATAGCAACTTAATGAACGTTATTACCCCCCGCCTCGAACAAAGTTCGGACTAGGGATAGATAAAGCTGTTCCGTCGGTCCGTCCGTCTGCCCGTCAGTCCCAAAATCTTTTGTCCAATGCAGTTTTTGAAAACCTTTGAAAGTTGCGCTCTGAAATTGTGTACAGTAAAAATATATATTGCAAATTGCAAAGACATTACGTTTTGATCGACCAAATATTGAAACCTGAGTGAATTTTTGAAAGAAGCAATGTGATTGGCTGGAAACGGTCATCTGGCACATAGTGTTGACTGTAACATGAATAAAGTGTATGGCACTTGAAGCTTGATGCAAAGAAAAAACAAAATCTGTAAACTATATATAGTCTCAAATCGTAAATGACTCGTGAATCTGTCAAATCAGTGACTTGACAAACTCGAGTAAAATTTCAGTGACATTGCAAAGACACTGGTTAATCCAGTTACATTGCAAAGACAGTGGTTCACACAGCTACGTCGTAAAGTGACTGAACATAATGGTGACTTTACAAGCCTTCGAATTTCACAGATTCATGTCTGCAGTTTGTTTTTGAGAAAAAACAGAGTTCGGTTTCTTTGATTTTTCTTTGTGGAGCTATTGCTCATTGTGTTTTTTAACCCAGCCGACTTTGTCGGACTGGGTTAGTCGATCACCACAGGGGGCTAGAATGTATGTGCCTATGTGCGTATGTTAAACTTTTTCTTTAAAATGCTACTCCTACATTTTTGCTCCAATCGTTTTGATATTACGCAGGAATGTTCCCAGGGTGGTCCCCCACCTAGCTATTACTTTTTTGACGATTGACGAAAAACTGACAAATGGCGGCACTTTTTGTGCCCGTTTTGACCCATTCTTAAAATGCTACTCCTAATACAGTTTTACTCCAATCGTTTAGATGTTACGCAGGGATATTCCCCAGGGGTTCGCCTGCCAGGCTATTATTTTTTTCGCGGTTCGCCAAAAACTGCCGAAATGGCGGAACTTTGAAGTATGGCAAAAACTGGAATAAATGGTAGTAAATTACTGAATTGTCAAACCATTCATTTCCCTGTCTTTTTCAAATAGATATAAATTTTAATCGAAAGTTTCTTACGTGCTTCTCCACCTGGACTTTGCTTTTTTCCACAAATGACAAAAAATGCCGAAATGGTGGAATTTTGTAAAATTTGTGTAAATGCCGGTACATACGTGAATCGTAAAACCCAACCTCTCCGACGTCGCTTTTCGGGTAGCTTCCACCCGGTAAAACTCGTCTTTGTGTATTAAAATTATGAAAAAAGTACGTCCAGAACAAAATTCTTTTTTTGGCCTAACAGTATTCGTTTCATAGTTTTTCTCTCTTTCCTTGTTTAGTAACTCGGCTGGGTCATCTCCTTGGACATGCTTGTTTTCTTTCGTCACTGTAACGAGAATTGCAGCTATCCGTATTGCGTTAAGTAACAATTGTGAAGGCTTTTACCGCAATGGGGAAGGGGGTGCTATGGGTTGTGGCTGAGGGCTATTGCTATCGGTTAGTCCATCCGTCCGTTAACATTTGGGGTACTATATTCGGATCGTTTTCAAATTTACCACAGTGAAAGAATATATATTTAAGGTGTGCAACGTTAAGGTTTCAGTTTGATCGACCAAAAATTGTCGAAATTATGGCCCTCTGAACTTTTTTTCGTGTTTTGAACTGCCATACAGGCGACTTTGTACGATCCACTTCAACACGAACGCTTTGATATAAAGATATAAACCCTTACACAGTGAAAGAATATATACTGAAGATGTTTATCATCAAGGTTTCAGTTTGATCGACCAAAAATTGTCGAAATTATGGCCCTCTAAACTCAGGCAATTTTTCATGTATTGCACTGTCATACAGGCGACTTTGTGCGCATCACTTCGACATGAACGCTTTGATATAAGGCGTTGAACATAAAGGCGCTGGCTGGGGGCTTTGCCTTTCTGATGCCTATGTTTGAATAATGTTGCTTTTTCCCTCGATCGGGGTTTTCAGGGTACTGTTGAAACAATGCGCAGTAAAATGCCTGTGTACTTGTCGTTTTCATTATCCATAATTCAATTGAATAGAAATTCAAGTAAGATTTGACTAAAAACTGTTGACTGGATCCATCCCGATAATCCCGTCATACACCGGAGTATATTTCAGCACAACAAAGTGTCATCACAGCAAATGGTAATGGCATACCCAGCCGTGCACGATAAAAGTAATAACGACTATGGCCAGGCCAAATTAATACAATCGCAATTCAGAGTATTTCGCTGAATCTACAGTCAACGTGAGAAATGTAAACACCAAATAAACACAGTACGGTCAGATACAATTTCGTATGGTTATACGATGATGACGGTGCACAGTAATTTGCTGAGTTTGAAATTATTAAGACAACATTAAACATGAATGGAATAAACTCATTTCAGTGAATTTGTTAAATTTGGAGTGCTTAAGCTTAGTGACTATAACTTTTATTGACCTCACAATGCCAGTTAGTGAACCAGTGACTTGACAATGTCAAATCTGATGCAGCTAAGTAAGTGATATATGCACCCTTTCAACAGAAACAACTAGCATCTTGTGCCCAAACTTAGGCGGGGCAGCTTCACTGATTGACTTTATTTTTTGTGTTATGTTATAAATATATAATTAAATCACTTTCAAGTGCTTTGCACTAATAGCTTCAAAGTGTATAACAATAAAAACAGTTGAATTGCGGAACATAAACGGCTTGCCCAAATATCGTTAAATAGTGTAAGAAAAAAACACTGACATTGTGATTTAATAGGTTTTTTAAAAGGCCCAAGTCTAACTTCCTCGTGCTGAAAAGGATGTCAATTACCTTAGTCTGAACATGAGATAGGCACAGTGTTAATTTTGAAACGCAAAAATGATACTTCAGGGACACCTAAAATTGGGCGAATACGTCATTGTCTCTCTAAAAAATAACAGAATCATAACGCACAAGTTCCAAAATGGCTTTTTTAAACAATCTTTTTACGCATAACAAATTATCGACCTTGTGGTTCACATATTGTTCCCCAGTTTTGTGCAGTCAGTTGGCAGGTAGATAAAAGGGGATAAAAAGTTTGTAGTCAATGAGAGTAGTAGCTACAAAAGCCGATTCAAGGCGTTTGTCAGAGAAACACTTCGTGCGAAGCAATTACAGAAAATACAGTTTATTGCTGTTTATTATTCACATCTGCAGCATTTGCAATATGTACAGCTACACAACTACACATCATACATATATGTATCTATATATCTGGAGCATAAACATCTATAGTATATACAACTTTATACATCTGCAACATATACATCGATATACATCTGTAGTATATACAACTATATACATCTTCAGTATATACAACGATGCATATCTGCATTTTATATATTCTAAGTAAATGTTTCCCTTTTTGCTTGCAGTCGGTGGTAATGGTTCTGTTCAGAGACGACAAAAGCGTTCTTGATGAGTTTAAAGCTTGGCAATTCTGGCACAGCAGGCAGCATAGTGAAAAACAGCGGATCCTTGATATAGGTGTGTATTTGGCACTATGTATCTGTGTATAAAAAAGTCACACCGGAATTGAACTCGCTTATAATTAGTCGCGTTCCCATTCACTCCAATCATAGAAAACCCGGAAATAAGATCTTCCTGCAATTAAGACCACTTCTGTCGAGTCACAAGGTGATTTTATTCTTGAGGCTCTGGTTTATATATATTGGAATATGTAAGTGTATGTATGTGTGTAAATATGTGTGTTTATATTAAAAGTGTGTTCCGAACATTTCTAATTATTATCAACGGTTGCTTTAAGTAAATTTATATGGTGTGGTGACTTCATTGATTTATACAAAACAGTTCAGTTTAATAATTGATTGTGTGACGGACTTTCAACCTGTTATCAAGGTTTCAGTAGTAATTCAGTATTAGGATGATTAGGATGATCCTATTTCAGTAATAGGATGATTCCTGTAAACCTCAGTTTCACAAAGAAATAGTGAAATATTTTGCACCAGTTAGGAAAATATAGAAACAAACGATTTGTGCAAGCAATTTTATATGTATGTCGTAAAACAAGTCAAGTAGTATTGCTATAACCTGAGTAATTCGGACAAAGCAGTGATGTGTACGAGTGGGCGTTTAAAATGCGCCACACCTATTCTGTTTGTTTAAGCAATAATGACACAGCCCCATATTTCCAACAATTTGATCTATAGTCAATATTTTCTGACACTCTTGAAATTTATCAACTTCTTTTGAACCTGTATACCAACCTCAGGATGTTTTTCCTGTCCACAATTCACACATTTTTAAACATGTCCCATCAATCTGTTGCAAATTATCAATATTCTATTTGCTTGTGCTACAAGGCGTTTGGTTTGTTCATTTCAACTGTGTAGAAAAGGCGTGAGTATATTTCTTCAATTTGTTTTGAATCATCTGTTGAAAATATATATCCTCAAGAAACCAAGAACTTGACATTTTGACAAAAATGGTACCTCTTCTTTAAGTTCCACCTTCACATAATAACACTACAATTTTTGTCAAATTTAATTTATGAATTGGTACTTCAATTAATAGTTTGTTGTATGCAATCATCGATTTAATAAACAAAATAGTGCTTGTGCATTACGAAGAGCATGTGATAAATGGACATCCATGGACATCCATGGATATTCCCAATATTTATTGACGACTTAAATACAAAGTCGATTTCAGGCATCAATCAGATAAATGTCCTTTTCTCACATCGTTAAAAGACTGAAAAAGTAAACACTGTTTCATTTTATCTGTTGAATACAAGGGCAAATTAAAGCAAATTTTCCACCTATCCAGACTGAAAAATATTATTAGATATTAATCTATTGCCCACTGTCAATATAAGTATCAGGAAATGCTTTATACTGGCTCTTTGCCACTCTCGATACGAGATGGCAGAGAAATTCAACTTCTAATACATTTTCCTCATTTATTTCTTTGTATATTTCCCCACTGTAAGCTTGCGAATTTCCTCTACTGAACATGGGCACTTGAAACAGTGAACTGGCTTACTGTTATCAGCCAATTAAGAAAAAATCATTTGAAGAAAGGAAACTTTGCTTTCAAGATCATAGCTTGCGGATCCGAAAACATTTCAGGGCATTTTTGCAGTTTACAAAGTATTTAAAAATATGGTCTAGATTGAAAATTTAGGTGCTTCTGTGTTCTATTGCACTCTGCGGCATTTTTAAAACAGACAGAGCAGTTTGATAATTGACAGCTTATGAATATATAATATAATATATATTGATCTTAAGATGTTAGACCAGACTGTTCGAATATGGCGTATTGTGCATTTGAATAAACAATGAAATACACCTACGGGTGCTCAGTCATTAATTAAGATTAATATCTTGCGACTAGTTCTCAAACTTTTAGCAGAGGCATTTTTACTTATTGGTTGGTTTTATTTCTTTAAACATATTGTGGACTGTTTCATGCTGGTACTTGTAGAAAACAATTTACACATACTATTGGCAATCTTACTGACAGTAACAAAATGAACAGCCTATGATATGCAATAGCAAAATCGAAGACCTTTTCCAGGTTGTGATAATCTGCTTTGAATACTTTGCAAGAACTGTGTTATGCGTTCATAAACTTTCGTTTCTGGAATTTCATAGAATCATGGCACTTGTGAACACTAACAACCAGCGAAAGACTATGTTTTATTGGATGCTTAAATTTCAAAGTTTAAAGAGCAATTTTCAACCGAACTTAACTTAACTTAACTTAATACGCTACAAGTGTCAACTAAAATACAAAAACAATTATTTATCGCGCAATTTGAAGCTCTTTCATGGCGCTCAACCGAAGTAAACGAAGATATTCTATTGTCGCTCTGCAATGAGATGCTATTGGATGTCGCAGTCCGTTGACAACTTTTGTTGAAGAAAATATAATCGACGAATTGAAATAGCATTCGACACCCAATACTATTTTCATAAACATGACTTTATTGGTAAGAATGACAAATCACGCCGTACAAACAGAAGCTGTCATTTTCTAATGGTATCAGTGGGTAATAGGGTCACCGGACAGATACAGATGGTATCTTGCGTCTTTTTGATTAAGACGGATGTATCTTGCATATGTTTGATAAAGACTGATGTATTCAGTGTCCTTGATCTTCCTTCAGTGAACGTCTCTTGAAGTTTGGATTTTTGTCAGCAACCGGCATCGCCCATGTCTTTTTCTTTAATGTGTAGAAAGTCTTCTTAGTTATGCCATTAAATACGGTTAATTTTATGGCAGCTGATGGCAAAAAGTAGGTAATAGCAATCTTATATGCCGCCATTTCTAATCGAAATGTCTGAATCAGGTAAAATTGGAGCTGTTTTGTGTATCCGAGTGAAGGTACCTTGCCACAAACACGAACAAAAAACCCACCAATGCAGTAATGTAAAATACAGACAAAATAAAAAACACTAAAGAAGCCACATGGGGTAAGGTACAATGGAATCATACTCAGTAACGTAAAGAGGAACTACACACCGTAACATGCAATGAAATCGTAAGCAATAGCGTAAAATGGAACCACGTGCAATAACATCAAGTGTGACCACAGGCAATAACGTAAATTCGAACCACATACGTAAAATGGAACCACATGTAATAACGTTAGATGAAATCACATGCAATAATGTTAAACAGAACCACATATGATAACGTTATATGGAATCACATGCTGTAACGTAAAACAGAACCACACATAATTACGTTAGATGGAATCACATTGTATAACGTAAAATAGAACCACATGCAATAACACAAAATGGAACCACCTGCACTAACCTACGGTGCAATGACGCAAAAAATAACAAGATGCAATAACGCTAGATGGAACCATATGTAGTAACCTAAAATGCAGTAGTGAAAATGGAACAACATGCAATAATTCGCAGTGAACTCACACACATAAAACACAACCACATACAACAACATAAACCAGACTACATACGTATAAGTAAAATTATGGTTTTCGTTTACTATTGAACAAAAAATTGTGTTGGTGTATTCATAATACATATGATGGTGTATTCACAATAAGGCAATAAGATAAGCAAATGCTTATCTGCTAATCAATTCATTACATATTTTGTGCTTAGACGCAATATAACTACTTAACAATCGTGCGAAACAATTGAAGCCAAAGTCATGAAGGTTTTAGAGGCTGACACAGTTGTTTGGAGTATTTTAATGGTTTGACCTTATCGCAAACAAAACGGTCTTTCAGTTTGACGTTGTTTATTGTGAACTGCGATATAAAAATCAAGATATATAAAGTAAAGCATTTTATCTTAATCTATCAGAAATAGATGAGATTTTATGCATGAGGCACTTTGCATCTCTACAAGTATCTCTTCAGTAATTTAACCAACATCAATAGCTTTGCCTGTGGGTGCTTTGTTGCTACATCCAAATCCAAAAATATGCATAAAAATGAATGAGTTTTGTTTGAGATTTATTTTATTCGTACATTGGAGAACCAGTTTTAATGGTTAGTGTCTCTCAAAAGCAAGTCACTGAAAATGTAAGCACAAAGTTTGCATTTTTCTCTTCAAATTGTAATGCCCTTCATGGCTCATAAAGCAGCATTGACGTGACCACACAAATACAGTTTCCTATTGCGTGCAAAGCGGAACGTTTTGTAGCTTATAAACATATTCGGTCGTAAGGAAGATTTCAATTTTAAACATGAAGGCAACGATTTGTTAAGAAAATGACAGTTTGCCATTTTTACTTTAATAAATAAAGCAGACGTCAGTTTGTTTGGCTTATGCCATTCGTCACTTTTTTTTTTAATTCTAACTTTTTAAATGCCCCCCAAACAGTTGGTGGAATATTTATTAATGAAAAAAATAAATTAAATATTACAACATATTTCGAAAACTGTATTTTCACGCAAAATTTTTAAAACAGTTTTGACCGACAATGCTTAAAGTGGCTTACTGGGGCAAAGGCATTTGCATATATAAATAAAATTTCATCTTGTAAGATGTGAGAATTATGGTTTATAAAGCAAGCTCAACACAACGCAACATAAAATCTTTATTAGTGCTGAATGTTTAAAAGGTCAAATATCGGACATTGTTCGGAAATAGCCTTTCCACTCGCCAAATATGGGTTACTAGTTGATAGTTTACAAACCAGCATCCTGCTTTAAATGAGATTTAAATCTGATGAGACTGATAATTCTCATGAGCTGCCCTTTCATTAAACGCCCCTTTTAAATGATGGGGACCGCCATGAGCTGGTTCCCAGCGTAACACATGACAGGCCTTTCACTCGCTTCAGTAAGTAACATGCTGACACGGTGTTCGATATGCGGGAAGGTTCTTCGCATTTACAATCAAACTACAGTGCTTAAGGATATATTGTCTCCGACTTCTTTAACCCGTTAATTTAGAATAAAAGCTCAACAAAATATATGTTTAACAGAGATTTTGGCGGTCATTCGTATTTAAAGCGATTAACAAATTTAAATTATCCTTGAACGCTCCCCAGAATGTTAAGATAGAAGCTGTATATAGCTATATGGTAGGAAATAGGAGGTGACTGGCTGTAAAAAAGTCAGCGAGAAGGAACGTTTAGATTATGAAATCGCCTAAACTCAAAGGTTCCTCTGCACACATAGTTCAATATACCACAAGTTTGTGGTCTATTATTCAGTTATACTTCATGCCCTTAACGTGTTCTATAATGTTATGTAACTTTTATGTGCAAAGCAAACACGGCTATCCAGACGTTCTGTTTCTATTTTTAGATTTAAAAAGTAGCGAAGGCCTCGTTGTTAGTAGTATAGAGGAAACGTCACATAATGCCATCAGCTTCCGGTGGAACCCCCTGCAACAAAACGCCAAAGTGAGTTGTTTTGAAATACAATTAGTTTTTTTGGGACTAACCCAGTATTTGGCAGGATCCTATATCTCCTCCATCACCCTTTCTTAGGAATCCAGTTAGGTTTATCCAGTGGCTAAAATCAATTCTGAAATCACCTAATCGCTGAAACTTAGCTGCTAAAAATAATCCTTTAAAATGACTTCTATTCTAATTTATTTTCCAATGACAATAGGTGCTGGGGCGAATGAAAAATACAAAAAACACCCACCCGTCACCACCAGCCCCCAACTCCTCCCTCCCACCCATCCCCCAGCGGGCTTGGATGTATGTGCATATCCATCTAAATTTTCTGACGAGAGAGTGACAACTGTACAGTTCGTTTAATTATGTGAAATTGTATGTAGACGATCCTGTAAGGGATCCCTGGTGTTGGGAGGGGGGGGGGGGGTAGTGTAACGCATTATGTTTTATATGTTACTAATAAAAGAACAAGGCATCGCGAAGTTTTTGTTGACATTGCGCACCCTATCCCCCCGAGGGGGGGGGGGGGGGGGGGTACTGACATACTAATTGGTCACCATGCATGTCCATGACTTTTTAAAACGACCCTAAACGCGCAGTGCTGATTTTGAAAAAAAGTGCCCTTGTTAACCAAACGTGGAGTGTAAGTAAGAAATAACCCCGCTTTTATGGGTAACGCAAAGTACTGAATGAATATTAGTCCCCTTTTTACGAAACTAAAATGGCGGTTCGCCCGGACCACGTCTGGTCTCAAAATTAATCCCCCCCCCCATCTCCACGTTTTTGGGCATGCATGGTAAAACACACATAAGCGCCCGCGGGGCGCACTCCCTCTCCACCCACCCGCTCTTCCCTTTCAGAAAATAATGGGTCAACCGCTAAAGAGTAGTTCACATAAGTTCTTAGTCTTTAATACAGAAATACATGCAAAAACTTTCATTCACACTACAGCACGACTCCACTCCGGTCTCCGAGATATTTGCATAAATTATGCATCAGTAAACTAATTTCTAATATCGTAATTTATAAGTTCCAATTTATAATGACTACGTGGGTGCACGAGTAGAGTTCATTATTAATCATTGAAAACCATATTCAGACCTCATCTTAAGGCTAAATTAAGCAACAAAAGTAAAAACATAATTATGTCACATGTTATCTGTACTTCGCATGTCATTTCAGATCAGTATTACCATCAACTGTCTCAGCACCGACTTCAGTAACCAGAAAGGAGTCAAGGTAGATGGCTATGTTTTAATGCAGCTTATTACACTTGGGGATTTGCCAAAATCCCCCAGTGTATTGAATTTGTACGAAAATTTTAGCCTCAGTTATGGCATGTTCCCCCCCCCCCCCCTTTTTTTTTTTTTTTTAGTTTGTATGTGGAACTAGTCAGAGGCCGTTAGGGCTAGAAAGATGACATTTGGATGTGATAAACTTCAGTATGTCTAGTTGATCCTCCTGTGTTTTTTTTAACCCAGCCGACTTTGTCGGTCTGGGTTAGTCGTATCACTATAGGGGACTTGAATGTATGTGCGTATGTTAAACTTTTTCTTTAAAATGCTACTCATCCCACAGTTTTGCTCCAATCGTTTTGATATTTCGCAGGAATGTTTCCTGGCTGGCTATTACTTTTTTTGACGATTGACGAAAAACTTAAAAAATGGCAGCACTTTTTGTGCCAGTTTTAACCCATTCTTAAAATGCTATCCCTCCTCCAGTTTTACTCCAATCGTTTAGATGTTACGCAGGGATGTTCCCCAAGGATTCGCCTACCAGGCTTTTATTTTTTTCGCGGTTCGCCAAAAACTGCCGGAATAGCGGAACTTTGAAGTTTTGCAAAAACTAGAGTAAATAGCAATGAATAACTGAATTGTCAAACCATTCATTTCTCTCAGTCTTTTTCAAATAGTTATAAAATTTTAATCGAAAGTTTCTTTGGTGCTTCTCCACCTGGACTTTGCTTTTTTCCACAAATGACAAAAATGCCGAAATGGTGGAATTTTGAAAATTTTGAAAAATTGAGTAAATATCGGTAAATACGTGAATCGCCAAAACCCAATCTCTCCAACATCCCTTTTCGAGTAGCTTCCACCCGGGAAAACTCGTTTTTGTGTATTAAAATTATGAAAAAGTTACGTTCCGAAACAATTTTTTGGCATAACAGTATTCGTTTCAAGAGTTTTTCTCTCTTTCCTTGTTTGGCAGCTCGGCTGGGTCATCTCCTGGGTCTAGGCGGTCTCCCCCCCGGCGGACTCCCCCCTGCCAACTCCCCCCTGGCGATCTCCCCCCGTAGGCTGACTCCCCCCCGTCCTTCTCCCCCCATGGCAGATTTTTTTTTAGTTAGTAAAACTTAAATCAGCAAAACTTGTACATTTCATCATTATCAAACATTATCATCAGTAGCCTACTCTGGCGATGAAGGCTAATAAACAATTGAAATTCTTGTGCATGCAATGAGCATAACAGTTGATCCGACGTTTCATTTATTCGGTCAAAAATTCAATATATCAATCACTTAATTAAACAGATTAAAGAAACATCAATAACCCTTTCTTCTTCATACATCAATAAGGAAAGCAAGTTTGAAGGGGGAGAAGCAAAGAAGGAGTGAAATGTACAAGTTTTGCTGATGTAAGTTTTAAAAAAATCTGCCGTGGGGGGGGGGGGGGAGAAGGACAGGGGGGGAGACCGCCTAGGGGGGGGGGGAGACCGCCAGGGGGGAAATCGCCGGGGGGGGGGGGAAACCGCCGGGGGGGGGGGGGAAAGCGCCAGGGGGGAGACCGCCTGTTCCCCATCTCCTTGGACATGCTTGTTTATATTTCGCTTAATCTTTCAATTAAAAAAAAACGACAAAACTAATTTGCGAAACAGGCGGCAAGAATATGAGAGCAGTAGTTTAAACTGGCAGGATATCAGCCTCGGTGTATTGATGGCCCAACTCTTAATGAAAGCCATCACAGCATGCGTGGGCAAATTTAAGATGGCCGCAGTGTTTGGGTTTTTCCCAACTGTTAAAGAGTGATGAAATTTGGCTCACTAATAGAGGGTGATTAGACGCCGTGAAATCCCCATTTTTTTTTAATCATGACCTTAGAGAACGATTGACATCCTCGGCCATGGTCAATATCAGTGGGCCATTATCTCGAAAACGGTTAGAGATTTTTGGTTTATTTTCGACACTTTGGCCCTAAAAGACGACATGTAAGAGCTATGTCGGTGACCGTAACCTCCTCGGACATGGTCAAAGTAAAAAAACCGGAAGTGGGCCATTATCTCGAAAACGGTTAGAGATAGAGCGTTTTTGGACTTATTTTCGACCCGTTGGGCCTAAAAGACGATGTGTAAGAGGTGCCTCGGTGACCTTGACCTCCCCGGACATGGTCAAAGTAAAAAACCGGAAGTGGGCCATTATCTCGAAAACGGTCAGCGACAGAGCGATTTTGAGCTTATGTTCGACCTTTTGGGCCTAAAAAGACGATATGTAAGGATTCCTTGGTGACCTTGATCTCCTCATCCATAGTCAAATTCAAAAATCGGAAGTTGACCATTATCTCGAAAACGGTTAGAGACAGAGCGGTTTTGAGCTTATTTTCGACCCTTTGGACCTAAAAGACGATATGTAAGAGGTACCGCGGTGACCTTGACCTCCTCGGCCATGGTCAAAGCCGAAAAACCGGAAGTTGACCATTGTCTTGAAAACGGTTAGAGATAGAACGATTTTGACCTTATTTTCGACTCTTTGGGCCTAAAAGGCGATATGCAAGAGGTTAAGAGTTCAGAATCGTATTTTTTGTGACCCCCAAGTGTAATTTTCGCTACTCGGTAGCGAAAACGATCTAGTTTATTAGCCCAGCTTACGTTACACGTAAGCTGGGGTATTCCTATCGGTCTGCGGAGGGCGTCCGTTAGTTAGTTAGTTAGTTAGTTAGTTCGCTGTAAACTTTGTTTCAAAATGCATCTCCTCCTACAATTTTGATCCGATGTCATTTATTTTTGGTGTGAGGCATCCCCAAAGGGTCGTGCATACGGCTTGTGCTTTTCTAGTTGATCGGGTGATTTTTGAATTTTTGGAGATTTTTTTAAGCAAAAATTTTGAAAAAAATGCATCTACTCCTACAATTTTGATTCGATGTCATCTATTTTTGGTGTGAGGATTTCCTAAGCGGTCGTGCATACGGCTTTTGGTTTTTTAGTCGGTCGGGTGATTTTTGAATTTTTGGGGATTTTTTAAAGAAATTTTAAAATGTATCTCCTCTTACATTTTTGACCCGATGTCATTTATTTTTGGTATCAGGCACCCCTAAAGGGTCGTGCATACGGCTTATGCTTTTTTAGTTTGTATTTTCGGGGAATTTTTTTAAGCAAAAAATTCGAAAATAATTCAAAATGCATCTACCCCTACAATTTTGATTCGATGTCGAGTTTTTGAAGAAAAAACTTCAAAATGCATTCCCCCTACAGTTTTGAACCTTTTTTTTTGGGGGGGGGGGGGTTTGAGGCATCCCTAAGGGGTTGAGAATACGACTTGCGCTTTTTAGTCGATCCGACAATTTCTGTATTTTTTGGGAATTTTTGAAGAAAAACTTCAAAATGCATTTCCTCCTGCAGTTTTTATCCGATTTCATTTATTTTTGCTATGAAGCATCCTTAGGTAGGTCTCGCATACGGCTTGTGCTATTTGACTCGACTTGGGAATTTTTGATTTCGGGGGAATTTTAGATAAAATACCTCAAAATGCATTTTCTCCTGCAGTTTTGATCAAACATAATTTATTTTGGGGCTGAGGCATGCTTAGGGTGTCGTGAATATGGCCTGTCTTTTTCAGTCGATGAGAGAATTTTTGAAGAAAAAAAATCAAAATGCATTTCCTCCTACAGTTTTTATCAGATTTCATTTATTTTCGATATGAGTCGTCTCTAGGGGGTCATGCATACGGCTTGTGCTTTTTGAGTGAATTGGAAAACTTTTGAATTTTTTTCGGAATTTTTGAAAAAAAATAATTAAATGAATCTCCTCCTACAGCGCATAAAGGCAAGTTAAATGAACTTGCGCAGTAGTCAGATTTAACAACCGCACATCGACGCAAGTTAAAGAAACATTCGCAGTAGTCCAAATTAAGTACTCCGCATCGATGCAAGTTAAATAAACATGCGCATTGGTCCGAAATGTGAACTGCGCATCGACGGAAGATAAATAAAGACGCGAACTGGTCCAAAATAAGCACCGCGCATCAACGCAGGTTAAATAAACATGCGCAGTGGTTCGAAATGCGAACCACGCTCCAACGCAAGTTAAATAAACATTTGCACTGGTCCAAAATAAGCACTGCGCATCAACGCAAGTTAAATAAACATGCGCACTGGTCCGAAATTCGAACCGCGCATTTACGCAAGTTAAATAAACATGCGTAATGATCCGAAATTCGAACTGCTCATCAACGCAAGTTAAATAAATATGCACACTGGTCCAAAATGCAAACCGCGCACCAACGCAAGTTAAATAAACATAGGCACACGTCCAAAATAAGCACCGTGCATCAACGCAAGTTAAATAAACATGCAAACTGATCCGAAATGCGAACCGCGTATCAAGGCAACCTAAGAAAACTTGGGCTGTCCGAAATAAGTACCGCTCATCAACGCAAGGAAAATAAACATGCGCATTGGTATGGAATAAGAACCGCACATCAACACAAGTTAAATAAACATGCGCACTGATCCGAAATAAGAACCGCACATCAACACAATGTAAATAAACATGCGCACTGATCCGAAATAAGAACCGCACATCAACACAATGTAAATAAAGATGCGCATTGATCCGAAATAAGAACCGCACATCAACACAAGGTAAATAAACGTGCGCACTGATCCGAAATAAGAACCGCACATCCACAAAAGGTAAAAGAAAACATGGGCGCTCATCAGAAATGCGAACCGCACATCAACGCAAGTTAAATAAACACTGTTCCAAAATGGGAACCGCGCATCTACGCAAAATTAAATAAACATGCGCACTTGTCTGAATAAGAACCGCGCATCAAGGCAAGTTACATAAATATGCGCACTGGTCCGAAATGCGAGCGTTGTTTGAAGGTATGTATGGCAGACTATCCAGTGTACCAGAGATACAAAAAATTTGTTTTCCATTTTTCTGGGAAAGAAATCTTTGTTTGCATTTATCGGTCTATGTTCTGGTCCGGTGCTAAATTAATTATTGGGCAAGCTCTTTGCCGTCTCATCTTTTGAAGCCCAATTTTTTCAGGAAAAATCCCTTGCTCATGCACGCTGGAATTGGTCTTATTGCTTTTCGTAAGCTGGGACTTTGTCCTTGGACAACCTTGTTTACATATTGCTATGGGCCGCCTGTTGGATCTTATCTCTTTGATTGGCTGCCTAGCCGTCGGCCTGTTTGCCTGCCTGGCCGTCGGCCTGTTTGCGTGTCTGTATGCCTGTCTGTGTGTCTGTATGGTAGAGTGCTTTTAACAAGAAGTCCTTCTCCGATTGACTCATATCATACACAAAAGTTCCTTGTGATCCAAAGAAGATTCCTGTGTAAATAAGTGCCGTGCTCAGATAAAAAATCTTAATTCCCGTTTGAATGGTATACAGAAGCTATTAGTTCAAATTGTTAAACTGGGATGCAAACTGAAATCCGCAATTCTCCCAAATCTCTGTACTTGATAACGAAACACTTGAACTATAGATTTGAAAACTTGTTCTTCTTTGAAAACAAGTTATTTCCCAACATGTTATCCGTCGCTTTTAAGCTGATTGGAAAAGTTTATTTGCCCTTTGAATCTGCGTAACTGCCAACTCGAGGGTTTGGGTGGAGATGAATATAAATTGAATGTGATCTTCAGTGCCATTTGAATGTAAATTATGCGAAAGACGTTATTTTACCAAAATATAATATATGTAAGCCTTGAAATGATTCATGCCATACTGGACACGCCTGCGCCCTAAATGTTGAATCAAGACGCATTATGTCTTAAAAGTGCCTCGGTGTTAGAGTCTTTTTAATTCGCCTTCCCGTGCAATTTATTTTAAGTAATTTATCCTTCCCTCGTTCTCAAAATAAATTTTGAAAATTTATTGTAGCATTTGAATATGAATGATTTGAATAATTTTTAATCACACATATTTTATTCTAAATAAAGAACAGCAAAAGTAAATCTATCAAATAGGACCTTTTCCACAGAAACATCCCACGTTTGAAGTGTCACATCGTTTTGCTCCCAATGAAATAATTTGAAAAATCAGAAAAGAAACAGAAAACTGCATGTAATGTCGACCTGTGGATTCAGAGGGTTTGTGAATTTGGTGTACACAATGTGTGACGTGCGGACGGACAGGTGTGCCATCTCGGTTGTATGTGCAGCTTTTATTTCACTCATTCTCTCGATATTTGTTACACCCAAAGGTATGGCATTGTGCAATTCGCCATTGTCCAGGGAGATCGGCAAGTGTGGTTAATACTTATCGCCAAATAACAACACTAAACATTCAATGTGGGTATTGAAAAATGTGAAAAGTAACCAAAGATTGTAAAAACAACAACAAAAACACACTCAAACTAAGAAGATTTAATTTCAAAAGTATAATTTTAGAAAATTTCCCGTTATTCTTCTGCACCATTCCCCTTTCCCACCTCTCCCCCCTCTTACCGAATCTCCCTTCATCTCTTATTTCCGCGAACTGTATATGCTAAGAAAATGGATGTGTTATCTTTTACCCTTAAATTCTTTTATAGCTTTTAAAAGTAAGATTATAAACATGTAAACTTTGTACTGAAGGCCATACATTTTACCTGTAACTGAAGCAGGCAGACGTAGTCAGGGAAACAGTATACTTTTGTGTGGTATTATCGAAGCGAACATAATTCAGAAGGCTGAACCACAACATACAACAATGGCGTGTGCTGCTGAAAACCCACAATATTTGGTGTATTCATGGACCTGTGTTGCCAGCGGGCAACAATTTAAAAAAGACAAATCTGTACCTTATTCATAAAAACCAAAAGACGCGCTTTATTCATCTGGTTACCTAAACAATAAACTGATTTTCAAAAAGCACAAAGCATTCATGAACATGGCCTTTCAGTCATGTGAATGTTGTATTATACATTAAGTATATATTAGGAAGGAAAATAAAGAAACGGACATGAAACAAATAATCCTGTTTCACACTTCCAGAACTAGTAATTGATATCGCAAATAAAAAAACAGTGGTGGCACGGCCTAGTGTAAAAATACCACTGGTGAAAAAAAGAAACAGGAAATATTTAAATACAAAAGGGAGACCCGGAAGGCGAAAAAAAGTTCCAAAATTGAGCGTTCTGAGATATAATGACTCTCCCCATTTTGGACAATTTCACAAAACTTTCCCCAAATTGCCTTTTTGTGCATGTTTAATTGGGGAGATCCGAGGTTGATATATTTTGAAGAGCAAATGTGTGAGTTGACAAGACCAGTGCTGTTTGTTTCAGGGTTTGCCGCTGCACGTTCAAGTGGACACCTTTGAGGAGGATTCGAACCCGGTACCAGTCCATCGAGCGTACTGCCAAGTCAAGGTTTTCTGTGATAAGGTATGCCGAAAATACAGCATAGCACTGACATGTGTCCTTTATCTAATTGTTTCCAAGGGCCAGGAGGAAGGATGCGGTGAGGGGGGGGGGGGTCGGCGGTCGGATTTGATGAAAAAGGTTGTAAAATACTTTTGCAAAAACATAACGAATTTTTTGCATAATTTCAAACAAGACCATAAAAATACATATAAATATAAATTGATAAACACACAAGTATAAAGATTTGCTTATCAGTTTATCTGATTTCTCATATGATACCCATCTCACATATAGGCAGACGTTGCTGAACCACAAATGATTTTTGCCGCATGATATGAAATGGGGAGGAAACTCACAACGGCCCAAATAACATTATAATCGACCTACGATGTTGTTACGTTTTCACTTTTTTTAATTCAATTTAAGTGTATTGGGTAGGGACTGAGTTGCTGAATCCATAGGGCCGTTTGAGCCCGCCCAGTACGGCTAACCTATAAACACCTGCGTTTCTGGTATCGTTGCAGTAACATGGTCTGTTGTATATCAGGGGTCTTGAGGGTTTATATTCCTTCATGGTTCACAGAAATCTACGCATTTGTCAGAGAAATTATTGTATCATTTTGAGATACATGCGCCACACTTTTATATAAAACCCTTTGATTGCAATGACTGGTGTAGCAATTTTATAAAACTTCAAGGTGAAACTGGCCAATGAATGCCTTTCACATCGAACTTAAAGCTTGGGGAAAGAAGCCCCCATCCCACCCACCCCAACCGGCGCATCTATTGACAATGATATTGCCACAAAGTTACATAAACTGCCACAAATCAAAAAGCCAAGTGCTGAATTAAATTTCTAATTTAAAAAGCCGGGTTGAAATAATTTCAGACGTAATTTGTTGCAATTTTAGTGCGTTGCTCGTGGTTATTAATTTCTCGCGTAGTATTTTATGTGTAAGTTTATTGGTCTTTTTATGTACCACCCAAGTGTATCTACCTTGTCATCTTGTTTATTTAATTGTATAAATAATTTATGAAATATGTAGCTGTCTTATACACGCCGACAGATGTCCTTAAGTTACTGACAAACTTCAGAATTTATCTTCAGGAATCCTATTCAGTGATCATTCCTAACATAAAATAACGAGGGCAATCATGTGACTTACGCCTGTCTAGGAATGCTCATTAGTTCTATGGGTAAAAGAGTTGGAATTGCTTTGAAACGAACACAAAATTACATCAACAGTACTAAAAAAGTCGTTTGCAGTTCTCGAAGTTGGGACAGGCACATGCAGCCAGTGTCTAATTGAGAAATCGCTGGAAGTGCGGGCGGGATGACAACAGAAAAAAAAAGAAACACCCGAAGAAAAAATAGTGACAAAAATAGGACAACAATGCCAAAAAAATAAATAAATAAATAAATAAACGATCCTTTGTTTATATTTCACTTTCAAAGTTAGTTAATCGACTAAGTCGCATGGCACTTGGATGATTAATTCAATTATATTGATGCAGGGAGCAGAGAGAAAGGCCCGAGATGAGGAGAGGAAGAAAGAAGCAAAGTGTAAACATCCGGAACAGGGAGGTAAGATACCTACCACGCAAAAGAAACATCCGCAACATGGAGGTAGGATCCCTACCCCTCAAAAGAAATATCCGGAACAGGGATGAAAGGTCGCTACCACGCAAAAGGAACATATGGAACAGGGAGGTAAGGTCCCTACCCCTGAAAAGAAACATCGAGAACAGGGAGGTAAGATCCCTACCACTCAAAAGAAACATCCGGAACCGAGAGGTAAGGTCCCTGCTTCGTTAGAAACATCGAGCCACCCCTCACAGGAATCATCCGGAACAGGGAAATGAGATCTCTACTCTTGATGAGAAACACCTGGAACATGGAGGTAAGATCCCACCCTTCGTAAGATTTCCCACTTTTCTAAGGGAACATCTGGAACAGAAAGCTAAGATTCCTACCCTTCATAAGGAACATTTGGAACAAGGAGATAAGATCCCACGCTCATACGGAACATCTGGAACAAAACATAACATCCCCTACCCTTCAAAGGGAACGCCCAGACAGGGTGGTAAAATCTCCACCCTTCATCAGGAACATTCGGAACATGGTGGCAAAATGTCACACCATTTCGTAAGAAATCTACGCAACAGGCGGGAGGGGTGGTGGTGATGGTGAGATCCTACCTTCATAAGAAACAGCGGAAACAGAGGGGTAAGATCCCTGCTATCCATCAGAAATTCCGGAACATGGTGGTAAGATTCCATCTATTTATAAGAAACATCCAGAACAGAAAAGGGAGGTAAGACTTCCACCCTTGACCAGAAATATCCGGAAAAAGGTAAAATATACCACCCTTTATAAGAAACATCCGAAACAGGGAGGTAAGTTTGCACCATTCGTGAGAAACAGCCGAAACAGGGAGGTAACATACCCACCCTTGATAAGGAGCATCCGAAACAGGAAGGTCATATCCTGACCTTTATAAGAAACAACCGGAAGAGACAGGCGTGGTCTTCACCTTTCATGCGCAACTAAGAAGCGGCCTAGTGTTTCATATGAATTGCCGTTCTCACTACATCCCTTTATTTTGTTATGTCATCACAGAGTTTATATTTTATCAACAGTACACATGTCAATATCCAAATATGGAATGCCGTTTTCACATTTATTAGTGAATTATTGATATCAAGAATTAATTTTTGATCTCAAAAATTGATTTTTTGATATCAAGAATTAATTCTTGATCTCAATAAATCCATTTTTTGATATCAAGAATTCATTTTTGCTATCTGTAATTGTATTCTTGATATCTCTAAATGTATTCTTGATCTCAAAAAATAATTTTTGATATCAATAAATATTTAGAGATATCAAGAAATATTTATTGATATCAAAAATGATTTAATGATATCTAAATTTTGATTTGTTGAGATCACAAATTCAATTCTTGATAGCAAAAATGAAATATTTGAGAGCAAAATATTAATTTTGAGCTCACTAATTGATTTTTTATATATTGATATCAAGAATTTATTTCAGATATCATTATTTCAGACTGATACATTTTTAATTTGTATTTTGAAATCTGCAAACGATTTTTTGATCTCAAAAACTGATTCTTGATATCAAAATATCAGTCTATTTTTACATAAAAAATTCAGAAACGCACATCTGTAAATAAATAATGGCTGTCCTTGTATACAGAATCTTCATTTTAGTTTTTTACTATACAAAAAAGAAGCAATTCTTGAGATCAAAAAATATGTTGTTATTATTGATCTCAAAAATTCAAATTTTCATTTCCAAAATTTAATTGACGATTCGTTATATTTTATGTGAATGTGTGTCTCCCGTATGATTTTTTAGGTTTGTAAAATTGAATTTTTGATCTCAAAAATAAGCATTAAATGTTAAAATGGCATTCCATATCCAAAAGGCTTATTGCGTTGAGTATTTGAAAAAAAAATAAATTGTAAGTATTGAATTTCTGACACCACATTTAATTAAAGTATATGGAATGCCATTTTAACATTTAATGCTTATTTTTGATATCAAAATATATTTACAGATATCAATAAATCAATTTAGATCTCATTAATTTATATTTTGCTATCAATAATTGAATTTTAGATAACAAAAATTTATTTTTGAGATCAAAAAATCAATTTTACAAAACTAAAAAATCTCACGGGAGACAACATTCACATAAAATATAACGAATCGTCAATTAAATTTTGGAGATGAAAATTTCAATTATTGAGATCAATAATAACAATATAATTTTTGATCTCAAGAATTGCTTCTTTTTTGGACAGTAACAAATTAAAATAAAGATTCTGTATACAAGGACAGCCATTATTTATTTACAGATGTGAGTTTTTGAATTTTTTATTTAAAAAAAAATAGACTGATATTTTGACATCAAGAATCAGTTTTTGAGATCAAAAAATCGTTTGCAGATTTCAAAATACAAATTAAAAATGTATCAGTCTGAAATAATGATATCTGAAATAAATTCTTGATATCAATATATAGAAAATCAATTAGTGAGCTCAAAATTAATATTTTGCTCTCAAATATTTCATTTTTGCTATCAAGAATTGAATTTTTGATCTCAACAAATCAATTTTAGATATCATTAAATCATTTTTGATATCAATAAATATTTCTTGATATCTCTAAATATTTATTGATATCAAAAATTATTTTTTGAGATCAAGAATACATTTATAGATATCAAGAATACAATTGCAGATAGCAAAAATGAATTCTTGATATCAAAATATGGATTTATTGAGATCAAAAATTAATTCTTGATATCAATTATTCATTAATAAATGTGAAAACGGCATTCCATAAAAGTAATATTGGTGCAACGCAATTATATGAAAAAGACATTATGTTTACCCAGTTAGTGTTTAAAGAAAAGAAATTTCTTTGAATTTACACTTTCGTATACTTTACAGTTGAAAAGGCCGCTCCAATTCCACATAGCAAAAAGAGCAAGGCTGAACCGAAATTCCACCCTCCTTGCGACATATCTACTTTTTACGACGTGGCTGATTTGAAAAAAGAACCCATCCTATTTTCTCCGGTGAAAGAATCAGAAGAAGCTTCTCCGCCGCCAAAGGTAATAAATAATAATAGTAATAATAGTAATAATAATAATAATAATAATAATAATAATAATAATAATAATAATAATAATAATAATTATTATTATTATTATTATTATTATTATTATTATAATAATAATTATAATTATAATTATTATTATTATTATTATTATTATTATTATTATTATTATTATTATTATTATTATTATTATTATTATTATTATTATAGTGCAAAACTGCATAGTTTCGTGAATTTATATCCGTCAGTTTTGTGCTTTCTTTGCAATTATGCAACTATGGCAATAGCAGGCCTATTTTATGGTCTTATGAAAGGATGTAACTTATCGGAGACTGATTGTTGATAAAAATAATACGCCAAAAGAATGAAATTAAATATAGGTGCTTCTGAGCTTATTTTTGTGGAGCATGTGAGAACAAGTGCTTGTGTCGTTGAAAATTGTTTCATGTCTTTTAACATTCCACTTTGCAGGCAATTGTGTTCCCAACTATTGACCCCAAGATGGCACAGGTTGCAACGCAAGTGTTCACGAGGTAAAGTTTTTGCCATTTTCAAGTATAACAAGGAAAAAAGGCTAGATTCTAAATGGTGTGGATTCTACAGTTCAAAGAGAACCAGCAGTATGTGCGATGCATAAGAATCTCATAGAAAGATCACCTTAAAAAGGTAGAATCTAAATGTATAGATTCTACTTATAAAGAGAAACAACAGTGTTTGTGTATGCATTAGGACAGATCGATAGGACCACCTCTAAATTAAGACCTCTTTTGTTTCATTCGCTGTCACTGTAAATGGACTTCTAACAATTAAGTGACCGCTAAATTAAGACCAGTTTTGGAAAGGCCCGTTGTTATCTTTACTTTGTACTTGGACCAATAGCCCGTTCTTGTTGCCTTCCGTTATGAACAGCCCAACAAATAGAACCACTCTATAAATCGAATCACTTTTACTTCAGTACCATGTGTGGTCCCTATTTCCGAGCTTCTACTATATACACCTCTATGTACTCTCGCTTGTTGACCTTGACCCCTTGCCGTTTCAGTTCTTCGGGAGACGACACTGAACCGAAGCCGAAAAGACCGAGGCAGGCTGTAGAGCCGTCGGCTAGGCGGACATCTGAAAAAGGTACAGCAATACTACATGTTAAAGTCGCTCCGAACGGAATGCGTACAATAATGACTGGGTAAATCTGCCTGTGACTGCAACATTTATGATACAGGAATATGGCTTTGTCTGTTGAGACATTCCAGTAGTTGCTCGTGAAACAAGTTGCTATGGCGCGTAAACCGCAGCACTAGAAGTGTTACAATAAAATGGCAATCGTGTAAAATTGATTCCGATACCATCATCTACCAGACGAATTTTGAAATGTTAAATTTTTGTAAAAAAAAAATGAATAACTGGCCACTAGTCTTCTTACTGTATGTTCGTTACAGTTTTACTGTATGTTCGAGAAAGCCACGAGGCTGTCTTCACAGCACTGCTGCTGCTCCAACCCACATTGGAAAGCCTCGTCAAAGCCGTAAGTGTAGGATTCCTTTTTTCTGTCAAAGCCTTGTCATGCAAACTCCTTTGAGATAGTTACGACTGTGACGACCAGATTTGGAAGAAACGTACTGTATCATGTATTCTTACCTCTTGTTGGGTGCTTTCCAATGACAAGTTTTTCATTTTCGATTTTGTTTGTTTCGATTGTATTTAATAATGGGGTCTTAACTTAATCACAATCACATGTCAAAATGTGCAACTCCGGAAATTTTAGTATTTCAGTGATTTAGAGATTTTAGTAATCAACGATAATGTGCGATGTAGTGCAAATAAATACTAGAAGCTCATTCCGCTAGCGAAATGTTAAACACTTAACAAAAATTAAAACGCAAAAATACTTCCTTCAATGGGTTATTTCTTGAATAATATATTGCAAACAACACAGCTTGAATACGTCTTATAAGCCGAGTAGTGTTTGGTTGTTGTTGACTTATTGTTTTATTGACTGATCAGGCATACGCCTTGTTTTCTATTTACGCAGTGAGAGCTCGCACAAAGCGCACTGAGCAAATGTGTATTCTGTGCTGTCGTTAAATGCTACGGATGTACTTGCAAAAAATACACTTTTTTCACATGGCGTTTTAACAAAGAAAACGAAATCAAAGACGAAAATAAAAAGTGACATGCACATGTTCAGATCAAGCTCTTCATAAGTCCCAAGTTTCATGGTCGTAGGGCCCATAGTGTCAGAGAAGAAGAAGACACCAAAAAATCGGAAAAACTGTCAAGAAGAAAAAAGGGACGAATTTTGCTCGCACAAATTCATATAACCCTTGCAAGCCAAAGGCTTGTCAAGTGTTAATTACAAATGACCAGATTTTTTGAAAGTTGCAATGAGGGACCGAATGGAAAAATAGCAGGAAGTGAGGAAATGAAGGGGAGGTTTTTCACTGGGTAATCAATCAAAACCAAACTGGCTGTGTCGCTGAAGCAAGCTCAGATCAACGTTTCAAATCAACGTCATAATGTTTACCAGGATAAAGTTGTGTTACGTAGAGTTTTGATGTAGCTAGCAATTTGGCATGACTTTTAACAAGGGTTATAAAATAATTCTGAAATTTTAATTATTCTTAATCTTATTTTTGTGGCTCCAATGTAATTTTACCGACTCACTAGCGAAAATAGTATAAACTCAACTTCCAGCTTTTAAATTAGAATCTATTTCAAGACATGTGATTTTTTATTTGCTTTTTTGAGATACTTCCCGCCTTTCCAACATCCCTTAGTATTGCGCCGAACGTTGTTATGTAACAGCTGGCTTCTGTGAAAACTAGTCTCTCATGTATTAACTAAAAAAATAAAACAAACAAGCGACAACAAAAAACAAACAACGAAACAAAAAAAGAAACAAACAAAGTGGATGTTTACAAAAATTTTCTGTCTTTCAATAAGAGTTCTGTGTTCGCGGAATGCCCATTGAAAATAGAAAGGTCCTACAAACAACAGACAACAACGATGGACCGGAAACGTGAAAACGTGTTACATAGGTGCAAGTGCCTACGATACTTACCACAATAATAACGTATTGGCAAAATTTTCTTGCAGGTTGAAGAAAAATACGGCATTCCAGTCTCAAATATAACAAATGTGTACAAGAGATCCAAGAAAGGGTAAGAGTTTTTCCGTATCTTAGCTTCAACTTGATAATAAAATTAAGGATACTGTTTCATTATTCGGTTAAGTTTTGCAGTTTTTTAGCCCAGCCCACTACCGTTGTTGAGCTATATTCATCACTTGTGGGGAATTTGCTGTCGATTATGTGTATGTGTTTGTTTGTTTTTGGCAAAAAAAAAAACACACACACACAAAAAATACTACTCTTCCTACAAATCCGGCCCGATTGCGTTTGAAATTTGACAGGAATGTTCCCCTGAAGCTCCTGCATCTGATTTTGGTTTTGTTTGGCTACTGGCCAAAATTTTGGCCAAAAAACGGTAAATTGCAAAAAAACAGTTGCAATGTGCTTCTTCTTGATGGCCCTTCACCAGTCACCCGTCCACTTGCCGCGATAGCTCAAGCGGTAAGGTATTGGACTGATAATCACGAGTCATGGGCTCAACCCCCGCTCAAGGCGAATTTTTCATTGTCTCCCTTTATCGGTTTTTCTAGGCAATATTTATAGTTCCTGTCTCCCAAAGAAGCAATGGTTTGCGAAGCAAGGGATTGTGAGTTCAAGCCCTAGTCAGGAATCAATTTATTTTTTTTTTTGTGTGTTTTCCTTACGTGTTATATCTTAAGTATTGCCCAAGGTGCGTAATAACACTTAATAGCTACCAGTGGAGTTTGAAGTATTTTTAGGCCCCAACCCCTGAAAGGGGGGTGGCCTAATAAGTTACCTTCTGTCCGTCTGTCCGTCAACATTTTTTTTAGAGTTTGTCCGCGCCAGTTCTCCACAAAAATATGGTGTATGATTTTGTTACCCTGCACAGTGAAAATATATATATTACAGATGTGCCTTTTCATATTATTGTTGAAATCGACCAAAAATTGACCAAATTAGGACTTGTTAAATTTATGCGTTTACTCAGTATAGAGACAGAGTTTTGTCCGCGACAGTTCTCGAAAGCTATTGGGCACATGCTTTTGTTACCTTGCATAGTGGAAATATGTATATTGCAGATGTACCTTTTCGTATTATTGTTGAAATGGCCACAAAATTACCAAATTAGGACTTGTTATTAAATTTATGCTTTCACTTAGTATAGAGATGGAGTTTTGTCCGCGACAGTTCTCGAAAACTATTAGGCACATGCTTGTGTTACCTTGGATAGTGGAAATATATATTGCAGATATGCCTTTTTGTATTATTGTTGAAATTGGCCAAAAATTGACGACATTAGGACTTGTTAAATTTATGCTTTCACTTAGTATAGAGATGGAGTTTTGTCCGCGACAGTTCCCGAAAACCATGAATCACATGCTTGTGTTACCTTGCATAGTGGAAATATATATATTGCAGATGTGCCCTTTTCGTATTATTGTTGAAATGAGCCAAAAATTGACCACATTAGGACTTGCTAATGTTTTCTGGGCGATTCTGTCTGCGAATTATATCTTGTTAGGGTTGGGGCCATGTGTATTGCCTAAATATTTTCTTGTTGTTATCGGTTCGCCAAAAACTTGCCAAATAAACTGATAGCTTTAAGAGAAACACAAAATGCTGTTCGTCTCACAGATCCTGTGCGACTACTTTTGATAGTAGTGTTGCCCGTGAGGACTCCTGCCAAATGTAAATTTCAACGGCTTGAACTTGCACCATAGGATTGGGCACAATGTCCACAGACATTATTGTTCTTTTTTTTTTGTTCTGCTCTGCATAACAGGTACAATGAGCACATGTACAATATAGTAGTAAGTATAAAATAAAATACAATAAAGTAAGTATAAAACAAGAAATGTAAATGAATCGTGATGTATTGGTAAAACAGTTAATTAACTCTAATGCATATCTTCCTGCTGAAATATGAAATACAAAAGCATTTTGCCTTTATTGGGTGTTGTAGAATACTGGTGAAAATGGACGACAATATAGTAAAACATTACTCCAATGAGTCGACGTTCTTAATCATACTCACCAAATACCAGTCTCCGAGCGACGGCACTGCCAACTATGACGTCACACTTCAAGATCTGGATTAATCATGCTTTATGGAAAGTTACCAAATGCTGCATATTAGATGAGATACTTAAAGAGTACAAAGGTTTAAGAAACCCAGTAGTCTGCCAAGGGCAAGATTCAAGTAACACAGGCTTGTCGGGGAAGGGGTAGCCGAGCGGATAAAAGAGGGGCCTTTTAGATTTTTGTCATTCCGACAATTTTTTATTGAGCTGGTTGTTAAGAAATAGTACGATGAGTATCTTAACAAATGGGTAAACGGTTGAAGACTTAATCTGTGGCATTTTAATAAACCATAAAAATGCTGATACCGGTGACCCTGATGAAGTGAGAAAAGGTGTGAATAAAACATGTTATGCCTGTACCAATCCCGTGTTATGCCTGCCAAAAAAAGCAAACTTATTTATTTCATAGGATCTCACATCTGAATAAAAATGTTACATTTGTTAGCTGTCTTTTTTTTATTTTGGGCGTGTTTTCGTTGCATTTTGTATGTATATTTATGGTGCGATCCATGAAAAAAAAAAGACAGAATTGTTTAGTTCTTTAGCCTGACGATGGCGTCATTTCACTGTGGGTCAAAATAATAGTGATACACTCAAGACTGTCAACTGTATTCTTTAAAATACTATTTAAGTTAATTAGATTTTACAGAGTAGAAGAAATGATAATGAGGTAGTATTTTTACAGTATGTTTGAATAAAAGCACTATTTATTGTTACCTCAATACGAATAAACAAACGTATGAAAGTGATTGTAAATTCTCTGGGTGCAGTTATCAGTTAAGTGTTCCGAACCAATAAACATGCCCTGAAGTTAAAGTTATCAGTTAAGTGTTACCGTTCCGAACCAATAAACATGCCCTGAAGTTAAAGTTACACGTCAGTCATTTTATACCGTAAAATCGCGTCCAGAAAGAAACTGAACTCCTTTCCCCATGCCCCTGTTTGTCAAACTAATACGGGCCCTGCATTGTGCTGTTACGAACTCCTGTTGACATTGGAAGGAGAAGAAAAGAACGCATGCTGATCATGGATATGGGCATTGGAATTGGTGAAATCACGATTAATATTAACTGGCACTAAAACTCCTCTAAACCCTTTTTAAACATATAGACCTGTTTGACAACGCTTAGTATTAATTTAAAGGACTTGACACACTAAAAGTTGTGGAACTCGACGAAGTGCAAATTTTGATTAAATTAATTCTACAAGAGAAACAATACAAGCCGACCAGTGTGAATAGCGTTTTTCATACACGACAAGAATTCCGAAGGAGTTTTCTCATTGCTAGTAAATGCTTAGCGGTATAAGACTGAAGATGGCGATTTTATAAAGCTCAAAACAACCTACATTAAACGATGGTAGTGTGAATGGGGCCCTGCGGCCCCGTTCACACAATGCGATTCCGAGTTGTTATTTCCCTAACTGCGTTGGACCGCTTTCGCGCCGCTTGAAGTAAAATATGAAACTCCATATAAGAAGGCTTCAAACTAGAGAGCCGGAAGCTTTAAAAGCGACCCAGGTATTCTTTGGTTTAAAGTTTATTAAAGAAAATGCCCGTAGGAAGGGAGCAAGCGGATGATCTGGCCGATTTCCGACTGTGGTTTTCAAGTCACGACGTCGCGTCGATGGCTTTCTAACATTGTAACACAATAAAATACATCCTTTGCATTTTTCTTAAAGTTACGGTTTTGTTATTGGGTCGAGTTGGTTCCATTTGCGAGGTGATCCGATCCCTAGGCTCCACTGCAAATGTGCTCGCTTAAACTGTATCTGCTTAACCAATATGTCTGATTCGTCAATTTCGCTCAAAGCGAGAAACCGATTATGACCCCTGTTAACAGATTTACCGGGTTTAGCAGCATCCCGCCTACTGACTTAGTGGCATTCCGCCTGGTGACTTAGTGGCATTCCGCCTGGTGACTTAGTGGCATTCCGCCTGGTGACTTAGTGGCATCCCGCCTGGTGACTTAGTGGCATTCCGCCTGGTGACTTAGTGGCATCCCGCCTGGTGGCTTAGTGGCATTCCGCCTGGTGGCTTAGTGGCATCCCGCCTGGTGACTTAGTGGCATCCCGCCTGGAGACTTAATGGCATTCCGCCTGGTGACTTAGTGGCATCCCGCCTGGTGGCTTAGTGGCATTCCGCCTGGTGGCTTAGTGGCATCCCGCCTGGTGACTTAGTGGCATCCCGCCTGGTGACTTAGTGGCATCCGTCCTGGTGACTTAGTGGCATTCTGCCTGGTGGATTAGTGGCATCCTGCTTAGTGGCTTAGTGGCATCCCGGTTGATGACTTAGTGGCATCCCTGCTGGTGGTGGCATCCCTGCTGGCGGTGGCATCCCGCCTGGTGGCTTAGTGGCCTGCTGGCGGTGGCATCCCGCCTGGTGGCTAAGTGGCATCCCGCCTGATGACTTAGTGGCATCCGGCCTTGTGGCTTAGTGGCGTCCCGCCTGGTTGATTAGTGGCATCCTGCTTAGTGGCTTAGTGGCATCCCGCCTGGTGGCTTAGTGGCATCCCTCCTGTTGACTTAGTGGCATTCCGCCTGGCGGCTTAGTGGCATCCTGCTTAGTGGCTTAGTGGCATCCCTCCTGGTGACTTAGTGGCATCCCTCCTGGTGGCTTAGTGGCATCCCTCCTGGTGACTAAGTGGCATTCCGCCTGGTGACTTAGTGGCGTACAACCTGACAAAATTCTTGTTTTTTTTCTTGCGTTCTCTTTTGACTTTTTGGAGTATGTATACGTTTCAAAAAGAAAAAAAGACTTTAGGGCAATTTGATTAAGTCTGATAGTCGGTCATGACATTTAAATTTAGCATAGTTAACCCTAAAAGAAATCGTCATTATAAATTACTATGCGATTAGAAACTCGTTATTTATTATAATTATTTATGTGTGTACTTTATGCAAATTGCAAAATGGCGGATCATTTGTGTCAACAAGTATTTTAGAAGATTTAAGAACTAATGTCTTTGTAAACCCATGAGATTATTTTTTCAAACAATATTATTGTTAAACGTCTTTGATTGCTTTAGATGCTGTATGCGGTGTTAGTTGTTTTCTTTCTTTTTTCGCCGTTCCCAAAGTTAACCTCTTAAACTTCAGTTAAACCTAAGTTTGTCCGTTCAGTTTATCAAACACATCACATTTCAGCACAAACTTGAACGAATCTTCACACTCACCCTCATTATGGCCAACTAACCCATAACCCCTCTTTGTCCAGAACCAGGATGGGGGGGGGGGGGGGAGAGAGAGCGTGAAAACTGTAATCACAATAGCGCGTCTTACACTCAATTCAGCCCCACTCACATCATTTCACAGTGCAGGTTACTGTTTCGCAGACACAGCCAATTCAAAATTTCGCATTTCCTCCAAATCATAAAAAGTTAGCAATATGATATAAATGGAATCGCTCAACTGACATTTACCATTGCGTGCCCAGATAAACGTGCAGTTAAAGTTTCTGAATTCGACATCAGGCGTTCAAATCATTGTTTTACCTTTTTGTGATTATAAGTTTTGGGACAGTGAACATTTATTTTTTGTAACATCGGACGATAGCTCAGATATATTTTGTTGATAATGAAAATTTGAGATTGCCTTTAAAAAGAGATTATTTTCAAATTTGTACAGTGTATCACTGGTCATAACGAAATAAACCATTATCTTGAAACAAACGGTGGGTTTTATTTGACTTTGAGCATGTATACGAACATTTAACAAATACAAAACAGGCACACAAGCATTATATTAAACATGATTTTTAACAAATTTAAGATTTTTATAAAACTGTAGATCAATGCCTTGGTTAGGTTTTCCATTCCGCTGTGCGTGAGTTTTATTCGCGTACCACTGGCTCAAACACTCATACGCAACGGGGGCGACGTCTCTTCGAATTTTATTTACGAACAAGTGTTTGGATTTTATTACAGAAGACAGCTCTTGCGCCCCCAAGTTGCAAATGTATCTGGACCATTCCCCACTGCACGTTGATCGTTCGTTCTCCCACCACAACTTGAGCCTACCATAAAACGGCTTCAGAGCTGGATCGCCTGGAATAATAATAATAATAATAATAATAATAATAATAATAATAATAATAATAATAATAATAATAATAATAATAATAATAATAATAATAATGACGAGGCGGATCTTGAGGAGCAGTGTACTCGAACAACGTCAACAAACTGTTCGTTTTGGCAGAATAAGCATTTTTCACTTCGGGAGCTCAGAATATTAAGGTATCTCCAGCGCAATCGAACGACTTCGCCAACTATCGATTCCTGACATCCACTTCTTATACTACGCATTTACCAATAATTATTCCACAACTTTTATGTATCTCCACCGTAATCAACTGGCCTTTATGCACACCTATCACACGTACTGGCGGTAGGCAATGCAAAAGCTTTTTTTCTGAAGTATATAAGAGCACTGGACGAGTTCTTGCATCGTGTTTCCCGAGAAGTATTAATTTTTAAGCAATGTGCGCTCATGAATACCTCACCCGAATTTATTACGGAAATTGTCCAGGTTAAATATGGAGCTTTTAGCTCAGTTTTTTTTTTATTATTTTTTATTATTCACGTCGCCTTAGAAATGCATTAGTAAGTAAAGAAAACATATTATAATGGGGGCAGGTTTAAAAACAGTAAAAACGCCGCAAAATAAATTTATTTAAGAAACAGATTGTGAGTTGAATATACCTTTATATGATCCAGGCACGCCGAAATGTGGGCTGTGGTTGAGTGTGTTGAAATAGTGCTCGTCGGGTAGTCTCGTGTCCCTCATCCACTCTCTCAGGTCTTTCGCTTTTTGGTCCGTTAAGACATATTCTACGAAGGGCCTGGAGGCTACGATATGAGCGGAACCTTTATGTAGGTTAAACTCATGTGGAACTGGTGATTTGAGTGTGTTCGTTCTCCAGTTTTCAGCTCTCCAGACATACTTCATCCAGTCAATGTTTCGGCTGAAATAAACCGAAAAAACTACCAGACAATTGTCGAAAAATAAAATCATCTCATCATTATGCGAGCCAAAGGTCAAAACCCGTGGCCTCAGTTATTCTGCAATCGCGGGAAAGGATGCAGCCCATTTGTTAAGAATAAACCCTTTTAAATTTTTGTTTACATCCGCCGTCGTGACAAAATCTATTTTTATCCACTATAAATTATTTCAAGTTTCTAAAAACGTCGTGTCCTGGACCTGCAGTTAAATTTAGTTTCATAATTTCCAGTCATTTTTGCCCCAGAAAAAAAGAAATAATGCACAACCCGGGAATATGATGGTTTCAGAAAAGTAGACCTGTTGTTGCCAGTCACGTTCCAATTCACTCTAATTATAAATTACTCCAGAAACAACATAATTAAGATATGTTTTGATCAGACCCAAAGGTAGTCTTATTTCCGGGTTTTTATGTAGCATATACAAAAAACACGATAAAAAAAGAAGAGCCACAACGTACTTGTACATGCTGCCGTCTATGTCATTCGCTCCGTTGTAAGCTTGCAGAATTTTTACCAACTCGGCATTTGTTTTTAGAGGATATTCTCTACCAGTAAGATTGATGTAATATTTCCACTGGACAGAACTCTTCTGTACAGACTCCATGCATAGCAATTCCGCTTCTAGAACGGAATATTCCGCCCAATGAACGTTAACAGTATCCTGAGGAACTATCACATTTGGAAGGCATTTTGAAATATCCACCATAGCATTCATCATAGCAGAGTCGGCTTTTGAATCAACGTGAATACAATAAATATTCTGCGGTCTATAAATAGCATTTAACAGTCGTTCAGTTTGATGTGTATCCTCATAGGTCAAAATGCTAAATGCAATTGGAAAATTCTTCTCTTCTTCTGTTACAATGTCATCATTGTAGCCAAAACTTTCTTTAAATTTGTGACAGTCAAAGGTTGCAAGTTGTGTGAAAGAGTAATCCGATGGTCTGTTATCCCGGCACCAGTTAAAACCTTTTGAATATTCTACCACCGCTTCGTTACCATTAAGCAATGCGCTGCAGTCTACAACCTTTTCTTTGGCCTTTCCTTGTAAGCCCATCCTTTGTTGATGTTGTTCAATGATGCCATTGATTCGGCCTTCCTCATTAGAAGAAGGAGAAGAAGAAAGAGAAGAAATGCTCCAGTCTTTTCTTTGGCCCCAGATCATTGGACACGTCCCGCTGAACCGTCGATTGTCCTCTGTTTGAGTGTAATTTGCAGCACTAAAAATTAAATAGATTAGAAGCCAAAAGCCTATAAGAAATATCACAGAATGCGATGCAACTTCCGAAGTGGTCTTCTTTGAAAATCGAATTGCTTGCAAAAGTTCCATCTTGATATACAATCTCCACTTATTTTTCCAGGAACGCTCCGGACTGCCCAATGTGCACACCTCTTTTCTCGGGTGGGGTTTTCTTGGCCGAGGCTAGCAATGACGACTCAACAACATAGTTCTGTTGGCAGAAAAATAAAACCTATTAACTAAATTAAAATCATTATTTTCTTTACTTCTTTATCTTGGTTTACCAGAATAAATCTGAATAGGAAACGTTGTGACGCAATGTAGCATCTTTGCTAGTTTTCAGCGTTGCTTTACCAAAACCCACAGTTGGAATTAGCGGGCGTGAACGCGGACTAGACTCGTTAAATCTGCATTGCATGTGCGTCGAAACCCGCGTCGAAAACTTAATGAAGTAATTACCGAAGGGCGAAATCGAATGTGAAAATTTTAGAAGTAAAAGATTTTTACCCCCTTTCTTTTAAAAAAAGCGCATAAAGAGTAAATCTGTACATATTATACCCCTCCACCCCCGCTTCTCCAAACGTCTGCGCAACGCCAGTCTCCCGACAATACTGCAAGGTCGTTCCCCTGTCGCCACGAAAACACTTCCGACGTCTATTGGGCACCGACGTGATTACCTATATCCACCGCCTATCGATCGTCATATATCTATTTGGATATTTTGGCTCGATTAATTTAAACTGGAGCAGAAGGTGGCAACAGTTTATCTATTTATTTATTTATTTGCGTGTGATTGCCATGGATCAATCTGCTCAATGATAAAATTGTTAGCTGTACCTAATATTTTCTAAAACCGTTAAGGAGGGTTCTTAAAAGCGTCAATGTCAGATAAAATGTAGTTTGCCCGGCCTAATGTAATATTAATGTTTTAGAAACTTTAATACTCCGCGAATTACCACAGTTAAACTTTTGTCACTAAGGGAAGCCTCAATAAATATGTCAGGAAAACATTTGGTTACACAGGCGGCAAACAAAAAAAACCTCAACACCAACTTGATATATGATCGATCCGATCAGAAGACGCATTCAATGACGCTTGTGGTATAGAATGACGGTCTTCAAGATCTATTAAGATTTCAGGCTCCAAGAGATCGATAGGCCAGCCAATGAATACAATGAACAGCGTATCCAGAACGAAGTGGCTACTTGAGCACGTTAGCTTTACTTCCCAAAAAAGAAAGACATAAAGAAATCAAGATCCTTTGGCTTTACATATACGGAAGATATTTATCCAAGAAGGAAAAAAAACAGAATAAAATGAAACATAGTTTGCAGTAAAAAACGTACTCTTCTTCATATTTTCAATGCTTAATAACTGGTTGTGTCAAAAGTAGTTATTCAACGGCATAACTTTTCCTGACACTTCACGTACCTGAGTATGTGTATCGAGGACTGTGATAACGCATACAGTGCAGTTGTATACTGATAACAATGAAAATATATACCTTAAACTGATAACTTGTTGTAGCTACCAGATCTAGTAACCAGGAGGACGTGCTTTATTTTTTGTAGTGATTGAGTTTAGGTGATTACTCAATCAAATCAAGGTGCGAAAAATAAAATATCACTCTGAAAGGCAGAGAGCAAACGGGACACATAAAATCGAGAATAAAAAACGGTAAGTTTTTATTATTTTCGCAGATCATCGAAATATCGTCTTCTTGCTCATATAATGCTATAATACTATTAAACCCCTCAAGTTCCTGGAAATGTTTTAATTGGTTGTTTTCAAACAAAAATTTGTAAAACACAGTTTCGGCACAACAGTTCCCCAGTGAACCCATATTCGCAAATGAAATTATCTGTATAAATACAGGTTTTTCTATTGTTTTTATTTTTAAAGGCAATGGCTTCGAAACCTGTGTATATGGCGAGGCTAGCGGAGTCTCGGGTACGGCGTCTCCCTCCCATGACACCAATTCAAGAAGATTCCACACCGGGCACGCCTGATAAACAACCCCCGCCCAACTCTAAACCCCCACCGCCTTCAAAGCCCCGGAAGGGCGACGTCCCAGAAGAGTACCGGTATTTGGTTATGAACCGAGTTCCACAGGAACCGCATAAGGAACCATGGCACCCTTATGAAGTGGAACAAGTAGTGGGGCATTATCTCCGGGCGGCAACACTTGGCGGTAACCCGATGGAACCACAACCAAACGCGCTCTGTGAATGCTGTAACGACATCAACGATGAGAATAAGCGGCGGAAGTTTGAGCTACACACCCACCCACACATGCGCCCTTACTTTGAACAATCTGCATTATCCAACGCCCCAAAATTCACGTCAATGAAATATGAGGAACCGAAGTTACAGACCTATTCAGCTGATTACGGAATTTACCGCACTGAAAGTCCTGAATTACTTTCTGATTCCACTCACCACACTATTCCGGATTTAGAAGCGGCAGCTTTGGACAGGCGTAAAATTTTTGTGACGCATCCCGCGAAGAATTCTTTGTATTCAAACTGGGGCGTACGAAACGAGGTCGAGAACTACGGATATGACCGACATCTAGCAGAAGATGTTGTGGAAGCATCTTCAAACTTTATTGACGCCATGGAAAAACTGAAGAAAATCAGTAGCTCTTGAACGATTGTAGCAGAGGCGGGATCATCGTCTGCCAGGGACGTGAGTGCGTGCGGGTTCATTGTCTAAGCAAGTTTTAGTGGACGGGATGAGATTGGAAGCTTTCTAGTGTTCCCAGATCATTGACAGTCTTTCGTTGTTTTCTATCAGAGCCGGAGAAAGGGTTTGCAATTCCGTTCCTGCGGAATCGCCAATATACGGGCGATCCGGTTGGGTATGGGAAATGTATAACCTGTCAGCACGAGCCCGAAATGTCCCGAAATATCTTTTCAACATCGATGCGAATAATAACATGTGCCATAAATCCCTCCCCCCCCCCCTCAAGAATGACACCAAAACAAACTGAGAGCCTTCCCACGCCCTTTAAAAAGTCCATTAACAGAGTATGCAGCAAATTTATTTGCTGTTGTGTCGTCAGGTGGATTCTCTCCACAGCGTTATTTTGATCACGTGATTTGTCGTGCAGTTTCCTGATAATTCTGGAGTTTCAGAAGTAAAAAAGGCACAGGAATGAACTGGGTGGATCGTAAAATACCACAATGTTACTCCCAGATCGGCAAAGGCGAACAATGCAATGCCAATCTATATAGAAAAAGCTCGCTGAAAACCGTAGAAAAGTATAATTCTTTAGTCTGTGAATTTCTAAGGGAGTGAGGGAGAACATTGACAAATCTAGCCGGTATCTTCTTCAGTCAAGAAAAATCCGGCCAGAGCCAATCTTTGAAATAAAATCGATTTTTTTTTTACCTTTTTTGCGCCTTTTCTTAGCTGAATGAATATAATTAAAATGTTCAATAAAACGTTTATATCACCGAACACATTATTATGCATTAATGTTTGTTATTTTGTGGCCTTGAAGTTGTATGGGTGCAAACACAGCCAAGCTCCGTTTCAGATGAAACGATCGTTGGAGGTGATTATCTGAATTCGTGCAGCCTTGGTCAGTACACCCTATCCCCCCTCCCCATCCCACACCCCATCTGAATATTAAACTATCAAACAAATGAGATTCGCATAAAGAGTTTTCACAATGACACTGTCATATTGTTGCGATTGGCACCTTACAATTTGAGAAAGAATCCCATTAAGCTTGCAAAAAACCTTGTACAGAAAGTTTACTTCTCATGTCCTTTCTTTTTTCACTGAGGCCAAAAATAACTTGGAGCGACTTGAGACGTAAACTACCTGTCTCAAAATTCGTGAGCCAGCCCGCACTGGCCAACTCCGAGTCGAGCGTCTACGCAGAATGTCGATTATCGCCGCAGTCACATCGCACTGCATATCTCAATCCAAACAAATACGAGTGCACGATGAAATGTGGGTTTACAATTACGCAAATTTTTGTTCCATAGACAAGCAACATCACGCGCTGTCAAGCAGAGCAAAGATTGCTGTTAAAATTGAACACTAAATACTGACCAAGTTAGATACTTAAAACAGGAAAATGAAATATAATCACTGACCTCATTTCATTTGTGTATATCACAAACTAAGAATATCCCATAAACACTTTCAGATCCTGTTCATTCAATGGCATGGTCTAGCCACAAAAACAAGAAAGCCACAACACAGGTGTTGTGTTCATAACAGCCACGTTTAGGTCGTATCTTCACGCATGCCATAATGTAATCGCATCGTGCTTCCATGATGAGAAAGAGATGATGGTCACTTCATCCAAACGCTATTTCAGGCAGATGAAGACATTTCACCCAAAATAAAGACTTTTTACCCAAATAAAGACTTTTCACCTAAATCATAACACATTTTAAACAACTACCATTTCGCCTAAGTAAATCGTTTCATTCAAATGTCATTTCACCTAAGTTAATTTATTCGAGTTATGCTTTGTGGAAATTCTCTTTCGAAACCGGTGAAAGGTGGGGGAGGGCGCCGAGTAAAATTACAAGGTGCATTGAGTTTCAGTCTGAGCATTAACATCCAGTGAAACCGAACTTAACAAGCCATAGCGCACGGGCGGACATACGGACGCGCAACACCCAAACATATAGCTAAAGCTAAAAATAATTAAATTTAGAAACTAACCTTGAATGAACCGAATACATCAGTGACCGGAGATAAAACTACCATTATTATTGCAAGATAGTTTCTTCAGTTGATTACGTTTGCAATTATAATAAATGCAGCTAACTACAGTCAGTGAGGATTACACTTAATAACACTTCCCATGTTACATATCACCGAACACATTTGAAACTGCCAAATAATGTTCTTGCAGTTTAATGTGTGCATCGTCAATGAAAGACAACTCAGTTGAATTCAAGCACTGATGAGTGAGCCGTGGAGCTTCGTTACTTCTCGATTGACACTGTGGAAGAATTTCTTATCTATCCATTAGCCTCAAATGAAAAAAATCTACTCCGAATGCTCAATCAAACTCTTCAACCTGGGTGAAGTGATTTTTCACAATTGTGTGAAATAACTTCTCAGTCTGGATGAAATGACCTTTAACTTTGGGGAAACGTTTGATCCTATGTGACGTATTTAGAGCATACACTTTAGTACGCGGGCTCTTCTCGATACTAGGCAGTCATAAAAATAGGGCAGGGACAGAATGGGGTGTTTCGTGTGCCTAATATTATGGTGAATGGGCACCAAGACAATTTTTATGTACAGGGGTTAGTGACTGGCCATGGTGTGGACGTCGCTTTGGGTGTGCGGTCGAAGACCTCACAAATTCAAAACGATCACCCCCTAAAATAAAGAATGCTTGATTAGAAAAGTTCGCTGCTACAATTTGCCTTCTCTGAAAATATCTTTTTTGTAAAATGTTACCAAGAGTTAAGTCTTGAAAAATTTTAAAAAGCACAGATTCTCTTCTTAATTCTAAAGCTCAACAGTTCTTGATAAATGCGAAATGACAACTGCCTGCGAGTGGAAAAGATTTTTGCCATCGAACATGCCCAACCAACCCCGGGAAGGAGGTGTCCGCTTGCTTTCTTCTTCCTGAATACTGAACACTTCTCACTTCTCGAACCGGAGAAGCAGATCATTTCTGTCCTTAGTGAGTTCTTTAAAATCCCAGATATGTAGCTGTATGTCTGAGGAAGGAGCAGTATCCTACCAAATGTAACAAATGTTATTATTGTTTTCATTGATCTACTTTGCTTTTTTTTCTTCTTGGTATTTAATGGTTTTTCAGTTTCGCATTTTTTATTTATATTTCCTTTGGATGCTGTAGATCGCTCTGAAGCAAATTCTTGACGCAAACGAAGATAACTTTTTTCAACACGAGGACTTCCACACGATACATTGTAGTTTAATTTGATTTTGGACTCAAACCAATTTTAAGAAATTTAATGGAGTGGTTTAATACTTTAACCCACTGCTGTGTTCACTGTATTTTATTCTTGAAGGAAAAGCAACGTTTAGACCAAGAAGTGAAAAGTATGTCCACTCACGCAAGTGACGAGAGTTGTGTGGTCAAATAACTTAATTTCAGCACAAGTTCATATTTATTTTACAAGCGTTGACCAACATACCACAATGGTTATACTTTGTTAGTGTTGTGCAAAAAAAAAAATACTATCTATCAATGCCTAGAGTGTAAATCATGCTGTACTGTCCAGGATGCTGTCGCCAAATCTTCGCGAAAACATGGCTGCTACTTGTTTTATTGGATTTCACCCACAAAGGCCACATCTAAATGTACATCTTTATTTCCGTATTCGACTTCCTATTTTACTGAGTCGATCGCTTTCTTTATTACACTATTTGATATTTTAATTAACATACAGGGACTTTGTTATATTTGAGTTTGTGAAAATGAACGAGCAAAGAAAAGGGCATCATTTTATGACTTCAAAATTATTTAAAATGTTAACAGATCAGCAGGTTATAGTATGTCGAACAACGCCAGTGTTTCGCACTTAAAAACCAGTTTCACTGTTACCATTACCTTTAACTTTATAAAAATGCTGAACAGCAAATTCGTGGAACAAGTTTGTCCAAGGACAAAGTCCCAGCTTACGAAAAACAATAAGACCCATTCCAGCGTGCATGAGCGAAGGAATTTCCCTGAAATATCGGGCTTCAAAAGATGAGACGGCAAAGAGCTAGCTCAATAATTAATTTAGCACCGGACCAGAACATAGACCGATAAATGCATACAAAGTTTTCTTTCCATGAAAATGGGGAACAGATTTTTTGTATCTCTGGTAGACTGGATAGTCTGCCATGGATACCTTCAAACAACGCTCGCATTTCGGACCAGTGCGCATATTTATGTAACTTGCCTCGATGCGCGGTTCTTATTCAGACAAGTACGCATGTTTATTTAATTTGCGTTAATGCGCGGCTCTCATTTTGGAACCGTGCACATGTTCATTTAACTTAATAAAGATTAATGCGCGGTTCTTATTCCAGACCAATGCGCATGTTTATTTAACTTTCATTGATGAGCGGTACTTATTTTGGACAAGTGCACAAGTTTCCTTAGGTTGTCTTGATGCGCGGTTCGCATTTCGGAAGAGTTTGCATGTTTATCTAACTTGCATGGTGCGCATGTTTATTTAACTTGCGTTGACGCGCGGTTCGAATATCGGACCAGTGCGCATGTTTATTTAACTTGCATTGATGCGCGGTGCTTATTCTGGACCAGTACAAATGTTTATTTAACTTGCGTTGGAGCGTGGTTCACATTTCGAACCACTCCACACGTTTATTTAAGTGGCGTTGATGCGCGGTTCGAATTTCGGCCCAGTGCGCATGTTTATTTAACTTGCGTTGATGCGCGGTGCTTATTTTGGACAAGTGCACATGTTTATTTAACTTGCGTTGATGTGCGGTTGGCATTTCGGACCAGCGCCCATGTTTTTTTACCTTGTGTTGATGTGCGGTTCTTATTTCGGATCAGTGCGCATGTTTATTTACCTTGTGTTGATGTGCGGTTCTTCTTTCGGATCAATGCGCATGTTTATTTACTTGTGTTGATGCGCGGTTCTTATTTCGGATCAGTGCGCATGTTTATTTTACTTGCGTTGATGAGCGGTACTTATTTTGGACAAGTGTACAAGTTTCCTTAGGTTGCCTTGATGCGCGGTTCGCATTTCGGAAGAGTTTGCATGTTTATCTATCTTGCGTTGATGCACGGTGCTTATTTTGGACGTGTGCATATGTTAATCTAACTTGCGTTGGTGCGCGGTTTGCATTTTGGACCAGTGCGCATGTTTATTCAACTTGCGTTGGTGAGCAGTTCGAATTTCGGACCAGTGCGCATGTTTATTTAATTTGCGTTGATGCGCGGTGCTTATTTTGGACCAGTGCAAATGTTTATTTAACTTCCGTTGGCGCGTGGTTCGCATATCGAACCACTGCGCATGTTTATTCAACGTGTGTCGATGTGCGGTTCTTATTTCAGGCCAATGCGCATATTTCTTTAATTTGAGTTGATGCGCGGTTCTTATTCTGGACCAGTGCGCATGTTTATTTAAGTTGCGTTGACACGCAGTTCTTATTTTGAATAGTGCGCACGTTATTTAACTTGCGTTAATGCGCAGTTCGGTTCGCATTTCTAACCAGTGCGCATGTTTATTTAACTTGCGTTAATGCTCGGTTCCCATTTCTGACCAGTTTGTTTGTTTATTTAGCTTGCGTTAATGAACGTTTCGCATTTTCCACCAGTGCGCACGTTTATTTAACTTGTGTTGATGCGTGGTTCGCATTTTGGACCAGTGCGCATATTTATTTAACTTGTGTTGGTGCTCGGTACTTATTTTAGATCAGTGCAAATGTGTATTTAACTTGCGCTGAGGAGCGGTTCGGAATTCGGACCAGTGTACCTGTTTCTTTGGGTTGCGTTCATGCGAGGTTCGCATTTCGGACCAGTGCGTAGGGTCACTTAACTTGCGTTGACACGCGAATTGCATTTCGGACCAGAACGCACGTTTATTTAAGTCCCGTCGATGCCCGACTCTTATGTCTATTCAACTTGCGTCGATTCGTGGTTCCTTCTTCGGACCACTGCGAATGTTTATTTAACTTGCGTTGATGCGAGGTTCTCATTTCAGACCACTGCGCATGTCTATTCAACTTTCGCCAATGTGTGGTTCTTTTTTTCGGACAAGTGCGCATGTTTGTTTAACTTGCGTTGATGTGCGGTGCTTATTTTGGACCGGATCGCATGTTTATTTAACATCCGTCGATGCGCGGTTCGCATTTCCGACCATTGCCCATGTTTATTTAACTTGCGTTGATGCGTGGTTCTCATTTCAGACCAGTGCGCATGTTTCTTTGGGTTGCGCTGATGCGCGGTTCATTTTTTCGGACCAGTGTGCATATTTATTTAACTTGCGTTGATGCGCGGTTCGCATTTCGGACTAGTGCGCATGTTTCTTTAGGTTGCGTTGATGCTCGATCCGCATTTCGGACCACTGCGCATGTCTATTCAATTTGCGTCGACGCGTAGTTCTTTTTTCGGACCATTGCGCACGTTTATTTAACTTGCGTTGATGCGCGGTGCTTATTTTGGACCAGTTCGCATGTTTATCTTCCGTCAATGGTTCACATTTCGGACCAATGCGAATGTTTATTTAACTTGCGTCGATGTGCGGTTGTTAAATCTGACTACTGCGCAAGTTCATTTAACTTGCGTTTATGCGCTGCAGGAGAAGATTCATTTATTTTTTTTTTAAATTCCGAAAAAAAATTCAAAAGTTTTCCAATTCACTCAAAAAGCACAAGCCGTATGCATGACCCCCTAAAGTCGGCTTGTATCAAAAATAAATGAAATCTGATAAAAACAGTAGGAGGAAATGCATTTTGAAGTTTTTTTTCTTCAAAAGCTCCCTAAAAATACAAAAATTGTCCGATCGACTAAAAAGCACAAGCCGTATGCACGACCTTTTAGGGTCATCTGATCTTTGAGAGGTTTCGGATCAAAAATGTAGGACGAGATACATTTTTAAATTTTTTTTCTTCAAAAATTCCCCAAAAATTCAAAAATCATCCGATCGACTAGAAAAGCACAAGCCGTATGCACGACTCTTTATGGGTGCCTCATACCAAAAATAAATCACACCCGGTCAAAAATGTAGGAGGAGACACATTTTAAAATTTTTTCTTTAAAAATTCCCCAAAAATTCAAAAGTCACCCGATCGACTAAAAAAGCACAAGCCGTATGCACGACTCCTTAGGTATGCCTCACACCAAAAATAAATGACATCGAATCAAAATTATAGGAGTAGATGCATTTTGAATTATTTTCTAAATTTTTGCTTAAAAAATTCCCCAAAAATACAAAAATTGCCCGATCGACTAAAAAAGCACAAGCCGTATGCGCGATACTTTAGGGGTGTCTCATACCAAAAATAAATCACATCCGGTCAAAAATGTAGGAGGAGATACATTTTAAATTTTTTTCTTTAAAAATTCGCCAAAAATTCAAAAATCACTCGATCGACTATTTAACTTGCGTTGGAGCGTGGTTCACATTTCGAACCACTCCACACGTTTATTTAAGTGGCGTTGATGCGCGGTTCGAATTTCGGCCCAGTGCGCATGTTTATTTAACTTGCGTTGATGCGCGGTGCTTATTTTGGACAAGTGCACATGTTTATTTAACTTGCGTTGATGTGCGGTTGGCATTTCGGACCAGCGCCCATGTTTTTTTACCTTGTGTTGATGTGCGGTTCTTATTTCGGATCAGTGCGCATGTTTATTTACCTTGTGTTGATGTGCGGTTCTTCTTTCGGATCAATGCGCATGTTTATTTACTTGTGTTGATGCGCGGTTCTTATTTCGGATCAGTGCGCATGTTTATTTTACTTGCGTTGATGAGCGGTACTTATTTTGGACAAGTGTACAAGTTTCCTTAGGTTGCCTTGATGCGCGGTTCGCATTTCGGAAGAGTTTGCATGTTAATCTATCTTGCGTTGATGCACGGTGCTTATTTTGGACGTGTGCATATGTTAATCTAACTTGCGTTGGTGCGCGGTTTGCATTTTGGACCAGTGCGCATGTTTATTCAACTTGCGTTGGTGAGCAGTTCGAATTTCGGACCAGTGCGCATGTTTATTTAATTTGCGTTGATGCGCGGTGCTTATTTTGGACCAGTGCAAATGTTTATTTAACTTCCGTTGGCGCGTGGTTCGCATATCGAACCACTGCGCATGTTTATTCAACGTGTGTCGATGTGCGGTTCTTATTTCAGGCCAATGCGCATATTTCTTTAATTTGAGTTGATGCGCGGTTCTTATTCTGGACCAGTGCGCATGTTTATTTAAGTTGCGTTGACACGCAGTTCTTATTTTGAATAGTGCGCACGTTATTTAACTTGCGTTAATGCGCAGTTCGGTTCGCATTTCTAACCAGTGCGCATGTTTATTTAACTTGCGTTAATGCTCGGTTCCCATTTCTGACCAGTTTGTTTGTTTATTTAGCTTGCGTTAATGAACGTTTCGCATTTTCCACCAGTGCGCACGTTTATTTAACTTGTGTTGATGCGTGGTTCGCATTTTGGACCAGTGCGCATATTTATTTAACTTGTGTTGGTGCTCGGTACTTATTTTAGATCAGTGCAAATGTGTATTTAACTTGCGCTGAGGAGCGGTTCGGAATTCGGACCAGTGTACCTGTTTCTTTGGGTTGCGTTCATGCGAGGTTCGCATTTCGGACCAGTGCGTAGGGTCACTTAACTTGCGTTGACACGCGAATTGCATTTCGGACCAGAACGCACGTTTATTTAAGTCCCGTCGATGCCCGACTCTTATGTCTATTCAACTTGCGTCGATTCGTGGTTCCTTCTTCGGACCACTGCGAATGTTTATTTAACTTGCGTTGATGCGAGGTTCTCATTTCAGACCACTGCGCATGTCTATTCAACTTTCGCCAATGTGTGGTTCTTTTTTCGGACAAGTGCGCATGTTTGTTTAACTTGCGTTGATGTGCGGTGCTTATTTTGGACCGGATCGCATGTTTATTTAACATCCGTCGATGCGCGGTTCGCATTTCCGACCATTGCCCATGTTTATTTAACTTGCGTTGATGCGTGGTTCTCATTTCAGACCAGTGCGCATGTTTCTTTGGTTTGCGCTGATGCGCGGTTCATTTTTTCGGACCAGTGTGCATATTTATTTAACTTGCGTTGATGCGCGGTTCGCATTTCGGACCAGTGCGCATGTTTCTTTAGGTTGCGTTGATGCTCGATCCGCATTTCGGACCACTGCGCATGTCTATTCAATTTGCGTCGACGCGTAGTTCTTTTTTCGGACCATTGCGCACGTTTATTTAACTTGCGTTGATGCGCGGTGCTTATTTTGGACCAGTTCGCATGTTTATCTTCCGTCAATGGTTCACATTTCGGACCAATGCGAATGTTTATTTAACTTGCGTCGATGTGCGGTTGTTAAATCTGACTACTGCGCAAGTTCATTTAACTTGCGTTTATGCGCTGCAGGAGAAGATTCATTTATTTTTTTTTTAAATTCCGAAAAAAAATTCAAAAGTTTTCCAATTCACTCAAAAAGCACAAGCCGTATGCATGACCCCCTAAAGTCGGCTTGTATCAAAAATAAATGAAATCTGATAAAAACAGTAGGAGGAAATGCATTTTGAAGTTTTTTTTCTTCAAAAGCTCCCTAAAAATACAAAAATTGTCCGATCGACTAAAAAGCACAAGCCGTATGCACGACCTTTTAGGGTCATCTGATCTTTGAGAGGTTTCGGATCAAAAATGTAGGACGAGATACATTTTTAAATTTTTTTTCTTCAAAAATTCCCCAAAAATTCAAAAATCATCCGATCGACTAGAAAAGCACAAGCCGTATGCACGACTCTTTATGGGTGCCTCATACCAAAAATAAATCACACCCGGTCAAAAATGTAGGAGGAGACACATTTTAAAATTTTTTCTTTAAAAATTCCCCAAAAATTCAAAAGTCACCCGATCGACTAAAAAAGCACAAGCCGTATGCACGACTCCTTAGGTATGCCTCACACCAAAAATAAATGACATCGAATCAAAATTATAGGAGTAGATGCATTTTGAATTATTTTCTAAATTTTTGCTTAAAAAATTCCCCAAAAATACAAAAATTGCCCGATCGACTAAAAAAGCACAAGCCGTATGCGCGATACTTTAGGGGTGTCTCATACCAAAAATAAATCACATCCGGTCAAAAATGTAGGAGGAGATACATTTTAAATTTTTTTCTTTAAAAATTCGCCAAAAATTCAAAAATCACTCGATCGACTAGAAAAGCACAAGCCGTATGCACGACCCCTTAGGGATGCCTCACATTAAAAATAAATCACATCCGGTCAAAAATGTAGGAGGAGATACATTTTAAATTTTTTTCTTTGAAAATTCGCCAAAAATTCAAAAATCACTCGATCGACTAGAAAAGCACAAGCCGTATGCACGACCCCTTAGGGATGCCTCACATTAAAAATATATGACATCGGATCAAAATTGTAGGAGGAGATGCATTTTGAACCAAAGTTTACTAAATAAACAACTAACTTACTAACTAACTAACTAACTAACTAACTAACTAACGGACACCGCCCGCAAACCGATAGGAATACCCCAGCTTACGTGTAACGTAAGCTGGGCTAAAAACATAAACATGAAATAAATTTTAAAGAAACGATCTAATTTTACATTCTTGTGAATTTTTGAAAATACTTGTCAAAATATTTAAGACAGAGTATTTTTGTATCCTTACTGGAACCGGCAATTATTTTTGGCTTATTTCAGTATGATTCAAAATGACATGTATTACGACTGACCAAACGATGTTATGCCCACTGTCCATAATGATAAAAACTAAAAGAACAAACGAAAACCAGCATATTTCCTTCTTTTTCTTTATTTTTTATTACTTTTTTGTTCTCCTTTTGCTACACAAACAACAGAGGAGAACTATTTATTAATGTGCAATACACGTTCCTTTTAACAAGCAACAATCTTAGATGACCCATTTTAAACATTTAGTAGGTCTTTTTCCAAGCATTTCTGTAAAAAAAAACCCTGAATGTTTCAACACATTTATGGAAAATCAGCCTCAAACTGTAACCAGCTCGTTAAGAATGTAAGGCGGGAAAAACATTGCTCAAACAGGCTGCATCACTTCGACGGAAGCAAAGATTTACTAAAATAAACTCCCTATACATAAATACTAAACAATTTCAGCGTCACTTGATTGCTGATGGTGACTTTTAAGTTCACAAAACAACGGAGAATTCTTAAATTGGAGTTCAGAGTTCATCAGCAAGCAGTTTATTTATGTTGACGATAAGCGTTATCACAGATAAAAAAAGTATGAGAAATCTTATAATTTCTCTCAGCCATTTTGATTTGCATCCTGGGTTGTCTCAAGGCTTGGTTCACTGAACATGACTCGGGTACTTTTATGCAGCAGTTAGTGGAAGACAAAGCCAATACAATGACGTATAACAGCCCTGACTTCACACAGTTCTTCGGTTTAAACACCGAGCAACTGTCACTGCGAAAACAAAAACACCAGTAATAAAAATAGAAGATGGAAAAGCTGTAGAAAAAATGCCTTCTAGTAAAAGATAACCGTAACGTCAGAACTAAGCACAACGTCACCGTGACCTAGTTACAACAACCTCGGCACGTCCAATGGTTATTGATCGTTATTTACCTGGCATGTCACAGCGAAAATAACGAGCCCTGCACAAACCTAACAAATCACTCTCCTGTTCACGACTTCCAAAACGCATGATTTTAATTTACAAAGCATCCGAGCCTTCATGCATTTTGCAATGGGCAACTGGAACAAAAAATGAAGAACAGTGTGAAATTCTCTATAGTCCAAATCTCTTGCTTTCCTCTTGCTGTTTCTAAAGGGGGTTTCTCAGTGACATCACAATACACGCGCCAGTCTCCATTGTTGTGACGTCACAAAAATTTCAAAAATATAAACTAGGCCTGTCTCATGGTGAACACTATTTTCTGCGCGAGTCCCACGTAGGATCGTCCAATGGGTCCATTTCGCGGGCTCTATATGCGTCCTTAAAATCCGGGCCTAGCTGTTCCAAGTCTTCCTGGTTCCTTATAACGCCCTGGAATACACAAATGAAAAAATATAAAACGTGCACTGCATTCAGCAAATCAACACGAAAAGATCACCGTTCATGCTGACAAAGGTTCGCCTTTCTATTCCCAATGTTTTTCTTGCATCTTTATATTTGCCGCTTTAACAAAAACCTGAATACTAAGGAAAGTTATTCTTTGCTCACTCCAAAAATACACAGGGGTACGTACCTTGGGCAAGTATCCGAGCAGATTAGGCGCGTGTTCTCGCAGCAGCCGCGCTCTCTCCTCCTCGATGATCTTCTTGCGGAAAGCCTCCAGCTCCTCCTCCTCCCTCCTCTCCTGCAGGTCCCTCTCCTAAAAGGTGCCAGAGGGTAGAGTCAGCCAGTTAACAACACTGTACTCACGCTCAGCCAGATAACAACACTGCACTCACGCTCAGCCAGATAACAACACTGTACTCACGCTCATCCAGATAACAACACTGTACTCACGCTCAGCCAGATAACAACACTGTACTCACGCTCAGCCAGATAACAACACTGTACTCACGCTCAGCCAGATAACTCTATACTCACGCTCATCCAGATAACAACACTGTACTCACGCTCAGTCAGATAACAACACTGTACTCACGCTCAGCCAGATAACAACACTGGACTCACGCTCAGCCAGATAACTCTTAAACTCACGCTCAGCCAGATAACAACACTGTACTCAGCTCAGCCAGATAACAACTCCACTTACGCACACTCATCCAGATAACAACACTATACTTACGCTCAGCCAGATAACACAACGTACGCAACCCAGCCAGTTAACAACTCTTTGTACGTACGCTCAGCCAGATAATCCTGTGTTCACACACTTAACCAGATAACTCGAAATACAGCCCTTCTTTTCTTATTAACAGGGGTCGTTCTCGGGCTCGTCGAAATCGACGGAATACTTTGAGCCGGGAAATTTGTGATATTTTCGGCGCGAAAACAACCACAGCCAAAGAATAGCAAGAACTGCACTGTGTTGATTCGCGAACGTCGAAGGCGTGAGCCCGAAAATTTACACGTGACAACTTAAAATCTCCACAACAGTATCCGCAAGTACCGACGCCCCCCCCCCCAAAAAAAAAAGTGAAAAACATTTAATGCAGAATTCAGTTGATCTCGAGGACAACAAATTTCGGCTCAAAATCCACAGATTTCGGTCGATCGACAAGAAAAAAAAACGACCCCTGTAAAAAAATAAATAAAACGCATCACGTACATATAAGGATGAAAAGAACAATGAACAATTTAAGACTGCTACAAATAAGGGCAAATTCAAAAAGGCAGAAAATCAGCTGACGCACCCGTTCCCGGACAAACTGGGCGCGCCTGTCCTGCAGCAGTTTCTCCACGGCTTTCTTGTGTTCCTGCTGCTTCATGCGCCTCTTCTGGGCGTTCAACTGCTCAATACGGTCGTCTTCGGCGAACTTCGCCATCATCTACAGCGTCAAAACGAACAAAATACGGAGCAATTACAGCGACGTAAGACATCGACACCCCTCAAAGTACCCCTGTGTCTTTCTTGAATAGTTATACTGCAACGTTATTGGTTCGCATAAACTTCCGCATGGCTACTGGCGGGTGCAATCTAAGATATTCATTGATTAAGTTTGAGAGAAAGCCCCTATTAAAAGTCACCTTCCATTCAGATATTACAATCCGTCAATTTGAACATCACTTTTGCAAACATTTTCCTGGATTTCTCGTTTTCAAAATTTCATTAATTAATAGCAGGAATTCAATGAAAAGTAGAATGCATTCGTAGTAGTACTCAATAATCTTTTTTTTATTTGACTTGTATCTTCGCACAGATCTCCAGCAGCATGAGCCGACTGGCACTGGCACGCACCTGCTGCCGGAACTCCTCCAGCTCCCTCTGTTCGGCCTCCTCGCGTAGCTTCTTGAAGTAGAGCTGCTCCTGGTGCACGCGTTGCAGCTCCTCCATGTCGCGTTGGCGCTTCGCCTCCAGTGCGAGTTCGCGCTGCCGCTCCTTCTCTTCTTGCTCCTCCAGGTAGAGCTCCTGGCGAACCTGTTCCATCTCCTCCAGTGCGCGGCGCTGGGCGGCGATCTTCTCCGACAGCTGCGTTGAGCAAGCACATTCACCGCGTTACTTACATGACACCACGGCCAACAGACAACACGTAAATCTGCATCGTACCAGGAAATGGCGACCCATGAAAACGCAAAGATATTCCCAGGTACTAAGATCTACTCACCTATAAAGCTTTTACGCGAAACAGACGCTACGGTTATGGATCTTACTTAACTCTTATTTGTCCCTGTTTATCCGCACTAAAATTATCTTAACGATTATCACAGTAAATCATTATGTTTTATTATCAACGTTTTGCAGACACAGCTTTTTTTGAAGACAGCCAAAACATCACATGTGATTCTAGCTCCCCCCCCCCCCCGTGCCACTTACGTCCTTCTGCACGCCTGCCCTGAACTCCTCTTGTTCTTTCTTAGCCGCCTGCCGTGCCCCCTCGCGCTCTTTTTGAAGCTCAGCAAATTGAGCTATGTTGCGATTCTCCTCCTCCAGGCGTTCCTTCTCCTTCTGCTTCCACTGCTCGCGTTGCACTTTGAACTCTTCTATATACGCTTTCTCCAAGTCTTTCTTATCCTTTTGTCGTTCACGTTCCCTGATAAACAAACAAAGTCGTAAATCTTTGCGTCTATTAATTTCTTAATTTATACTTTATGCAATGTGTTATGTTCCGACCGTTTTTTTTTTCTCAGACAAGTGGGGCTCCAGCTACTGAATACAAGGGACCATCCATAAACTACGTGCGCACGGAGGCAGGTCCAGGGCACCACATGGAAATTTGTCTTGCGTATTTACTGAATGGCCCCTAAGCTTGTGGTCTTTGCTGAATTTCCCCGTTTTCATTATTTACTTTAATATTGTGGCAGTAGCAATGACCATTAGCATGTACAAAAAGACATAATCTGATGCCACACAAGAACAGAGCTCCTGCATCGTCACACGGTCAACAAGAGCTAATCTGAACGCTGTCATGAGAGAGCCATTAGCAGATACCTCTGGTCTTCCTCGTAGATCTTCCTCACCACTTCATCGATCATGAGCTTTTCCTTCAGAGATTCCTCATATTCCTGCTGTTTCCTCATCTCTTGTTCCTGTTCAGTGAAACAATATGCTATAAATATTTTTTAAACAATATTTATATTATTTTTTGAAGGACAAATAACAAACTTATCGAATTTAATGAACCGATGTAGTTCACATTTCTTTCTAAGAAAAATGCCTCAAAGTCCATCTAGCTAGCGCTCAAGCTCCCGCTGATAGCGCATTGCCGAATCATGACGACAGCATCTGCGTATACACAGCCAGTCACCGCCCCCGCACACCCTCCCCAAACAGACGCCGGTACCTCTTGCTGATGTTCGAACTCCCGCTGGTAGCGCACTTCCATCCCGCGGCCATAACATTAGCATACACACAGACACCCCCCACCCCATCCTCCTCACACAGACACCCGTACATCCAGCTGATGTTCAAGCTGGCAGCACACTGCCACCTCGTGACCATAACATCACCGCACACACAGCCAGCCGCCTCACTCCCCCCCCCCCCCGTCCACTCTCACAGACGCCCGTACCTCTAACTGGCGCTCGAGCTCCTGCTGGTAGCGCACTTCCGCCTCGTGACCATAACACCAGTGTGCACGTAACCAGATGTCACCCCCTCCCTCACACATGTCCGTACCTCTAACTGGCGCTCGAGCTCCTGCTGGTAGCGCACTTCCGCCTCGTACTGCTCCAGCTCCTTCTGCTTCTCGGCGCTGGCGGCACGCTCGTGCTCCTCTTTCATCTGCTTCGCTATTTCCGCGTCGCGCGCCATCACGTCGTACTTGAGCGCCTCTTTCTCGGCCAGTTGCGCCAGGCGCTCCTTGTTCATGTACGCCGACTTCAGCTGACTCTCCAGCTCCCGCAACTCAATGCTATAAGGTAATACAAAGGAGATGCCTTAGAGGTAGAGAGCAGTTCAAAGTTCACAAACGTGTGTGAACGGGGCGGGGAAGCGGTAGTTGCTCCAACGATTCGCCCAAGTGCAGACCTTGGACAAGCGTTTTTTTTTTTTTTTTTCATAACAGAATGGTAACTTTCTTCGATTAGTACAGACACCTCCCCATAGAGACAGACTTCAAAATTAGAGTAAAAAGTGACCATTTCGATGCAAAGAAAAATTACAAAGAATCCCTAGATAACTATTTAAAAAATCGATGAAACATTGGTGAATTGTTGAAGCTTGGTTGTTTCAGGAATTATAAGGACGTTTTCAAAATTTCACATTCACTCATGTTTAATTTACTCATCCCCAGAAGTCATTTTATTGATCTCTTTCTTGAAAATATATGTGTTACAGTGAACCTGTCAAATCAGTGACTTCACAAAGTCACCGAAATTTTCAGTGAATCTGTCACATTAGGACAGCTTACGGTAAGTGAAACATTTGAAGGGACAGTCTTCACAAAAATACTGTTAATAATAACAAACAACAATAACAATCCTCAACATTTAAGCAAAATGTGTCAATTAACCACAAATACCTGCCACATAGCAACTTAGTAACCCACAACATTACATAGAAATTACTCGGTTAATTTTGCAACATAACAAATTCTTATTGAATTTTGAAATTTTTTTACATCAAAACCAAAGGTAGTCATAAAATTATTAAAGGTTATATCAGACAATTTCAAAATCATAAAATTATAAGTGTCTAAGACCATATCTTCATGCTGTTTAATAACTGCAACAACATCATCCGCGATATCTCATACAGAGTTGACAAATTCACTAAAAATTTCAGTGACTTTGCACAGTCACTGATTTCATAGATTCACTGTAAGATATACACCTATAACACACCTCGTTTCACGAATTTGTTGCCTCATCTTCTCGTCTCTGTTCTTTTCCAACTTCATTCTCTCCAGTTCTCGTGCAAGGGATTCTTCTTGCTCTAGCTGCTGTCTTTTTATTTGATTGTCTCGTTCCGCCTATGAAGTGCACAAGAAAACACTGTATTTCAACCAATGTCTTATCTAAATCACAACATGAGAAGTGTCCCTTTAATGACACAATATTTTGAAAAGCTTACATGTTCTCAACTCTAACAACTGACTGGTGGTGTTTTTATAATAACCTGAGATACCTTACCTTTGTTATAGCTTCCTCCATTTCCCTTTCCTTTTGTTCTTGCTGCATGCGGCGAATAAAGCGCTTATCTTCCGCCCGCTGCTCGCTCGCTAAGTTGGCGCTCTGCATTTGGTCCCAGGCGAGTCCCCGCAGGTCGTCCACCCGCCTCTCCTCCCGCCGCCGATTGCTATCCTGCAGCTTGCCCATCGATGTGGCATTGAAAGTTCGACGCACGGTCGTCTAATAATAAAAATAACAAAAAACATAAGTATAAGATTCACTTTACTTTTCGAATCGTAGCTACGTTGCCAATCCAGGGCTTTCCATTAATGCTGTCTAGGCATTTAAAACCTTTACGAAGACAGTCATATTTTAAAACAACGGGAATTTCGGGATGGGCAAGTGGTGGTATGCCTTTCAGCACATCCAAATTTGTGAAATTAAAAAGAACAGCTTCCGTGGCTGAAAACAATCCGTGTTTGCCAGTTATTGCAAAATAGGAATATTTCAGTCGAAAAGGTTGGCCAATTTAGCCAACTACGATCTACTTTAGACAATTCTATCTACTCCAGCGGACTCTTTCTATCTTCCCAGGACAGAAAGGGTCCCAGTTCCAGGAATAAAAATGGCATTTGATCTCAACTTTCGAGGCTCTGGGCCTTTCGGCGCACGTGCCAGCACACCGAGGTTCGGACTAGCAGGCCTTTTTTTAACAAGTAAGTATTTGCGAAACACAAGCAGGCCCAAACCGCCTCCCCAAATTCATAGGGGTATAAAGCGATGACGGACAGACGGACGGACACCCCAAACCTATAGGCCCCAATCCGAAGGGTTGGGGCCTAATAACCACACTGAGAAGTACCCTGGTGCATTATTTTCGACCACAGCAAAACTACCAATCTAAAGACCGATTTATTGTTGCTTTGGGTGATGACAGGGGATTCCATATCCTGATCTCAAGAAACTCTATTTTTCTCACTACAAAATTGTTATTTGGTCATAAAAATTGTACACCGTAATTTATAATTGGCCCATTTATGTGAGGCACCCTTTCACAAATAACGCCATTGGCCAGAGTCGTGCGCCGAGATCAGCAAAACTGACATCAATGACAAGTTCTGTTCTATGACTCTTGCTGTCATAAGAAGACCGCAATAGTCATCTAGGACTATCGTATACTTGTGTATTACAGCTACTTAGTGTTACTGGCAGGTTTAAGTATGACAGTTTGGCATGTCACTACACCACTACATCTTTATTCTATAGGAATGGCATATAAGAATTTTCCAAAGTTGTTTTTTCTTCAAGGTCTGCTGTTGTGGAACAAACACCATAAGCTCGTGGTGACTGACTATTACGAGTATAGTCCCAGTGGACCCTTTCTGTCTTCCTAGGTCAGAAAGGGTCACAGTTCCTGTAATAGAAATCACCATTGATCTCAATTTTCGCGGCTCTAGATCTTTCAGCGCATGTTCCAGGACACCGAGGTTCGGAGTGGCATGCCTTTTCTTAAGTACACTGAGAAGTATCCTGGCGCACTATTTTCGACCTCGTCCAAACTACCAAAGTGGAGTAAAGAGTGGTTTTACAATTGCAGATTCATTGTTGTTGTGGGCGATAATGGGAGATTCTATATTCTGATCTGAAGAAAACATCTATTTTTCTCATTACAAAATTGTTATTTGACCATAAAAATTGTGCGCCATAATTTATAATTGGGTTATTTATGTGATGCACCCTTTCTAAAATAACGCCATTAGCCCCAGTCGTGCGCCGAGATTGAAAAATTGAGATCAATGACAAATTATATTATAGGAACTATGACTCTTGCTGGGAAGCAAGAGTCATCTAGGACTATTACGAGTACAGACTAGGACCGCTTGTATGAGTACCGTTAAAGGTTAATCGCCATTAAAACCCACAAATACGACGAACTCTTCTAACAACTGACTGATTCTCCGAAGGAAAGCACTTACCATTTTAATTTTTTATATTATCCTGCACTATAGTTTAAGAGTATATGACGATTTTAACTAATGGAACTACCATTCATAATTTCAATATGGCAGTTGTTTTGTTTTCGAAATTGGTATGGACCGTTTCTAGGGGTTACAGAATTATCTCACAAACCCGTTCCACTTTTATAACAGAGTTATGGTACAAATTCTAAAAGAGTTCCAGTGGTATAATTAGAGTTTGTGTATATTTAATGATAGAAGCTTATATTTCCGGCAGTCTTTTCTGTTTGCTCTAGGATCTCTAAGCTGCTATCCCCAGCCAAAAATATCACAAAGGTGGATGAAACTATTTGCAACACTATGTGCACCACAAACTGAGCGTTCTAAGCGACAGAGAGCAATTTCACAACAAGGCACTTTCTTTTTTCGTTTTTCTTTCTTTCTTTTTATTCTTTCATCCTTCCTTTCTTTCTATCTATCTTTCTTTCTTGTTGCTGCTAAATAAAATAATAAAACTAAACGAGCGGGAGGACTGATCCGAAAAAAAAACCAAACCCCAGCCTCTAGCACCGGTTAGCACGAGCCTGAAAGGCGAGTTCAATCACTTCGGAATTCGAAGTGTTCTTATATTTTTATCCCGTCCTTTCTGTGCATGTATATTCTCTTTTAAACTGGATACTTTTACACTCCTTTGCGATTTTTACCGTTGCATAGTTAGGTTGTTATGGCGGTATCAATTATACAACTTAAGTAGTGCGTAGCGTGGCGTCTTGTGTTCTTTCGTAATGCTTTGTCCCCATGCCGGTACTGCATATTCAAGTTGGAATCTCACAACAGCTTCGTAGGAGTTTAGCAAGTCGTCCTTGTCAGCTCATAACCTCTGCAGTTGTGTTAGAAAGAACGATTTGGTTCGCGTTTTCTTTGTTATGGACTCCCTATGTTATGGATTCATTTTACACCATTTTAGGTGATCACAAAGTGATAAACATGTGACTTTTATGAGGAATATTTTCAGAGGAAAAAACGTTATTACATACGTTAGTTTTAAAAAGTCTCTCGTTTCTACTCTTTATTTCTACTGCGTTCATTCCCTTGAACGAATTTGAAATCTCGGCTCGCTTGAGAAATGTAATTACAAAAAACACTGAAGAGGATGTCAAGTATTCAAGTACCAGTTACTCAAAGTTAAAGAATCTTGTGAAGGCTGTTTACCATGTAATTTTTTTGTCATATTTTTCATACAGGGTATTACTAAATCGTCTAAAAATACAGGTGTCGCTAATAAGGCAGCAAGCAAGAAAAGAGAATGTTTATGTTACATTGAAAAAGTGAAATCCACGAAACTCGTAGGTTTCATATTCAGGGCAAACTCAATTGGGATAAAGATCTTAAAACAGCATCTCAAAAGCATATATTTTTGAGATCATCATAATACTAGCCATCGGAATATAGGCAGTAAGTCGATGGTGTCGCTTGAAGTGTCGGAAAAGGGTTATTGGGTGTGAAACTACTCCAATTAGTAACATGATTGTAATTTCTTCCTTGTGGAGAGTAGGGAAAGATCCGATTTCTACCAAGTGAAAAGCACAAATCTTCCAACCCATTTATTTTCGCAATTCAAATAAATAAATAGAAAAATATAAGCCTTTTGCCAATTGAAAAGAATGACTCTTTTGGATGTTTTTTTTTTTCAAAAGCAACCTTTCTTCTTCCCGAAATTTATTATTCATTAAAAGGTTTAACGTCTTTATATTTTAGGTTATTTATTCCTCTAATTTATTTAACAAAATCTGACTATTTTCCACCTTCCTATTTTCTCTCCTTATCGCTCCAACCTAATACTTTCTTCTGAAATGCCCACCCCGAGCTCGCCGCTGGGGATTTTGTGCCCCGGTGAATCCAGAACTGGCTAATAGGCAAACGAATTTTCCCAACTTTCAGTGCAAGTAAAAGAATTGTTAGAATATATATTCAAAACTTAAAGGGAGAGGCAGAGCTTTTCTTAAACACATTGTTTAAAAGGGGAAGAGACTTCAGGTCGCTTGCAGCTTAAAAAGGAGGAGACCTATTTCTATGTTGCTATAACTGTCTTATGCTAAGGGGACTTAATTTCTCAAGACTCTGTCCGAATAATCTTTTTATTTTTATTTTTCTCTCTCTTTCGGAAAAGTAAAGTAAAAGGCGAAGTAAAAAGCCTGCTCATCCTTAATTTGCGGTGCTGATATCCATCTCTAGCGTCAGCAACTGTGGGTGAAAAGTGTCTAGGAAATCAAAAGACATCTGATCCTTGCCTTGACTTGTATCTTTTACACAGGCCTTTCTGGTTAATGTTGTGCCTCATCGCATTAAACATCACATCAATTTATAGGATATTTTGAAATACAATCCATTATTCTATTTTTTTGCCCGAGTTCCAGACAGCCCTTCTTGTTTGCTGGAAGCTGATCAACAATCTTGTCACATTAAGTCGTTAGCAGTTTCAGCGAGGTTACTTGAAGTGCATTTTAAGCGAAAGTCAATAACAGTTTTTTTTACGATGTCTGCATACGATTGAGGAAGGCTCAGCTCCAAGAAGCGGCTCGCTACTGGGGATCGACTCGCCGCTTCAGTAAACCAGCTCACGGTTTCGAGTTCGTATGCTCAGTAGAGGCAGCTCAGAATTCCAGTGGGAAAACAAATAAGTGAGGAAACTACACTGAAAGTTGTTTTCCTCTGCCTCGGCCTATCTATAAGGTGTTAAAAAGTTTTAGAACGTTAGTCCTAGATGACTCTTGCGGTCTTCCTATGTCCTAGGAAGATGGAAAGGGTCCGCTGGGACTATTAGAATGTGTGAAATTTTGCTCATTACATTATTATAAAAGGTTTCTGGCACAAAATTTAGGTATTTTGAACTAATTATGCACGTTTCCTTTGACTTCCAAGTTTCTCTGCTGCTGTGTACACCCCTACCTCAAACTATTTTTTTTTTTTTTTTTTTTTGGGGGGGGGGGGGTTAAATCTCGTAGACTAAACTGTGAATCACCTTATTCCTGGCCGGGTGTAGGACAGAATACCACCGGACATAATACCACCTAACAAAGTACCACCAAGTAAATGAAAACCAGGACAAAATACCACTACAATCTTTTACTGCTTTCTCTGATCACCGGAGCTATTTATAACCGAGTGTAACTAAGACAAACGTAAAATTACATTCACTGAGGACATTCCACTTTACTGTAACTGTTCTTTTTTGTAGATCCTAGTTAGTTTGTTGTGGTTTGTTGCTGTTGATATTGGTTTAAATTCTACTCATTTTAGTGTCCTATTTATATGCAGAAAGTCTCGCGCTGTGGCAATCCCTTATCAATAATGGCATAACGGAGCATTTGCTCTTATTCTCTGCGACCTACTGCATCTGATTTTATAATCCCTAAGCCGTCTCCGTTTCGCGTCTTATTTGAGCTTCTTCCATGACTGGACGCCACCGAGTCTGCGTTGTTACGCTGTATAATAAAAAGATATCGTTGGTGGTATTTTGTCCTAGTTTTCATTTCCTTGGTGGTATTATGTCCGGTGGTATTTTGTCAGGTTCCCTCCTGGCCATATAACGATCATGCAAGTCAGCGATTTTTGTTTTGGATTGAACGACCCATAAATCCTGGTTTGCTAAAGCCCCTCAAAGCAGGGCTGGTATGAAATATTTCGCTGTAAAAATTTCAAGCATTTCACATGTTTTGAAGTTTTTAAAATAAATTGGACATCAAGAATACCAAATACTGACGGATAACTATCAACGGACATTCATCTTAAGTTGTCAGTTAACACACTGCGTTGGCAGGGGTACATACAATTTGACCAACCACAATTTGACCAACAGAAATTTGACCAACTGCAATTTGACCAACCGCTTAATGAAAAAACTGACATTTGACCAACTTTCAGTTTTAGATCTACATAACCTTGCAAATCTAGGAGTTCGAGGTTTCGTAAGAAAAAGTAATTTCAAAGAAGTGCTCATTCGCATCAAAGAGATGTTGTGCTAATCCTCTCGCTGTCAATGAGTGTCATAAGGTTGAGCCCCGTTAATCTCCGTAATCCGGCGTTATACAAACAAACCCAGACCTGGTGGAAGCTTTAGTGTCATCTCATGTACGTGTTTTATGTGAAGTTTTGCGAGGATATGAGATTACTACCATCCCGATACATTTGGACAGTACTTTTACTTGTAGTGTTATAACTGTTTAAATGTTGCTTTTGTCGGAACATTTGTGATTGCTAATGTTTTACTGATAAGTGGTACGAAAAACAATAAATTATGAAGTTGGTCAAATGTCCGTTTTTTTCATTAAGAGGTTGGTCAAATTGCGGTTGGTCAAATTTCAGTTGGTCAAATTTCGGTTGGTCAAATGTCCTACACCCGATGTGAGTGGGTTGGCCACTTTGCTGTGCCCACGTGGATAAGATTCCTGATGAGTATACACGTTGAAATTGAGCATGATCCTTAACAACACGTAGACCTATTTTCTCCCAGCAACAGTATGGCGAATGTTCCACAGAAGATCGTATTGAAAAGCACAACAAAGATCAGTCTAAACGACAGGTGAGGAAGGGCTGGAAGAACTACGTCAATCCATGCGACTTCCTTTTCAACTGTTTCCATTCGGCCATTTCTTTAACAGTGAAGGGATTGAAACTTTGCTTTAAGGCATTTGTGTGTCTTGGTATTTCTGGTATTTTGTGTAGCTTGGGGTCAGGTTTGTGTTGTAAGTGCGTGCACACTCGTTAAAGCCGTTCTGTCGTAATAGTTAAACAAACTAGGTCAACGGGCACGTCATAAGTTATTTACGCTGTTACGAAAATCCGTTGTTTTACTCGAGTTTGCGTAAAACTGATTTTTGTAGCGTTGTGAAATTTAAAGTGCATATTAAAGACAAACTATAAAAAAGCTTGGTTGAAGGCTGTCTAATTTTTGAAAATCAAAAAAAAAAAAAAAGAAAAGAAAGAAAACAGCCATTAAAAATTGTATGCAATCAATGACTGAATGATGAAAGGTGCCCGAAAACCAAAGTTGCCTTTATGTGCCGAAAATATTTTGCCAAAACAATTGTGCCTTTATAAATTTGTCTCACAAAAATTCGTCGTAGCCTTGAAGTTTGAATGCACAGGCCACCGGTTTTTTATTGTGTCCGACATCGAATACTGTTTTGATATTTCATGACATGTGCTTATCGATTGTCCTTGAAAGCAAAAAGCTTACTTCGTATTTCCGAATTTCGACTGCTTATTTCTTCGAAACTTGCACAACATGATGAGTTAACAAGTGCAAGAATAAATCCAATACAACTGGACGCCTTCCCAACAGCGAGATGATTTCGAACCTGGAGACTCTTTAAAGAGGCCGGGTACAGACAGTATTCATAGTCAGGATATGGAACAGCAAATTAGCCAACTTGAACAAATGTGTACGATCGATGTTTTGATCGTTACCAGGCAGTGGAAACTCCACCCAAACCGGATACCGACTGAATCTACAGTAACACAAAGGATGGAAATATCTCTGGGAGCAACAAACTGGTTTATTCCGCACAGGTTTTTCTGGGCATGTTATTTGGAGGAAGGAATGTGCTGCATTGAAGAAAAGTCTTTGGAAGTTACTGCTGGCAACACAGACAAGTTTCGAATGCTTATTTATTGCTAGCTGTGTCAGATGCCCCTGTCTGCTTCATTACCTGATGGATCAGGTTTGCAATTAGCCATTGTTGGTGATCTTCTTGGTAGGAGAAAACGGGTTACCTTTTTTAATCTGCCAGGAACGTCATTTTGTTGTGCAGCAAAAAAAAAAAAAAAACTTGTGTCGGCATCATCCCTTGCTATTTAAGACTCTATGTTCTTGTATGAGAACGTCGTGATGTTTCTGCTTGTTTTGTTGTTCGTTTCTTCCAGTTTTCACTTGATGGCATCACTGAACTGTCTGTCGCATTCCAAACGAAATGCAAGGCGTATGTGACGACAAAAACATGGCAAATGCGCAACTTTTAATATAACTTAAAGACAAAATCGCTTCAAGTTACCAAGCAAAAGAATATAAAGAACAAAATAGTGAAAAGGCACGACTAAAAATCAGTAGATGTTGAAAAATTTTATGGCTGAAAAAAGAACGGCACGCTTAGTGTAGACTCGATTTGAACATGCACTTTAAAGGGTTATAAGGCACAAAGTAACACAAAGGCAGTGACATAATGTTGTTGCATAATGCATGCACGCACTGTTTACGTCTGACCCCGCTGTTGTCGTTTTCGGCATAATTTTCTTTCTCCCGCCCAAGGACGTGGACCCGCTTTCGGAGGTGACTTAGTTTCAGGCATAGTCCTATGTCCCCGTCCCTTTCACTTGGTCGTGTCGTCACAGGTTTTCGTCCATACCCAAAACCCGCCCGGCACCCCCACAGCAGCAGCAGCATGTCGGCGTGCAGGAGGTGCGCGTGCGCATGCAGCAGGAGCAGCAGGCGTCCATCAAAAACCGCAGGCTGGCGCAACAGATGGCCAACAGGCCCACCGTACAGGCGGCACTACGCCTGAAAAAGGTAAGCAAGATTCTGACTGGTTTGCATACTATTATTTGGTGAAAAAAAATCTGGTTAAAATAAAAAGATGTGAAACTTCATTTGTTCAAAGTTGGTTGCGGGAAACCTGTGTTGTTGGTAGCAGAAACAACAAAACAAAGTCGAGTAAAAATGTCTAGCTATATTAACAGAGGAGTTTGCAGCAACGACTCGGGGTGCAGGCACGCCTGGGCGTGAGGGGAAGAGGAGGCATGCGGGGACGAGGCATTGCGAGAGGCGGCATGGTGACGCGGGGCCGGGGCGCTCCTGTGGCGCGGGGCCGGGGCGCTCCTGTGGCGCGAGGACAGGGTCCGATGATTGCAAGAGGCCGAGGTGAGCCTGTCTTAATGTGGTAAATGTGCAGCTGGAAACGGTGGGAAAGAATCGAAAACGATGTAGAGCATATTTTGTATTTTAAATGTATTTTAGTGAATTTCAAATTCCTTGGTTACTTTCGTATTGGTAGAGGATGGGCGGGGTCAGAAGTAATTAGCAGGGAGTAATTTCCAGAAAAAAAACCCTTTTGGAATTGTTTTGAAATCGGTGATGATGTGAGAGATGTGAAGGTCACGTATGTGTGTCCCCAAATGGCGTCTTTGCTTCGGAAACAAGGCTGTTCCTATGCAGGGTCTTCGAAGACATTGTCCTCCTTTGTTTTTTTTTCAGGGCGAGGTGCGCAGTCGCCAAGAGGTAACTTCCGGGGCCGCGGTGGTGTGGTGTATACAAGGAGCCCCAGAGGGTGGGTGTTACTTCTGTATCAATGGATCAGCAACCCGAAGTCCACTAGTTAGGAGATTTATTTGAAGAAAACGTCAGATGAAAGAATTAAACTGTTATTCAAAGTATAGGATGTAAATTTATTCAAAACAAACGCACTGTAAATTCAAGTATCATCACCAAAGACTTCGTTATACACCAAGTAACACTTTATAAGAGTCCATTGAACATGGAATCCCTTCCCACTGCCCCGTAAAGATAAAAAGTGAATGAGAGAGTAGTGCGCAGCGGTTTAGCGCTAGCTTTCATATTTTACTTTCAGGAGGGGTGTGCGAGGACGCGGATTTCAGTAAGTACATCTTGTCCGTTCGCAAGGTACAACTACCACGGTATCATTGAGAAAGGGAACGGGTTAAGTAACTTTGGACCACGGGAAAATCCGGGTTTGCTGCTGGCGTAGAGCTTTGGGAACTGATGGTATTTGTGGGATCATCATCAGATGAAGGGTTTCGTTAATGACCAGTTTGTTTAATTGTAAATGCTAATGAGAGACTTGCTTATTTGGGATAAATGTTTCTTTTCTAGGGGACGCGGTAGAGGGAGATACCAGATGTAAGGCCTGATTGTTGCTTTAGTTATCGCCTTCCCTCCGGACTTGTAATAATGCCAGAATGCCGACTTGGTGCAGACTGGTCTGTGCCACAATTGGTGGGGTAGAAGGCATTATTCCAAGTCCCCTAGTGCTGACAATATTTGGTTCTCTGCTTGTACCTTTGTTCGCAGTGTGTTGATTTCCGTACTGAAGTGTGAGTTTTTATCGGCTTTTCATTCGACATTTTATCCAGCAGAAATTTGGAAAAGCTCAATTGCTTTGGGTCAGGAGCAAAATTATCCTTGCTTCTGTCTGCACCTCATGCCCGGCTGAGTCGTTTCAGTGCAGTCTAAAAAGTTCCGAGTGAAAAAAATGTTTTCCAGAATGCATTAAAAAGTGCAGAAATCGACTATTTGAGGATTAATCAATTTTCAAATATTATGCTGTCGCCTTGTGATGTTGCATTTTCTTACCGGATTAGCTTAAAATAGTGGAAGCAAGTGACAGCAAGTCCATAAACCATACATTGGAAGTCAAACAAAAAGGTATAAACACTGGGCCTGATCAGTGTAATAACAAAAAGCTATCTACCGGTGGGATGGGAATGTGGATAAGGAATAAAGACCTTCGAGGCCTTAACTGTTTCGTTCCAAGCCAACCTAATGCATTGTAAGGTCCCGGAAATGCCTCAGTGTTAACCTGTTATTGAGTATTCACGCGGCATAGCATTAGCTTGGATATTCGCGGTCGATTTGTATTACTAAGTATCAAAGTTTTTCGACTAGCCGGAAATGACCACACTGTATCCGCAAGTTTAGTGCCGGAATTTACCCTGTGGCACGGCTAAGAAGCAGGTCCGAGCATTCTCAGCCAGTTCTGTTCAAGCTGTAGAGCCGCATTTGTAGTGATGTAGTGATTGTTTAACCCATTTTTGAAACCTTTGTTGTAGCTTAGATGTGTGATTTTAACAGACTGTTTCTTAGAATATGCATGAACTCTGTCAAACGAAACAGTGGCTATTTTCGTAGCAGTCTCTGCTTATCGCATTCACATTGTTTCGCTTGTTTTCACTAAAACAAAGTAGATTAGAAATGTTTGTTAGTGGGGGGGGGGGGGGGGGAGGTGATTCATCCCCTCCAGCGACACACCTGTTATTGAGGCAGTTATTCATTTTTTTTATTTCATCTCCAAAGTGAGTATTCCGGAAAATGAAGTGCTATCACCCTTCTCACAATTGATTGTGATTGCCGTTGGTACCAAGTGGCTTGTAGTAGGGTTGAGATCTTTGGTACAAGGGAATATTTCGTCCCAGCTTCTTTGATGCTCTGTTTTTAACCAGCTTCTGTTGTTGGTAGTACCTGTGGGGTCAGTTGATTCCCTTCCTGCAATCTAAGCGGGGGCACCACACACATTGTCTGTATATGTGAGACCCGTCCTGCATTGTGTCATGGCATACTGGACATCCTAGTTACTGGGTAACTTGCTCAAAGATCTTAAAAAAGTGGATCAACTTACCCTGCTACGAACAGCACCAGGTTTTGTAAGATAATAACCTTGTGGCTCAACTTACCCTATCACTGGATCAACTTACCTCGCTACTTGGATATATTGATCCAATTTGCCACTTGAAATGTAGTTATCATGTAGTGTAATGTAGTTATCATGGTACAGAACGCATCTCCATTGCGAACTTCCTTTTTGAGCAATCGTAAAAAAGTAAAAAGTGAATCAACGTACTCCTGCTTCCCCTGTTGTCGATATTGCGTAACCCATTTTCCGAAGAATGCCATGCGTTTATCTGATGTGTTTTAAAGCGAGACAACACGGGTTTTTAAAGCAGTATGCAAAGCGATTTAGGAGATAATGCGTTGTGCCATTAACCGATATCATGTATATATCTACCCAGTCATTTTTGTGAGGTGGTCATTTCTTTCTCCTTATCGTGCAGCACTTTGAATACTTGTCTTAGCTTTTTATGTGTGCTCTTTGGCATGCTTTTGACTCATAGCCACATTACTTTCATTGCTCGGGCAAGTCTCTGCACTTCTGACGGTACATCTCTGTGCATAAATGAACGTGTACGTATCATCTGTATGTAACAACCGAATCTATTTCTCCTGGAATGGGGTCGATTAGATCAGCAAGTTTGACGCTGGTCCAAGACCACTAGATTTGTGGCGGCACACACCAAATAGATTGTTAATGGGTACGACAAGATGAATGAAATCGATTAAGAAAAAAAGAAAGAAAGAAATGCTCCGTGAATTCAAACTGATTCCTTGATAAACACGTCTGGCGTTGTAGGCGCGGCGCAAGGGGTGGTCGTGGACAGGTGAGGGGTAACTTCCGGGGCGGACGTGGCCGGGCCAGCTACCGGGGCGGTGCCGCGCGAGGTGGGCGTGGCCGGGGGCGTGGTCGCGGAACCCAGCCCAGCTACACCAAGGACTCACTTGACAGCGACCTGGATTCATACATGTCAAAGACGAAGGAATCTCTGGATCAGCAATTGGAGGCTTACATGGCGAGTGGAGAGGGCGGATTGTGATGCGGATCCGCTTTTGAAGAGACTGCAGACCCCCCACCCCCTCCCCTCTCTTGTAGTGTCATAAGTGGATGAGTACGGGAAGATCGGGAGTGTTGATTTTGCTTTGTAGTGGGTAAAACGGGACTGAACAGAACGCAAAAAGCCACACAAGTGAATGACAGTGACAGATTCAGATTAGTGTGTACGTACGTTATTCTAGCTTATTGCTTTCTGGAGGGCTATTTTTAACTGGATTAACTTGCGTGGTGGAAGCGAAATTGTACGTCTGTCCTCATTAAAACCTCTTCATAAAGAACTTCTTTGAGCCAGGGCATTTTTGTCGATGTGTTCTCGATTAATAAGCAAAATGCAAAAACTTTGAGCCAATCACGTCTCTCGCTACAGAGGTCGTTTGTTAGTCGGGCATTTCTGAAGAGAAGTTTATTTTAACTGGTTCACAGACTTCTACCAACACTAATCAAAGTTCCTTCTGATGTCAATCTATGAGCATCGTTTTGACATGGAAGATAGTGAGCGAAGCCTTGTAATTTTTTTAAGGAAGTGTGGGTGTTAAAGATTGACGGTGGATCAACTGGTCGAGACAACTATGTTATTGATAGGTAACGTTTAGGCGGGAGCAAGTATTGGTGATTTAATAAAAACGAAACTTTGTACACGGATTGAATTTTTGTTAAAATATACGAGAACATGTGTGTGTTCGAAACGGCCTGTTCCATGCATGGACCGTTCTCGCGAGTGGCACTCCCCATGTTTGTTTTTCCCGTATTTTATTTCATCTAAAGAGTACTGTTGATTGGTTATTTGTTTTAGCCAAGATGTTTTAATTCTTGTCACTTTTAACTGTAGGTAAGTTGGTTTTTGTGTGTCGACGAGTTTAGTTTGTAGTGTTAGGTCTAGCATTAAATGATGAACCGCTATGGAGATTGAAAGAACGGTTCTTAGTTGAATTTTAGAGCAGCATTTTAATACGTTTATTTGGCGTACTGAAACAAGTGGTTATTAACAGAGTAGTGTACAAAATGTCTCTGGTTAGATGAATTTGGCCAGCACAAAACAAAGATATAATATTCTCGCTTTTATCTGAATACAACAGAAGTTCTACCTTTTTGTATGTAGAATTTCACGATTCTGTTTGAGTTAAATTTAATCAAGAACTGGTAAGGGTTGACTTAAATTTAATCAAGAACTGGTAAGGGTTGACTGAGTGTTGATAACTAAAATATGTTCAAGTCGAGGTTTAAAAAAGTGCGAGAAAATCAGCCAGTTATGGATGCAGGTCACACATAAAAATAACGTAAAAGCATGGCTTGTGTCACGGTGTTACAGGCTGAGTTTGTGCCGGAAATGGGGATACTGGCACGAACTATTCAGTTTATTTTGAATGATTTTTAGAGAAGTTAATGGAAATATTTGGATTTTGTTATTGGTTTAAGGGATTGGAAGAGTGCTTTGGTTGTGTAGTAATACCTTCATGTAACTGTCAAGGATCGCTGCAGAAATATTAAGCTTTAAAGTTCTTGTTAAGTGTGTGTCTAACCACGTTTGAACTGCGCAAAAAAATCTTGTGTAACGAAACACACCGGTTTACGTCATAATTTGGTCTATCTTACAAGTATTTTGAAATAAATGGAACAAAAGCACAAGCATTCTTTTTAGTCCCCCGCCGCCGCGTAGCACGGAACAGGGGACTGTTGAATTTAGTACTGTCTGTCCGTCTGTCTGTCGAATCGTTGTGCAGCGCTAGCGCCGTAACCGTTGGAGGGAATCGATTCATTCTTTGCATACGTATAGACTAGGGTAGCGGACAGTGCACACGGGTTATTTTCAAAAAATCGCAAAAATTGTGAAAATACTGAAACTTTACAAAATTCAACAATCAGAGTCATATATGCGACATTTGTGCACGGCTAGCGCCGTAACAAGTGAAGCGATTTAATTCATTTTGTGCACACGTTTAGACCACAGCCTGTAGTTCTGCACCGTGACCACTGTCCGTGTGTTCCACTTTCGGGAGCCAAAGTTTGTACGGATCGTATCTCAACTGTCGAATCATTGTGCAGCTCTAGCGCCGTAACCATTGGAGAGAATCTATTCATTCTCTGCATACGTGTAGACTGGGGTGGCGGACAGGCTACGCAGGGGTCATTTTCAAAAAATCTAAAAAAAAATGGTGAAAATACGGAAACTTTACAAAATTCAACAATCAGAGCCAAATAAGCGACTTTTGGCAGAGCTAGCGCCAGAACAAGTGGAGCGATTCAATTCATTTTGTGCACACGTTTAAAGCACAGCCTGTAGTAGTAGTAGTAGAAGAAGAAGAAAAGGGCATGTAAATATTATATTTCATTGTACTCTACATTATATTTCCACAAATTTTATTTTACTCAACATTGCAATATGCATTATGCCATAGAAAGAAAATTAGCAGATCATTTGCCATCGGAAAGTTTGAGCAAAAGGGATATAGAAACAGTAAAGATGTTTGCAAGACATTTGGGTGTTCCCATTCCTACAGACTACGGAAAAAATAAGCTGACATCAGTTGCACATTTAATCCACTGGCCAGTAATTTGTCGTATACTTTTACAGTTTGGCTTCGACACCAGAGAACAACTAGATTGGCCAGTGTTTTTGTTAAAACAAAAACGGATATGTATCCCCCGCCCCCAATCAGTCACGTGGAAAAACTTCGCAGTAAACATTTCCACTACATATGGGTTCTTCTTGCCATGTTTCAGCCTAATCCAACAAACTGTTTCGGAGACATCGCAACAATTATGGCCAAGAAAGTTTAAAATCAAAAATTAAAAAATTCGCCAAAAATACATTTTCAACAGAAATGAAGAAAAACTTCGCAGTCAACATTTACACGTTTTGTGAGTTCTTCTTGCCAAGTTTTAGCCATATCCAACAAATAGTTTCGGAGATATCGCAACAATATGGCAAAAAAAAGTTCAAAATCAAAAATTTAAAAATTCGCCAAAAATACATTTTCAGCGGAAATGAAGTAAAACTTCACAGTAAACATTTGCACTATATGTGTGTTCTTGCCACGTTTCAGCGCAATCCAACAAACCGTTTGGGAGATATAGCCTGCCAAAGTGAAAAAAATGCACGAAACCCCCCCCCCCCCCCCTATGTTCAAAAATTTGCCAAAAATAGAATTTTTGAGGAAACGAAAAAAAATTCCACGGGCATCATCTAGACATGTACCCCAATATGTATGTAAGTTGTGAGAAAAATCGACTCATTAATTTCATAAGAACTCACTGCGGACAGACGGCAGGACGGACACACCAAATGCTATATATGTCTCCCTTAGGGGGAGACATATAATTCCACCATCTAGATATCCCATTCCCAACACCACAAGTGAATTTAATAAATTAGATTAGTTTATCCTAATTAGCCGCAGTTAGTCCCTTGGAACTAATAAGTTATGACGACATTGGTTACTATATAACATCGTGTCCATTGTCCAACACATTGAAACTTCCAATTATGTGTCTGTAATTTGTCACTTTTCAAATATTTTTTCACCGCTCCCTTCTATATTATCTGTGTAACGGATGCCCTTTGGGACAACCCGTGCGGTGGGGGACTTGGTCAGTTTCACTGACAATTACTTGTTTTCCTGTTTTTTGGTGTAGGGCTAGAGGAGAAAGCTTTTTGTTCGGTTCGTGGCACAAGACTAACGCATGCCCGTCATTGTGTCAGCACTTTGTAATCAGTGTCGTTTTGGACAAGCCACTCCGTCGTGCTCGTGTGATACTGTGTTGTCCACACGACAACGCGGCACTTTCCTAGCCTTCGTTCTTCAGAACATTCAGACAGATCATCACAACCTTTCAAATGAAACCAGTTGTCGAAATCAGTTAGTTAAGAACAAGACCACCAGATGGAAATAACCGCAATATCGCTTTTTCACCCACCAACGAATTTGGCCGAGTGTTGGTTTTTGTTTGATGTGAGTGAATTACTAAAATAACCTCGATGACGTAATTTTACCCTTAATATGTATGTTACAGGTAAAACAAACAAAACGTATTCTGAACATTTATTGCATCATTAAAACTGATGTATCACAGATAAAAGTTTTCCAAAAAAAAAAAAAAAAAAAATGCGTGCACAATGAAACATTCAATGTGACAGGGACATAACCAACTGGGCTATTATTATGACGTGTTGGAGGCGAAAATTGGGAATCTCCTGAGCTGTACAGGAAATGTACTTATAAACGAGGTCACAGGTAAAACCCAGCAAAAACTCTATATGTTAGTTAAGCTTTTTGATCTGGGGGATGTCTTGAGTTTGCTCAAAGCAAAACATGAAATCATTATATTGCTTGTCTTTTCTGGCTACTTAAATGATTAACTTAAACACACCAACACAAAAATAAAGCAGTAATACAATAGAACCACAAACGCAACTTGGTCATATTGAGTAACAAAAACAGCCTGAACCAAAAGAAAACCATCCGCAACTCAAACATTAAAGCAGGTTGTCCACAATTCCCCCCCCCCCCCAAAAAAAAGCGATGTTCAAAAGAATGCACACTGCACGATACGCAAACCACTAAAGCCGTGTAATAGCGGCAATCTTGGCTAGGAATAGATATAATAGTAATAGATAAGGCCACTACTGACATATACTACAATATTTTTGCAGGACCAGCTTTCCACTGGTCTGACAAAAACAAACAGTAGCTCCACTGCACCGACATCACTTTTCACGGCAGTGGCACATGCCACAACTTAAATCATTAATCTGCATTGATTAATTTACAGATCAAACAAAATATTTTAGTACCAATGGCCAATCGAGGTGTTTAGTTTACAAACAGACGACACTTTTAAACTCATTCGGAAGAACAGAATGGTAAGTTTAGTCTTGCGTTAAGTAAACAAACGAACGAAATGAACTAAAGCGACATCTACAGGTAATACCATCTCGGAGCTTAAACATTCACTTCTCTATCTAATCCTGAAGGCCTGAACGCACCTGAATTCCTCACACCAGGTAGGAAACTGTTAAGGTTGAAAGGACCAGCAGAAAGGGACAACGCCGTTAAAACAGCAGGTTACAGTTCGACTTCCAACTTTCAAAGAGAGGCCTCTAACGCCATGGAGATAGTCCAGTACCCGTTACTCTCCTGTTTTGCGTTGTACCGCTTTCACTGAAGCTGCCTTCAACGTGGAACATGAAAGTCATGCGATCAACTTAAGGTAGTCTTGAACAAATAAACATTTTCATACCCTTAATCAGTATCCTAACAAAATTGTTTGTTGAAAAAAAAAAAGGGATTGGAGAGCCTGGCATGAAGAGAAATTGTGTACAGAAACATTATAAAGTACATCTTTTCTTTTGACACTGGAAACTTGTTATGGTGAACTCAAAACTTGGAACATCCAGATCTACAGATCAGATAACAGGGGTGTTGCACCAGTCTCAGCAACATCGACATACCACTGTAATAATATATACATTAAGCACACTCTTTAATACTCGCTGAGAATTTCAAAATGCCACCGGGCACTTTTCGATACTAAAAAAGCACTACATTCTTGAACAATAGCACAAATAGTTTCGAAACACATGCACAAGGATTTTACACTTCATTTTATAACTAGTGGTTCGACTTTGGCCCAGCTCGTACAATTTATTCCCTGGTCAAACACATCAGTTAGCTCATTTTGCTAACCATTAAAATAGGAATGGAGGAGATTTATGTACGAAACCTCGCCTGGGTCAAAGTAAAGCGTTCGAATATTAAGTCGGAGGAAAAATGACGGGCCAAGAACACTTGGTTTGTTCCATTAATGCAGTTACTTGTACAGGGGAACTTCTCACTGGACTGCAGAAAATCAAACTGGTGCTACAGAAAGAGAACAGATCTGATTTCAAAACGGTTTTCTGACGACTTGTGATATCCTGACTCCTATCCTACAGGTACGGATCCAGCTCTTGTACTGTAGATGTGTGAGACGACGGGAAGAGGCTCGGGTCGAGCTCAGTGCATTACAAGCCGAGCTCAGTACGCCACGGGTCGAGCTGAGTACACCACGGGTCGAGCTGAGTACACCACGGGTCGAGCTGAGTACACCACGGGTCGAGCTCAGTGCATTACAAGCCGAGCTCAGTACACCACGGGTCGAGCTGAGTACACCACGGGTCGAGCTGAGTACACCACGGGTCGAGCTGAGTACACCACGGGTCGAGCTCAGTGCATTACAAGCCGAGCTCAGTACACCACGGGTCGAGCTGAGTACACCACGGGTCGAGCTCAGTGCATTACAAGCCGAGCTCAGTACACCACGGGTCGAGCTCAGTACACAACAAGCCAAGCTCAGTACACCACGGGTCGAGCTCAGCACACAACAAGTCAAGCTCAGAAAACCATGGATCGAGCTCAGTGCGCGACAAGCCCAGCTAACTGCAGCACGAGTGGAGCTCAGTACACTACGGGTCGAACTCAATGCACGACAGGTCGAGCTCAGTACACCATAAATCGAGCTCAGTGCACAAGTCGAGCTCAGCACAGCACGGGTCGAGCTCTGTACAACACAGGTAGAGCCCAGTGCATCACAGGCCGAACACAGTAGACCACAGGTCAAGCTCAGTTCACCATGGGTCGAGCTCAATACACCATAGGAGCTGAACGGCTGTAAGCTAAAGAAACTCCAGTTGAGCATTTCGAATTAAATATCATCAAAAAACAAACAGTTTGTGAAACCAAATATTCCCATCCTGACTGCAGTACTTTGCACCGCATGAGAAAGGTAATATATTTTTTAAGAAAGGAAAAAAATGACGGCTTGTGCTAGTGTTTTCTGACCATCAGACAACTACACTTATTTTGACCACGATTAACAATAAGACACTATTTTAGTACCACTTTATACGCTTTGATTTGCATTGGTGTCATGTTGATGGGCAGTGACGTTGCCACTGTGTCGCGATCATGTAAAAGGGATAATGACGTAGGCTCTGCTGTTTCTATGGTAACGTCCTTGAGGATATCGTTCAACAGCACCTGTCCAATCAAAATGCAGGCAGTTGCAAAAAACTAAGATTTACCCCAAAACCATGCATTTACTCCCCAAAACAGCAGAAGAAGCTATACACAGTTCACATTTTGCCTTCAAGTTTTTGTTTACTTCTGATAGCACTGATAGTATTATTCCCATTATCATGATTAGCATCATGCTATTAAATTTACTTTTATCCAAATCATAATTAGTTTTTAGGGGGAAGGCGTTCCGTTTGTTTTTCTACGAGCCGAAATGTTCAGACCTAGTTTGTGTTACAACTCTAATCAGGCACCGTTCTTCGCTGCAGTTTTATTCCTCATTTCCAGGCTTATCACCGAAAGTACGAATGACATACAAAGAGGAATTATTACCCCTTATTATTATTAAAACAAATCAAACTTACCTTTTTATCCGCACCGCTGCACTGCACTCCCTGTAACGGGAAACTACAGTCCGTGGCCGTTTTGTGTAAAATCAGAGCAGTTTGCTCCGTTGGAGTGTAGTGATGACTTTGCACCTCTTTATCCTGAATAGTTCGCAAATTAACCAGGTGTAGATCACACGGCAATTCGTTCACAACAAACTGCACTTGTGCTTTTAACTCTGGCGCCGGCACTTCCGGTATTTTTGGTATAATATAAACCGGGTGGTTCACTTCTTGGGATGACAGAGATCCCTGCAGTGACTGGTAGCCCATTGGTTGGGTGGGGACACCCTTGTCGCTGGAGCGGGATTCAATGAGGAGGCGGAAGCGGTTCGGGGTCACTTTGTTGTCGGTAACACCCTGGCCCACGCCACGGTTGTCGTCCTGGTTGAGTCGTCGGTCCTGGATGATTTCCAGCCAGCCTGTCTGCAGGCTAGCCACCCCCAAGCTCTGACCGCTCAGGAAGCTCACGCGGTGTTTGTTATCTTCTATATATGCCACGCTCGGCATGGGGTACACATTGGCCTGCAGCGGTAGTTTTTCAAACCATTTTCTTCTAATTATCTGTAACGTATAAAACAGCGCGGTGCTTGAAATATCCACGACATCATTTCACCAATGACATTGAGATTAAGTCCGCTTAAGTTTTTGCCGTAAAGTACACGTTGTCTTTGTATAATTTCGAATGCACTTTTTCATTATAATTATGTGGGGATTGGAGGGAATTGGAGGCAATTGGGCGAGCTCGGTTTGGTGGGTTTTAATGCAGAAACTATCATAAATATAAAACAGGCATGTCCAAGGACATGACCCAGTCGAGTTACCAAACAAGGAAAGAGAGAAAAACTCGGAAACCAATACTGTCAGGCCAAGAAATGAAGTATGTAAAATGCATTTAATTCTAATTTGGAAGCTACCCGAAAAGAGATGTTGGAGAGGGTGGGTTTTGACGATTCATGTATTTACTGACATTTATACAATTTTATAAAATTTTTAAAATGCCACCATTTCGGCATTTTTGTCATTTGTGAAAAAAGCGAAGCACCTTGGAAACTTTCGATTAAAATTTTATAACTATTTGAAAAAGACTGAGAGAAATGAATGGTTTGACAATTCAATTATTTACTACCATTTATTCCAGTTTTTGCCAAATTTCAAAGTTCCACCATTTCGGCAGTTTTTGGGGAACCGCGAAAAAAATAATAGCCTGGTAGGCGAACCCCTGGGGAACATCCCTGCATAACATCTAAACGATTGGTCTAAAACTGTAGGAGGAGTAGCATTTTAAAAATGGGTCAAAACGGGCACAAAAAGTGCCGCCATTTTGTCAGTTTTTCGTAAATCGTCAAAAAATGTAATAGCCAGGTGGGGTCCACCCAGGGAACATTCCTGCGTAATATCAAAACGACTGGAGCAAAACTGTAGGAGGAGTAGCATTTTAAAGAAAAAGTTTAACATATGCACATAGGCACACACATTCAAGCACCCTACAGTGATACGACAAAGTCGGCTGGGTTAATAAAAAGCCTTTGACCAAAGTTATGATCAAAGATAGCACATCAGCTCCTAAAGACTACATGAAGTGATACTGCATCGATCACGAATTTTATGCTGAATTTGTTCCCAACACATTCTGGTATTTAACTTCCCAACACACTAAAGCGCTGTCTTTTTTTTAACCTGATATCCGTTGAGATCGGTGAAGAACTCGTGGTCCTTGTTGAGGACATCGGTCATCAGGCGCATGGTCAGTTCCTTGTTGCTCTCGTGCCGGATGTCCACCTCGTTGGCCACCTCCACGGCCCGCCCATCCAGCCCCGGCGAGCCGTACAGCCGCAGCTTGTGCTTCACCGGAGGCAGGTCCGTGACCACCTCCGACATGATCGGCCCTACAGCACGGCAAAACAACGCTGGGTCAGTCCATGCACATTAACCGCGCCCATATAAGTTGATTTTACATAGGTGGATACGCCTCTTCCATGTCGAGCCCGATCCGGTTAAAGCAAGCCATAAACCGTTTGGACTTACGCATAAGGTACTCCTGAATTGGTGGCTAAATGAGACCGTAACAATAGTAAACTGATGACGTCATCATTTGGGGGTGGAGGAGGGGCTCAAGACATCCGTGTGACAATTCTCACTGCGATGAATTTAAAAGTTTTCAACTACGATGATGCTCCATTTCCTCTTAAAACAACTACTGAAACCAAAACACACCCAAAACGAAACACAACTCAAGTTCTGTACCCCCCCCCCCCCAAAAAAAAAAACGCACCCGTCGTCACCGTAACTTTAGGAGACTGAAAGCCGATGCTTCTTGCGTTGCCATTAGGCAGAAACAGATAAGCGCCGCTCTTGTCCCTGTTACTTGTCGTACCGTACCTGCACACAAAAGAACACGTGATTACTACGGTCCTTCCGCTACTCATCCAAAAACAAGTATTACGTCTGTGGTAGTCTGATATCTAATAGTGTACAATGTAAAACTTTCTAGTTAGTGGGCCGAGCATAAAGTACGCATTCAACATATTGGCGATTTTGTACACCTCTCTCCCCTCCCTGTACACAAAAACGTTAGCATGTGCCGAGATCCTCTCCCACCATCTGTAGGTAAGCATACACATTGAAGTGGATGACTACCTCCCCCACCCCACCCCACCCTCCTCCCCCGCGCCCCAGTCCCCTCCGCACCTCACTCTCCGTGCGCCGTACTTTATAAACAGCCCTTACCAAAACGGGAGATAATCAATACTAACATTTTTATGTAGCACTGTATAATTGTCATGGATACTTAAGCACCAGAACGTGTGTCAAGCGAACAGGTTGCTTACGCCAGATTTTCTACGCCATTTACTTTCGTCACAGCTTGACATAAATCTGCTATAATCACTTCCGGCGTAAACAGAACGCGTAGTGAAGCAATTCTTCTTTACTCAAAACCATTTGGAAAATTCGGCAATCACGGACAAATTCACAGTGAAGCAGTTCAGCAAAAAACGGTACTTTTATCAATAAGACATTACAGGTTAAACACAGAGTGTACTTGATAAAATGATGAATTTCTGGAATTATTTCTTTGACACACTTCCATGAACAAATTCACATAAAGCACATTCACAAAGTTACATTAGTGGCCAAAAGTATCTTTGCGACGGCTCCCAGACAGTATATGTATTTAATTTTATAATCACTCTAAAACGAAGAAAGTCCAATATCAGAAGTTGGTAAGGAGAAGACATGCGGCCCAAGGCCTCATTAATAATTAGGGGCTAAAAGGAAAGACATGAAACGTAAGACTTACGTTAGGAAATCTATCTGTGTTTTAACTGTTTCACCGCTGTCTTTTAGCAATGTTGATTCTAAGAGCCCTGTTGACTTGCTAATAGTGAGTTTGATATCAGCATTTTCCACTTCAATCGCTTCTTTTGTCGGCTCTACTTCAAATATGCTTCTGAGGTAAAATATCAACATCTGATTAACATCAAACCCAATGTAACCCGAACCAGAATAAGCGAAGCCTCTAAAAATGCAAAGAGTTTCCAACCACCACTTTTACAAGTCTTATAAACCTAAAAACAGGTCACATTTACAAATACTCAGCCTTCCTAACCCTGTTGGTTGGGCATTACTGATGCAAATTTGCCTTCTTTTCAATCAAACAGCTTCTTTTAGCCAAACAGCATAGAGAACTTACTCCTGTTGTGTCCCAGCCACCGCGTTGTGGAAGGCAATTTTAGCAAACACGTTGTGAGCGTTGTCACCTGGCTCCACTCGCCGTATGCTGTACCGAGACATTGCAATTCCGGGTATTGAGACCAAAAACGACACCTGAAACGAAATGTAACATTGGTGGCTACTTGTGACGGGAGGGGAGGGGATGGGGAGGGGGCGGGAGGCTGGGGGAGGAGGCAAAAGATATCATACTCGTCCCTACTTTCAAAACCCGCCCCTATGTCTACGCTTGATTTGTGATTTGTGCCAAACGAATTATATTTCTGGCTTGCAAAAGCCGAAAGATCATGGTACGTGTGATGATATTTGAAGGCAAGAAAATGAACAGGCGACAAGGAAAACTGACTAGAAGACAAGTAAAACTGACTAGGTGAAGGTGTACAAAAAAGGAAAACTGACTAGGACATGGTCTTCAACATATTTAAAGACTCTTAATCACGTATACATAGGCGAAAACTGTGAGATTACCTTAAATATTCTACTCGAATATGAAGTGCTATCAATCCAGTACGGATCCACCTGTGTGGGTACAATCTCGCCCCGCGCATTCTGGACCACCAGGTGCGGAGAATCGGTGTGTATCCGCACGACACAGGTCCTGCTGTGCGTCAGCGAGTTGTAAAACACAATAGGCCTGAAACATTAGAAATCAGTTAAACTGCTGTGATATCTAATTCGCAAATCAGAATATCAGCATCTGATATAGACGAAAAAATCGGAGGTAGCATATCTTATTTAAAAAGTTAGTTAAAAATAATTGAAACTCATTAAATACATTTGTCCTTAATTTGAGAGCGATTATAAAACAACAGAAAAATCTGCAAAATGCCTTACTGCTCCTCCTCGCTCAGTTTTACAACTGTTTTCTCCGGTAACGAATCGTGACTGGCCCTAGTTTCATCCTGAAACATGAAACAGAATGACACGTGAGAACACTCCATTAATAAAAAATAATAAACATTGTATAAACACTGTGCGAGTCTGACACTGTAAAATCACACATACATAGACTCGTAAGAAAGGTCTACAGACAAAGCGGCCGGATCTTACCACGTCAAAGAGCCGCGTGTCAGGATCATACCGAGAGTGGTCTGATAGCATGAGGAAGTGTGCCGTGTCTCGCATCACATTCTTCACCCCATTCAGAGCCTGTAAATGTCTGCAAACAAATAATGGCATCAATTTTAAACAACTGTTGAAACAGCGAGTTTTTTAACCTTCCCTTACCATCACCGATTCTAAAGCAAAAAAAAAAAAAAAAAGCCAATCAACATATTGATGTTACATCTCGACGAATTTGAAACGTCACACTTACTTCATACCGTAGTCGATGACGACGTGATCCTTGGCCGTTCCCGTGATACCGTCGTGGTGTTGGTAGAGCCCCAGACTCCTCCGCGCCTCCACCAGTAGTTTCAGAAGCTCCTCCACACGCAGTTTGCTCTCTGCCAGCCGCCTGCTCTGGGCTAGCGCCACGCTGTATAAAATCTCGGCACCTCTGTGAAGAGGAAAACATTTCATCTGTGGTGTTTTTTAAGCATAGGTGTTCATGCATGGGGGAAATTCTTTCTCTTTCTCTCTCTTTTTCTCTCTCCCTCCTTCCCTCTTCCTGCCCCCTCTCCCTCCCCCTCCTCCACCTCTCTCCCCCTCCCTCCATCCCCCCATGGCCCATCCTAACAACAGATTTACCTGAGGTGTGATTCTAAGATCCTATCAAGGCACTTATAGAAGGGCCTGGATGTGAAATAGCCGCTCCAGTAATGGTCATCTCGGTCTGAATACGTGAAGAAATCACCACTAAGAACCGGGAACTTCTTCCCTTCCTCTTTCTGTCGTTCATGCACGGCATCGAAGTAGTCCGACAGCGTCCCAAACCGCGCCTTTAACATCAAGTGCATTTCTTTTTTCAGTGTACAAGAGGCACTTCTTTTAAAGGCATATATTTAAACAATATATAAACCCGAAATTTCTGGAACTTACCTGCCAAGGACTACCGTGTGTACCCGTCGAAATAATTCAGTCCTGGCTACGAATTCCCTTACTTGGCCACTTGGCCAGTCATTGCCTAAACCGAAAGAACTGTCTTTACACGAGTGATTCTGCGTTCTTCTATGTGACTTGCTCTCGTTACTTGAATGGCCAAAGAAACCAATCCTACCCGATTAACCCTACGTATGTGGCTGATCCTACACACGTGACCGATCCCACGTACGTAACTAATTTTTCGACAACTAATTTTTCGTCTAACTGATCCAATGATCCTAACCTCAAGTCACTCCACCGGGGTGACTGATCCAGTGATCCTAACCTCAAGTCACTCCACTGGGGTGACTGATCCAGTGATCCTAACCTCAAGTCACTCCACTGGGGTGATTGATCCAGTGATCCTAACCTCAAGTCACTCCACCGGGGTGACCGATCCAGTGATCCTAACCTCAAGTCACTCTCACTGGGAAGACTGATCCAGTGATCCTAACCTCAAGTCACTCCACTGGGGTAACTGATCCAGCGATCCTAACCAAATGCCATTCCACAAAGGTGACTGATCCAGTGATCCTAACCTCAAGTCACTCCATTGGGGTGACTGATCCAGTGATCCTAACCTCAAGTCACTCCATTGGGGTGACTGATCCAGTGATCCTAACCTCAAGTCACTCCACTGGGGTGACTGATCCAGTGATCCTAACCTCAAGTCACTCCACCGGGGTGACCGATCCAGTGATCCTAGCCTCAAGTCAATCTCACTGGGAAGACTGATCCAGTGATCCTAACCTCAAGTCACTCCACTGGGGTAACTGATCCAGCGATCCTAACCAAATGCCATTCCACAAAGGTGACTGATCCAGTGATCCTAACCTCAAGTCACTCCACTGGGGTGACTGATCCAGTGATCCTAACCTCAAGTCACTCCACTGGGGTGACTGATCCAGTGATTCTAACCGAATGCCATTCCACAAAGGTGACTGAGTCTACCTCAACGACTGATGACACACACGTCTGTCATTCTGCACGGCTGACTGATCCTACCTACATATCATTCAGGTGTGACTGATTCTACCTCTACGACTGATCCTACTCGCATCTCATTACGCAGACGTGACTGATCCTACCCATATGTGATTCCGCGGACGCGACTGATTCTACCTCTACGACTGATCCTACCAACATCTCATTCCACAGGTGTTATTGATTCTACCTACCTCGACATTTAATTCTGGTTGGCCATTCATATAGTTGAAAAGCAGCTGGTAGTTATTGAACTGACTGTCCCACTCGTTCGGCGTGTCGTACCGGAAGTCGTCGCCGAGCGGTGCCAGCAGCACGTCCGTCGCGTACAGCTGGGCCTTCTTCCGGTACTGGTCCAGCAGCATCTTCGCCCTGGTATATCAATGCAATATCGGCTTTTCTGCTTCAGTAACATGAACTCATTAAGAGACGGTGGGTGCGCATGGTGTGCTCAATTCAGCTACGCCTTATCAATCTCAACTGAGCGTACTATATCTCTGCAGGACGATATAGTAGTATCCGACATACTGCTAGGGCTGAACTATAATGTACGTAACTGGACTGCAACGTGTTTTGATTTTGAATGCTATATTTCAACGCTTTGTTTAATCAGTTATCGCTTTCAGTGAGAGGGTGGTCGGGGAGGGGGGGGGGGGGGTAGTGGTAGGAGAGCGTGACCCACCTATCGGCGACGTTGGCGGAAGTAATAGCCTGGGGCGGCACGTGCCATGGGCATGAGACCCTACCGCCAGGCAGACGCTTGAAGTCAAATTGGCAGCAAACCTTGGGGTCGGGCCCGCACGTGTGTGGCACGTCGTAGCTGTAGAAGGGCATCATGTGACACATCATGTCCGTCGTGCCCTCGTGATCTGCGGGGTCAACAACAGTAACACCGTGAACACGAGCAGTACAAAAAACGTTCGGCGTTAAAGAATATATTGGTTTTCTGCGATAGATTTGAATCTCCATTCTTTAAAATCCTTCCAGGCATTAAGCAATATTTTACAAACATAACTTCTAGTTTTTTTAATGTTTGCGTATGTGTGTCCATTTTTATATGTGTTAATTTGTTTCTGTGTTCGAAGAATCCTCCCACCACTTTCATTTCTATAACAAGCGAGTGTTAACATTAAGGTTTATACAAAAAATATATTCTATTTCTCTGCTGCGGTTTTGCAACATCTTTCACTAAAATTCAAACCTGGCGCCCAGTCAATCGCAGATACACACCCCAGTTTTGCCTCCACATAAATTCTAGCTGCTTTCTTTTCGCCAAGTATTTCTTCACGGAATAATGTGTTCTTTGTATGAGCATGTTCTCGAAGCCCATCTCTTTGAGTAAGTATGCCATGGTTGGGGAGTGTCCAAAAGGGTCAATAGCCCAGCCACTGCGTGGTTTAACGCCTAATAATGACACAAAGGAAACGCGCTGGTTCAAAAAGGTAAGAAATCCGCTTTATGTATTTTTTTCAGTCACTAGTCTGAAGTACAAGACTGAATGAATCTGAACAAGTTCTTCTCAATATGTGTTTTTCTTTCACAAGACAAACTTATGATGAAAGGTTTGTTGCAGTTTGTCTTTATTTCTTTTTCCTTTTCATGGAAGACATCAACATGTACCAGTTAAGGTAGTATTGAAGGGAAAATTTCTCGTAGTATTAAATAGATATTAAAACTTCTGTCTTTTTTTCAGAAATCTTTCAAATTGAAATCTGAAGCTCGCTTACCTAACTGGTTGTAGAGCCACTGATTGCCCTCAATCATTTGATCCAGCATGGCGAAGTAATGAGCATTCGCTTCGTCTGTCATCACCCAGCCTCCCGTCACGATTTCAAGCTGCCCCTTTGCTATCAGTCTGATAAAATAAAATACTAGCAAATCGCTTGCATTTAAGAATCGCTTTTCGTGGACTTTATTCTTCTGATATTTTTTCTTTTACTTTTTTCTCAATTATTACCTTTTTTTCAATCCCTACGTCAGTTTTTCACAAATTAGTTCTTTATTATTGCCGTAATAAAGCAGAGTGCATCCACCTCTCGCTGAAATTTTCACATTGTAGCAGTTAAGTTACGCATCAGCTAGCGCGTGTGTTATCATGTGTGGGGCTGCAGCAGTAAATTGCGCAAAACCTGGTGCTTGTATCATGCGTAGCGCTACAGCCGCAGTTTACAAAATACCTGGGGCCGTCTTCAAAAAAGTTAACTGTACAGTTAACAAATTCCGCTAGCCACTCCTGTAGCTAACAGAACCTTTGAAAGTCTACAAATAAATGTCAATTTCTGTCCAAATGTGTTCTTGTAAAAATTGTTTCGTAATGTAGTTAAATAAGCTGATATTCCCTGTGTGGTGTCCAGTTAACCGCACAGTTCACTTTTGTGAATAGCGGGATTAGCGCTTGTTTAATTTTGACAGACACTGCCGTCTGTTGCTCTTTTATACACTTACTTTTTGGCCCTCTCTTTCGTTGCATCATCAATCTCATTCCACCAGATGGTAAAGAAAGCCATTTCGGCGTAGATAAACTTCATTTGTTTATGTGTCTCCAGTTTCTCGACCATTAAATTAAGTATATGCCTAGTCTGGTCACTGTAGTATTTTTCTAAGGTCTTGATCCAACCTGTCAACAACATGGGAAGTTAAAATTCTCATCGCCATCAGCCACACCTCTGTACTATTCTACCGTTCGTAATTGTACGGTGAGAAATATTGCAAATCTAATCTAATTTATTTTGCCAAGATGCATTTTGTGAAACAATCTTACATATGCCCAGCGAAACACTGCTAACATCACATTCATGTTTTAATCTGCAACCGGTTAACAGATTATAAAATAAACTAAGCTTTTAATTATTTGTCATACCACCGTTTGTTTATTGCTTCATGGTCAAGTTCAACCTCTCTATATTTGCCACTATTCAATTCCGAGATTTAGGAATCGCACTACCGGTCATCGTGCAAGAAATGTCGCTGCACTGTAGAAGGATGGCCGCCGAAGTTACACTTGTGTAAGAATACCTGGGTCGTTATGGCTGTGAGGCACAACAAACACCTTGAGCTTCCTTTTCTGCCACTGTGTCTCGTCGTAGAAGATGTTATAGCCCTGCTTCCATGCACCGCCGTCCGGGTTATCAAATGGCAAAATGTCAAAGACATTCAGCATCTACAAAAAGCGAACGCCGAACTTTTCTGTAAGAGAGATCAATAAAACGTACAGGAAATAATCAATAATGCATCAGTGTAGAATTCATCCAGCTCAAAGGCAAAATCCAGTGAATATTGGATTCCTTTGCGACGAATGGAATGAAATTACAACAAACATATGCCACCTAAATGAATGGGATCCGTTTTATTGTTTTCAAATGCTTACCGTGATAGCAAAAGTTACATACCTGAATTTCTGTCGTTTCAGGTTTCTTTTCCGCAAACAGACACATTTGGTCACTGATTTCTACTCTGTTCTTCGCTTGGAATTTTATGACCTGGAAACAAATGGTCAATAGTCTTTGCTCTGTTTGGTCTGTCACTGATATATTCCCGACTGCACAGCTGTGGTCTTACGTCATTATTCAATTTTTCATCCCCAAGGGGTTGGGGGTGGGGGTGAGGAATTCACTTCATAATGTGTCATATGCTACGCCAAATGCACTAGCAGCTGGTTCTAATGGATACAAAACTTTACGTGTGTAGTTCTAAACGAGGACAATTACTTGAACGGTTGTTTTTGGCTTAAATATATTAAATTTAAATCAATAAGGATGGGTAAAACCAACACTTAATATTTGAAAAAAAAGTAAAAAGAAACTGTCCTACTAAAGGAAATCTTACCTTGGTACCGTCAAGATCCATTTCGGCTTTGTTCAGAATGTCCTTAATTTTATTATCGGCGCCAAGAATACCACCCTCGCCTTTGGACATATCCCGAATCGAGTCTTTCAAAGAGTCGATGATCTTCTGGTTGTGGCTCAGTTCATTTTCAATGCCATTCAGCTTTGATTCAATGCCTACAAGGGCTTCCTATATACAAAAAAAAATATAGCCGTTTGTGAACTGTGAATAGAAATAACAGTTGTAAGGATTATTTAACTGCTGAGCAGACACACTTGTCAAATTAGAAAGTGACACGTCCAAAGGAGCCGAAGCATCTCATCGTTTTAAACATTCTTTACGTTCTCTTTACTTTTTCAACTAGTCAGGTTAAGAACATCAAATAAACATAGCTTAGTGGGATAACCGCGAAACATTCAAATCAAATTCGAAATAGATCACGATAAAACAAATCCTACCAAGATAATTAAGAATAAAAGTACAGGTAAATCGCATGAACCAGTTTATTGTATAAGATACATTAGCGGTTTTTCACTTTCGAGATATTGCTAATACTCGCATAAACCGATTATCGCGTAACTTTCCTTGGAAAATGGAAATTGCAATAAACCGGTTTCGACTGAAGAACAACATAGAAAACTAGATTATTTACTAAAGTCATTGATCGGCAATTGTATATATGGTCAAGAATTCACAACTTGATAACCGGTGCCCATTGTCAAGAAAATGGAATTGAGCAGCGACAAGTGAAAAATTATCGATTGGAAATTGAACAAACAGAACACAGCGTTTGCTCGAGTCTTGTAACAACTTAAAAATAAGCATTTTCCGCTTTATCATTCAACATCCACGAAGCGGATCGCCCCATCCAGACAATGTGCAACTAGCTTTGACATACTGTAATTCCAGGATAACACAAGTAAGTATTTGTGAAACTCAAGCAGGCCCCAACCGCCATCCAAATTCATAGGGGTATAAAGCAATGACGGACAAACGGACGGACAGACAGACGGACACCCCAAACCTCTAGGCCCCAATCCGAAGGGTTGGGGCCTAATTATCAGGCGTTGCCACCATACTGGCTAGTCCCGAGTGACCCAAGTCCCATCAGCACTCCTCTATTCAGACTCTCTCCTCTGTGGAGGTGGGAGTCACCTGGGGCTACATATTGGCGACACGATTGGAGTTTTACAGGTATGCGGACATAAATTTTTTCAATTTTACCTTTTTCCTTTTATTTCTTTACCCATTAATTCATTGAACGTGCAGTTGAAATTAAGACTCAATCGCAAATTTTCGAATGCCATTTCGCGCATTCGAAACTACAAGCACGGTTCCAATTGGAAAACTGGGTGTGAAAGTGGCCATACCAAAAGAAACTTCACACCCTGATGGGCGCCCTCCACATCGGACCGGGGGCAGATTACCGTTTACTGATATATCTAGCTCCAAGAAGCAGCCCGCTACTACTGGTTTGACATACAGAGTGACATACAAAATTATCTAAGTCAGAGCTGACTCGGAGCTAGTAGCTCCGAGTCAGCTCTGACTTACATAACATAGTATATCTCTCTGTCAGAGCTACGAAGCCTTCCATTGCTCCACAAATTGGGGTCGACTTCACATGCTCTGAGGCACAAATCCTGCATACCAGCCCCTATTATTCAAACATTTACAGAAAGTTTATGCCAAATATGCCATTTTTGAAAAAACACGCACAGTTTTTAGTGAGCTGTATATCTTTTATTTGTTCATAAAAGTGCAGAAAAGTAAGCTTCCGCACCCACCTGTCAAATATGTGTTTACATTCTGGCCTTTAAATATCACGTGTCCAAAGCCAAGGGACCGAAAATTTAAATAAAGGGGTTACAGTTTATTTGTAAAATATATACTAAAATAGTTGATAGACACAGAATTACGTATAAATTTATTTTGTACACCCACAATATCTGACTTTTTATTTTTAACGTTCTTTTTGAAATATCAATTTAAAAGTTTTTTTAGTGGATGATTGCAAAAATTATTGTTACTTCTTCACGTAATAAAGTATGCTCCCTGTATACAAATAAATGTCACTTATTGCGGGAGATTTTGGGTTATTTCCGTATTATTTTCTTTTAAAGAAAGCGTAACACTTGAGTTGTATATGATTACCGTTGTACTTTGAGGGTCCTTAGCAAATGCCAATAAAAACTTATGGGTCGTTGAATCTCGCACGAGTTAGCCACAGGGGTGCCTCAAAGCGAGCGCAGTTGACTTGCTTATCGTTATATAGCGAGGCTTTGAAGCGGTGCCTGGAAACTTTTTAGCGCACCGCTTCTTGGAGCTACGGAGCAAGGATCTATCGAACGTAGCATAAGCCAATTCGCACTTTTGAATTTTGCCGAAAAAGATTTTTCGTTTCGGCTGAATTCAGGTGGGATAAGGATATAAAGAAATGATAGGAAAAAACGGCAAAAATTAACAAAATTCTATTATGCCAGAAACATATTCACATGTTGGTTATTAAAAGGACTGAATAGTATGTACGAGTAAATTTTTTTTAAAAGATCATATGATGGCTTTATAAACTTGAAAGTGTGTATGTTGAAAGGAAATTAGAATTTTGATGTTTTTCCCTTATCATTTCTTTATAATTTACCCCCAAACATTTTCAGTCGAAACAACACCTCCACCGAAAAAATCCGAAAGTGCGAATTGGCTTATTCACTGTAGTGCTTCCCTCGAATCGAATACCTCTACCAGAAAATTCGGAACCGGCACATCAGGACAAAGAAAAGTAAGAATGGATATCTTGCAATAGTAAATCAGAAAAGATTTGCATTTTTATCTTACCCCACTGGGCTGCGGGTTGCTGCTCAAAGTATCCAGCATCAAATACAGTGAAACACAAACCACAAAGAACATGGCTGAGCCCAAAAACGCAACATACTTCTTCATATTTGAGTATTTAACTAATATACAGGATAGTTTTATTTAGTATAGCAGTGTTCAGAAGAAGTACAGGCCTAAAAACAGTTGTTTGACGTGTAACACTTCGCTTCTCGCACAGTTGGTGAAATGTTCAATGCGCACAGCAACTGGTCTTCACTATCAAGCGTTCTGCTGGGTGAAGTAATATGAAATCTAATATACTGAGAATTCTTAGGACGTTTCGAAGACGATCTTCTTTTAATCATGCGCCATAGTGATTTAAGACAACACCACAAAACTTTATTTATTTATTTTATACCATTTATTCCGAATAAGTATGTGTGTTAACTGTCTTTTTTGCATTCAGAGAACACAGACAGGCATCCTACCCACTAAACAAGCATTAAGGCATACGGACATTTGATTTGTTTCTAATCTCTAACATTTAAATCTACTTCCAGATTTAGGGAGAATCATCTCTTATTGGTAGATTTAGACTTGGATTGGCGGAGATCACAAACACTACTTCCTGATGGCAGGCAATAGTTTTTTTTTAGTGAAAGCGATTAGATCAGTTGGGCGTTTGTCAGATCATTCCAAAGATTCGAGTTTTACTCTGGCTTGCGGTAGAATGGAGACGATTGACAATGCATTCGATTGGTTGTGCTAGCTCTATCTTAATAACATCGAGTTAATAGACTTAAAAATATAATAAATACTGGTGAATGAAGTTTTGTGTTTTGTTGTTTTTTTTTTCTTGTTTTTGTGCTATAGGAAAATAATCTCTTCCACTATTCACATGTTCTTTAAAAAAGGAATTGTATTGATGGAAGAAATTTAACTTACCCACCATTCTGTTCGTAGAAACAAGACAACACTAATAGTAACTTATTATTTTGGGGGATTTGTAATACATAAATTGTGTTTAGATAAAAACTATGCTTCTTTACTTTGAAAGGTTTTGCTTAACACGAATATAGCGTCCATAGAGCACTTTATTTAAAGTTTATACATGCACTTTAAAAATGGTAAAGTGCATGTATAAACCTAAATTGAGAGCTGGCTTCACCCAACAATCAAATGGAAAAGCGCCTACATAGGACATTGAACAATATTTGTCAAAATCTCTTTAATTTTTGCAACTGTTTTCTGTAACCAGTATAGAGTATGTTACCATTTTTCTGTTCATCTAAACTGAAAATAATTTGTCATCGACTCATAAAACAGTGTTTCAGTTTTAATCAGAGGTGAGCATTTAAGAAAACGCGTTGAGGAATTAACATATCATAGAGTCAAATTAACGATCATTCAAAGTGTCTTTTTTAACCCGATTTTGTAAATAATCAAGTTTTCTATGTTGTTCTTCAGTCGAAACCGGTTAATTGCAATTTCCATTTTCCAAGGAAAATTACGCGATAATTATTGAAATTATTTTTTCCACTAATGGCGCTACTAGCCAAGGATTTACAGTAAATGAATGTTAGAAGTTCTGCGCGAAAATAGATATTTACAACCAGCTTTTTTTCCTTTATACAACAAAGAATTTCACAAATATGAAATAGGTGTCTCTCTTTATGCCCTCTTTCACACGTTGTATAATAACCTGAAGCCTAAATAAATGGTATTATTAATATTTGTAATAATTGTGAGTTACATAAATTTATGTAAATACAGTAAATGCAAAAATAGTTGAGTGACGTTCTTCACTTTGGGTTAAGCGAGTTGGTCTTTAAAGGTGTACCTTCATATTTTAAAGATGTTTGGATTTATACACAGATTACTTTATCTTTAAAACTATGTTAAAGATGTAATTTTTCTGTGAAAATATGCAGAAATCTTCTGCAACCAATCGATTTTGGCGACGAAGCACGGCTTTGTTTTCATTGGTCTGTGTCATGGCCGCTCAACTCAGTTGATTGGCTTGGTGGCAGTGTCCAATCCCTTGTGATACCGGGATGTTTTGTAAATAAAAACACGTTTTCGGGAGTCAAACTCTGATTTTAGTTTATCGTATTTAAGTTAGGGCAGTGCACTGAAATGTCTAAGCTTCATGATGAACTTGAGCAGTATTAAAATACGAGTTTTCTCACGTACTCTTATCCCGCGAAAATTCGCCGCACTCTGTGGAAATGGATCAGGGTGATGACTGAAATCAGTCAAACTTGTTACGAGGCATCCAGGTAAAGCCAGTCAAAAGGTAAAATTAAACTTTTGGACGACAACTGAATAAAGAGGGAGAAAACACTATGTTTAGAAACGTAACTGTAGGGAACTGTATTGACCAAAGTCTGAATCCATTGTGATTTTTTGTGTTCTTCCAACAGATAACATATGGCAACTAATACATAATGAAGCAGGCAGAAAAGCGGAGAGGAGATAGAATTGGTTAGAGTAGATCGTAATTGGTGACAACAAAATTTTCAATTTTAACTAAACTTAATAAGCCGAACGCAAATTTGCCAACCCTTTCGACTAAAATATTCCTTATTATGCGATACCTGACAAATGAAAATCGTTTTCAGCTATGGAAGATGGTCTTTTCAATTTCACCAATTTGGATCTATTGTAGCCATTCGTTCTCCTCCCCCACGTAGATAGCGGGATGAGTAGGTAGAAGTAGTAGAAGCAGGAGAGACGTGGCAGAAGCAGTAGAGACGTAACAGTAGGACGTAGTAGTAGTAGATGAACTGAACTGTACGTTAAACTAAAGCATGAATAAGATAAGTAGTGGTACACTATAAACAACTATTGCAAAAGGTGTGTGCTAGAAATACCGCCCAAGTTTCTAGGACACATACATTTCTTTGAGAAAGCAACTCGGAGGTTGCACCACAGTTAAAGTCTAAAATTACGACAACTAACACGGTGACATTTACATTTACGCAAATAAAAAGGATCACAAAAACTTTAATGAACAATTGATACTAAATTTTACCGACGATATAGGTTCTAAAGTCTTTAATTTGTTCCCATAATGTATCCCTTTAAAGTGACGCTAGCGTGCACTGGACACCTTTAGATTGCTGCCGATTTATTGACATAAGCCTACAAAACCGGATCCAGGTGGTCGGGCGAACAAATCAATAAAAAAAAAAACGCCAAAAACCCGGGATGTCAAATTTTCAGTGTATTTGTATCTTACAGTCACGTGTTATAAACAAGTATGTGTAATTATTAGGCCAATCTTAATGTTCATTCTTAAAAACAAGAACTTTCTTCTGTTTCACTGTAACAAATATAGTCCTAGATGACTCTTGCTTCCTTCCCAGCAAGACAGGAAGACAGAAAGGGTCCATTGGGACTATAGATAGACAGATAGATGATTTTTATTTACAGACTCTGTACATACAGTTCCATATTTGTACATAAATAAACAAGAATTATTAACTAATACATACATATATATAAATAATGCATAAAGAAATCAGCTGGTTGATTCGTTGCTCCGGTCTGGTTGCGGATACCCGTACAGACCGACATTTTGTTTCTTAAACTTGTGTATTGTATACCGCAAACACAATTTATACTTTAGTATCGAAGCTCACCTCCAGCTTTAGACTCCAGAAAAGTCCGCTTTAGTAGTACCCGCTACTGAGTACTAACGGTCACGATATAAAAGTTAATTCGACATTCTAAACATCAGTGCCAACCTTTATTGCATTATCAACATTGAAGAAGTGAAAAGTCGCAATTATTCTAAAATTCCAACAGGTATTTGAAGACAGGTGCAGTCCGTGTTCGGACTCGCACTTAGCAAACGTCCAACAAGATGGATGTCGACCGTTTCTTAGCTCCAGTTTAATTGGTTCACTGTGACAGCTTTATCGACTGGTTTAAAAGTTTTACATGGCAGCAAGACTTATTGGGCCTTGTGTGTTTTGGGCCTAAACGCTTACGTCCCTGTTCAGACAGTGGAACAAAATTATACTTCCTTGGTTGTTTTGGTTTGGGGTCAGAGGCGGTATATTCCAACTGAAATTTACAGGAAACAGTTGCAGATGAAAGGGTGTGCGACGGGGGATTACTCAACTGGCTGTTTCAATACACAGCCACCTGGTGCTGGGTTTTTTATATTTCCAGAAAATAGTGGCGATAAACAGTAGCAACGGAAAAAGTGCGAAAAGGACTTCCCAATCTAACATGTAATATACAGCCGTCTAATGCTGCGTTATTATATTTCCAAAAATATAGTGGTTGTAAACAGTGGCAGCCGGTATGGTGTGCCAAAAGAACTGACCTAACTGGCTCTTTCAATGTGCAACCGTCTAATGCCTAGTTGTATTTTCAGTAAGTAATGGCTACAAATGTTGGACCTGGTGGAGAGGGTGTGGCAATGCCATCTGCCCCATCCGAAGCAGTGACTATGCTGGAAAACTTCTGGCCGAAAGTCAGCGAAAACATCCGGAACATTAACGTGGTTAGCTCTGGGTTTAGTCATCTTTTGCTCTTTAATTTTCGCTTGCGTGATATATGTATTGTTGTATCGACATAAACGGTTATAACGTCAGAACTTCTTTATGTTTGCAAGATATGAAAGATTTAGTTTTTATAAAGAACGTTTTGATAATGTGAACTGTACTTGTATTTTCAGCATAGCCATTTCAAAACACAGGAGCTGCCGTTAGCCAGAATCAAGAAAATAATGAAGCTAGATGAGGACGTGAAAGTAAGTAAAAGTATGACAAAGAAAAATGACGGTTTGCGGCGACACTGTCATCAACGAGACGTACCCTAATGTTACTTTGGATTTTTTTAATTCAGATTTTTTGGCGTTAGTTTTGACATCTTTAGTGGAAGGTGGTGTGGTTTATGCATCCTCCATATGTATCAATTTTTGGTCTAGTCGGAAAAATTGAAAGATAAGAATATGACAGTTCAGTGCCCAAATTTGAGCAGACACGCATGTGTAATTCCAGTCTGGCGGGAGATTCCCATATTTTTACCAGACGGTTTCTCATTTCTTGTCTAATTATGGCGTTAATTGGCCAACAATTTGCTTTAAAGTTCTGCCTGTATGGTAAAGTGAGCGTTGTTTGGATTGGATTGACACTGGAGGCAGTTTTAGTTTGTGACAGGACGCTAGAGGAATTCTTGCTCCCTGTATCATGTTGTGATTCCTGAAGTAATTGTGCGTACGATTTTCTCAAACACCCCTGCAGATGATCAGCGCGGAAGCACCTGTTTTGTTTGCGAAAGCATGCGAGATATTTATCGCGGAGTTATCTCTGAGAGCATGGATCCATACAGAAGATAACAAGAGAAGGACTCTACAGGTATTTATTCTAGTAACATGGAGTAATTTTTGCATTTTAGAATATTTTGCATATTTAAATTATTTTTTTTTCTTTAAAGATTGTTGGAAAACTTGTTGAATTAAATGATATTTCTCGTACTGTTAAGTAGTGTGTATATCAGCATAATATCTACCCTTGAAAAAGTAACTTACACAGAAGATCGGCGCAATGGCATTGGAGATTATTTTCTTTTTTTTTCACAGAAGAACGACGTATCCCAGGCAGTTGCTAAATATGACCAGTTTGATTTTCTTATTGATATTGTCCCGCGGGACGAAATCAAACCAGCGAAGAGGGTAAGTGGCAAAAATTTACCGAATTTCACAAGGTTTCTGGTGAAATACATTATAGGACAGTATTGTGTTGCACTGTGACATCACAGAAAAAATCTTTCAGTGCGCCTTAATGGAACTGCCTTTGGTTTATTATGATTAGCCGGAAGCGTTTTCCCATAAAAGAACGATATCCCCAATCACATTGCACATTTACTTTCAATGCTAAGCAGTGGCATTATTTGATAAACAGGAAGAGAATATGCAGAGGACATCGCTGATGCCTGACCAAGTACAGTACTACTTCCAGCTGGCACAGCAAACCCAGCAAGCCCTGCAACAGCAGCAGCAGGCGCCGCAACCGCAGACCCAGCAGATACAAATACAGAGTAAGAGCAGCGCTTTCATGTATTCATTATTCCCCTTGGATTACATAGTTAAAAAACAACATCAAGACTGTTCTATTTCGCAGTGGAGTTGTTGATGTTTTAGGGTGTTATTGGTCTCCACTACGCTTTCACCTGCGTGTCGAGAATAAGTTGAGACGAATGGTGGTCAATAAGGTTTGAAGGAGTGTCTTGTTGCGAGCTCTGGTAGTCCTAAATCCAGAGAATTTCGTAACAGTTTCATTTAACAAAATTTTTATTATAATATCAGGAGACATGACTTGTATTCACGATAAGGTTCACCAGTTCCTTCAGTCGAAACCACCTAAAAAGTTTATTTAAAAGGATCACTGTCTTGTAAAAGTGTCCATGCATTGCTGTTGTTGCCATTGGTTGCGCCGTTTGCCGAATAAACGAGATGGATTGAAATCAGTGCGGAGGCTTTTGACTTAGTGATGTCTTTTTATGTTTCGAATGAAGCTCCGAGCGGACAGATTGTTTCGGCTCAGCCATTACAGTTGCAACAGATTACGCAAAATGCTACCCAGGGGACATCTCAGGTGCGTAGAAAACATGCTTTTGCAAGTTGTTGTACATTTAGAATTAGCTGCTGGGCAAAGAAGTAACATTTTAGGGTCACTGCACACATAATTTTGCCTCGTCACACTTTGTCAGTAGTTTGTCAAGAACTTGTCAGTTGATTGTCAGTTTGACAAGTTTGACCTCGTCAGGGTCTTTACGAGTTTCTGACCAATGCCTCGTCACACATTGACAAACACTTGTCGCTATCTTGTCAGAAACTTGTCACAAATTTGTCAAGTATTGCGTCACCATGACGTCACATCCTTTTCAAAACAAGTGAAAACACGCGGACATCCCTTTTGAGATTTCTTAGGTTTTAATGAATATTACTGGAAGTTTCAAATTATCACGTCTTAAAAACATGTTTATTGGATAAACCATGATGTAAATGCACACATCATATTCTACGCATGTTTTGAAATAAGTTGTGATGTTTGTAAAATGCTTGTGAAATTTGTGAAAATTGTATTATCGCCCAATGTTGCAATGAATAATGTATATTGTGTACTTACTGGCAGGCAATCAAACAGGGTGAACGGATTCGATTATTTTAGTGTTTAATATAACAAAACCTGATGGTATAACTATCAAAATAACAACTGATGGTATAAATATCAAAATCTGCAGCTTATGCGTTCGTAAGTAAACCGCCATGTGCAATATATTATATATTACAATACTGCAAAACTTGTCAGCAACTTGTCATAAAATTGTCGGAAACTTGTCACAAGTTCGTCAACCTGACCAATTTGATGTGAAAGGACTGCCCTGGGAATTTCATGCCTCACGATGCTTCTGCCCCTAAAGCTTAATCTTTTAGAAAGAAACCCCATTCAGTCGTCATTTCAGAAGTGAATAAATAAATAATATCAGTTAATAAATAAAAAATATAAGAATTTTATTGATATAATAGATCATCAAAAATCAGCTATCGAAATGAGTAAAAAAAATCCTCTTTGTCACAATATCATTATAATATTCGTGACTTCATCAAAATTATCAAAAGGCACATTCAGATTTTTTTGAATGTCTTGAAAATATGCCTTTTGATTATTTTTAATTTTTTTCGGGGCATTTTTAAAATGTTCCTCCCACGATTCTCAGGTGAATCTTTGTTTAAAGAAATACTTGTTGAGTACTTGGATAATTGTCGCAAAAAGTTGGCTCAATGGATCCTCAGTAAGAAGGATGCCTTTCTGTGTCTTTTCTGCTGATGTAAGCACACTTTGGGTACGGTCTTATATAGTGAAAGAGGTAAGGGAATAAGGGTTGAGATCCGTGCCGACATTAGATGGAAGTGGGGGGGGGGGGTGACGGTTATCAAAAACAATGAAATAGGGAATTGCCGATGTGGCGACTACCTTTCAGATGTTTCGGATAAAAATACCAAGATATAACTCATTACGAGCGACAAGCTTCAAGATCCGGATAAAAAGACGTACAGGAAAACCTGTTTTTACCCAACCCCTTCCGGAATCAGATGAAAAGACAAACAGTAAGACCTGCTTGTCGTGACCCGGATGAAAAGGACTTACAGTAAAACCTTTACTGTGACTATCTTCCAGATCCGGATAAAAAAGACGTAGAGTATAAGCTCAGTTTATAGTCGCACATTCCACATGGCTAAACATGTTCCCATACACATATCCATATATATATATATATATATATATATATATATATATATATATATATATATATATATATATATATATATATATATGTATATATATATATATATATATATATTATATATATATATTCATATTTATATAAGATAACAGTCTTAATTCTTAAGCAGTACAAAATTGCAAAACTTTGTAAACAGGAGAGGCAGGCGATGGAAAAGGATGGCAGGGGAGGGTGTGGGGATGGGCTAACATTTGTTTTTGTTGACTAAAACAAAAAAAAACAATGACTGCCTAATAAAAGAGTTTGACATGTTTGGGTATTCTGATATTGGTGTGCACTGGCCACTCTAGTATAGTAAGATATTAATGTTTGGGGCTGGTAACAAGGTCCCTGAGCATTCTTATTATACTTGATTAACTTGAACTTGGCGGGCCACAATGTGTGTGTTAATTTAAATGTTTTCAAATCGTAATTATTTTGTCTAATATTCTCTATTCGGATAGTTCGTCAATCACTAGATATTTTGATGAATTTGTGACAAGATATTGACAAACTGCAAATTAGGATTTGACAAATACATGACAAGAAAATGACAAGCCAGTGACAAAGACAAATTTTTGACAAATTTACATTGTTGAGTTAGGCATCGTCAGGTTGAGTTTAGGGTCGTCAATCAATTTGACGAATTTTTGACAAAGTGACAAGTTCGAAATGACAAGTTTCTGACGAGTTATTGACGAATTATTAGCATGACGAATTAATGACAAGCTGTAAACTGACGAATTAAAGACAAATTTATGACAAAGTGTTGACAAATTTTTGATTGGAATTCGTTGAATTGGGCATCGTCAAAGGGATAAGGCAAATTAGTCAGTCTCTTGTCGTTCAACAACTTTTCGACAAATTCTTGACAAAGGCATATTATGTGTGTGGTTTGGTGTGTAAGCAAACAATTCTTTGACTTGTTGTTCATGGTCGTTACTTCATAGATTCCTTTATTTTCATTGCGATATCCATTGTTGGTATATTGATGTAAATTAACGCAGAAAAACAAAAATTTATACAATACTAGCTCAGGGTTTCAGTCTGCCGTTTGCGTATGAGTCGTCTAATAACATTTGATTTATTGCAGGGAAATGAGGCTCAACCACAGGTGATTCAAATTCAAGCGCCCCAGGAACAGACCAGTCAGAGCGCGCAGGTTATACATCAAATTCAACAGGCAACATTACAATCAGACGTGCAGGAAATGACGTCACAAGAACAGCAAGGTGGTACACAGGTGTTCCAGCAGGTGGTCACTCCTAGTGGGGAAGTTATTCATATGCCTGTAAGTAGATTGATTTCAAAGGACTTGTTTTAGAATAATAGATGTGGAATTGGAGATACAATTCGGCTTAACCTCGATTGAGTTTCGATTCGGTTTTCAAAAATCTTCGGTTCAGTTCGGTTTACTGGTTTAAGATACAACAACTTCTGGTTTTGACTGCACAAGTTATGCACAAAGTAGGGTTTTCAAAATCATCCTCATCTTAAATTTGAAGACCCTCTATTCCTAGCGTCAAATAAAATATGTAAATATAACTTTTGTTTTGTTCAAAATATATTTAACTTGAACTTGACTTAGATACGAAGCTAGTCTTCAATAAATCTTATTAACTTAAGATACAGTTACACTTAAATAGGATTAATCTTTATTTCCACACGTTATTTTCGTTGGTTATTAATATTATTTTCAATGGAAATCAGCACACTTAAAAATGTCACAAATTTTCTGCATTACCTGTACAAAATAGGAAAGTAACAATACAAACATAAAAAGTAAAGAATCAGTTTAAAATACATCTTCACTTGTCTGAACACGATTACATATTAATGTATTGAATTTTCTGTCATTATTAATTGTTTTACCGTTATTTCCCTTTTGTGAAATCAATAATATGTATACTTATTATCTCGTGTGGGCGTTATACGCTTAACTAAACATAAACAAAATGCAAGTGTATAGGAAAAGCCAGCAAGACTACAAGTGAAAAAAAAAACATGCAATTCAGTGGTACCACCGCTATATTCCTCCTATAAATTCAGCAACGATTGGGAAATATCATATTTCACTTGTACAAAATGGGAAGCTGCTATACGATCTATGCATACAAAGCAGGACTTGAAAAAAGAAAGATAACAAAAGATGCCTACCTCGCACCAACTCTACATAACCGATAAAAAGCATCCCCACTCTTCTATGTTAAGGTTTTTGTGTGTGTATTCCAAGGATGATAGTAATGTGTGGGTGGTTGGAAAACCAGGTTCTAAGCAAACATGCTCTTTTCATATGATGACAAGTAAATTGAAATTAGACTGAAGTGCGGTTTAGTTGTTCAACGTTTTGACGCGTCATTATGACTGGAGTGTGATTCCATCGTGAACAAGAACTTAAGAAAATGCAATTGAAACAAAGAAAAAATGGAAAAGTGAAAAACATGTGATTAAAAAAAAACATTAAGAAGATCTAAGAACATTATAAGCTGTTTTAAGCCCTCACTAACACTTAACGTGTGTGGTCGGGAGAGAGTGGGAGGCTTTAATACAGTACGTGTTAATGTTGAAATGCATGTATCGGCCACCTGAGTTAAGTGCAAACAAACAAATAACAAAAAAAAAAAAAAAAAAAAAGAAGCACACATTAAAATATTATCCACGGTGGTATATAAATTAGATGTTCATGTTTCTTTTGGCCACGACTTTTCCACTGATGGGTACGACTTTTCCAGAAAAATTTAGGGTACGACTTGATATTGGTGCGATTTGACCCTAAACTGTGGCCAGATTTTCGGTAAACGGTCACCTGTCTCTTCTTTTTCTGATTATAATGTTCGTTTTTGATTTGTACGACCATGCTTTGAATCTAATGCTTTTAAAGTGTCAGGGAATTTCAGTATTTGTATTAGTATTTGTTATTTGGGGCATTATGTTTCTATTCATTGACCATATCTACCTAGTTTTCTGTATCACACAAATTCCCTGAAGCGTTCAGAGAAAGAGCATAGTGAAGCATTCTATATTTCAGAGAGTACGTGTATTCCCCAGAAATTTGAGTGAATTCACGTATTCCCTGACAGTCACACCGAATACATATTCCCCGGAAATTTCAGAGAATATGCTAGCTCGTGATCACACGAATTCCTTGTAACATATTGCCAAATGAAGAAATGTGTAAATTAAATTTCCTTTTCTGAAACATTTAAAAATAGTATCAACAAAACCGAATCGAACCGTAAATGTTGAGTCACGGTTCGGTCCACCTTATTATGCATAAATAAATAAGCGAATAAAAAGTATAATAGTATTGATAGTATTAAGTAACTTGTTATGCAAGTAAAGTAATAAATAATACAATTCAAGTGGTTGAATTGACACAAGCCGCAAAAATATTTACCGATCTGTGTGAGATCTTCCTCACATCATAAAATACTAACTTATTTTTTGTTTTTAGATTCAGTTAACCGCAGCACAGTTACAAGCAATCCAGTCACAAATGCAGGGAAAACAGCCCGGCCAGCCAATAGTCATCCAAACTGGTACAGAGCAACAGGACCAACAACAGGTTATGCCTCATAAGTGAATATAAAATAATAAAACAAAACGACAGTTCATCGAAAGGTGACAGAAGAGATTTCCCAGGTTTTTTCCATTGCATATATTTTAAGGAAAATGGCAAGGCGCGTGATTATTTATCAGGCTTTAAATTTTATTATATATCCATATCTCAAAACAAAACGGAATGTATTAGGCGAGTAAATAAAAACAAATATGACGTACGTTATTATACACGATTCCTGATGTTTTTCTTCACTTGTTGCAGCAACCACAGCCATTGTTCCAAGTTCCGTTGACGTCAGATAACCAGCAATTACTTATTCAAGATGGCGATCAGCAGGAGCAAGTTTTGACTATAAAAGGAGAACAGTAAAACAAACATCAAGTGATCTCATTTTTTGGATAATGAGCGAAAAAAAAAACAGTTTCTTAGTCACGAGACAATTTGCTGTGTGTATTTTGTACTGTTGTGAATATACTGCACAGCAAGATATCGTTATTTTTAAGTGAAACAGATTACAGTTACAAAGTTCTTGGCGAGTGAAAGAAAAAACAACATGCATTTTGCTGGGTATCTGTGTAATTTGGGTTTTAATGTAATTCCAGTAAAGTCGTGTATTTGCTGAAATCTTCAAACTTCAAAAGTTTGACCCATAATTTAATCATTCTTATTGGAATTTCAAAAGGAAATATTAAGTTTGAAGGACTTTGTGTGTAAAACAACAGTTTTTCAGGTAATTGTCAATCAGATACAAAAGTAAGTATGTAAAATGGCACTTTGTCTTTAATGATACAAAATGGGTTTTTCCTATTCTTTTCCAGTATCTTAACATAACTCCAGTGTTCTCCTTTGAACGCCATACCTTTCACGGGTACTGATACTGGTACTGAATAGCTTGCTTAGTGCACGAATTCCTGACCCTTTCATGGAATCTCTGAGTGCATAGATTCTTCGGAGTATGAAGTACGCGGGTGTGCCCAGTGCTTTAGAAAGCACGATCTGCTTGAATCTTGCTTGGAACACAAGGCAAAGTTTTGCGTTGGGGTCCTTGAATTTACAGCAGATACTACAGATTCAGTACAAACTGATTGGGAAAAATTGTAAAGACGGCATCTCAGCCCACATTGCCTTCAGATGTATAATAAATATATTGAAAAGCAGTCATTGGAGCTACTTGTACACAAAATTATGCCTGAAATGATCCCTGACTTCTTTCAGTTATTTAGCAATGTAAAAAAAAATCTTAAATAGTGTCAGTGTGTGTGGTGTTCGCAAGTGAACTTGGTTTGTCTTTGTACATATTGAATTATGTATTGCAATTTAGAGAAAGGTGCCTTGTTAATTTTGTTTAAGAAATGAGCGTAGATGAGTATAACAGGGGTGCAAACTATTTTTAAACTATTCAGTGCATTTACTAAATTACCTTTGACGTTGGCATACTGGCATGTGAATCAAGCATGTCCGGCTTGTTATGATTGAGCCTCGTTGTATCGTTTTGTTAGCATTTAATTTAAAGAGAAAACTTGTCAAACAAATGTCGCTGTTATCGACATATGCTCGCTTTGATAGAATATTTTATTAAAATCCGTAAAAATCGTGTTTTTTTTTTTTTTTACTTTTGTACTCCCAAAGTAATAACTACGATTGTTGAAATTGTCTAAAGGAGGTGAGGGGGTTGAGTGGGGTGCAGTAAATCGTGGGATCTATCCCTGTTGCTCAGAGATATTAGAAAAACCAATGTAACGGATTGGTTAAAACATAAACCATGCAATATTTAAGTTAAGGTTTAGGTTGCTGATCTCGGGTACAATTTGATTGTAACCGAGAGCAACATGGAAATAAGACCGTCAAGTGACGGGGCCCAGATGTCGTCAGAGTAATAAGACACGAACTGGCGCTGCGATTCTATCAAATTTCGGACGACAGTTGGTAAAAATTTGAATTCGATTATTAAATAATTTACATATCTTGAACATTTATTCATTCTGGGATGCAAATTCTTGCTTTTTTGTTCAATCCGCCAACGGCATAATAGTTGAATAAGATGCGAAGGCGTGGCAACTTTCATTTGCTTATGTTGACATGAAAGAGCAGTCTCACACTATGATATTGTGCAAAAGCAGATTTAAAAAAACGCACAACCGATTAAGCCTGATCATGTTTTGACTGTGGTGCCAACATGAAAGATTACACAGATAACACATTTAATTTACACAAGAAATAACATAATTGAATAATAATAATAGTGAGTTTTTATATACCGATTTTTCAGACAACCTGCTCAAATCGGTTTACAATGTGCACATACATGTTCATAATTATTGATTACAATTTTTTGTTTTAACTCAGGATTATTACAATTTCGACATGCCGATATAGTCTCTCTGAGATCCCTATCTTATGGGCACATACGCCTAACAATCATGCAACTCTAACTTGGTAGAGTACTACATAGGCACACCGACATCCCTGGAGGGGGGGGGGGGGGGGATTGCAAGTTGTCATGATTCCTGGCCACGAGAGGGATGCGAAACCCGGGCTACAGAACCACAAATGCATGACTGGCAAGCGTCTTTAACCACTCGGCCACGGAGACCCCTGAACTTGTTGAGATCATCTCTGTCGAAGTCTCATAGCCATTTTGCTTCGTGTTTGTTATGGTTTAAACGTAGCGGAATCAGTGTAAAAATTTTTAAACATTTCTTGATACTTTTTCTCAAAGTGGGCTTTATAGCGTGTGGGATCTTGTCTGGACAAATTTCAAAGGCCCGATGCACAATCTGTGAATTTATATCAATATAAAGCCGATTTCAAAAATAACTAAACGGTGCACATATTTTTCACTAAAATTTCAACAAGCTTGGCCATATAGATTCTGGCGACTTGTCTCAAGAACCCCCCCCCCTCCACCCTCCGACGAGTCTATGCAAAGTGTGTAAGGCTCAGCAAAAGTATCCATGTTTGCTTATTTCGCAAACAATAAACTTGCACATTTGCAATATATATTTCTCACCTTAAGTTTCTTAGCGCCCGTTTAGACAAAACTTGATGAATCTTGGTATGTAGCTCCTATGGGAACAAGCACAGTCGGTATTGTATATGGGCCAGGTTCGTCCAAGGAAAATGCACCAACTTGGCTTGAGAAATTTCAGCTCTTGATTGACTATTGATGGCCGTGTTTAATTGTTGATGAGGGGGGGGGGGGGGGGGGGGGCTGTGGGGAATATGTTGGTTGTGCACACTGCTCTAGTTTTTCGTTGGTTTTTTTGTTTGTTTTTATTTTTTATTTATTTAATTTTTTCCGATTTGGCCGAAATATTGGATTGATGGTCACGAGGCTGTGGGTTGTAGCCCCTCTGAAGGCAAATATTTTCATTGTCTTCCTTCCACGATTTTACTTGGGCAAAAACTAGCTAAAACTAAAACAATGTACTTAAAACTTTGCCAATTTCATTGCATTTTGTTAGGCTTTTAAAGACATGACATCCGGTAAAAAAACATAATAAAGCCATTTTTCATACGTGTCAAGCAGAAAAAATACACAAAAAGTATGAATATGTACAACTTTTTACAAATTGTACAATGTCTTGTGTCTTTATTCCTAGTAATCCAGTTCAATATTCCCTCAACACTCTATAGCAGAACACTAATGTTGATGCCTTAGCTTTTCCTAAACGGTTGCAAAGCTACCTTCTTTATACATTTTTGCAATCTCAAAATCACAAGTTCTGTTTCAGTGCCAGCACTTGGCATCTAACTGAGCAATGATCCTGATAAAGGAGCCATGATAAGGTCTGGAAAAAACTTTGTCATTCTTTAATGCCCTTTTCAAATCCTGTTAAATACATTGGATCAGCAGGAGTAAATCCGAGAAGCAATAGAAAGCGGTTTGAGGTGTTTTTATTGCGTAAAAATTGAAAGACCAAATGTAAATTCAGGACCTCCGAGGCCATTATTTCCCAGGTATTAGCTCATCTGGATGCATTAATAAACAAAGTGCTTCCAGGAACTTTACAGAAGTGTGGGCATAAGGACTCAACAAAAAGACAACTTGAAATACTTAGAAAAGAAAATAATAGTTTTTACCATTTTTGCCACGACAATAGTTTTTTTGCCGGACGGTAAAAAAAAACCATGATAAAAACCGCCAGTGGCAAAAACCTGTTAACCCTCCTTTATCGGTTTTATAAACAATATTTATGGTTCTGCCTCGCACAGCAGTGGTTTGCGTTGTCGCCTGCGAAACAAGAGGTGAGTTCAAGCCCCGGTCGGGAATCAATTTATTTTTTGTGTGTGTTTTCCTTGCCTGCTTTATTTATGTCTCCCCCACCAAAGGGAGACATGTAGTGTTTGTACTTTGTGTCTGTTGTGAACAAAATGTTGTGTGCAAGAAATCTGGAGAACGAAAAGTCCAATCGACTTTAAACTTCATCCGTTTATTCCTTGGCTAGATCGGTTTTATATAGGTATTCCTTGGGTCAGTTGGACGGTTGTATCAACTTTTGACGGATGTGGAGAAATTAAGAAAGACGTATGACATTAGGTTAAAATCTTTTGTGTAAAATTTCTCAGCTACTGAACATCGAAGGAAGTTCAAACATAGTGGAATTGCTGCTTGCTAAGTCAGAAAGACTGAAATTTTTTTGTAAATAGAACGGACGAGTGCCTCGTATGTGGTCATCATATAAAATATGTATACACTTTGAACAATATATTGTGTGCAAAATATCTCGACAACAGAAAATCGTATCAATTTCAAAGGCCCGATGCACAATCTGTGAATTTATATCAATATAAAGCCCATTTCAAAAATAACTAAACGGTGCACATATTTTTCATTAAAATTTCAACAAGCTTGGCCATATAGTTTCTGGCGACTTGTCTCAAGAACCCCCCCCCCCCCCCCCCCCCCCTCCGACGAGTCTATGCAAAGTGTGTAAGGCTCAGCAAAAGTATCTATGTTTGCTTATTTCGCAAACAATAAACTTGCACATTTGCAATATATATTTCTTACCTTAAGTTTCTTAGCGCCCGTTTAGACAAAACTTGATGAATCTTGGTATGTAGCTCCTATGGGAACAAGCACAGTCGGTATTGTATATGGGCCAGGTTCTCAACTTGGCTTGAGAAATTTCAGCTCTTGATTGACTATTGATGGCCGTGTTTAACTGTTGATGAGGGGGGGGGGGGGGGGGGCTGTGGGGAAGATGTTGGTTGTGCACACTGCTCTAGTTTTTCGATGGTTTTTAGCCCAGCTTACGTTACACGTAAGCTGGGGTATTCCTATCGGTTTGCGGGCGGTGTCCGTTAGTTAGTTAGTTAGTTAGTTGTTTATTTAGTAAACTTTGGTTCAAAATGCATCTCCTCCTACAATTTTTATCCGATGTCATTTATTTTTGGTGTGAGGCATCCCTGAGGGGTCATGCATACGGCTTGTGCTTTTCTAGTCGATCGGGTGATTTTTGAATTTTTGGCGAATTTTTAAAGAAAAAATTTTAAAATGTATCTCCTCCTACATTTTTGACCCGATGTCATTTATTTTTGGTATGAGGCACCCCTAAAGGGTCGTGCATACGGCTTGTGCTTTTTTAGTCGATCGCGCAATTTTTTTATTTTTGGGGAATTTTTAAAGCAAAAATTTTGAAAATAATTCAAAATGCATCTACTCCTACAATTTTGATTCGATGTCATTTATTTTTGGTGTGAGGCATCCCTAAGGAGTCGTGCATACGGCTTGTGCTTTTTTAGTCGATCGGGTGATTTTTGAATTTTAGGGGAATTTTTAAAGAAAAAAATTTAAAATGTGTCTCCTCCTACATTTTTGACCCGATGTGATTTATTTTTGGTATGAGGCACCCCTAAAGTGTCGTGCATACGGCTTGTGCTTTTCTAGTCGATCGGGTGATTTTTTAATTTTTGGGGAATTTTTGAAGAAAAAAATTTAAAATGTATCTCGTCCTACATTTTTGATCCGATGTCTTTTTTTTTCAGCCCAGTTGGCTTTTTAGCCAACAGGGCTATGCAGATGGGGGCAAGTGTCGTCCGTCCGTCTGTCCGTCTGTCCGTCTGTCCGTCCGTCCGTCCCGCGACCGTTAAAAGTGGAGTAACTTTTTTATTTTTTATCCGATTCTTAGCAAATTTTAAACACGAGTTCCTAACCCTTTACTGCATTAGGAAATATTTTTATTTTTGCGGTTTAAACCATTTTTGGCGATTTTATTGCCAATTTGGGCAAAATACGAAAAAACCTATCTAGTCCCCCATTTTTCATCGGAAGATTCCGAAATTTTTTATGAAGAAACTAGGACTAAGGGGTAAAAAAAGTACTTTTTTCGATTTTTGAATTTCGCCTTATTTTTGAATCTACTGAACTTCGAAGTTTGCAACTTCTAAAAATTGGCAAATTTCCAATTTTTTTTTCTTAACAAAGTAGTTAAAGTGGAATATCTTTTTTATTTTTCATCCGATTCGTACCAAATTTAAAAGGCGAGTTTTTAACGTTCTACTGCATTAGGAATATTTTTTTATTTATTGGTTTAAACCATTTTTAGCGATTTTATTGCCAATTTGGGCAAAATCCGAAAAAATCTATCTAGTCCCTCATTTTTCATCGGAAGATTCCGAAAGTTTTTATGAAGAAACTAGAACTAAGGGGTGAAAAAGTACATTTTCCGATTTTTGAATTTCGCCTTATTTTTGAATCTACTGAGCTTCGAAGTTTGCAGCTTTTAAAAAATTGGAAATTTCCATTTTTCTTCTTAAAAAAGCAAAGTTTCAATTTGCAGAGGGGCACAATATGTTACATGCAAGTACTTCTGGTTGGACTTTTCAGTAATTTTGTTGTCAGTGGGTCATTTCTATGATATTTTCAAGTGGGCGATAATAGGGAACTTTGGGCGATAAAGCAAGAAAGTTGTAATTTTCGCTTTAAAAGTGCAGGGATCAATTCTATGTCCCGAAAATATGATAAATATGATATTTTTCGGATGGGCGATAATAGGGAATATTGGTCGATACTGCAAGAAAGTTGTAATTTTCGCTTTAAATGTGCAGGAAACAATTCTAGGACCCGAAAATATGATAAATATAATATTTTTCGGGTGGGCGATAATAGGGAACATTGGGCGATAATGTAAGAAAGCTGTAATTTTCGCTTTAAAAGTGCAGGAATCAATTCTATGACCCGAAAATATGATAAATGTGATACTTTCCGGGTGGGCGATAATAGGGAACATTGGGCGATAATGCAAGAAAGTTGTAATTTTCGCTTTAAATGTGCAGGGATCAATTCTATGACCCGAAAATATGATAAATATAATATTTTTCGGGTAGGCGATAATAGGGAATATTGGGCGATAATGTAAGAAAATTGTAATTTTCGCTTTAAAAGTGCAGGAATCAATTCTATGTCCCGAAAATATGATAAATATAATATTTTTCTAGTGGGCGATAATAGGGAACATTGGGCGATAATGCAAGAAAGTTGTAATTTTCGCTTTAAAAGTGCAGGAATAAATTCTATGACCCGAAAATATGATAAATACGATATTTCTCGTGTAGGCGATAATAGGGAACATTGGGCGATAATGCAAAAAAGTTGTAATTTTCGCTTTAAAAGTGCAGGAATCAATTCTGTGGTCCGAAAATATGATAAATGTGATATTTTTCGGGTGGGCGATATCAGGGAATATTGGGCGAAAAAGCAAGAAAATTGTAATTTTCACTTTAAAAGTGCAGGAAACAATTCTCGGACCCGAAAATATGATAAATATAATATTTTTCGGGTGGGCAATAATAGGGAACATTGGGCGATAATGCAAGAAAGTTGTAATTTTCGCTTTTAAAGTGCAGGAATCAATTCTATGAACCGAAAATATGATAAATGTGATATTTTTCAGGCGGGCGATAATAGGGAATATTGGGCGATAATGTAAGAAGATTGTAATTTTCGCTTTAAAAGTGCAAGAATATATTCTGTGACCCGAAAATATGATAAATATGATATTTTTCGGGTGGGCGATAATAGGAAATATTGGGCGATACTGCAAGAAAGTTGTAATTTTCGCTTTAAAAGTGCAGGAAACAATTCTAGGACCAGAAAATATGATAAATATAATATTTTTCGGGTGGGCGATAATAGGGAACATTGGGCGATAATGTAAGAAAGCTGTAATTTTCGCTTTAAAATTGCAGGAATCAATTCTATGACCCGAAAATATGATAAATGTGATATTTTTCCTGTGGGCGATAATAGGAAACATTGGGCGATAATGCAAGAAAATGGTAATTTTCGCTTTAAAAGTGCAGGAATCAATTCTGTGACCCGAAAATATGATCAATGTGATATTTTACGGGTAGGCGATAACAGGGAATATGGGGCGATAAAGCAAGAAAGTTGTAATTTTCGCTTTAAAAGTGCAGGAAACAATTCTATGTCCCGAAAATATGATAAATATAATATTTTTCGGATGGACGATAATAGGGAACATTGGGCGATAATGTAAGAAAGTTGTAATTTTCGCTTTTAAAGTGCAGGAATCAATTCTATGAACCGAAAATATGATAAATGTGATATTTTTCAGGTGGGCGATAATAGGGAACATTGGGCGATAATGTAAGAAGATTGTAATTTTCGCTTTAAAAGTGCAAGAATATATTCTGTGACCGGAAAATATGATAAATATGATATTTTTCGGGTGGGCGATAATAGGGAATATTGGGCGATACTGCAAGAAAGTTGTAATTTTCGCTTTAAAAGTGCAGGAAACAATTCTAGGACCCGAAAATATGATAAATATAATATTTTTCGGGTGGGCGATTATAGGGAATATTGGGCGATAATGTAAGAAAGCTGTAATTTTCGCTTTAAAATTGCAGGAATCAATTCTATGACCCGAAAATATGATCAATGTGATATTTTTCGGGTGGGCGATAATAGGGAACTTTGGGCGATAAAGCAAGAAAGTTGTAATTTTCGCTTTAAAAGTGCAGGGATCAATTCTATGTCCCGAAAATATGATAAATATGATATTTTTCGGATGGGCGATAATAGGGAATATTGGTCGATACTGCAAGAAAGTTGTAATTTTCGCTTTAAATGTGCAGGAAACAATTCTAGGACCCGAAAATATGATAAATATAATATTTTTCGGGTGGGCGATAATAGGGAACATTGGGCGATAATGTAAGAAAGCTGTAATTTTCGCTTTAAAAGTGCAGGAATCAATTCTATGACCCGAAAATATGATAAATGTGATACTTTCCGGGTGGGCGATAATAGGGAACATTGGGCGATAATGCAAGAAAGTTGTAATTTTCGCTTTAAATGTGCAGGGATCAATTCTATGACCCGAAAATATGATAAATATAATATTTTTCGGGTAGGCGATAATAGGGAATATTGGGCGATAATGTAAGAAAATTGTAATTTTCGCTTTAAAAGTGCAGGAATCAATTCTATGTCCCGAAAATATGATAAATATAATATTTTTCTAGTGGGCGATAATAGGGAACATTGGGCGATAATGCCAGAAAGTTGTAATTTTCGCTTTAAAAGTGCAGGAATAAATTCTATGACCCGAAAATATGATAAATACGATATTTCTCGTGTAGGCGATAATAGGGAACATTGGGCGATAATGCAAAAAAGTTGTAATTTTCGCTTTAAAAGTGCAGGAATCAATTCTGTGGTCCGAAAATATGATAAATGTGATATTTTTCGGGTGGGCGATATCAGGGAATATTGGGCGAAAAAGCAAGAAAATTGTAATTTTCACTTTAAAAGTGCAGGAAACAATTCTCGGACCCGAAAATATGATAAATATAATATTTTTCGGGTGGGCAATAATAGGGAACATTGGGCGATAATGCAAGAAAGTTGTAATTTTCGCTTTTAAAGTGCAGGAATCAATTCTATGAACCGAAAATATGATAAATGTGATATTTTTCAGGCGGGCGATAATAGGGAATATTGGGCGATAATGTAAGAAGATTGTAATTTTCGCTTTAAAAGTGCAAGAATATATTCTGTGACTCGAAAATATGATAAATATGATATTTTTCGGGTGGGCGATAATAGGAAATATTGGGCGATACTGCAAGAAAGTTGTAATTTTCGCTTTAAAAGTGCAGGAATCAATTCTATGTCCCGAAAATATGATAAATATAATATTTTTCTAGTGGGCGATAATAGGGAACATTGGGCGATAATGCAAGAAAGTTGTAATTTTCGCTTTAAAAGTGCAGGAATAAATTCTATGACCCGAAAATATGATAAATACGATATTTCTCGTGTAGGCGATAATAGGGAACATTGGGCGATAATGCAAAAAAGTTGTAATTTTCGCTTTAAAAGTGCAGGAATCAATTCTGTGGTCCGAAAATATGATAAATGTGATATTTTTCGGGTGGGCGATATCAGGGAATATTGGGCGAAAAAGCAAGAAAATTGTAATTTTCACTTTAAAAGTGCAGGAAACAATTCTCGGACCCGAAAATATGATAAATATAATATTTTTCGGGTGGGCAATAATAGGGAACATTGGGCGATAATGCAAGAAAGTTGTAATTTTCGCTTTTAAAGTGCAGGAATCAATTCTATGAACCGAAAATATGATAAATGTGATATTTTTCAGGCGGGCGATAATAGGGAATATTGGGCGATAATGTAAGAAGATTGTAATTTTCGCTTTAAAAGTGCAAGAATATATTCTGTGACCCGAAAATATGATAAATATGATATTTTTCGGGTGGGCGATAATAGGAAATATTGGGCGATACTGCAAGAAAGTTGTAATTTTCGCTTTAAAAGTGCAGGAAACAATTCTAGGACCAGAAAATATGATAAATATAATATTTTTCGGGTGGGCGATAATAGGGAACATTGGGCGATAATGTAAGAAAGCTGTAATTTTCGCTTTAAAATTGCAGGAATCAATTCTATGACCCGAAAATATGATAAATGTGATATTTTTCCTGTGGGCGATAATAGGGAACATTGGGCGATAATGCAAGAAAATGGTAATTTTCGCTTTAAAAGTGCAGGAATCAATTCTGTGACCCGAAAATATGATCAATGTGATATTTTACGGGTAGGCGATAACAGGGAATATGGGGCGATAAAGCAAGAAAGTTGTAATTTTCGCTTTAAAAGTGCAGGAAACAATTCTATGTCCCGAAAATATGATAAATATAATATTTTTCGGATGGACGATAATAGGGAACATTGGGCGATAATGTAAGAAAGTTGTAATTTTCGCTTTTAAAGTGCAGGAATCAATTCTATGAACCGAAAATATGATAAATGTGATATTTTTCAGGTGGGCGATAATAGGGAACATTGGGCGATAATGTAAGAAGATTGTAATTTTCGCTTTAAAAGTGCAAGAATATATTCTGTGACCGGAAAATATGATAAATATGATATTTTTCGGGTGGGCGATAATAGGGAATATTGGGCGATACTGCAAGAAAGTTGTAATTTTCGCTTTAAAAGTGCAGGAAACAATTCTAGGACCCGAAAATATGATAAATATAATATTTTTCGGGTGGGCGATTATAGGGAATATTGGGCGATAATGTAAGAAAGCTGTAATTTTCGCTTTAAAATTGCAGGAATCAATTCTATGACCCGAAAATATGATCAATGTGATATTTTTCGGGTGGGCGATAATAGGGAACATTGGGCGATAATGCAAAAAAGTTGTAATTTTCGCTTTAAAAGTGCAGGAATCAATTCTGTGATCCGAAAATATGATAAATGTGATATTTTTCGGGTTTGCGATATCAGGGAATATTGGGCGAAAAAGCAAGAAAGTTGTAATTTTCACTTTAAAAGTGCAGGAAACAATTCTGGGACCCAAAAATATGATAAATTTAATATTTTTCGGGTGGGCAATAATAGGGAACATTGGGCGATAATGCAAGAAAGTTGTAATTTTCGCTTTTAAAGTGCAGGAATCAATTCTATGAACCGAAAATATGATAAATGTGATATTTTTCAGGTGGGCGATAATAGGGAACATTGGGCGATAATGTAAGAAAGGTGTAATTTTCGCTTTAAAAGTGCAAGAATATATTCAGTGACCGGAAAATATGATAAATATGATATTTTTCGGGTGGGCGATAGTAGGGAATATTGGGCGATACTGCAAGAAAGTTTTAATTTTCGCTTTAAAAGTGCAGGAAACAATTCTAGGACCCGAAAATATGATAAATATAATATTTTTCGGGTGGGCGATAATAGGGAATATTGGGCGATAATGTAAGAAAGCTGTAATTTTCGCTTTAAAATTGCAGGAATCAATTCTATGACCCGAATATATGATAAATGTGATATTTTTCCTGTGGGCGGTAATAGGAAACATTGGGCGATAATGCAAGAAAGTTGTAATTTTCGCTTTAAAAGTGCAGGAATCAATTCTGTAACCCGAAAATATGATAAATGTGATATTTTTCGTGTTGGCGATAATAGGGAACATTGGGCGATAATGCAAGAAAGTTGTAATTTTCGCTTTAAAAGTGCAGGGATCAATTCTATGACCAAAAAATATGATAAATGTGATATTTTTCGGGTAGGCGATAATAGGGAATATTGGGCGATAATGTAAGAAAGTTGTAATTATCGCTTTAAAAGTGCAGGAATAAATTATGTCCCGAAAATATGATTTATAATAATTTTTTTCCTGTGGGCGATAACAGGGAACATTGGGCGATAATGCAAGAAAGTTGTAATTTTCGCTTTAAAAGTGCAGGAATCAATTCTGTGACCCGAAAATATGATAAATGTGATATTTTTCGTGTGGGAGATAATAGGGAGAATTGTGCGATAATGCAAGAAAGTTGTAATTTTCGCTTTAAAAGTGCAGGAATCAATTCTATGTCCCGAAAATATGATAAACATAACATTTTTCTTGTGGGCGATAATAGGGAACATTGGGCGATAATGCAAGAAAGTTGTAATTTTCGCTTTAAAAGTGCAGGAATCAATTCTGTGACCCGAAAATATGATAAATGTGATATTTTTCGTGTGGGCGATAATAGAGAGCATTGTGCGATAATGCAAGAAAGTTGTAATTTTCGCTTTAAAAGTGCAGGGATCAATTCTATGACCCGAAAATATGATAAATTTGATATTTTTCGGGTAGGCGATAATAGGGAATATTGGGCGAAAATGTAAGAAAATTGTAATTTTCGCTTTAAAAGTGCAGGAATCAATTCTATGTCCCGAAAATATGATAAACATAACATTTTTCTTGTGGGCGATAATAGGGAACATTGGGCGATAATGCAAGAAAGTTGTAATTTTCGCTTTAAAAGTGCAGGAATCAATTCTGTGACCCGAAAATATGATCAATGTGATATTTTACGGGTGGGCGATAATAGGGAACATTGGACGATAATGTAAGAAAGTTGTAATTTTCGCTTTAAAAGAGCTGGAATTAATTCTATAACCCGAAAATATGATAAATATGATATTTTTCGGATGGGCGATAATAGGGAACATTGGGCGATAATGCAAGAAAGTTGTAATTTTCGCTTTAAAAGTGCAGGGATCAATTCTGTGTCCCGAAAATATGATAAATATGATATTTTTTGGATGGGCGATAATAGGGGATATTGGGCGATAATGTAAGAAGATTGTAATTTTCGCTTTAAAAGTTCAAGAATATATTCTGTGACCCGAAAATATGATAAATATGATATTTTTCGGGTGGGCGATAATAGGGAACATTGGGCGATAATGTAAGAAAGCTGTAATTTTCGCTTTAAAATTGCAGGAATCAATTCTGTGACCCGAAAATATGATAAATGTGATATTTTTCGGGTGGGCGATAATAGGAAATATTGGGCGATAATGTAAGAGAATTGTAATTTTCGCTTTAAAAGTGCAGGAATCAATTCTGTGACCCGAAAATATGATATTTTTCGGATGGTCGATAATAGGGAACATTGGGCGATAGTGCAAGAAAGTTGTAATTTTCAGGTTAAATAAACATGCGCACTGGTCCGAAAAAAGAACCGCACATCAACACAATGTAAATAAACATGCGCACTGATCCGAAATAAGAACCGCACATCAACACAAGTAAATAAACATGCACACTGATCCGAAATGCCAACCGCACATCAACGCAAGTTAAATAAACATGCGCACTGGTCCGAAATTCGAACCGCGCATCAACGCCACTTAAATAAACGTGTGGAGTGGTTCGAAATGTGAACCACGCGCTAACGCAAGTTAAACAAACATTTGTACTGGTCCAGAATAAGAACCGCGCATCAATGCAAGTTAAATAAACGTGCGCACTGGTCCGATATTCGAACCGCGCGTCAACGCAAGTCAAATAAACATGCGCAATGGTCCGAAATTCGAACTGTTCATCAACGCAAGTTGAATAAACATGCGCACTGGTCATAAATGCAAACCGCGCACCAACGCAAGTTAAATAAACATATACACACGTCCAAAATAAGCACCGTGCAAGTTAGATAAACATGCAAACTCTTCCGAAATGCGAACCGCGCATCAAGACAACCTAAGGAAACTTGTGCACTTGTCCAAAATAAGTACGAAAGTAAAATAAACATGCGCATTGATCTGGAATAAGAACCGCGCATTAATCTTTATTAAGTTAAATAAACGTGTGCACTGTTCCAAAATGAGAGCCGCGCATCAACGCAAATTAAATAAACATGCGCACTTGTCTGAATTAGAACCGCGCATCGAGGCAAGTTACATAAATATGCGCACTGGTCCGAAATGCGAGCGTTGTTTGAAGGTATCTATGGCAAACTATCCAGTCTACCAGATATACAAAAAATCTGTTCCCCATTTTTCTGGGAAAGAAATCTTTGTATGCATTTATCGGTCTATGTTCTGGTCCGGTGCTAAATTAATCACTGAGCTAGCTCTTTGCCGTCTCATCTTTTGAAGCTTGATATTTCAGGGAAATTCCTTCGCTCATGCACGCTGGAATGGGTCTTATTGCTTTTCGTAAGCTGGGACTTTGTCCTTGGACAAACTTGTTTTGTTTGTTTTTATTTTTTATTTATTTAATTTTTTCCGATTTGGCCAAAATATTGGATTGATGGTCACGAGGCTGTGGGTTGTAGCCCCTCTGAAGGCAAATATTTTCATTGTCTTCCTTCCACGATTTTACCTGGGCAAAAACTAGCTAAAATAAAACAATGTACGTAAACTTTGCCAATTTCATTGCATTTTGTTAGGCCGTTAAAGAAATGACATCCGGTAAAAAAACATAATAAAGCCATTTTTCATACGTGTCAAGCAGAAAAAATACACAAAAAGTATGAATATGTACAACTTTTTACAAATTGTACAATGTCTTGTGTCTTTATTCCTAGTAATCCAGTTCAATATTCCCTCAACACTCTATAGCAGAACACTAATGTTGATGCCTTAGCTTTTCCTAAACGGTTGCAAAGCTACCTTCTTTATACATTTTTGCAATCTCAAAATCACAAGTTCTGTTTCAGTGCCAGCACTTGGCATCTAACTGAGCAATGATCCTGATAAAGGAGCCATGATAAGGTCTGGAAAAAACTTTGTCATTCTTTAATGCCCTTTTCAAATCCTGTTAAATACATTGGATCAGCAGGAGTAAATCCGAGAAGCAATAGAAAGCGGTTTGAGGTGTTTTTATTGCGTAAAAATTGAAAGACCAAATGTAAATTCAGGACCTCCGAGGCCATTATTTCCCAGGTATTAGCTCATCTGGATGCATTAATAAACAAAGTGCTTCCAGGAACTTTACAGAAGTGTGGGCATAAGGACTCAACAAAAAGACAACTTGAAATACTTAGAAAAGAAAATAATAGTTTTTACCATTTTTGCCACGACAATAGTTTTTTTGCCGGACGGTAAAAAAAACCATGATAAAAACCGCCAGTGGCAAAAACCTGTTAACCCTCCTTTATCGGTTTTATAAACAATATTTATGGTTCTGCCTCGCACAGCAGTGGTTTGCGTTGTCGCCTGCGAAACAAGAGGTGAGTTCAAGCCCCGGTCGGGAATCAATTTATTTTTTGTGTGTGTTTTCCTTGCCTGCTTTATTTATGTCTCCCCCACCAAAGGGAGACATGTAGTGTTTGTACTTTGTGTCTGTTGTGAACAAAATGTTGTGTGCAAGAAATCTGGAGAACGAAAAGTCCAATCGACTTTAAACTTCATCCGTTTATTCCTTGGCTAGATCGGTTTTATATAGGTATTCCTTGGGTCAGTTGGACGGTTGTATCAACTTTTGACGGATGTGGAGAAATTAAGAAAGACGTATGACATTAGGTTAAAATCTTTTGTGTAAAATTTCTCAGCTACTGAACATCGAAGGAAGTTCAAACATAGTGGAATTGCTGCTTGCTAAGTCAGAAAGACTGAAATTTTTTTGTAAATAGAACGGACGAGTGCCTCGTATGTGGTCATCATATAAAATATGTATACACTTTGAACAATATATTGTGTGCAAAATATCTCGACAACAGAAAATCGTATCAATTTCAAAGGCCCGATGCACAATCTGTGAATTTATATCAATATAAAGCCGATTTCAAAAATAACTAAACGGTGCACATATTTTTCATTAAAATTTCAACAAGCTTGGCCATATAGTTTCTGGCGACTTGTCTCAAGAAACCCCCCCCCCTCCGACGAGTCTATGCAAAGTGTGTAAGGCTCAGCAAAAGTATCCATGTTTGCTTATTTCGCAAACAATAAACTTGCACATTTGCAATATATATTTCTTACCTTAAGTTTCTTAGCGCCCGTTTAGACAAAACTTGATGAATCTTGGTATGTAGCTCCTATGGGAACAAGCACAGTCGGTATTGTATATGGGCCAGGTTCTCAACTTGGCTTGAGAAATTTCAGCTCTTTATTGACTATTGATGGCCGTGTTTAACTGTTGATGAGGGGGGGGGGGCTGTGGGGAATATGATGGTTGTGCACACTGCTCTAGTTTTTCGATGGTTTTTTTGTTTGGTTTTATTTTTTATTTATTTAATTTTTTTCCGATTTGGCCAAAATATTGGATTGATGGTCACGAGGCTGTGGGTTGTAGCCCCTCTGAAGGCAAATATTTTCATTGTCTTCCTTCCACGATTTTACCTGGGCAAAAACTAGCTAAAACTAAAACAATGTACTTAAAACTTTGCCAATTTCATTGCATTTTGTTAGGCCGTTAAAGAAATGACATCCGGTAAAAAAACATAATAAAGCCATTTTTCATACGTGTCAAGCAGAAAAAATACACAAAAAGTATGAATATGTACAACTTTTTACAAATTGTACAATGTCTTGTGTCTTTATTCCTAGTAATCCAGTTCAATATTCCCTCAACACTCTATAGCAGAACACTAATGTTGATGCCTTAGCTTTTCCTAAACGGTTGCAAAGCTACCTTCTTTATACATTTTTGCAATCTCAAAATCACAAGTTCTGTTTCAGTGCCAGCACTTGGCATCTAACTGAGCAATGATCCTGATAAAGGAGCCATGATAAGGTCTGGAAAAAACTTTGTCATTCTTTAATGCCCTTTTCAAATCCTGTTAAATACATTGGATCAGCAGGAGTAAATCCGAGAAGCAATAGAAAGCGGTTTGAGGTGTTTTTATTGCGTAAAAATTGAAAGACCAAATGTAAATTCAGGACCTCCGAGGCCATTATTTCCCAGGTATTAGCTCATCTGGATGCATTAATAAACAAAGTGCTTCCAGGAACTTTACAGAAGTGTGGGCATAAGGACTCAACAAAAAGACAACTTGAAATACTTAGAAAAGAAAATAATAGTTTTTACCATTTTTGCCACGACAATAGTTTTTTTGCCGGACGGTAAAAAAAACCATGATAAAAACCGCCAGTGGCAAAAACCTGTTAACCCTCCTTTATCGGTTTTATAAACAATATTTATGGTTCTGCCTCGCACAGCAGTGGTTTGCGTTGTCGCCTGCGAAACAAGAGGTGAGTTCAAGCCCCGGTCGGGAATCAATTTATTTTTTGTGTGTGTTTTCCTTGCCTGCTTTATTTATGTCTCCCCCACCAAAGGGAGACATGTAGTGTTTGTACTTTGTGTCTGTTGTGAACAAAATGTTGTGTGCAAGAAATCTGGAGAACGAAAAGTCCAATCGACTTTAAACTTCATCCGTTTATTCCTTGGCTAGATCGGTTTTATATAGGTATTCCTTGGGTCAGTTGGACGGTTGTATCAACTTTTGACGGATGTGGAGAAATTAAGAAAGACGTATGACATTAGGTTAAAATCTTATGTGTAAAATTTCTCAGCTACTGAACATCGAAGGAAGTTCAAACATAGTGGAATTGCTGCTTGCTAAGTCAGAAAGACTGAAATTTTTTTGTAAATAGAACGGACGAGTGCCTCGTATGTGGTCATCATATAAAATATGTATACACTTTGAACAATATATTGTGTGCAAAATATCTCGACAACAGAAAATCGTATCAATTTCAAAGGCCCGATGCACAATCTGTGAATTTATATCAATATAAAGCCGATTTCAAAAATAACTAAACGGTGCACATATTTTTCATTAAAATTTCAACAAGCTTGGCCATATAGTTTCTGGCGACTTGTCTCAAGAAACCCCCCCCCCCCCCTCCGACGAGTCTATGCAAAGTGTGTAAGGCTCAGCAAAAGTATCCATGTTTGCTTATTTCGCAAACAATAAACTTGCACATTTGCAATATATATTTCTTACCTTAAGTTTCTTAGCGCCCGTTTAGACAAAACTTGATGAATCTTGGTATGTAGCTCCTATGGGAACAAGCACAGTCGGTATTGTATATGGGCCAGGTTCTCAACTTGGCTTGAGAAATTTCAGCTCTTGATTGACTATTGATGGCCGTGTTTAACTGTTGATGAGGGGGGGGGGCTGTGGGAAATATGATGGTTGTGCACACTGCTCTAGTTTTTCGATGGTTTTTTTGTTTGTTTTTATTTTTTATTTATTTAATTTTTTTCCGATTTGGCCAAAATATTGGATTGATGGTCACGAGGCTGTGGGTTGTAGCCCCTCTGAAGGCAAATATTTTCATTGTCTTCCTTCCACGATTTTACCTGGGCAAAAACTAGCTAAAACTAAAACAATGTACTTAAAACTTTGCCAATTTCATTGCATTTTGTTAGGCTGTTAAAGAAATGACATCCGGTAAAAAAACACAATAAAGCCATTTTTCATACGTGTCAAGCAGAAAAAATACACAAAAAGTATGAATATGTACAACTTTTTACAAATTGTACAATGTCTTGTGTCTTTATTCCTAGTAATCCAGTTCAATATTCCCTCAACACTCTATAGCAGAACACTAATGTTGATGCCTTAGCTTTTCCTAAACGGTTGCAAAGCTACCTTCTTTATACATTTTTGCAATCTCAAAATCACAAGTTCTGTTTCAGTGCCAGCACTTGGCATCTAACTGAGCAATGATCCTGATAAAGGAGCCATGATAAGGTCTGGAAAAAACTTTGTCATTCTTTAATGCCCTTTTCAAATCCTGTTAAATACATTGGATCAGCAGGAGTAAATCCGAGAAGCAATAGAAAGCGGTTTGAGGTGTTTTTATTGCGTAAAAATTGAAAGACCAAATGTAAATTCAGGACCTCCGAGGCCATTATTTCCCAGGTATTAGCTCATCTGGATGCATTAATAAACAAAGTGCTTCCAGGAACTTTACAGAAGTGTGGGCATAAGGACTCAACAAAAAGACAACTTGAAATACTTAGAAAAGAAAATAATAGTTTTTACCATTTTTGCCACGACAATAGTTTTTTTGCCGGACGGTAAAAAAAACCATGATAAAAACCGCCAGTGGCAAAAACCTGTTAACCCTCCTTTATCGGTTTTATAAACAATATTTATGGTTCTGCCTCGCACAGCAGTGGTTTGCGTTGTCGCCTGCGAAACAAGAGGTGAGTTCAAGCCCCGGTCGGGAATCAATTTATTTTTTGTGTGTGTTTTCCTTGCCTGCTTTATTTATGTCTCCCCCACCAAAGGGAGACATGTAGTGTTTGTACTTTGTGTCTGTTGTGAACAAAATGTTGTGTGCAAGAAATCTGGAGAACGAAAAGTCCAATCGACTTTAAACTTCATCCGTTTATTCCTTGGCTAGATCGGTTTTATATAGGTATTCCTTGGGTCAGTTGGACGGTTGTATCAACTTTTGACGGATGTGGAGAAATTAAGAAAGACGTATGACATTAGGTTAAAATCTTTTGTGTAAAATTTCTCAGCTACTGAACATCGAAGGAAGTTCAAACATAGTGGAATTGCTGCTTGCTAAGTCAGAAAGACTGAAATTTTTTTGTAAATAGAACGGACGAGTGCCTCGTATGTGGTCATCATATAAAATATGTATACACTTTGAACAATATATTGTGTGCAAAATATCTCGACAACAGAAAATCGTATCAACTTTAAATTTCCTAGGGTTAGTCCGTCTGTTGCATCACGTTTTGATTCGTTAGATTCCGTCAAATTTTATTTTCGCCAGTAGGACGTCGTCGCAAACATCACGTTTTGATTCTTAGATTCCGTCAAATTTTATTTTCGCCAGTAGAGCGTCTTCGCATAACATATGCATATAATTTGAACTAGATGCTATTCCTTGGAGCAGTTGGACGGCTGTTTCAACTTTTGACTCGCGAAGAGACATCAAACAAGGCGTTATTACGTACAAATTGATTTGTTGTTAAGTAAAATGTCTGGATAGCGGAAAGTCGGATTGACTTCGAACTTGGTGTAGTTATTCCTTGGATAAGGCGCATGGTTTTTGTTATGCCCCGCCTGACAAATGTCAGCGGGGCATATAGTGTTTGACTTGTGCGTCCGTCTGTCTGTGTGTAGGTTACGCTTTAGGTACCAAGTTTTGTGGATCGCACTGCAGCGTAGCTATTTGGCCGGCAACTTTTTTGTTTTTCGGATATTGTTCCTAACATATTGAAGTTGCGTTTATTGGGTCGGAATTGGGGTTTGAACATAGGCAATTTTACTGCAGTTAGAGGTTTTATGTACTAAGTTTTGTAGATCGCACTTCACTCCACATATTTGTTTGGTGATTTATTTGTTTACAGATTATTGTTTCTAATATATTGAAGTTGTGCAGGACGTCGACGAGGCGTTTATTCGGTCGAAATTGGCCTTTGAACCTAGGCAATTTTACTGCAGTTAGCTGCTCGTTACTAAGTCTGTACTTATTCATTTTCTTCAGGAAGAATCACACATCTTAAGCTAAGATTATGTCACTGACTATCCGCCAGGTGGGCCATTCGTGCTTTGATATCGCTAATAAAAACAAAAGGAAAGGATACTCAATGAACAAGAATTATAATATTTCTTTCTTGCAATACCTTACATAGTTTTGTCAATCCACATCGGTAGGGCCATCGTGCATCAAGTTATCCACACTCCATTGTTTGGCAGTCGTATACGACGTGCCTGATTCCAGCCAATCACATTTATTTTTGCGGCCATGGTTTAAACTACCCCGAAATGCAAAAAGAATCAAACGATATAAACATACTACTGCGGTAAAGGTCAAAAGTCAAGTCGTGACCTTGAATGGCGTCACGAGGTCACCAAAAGTTTTTCAGCTCGAGGTCCTCTATGTGAGTTAAACACCCGTTTACAATAAGCAGAATCGTGTTCATAAGACAACAGTGTCGAGGGTGACAACAGTGTCGAAGGTGAATAATCAAGTCCATCCCTGACCTTGAAAAATGGCTCAAGACCACCAAAGTTTTGGTTCTCACGCAAGTTGAAACTTTGTGGGATTGTTGCTCGGTAGATCCGAAAGATTCTGTCAAATTTTGTTGTGAGTAGAAGGAAAGCTTGCGGCGTATGACGTCATCACGTAAAATATGTATATATTGTGAGCAAAATCCTGTGTGCAAAATATTTTGCTAAGGGAAAGTCGTATCTGCTTAAAATTATATAGGACTGTTCCTTGGGTCAATCGGACGGTTCTGCCAACTTCTGACGGATATAGCGAAATTAAGAAAGGTCTATGACGTCATTACGTTAGCCTGTTATAGGTGTACATTTCTCAGCTGCTCAGCATCGGAAAAAAAGTTAAAACTCGGTGGATATGTTGCTTCGCAGGTCCGAAAGATTCTGTCAAATATGAACGGAGTAAAAGGAACGAAAACGGCATATATGACTTCATTGGTTTAAAAATGTCTCGAAATCGGAAAATCGGATCGGCTTCAACCTTGGTGTAGTTATTCCTGGGATAATTCGCACGGTTTTAGTTAAACATTGAACTCATGGAAATAAAGAAAGGTGCCAGTCGCGTGAAAAGTATTATGTGATATATTTTGCAGGCGCTGAATCGTATAACCCCCCCCCCCCCCACTCCAATCTCTTCCGTTTTTGTCAACACTTTTATTGACTGAGGAGAGTTATTAACAAGAGCGGCGATTTTTTCTTGTTAAAAAAAACGGATATGTCTCCCCTGTCCCCACTCAGTCACTTTGAGCAGAACGAATACAGAATTAAACGTGCCAACAATTTTACCTTGCTTACCAGTGAGTATTCTGTTGTGAAAAGGACGTTTCACTCATTGAAACCGGTGTGAAAAGGACGTTTCACTCATTGAAAAGGTCACTTGATGAGTTAAAAAGGGGCAATAGTTCAGAACAATCAAGTATGTTTCAAATATATTAGAATACTAGAATAGAGTATAAATATTAATTTGAAATTAAAATTGTTCAAACCCCCCTTAAGTTCAAAAATTCGCCCAAAATAGAATTTTTCGAGGAACGAAAAAAATAACGTAGGCATCATCTGGACATGTGCCCCCAAACATGCAAACAAGTTTTGAGAGAATTGGCTCGTTTGTTTGTGAGAACTCGCTGCGGAGAGACGGACGGACAGACGGACAGACGGACACAACAAAAGCTATATATGCCTCCCCTTTGGGGGAGACATATAATTACACTTGGAATTTCAGCCTTTTCCACAAGATTCTCCAATGTTCCTGCATTCTTTGGACATACTTGAAAACATTAGCAGCACAATTATCGATCATTTCTACATTTCATGTAATTGACCTTTTGTGTGTTACTCACCTGTAGCTATTAACATTACATTGCAAGCTATTCCACATATGGGAGTAATTCCGTAACGGCTGGACATGTTTCTGTATCTGTTTGCAGCTTTCACTTCTAAAGTGAGTCATCTAATATCTTATGACAAACAGCGCACTATTTTTACAACAAAATGCATCCCCCACACTCTCCCACCGAGGTGAGTCATATGTTGCAGTTACGAGAATGCCTTTGTGGTGCTTTTTGGCCGATGGAAATGTACGAAGACAAGGTACACAATATGGCTAAAACTGCACTTAGTGTACAAACCCTTACCGTAACGTTGGCTAAAATGGTTAGGGTTGTCTTCAAAGTCGTACCCACATGAGATAGCCTGGAAAAGAGGGGGGGGGGGGGTTAAGGTTAGTAAAAAAACCTGTTAGTAACTGCCACCTTCAGGATCCCAATAAAACTAGATGCTGTCAGAGAGCAGCAATATCCCCCGTGAAACCCTAAATATTACCCCTATGCAATATCTAAGCTAATGGATTACCATTGACAGGAAACTGGACACCCTTCCTTGAACGACAAATCAACAATACTACAAACTGTCTTTGAACAGATATAACCCGAATCTATTTTTTATTAATCTAATGTAAAGCATTTTTTCAGGCTAGATAAAAACGTCCGTTCATATAGTGGTGCCCACGAAGTCCACTCCGTTTGCATATATGTCGATTTATGACGATTTTTAAAAGCCTGTCATTTTGTCAATTTTGCTTCGATCAAACTGAAACCTTGACGTTGCACATCTTTATACCCTATATGTTGCCTATATGAAATATGAAAGCTGAATTATGCTTCGTTGATATAGAAGTGGTGTCCACAAAGTCCTTAGCTTGAACAGGGGACGGACGGACGGACGGACGGACAGACGGACGGACGGACAGACGGACGGACAATCTCAAACCTATATCCCTCCGTTTCACGGGGGATAACAAATGCATTTCATTATATACCGTATGAAAATGCTATACGCATGAAATCGTGTAGCATTTCCAATCACCCGTATCATGACATATGACAACTGAAATTATAATTAGCTTTAGGATAAAAATCATTTAAAAATATTACTCACCTAATGCGCTTTAAGAACAAATTAACGTCCGTTCATATAGTGGTGCCCACGAAGTCCACTCCGTTTGCATATATGTCGATTTATGACGATTTTTAAAAGCCTGTCATTTTGTCAATTTTGCTTCGATCAAACTGAAACCTTGACGTTGCACATCTTTATACCCTATATGTTGCCTATATGAAATATGAAAGCTGAATTATGCTTCGTTGATATAGAAGTGGTGTCCACAAAGTCCTATACATGTGCACATATGTCTATTTTCGACGATTTTCAAAAGCCTGTCAATTTGTCAATTTTGCTTCGATCAAACTGAAACCTTAACGTTGCACATCTTTATACCCTATATTTTGCCTATATGAAATATGAAAGCTGAATTATGCTTTGTTGATATAGAAGTGGTGTCCACAAAGTCCTATACATGTGCACATATGTCTATTTTCGACGATTTTCAAAAGCCTGTCAATTTGTCAATTTTGCTTCGATCAAACTGAAACCTTGACGTTGCACATCTTTATACCCTATATTTTGCCTGTATGAAATATGAAAGTTGAATTATGCCTCGTTGATATAGAAGTGGTGTCCACAAAGTCCTATACATGTGCACATATGTCTATTTTCGACGATTTTCAAAAGCCTGTCAATTTGTCAATTTTGCTTCGATCAAACTGAAACCTTGACGTTGCACATCTTTATACCTTATATTTTGCCTGTATGAAATATGAAAGCTGAATTATGCTTCGTTGATATAGAAGTGGTGTCCACAAAGTCCTTAGCTTGAAGAGGGGACGGACGGACGGACGGACGGACGGACAGACAGACGGACGGACGGACGGACAGACGGACGGACAATCTCAAACCTATATCCCTCCGTTTCACGGGGGATAAAGACGTAAAACTTGTTTGCAGTGATCACCTTCCAATTTTGGACCCGAATAAAAAATTTCGCAGAATAAAACTTCTATAACGACCGAATTCGAAACCAGGATAAACAGGATGTATAGTAAACCTGTTTTAGCGATCCTAGTCTGGAGCCTGACTAAAAATACGTGCAGTAAAACCTTTTTAATGACCACCTTCTAGATCCAGATAAAACATCTAAACCTAAACTGGTATAAAAAGAGGACTGAAATAGCCACAATTCAAGTTACGTACCCTCCCCCCCCCCCCTCCCCCTTCAAAAAATTGGATAAAGGTGATGAACAACCCACCTACCTGGATATATTTATATAAGGTAAAAGGTCATATTATTCTGAAAATAGTACACACTTGCTCAAATAAAACTTTGTGAAAGGGCTGTCGGGGGAAAAAAGAAAAATTGAGAATGGTTATGGTGAGTTCTGGGTTTAGTCCAGAAAACATTTGTTTTTGTTTTCAAAAACCAGACCCCCGAGAAATGTAATAGGTGTCGATTGAAATTTTGTGATATAAGCCTGTACTCTTATGTTTTGTGTGCACTGGCTGCTCTAGTTCGGTCTAATGCTGGTTTAATCCTGGTTAAGAAGCCAACCTTAACACATGACTTCAAACAGCACAGACCTCTCTGAAACTTGGCATTCCTGTCCAAAATAGTTAAACGTCCTGTCTGAAATCAATTACTTGACTATATTCAGTAACATGGAGTTGGAGAACTCCAGTCATAGTACGGAGAAAGTGCCGAATACTGCGTTAGCCTGTTTGACAAGGACACCGCTAAAATGTGCACAGATGGTCAACATTAGAGAGATCATCTCACCAGAGCAGTGTCCCGCCGTTCTTGGCTCGATCCGTGATTGTATAGTGACCATACAAAGCTACCAGATGTGCTGCTACGTTTGCTCTTTCTCGTGTTTAGCAGGCGGATGATACTCCAGTAAATAATTCGTCGAAAAAAAAAAAAAAGGTTTTGGAACATGGAACTTGCAACATGGATGCTGAACAATTAACCAAAAAATTTTTGAAGATAAAACTAAAGTCCAGGTGAATTGTATCAAACAAAATGCATTCACGAATCTGAGTGTGTTTCCGATAGTAATTTCTCGATGGGACATGTTCAATGATTACGGACATCTTGTTTCATTTATTTGAACTGGATAAAGAAAATTAGGCATTTCCTGACTTACGATGCCGAAAAAACTAGCTGTGTTCAAACTAGATTATTGCAATAGCCTTTCGGTTTATGTTGCATTAAAATAGGCTGCTATCCTCCAGCCAGTCATGGAAATAGCAGCACGTATCATTGCACACACTTTCCCAAATACGACAACTACACTGTCCTCTATCTCCACGCACTGGTTGCCGGTCCCGCAGAGGGTTGAATACAAAACATTGCTTGTTAAGTTCAAAACAATGAATGGCGAAGGCAACATAAAGGACATGCTCGAATCCTAACAGTTACACAGATCACTTCGTTCTGCTAAAGATCTGGCACCGATCGTGCAGAGTACGCGGCCCACATGCGGCGACCGGGTACTTGAGTCATGCAGCAGTGCTCTGGAATCTATTGCCAAAACACACAAGAACTTCAACGTCAATACACTGAATTCAAACACTGCTGAAAATTCATTTCGTTAGAAAGATTTATAATTGTGCGCTCAGTGACTTGGCTAAATAAACGCGTTACAAGAAATACGTGGATCATGATCACGCTGGTGAAACCATCATAAAGATACAAAGTTGATGCTAAATAGTTTATTTCCAGTTATCAGGTATTGTTTGCTCTGTCACATAATGCTATAAATTGTTTCAATCGAGCATGAGGCTACACTAAATGGACACAGATTTAAAATTTTATTGAAAAATTTGACATCTGATCCTTTTTTTTTTTTTACGAACAAATAAATCACAAAATTATAAATACAGTATTAGCAAGTTATTTGAGGACTGAAATTTTAATTTACACGAATATACCACTGGCATTGAGATGCCTACTTGAAACATCGAAATTATCCCATAGCCTAAATGTAGCGGTAAAATATATATAGACTTCATCTGCAGAAAACGGACGGATTTATATTACTATAACAATGTAACAAATAACAACATATAAACAAAATACAGAAATACATTTATGTATCACAGACTTCTCAGAATACTTCTGACATGGAAAAATTAGACGTTTTATTCTAATTTAACTAGTTAACTAATATTCTCCTTGTGTTTCCCCCAGTTTTCCTACGTTTGATTCTCACTGCACCATTTTGATGTCGATGCCATACGTTAATACACAAGTGATACTTTAATTTGACAGAAAATTGCAACCCATGCTGCCATGCAGATTGAAATTACCTAGCCTAATGTTCTCATGTTACGTTTTCGCAGATCATATACAAGAAGCAAAAAAGGTTTACAGGCTCTTACACCTCGTTAAAAAAAATCAGTGATTTTCAACTAGAAAAAGACAATATTTTTTAAAATAAACTGTTGTTACTATAATGGCTAGTAGTAGATATCAGTTCGCAAGGAAAAATGATGTTACACTTCTTTTTAATGAGGTATGCTTCAATCTACTTTAGTATAGTGTTTCATTTATTGAGGTTCAGACCTTTATGGCACTATATCTACTGATAAATGGCCTTGACACTGTACGTTTCTTCATTTTTATCATCTTCATCGTTGATAAACAGGAGAATCTCTGTCATTCCTGGACTCATACACGGCGCGAAGCGTATGCCGATGGTGGCCGTCGCCCCGCCTGCTACCTCCAGCCGAGACTCCTTAAACTGCATGAGATCCTCGCGATTGGTGCGCAGGAAGTAGACTCTCTTCATGGGATACGGGTTCGTGTATGTGATCTTCTTGTTCGAGCCTTTGCCGCCACCCAGCGGCAGGATATGCTCAAAGACCTTAGTGATGACGGGGACACGGCTGTTGACACAGACCAACCAGCTGCGGATCAGCTGGTGATACTCGATGTCCACAACATTGATATACAGGAACTTTGTGCCCACCTAGAAGGGTTACAAAATTGTTAACGTTCCTTACCACATTTGTTCATAAAAGCAGGCATTTTTTTTAAACAAAATGACGAGCTTCTTCAATATCAAAACCTGCACAAATTTGTAACACGATGGGCCAGCCAAAAATGGATCGAATAACATAAGAATACAACAGATTAGGGTGAAAAGTAGGACAAACCACACAAAATGAGAAGAAAAATTGGGTACAAACAAAACAAAAAAAAAAAAAAAAAGACAAATGAACGCGCATCTAATAACATCATTGATACTGTTGTCGTTATTATTGCTATTATTATTGTCATTATTTTACTTAAATACTTCAACTGCTTTGAAGTTAGCTCAACAGCTTGGCAATGAAAACGCTAACTCACCAGCTGAGGCCTGACGCCCACGTGAATCTCCTGCAGTGTGTTCGCCGCCAGCATGAATGGGTCGGTGGGGTGTAGCTGCATCTCCAGTGGGTGAGAGGAGAAACACTGCACCAGCCTCGACGCGTGCGTGCCTCTGTAAATACGTCACGAGGAAAAAGCGCTATACAACATGGTGGTGAAGTAGGCCTACCACAAACGGTATGGGTAACTGGACTTCCGACAGACTTACGGCGTCAAGCTGATCTTTAAGCCACTTGGAAATACTCCAGAGAAACCGAATACTCTTCTTAGCAATTCCCTTAAAAAGCAATCGACTTGATCGACAGAACCCACCTGAGTATGAGCGTGAACCTGCTGGTCTGGCCCTCCACGCACGCCACATCGACGCGCTGCATCGCGTGCACGTAGAACTGCCAGACCTGGAGTGGGCGCGAGAGGTACGGGTCCATGTACATGGCGACGAAGAAGCGCTTGACGGCCGGCGATGCGCCACACGCCACCTGCACACATACATCGGGTACATTCGCGCACTACAGCACTGTTACTTCATTTAGTAATCGCAGACATACATCGTTACATTCGCGCACAGTCGTGCCGTTACATCTTTGAGGAACAACAGGCATATATGTCTACATTCGCGCACAGCAGCGTCGTTATGTCGTCTAGGAAAGGTTGGCATACACAGTGACATTAGCGTACCGTAAAGCTGTTTTGTCGTTAAGGAACGACAGACATACATCTCTACATTCGCACACAGCAGCGTTGCTGTGTCGTCTAGGAAAGATTGGCATAGACAGTGGCATTAGCGTACCGTAAGGCTGTTTTGTCGTTAAGGAACGACAGACATGCGTTGTTCTATTTGGCCACTGCAGTGTCTTTACGTCACTAAAGAAAGGTTGCCATATATCATTATATTCGCGCACGGTTGCGCCGTAATATCGTCAAGGCACGGTACACATACATCGTTATTTCGTTCATGACAGTCAAACATACACCGTTATAAACCTCGTACAAATTCTGCATGTTCATCTGTACATTATATCTACTCAGATTTAGAGAGGACAAGGACAATCGCTTTAAATAGACAAAAGAACAGTGATAACGAGATAATTCTTTCAAAAGCAGCGAAGTTCTTTTCAAATTTTTGGTCTCGAATCAAATTTTCCTTCTGTTGTTATTTCTACTCTGTTGCCTTCAAAAATTCTAGCGTCATTTTTTTACCTTAATGAATATATCATGCGGTTCACCGACAGGTACTTTCTTTGAGTCACAGATAACATTCGGATCGCTGCAGCGCACGTAGATCTGACTCATTCCAGCGCCACCTACAGGCACTCCTGAAACCAACCACAGCATCACTTCGCTACTGCAAGGGAATTCCTTCAGCTATAACACAATAAATACGTGGTACTACTTTCACTGACTCTTTTCCTGACTTTGGGTCTTAATAATCCATACAATCCGCACTTTTCTTCACCACTTTGATAAGATTTCTACAATGGAACAATGTACTAAGTATGCTAAGTGTGAGAACCATGTATGGCGAGCGCTCGCCACCACTTGTGCGCTGACTCACCGGGCATGGAATGCATGGGCGGCATTCTTATCGACTTCTTCAAGAAGGATTGCTCCGGGTGGTGGAAGCGGAACGTCTGGTCGATCACGTGAGGCTGTGGCTCCACCCGCACGGCCAGGATAGCAATGGGCTTGCCCTCCTGTGTCCGGAAGTTCACCCGGATTAATCGCGTCTGCAGCGGGTCGTCCGGCTTTTTACTGTACATAATATTCTTCTCCGAGTTCTTCTTAGCATTTGGAGGAACCTGCTCCAACAAGGAATGACAGCAAATAACTACCACTCACATTCATGGCCCGTAGGTCATTTACAAGGTGCTTCAATAATCATAGTGAATAAAGGGAAATGTTACAGCAAGAATAATAATGTACGCATAGATTTGAAAAGACAATGTTAGTTTTTGGCCAAGCAATGAAAAAGAAAAGCGATACACATCAATCGAAATATTTTCATTTCTTCCTGAAAACATTCGAATTCACAAAAGACTGTCGATGTCCAAGACTTTTGACGGGTTATTTTTATATAAAAAGTGCACGTTTTGTTTTGATTCCAGGATGCTCAAGACCATGTAAAATTTGAAGATTTTAGCTCCGTATCCGAGTTAATCGCAAAAATCATTTTTTCCCAAAGCGCATTTTGGTTGGTGAATTCACTTAACTGTATTTCTAATAATAATAAAAAAAACAGCGATTACAATTTAGATCTGATCCGTGGATATACAAATATGGTGTTACAGAACCATTTTGATAAAATGGTCTAGGATAAACTAAAGTGCACGACATGCACTGCGATGTCACTTCTCAGAAACACCCTACGAACTTTATTAAAATAACGTGCACATTCATGCTACCACGTTTACCTGTAAATGACCATAACGTTTAAAACAGAGTAAGTACTGGTCCGAAAGTAATGATTACTTTCATTAATTTATCGACCAATTCATGGTTTTAGTGAACCCAGCAGCAAACTGGCGAAAATGGAACCCGCTGCTGCATCAGAAGAAATACAGTGTTACGTCACTGTCATTCGGAGTGGAACACAGGGCAAAATACTGTGATTTGGTCCAACCGGAACATGTCCTCATAACACGGTTTATTTACTAAACAGTTTTCAATAAGTTACTAGCATCACACAGTGTGTATATTAAGTGGCTTACGTGTGGCTTGACGCTGTGGTCGGCTTTGAACGTCAGGTATTTGAAAGGCACATGGACTTTTTCTTTAGGCCGTAAGAAAATCTCAGGTTTGCCAGATTTCGTTTCCAAGTTGAACATTCCTTCTTCCACAGATGTGTAGACTTCGTTCAGCATTTTGAAGTGTCTCCATTCACGCGTATCAGTGATCGGGCTGCAAGTAATACAGTAACAGAACAGTGAACAGATGATTTATTTTGTCCATACGTAAGACATATTATATTTAATTTTTATTACGTACCGGAAAATGTATATTGGTCTTGAACAGAGTTTTCAAGTGGGAAACACAGGGTTGTGATAACTGAAGCAACACCGCCCGCTTGAAAACGATAGAGATATTTCTTCGATAATAAGAATGATGATACGTCCTTGGGCCTTGAATTCCATCGTGTACAATTTTGTGCGATTACACAATTACTCCCCACTCTAAAAAATTCTGTTCCGAGCACACAATAACAGTATATATGACTATACAGCGATCAGTACAGTATAGGAGTACGCTATGTTTCCACGCATCGATCAATATCCAAATAATTGTCGTCATCACTCAAAATCGTTAACATTCGAAAGAATGCAATTGCTGCAATTGATTTCCCAATATAAACGTCTTGCTCAGAGCAAGGAACCAGCAAAATGCCCGACCCTTCCCCAACCTTGTTTATTCTCAGCTGTCTATACGCACCGTACTCCGTCCCCGATTTTCACGTAAACACTCACATAAGCTCGGTGTCTTCCACGTCCACGACTACGGTATGCTCTACGTTGTAGGGATTCCGCAGCACGAACTCAAAGAACTCGGTCGTTCCCAGCGACGGGTTGATCGTGTGCTCTGTCGTAATCGCTTGATTTAACATGTTGAGGATACCCTCCTTCTTACTTTGGTGCCGGTACAATTCAATTGTTTTCAAGTCACGTGAGCGCTCTTCTTTTTCTTGGCGGAATGACTACAAAGTGGAAATCACCGCAAAGCTCATTTTCATCGAAACTTTAGTAGTGGCATTAAACTCCTGTTATTGTTTATGTCTCAAAATCTTGCGAAAGTACAATGGCTCGACTCTTGGTCAAAACAGAAAAGTGCCTCAAGGAGGTTCTTACCGAGTTCGTAAAGCCTTATTGAGTTCACAATTACTATGCAATCGCCAAGAATGAAGGCTCAATGAGGCTACGTGTAATAGCTCCACGAGAAGGACTGCTCCTGCCTCGGTAGTTACAAAAGTCAGTAAAACCTTAAGCCTTCTCAGATGCAACGGCCACGCAATCGCTAAGAATCAAGTCTCAAAGACACCAGGTGTAACAGCTTCACCGACAAGAACAGTTCCTTATGTGTGTGTTCTAACCAGCTAAATCCTTAACACATGCATTTCTTACTCAAGACTGAGTTTCAAACAACCAAACATTACCCCGATGACTTTGTTTCCGGTGTCTTCAGTTTTTCTGACCACCTCCATCCTTGACAACTTGCGCTGTTTCTCCTGGCTCAGTTCAATGGCTTCCTCCTTGGTTGTCTTGTTCTTCTTGCTGAACAGCACTGACGCCAGCTCATGGTTCGTTTCGGCGAGATGCTGCGCCTTGCAAACCTTTGTCCTCGCTAAAGCTGCAACAAAATTCAGGCTTTCTTTAAACTCACTGTGGCCACACTTGTCTGAACACACCACCTGGGACATCCAAAATCTGTCTTTTTTTCTATGTAATGTTTTTGCTTTTTCTTTCTTTTTTTTCCTTTTCTGTAATGTAAAATAGTCTAACATTGTGTGTGGGAGTTGACGGCAATGAGATGTATATTTTGTCTGGGCGTTGATGGCAATGAGAATTACCTTTTTATGTGGGAGTTGACGGTACGGAAACTCACCTTTTGTGTAAGAGTTCATGGCACAGACACTCACCTTTTGAGTGGGAACTGATGGCACGGACACTCACCTTTTGTGTCGGAACTGATGGCACTGACACTCACTTTTTGTGTGGAAGTTGATGGCACTGACACTCATTTTTTGTGTGGGAGTTGATGGCACTGACACTCACCTTTTGTATGGCAGTTGATGGCACTGACACTCACCTTTTGAGTGGGAACTGATGGCACGGACACTCACCTTTTGTTTGGGAACTGATGGCACGGACACTCACTTTTTGTGTGGAAGTTGATGGCACTGACACTCACCTTTTGTGTGGGAGTTGATGGCATTGAGACTCACCTTTTGTGTGGGAGTTGCTGGCACTGACACTCACCTTTTGTGTGGGATTTGATGGCACGGACACTCACCTTTTGTTTGGGATTTAATGACACTGACATTCACCTTTTTGTGTGGGATTTAATGACACTGACACTCACCTTTCGTGTGGGAGTTGATGGCATTGACACTCACTTTTTGTGTGGGAGTTGATGGCGCGGACACTCACCTTTTTTGTGGGAGTTGATGGCATTGACACTCACTTTTTGTGTGGGAGTTGATGGCACGGACACTCACCTTTTGTGTGGGATTTAATGACACTGACATTCACGTTTTGTGTGGGATTTAATGACACTGACATTCACCTTTTGTGTGGGATTTAATGACACTGACACTCACCTTTCGTGTGGGAGTTGATGGCATTGACACTCACATTTTGTGTGGGAGTTGATGGCGCGGACACTCACCTTTTTTGTGGGAGTTGATGGCATTGACACTCACTTTTTGTGTGGGAGTTGATGGCACGGACACTCACCTTTTGTGTGGGATTTAATGACACTGACATTCACGTTTTGTGTGGGATTTAATGACACTCACCTTTCGTGTGGGAACTGATGGCATTGACACTCACTTTTTGTGTGGGAGTTGATGGCGTGGACACTCACCTTTTTTGTGGGAGTTGATGGCATTGACACTCACCTTTTGTGTGGGAGTTGATGGCACGGACACTCACCTTTTGTGTGGGAGTTGATGGCATTGAGACTCACCTTTTGTGTGGGAGTTGATGGCATTGAGACTCACCTTTTGTGTGGGAGTTGATGGCATTGAGACTCACCTTTTGTGTGGGAGCTGATGGCACGGACACTCACCTTTTGTGTGGGAGTTGATGGCATTGAGACTCACCTTTTGTGTGGGAGTTGATGGCATTGAGACTCACCTTTTGTGTGAGAGTTGATGGCACGGACACTCACCTTTTGTGTGGGAGTTGATGGCATTGAGACTGCCACCTAAGAACGAGCTCACGCCCGTCTCATTGCTCACCACTGATTTCGGCTTTCGTGGAATTGGAACTGCATCTGCAAATACGTCCTTAACTGACTACGACAATTCCAGTCGGCACTGAGTAAGCTTTAGAGAGAGGTGGTTTTAAATTTCTTACAAACAACAACGCAGTTTTCAATTTAATCGAAATGTTCTAGTCCACTATTAACAACTTTTAATTTAACACCACTGATATAACTGAGCCCTGTCCACGTGACCTTTTCATGCTACATATCTTCTTTTAACGATGGATTTATGCATTTCAGTTTCCTGTCACCAGGTCAGCTGGCGTATTACGTAGAGACTGATCATTCTGAGAGTTATACACAGACAAATACCCCAGCACAAATCAGAAGAACGCCACTTTCACATTTCTATTTCTTTGAGTCTGGCTAAACACTTATATTATACAACAGAAAAGTCCCCAGATTAAAGCCCTTTCTTTCTTAAACAATGGGTTTTCCGTAAAATGTAAACTGCATAAAATGCCAACAAGATTCAGGGGTGAGCATTGTAGTGAACAGCTTATGGTCATGCAACACGCATTCATTCTAAGGCACATGCACTTTAATTCTTACTAACCATATCCAAGAAACATACACTGATATTCCAAGCACAGAGTCTGTTAATTAAAGTTAGCTTGAGACTAAATGTTCCCGTCTACCTGACTCTGTGATCCATCCCGGGGTTGCTGATTTAAAACATTACAGAGACACAAGTTCTGCTTTCTTACTATTTTATGGCAATTTTGCAAACAGTCAAAATGTTGTTGCAAAAATAATAATAATAAAAAAAAATAAAAATAATAATAAAATAATAATAATAATAATAATAATGTTATAATAATAATGTTCTTCATGCCAGAACGGACAAGCAGACATTTGAAAGGGACAAAAATCTGGACGGCAGCTTTGGTTGTCAGATGCAGTAATAAATGAAAACAAAATAATCCGATTATTTTATATAGCATATGTAACGTTTTTAAATCGGGGCACCAGCACCTTAACAATACCACTGTCTAGTTAGATAAATAGTCTAAAAGAGAGCGCTACCTCGGTTGAGCTTAGGATCGGCGGGGTGGCCCACATTTGCCATGCGCAGGTGGAGCCGGCCCTTGAGCACTGTATTGACGTCGACGGGACGGACGCTACCGTCACGCGTCATGTCGCCCGCATGGATGGCGCTCTCGTGCTCCACGTACTCGGTCGACACGACGTCCAGCTCGTACGTCACCTGCACCGCCTCGCGACCTTGTCGGCACAGATGCTAAAAACAGTGTCAAGGTCATGTCAAGGTGGTGTGTTAAAAGTGCAGGTTTCAGCTCCAGTCATCACTATTTACTGCTTTGTTTACGGGTGTACTGTACTCACTCTAGCGCAATGTTACTATTTTTACGAATTCCCCTGTTGCAGCACTCTGTGATTGAATTTTAGCGCCAATGCGCTTCACACCTACCTGTAATTCTACGGCACAAGAGCCAATGAGGTGTAAGGAGTCACCGTCCCACACATCGATGTGCAGCGTCTGTTGGGCTAAGTGGTTCACAAACAAACGACCCTCGCCTGGCTTCAGGTAACTGGGGTCCAAGTGGTATTTTACCTAGCACAAAATTATTTTTGTTTCCCTCTTTTTTCTTGGATCGGTTTTCTGTCTTTGTTAACAAGCGACTCCGCATTCACAAAATAATGGCCTTTTTTGTTTGCGTCTCTGTTTCTGTTCTATTATTATTATTATTATTATTTTTTTTTTTTATCACAGATTCAGTTCATCTACGTGTAGGTACACAAACAAAACGAAATTAATTAACGACTCAACTTCATCCAGGAAACTTACTGCATGGTGTAAATGTGCACACAAATTTCTAGGAAGCGGGAACGGAAATTAAAAAAAAAAACAAACAAAACAAATCCACTTAACAGCTACACATTTGTCCGTTATTTCTAGTTTCTTTAAAACGTTTGTCGCATGAGGCATTTTTCCTGTGCTCTGTGGCGTTTATGTAACGCCGAGTCGTGCCATAAAACAAAATTAACTAGACAGGAGGCGTTTCTCGTGTTTTACCTGGTAGCCAGGCGGGCCTTTCTTACGCGAGCCGTCACGGTCCAGTTGTTGCAGCAGGCAGGGCATCGCCTCTGGATCAGACGCTAGCTCTCCCTGTGGCTTGCCCAGCAACAGTCTGGAGCATAACGCTCTGCTCATTCGCACTTACAGCGCCACCAGGCTTTCACCAACAATTATGTATTCTTTTTACAAAGACGTAACCCGATCTATTTTAGTAGCTGCTTATTTTATCAGTCAGAAACGATCCTTTACAATGAACCCTTGAAATGAAACTTTTTCATGTATTATTCAGGGTTCAGACATGGTGTATTTAGTCACAGCAAAACAAAATGCTTTGCAGCACAATTGCCCGTTCTCTGTGTCTGCGACAGACACACTATCACCTTCCTCTCCTGCCCCCGACCTCCCCACTCCCCCCCTCCTCCCCATACCCACCCAGCCGCCACCCCCCCCCACCCCCCGCTACTCTTATCTTAACAGCCGTGTTTCATAGCTGCCATTGTTTACCTCTCCGTCGTGATTTGTGGAAATCTGTAGAACTGGAACGTGAAGAAAACGGTGCTCACTTTCTTGCCGCCAGTGAACTCCAGTTCTCCGCACCTGAAACACATAGCCACGAGAACTTAACCAAATCGCTGGTTTCAAGGTTGAACCTGACGTGATTTGATCCGTTAATTTGGACCACAGATCAGTCCTACATTACTCCAATTTTGAATGATCCCTACTGGACATAGCTTTCCAAAACCAAAATCTTAACTGGCTTACAACTTACACGGATACTTGTGGGGAGTTATAGCTGAACATGCAGGCGTTGATAAAACATCAACCGTACCTTGCAAAGGCAAGAAATTGAAAATAGAGTTCATTCGCTTGCAATCTGTCGGCCTCTTCTTTCGCGGGCACGAAACTGATGACGTCAGCAGGGTCGACGACTTCCGGTGCCTCACCGCGGCCGTCGAGGATCTGGGGGAAGCCGGCCGTGTAGAGCTTCGCGTAGGCGGCGCGCGACAGCTTCTGACCACTGCCGTCACAACATGCCACATTACACGCCACATTACACGCCACATTACACAAGGGTACGACAAGGCCGAGAGGACGAAACGTCACACGGCCCCGCTATAAGACTGTCATATAATCATCGAATGGAACTTATTTCATGGTTAGGTTAAAAACTGCGGAATTCTTTGTGATAACTGCTGTATGCAGTAAGCAATAATGCTACTTTACACCACCTGACTGTTAAGGCACTTCTATAAGTAGGCACACGCATCAAACATGGCACATCGGCTTTAAACCTACCCATAGGGTTTTGTAACAATATTAACCTATATTTTCTTAAAACACGGTATGCTGTTTGTGATGTCATAACTTCATAACTTTAAGTAACTCTGTTATTGAAAAAGACGTTTTTAAAGAAAGCTTCAGGAATATAGAGAGGATGGGGCAATTATTGTGTTCGGATTATTTCAAAAATTCATTCCATTAATTTTAACCTTCGTCACCGAGTTCCCGCGTCTTGTATGCACCGCCGTCGATCGGATCCATAACCGTAAAATAATCTAATAATAACCCAATACGCCACATGTTCGCTCGGCTCTTCAATACCAAAAATCCAAAACTAAGCGTTTCTGTTTTCCGGAAAAGAAAAATAGATTCTATCGTTGTCTAAGAATCATATTGGTTGTTTGATATGTGAAATGTGCGCGTTCGTTTTTGACTGGCTGTTTCAAGAAGACGCTTAAGACCAATGTTCTAGCGTTTCTGAAATGTTAGAATTTCGCCTAACAGTCACTAAGTCTTCCGTGGTTATAAAACAGCTGACCTCTGCTGAGATCCATCTGTTATGTATAAGCACAGAGCGGATGGATATTTAAACAAGTTTGTCCAAGGACAAAGTCCCAGCTTACGAAAAGCAATAAAACCAATTCCAGCGTGCATGAGCAAGGGAATTTTCCTGAAAAATTGGGCTTCAAAAGATGAGACGGCAAAGAGCTAGCCCAATAATTAATTTAGCACCGGACCAGAACATAGACCGATAAATGCATACAAAGATTTCTTTCCCAGAAAAATGGGAAACAGATTTTTTGTATCTCTGGTAGACAGGATAGTCTGCCATAGATACCTTCAAACAACGCTCGCATTTCGGACCAGTGCGCATATTTATGTAACTTGCCTTGAGGCGCGGTTCTTATTCAGACAAGTGCGCATGTTTATTTAATTTTGCGTAGATGCGCGGTTCCCATTTTGGAACAGTGCACATGTTTATTTAACTTCCGTTGATGTGCGGTTCGCATTTCTGACGAGGGCCCGTGTTTTTTTTACCTTTTGTGGATGTGCGGTTCTTATTTCGGATCAGTGTGCACGTTTATTTACCTTGTGTTGATGTGCGGTTCTTATTTCGGATCAATGCGCATCTTTATTTACATTGTGTTGATGTGCGGTTCTTATTTCGGATCAGTGTGCATGTTTATTTACCTTGTGTTGATGCGCGGTTCTTATTTCGGATCAGTGCGCATGTTTATTTACCTTGTGTTGATGTGCGGTTCTTATTCTATACCAATGCGCATGTTTATTTTACTTGCGTTGATGAGCGGTACTTATTTCGGACAGCCCAAGTTTTCTTAGGTTGCCTTGATACGCGGTTCGCATTTCGGACCAGTTTGCATGTTTATTTAACTTGCGTTGATGCACGGTGCTTATTTTGGACGTGTGCCTATGTTTATTTAACTTGAGTTGATGCGCGGTTTTTATTCTGGACCAGTGCGCATGTTTATTTAAGTTGCGTTGATGCGCAGTTCTTATTTTGAATAGTGCGCATGTTATTTAAGTTGCGTTAATGGGCAGTTCGCATTTCGAAATAGTGCGCATGTTTATTTAACTTGCGTTGATGCAAGGTGCTTATTTTGGTCCAGTGTGCTTGCTTATTTAGCTTGTGTTGCTGTGCGGTTCGCATTTCGGACCAGCGCGCATGTTTTTTTTTTAACTTGTGTTGATGCGTGGTTCGCATTTTGGACCATTGCGCATGTTTATTTAACTTGTGTTGATGATCGGTACTTATTTTGGACCGGTGCAAATGTTTATTTAACTTAGGCTTATGTGCGGTTCGCAATTCGGACCAGTGTGCATGTTTATTTAATTTGCGTTGATATCCGGTTCGCATTTCGGACCAGTATATCTGTTTCTTTAGGTTACGTTGATGCGCAGTTCGCATTTTGGGACAAGTGAGCAGGTTCATTTAACTTGCGTTGACGCGCGATTTGCGTTTCGGACCAGAACGCATGTTTATTTAAGTCCCGTCGATGCCCGACTCTTATGTCTATTCAACTTGCGTCGATTCATGGTTCTTTCTTGGGACCACTGCGCATGTTTATTTAACTTGCGTTGATGCGCGGTTCTCATTTCAGACCACTGCGCATGTCCATTCAACTTTCGTCGATGCGTGGTTCTTTTTTTGGGACAAGTGCGCATGTTTGTTTAACTTGCGTTGATGTGCGGTGCTTATTTTGGACCGGATTGTATGTTTATTTAACTTCCGTCGATGCGCGGTTCGCATTTCAGGCCATTGCCCATGTTTATTTAACTTGTGTTGATGCGTGGTTCTCATTTCAGAGCAGTGCGCATATTTATTTAACTTGCGTTGATGCGCCGTTCGCATTTCGGACCACTGCGCATGTTCATTTAATTTGCCTCGATGTGCGGTTCCCATTTCGGACCAGTGCGCATGTTTCTTTAGGCTGCGTTGATGCGCGGTTCGCATTTCAGACCACTGTGCATGTCTATTCAACTTACGTCGAAGCGTAGTTCTTTTTTTCGGACCAGTGCGCATGTTTATTTAACCTGCGTTGATGCGCGGTGTTTATTTTGGACCAGTAGCATCTTTATTTATCTTCGATCGATGCGCAGTTCACATTTCGGACCAATGCGCATGTTTATTTAACTTGCATCGATGCGGAGTACTTAATTTGGACTACTGCAAATGTTTCTATTACTTGCGTAGATGTGCGGTTGTTAAATCTGACTACTGCGCAAGTTCATTTAACTTGCGTTTATGCGCTGGAGGAGGAGATTCATTTAATTTTTTTTTCGAAAATTCCGAAAAAAATTCAAAAGTTTTCCAATTCACTCAAAAAGCACAAGCCGTATGCATGACGCCCTAGAGACGGCTCATATCGAAAATAAATGAAATCTGATAAAAACTGTAGGAGGAAATGCATTTTGAAGTTTTTCTTCAAAAATTCCCAAAAAATACAGAAATTGTCGGATCGACTAAAAAGCGCAAGTCGTATACTCAACCCCTTAGGGATGCCTCAAATCCCCCCCCCAAAAAAAAAAAACGTTCAAAACTGTAAGGGGCAATGCATTTTGAAGGTTTTTTCTTCAAAAACTCCCTAAAAATACAAAAATTGCCCGATCGACTAATAAGCACAAGCCGCATGCACTCACACCAAAAATAAATGTCGTATTCTCAACCCCTTAGGGATGCCTCAAACCCCCCCCCCCCCCCCCTAAAAAAAAAGGTTCAAAACTGTAGGAGGAAATGCATTTTGAAGTTTTTTTCTTCAAAAACTCCCTAAAAATGCAAAAATTGCCCGATCGACTAAAAAGCACAAGCCGTATGCACTCACACCAAAAATAAATGACATCGAATCAAAATTGTAGGGGTAGATGCATTTTGAATTATTTTCGAAATTTTTGCTTAAAAAATTCCCCAAAAATATAAACTAAAAAAGCATAAGCCGTATGCACGACCCTTTAGGGGTTCCTCATACCAAAAAAAAATGACATCGGGTCAAAAATGTAAGAGGAGATACATTTTAAAATTTCTTTAAAAATTCGCCAAAAATTCAAAAATTACCCGATCACCTAAAAAAGCACAAGCCGTATGCACGACCGATTGGGAAATCCTCACACCAAAAATAAATGACAAATGACATCGAATCAAAATTGTAGGAGAAGATGCATTTTTTTCAAAATTTCTGCTTAAAAAAATCCCCAAAAATCCAAAAATTGTCCGATCGACTCTAAAAGCACAAGCCGTATGCACGACCCTAGGAGGATATACATTTTTAATTTTTTTCTTTAAAAATTCGCCAAAAATTCAAAAATCACCCGATCAACTAGAAAAGCACAAGCCGTATGCACGACCCCTTAGGGATGCCTAAAACCAAAAATAAATGACATCGATTCAAAATTGTAGGAGGAGATGCATTTTGAAACAAAGTTTACAGCGAACTAACTAACTAACTAACGAACGCCATCCGCAGACCGATAGGAATACCCCAGCTTACGTGCAATTATATATATATATATATATATATATATATATATATATATATATATATATATATATATATATATATAGTAAAAAGGTGTTATACACAACAGGCCGAATCTCCGTAGAGGCTGGCTGTTGCACAACAACGCTAAGTATCCATGTTAATCGTGACGATCTATTTTTTTCCAAAACTACATTTTGTACGGCGGTGAGGTATTAACTTTGATACAGGGTGTTAAAAATCCATTTGTGAGGTGCAGTTCTGCTCTTTCAAGTAGCAGCAGATGCCCAGTGAATACACGAACATCCGACCCAGCACACGTCGTACAGGGTTTTTTTTTTTTATTTTATCCTGCATAACCATATCTGTCTTTAACGTTTTAAATGCTTACAAATAAATCCTGTGAAGAATGCAAGCTGAAGTGCAAAGTTCAGGTGAGGGCGGACAACCACGAAATACGTAAGGCCACAAAATTCCCAGCAATCATTTACTTAATCTCAGTTATCACTCACGTCTCGGAGCTTCGTCAATCCTCGATGCCTCCACCCCGCCCCTGGAATCACTTGCGCATGCGTACCTGTGCATTCCCGGTGCTACAGCCATGATTGGTGCGTGGACGGGCGTGAAAGGCAACTCCTGCAGTTCCTGCACACCGAATCTGGCTGACGCATTTGGCTACCAAACAACAAGTACATATTCCCTGAATACTTGAAACAACGCCAGTACTCTTCAAAATGTCATAATATTGCCCACAGTGACTCTAAGTGTGAAAGATAATATTTAATTCAGCCCGTGTAAGTGAAGGAAAATAGCAAGCAATTAACGATTTCTTACACATTTGTGACGTTGCAAATTATTCAAAAACGAACGTGCAAAAGTAACCGATATTTCACCTCTTCAGGACAAAAAATACAACATAACGTCGAACATTAATAATTTCAAGTTAGCTATATTTCGTTTTGGGTTTATCATCACTATACATATGCTTAAATTCAAAAACTGTAATCAGCTTGAGGCAGTCTTTAAACCTTTTAAAACGTGGTAAGAACTCACCGAAATATTATCATAATGTTGTATTTCTATGGGCATATATCCCGCCCGTTGTTGCTGATAGGTTTGCGCATGCGCGGTGACGGGCATGTGATAAGGCGCGCTGCCGTACACACTGCGCGGCGTCGTGCTGGCGTAGCCCCCTGGCGGCAAGTGTGGAAAATTCATCTCCACTGCTGCCTTACTGAAAGCGCCAATGCAGACATTCAGCTTCCAAGTAAAATTACCAGCCCTTGTACAAACTTAATTGCCGATGACAACGAGTGATTTTGTTATTTTTCATTATGTCTTCTTCTTCTTCTTCTTCTTCTTCTTCTTCTTATTATTATTATTATTATTATTACTATTATTATTATTCAAGAGAGCCAAACGAAAAACTCTTTATATGAAACAACTTGTACTCTAATTCAGCACTGCTCTGATTACCCAAAACAAATTTCTATGAATTTTCAATCTAAAAATTTATTTAATGGTATATTCATTTTTAAGATTAAAAAAAAAAAACAATTAACGCAAGTGAAAATTAGAGATCAATCAACCACACATGGAAAGGCCCCCTGTACAAGTATTTTTAACAAATCACCCGGTTATAATTCTACATTTCTATTTTAAACGAACCATAACAATCACGCATAACCCAATCAAATGTCTTCTTTTCTGACTAATCAACAACTATGCTAGCCGACTACAATATTTCGGTGCAATAAGCAGAATTAAAATCGAAAGCATATTCCTATGTTTACGAGAAACCCTCCCTTCTTTGCCCATTACCCACTGGTCAGCTTTCAACTTGGCAAAACGCCAGCAATTCTCTGGCAACTTTCAAAATCCATAAAAATTATTTGAAAGGCTTTCGATTCAAACATGCTCTTATTATTATTTTTTTACAAGATACACACGATTTGATTTGCCACACACTTTCTATCACCCGCGGACTCAGACAAGTCCTCCCTGATCGATCTCGGTGAACCGAATGCTGAGTGGCAGCTATTATTTAAGCTGTAGCTGCCCGTCAGCTGGGGTACTGTCAAATGATTTTCGCTGTAAACGTAGTAATTACTGCATATTGGTAATCAGTGCCACATTAAAACAATCATGGCTTAATTATGAAGCACTTAGCAAATCATCACAGTCAAGCAATCGGACACTAGGCTTGGACTCAATCCAACTCAAAATCATCAGCCAAGTAATCAGGCACCAGACTCAGACTCACTCCAACTCAAGATCATCACCGTCAAGCAATCAAACAACAGACTCGGACTCACTCAAACTCAAAATCTTAACAGTCACAATTTAGAAGGCTGAAAAGCAATGGAGGGTGCATTCATGTTAAAAGTAATTGAGCAAGCATTAAATATTTCTGGGGTATATTTTTCGTGGCCTTTGCTGCCAATTATAATAAATTTGTAGTACCTTGTTATGGTTTCATTTTTCCATATAGAGAAAGCCAAACATGTGCTACGCTTGAAGTATTCAGCATTTGCTTTTCCGTGAATATGACAAGCTAACATTGCCAAAGCAGACAAATATATTACGGGGCTGGGGGTTGGGGGCCGGGGGATAGGGGATATCAGTCGTAAGTAACAAATTTCAATTATCCATTCGAACTTACGCTGAGTGTGTAGGGACAATTATATTTAGGCAGCTCTTCACGCATGTCGAAGACAACCGCGTTTAAATCCATTGATCAAAGAACCAGATAAAATGTGCATCAGTATATGTTGGAGCTCGAAAAAAATAACAGGCACGTGGGATACATGAATTAGAATAAAAATCTGAACAAGAAAATGGTCGGCAGTCTGAGCCGGCGAGCGTAAGGACAACAATCAACCAACATAACCCCTCAGCGCAGACGGTATGAAAGACATACATGGGAATCGCCGAAATCAACTAGCCGTTTGTACAAGCGGAATTCGTGGAATTGCACGTGCAGCAGTATTTTTTTTTTTTTTGTGTGTGTGTATGGCGAGCTAAAAAAATTACCTCTCTGGTCTATTATGCAGCAGAAAAAAAAAGATCTCATTAGATTAAACCAGACGCAGAAAAGCAAGACCGTCAAATGACGGTGCCCAGGTGCCGTCAGAGTAACAAGACCGTGCGAACACAACGTCCAGCTGACAACAAAATCACCTGAACTGGCACTGCGAATTTTCTAAGATTTGGGGAACAGTTGCCGGATATTTGTAATTTAATTATTATATAATTTCTGTATCCTCAAGCCTATGCACAACATTGTTTTGTACAGAGAATTCCGTCTTGTTCTAGCTCGTGTTCATTACGCCAAAAAAAGGTAAGAACCCAGTAGCGGATAGCATCCAAATAAAGGCCCTCCGTCAAATAGCCTGCCAGAAGGGTTTTGACAGAAATATATACTGGCGTGGCTGTCTATAACTCTCATCCATTTCAATACATTCTATTTATGTTGTCCTAAGAAATGTGCAACGTGACCCTTTCCAGCCAATTACATTGCTGCCACCATTGTAATTTGCATATTCCTGCTGCAATCGCTAAAACTCAATGAACTACCATTGAAAATGCAAAAGTGGCGTAAAATGTGAAAAATGCAAAAATTGGCGTAAAACTGAAAAAATTTGGATTTTGCCAAATCGCCAAAATTTGAAAATAACAAAGATGTACTTTTCTGGCTACTTTTAAGCATATTGTAAGAAATTTCAGAAAAATTTAACAAAATGTGAAGGATCAGAGAGCCTTTTTTGGTGAAAAAAAAGCATTGAGACTTTTCGAAAAAGTTAAACTCGGCGTGTGACAGACGGACGGACAGCTCGACGGATTGACGACAGCTCACCGCATTTTGGTATAGCCCTAGGAGACCCATTGTTACCTGGGCTAAAAACTAGAAATAACATTAAATGAATACAGTACAGGGAATGGACAGAAAATATAAGAAAGTCGCCAGCATCATTTTCTACATTCATAACATTACTATTATTACTACATAACTCAACTCCTAAGCCCAAATGAAAGTATTCAGGCGAAACGGATTTAAAACAACCCCTTAATTCAAACTAACTTCAGTAAACCGACTTCAAAGTCAGGCCTCTTTCTCGAGCGTTCCAATACACAGGTTGTTATGACGTCACTATTATGGCACTATAACTGACCTTGCGGGAGGCATGGGCGGTCGCGAGGAGAGGGAGCGTGCACTGGAGGCGTGTACTTCCTGCAGACCGCCGGCGTCCGACATGGGGGAGTGAGGACGCCCGCCCGTAGTCACCGTGTGCAGACTGCCCGAGCCGTAAGACAGGTTCTCTTTTCCCTGGCATCACAAAACGTACTGTCCCTTACGGAGCCCATCACAATCAATGCGAAAAGCTAATTTCTACTCTTCCTACTCTCTACAGCGTTTCTTGTCTTCCATAATCCACCGACCTCCATACATCTTTTTTCTGTGTTTGACGTCTTATTTAAAGCATATAGAGAATATGAAGTAATAAATTGACTCAAATTTAGATTCAAGCAAGCCACACAACAGCCTTCACCATCCCTACAGCGGTGGGAACACCCTCCGCCGTCCCCTATCATTCAGCACTCGAAAAGCAGGATGCAAACATATCACAAACATAAACACCACACCGCCAAGGTAAGCTTACCGCGGGCTCTGTGTGCATGCTGAAGGAGAGTGTACCGCCGCTGAGCTGGGTCAGCTCCACCGTGCTACCCATGGTTCTGACGTCACTCTGGAAGACGAGCAACGAGTCCGGATTGGATCCAGGACCGCCGAGAAGCTCCACACTATTGTGCTCCTGGTGCAGGTGCGAGAACGGGCAGAACGCCGCCCAGCGGATGGACACGTTGAAGGATGTTTGTGAAAAGCTGGCCTGAAACGAACACACGTCAAACGATACACGAGAATAAAATGGCTTTGAATTCACACACATTGATCGACATCTGAGAAGAAACATGTGAAAATTCTTTGACGATTTTGGTGAGCCAATTTACATTTTCATATATAGTTTTCGTGCATATCCACACGAAAGTACCCGATAAGGGTATTGGGCGTGTACGTGCCTGGACACTCGCGCTGACCTCTTGCTGTTGGGCTTGAGCGGTCGTGACCCCAGCCGTCAATACATTACGCAAGAAATATTTCGATCAGCATGTTTTTATTCAAACGAGGCTTATGTAACCTTTTTATCTTGCATAGATATCGACGGAGAAATTTGTTAAGACTGGCGGGGTGTGAATGCCGCAGGGTGGGGGTGGGGGGAGTGCCGGGTGTGTGTACCTTGCTGTTAGGCTTGGGCGGCGCCGTGCCACGGAGGGGTTGGGGGAGGGGCGTATGAGTGACAGGTGCGTGAACCTTGGTGTTAGGCTTGGGGGCGTATGAGTGACAGGGTGAGTGTACCTTGGTGTTAGGCTTGGGTGGCGCCGTGCACGGAGGGGTATGAGAGGTATGAGAGACAGGGTGCGTGTCTCTTACTGTTGAGCTGGGGTGGAGCCGTGCGGGGGGGGGGGGGGGGGGGTTGTGGGGCCGGGGTAGCGTATGAGTGACAGGGGGCGTGTACCTTGCTGTTAGGCTTGGGCGGCGCCGTGCCGCACTCGTAAACCAGGAAGAAGACGACGGTGAGGGAGGCGTCCTCCAGCATGCCGTCCAGCTCCACGCGGTTCTTGTGTACGAGCTCCCGCACCCCAGAGCTGTCACAATCACACAATAAGCATGGGCCTGACGGATGAAGGTTTACTTATTTACTATCGGGTAGCCACTGTTTGATGCATAGACCACATATTCCCCACAGGCCCCCATCAGTTAAACACGGCCATCAATAGTCAATCAAGAGCTGAAATTTTCCAAGTCCAGCTGGTCCATTTTCCTTGGACGAACCTGGCCCATTTTCAATACCGATCTGTGTTCGTTCCCATAGAAGCCAAATACCAAGTTTCATTAAAATCCTTGCAGCAGTTTTTAAGTGATCGTGTTAACAAGCTCTTGATGACAGACCGACCGTCAGACGGACAGGCCGACACACGGTCGATTGCACATATTCCCCCTGTGGGGAATATTAAAGGGCAATCTGTAAAACACGTACGCACGGCGGCAGGGGGTGGGGGAGGGAGGAGTACTGGTAGTCTTTGCGTACACTAACATGATAGTGAGTGACTGTCTTCTTAACTTTCTCTGCGCACAAAGGCAGCAAATGGGGACAAAAGAAAAAATGTCAATATACTTTATTTATGGCCCATCTGATATGGATTAGCTTGAAAATTTGCTTTAGGAAAAAAAAAAACCATATAAAAAGACAGCCCCGCGGATAAATTCTCATATTCTCCACTGTGTCTGCTTACATGGATCCGCCAGATCCCGTTCTTTTGTGCCCCTTTCTGAACGATGTCGTCTTCTTGACCTGAGAACCACCTTCAAACTGTAGCAGTACAATTTCCGGTTCCCCAATGTAACCCCAGCCATTGTGGACTCCAACCTGTAGATACGCAGCAACCATCGCATCGAAAATTCAATTCTGTGTTCTTAACAACAGTTCTTAGCAACAGCATCAACATGAAGCAATCTTTACCTTGCGTCTACTATATGGCCAAATGGTTTTGAAAGAAATTTTCTTTGCTAGATGCTTTAATAACAATTAAATTCAGGACTCCAGAATGTCCAGTAACACAAGATCACAACAAGTCAAACAAGGTCACCAAATGGTAATATCTCCAGGCGTCATCCATATGAAAGATAAAGCTATTTATATTTGAAACCCTCCCTCTCTCCCTCCCTCTCTTTCTGTCTAACATTCTGGCTGTCTTCCGTTTCCTTTTTTCTCATCCCCTCTCCTGTCCCGCGCCTCTCCCCCCCCCCCCTCCCTCTCTCTCTCTCTCTCTCTCTCTCTGCGCTGTCTTTCCCCCCTCTCTCTCTCTCCCTTCCTTCTTCCCCCCTCCCCTCCCTCTCCCCCTCTCTCTCTCTCTCTCTCTCTCTCTCTCTCTCTCTCTCTCTCTCCCTCTCTCTCTCTCTCTTTCTCTAATGCTTGCTTTTTTCACAAACCTGTAAATAGCGCTTCTGAATAACGATCCTGGGCGCGTTTTCCGGATTTCCTGTTTCGGTCCTGCTCCGGTCCTCGTTTAGCTGCCGCAGTAATTCCTCCTCAAAGCCTTGTATCGACGGCTTTAATGTCACTGAGATGTGGTCAATATGGCACGGATACGGCTTCAACGTCTTGGGTTTCTTGAAAGTGTCCGGCACACCTGGAATGATCTCTACTTGTCGCTAATGTTTCTTTAAGTTTTTCTTTTAACTAAATGTATCTATCGTTTTATGTAACTGTGTTTCAAAAGCAATCCCAATTCAAATCCAAATTCAAATGGGCTGAGCAGAACTATCTAAGTCTACAACAGTTAACAGCAGAATTATCCAGCATTAGTATGTTCTTTATTTCAAGCCCGCTTAGTTTTATTTCATAAACTCTGTGTGTGTGTGTTCATCTGCTTCTTGAGCTCTGGCTCGCCACAGCATTTTCTATGTTTTTTTTTCACAAATTTTAATAGATACACATAAATGAACTGAACCTGTTTTGGAATCCCGGCTGCCTTCGGCTAAGCCTGGAATGTGGTCATTGATACCGACGAGAACGTTTTCTGGCAGTAAACGCTCAACCTTGGAAAGTTTTCTGTGTGTGCGTATCGTAAACAAAGCCTGGCAGTTGGAGATTTTGTTGAGGAAAGGGTTATCTACATAACACAAACAATAATAACAGAAAACAACAAATAGGAGGGAGAGCGATACAGCCATATTTTGTCGGCCAACTGTATTGTGGGTACGGCAGGTGGCTAGTGGTTCCGTAACGACTCCAAAAAAGTTCCACAGTAGTTCCGGATAACCTCTCGCTTGTGTCAAAATTAACTGGTAAAAAAAATCCAAAATGACTATTTCCGACCATCAAGCTTTTTGGGCATGTATAACTGATTGATCGATATACTGTGCCCAGTCGTGAATATATCACCATGTTTTTATTCAGACAAGGTTTTGCTTCACATAGCTACCACCCAATCCCGTGCATGCAGAGATATCAATGTGGGAAGAAATCACTGACTCAATATAGCTATATTGTTTAACATAGTACAAGATGGGAACTTAAATCATGCATCTAAATTACAGATGGAAACTTCTATAAAAGCAAGTGGTTCTCATGGGGATTCTGTCTTCTGAATTAATATTATTTTAACACCCAAGCCCTCTTATAAAAACAAGCTTTAAAGCAGTGGTAACGTTACATGTAGTAGAGATCATGAATCCATGAATTCCAAACAACAAGAGTCTGGGAGTGAATTAGAAGACGACAAGGACCAACCTTCGATAGGCTCCTCCATGTACATTAATGCTCTCGGAGTTCCATTGTACAGGTCAATCCTGTAAACAAACAGACAGGGCATTGTCTCAGTGCAAGGTCTTCCGTCGCGTTAAAATAGCGAACTCCTCGTTTATTTTCAATACACAAGGGCGATTGAACTGTCTGAACGGTTCAATGATCGATAAAAAAAAGCCTATCCTTAAATAGTTACAAAAATAGACATGTTATTTATTAATGTAAATGAGAATCAACCAGTTGCATATTTACCAGCAAATATTTTAGTATTTATTTAACACGACACTAGCAAAGAAACACAGTAATGGGACCATATATATATATATATATATATATATATATATATATATATATATATATATATATATATATATATATATATTACATTTCGAGAAAGCAAGATTGGCCAGGGACAATAAGAGAAGCTTACTTTTGCGTGGGTCCCGAGCTGCCACTCGACACATCGGGCAGATTACCCTCGTAGCTGAACAAGCGGTAGAAGCCCCAGCCACAGCTGACTTCCTCCTCCTGGCCCTGGTCGTTGTGGCTGAGCGACACAGCCTCCAACACAAGCAGCACGTGCTCGTCGCTTAGTGACGTGTGGAAGTACACATTCTACAACACAGCACTCACTGTCAAGGCACAAACCAGCAACACGACAACACATCTGCTTCAATCTTCAGAGAGAAAAAAAAACAGAAAACAAGAGAGACAAAAGACTCAACAAATTTCTGCTTTGCTTCTTCACAAAAAAATAAGAACTCGCGTATTTCAAAAATAAGTGATAAAACTACCAAATATCCGATATATAATCCTTCTGTCTGAGCAATTTCTTATAATACAGGACTTAACAACGGTTGGTCACCTGGTTATAGTTTAGCTTAATTTTCTGCCCTGAAACAGTAGCTTTATGGGGTTGTCCGACCCACGTGCGCCCGAAGAATTGCTTGTAGGCGGAGTCAAACAGCGAGACCCGCACAACATAATCACACGACGTCTTCCCATCCTGCAAAGAAACACGCAAAAGCGCTTTAAAAACTAAAATAAAACTAAAGCGGCCACTTCGCCCCAAAACCACTGTACCCGAGCATGCTAAAAATTTTTTTTTATTAGCCAGCCGTTGGCTTTTTGTAAATAAAAACAGATGTTTTCCCCGACCCCATCTCCACCGTTCGCCCGTCCTTTCCTTTCCAAAGTTCATTTGGACATTTTTGTGCTATTTCGAAAATGCTCTAGCTAAACAAATGTTACGTATTTCCTTATTTTGGCATCCCTTACTTTTGCCTTTTCCGTTTTAAGGAGGTTAAGTTTATAACTAAGGAGGTTCAGTTTATAAATAAATTGGGTCGTGCATAAAATAGAATATCCGGTGCAGTTCAGCCATGATCATTTTGGAAGAAACGGACACTGTTAAATGTTTTGTCAATAAATAACATCATTCTGATTTATCAAAATCCTAATTTTAAAGGGAAAATATAAAGGACTGCAGCAGAACATAGTAGGGCATTCAATTTATATAAAATTTCATACGACCAATCCCTTATTATATGTATTCATCATAAACTAAAACAAGTATATCAGTGAAACTGATCATAGTCCCTGGCCGAAAGATATCGGAATGTTCACTCCTTTGGTCAAAAACTTACGGAAAAATCGCACGTAAAAAGCAGGAGGGTGGTGGACGGAATTATGGTCAGCGAACAAAAGTGGAAGCATCGTGCTTCCACAAACAAAAATTTTGGTCATGTTGGAAATTTCATAGTTTCGTCAATTTTTGGTCAAATCGAAAAACAATCCCACGTTGCACAATCGCAATATATATTCCTTCGCTCCATTAAAACTCGGAAGGCTACCGTGCAGAATAACTGAGAAATTGCGCGTACAAAAGTGCCCCCACAGTACCCCCCCCCCTTCCCACAAAAAAAATTTGGTCAAGTTTGAAGTTTCACAGTTTCGTCAATTTTTGGTCAAATTCAAAAATAACCCAATAACCCCAACTTCAACATATGTTGTTACTTCCGACAAAAAATCAAAAGCCTGCTGTGAGACGTGAGTGAGTACTCGCGCGTACAAAAGTGGGGGCACTGGTGGGGGACAGACGGACAGACGGCCGGACAACGAGCGTTTTATAAGTCCCCCGCTCCGCGCGTACCGCGGCGGCGGACTATTTACAAAGAGACGAAGTACCAGTTCCCAACTCGACTCCACCCCAAGAAAAACAAGCTTTTACCTTGACCCCATCTTTCTGAGTACGATCACCACCAGAATTCAATTTTATACCATCAACACAGCGGAAGGAAACACAGAGCGGGGTCACAACGCCAGCTGAATGCGGCTGCCTGACTGGCTCTACACACAAGTGACTAGTAATGTCTTGCACTAACTGCTTTGCTGTAGAATCTGTTTGCGGAGAAGTCTTGTCTGTAGATTCTACAGTGCAGGAGGACTGGAGATCTCTCCAGCGCAGGCTCTTGGAACTTGCACTACTTCTGTTTAAATCCGTATTATTGTTATTCACGTTTGCGTTCTCTTTATCGGAAAGATTGCCATTGATATTCGGATGCAGTGGATAGTGACGTGGCCACCTTAATGCTGGCGGCTTGTCAGTGTATGACGTCACACAACGCCGCAACGGAACGTGTAAATTCGGCATCTGCCGATTCTCTCTCGGAGACAAAACTGGTTGAGTAATCTCATCCCAGCAGGAAATATCTCCATTTGATGGCTGTTTTACGTAATATATCACTCGACGCACACTCCCATGGTGTGTCTGATCACCCACTGAAAGTCTTGTGGACGCTGTATCCAAGAAACCCGGTGTTGTACGACTCAGATTTTGATCCGATACTGATGCGTAAAGAGTATTACAGCCGCCCTTCTGTGCGTATGTACCACTGTGTAAGAGGGCTTGGTTTGGCACTGAAAACTGCCCCCTCCTTAAATCAAAAGAATTCCTCGACATATCCAAAGATTGCACTCTGTACATTGTAATCAGCTTTCACGTGGAAAATATTCAAGTATACAGATCATCCAAAACAAATCATGCCCTTTGTTTAGTACCTACACAGTCTGAAGTATGTAATTTACGCGTTTCAAAAATCGGCCCATTAATACATAAATGACCAAAGCTTTCAGTTTTAACTGCACTCATAACACTCATCAACGCCCTTTTCTTGAGTGTATATTGACATAATAAATTCTCCGTCAAACTCGGGTCTTTTGGCTGCGCACAGTCAAACATGTCACTGGTCTCCATAAAACAGTTGTGAAAATTTCATTTGCAAACGACAAAGAGTCTAGTCCTTCAGAACTGTTCTGTCGGCAAGAAGCTGCCACTCACTTGTTCGTGCCGCTCGTAATGGCTGCACGTCTCCAGCACTCTTGCCATATATTTTTTCTCATATTCCATCCACATATTTTGCAGCACATTACTTGGAATTGTCAAACAAATAGGAATTTATATATATATACATATATATATATATATATATATATATATATATATATATATATATATATATATATATATATATATATATATATATATATATATATGTTTGTGTGCGTGGTCTTTTTTTCAGCGCTACTTGTTTTGAATTACTTCAATAGAAGGCGCATGCGCAATGCCTGAACAGATTTTGTACACCGACTGTGTAGTCAACATTGTAAAACAAACAGTGCTAACTGGATGGTTATTTTGTAGCGTGCATGTTGGAACAATCTAAAAAATAAAATGCCAACCCACCCCTTGCCCCCCCCAAAAAAATACAGGGAAGAATCGTCGCACTGCGCCCTCTTGTTGACTTAAAAAAGGCACATGCTGAAAGCAACAACGATTACCCTGTTATTTGTACCACAAATAATTGACTGGGCAAATTTTCAGTAAAAATCTATACTCGGCTTTGCAAAAAAAAGTAGAGCATTCATATTCCATAGCAGTGACAAAACATGTTTATTTTATTTTGTCTGGACCTTTCGATTTAAAAAAGAAACAACAGATCATTTCTATTCTCCCATTCATAACCACCATAAATTATTCGTCGATTTTCCTGGCCCATTCAATGCTTCTTTATCCAACAATTCATAAGAAACCAAGCTGGAAATGAACAGCATTTGCTTTTCAATGAAAACTGCCACCACTCACTCAATAGCATCAAATATCGAGAATGCATACTTGCACAGAAACAGCCAGACTATCACGAAATCTTGAGCATTGCCCACCAAAGGCCAATGACGTCACTTGTGAATGGCGACGGATCGCTCTCTATTGCCTTTCAGCAGGATTCGTATTTCCCTTTGCATTTCCGATTTGCTTGAAATATCGACTAATGAACCAGCAATATTCGACAAAGATTGGGATAAATCTCAATATCGCGTCAAATGTATCTCTATTCGGTGATAATGTTATGTGCGACATGGTTCGCCCACTTTGGATAAAGGTTTTGGTTTATTATACAAAATAACAACAGTTGCTCCGACAGAAGAAAATAAACATTGATTTTAATGCAAGTTCCTTTATCTCGCCTAACTGGCTATAATATTGCTCTGTGCGTAACTATTTCAAACATCCCTTCACTGAATGACTTTTACGCAAACTATACGACAACACTTTCTCCTGGTTGAAAAACTTGTCTCGTTCCTCAGTCAAACTTAAAAAAAAAACTGACACAGCCAGCAACCTCATTTCTTTAAATGGCAACTTCATCGCTTGCTTTGTTGAGGGTGCACTGTCAGGCACACAAGGTGCTTACGTCAAAACCCTAGTCTCCAGGATATCTAAACCCACCTGAGATTATCCTATTTTTTTCCACACTTAAAACTTTCACTTTCTTGGTGTAGGTAAGTTCGAACGAAACTATCCCGATGTTTCTCTCTTTTTTCTCTCTCTGCAATTACATTTCCGCGAATCTCATCAAAAACTTATTAATGCAGTCAAACATCCGTTTCTGAACAGCTCTAATTAGTGAATACCTGTAATTAATCAACCAGGTATGACATCATATCCGAACTCTATTTTTATTCGATTCCCAACATTCATTAAGAAATTCGCCTTTTGTGCGTGAACATCTCTGTTTTTAAAGTGAAGATCAGCCGGGCTTAAATGTGCGCAAAATAAAGAGACTGAATTAAAATGTCCAAGATATGGCAAAGTTTTCGATGCATTATAAACGATAAACAAGAGAAGTGTGCAAGCCCACATATTCCCCACAGGGCCCCCCCCCCCCCCCCCCATCAGTTAAACACGGCCATCAATAGTTGAAATTTTCCAAGTCCAGCTGGTCCATTTTCCATGGACGAACCTGGCCCATTTACAATACCGATCTGTGTTTGTTCCCATAGAAGCTGCATACCAAGTTTCATTAAAATCTTTGCAGGAGTTTTTAACTTATCGTGTTAACAAGCTCTTGATGACAGACCGACCGACAGACCGACAGATACACGCGGTCGATCGCATATATTCCCCACTGTGGGGAATAAATTAGTATTAAAATATCGCAACTTTTGTTTTGTGTATTTTTATGACCTTTTGCCTTTTTCGTAGTTTCAAAACTTCCAAATCTTAATTACATATTTCTGCGGTGTCCCCAACAATTGACTGATTTTTTTTTCTTGATTATTTAGTTAATATTCACGCAAAATATGAAGGCATAGCGCCGGAAATAACTGTAATTAAGTGAAAGCAGCGGCCGTATTCAAACTATGAACACGATAATCACGCTTTGACTTAACACGCCCATGCACAAATAAGCTTCTACAGTTGTCAAAACACATCTAAACACAGTGAAAAATTTATGACACGTCATTTCCTAAACGAACGCAGCTCAAATGATAAATAATTCTATTATAATAACAAGGTACGTGTTCCGTGTATTTTAAATGGATCACTGCTAATTATGAAAATGAATACTTCAACAGCATTTGAAAACGTTAACTCCTGAGATAACTACAGCCATATTCAATTCACATGTAAAGAGTCTACAAGTTAGTGTTGATTATGTCTCAAATGTAAATATGTATCCAGCATTGCTGTGAAAAAAAATAAGCAGTGTTTTTTTTATATACTAAGTCTATGTCTGAGTGCACACCAAGTAAATTCAAACTGTATGCTATTTTGTTTTTCTCCGATCAAGAGTATAATGGAATTCATCAGTTCGTGAGTACATTACGTGCTTAGGTTTCATTTAACCTCATTGAGGGTGTTTGGTAGGCACAAGCATGAGCTTATATGGTCTCATTCCAAGGTGGCGTGATCTCAGGGTCGCATTTTCGTAAACAAGCCAATGCCAGCATCCGAGTAAGCCAATCAAATAACTCCCAAGGTAAGAGTCCAGTTCATTTGTCTGTCCACTCAACAGTCAGACATGACATTTTTAGGGGTGTCTCGAAGTTCCTTGAGCTGAGATACGTGTGTAATAAACAATAAATAAATAACCAATATTTTTACCCTCTTTTTACGCCATGAGCCAATTCGGACGAGTGCCATTTTCGGCTTTTCACTAAAAGGAATGCCTTTTGTTCTGGTTTGGTATGTATTAAAGAAACAACTGGCACTGCAAACTATTTTCTTAATCCCAATAACAAATAGCGTGGTTTTTTTTTTTTTTTTGGCCATTGCAAATTTGGGCCCGTCAACGACAAGGTACATTAGCCGCACCTCTTCGAAAATAAGCCAATTCATTTCATTATTTTGGCATAAACCGCAAGCTTCACTGATTGTCTTATCTAATTGAAAATCAACATTACGCAATGTCGGCTCGAAAAGGAAGTAGTACTATATAAAATGTACCTGTTACATGCAGTTACAACATGTTTCCGGGCGTTACCGTTCGAGGAGATATTAACTTAAACGGAGTCTAGAAACTATTATCCGAAATTTTCCCACTTATATTTGTATAACTCTGTATTAACAGCTCGCTGCATTAATCGCACCAAACCTTGAGGTTTGTGAAAACTGCTGCTGAAGGAACCCGAACGTGGAAACGGTCCCCGCAATCAAAGTTGAGATGGCACCAGCCAGTTTGAGATGACCCAAAAAAATAAGATTCATCAATTGAGGTTATTAATTAATCAATAGCACGCTAAGAAATACCAGTGAAATATCTTAATTTTACTTCTTTCACTTCCACGTTAGATTTTAACTAGCAGTGCTTAACTCGGAACACGGATGCACCGATAGCCGGATAAATCACTTCAATATCATATCATCCCCAGAGATCGTGATAATTATAACAGCAGTAACGGCATACAACAATGTTACAATTTCAACGTACAGCAATGACCTTAAATGACCTGTATCATCAAAATCTAATCACTCCAAAAATAATTAATATAAGACCAGTGTTAAAGGGAAATGCGGGTATCTCTGCGCCACCTAGCGATCGAAATGCGCATTACATTGAATATCGCTGAGTTTGAATCCATGTTTACACAGTATAAATAACTACTAAATCCGTCTAGATCGAAAAATTCTTTTCAAGGACAAATAGGGTCGTGTCCAGAAATGGTCTGTATTGATATTTTGTTCCTAAAAGGGCATGTGTTGATATATTGTCCATTAAAATCATATTACACTGTTTTCACCGTTTATCCATTGAGTCAATGGGATTTTGTCAAAAAGATTCAATAATTCTCTTATTGATACGGTGACATATATTTTTTATTTACTTAAAACATTTCATATGACGTGTTTTTCAAACAGGGAAAAAATAAGGCAATTGTCAATTGTGATTATGAGTGAATTTTGCATTTTGATTGAAATTTCTTGGTTTTCCCAATGGTTTCTATAGCAAAAGTACGCGACCTTTCAGTGTCTTTATTTCTCTTATAATATCGGTGACCCCCCTTTTTCTTTTCAATTTTGGAATTTATACCCTCAAAGCATTAAACTGTGAAAGTATGAAGAAAATGTCAATTGTAGGTGAAATACCCGCATTTCCCTTTAAAAGTGAAAAATTGGAAAGTCAAGTCATAACCTCAACGACACTAAAATGAGTTAGAACTGGAAATTCAAGGCTCAGTGGTGAAAATGTCACTAAACTGAAAAGTCATATGAACACTGAAATCGAGTTTCAGTAAAATATATTCATAGACTGTCCTTGAATTGTTCTTGAAAACTGTGGCAATGACCTCGAGAAGTAATGAGAGGTCAGCAAAATCTAATCAATCCTAGAGGTCACTTACAAGAACACTCACACCAAGTTCCAGCAAAATCAATTCACGTACTTTTGTGGAATCGTTCAAAAAATACACATGCACGCATATGAAAGTTGAAAGTAAAAATTCAGTCCAGCGATGACCTTGAACAACATTGTATCACCACCAGAAATAATTCTTATGATCACCCAAATCGGGTTTCATCCAAATCCGTTCACAGGCTTTGGCAAAATCGTGTTCACAAGGACAGCGTGATGTATGGACGGACAGACCGACAAGTAAAAAAACGAAACCCTTTCTAACCTAGTCAGATTGGGGTATAAAAAGCGTAAACATTGAAAAATTTAGCTTCCGGGAAATGGCCTAGGAATAGCACGAAGGGAAAATCAGACGGGGCGAAATAAACTGAGCTGTCAATCAATAAACTTGCAAAAAAATGCGGAAAAAGAAAGGACCAGCTATTAACTTATTAAATCGATAAATTAATAAATCGAAAGCCCAACAAGCCATCTGGATTTGAAGCCCAAATGGCCCGAGCCTAATTTTGAGATGGTCCAAGGCCATCGCGCCTCCGTTATTTTCGCACACTGGCAAATTAACCGCGGTTAATGGGCCGAAATATACGGCAATACAAAGCCACTTAAATTCCACAAGTGTGAGAGAGCTGTGAGTAAGACATACGAATTGCGAACCACAACTTCTATCACCCGCCCGCTCTTCCCTCATACATTGTGCGCTCGGCGCTAGGAACCTATTCTCTGTCTATGCGTATTCCACCACAAATTATTAATAATTTCACTTGGAAATGTAACCACCACCGTCCCCAAAACACACACATTTTTTAACACACTACACACTGCAATACAGACGAAACCGGTTAATCGCATAGCCAATTTGCCAAGCCTTGTTATGCGTTTATCCGATATATGCGTTTATCCGGAGTACTCTTGCCGTGCCTATTTTTTTCATTCGCGGTAGTTATTAGACGTGCACCCCGCCCCTCCTCATCCCCGCATTTGAGAAACTTTGTTATCCAGTTCTTTTATTACTAGTATTTTATCCAAGAGACTTAGGTCTTTTCGTTTTGATTTACTTTCTGCCATTTGACAAATTAATCATAACCGACACAGTTTCGAACTATAAATGGTAAAATTTCTTCTTGGTTGAGTACTTAAATGATGACTTTGCGCTCACGGTTATCTGAGGCAACGTGGGGATTAAGGGTTTCAGGCCATTATTTAGTGAGAGCTCGGGCAGGGTGGGGATTAGGAGTTGCACGCCATTATCTAGCGTCAGCTAAGGCAGTACGGGGATTAAGGATAAAGGTCATTATCTAGTGAGAGCTGAGAGAGTGGGGTGATTAAGAGTTCGAGACTTATTGTTAACAACCGCGAATGGGGTTGGTACATGTACACAATGGGTCAAGCAAACAGAAAACAATGCATTAGATAAATAAACGAGGGGCAGCTCACTCCCTTAGTTTGCTTTAAGTGTGGCACTGTTTCGATAGTCAACCAGAATTATGCAATTAACCGGTGTGCTTCCCATTTTAACGTGAAAAAGCCATGCGTTTATCCAGTTTATGCGATTAAGCGGCATGCAATTATCCGGTTAAATTTCGAGAAGATAGCATTGGAAATGATTTGGGATTTGCGAATAATATGCAGTTAACCGATTTATGCGTTTAACCGGTATGCGATTAATTGATTCCATCTGTATTAAAGTTAGAATTTTTAAGCATAAAAGAAACCACATAGCTTTTGCTGGGCTGTTCCGGAATAGACTACTGAGAATAACCGATTTTTACATCTTTCTAATAAAAAGAAGGAAAACCAGCAGAACAATGTAAATGCTTATTTTTTAGCAAGAGGAAAATAAACAGTTGTTTGAGACATTAATTAGCATTCGGCTGTCGGCAGTTCAGTGTTGAATAACCTACTGCTATATGAATTAACTAGAACCACATTTCGCAAGCGAAATCTTCAACACTTGACAAACATTTAAAGTTAAAGATATTTCTTTGAACGGCTTATTATATCTTGAACAACATGAAGTTTTTTTTACAAGCCCCATAGTCTGTAATACAACTAAGTACAGAGCTTATGGCGCAGCACGTATGCAGCTTATAAGGTTCATCTGCTTGGTTATGTTGGCTAACCGGCTTTATTGATTTGAACGGACTAGCACTTTTTCTCTATGCAGGCAGAGCTCGCGTAATGCCCATAAACTGTGCTGTTTTGCAGGGCTGGGAGAAATCATGCCTTTTTTTATTCGCATGGTGTTTTAAGCATGAAAACGAAATCGTAGAAGAAAAAAGGCGGAATCAAGTTCTACATAAGTACAAAGTTTTGTGGTCCTGGGGCCTGTAGTGTCAGAAGAAGCTGGGACAAGAAAATGAATTTTTACTGTCGAGAATAAAATAGCCTAACGCTGCCCGCACAAATTCATATAAGCCTTCATCAAGTCAAAGACTTGTGAAGTGTTAAAAATATTCTTATTATTTTTATTTCATTTTATTTTTTCAAGGCAAGAAACGAATATTACCGTTTTTACAGTTTACTACCTTCAAACTTGACTACGTCTCGAGAAGTACGTCTATCCCCCATGGGCGATATGGTGTGCGTAAGGCTGTTGCGTGTTGACAACGCAAAATTTAAAAGTAAAAGATAGGTAGACGTAGTGTCTAACACTACGAATCAATCCATTAACCAGTAGGCGCGTGCGACTGCCGTAGGTACAGCGCCGATTATGAAAAATCCGCCATTTTGTCAATTTAAGTCCCATCCTGAAAATTCTTGGTTAATGCACTGGGGAAGAGTCCAGAGAAGCCGTGTACAAAATTTGAAACGAATCCATCCATCAATGTAGCCTGTAGGCACGTGAGAATGCCGTATATACGCTGAGTCCAGTGCCGATTTTTAAAAATCCGCCATTTTGTCAACTTTATTCGGATCCGGAAAATTCTTAGCTACTGCACTGCGAAAGGGTCCAGAGAAGCCGTGTACAAAATTTGAAACGACTCCATCTATCAATACGGCCTGTAGGCGTGTGAGAGTGCCGTATATACGCTGAGCCCAGTGCCGATTTTCAAAAGTCGGCCACTTTGTCAATTTTTTCCGTTCCGGAAAATTCTTGGTCACTGCACTGCGGAAGGTCCCAGGGAACCCTCGTGTAGAATTGGAAACGAATCCATCTATCAATGCGGCCTGCAGGCGCGTGAGACTGTCGTATATAACCAAAGTCCAGAGGCAATTTTCAAAAGTCCGTCATTTTGTCAACCTTTTGCCGATCCGGAAAATTCTTGGTTACTGCACTGCGGAAGAGCTCAGAGAAGCCGTGTACAAAATTTGAAACGAATCCATCTTTTAATGTGGCCTGTAGGCGCGTGAGACTACCGTATATACGCTAAGTCCAGTGCCGATTTTCAAAAGTCCGCCATTTTGTCAATTTTTTGCCGATCCGGAAAATTCTTGGTCACTGCACTGCAGAAGGGTCTAGAGAAGCCGTGTAAAAAATTTGAAACGAATCCATTTGTTTATGTGGCCTGTAGGGGCGTGAGACTGAAGCGTGACAGACGGACAAACAGACGGACAGACCGAAAAGTTCAAAACTATATCCCTCAGTTCCATGGGGGATAACTACGGAACAAAAAGAAACGTTTTGATTCCTACGATATTCCATAGTGCGTCTCAATCAAGGAAACACGCTATGTCAGTTTCCCGATTTAAAGCGGAATAATCAGGTAAAACATGACTCGATTTTCAGATATTTTCCCTAACACTCAATTGAGCCAAAACGGACCGGGCTAGGGTCGAGGGCGGGCCAAAAGAAGCCTGGATAGGCTCGGGATGGGCCAAAACGGGCCGGAACAGGCTCAAGGCGGGCCAAAACGGGCCAAAACGGGCCGAGACAAGCTCAAGGATGGGCCAAAACGGACCTGGCTAGGCTCGAGGGCGTGCCAAAACGGGCCCGGATACGCTCGACAGCGGGCCAAAATGGGCCGGGATAGGCTCGAGAGCGGGCCAAAACGGGCCGGGATATGCTCAAGGAGGGCGAAAACGTGCTGGGATGGGCTCGAAAGAGGGTCAAAACGACTCGACGGCTAGGCCAAATCTGACAAAGTTAGAAACTTTTCAACCTTTACTTAGAACTGAGAGCTACCAATTCATTTGTAACCGATCCTTTTGGCAAATAAAGAAATGCAAAAATCAAATGCTTTTACAAAATTGCAGAGAATTAAGGCACTGCCAAACCAAAAGAAAACCTGAAATAATTAGACAACTTGCATAAAACGTGTTGGTTTTAACATTTACCTGTTTCCCCTCGGACCAGTAGAATTTCACGAGGAGACTGTTCCGTAGACAGTCCTTCCGCGAGTTTCACAGATGCAGAGAGAGCACAAGCCAGGAAATGGTTTCATTTGAAATAAGAATACAGGCCATGACCAAAGTAACCCAGGCTAAAAAAACATCGACAGAATACAACAGTTTGTTTTTATTGTGTTTTGTTCTCTCGGTTATTCTTCTGGTAACAGTGTTTGACTCGCGCTGAGTTTCTTACGTCCAGCGTTATCGGAAAAATGACACTTTGACTTGCAGGGGAGGGACACTCCATTTAGAGTCAATCGCTTCACGCTAAGCGTTTGGGTCGGGGAGGGGGCGGTGCCAGATTGATCATTTAATTTGAAGTGCCATTTTAGCCCCGAGATCAATTTTCCATCAAGATTACTTCGGTCGGTTTGAAATTTCAAAACTCCGAAGTTTTCTTTCGGTCCAATGTGCTTCAAATTAACAAGTACTGACCGTATTAAATTGGGCCAGCTTCCACTAACTTGCCTCATAATGTACCTTTAAAGGTCAGGTTTATATTGTATTGCTGGCATAAACTTGCCTCTTTTTACACAAGGCACTCTTGAAGGTAAATATAAACAGCATTTTCTGGCAATAACAAGTCATGTACTTCAGTGGTTCTTCTTTAAACGGCTTCAAACTGAATGTGGAACCCCATTTAGGTCAAAACTAATAAAATTGTCAGTCTTTTAACATTAAAGTGTTTTGACGAATTTCTTTTTATACAAAACATTAATTTCACTACATTCGTAGAATTACGCTGTTTCTGGTGGGTGGAGAAAATCCCAGACCCTCTACCCGAAAAGCAACCCCCACGAGGAAATCCACCACCGCCACTTCGGCAACTGCGGAGAAAAGCCTCCCACCTCCATTTTTTTATCCGTCCGACACCAGAAGGTGAAGCAAAACTCGAGCCCCCATCCCCCTCCCCGTACTCCTCACACCATCCAAACACTGAATCCACACCGTTAATGCCACAGACGCGGACACCGTCGGGAAAAAAATCTTCAAACCGAAACCGATTGTTTTCCTCTAAATTTGCAAACACTGTAGTTAAAGAAAGACAAACTTCAGTTACAATCAGAGTTGTCAAGTTTATGCAACGAGGATCTGTTGTTTGAGCAGTAACAGGTAGGCAGCGGGATGAAACAAATTACAACATTGTAACACTCAAAATACGAATTCTGGAGCAAATAAGAAACCAGCTAGTTTGAGTAGATTATGTTTTGTAGTTGAAGCTGTAAACTATATCAACAATTCATTTTCTTGCCTTAAAAATAAATAGAAATAAAGAATAAAAAATAATAGCGTGTTTCTTTAATACAAATATCGGAAGGCTGCTGACCATTGAACTACCGACATTTTAAACAAGAATGCCAAGAGACATTGCGCCCAGCTGGCACATAAAATCTTAAAGCGATGAAATTAAATATAAATGAGTGCTGCATGGGATTTTAAACGCCAAATAAAAGTGGTACGCATATCTAAATGGTAGGCACGTTACAGTGCGATATATCCACATTTCGATTAAATAAAAGGTTTTGAAAGACATTTGTGAGAGTAAAGGTTTTAGCATTTTTTTACTGTTTCGTAAAATGGAATAATAACTTCAACAAGCAAAATGTTAACAAACTCGTTGAAGTGCTAAAGGTTTGTATAAATTTGTGACGTCCCACTGGCCCACTATCCTTGGGCCGACCCAACACCGATCCTTGATGGTTCCGACAATACCTATATTCAAGGCATTTCAACATCAATCAAGAAATGAAGGCTTATGCATTTTGACAAACTCATTTAAGTGCTCAAGGATTGCGCAAATATCTAAATTCCCACTGGGCCATTATCCTTTGGTCAATCTGGCTCATTTATAATACCCATCCTTTCTACGGTTCCCACACTACAGTTAAAATATTTCAACAACCGATCAGGAAATGGGATCAACAAATGTAGTTTTGAGCATGTTGACAAACTCAACCCTCTCGTCCCCCATCTGCCCCAACCCCCCACCTCCCGACAAAGTCGTGTGGGCTACAACAAATGAATCTGAATGAAACTATTAAAAACACTTTTTTATTTTCCGCCTGCCAAAAGATAAAAATTTACATTGTTCAACAATTTTTACTCTTTGTTATGAGAAAATAAAAAAAAATAGATCACTGCAACATTCGATTTATCGGTAGTCAATTCCGGAATAGCATACCAAAAACTATGTGGTCTATCACAATTCTACTTTACATAATGCCATGTTTTATTACGAATTTTCGTTTCCATTTTTTTCCATGTAAAGTGGAGGAAAAATTCTGATTAAATCGTACACGTTTAAACTACAAGCCTGACCTTCAAATGGCTAGATCCAAAACTAGGGTGAGTTGATTCCACAGAACTGTAATTTGCCACCGTAAAAATTGTCACACAGGAATGTGGCGTGCAAACTACAAAGCCGAGAGCTGATCGAGTGCAGCCGGTGCTTGTGCAGGAGGCCATATACAGTTAATAGCTCGAGCGCAGGAGGACCTAAAGCTGCGCAGTGGAAGGAGCTGCTAAAGCAATTGCTATAACAATTCATAACTTTTTGTCATTAGCGCCCATGTTATTTTATACCTCCCGATAATAAGCGGAACGCTCCAGACTGATTAACTCCTGATTTTTTATCAGTTGAACCGAAATAAACCTAATCAGACCACACCTGGCAGGACCATCTGGTCCGACTAGCAGGTCGGGTTACCCCTGGATCCGGTACAACCATACAATCAATCTATAAAAATCTTTCTATCTTCCTAGGATAGAAAGATGGGAAAAGTCACCTAAGACTACTACTGTGATATTCATTTGACTGTAACAGGCAAATGAAGGCTTGATACCGGGAGTTTCCGAAAAGAAGCTCCCCCCTCCCCATATAAAAGCCCCGGGGCTCTTATTAGGAAGCTGTTCCCCAATAGAAGCCCCGGGGCTTCTATTTGGAGTTAAAATAAAGACCTGAAAAAATCGTTTCCTAATAAAAGCGCCCCTCCTTCTCTGCAAGTTTTTTTAGAACTCGTGTTTACTCGCAATGCAGCACGGTGTACTTAATGACATGAGGCAGCCCCTAGACATGTTCTGCCTCGTTGCTTAATCCTGTGCTTCGCACAAGGCAACCCCCCCCCTCCCCACTTTACCAGACTTTTTTAGTTACTTTTGTTTTTGCGTATTTTGTTATTGCGCGGATATCCGCAGCACGTAGCGCTTTAATAAGAGATTGATGGTAATTTTTTTTCCAATAAAAACTTATCGACTCCCCCCCCCCCCCCCATCTAATAAATAGAAGCCCCGGGGCTCTAATTAGGAAACTGTTTCTAAATGAGCGCCTGAAATTGGCCAGCTTCCAAATAGATGCCCTGGGCTTTTTTCGTAAACCCCCGGTTCTCGTGAAAGTACTCGTACACAAGACAAGTACCCTACTTTTGAGCGAAATTGGCACAGCGCGTGGACCGAATCTGGCCCCTTAACTTACCCCCTTTCTCCTCGTGCTTTGGGAACGCACTATAACACATCAGTATAAAATGCCTGTTTCCCAGGGGTGAGGGAGTCAGGATGTGGGATGAGAGCCTGGCAACACTTGAACCAAGACAAGTCAAAACAGACTCTCGATGGTGGCCTTGTAAACGATATTTACCTTTGAAGAAAGACCATCAACTGTTTTGAAATGTATACAGAATTGTGAAGTTATATCTGAATGAGCTTTCTCTCTGTCAAATGGGACGGGAAGAACAGTATTGTTTTCAAAAATATCTTTCCAAGCTTTTACACGACCACTGGCAGCCATGATGTAAACATTCCGACTCCGGAACAAACTATTCGTGCAACATGTGGTCGAGAACACTAAGACGATGTAACATGAAGAAGAGTTGTTTACTGTATCACAGCAGGCTAACAAATTTTAGGTGCATATTAAAATATAGATCGTTTTGGTCAGTAATGATCATGGTAGGGAACACATATTTGGGTATAGATAGTTTGCATTCAAAACTATCTGGCAAAAATATTTGTTTCTCAAGACAGTTAACTTGTTGGTCAATAGCATTTTTAATCTTGACAGCAAAGTGCACAGATAATTCTTACCCTGCATCTATTTCAAACGTATAACGTATTTTGCATCACTTTAAGGTAATGAAGAAAACTTCAAATTTTTGTTTATTAGGTACCTTTCTTTTTATTCATATACTTCGTGCCAAAATCATTATTATTCAAAAAGACTTGAACGTATGCTATATGTACCCTACCTACCGACAACTAATTTAATCTCCTCTGATTTACCGACAACTACTCTAAATCAGTAGGGTACGACACTTGAACTACATTTTCAACCCATTTCATTTTTCAGAGCTTATATAATGAGTACGACAACCTTGTAGAATTTTTGCATCACAAAAACAACCATCAAATTTATATCACTATTTTTAACCGTTTATATGAGTTCTCACACACAGACAACTTAGATCCATTGTCGCTTGATCAACTGCCCGTAGTTGACTTGTAGCGAGATTAATCTTTAATAAATAAGTAGAAAACAGCAGATTTCATCATAACCGTTAGGTTTAAATATGCAAAGGATTGCGATACAGTGTAATGTTTTTAAACATGATTTTGTGATATATTGGAGATTCTGCATAAAAACATGTAGAAAGAAGAGCCGATTTCCCCATAGCAATAAGGTTTAAATTTTCTTTCAAAAGAATTGTAACAGAGTGTAATATTACATATTGCACTATAACCGCCAAATATAATTTTAGGAGGTGTTTTGATGCGTTTAACTGGAACTCTTGCCACACTTGTCGTGTTGACCATTACAAAACCGACAGTACGGCGACGCTTGGGAACATCGATATTGGGTTGATTCTCTTTTTGTGTGTGTGTTACTACCTCACTCAGCAAGACGACCCAATTTTCCTTTGCTTTTCAAAGAGTAGCAGTGATGCACTTTTTAACCAGCAAAAAGTGCGACTCTTCCTGCCCTAAATTTGATGCAGAATAGATGAAAAAGGGGCACTTTTTGCCAGGCTAAAAAGTGCGACTCTTCTGGCAGGCCTGTTTTAGAAATGAGGTTGAAAAGGACTGTAAGCATGCATAAGTGTCCTCTCCTGCCTCGTCGAAGGGTTGGGAGGGGAGTTATGCCACGGCCATTCAAAGAGGGCATCCCAGCCATCCAATAACAATTGATCTCGTCCGTGGAAGTGTCTGGACACGACCTTATTCTAAATAGGTCATAAGGAAGTGAGAGGCAAAATATTCATACCCGAAGGGAGTGGCAGAGCTTTTCTAAAATAAATCATTGCCTAAAAAGGGAACAAATCTCGGGTTGCTGGCAGCCGCGAGAGCAAGGAACATATTTGTAAGTAGCCAAGTGAATGGGATAGTATTATTGGAGGGCCATGTCCAAATACCTTTCCTACTGTTCATGTATTCTAAAAAAAACCCTTACTCATTCAAAATGTTTTTAAAACTGTTAAGTTTTGTGCATATTCTTATGAACAAGGAAAACTCAGGTCAGCTCTAACCTAAAATAAAACAAGGATTGAGTGTGAATAACTGTAATTTAAAGTCCTCTTCATCTTGCAGCATATTAACATTACGGTAAAATATGCTAACAATTTGATAACATACTGACCATATGCAATAATTATTAACTGTCCAATTATGTCTACCAATACTATTGAAAATTGAGAATTAATATCGTATAATAATCCCAGAGGCAAAATCTCAAAATTGCCTCAACAGTTTTATTAAAAGGTGTGGGAGACTTGCAAGCGCAAATGCGTGAGGGAACTTGAAGCAGCGTGAATGCCAAGGAGTAACCCCGAGCAGGAAGGTTTTGCTCTACAGGCTCCACCCCTTTGTACTGAAATCCAGACCAATGCATAGGTCAATTCGCTGCACCACTATATGACTGGCTTAAAGCGCAGAGGGGGGGGGGGTCCAAAATGTTAAACACTTGACAAAAATTAAAAACGCAAAAAATACTTCCGTCAATGGGTTATTTCTTGAATAATATATTGCAAACAACACAGCTTGAATACGTCTTATAAGCCGAGTAGTATTTGGTTTTTGTTGATTTGTTGACTGGTCAGGCATACGGCGTGTTATCTATTTACGCAGTGATAGCTCGCACAAAGCTAAGCAACCCTGTGTTCTGCTGCGATAAATGCTCCACATTTACTTGCAAAAAATACACTCTTTTCACATGGCGTTTTAAACAAGAAAACGAAATCGAATGAGAAAATAAAAAGTGTCATGCACACCTTTATATAAAGTTCTACCTAAGTCCCAAGTTTCGTGGCCCTAGGGCCCGTAGTGTCATTGTCAAGAAAAAAAGATACCAACGGCTGCTCGCACAAATTCAGAAACACCTTGCAAGCCAAAGGCTTGTCAAGTGTTAATAATCTTTATTTTGACAATCAGTGGGTGCTCGCAGTACACACAAGTGTGTTGCATGTAGTCAGTTTCCCGGTCCTTAAAATATCGCTCAGTTTTGGGCTGGATGTTAAACGTTTCGTTAAACTCAAAGCAGTAATGCCAGAACACAGTCCTTTTCCAACACCGGAAAGAGCGATATATGGCTTTGTTTTATATCTAAGTTCATTCATTTTTTTGGGTAATATAGAATGCTTTTTACATGTTCGAGGGAGAGGAGATAGAATAAGCCAAATGACACTTTGGGCCGGTCGGGTCCCAATAAAAGTGCGCAAAAATTCAGCGTTTCGAATAAAAATAACCGAGCTAAAAATTGAAAGTAATGATAAAGAAAAATCAACCAAATTCACATGTTGGTTATTAAAGGGACTGAATAATGTGTAAAATAGTTTTTAAAAGATCATGTTATGTCTTTATAAATTTAAAAGCGTGCATATTGAAAGAAAATTAGAATTTTGATGTTTTTTCTTTATCATTTCTGTATAATTTATCCCAAGAAATTTATCCCGCTGGAAAGACCCGAAAGTGCGAATTGACTTACTCGGGTATTGGTTAGAGTAGATCGTGATTGGTGATAAAAATGTTCGATTGTATAATACTTAATAAGCTGAATGCAAATTTGCCAACCATTTCGATTCAAATATTCCTTATTTTGTGATAATTGACAAATGTTATCGGAAGGTGTTCTTTTCAATTTCACTCTTTTGGATCTACTCTGACCATTCGCTCGCCTCCATGTCGTTACAGTGCAAGTCCCGGACCGTAGATTGGGATGGATGGAAGATGTGGGGTAGATGTGTAGATTTTTCGTAGTAATTTTGTATGGTACACGGTGTAGTAGGGGTGTTACGGTTCCTACTGTAACCGAAAACCGACCGCGATTTTTCGGTTCTGTTCGGTTTAAAAACCCGAAAGAGAAAAACTGCAGTACTTTTCGGGTTATTTTTTTATTTTATTTTTTATTTATTCAAGTTATCACTTGACATTGTAATGTGAACTGTTCCTTTAGCGGTATTAACGTTTTGTTTCCAAAGTGTTATTCAAGATATAAAGCATCTTATAATTTGTGTGAAGGCGTTTAGTTTATGGCATTATTATTGAGAAAATCTGCAAATGTTCTTTACGCTACAACAAAACTTAGTGATTGCTGTGTGATATGCTTAAAATTAAATTAGGGCAAAACTTTAATGGTTGTTGTAGGATATACTTTAACTTAATTGTCAATTTGTTGATGTGAAATAATACGTATATTGATTGCTTTTTGAAATATTTATTCTTAATTGTAGTTTCTGTGACTTTTAAAATATTTTAAAGTATTTATACGGTTGAACGTATCGACACACGAAACACTTCTTGCACACCTACATATGGAGTCGGATATTTTGGCATAGGCATAGCAGCTGTATTGGCCCCTGTGTTTGAGATACAGATTACACAAAATCTGTGCCGACAGACACCCAGATAAACGGACGGACAAACCCGAAATCTAGTCCCCGGCTTCGTGCTGCGTGACGCCGGGGGACTTAAGAATCATTATTAGGTCTTTGGATAGATCAGTTTTCGGTGCTTCGTCACCGAATAAATTTTCAAGGAGTGACGCCTTATTTTACAAAAATAGATTATTTATCAATTTGAACGTTTTAAATGTTATAAAGTGGCGTTTTTGTTTAAAATCACATAGCTAAAAGGCATTATTGGCTGTTATGGGTAAATGTTTAGCTAAATACAAATATTATACCATTTCGGCACAATTTTAATAATTTTTGAAAATCGTACCGAAAAAAAAACCGAATAATTAAATGTACCGAACCAAACCGTGGGAATGCGTCACACTCCAGCGTTGTAGAGCATGCAAACGAAAGCGGCACCATTCAAATGCTTTTTTTCTGTGTATTTCAAAAAAGCCCCCTTATTTAAACCTCGGTGCCCTGAACCTTGCCTCAAAAGGTCTCTGTTATGTATATTGACATCCTTGTCAATTTCAATTATAGGACCGGGACCCTTTCTCTCATAGGAAGGTAGATAAGGCCTGATAGGGCTGGTTTTTCTTCTAGCATCACTCTCTTTAAATTGAACACTTTTCCGGCAGTCATGCCGTCATTTTGTGGGCCAAACAATAGAAGCCATGAGAGGGCTTAGAAAATAAAACCAGCGAATTATGTTCAGCACAACAAGGTTGCATGCTGAAATCGAAACTACCAGAAGAAAGTTGACCCACAAAATGGAGCCTGCATTTACCTGTTACAGCTTAAAAAAAAACGGAATTTTGAATAAAATTTCGCGCAGTTTCTGGGGTTCGGGTTTTTGGCTCCAAGCCTGCCCCTTGACCCGAATCGCAATTTCAGTTTTCTGACTACACAAAATCCTGAGTAACAGTGTAGGACTTGGGCTGATTGCAAGGTCAATTTGCGACTGTATCGTAGAAGGAAAGAATGAGGACTCGCGTGTAAGGCAAGACGAAGCAGTCGTGTCCTCTCGTTGTGGGGCCTCGCACGGGGTATTGCTTATGGGGATTTTTAATGAGGTTTACTGAAGAAGGAGCTGGAGAAAATCCCACTTCTTGATTTTGCCCAAAACTTTCATAAGTCTCATTTTTATCTTTCGCAGTTTTTATTGTTTCGCAAGCAAGTAAAACTTGCACAGCTAGTTCCTTTCGTCAGAATTTTTATGTGTATGAATAATGCACATTAATGACGTAATCCATTTTGTCTTTTTTTTTTAATGTTTCTTAAAATTAAACTTGAGTAAAAATGCGATTCAAGAATTTCAACGGCACGATTCGATTTGAGATGCGGAATCGCGATTTCCATTCTAAAGATTAATAGTGACACACCTTCTGTAAATTGAACGTTAAACCTGTTGAAAGAGCTGACTCTAGCCCCCTCATTTATACACTCCAATCTGTAATATTTAAGAAGAGTAAAAGTGGTTGCGAGATTTCGTTTGAATTTAATATGCCTTTGAAGGACCCACATGCTTTGAAAGAAACTTCTATGGGAGTTTTTGTAAAGGGGTTTTAGTTGAAGAATCTAAAAGTTCAGCTCTCTTTCATGTTAACTGCACTACAACCTTGCTATAACGACATCGGTAGGACCAATAAATTATGTCGTGATATCCGATATGTCGTTACATACGACACATTTTAACCGCGAAAAACTTAATTTGGATTACAAAATAATATCTTGACCCGCTTTATGTCGTTATGAACGATTCCGTAATAACCAGTCTGTACTGTATGCCGAAATGTTCGGCCTGGCAGCGGTTCGAGAGGCCGAAGCTTCAGACCTGTAACTGCAAAGTAAAAATCTGTACCTGTTTATGGGAGTGTACGCTTGTGCATTAGTTACCTCAAGTCTAGACAGGGGACTAGGGTCTGTATGCAACGGAAGCTGCACAGAGCGGGCCTTATAAGCGACGCCGTAGTCACCGATAAAGGCTGGAGTCGTCTAGCAAATTTGCTAGCCGATAAAAAAAACTAGGCGGCAACCAGTTGATTTCCATTTATTTAACATGTTGAAAATCCTCGATCTTATTGCATTCCTCTTATTTTAGAATGCGGGAAATCGTCTCATTACGATTACTCCCTAATTCGGGGAACGAAGGACATTCTTACTTGTGTGTGGGCAGTTACTGTTTACAACTTAACATTATATGAACACTTTTCCGTTATTATTTCCAGGCCTGTATTTCATTTGGGCGTACGTACCGGATTACTACCTTCACCAGCTAGGACTGACGTACTTCCCACAAAAGTAAGTTGGATACCAGTGGTGTGTTGGCATATCTTACACAGAATGTAACTTGGGTGAAGAATATCATACTGTACGTGTTTATTATGGCTGACACTGTGACATAAATCTGTTACAGATATTGGGCGATAGCTGTGCCCTGTTTATTATGGCTCACGCTGTGACACAAATCTGTTACAGATATTGGGCGATAGCTGTGCCCTGTTTATTATGGCTGACGCTGTGACATAAATCTGTTACAGATATTGGGCGATAGCTGTGCCCTGTTTCGCAGTGTTTTGTGTTGTGTTTTTGCTGATCTTCTACGTCGCCGGCAACTTTCTTTTGACGCCGACACTTGATTCCCAAAAGACTATAACTGGTAAGAATTGAGATGCATATAAGCCGTCTACTGAGAATTTCAAATCAACATTAGCAGCTTACTACTCAAACAAAAGTTCAAACATAGCCGTTGCCTCCGATGGATTTCCATAGCTTCAGGAGCATTTTTTATACACACAAAGGCATGTTCAATTTTTATGATCTTAAAAAATTAAGAAGAAAAATAATTAACTTGTAAAACGAATAATTTCAATATTTATTTTAACTAATATCAATTTTAATTCTTTGTTTAATTAGATCGGTACAGTAAATTTGTTGGCCCAGCTCAGCTGAAGACGGGAGCCATTCCACCACTGAGGGATATCCCAATAACAGAAGTCAACAAAGTGCTTTACTCGTAGTAGTCACGTCACCAATCTTTTCTTTTATTGGAGTAATATTAATAGTCAAACCCTGATTTACGCAGCATTTGGTAAGCCAGATTTTTGACACTGAAGCAAATTAACTTTGTGTAGGTAAATAGCACTGTATCACATTAGGCATAGCAAAGAATGGCATTCTATAAATTCCCATGTTAAAGTATAATCCTAGTCTCTTTCTGTTTGCTTTATACATTCATGAAGCAAAATTGAATATCTAGTTCGGCCATAGAGAAGTGAGTATCGATTTTTTTTGTAACTAACTTTGAAGTGCATTCAAGTTCAGCCCTTAAATATGTTAACTTAAAAACAAAAGGCATTCCTGTAAAGTAGGTTATAAGAGCACTCTTATTCCATATACAGCTACAAGTAGAGAGTACAACAGGTACAGGAAGCCATGGAAACTGTTCGCGAGCGCACTCTTCTAGTAAATAGCTTAGTATGCCTCCTCAAGGCAATGGAAGGCTGGAGAACTACGGTGGAACTGAGGAATGAAAACACTGTCAAGGGAACCATTGTCAGCGTTGACTGTCAGATGAATACAAGTCTTGAGAACTGTGTGTTCACTCGATTAGACGGCACCAGGGAGCGCTTTGAAAACTTCTTCGTTCAGGGGAAAAATATTCGCTTTGTACAAATTCCGGATGGATTGAACATAATGAGAGCGATCAAGGGACAAGTGGCGAGATTTAATGCGAGACTGGCAAGTGGTAAAACCAAAAAATTCACAGATCATAAGAAACGAAAGCTATTGAAAAAGATTGCCAAAGCGCAGCAAGCTATAGTGTCCAAAGGCAGCACAAAACCTGCAGCCACAGAATCTTCCACTTAATTGTGTTGTTGGGGGGGGGGGGGCGGGGGCTAAGGTGGAATGTTGTTTCCTCTAACTTGCATATTATTTGGATTGTGTTTAGAAGGCTTTCAAATAGAATCATACAACGAGTAATTTTTTGTTAATTTTTCAGTGTTTCTTAGAAAAGAAATCTTGAAAAATGGGAAACTTGGCCACTTTTTTTCATCTATATGCGTCAGTTACAGAAATAAAGGAGTACTTTGTGTCTGACGAAATCACTGAGAAATGAAAGTACACGTGTGTATGTGCGGTAAATGGTTGTATTCTGTTTGAAGTGATGCGAAAATTAACGACTTGGCTGTGTAAAAGTAAAAAAAAATAAAGATTATGCGTTTTGTGATTGATTGAAAACTGTTCAATTCCACTGTAGTGGTAGTGTGACTGAATGCTGTGGCAGTTTTTTTTTTTTTTTTTTTGGGAGGGGGGGGGGGGGGGTGGGGAGGTGGTATATGTTGAAAAGGGCAGCAGTTTCATTTTTATGTAAATTGGTACGTTATTTCTGAGATTTTTATTGGATCATTTCAGTTTGTACATAAGTATATTACGAAGCGTTTACTGAATAAAAATTATTTCGGAAATACGCTGCGCTTTCTGTGCATATGATCGCCGATGTGCTAGTTATATATTTTTTTTTTCAAAATTCTTTTCCTTAAAGTGTTGTATATGAAGAGGTTTTATTGGTTAAAACACTTTTAATAAGACATTTGTAGGAATTCCAACCTTTTCGGAATCCTTTCAGTCATCCAGACATAAACAAAGCCAACACGCCAAATATCTTAAATATACCCATGCCAAAATCATATCGTAAGGTGTAGCCCGCAGTCACTTCGTGTGTTGCTACACAGTTTTAACCATACCAATATTCTCCACTGCAATTGCCAGACAACTGTCTTTCATTTGTTTTCTATGCCTTTGAAGAACATATTTAGCACGATGCATAGCGTGTGCGGATCGTGCAATTTAATAATGTGATTGATTGGACGATTTTCAAACGAGACTGGCCCATTCTAACAATTGTCTGAATTTAGATGTCAAACCATCATTACAGAAACTATTATCATTATTACTGAAGTGTTGAAATTTGTACAATATAGGCCTAACTAAGCTCTGTAGACAGAAAAGAAATATTACCCAGCACATATATGTTCTCTGTACCACGGCTTATTGTAGACCGTATTTATAGTCATTTTTAGTTGCTCACCATAGCAGTTGACCAGGAAATAAAATTGAAGGTGGGGGGGGGGGGGGGGCGGTGATAAACAGGTGTAAGGGGATATTTGAGTAAAAGGGTTGTTGGGTCGCACCCAAATTTAGAGGGGTTGTTGGGGGGAGGGGGTTAGGCGGTTAGCGAAAAAACAAAACTAATGAAGAAGGGGATGGGTTATGTAATGACTAGTTTCAAGACCTGGATAAAATTTAGAGGGGTTGGGGGGGGGGGGTAGGCGATTGGCGAAAAACATAACTAACTAGAGCAGTGTGCAGAGCGCACATATTCATCACAGTGCCTCCCCCCCCAAACCCATCAGTTAAACACGGCCATCAGTAGTCTATCAAGAGCTGACATTTTCCAAGTCCAGTTGGTGCATTTTCCTTGGACGAACCTGGCCCATTTACAATGCCGATCTCTGTTTGTTCCCATATAAGCTACAAACCAAATTTCATTAAAATCCCTGCGGTTGTTCTTGAGATATCGTGTTAACAAACTCATTCCGATGCTGAATAATTTCCAGGATTTGGTAAATTTCAAAGTCCATTTGGTTTATTTATTCCCCATGGGGGATATATGCGCTCGACCGTGTGTCCTTGTTAGTGCCCACAGAAGCTACACACCAAGGTTCATTAAAATCCTTGCAGTTGTTCTTGAGATATCGTGTTAACAATAGTAAATCCAGAGCTGAAATTGAGTCCATATGGGGCACTTTCCTTGGAAGAACCTGGCTCATTTACAATACCGATCTGTGTTTGTCCCCATAAAAGATACATACCAAGTTTCATTAAAATCTTGGTAGCAGTTATCGTGTTAACAAGCTCACATAATAGTCAATCAGGAGCTGAAATTTCCAAGTCCAGTTGGTTCATTTTCCTTGGACGAACCTCGCCCATTTGCAATACCGATCTGTGTTTGTTCCCATAGAAGTTTCTACATACCAAGTTTCATTAAAATCCTTGCAGTAGTTTTTAAGTTACCGAGTTAACAAGCGGTTGATGACAGACCGACACGCGGTCGATTGTATATATTCCCCACAGGTTCTACCTGTGAGGAATAAATGCCGAAGGGGATTGGAGATATAATGACTACTTTCAAGACCTGGATAAACTGTAGAGACGTTGGGGGGAGGGGTAGGCGGTTAGCGAAAAAAAAAACAAAACTAATGAAGGGGATTGGTAACATAATGACTACTTTCAAGACCTGGATAAAGACGTAGAAAAAACCTGTTTGTAGTGACCACCTTGCAGACGCGGATAAAAACGTCACCGTCCAGACCCGGTTAAAAAGAATTACATTAAAACTCAGATGTTATGACTACCTTTCAGTCCTGGGTAAAAAGACTTACAGAGAACTGCCACATTCAAGGTCTGGAAAAAAAAATTATTTTGTGGTACTGCCTTCCTGACCCAAATAAGAAGATGGATGAAAGATAGAGATGAAAAGGCGTACAGTAAACTAGTTTGTGATGACCAGCTTCCGGACGCAGAAAAAGAAGTGCATTTAACCCGTCTGGGCCGATCATCTTCCAGGATAAGAATACCATACAAAGACAAAAGTATATCAAGGTTGTAACTATTTTAGGTATTGATTGTGAGGGAAAGGGGTGAACACGGAATCTGGAAAACGCTGAAATTCCGAGCGTAGTTAATAACTATGCTCAGTTAAAGGAGCCGACAAAATGGATGGGGGGGGGGGGGCGGTGGTGGGGTATTGATGCCAAACACCTTTCTTAATTTTCTATACGACTTTAATGTTTAAGCAAAACTGTTTGAAGTCGATCAGATTTTCGACTATCGAGATATCTTGCTTAACAACAGACAAAAGTTTTACGTGATGATGCTTTTCTGAATTTCACTATACACTTCAAAAGTTGAAAAAGTCGTCTGACTGAACCAAGGAATAGCCACATAAGACTAAGTCGATACGACTTTCCCTTAGCGAGATATTTTTTCCACACAAGATCTTGTCCAAATTATATGCATATTTTACATGACGTCATATGCCGGGGTGTAGGATATTTGACCAACCTAAATTTGACGAGCCGCAATTTGACCAACCTCTTAATGAAAAACCGGACATTTGACCAACTTCATAATTTATTGGTTTTCGTACCACTTATCAGTAAAACATTAGTAATCACAAATGTTCCGACAAAAGCAACATTTAAACAGTTATAACACTGCAAGTAAGAGTAGTCCAAAACTACCGGAATGGTAGTAATCTCATATGCTCTCAAAACTTCACAAACAGCTATCGCTGTCCAAATGACAGATGGCACTAAAGCTTCCACCAGGTCTGGGTTTGTTTGTATAACGCCTTGTATAACTCCAGATTACGGAGATTAACGGGGCACGTGGAACTCAACCTTGACACTCAATGACAGAGGGGGATTAGCACAACATTTCTTTGATGCGAATGAGCACTTCTTTGAAATTACTTTTTCTTACGAAACCCCGAACTCCTAGATTTATAAGGTTATGTATATCTAAAACTGAAAGTTCGTCAAATGTCAGTTTTTCCATTAAGCGGTTGGTCAAATTGCAGTTGGACAATTTTCTGGTGTTCAAATTGCGGTTGGTCAAATTGTATGTACCCCCATATGCCGCACTCGTTCGTTGTACTTGCGAAAAATTTTGAATTTTTCGGACTTAGCAGCAAATATGTTAAGCGATGTTAAGCGACTGAGAAATCTTGAAATGCAAAATTGGAACGTAATCACGTCATACGCCTTTCTTAATTTCGCTACATCAGTCAAAAGTTGACCGAGCCTTCCGACTGACCCTATGAATATCCATATAAAATTTGAAGTCGCTGTGACATCGTCATCGAGATATTTTACACACAAGGTCTTTTTCAAAATAAATATACAGTAGAGTCTCTTATATCCAACCCTCCCATATCCGACCTTTCCTGGAACCGAACTCAAAACGTGTCCCCCGAACATTTACTCCCATATCCGAAACCCCGCAATTCTTTTGCATTTTGTGTGCCTAAATTCTTGTCAAATATGCGGCGACACATTGTCTGTTATTGTGTACACATAATTAGGCCCCAACCCCTGAAAGGGGAGGGGGCCTAATGAGTTACCTTCTGTCCGTCTGTCCGTCCGTCCGTCTGTCCGTCTGTCCGTCAACATCTGTTTTGTAGAGTTTGTCCGCGCCTGTTCTCCGCAACGATATGGTGTATGATTTTGTTACCCTGCACAGTGAAAATATATATATTACAGATGTGCCTTTTCATATTATTGTTGAAATCGACCAAAAAATGACCAAATTAGGACTTGTTAAATTTATGCGTTAACTTAGTATAGAGATAGAGTTTTGTCCGCGACAGTTCTCGAAAGCTATTAGGCACTGGCTGTTGTTACCTTGCATAGTTGAAATATATATATTGCAGATGTGCCTTTTCGTATTATTGTTGAAATCGGCCAAAAATTGATCAAATTAGGACTTGTTAAAACTGGGCAAAATTTATGCGTTCACTTAGTATAGAGATTGAGTTTTGTCCACGACAGTGCTCGAAAGCTATTAGGCACATGCTTTTGTTACCTTGCATAGTGGAAATATATATATTGCAGATGTGCCTTTTCGTATTATTGTTGAAATCGGCCAAAAATTGACCAAATTAGGACTTGTTAAAACTGGGCAAAATTTATGCGTTCACTTAGTATAGAGATTGAGTTTTGTCCACGACAGTGCTCGAAAGCTATTAGGCACATGCTTTTGTTACCTTGCACAGTGGAAATATATGTATTGCAGATGTGCCTTTTCTTATTATTGTTGAAATCGGCCAAAAATTGATCAAATTAGGACTTGTTAAACTGAACAAAATTTATGCGTTCACTTAGTATAGAGATTGAGTTTTGTCCGCGACAGTTCTCGAAAGCTATTAGGCACATGCTTTTGATGCCTTCCATAGTGGAAATATATATATTGCAGATGTGCCTTTTCGTATTATTGTTGGAATCGGATAAAAATTGACTAAAGTAGGACTTGTTAAAACTGGACAAAATTTATGCGTTCACTTAGTATATCGATGGAGTTTTGTCCGCGACAGTTCCCGAAAGCTATTGGGCACATGCTTTTGTTACCGTGCATAGTAGAAATATATATATTGCAGATGTGCCTTTTCGTATTATTGTTGAAATCGGCCAAAAATTGATCAAATTAGGACTTGTCAAAACTGGACAAAATTTATGCGTTCACTTGTGTAGAGATTGAGTTTTGTCCGCGACAATTCTCGAAAGCTATTAGGCATATGCTTTTGTTACCTTGCATAGTGGAAATATCTATATATATATTGCAGATGTGCCTTTTTGTATTATTGTTGGAATCGGCCAAAAATTGACCAAATTAGGACTTGTTAAAACTTGACAAAATTTATGCGTTCACTTAGTATATAGATGGAGTTTTCTTCGCGAAATTTCTCCAAAGCTATAAAGGCACATGCTTTTGTTGCTTTGCATAGTGGAAACATATATATTGCAGATGTGCCTTTTCATATTATTGTTGAAATCGGCCAAAAATGGAACAAAATATGAGTTGTTAGAAATTGATAAAATATATGCATTCACTTAGCATACAAGTTGAGTTTTTTCCGAGTCAGTTCTCTAAATCTACAAAGGACATTCTTCTGAAGCCCCATACAGTTGAAATATATATATATATATATATACATATTGCAGATGTGCCTTTTCGTATTATTGTTGAAATCGGCCAAATATTGATAAAAAAATTAGGACTTGTTAATGTTTTCTAGGCGATTCTGTCTGCGAATTGGGGGGGTTGGGGCCATGTGTATTTCCTAAATATTTTCTTGTTCTGAGTATTTTACGGCACTAAATTGCCCCTTTACTTGGTAACCATAGCAACATGTCGCGTGGATACACTGTATGTTTATCTAACGGCTTAATACCGTTGCGATGGACGGTTTTGTCAACAAACCAAATCACCAGTATTTTTAGCAAAAAGACAGGTTAAAATTGTGTACAAAAGACAGATTCAGTTCAGTATAAATATACTGTATAAGCGACCGACTTAGCACACTGTAGTTTTTTTTTCTTGTCTTGTTCAAATTATACCACAAATGTAACATCAAAGTACATACACATATAAACCGCTTTATTGGTACTCATAAACGACCGAAATTCTCACATCCGAACTCTCTCATATCCGAACGAAATCCATGTCCCCCGCCGAGTTCGGATATGAGAGACTGTACTGTACATATTTCACGTGATGACGTCATACGCCGCTCTCGTTAATTGTACTCGCGGAAAAAATTTGATAGAATCTTTCGAACTTAACAAGCAATAATCCCACCAAGTTTGAACTATCGCCGATGTTCAGATTCGATCCCACTTTTCGTTATCGAGATATCTTGCGCACATTTTGTTCACAACACACTGACACACACAAACAACATACAAACATTGTACGTCTCCCCACGGTCGATGTGACATCAAACAACTTATTCAGGAGGGGGGTTTGTGAAGTAGTCTCCACTTCTCTATATCCAAACAAAAAGACAGAGTAAAAACCTTTTTCTAGTCACCGCGTTCCTGACTCGAATAAAAGAGACATCCATTAAACCTGTTTGTGGTGACCATCCTCCGGACCAGGATAAAAAGACTTCAGTTATAGCTACCTGTTTATGGCTACCACTTAGCAGATCCAAATAAAGAGACGTCAGAAAACATTTCTTTTCTGACAACATTCAAGGCCCCGAAAAAGGACAAACAGTGAAACTCGTTTGTGGTGACCACCTTCGAGACCACGGATAAAAAACGGACAATACCTCTTCAGGGTTTGAAATATTCCTAGTTGGAAATGCGATTGTGGGATTGCCGAAAGCCCGAGCCAAAACATTTTAGGATACATTTCTCTTCTGCAACAGAGTCCCATTGATAACTGTGGCTAATTGCGATCCGTGGTTAAAACACCACCTTTACTGAATTGCAATTCTCGAGCTTTAGTTAATTTCGAGGGCCAGTCTTCAAAATGCTTCTCACAATTTTGATAGGATTGCCTTCAAATTGTGTACGAATGTTTTGTGAGCCGCATTCCATAATGCGTTGCCTGCTGCAGTTTTGCTTGGATTTCGTAATTTTTTAAGAATGTTTTTCAGGTGATCTTTACTTTAAAATCTGGCGATTATAAAAAATTGCCCTAATGTCGTTATAAGAACAATTATTGTTTTTGATGATTCGGCTTTAGCATACAGTTTTAGCCAGATTGCTTTCAAATTTTGTAGGAGTGGCCCAATGTTAGGAGAAGATAATGTGAACTCTAATTCTAATTCTATCGAGCACCATGTATGATTAATCTGGATCAAGCTTTCTTTATTAACAGGGAAGATTAGGAAATAGTAAAATGATAAATGTAAATTTTGTTCTTTTGGTCATTTGACAATGCAAGCAAATTCTCCAGCTTGTGCAGCCTTCTCAGTTTGAAGATGGACACAGAATTAAAGAGCATGCAGTAACTCCCTTCTTTCCAAAGATAATATAAATCAATGTTGTCTTTAATATAAAACTAGAACAGTGACTGTTTAGGTGTCAGTTTGTTGTATAAATATAACGAAAACGCCCTCACAGTGTTAGAATTGTAATAGGCCACGGTCGATCCAGCTTCACGGGGCTGTAAGAGGACTATCGTTAAATATCGGAAAATGTACATTTAATATTGTGGGCAATAGTACTATGATCATCGACCTAAGCAAACATGTTGCATCTTTATTCGAACTTAAGAAAATACTTATATTTTGGCTAACTACGCGTAGGATTTCTTTAGCAGTTGCAGAGGTTGTGTGGCCGCTGCCATATTGTCAGCCACCTTGTACTTGACATTACGGTATTATGAGTCTTGTACAAGATGGCCGTAGTTGACTCATAACACCGTAATGTCAAGTACAAGATACCTGAAAATATGGAAGCCGCCGCACTGAAAACATACAATATGGCGATCGTTAATGACCTCATAGCCCGAGAACTACTTTTGCATAATAAAATCGTACATTCATACTCTCATAACATAGCGCCTTGTTTTTTTTGGCCAAACATTTGCTTGGTTGTAACTACTTTTCTTCCGCGGTACATAATTAGCAGCGGTAAAAAGTTTTTCGGCACGAGTGCTAACAGGGTCAGTTTGAAAACAAACTGACAAAAAATGTCTGAACATAGACCGGTGCAATCTCCCGTGCATGTTTTTGTGTTGTCGTTGAAAGATTGAGTACGATACGATTAATAACAACAAACAAGTTCATTTCAAATTCAAAACGTAAGTGCATTTAGTTTATATTTAATAACTGGGAGACGTATAATTAATGAGACGATTCATTTATGTGATCGGTGGCCTTTTCAAGTGTTTTCATTCTTCTTTAAAAAAATAGACATTGTAAAAAGCAATGAGAACTAAATGTGTTCAAATTCCTGCCTTACAAAGGAACACAGCAATGACGTGTTTCATGTTTCAACTTTTATTTATGATAAATTTATTCAAAATTAAAAGTGACAACAAAAGACTCTAAATTTAACAACATATTCACTGGAGTTTTTATAACATTGCCTTTTCATTTTTCAATTATGTCTGTATGTAATTAATGAAAGAAATATTCATCATCAGACACAGATTTGAAACTTCAACATCAAACAAACCTACAGGCTACACCACTCTAATGCAGCTACACTGGTGTCGTGTTAAAAAATAAATACAGGCAACCACAACCAGTTCGGTAGGGAATTCTCGAGGCGTAGGGATATTCCTTCACATTTTCAATTCGGCACACCTTGAAACCGTAAATGAAGTGCAGAGATGTTGAGTACGGGCTACAGCCCTCTCCACCTACGATTTCGCAAGTCTCAATCTAATCCACTAAACTTTTCAGTGATGCTTTTTATCGGATACGTAAGACAAGGAAGGAATATAGTTTTGCTTCACATCCTAATTTTTTTTCTTCTGGAAATAAATCAGACCCAGCCTGGACCGAACTTCTTTTTTTTTCTTTCGAAAATATGGTTTAACGATTTTATAAAATGTACATATGACTAAAAATTTACAAACTGCTATTTTGAAGTGTTGCTTGTATGAAAATGTCCGAGGCACGAGTACAAAAGAAAAAGAAAAACTTGCGTTCTGAAAGGCCATTTTCGTCACTTTTCTACCTTCCGGGTAAATTTATCTTTAGTTCTCACCTGTTATACCTGGCTGACCGGTCGATTTTTCTTTCTTGACAATTTTACACCCAGGCAGATAACTTTTTATATTTTATATTTTTATAGTGACACGGCCGGCGACGAGAAAAAGTTATTTTTTTTCTGCCACGCTTTAAATTAACTGAAACCCTTTGGGAATCAAACGGTTCACTATTCTTCAGTTAAAACGGTGCCATTTGAAACTGAAATGCGGGCGCCTTTTCTGGGATATGATCCATATCTGACTATCCGGAGACCTTACACTTCACCAGAGCATAGGAAATTGGGATATAGTAATGCTAATTTGCATCAAAATAGCAACAGCATGCAATTGCTTAAGTAGCTCAGCTTTAAAAAATATATTTCTATTGTGCTGTTACTTCGACTGAACTTTGGTCTATATTAGCATTCTCCAAGTCTAAAATGTTTACACTTGCTTCGGATTCGTTCTGGTCTGGGAGACTCGGATCGTCTTGCGTACTTTCACCGGCAACAACCTGCAAGCAGATGCAAAAATTGTACGGGTCTGTACCAATGGTTAAAATGTTAAGGGCTAAATTGACACTTAACTTATTATTATTAATATTTCCGAAAAAAGCCCCTGGAGCACTATTTGGAAAACCGAAGGATTTTTCAACCTCACGTTAAAACCAAACAGTACCTCCGGGGGCACTATTCGGAAACAGTTTCCGAATAGTGCCCCCCGGGGGTATTATTTGGAAAAAATACCTCTAACTAAAATAAGTATTTTTATGCTAATAAAGCATAATATTTTATTCAGTCAAATCACGTTTTGCTACATATTTGCTATTTTACAACATATCATCGCCTATATAGGGTTTAAGTATTGCCCCGCTGTCGTCAAAACAGCTAGTAAATAAATAACCCCTATCTTATTTTGAGACATTACTTCAGGACAGGTATGGGTAACAATGGCACTTTTGTCTAACCCCCCCCCCCCCCCCCACCCCACGACCTGTCACAGCGTTCCTACTATCCAAACAATTAAACTCTGTGCTGTACCGATACATCTATTCCTGGCACATGAGGCAGGTGTCACAACAATGTACCGGCAAATTCATATTCTGTTTCTTTTTTTTGGGGGGGGGCGGTGGGGGGGAGGGGGGCTCTGTTAGGAAACAGCCTTCGGGTGCAGTCATTTTCAAACCAAACAGACAACAGCTTCTGGAAAGTGCCCCCAGGGCTTCTATATGGGGGGGGGGTGGCTTCTAGTCGGAAACTTTATTAGTTTCCATGGTTACATGCTTTGATTCATCTTCTAGGTACACGACACTGCTTTTATTGTCCTTGGACACTCGAATTTTTTTTTTTTTTTTTTTTTTTAAACAGAAGTTTCTTACTTTCTGACTAGCAGTGACATCTTGTAATTCTTCACTTTCGTCTGCTGTTGTTTCGTTTGTGTTTGCGGACTGGCCGAGTAAACTGGTCTCCGCTTCCACGTTGTTTCCCTCGCTTGTTGTTAGGCTGGTTTCCGTCTCCGAAGTTCGATTGCCTTGTGTTGCTTCTGTTACCTTTACACGAGAGGAGAAGATGGTGTAAAATATAACAGACAGTAAAATAATGTAATACTAAACAGAAAATCTAAATTTATTCTCCCCGCCCCCCCCCCCCCCCAAAAAAAAAAAAAATAAATAATAATAATAATAATAATAATAAAGAAATAATACCAAATAGATAAAAAATCAAAATAAATTATTTAAAAAAAAATAAAACACGGTGAAATTAGAAAGAATTTGTGTGGCTCAGTTACTAAGTTTCCTGCATTGAGGTCGACCAAACTAACTGAACTACACTTTTTCGATACTTTGAGAAGAGGCCCTACCTTCGTCTCTGTTTGGCCCGTAGGAGTGGAGACCTGTGACGTCGTGGGTGTCAGCTGCCATGAAGGTAGCACCGGCGTAGTGGTGGGAGCAGCAGGGAAGCGCCGGCTGTGCGCGGACAAAGCCACGGACAAAGTCACGGACAAAGTCACGGGCAAAGTCACGGTCACGGACACGGTCAGCGCATATACATACGAGTTCATATTCACATAAATCGTGATTTGCCCCCTCACCCCCCAACCCAACCCACCCCCACCTTCCCCACACATTGTATGATTAAATGAGAAAGTACAAGAGGCGGGCACAAATCGTTACCATGGATTGTCCTCAGTATTTCAAATTATTTAGCCCTTTTAATAACAATTGATTGCTTTCAATTTCTCATGCCGATATTTTGCTTTGTTTTTTTTTTATGACGCACCAATGACTGAGACCTTGGCTTATCCCTGCGACGCCTGGGGTAAAGCCAAATACAAAGCTTTACCAACAATACCATGGAAACAAAAAACAATACCAACCTACTGAGAAGTAAGGCCTTGAGCGATTTAATTTCTTCTTTCATCTCAGTGACAGCTTGGGATTCTTGCATTTGCCCAAGTTCCAGTGGACCCTGAAAGTTTTAAATCTTGATAAATTTCGAGTTTAATGTATTCACACTGCCAAAAACTTTTGTCTATACAAGCCTAATTTATGCATTTAGTTTTTGTTAAAGAATAATCTCGTCATAATGGACAATTTTGCTCAGTTGTAGATCTGATTGCTTGAATCAGTAGGTGTCAAAGGTTTGTGTGCGGCGGTTTTCACGCGTACTTTTAATTATAATGCTGATTCTTATGATCATTGAGCTCTGGGCACTTCGCATCATCACGTCATATAAAGCCCGTTTCCAAATTTGACCATTTCACATGACATACTCACGAGAAGGCGCAACTGCGCGCCAATGCTAACAGAACATCCCCGTGAGGGAGCGTAACTGCGCGCCACTGCTAACAGGACATCCCCGTGAGGGGGCGTAACTGCGCGCCACTGCTAACAGGACATCCCCGTGAGGGGGCGTAACTGCACGCCACTGCTAACAGGACATCCCCGCGAGGGAGCGTAACTGCGCGCCACTGCTAACAGGACATCCCCGTGAGGGGGCGTAACTGCGCGCCACTGCTAACAGGACATCCCCGTGAGGAAGCGTAACTGCGCGCCATTGCTAACAGGACATCCCCGTGAGGGGGCGTAACTGCGCGCCACTGCTAACAGGACATCCCCGTGAGGGGGGGGGGGGGCGTAACTAACCGCCACTGCTAACAGGACATATACGCGGGGTGGCGTAGTGGCGCGCCACGGCTAGCAAAACCTACCCGCGATGAGGCGTAATTCTTGGCCATGTTCTGCATGATATCCTGCTGCTTGGTAAGCATGCTCTGCGTCTCCTGTATGTGTGTCAGCGTGTCACTGATGGTGCGCTGTAGCTCGGCCATGCCCCGTGTCAGCTCGTTCAGCTGCTGCTGTTCCTTGCTCGGCCCGAACCAGTGAGGCGCCACATATTTCTGATCACATAAGGCAAAAGCAAAAAGATGACTACAATGGATAGTTTATAGGGAACAGACCGACCTAGAGTGCTTGTTCTAACATCCACATGGCTAAGTAAATTCAAAGCTTTCAGTCTCTGAACTCTAAATATACAAAGTTCTAGAATACTCAAAAAGAATTTTCTAGACAACCCTAAAATACTCTGGCAAGCGACGGAAAATATGTTCAGCCTGACGGCAGCCCAGTAGTCCGTAAAACGTACCTTATAGAAGATGTAAACGGCGTAAGACACGCCTCCGACCACAATGGCCGAAGCAAGGTAATCCCTCCCTCTTGACCAGACCGACGCTACAAGTAACACAACAGCTTATTCAGGTGCATAAATATTGAGCGTTTAACGACAAACTGAGCGACAGCTGGCGCAGCCCTTGGCAGAACCCCCAAACAGCTTTATATCTTGGGAAGGGGTTCTTTTAAATCAAGCTTACCCACCCAAATACTTGCTTTGCTGCGTTAAGTGAACGTGCAAAATTATTTCCCAAGTATTTCAACGTTTGTTAGCCACTCAATCTGAGAGAGAGGTTTTCCGGCTTTATACAGCGTTATCCCTCGGTTAGACCACATTTAACTCTGAATTCAGACCAACTGCAAACTGACACCGATTTTTATCATTCACGATCTTAAAAAAAAACCAGTTGTGTATCACTTCGGTACACTGAAGTACAATGACGCAGTATTTACGTGTTAACCCTACCCGGCTGAGGAGAGCTGACCAGAGCGGGCTGAGCTGGGTGGGGTTGGCTGAATACGGGCTCGACTGCAGTGGCATCGGACCCCGTGCCCGATCTCTCCACGGCTATGTTGATCTCTTCCTCGGTTAAGCCTGCACAACGGTGAAGAATGGTTCAGTTCAGGCTTAACAAAATATTGTAAAAAAAAAATGTTAGTCTATAACTTACAGTGGAACATCGTTATCTCAAAACTGGACATCTCGAAAAACTCGAGAAGCTTTTTTATATTCTCAAAATCTCAAAATCCATTTTGTTTCGTGGGTTCTTTAGAACTTTGAACATTTGAAGAGAAGACTCTGCGAGAAATAATACTTGACTATTCCCTTGAATCTCAGGTTATCACCGGGTAAAAAAAAATAAATAAACTAGAACAGTGGCTGTCTAGGTGTCAGTTTGTTTGTTGTATAAATATAACGAAAACGCCCTCACAGTATTAGTATTGTAATAGGCCATGGTCGATCCAACTTCACGGGGCTATAAAAGAGGTTATTGTTAAATATCGGAAAATGTACATTTACTATTGTGGGTAATGATACTGTGATCATCGACCTAAGCAAACATGTTGCATTTTTACTCGAACTTAAGAAAATACTTATATTTTGTCAAACTACGCCTATGATTTCTTTAGCAGTTGCAGAGGTTGTGTGGCCACTTCCATATTGTCAGCCATCTTGCACTTGACATTACGGTGTTATGACTCGACTACGGCCATCTTAATAAGATCTTTAATAAGATGGCCGTAGTTGACTCACAACACCGTATTGTCAAGTACAAGATGGCTGACAATATGGAAGCTGCCACACTGACAATATACAATATGGCGATCGTTAATGACCTCATAGCCCGAGAACTACTACTGCATAATTAAATCGTATATTCATACTCTCACAACACAACACCTTACTTTTTGGCCAAACAGTTGCTTGGTTGTAACTGCGTTTCTTCGGCAGTACATAATTAACAGCAGCAAAAAGTTTTTCGGCACGAGTGCTGACAGGGTCAGTTTCAAAACAAACTGACAAAAAAAAACAACACCAAGTATTATGCAACCTCAGTGAATTTGCTACTTTACAGACTTCTGTTTATGTAAGCTGAACTTTGAGAAAATACGTAATTCGGTCTTATTTGATCACACTCGTTTCAAGTCAAAGCCAGTGAAGAGAGCCAGAGAGAAGGCTTCTCAGCTTCATTGCAAATAGCACGCGACAGTCTCGGGCTGAATGCGGGTTACAATCAGAACGCAGATAATCTAATAAAGAGCACATTTGTAAGGACAATTGTGTGTCCTGATACAACGGTTCCAATTAATGATTTGTGAAACACGCACGACTTACGTACAAAAGAACTACAAAGGAACGAAGGGTCCAGTAAGTGCATTTGGATATTTTTATTTTTTAGCCCATGCTGAAAAATTTGATGCGCAATGAAAATCGACGCGTCCTGGCTGACATGGCACGCGCCAGAATTATCCCTACATTCGGCACGACAAGGACTTCAGTACGGTTGATCTCGGTCACTCGCAAAGCCCATTTTCCAAAGAAAATAAATAATACACTGAACCGATTTATATGATAATCTTGTACATATTGTAAAGGCGAGAGAATGGCTTAGAATTTCAGGTCCAGTGCGTTACTGTGCCATTAACCCGTTTGTTTTATGAATCAACAGATTTCATCTCAATTGGTTGAGTTGCAGCTAATAGTGTGCCTTATATTCGAATATTCGATTCGTTTTGACATGGTTCGAACCCTAAAATAGGGTTCGAATATTCGAAAACTTTAAGTACTTAGTTTTCTTTACTATTTGACTAAACCAGTGACGCCAATTCATTTTGAAGCTATGCAAAACTTATATCAAATAAAATGACAATTTTTAATCAACAAACGAATCATATATGTACACATTATACCACGTATGCATACGGTAATGCATGCTTGAAATCGAGTTTTATCTATACAGAACTATTTCATAGGAAAATAAAAACATCCAAGGGGATCCCTTGAGATCTGCAACTACAGCATACAGTAAAGCCTTTAAAACCCTATGTTCGCGGAACGCACGGCGCGTTTCCCAGTGAGCTAGAACTTGTTATTGCCACGGTCGACACACGCTATAAACGAGGAAGAGACACGAAGACTCGCGATGTATTACGTGATCTCTCTAAGCCAATCAAATTGCTCTTTAGCTATTAATTATGCATGCGTAGATTCTACAAGTGGCAGCCATTTTGTAGAAAAAAAAACAAGCAAAAAGATGCACAAAAAAAGTTGGATTTATTGAATATTTCAACCAGACTATCTCGCAAAGAGATAAAGTTTTTATATATTTTTATAGATAATGGTATGTAGCATCAAATAGCGTAATATTTCTAATGTCTCAGCTTCAGTTTCCCGTATTTTTTTCGGTTAGTTTGACGGTTAAAAATTGTAAAGTTTAATTAAAATCAACTTTAAGAGCTTATTAATGATCTTCGGTGAATAGCTACCCGTTCTTCCACTCACTACTTGGCCAGTTGTCTTTGAATTTTTAATCCAAGATAACTGGACCCATAAATTTGCTCTCCATACGACAATACCCTCACATCGATGCCCTCGAAAAAGTATCCAAACTCTTAAAAAGACAGATTAAGTAATTTTTGATGGCTAGCTGTCCCTCCTGTCTGCCCCCCCCCCCTCCGCCGAACTCTCCTTCCCGCCAGTCACCTGAGCTAGCTAGATAAGTATTATATTTTTGCTTTGCTGTCATTATGACCATAGTTTAACAGGGTCGAATGGGGGTGGCTGTAGATGAAAAAAATCAGTACGTTTGCAAGAGATGCTATATTTTTGGATAAATAATCGTTTTTTATATTTTTTTATAATATATTTTATATTATAGTCCAGGCTCTCGAACGGACAAAGGATGCTTGGGGATTAATCATACCTGCTGCTGTGACAGATAACGCCACGAATGAGGTAAAAGCTTTCCGACTGCTTGAATGGACACGGCTCAGCTGTATGGGACATAACCTGAATTTAGTTGTTCGACATGGCCTCCAGGAAGTGCTACGGCTGGTTAAAAAAGGTCGGAATTTAGTAACATTTTTTCTCACAGCTCACACACATAGGAGCTCTTGCAACAGAAGCAGAAGCTTCTTTTACCCAACGAGTTACATAACCATCGCTGACGTCGAAACAAGATGGAATAGCACAGTTGACATACTTGGGCGCATAACTGAGCAAACACTGGCATTGCACGCAGTGGCTACTGACCCGAATTTCAAGCAAGGTGCTAATGTAAGGGCAAAACTCTATACGTACGATGAGCAAATAGTTGTTGATGCAATGGTAAATCTTTCAAGTTTGCCACTGAGAACTTGTCAGCGGACAAGTCCCGTACCATTTCAATGGTGCTTCCTGTGATGATGAAACTTGAAAATCTACTGGATCAGAACGATGATGACCCTCCAACTATCCCGAAACTGAAACGCTAAATGTTATCGAATCTCGATAACCAAAAGAACAACTTTACAATGTACGCGTTATCTTTAGTTGACCCCAGAACAAAACAATTCTTAACTGCAGAACAAAGGGATAAGGCTACCAATGCATTGAAAGAGCAATGTGACATCACATACGAAGCAGGACAGAACAGAGCTCGAACTCCAAAACCTCAAGTCGAAACAAATGCGCCACCTTTGCCATGCCTCCCGGATGAGGCAGCCCAGGATGCTGTACTAGCTGCTCCAGAACCGAAAGCACGTAAAACTGACATGTTTGATGACACCATTCAATGCTCTGACCATGCGCCTACTAAAAGTGAAATAATTGAAATAGCACAGATAGACACTAACTTATGTCCTCTGAGTGGCGTGAAAATCATACAAAATACCCACTGATATCGACTGTTGTGAAGAAAATACTAGCCATACCTGCAACATCAGTGCCTGCTGAAAGAATATTTAGCCTGGCAGGAAGCATCGTTACAAAAAAGAGATCACAACTGAAACCCGAGAATGTGAATTTACTCATGTTCTTGAACAAAAATACATAGAAAACCTATACAAATACGTATCTTGGTCTTGCGCAACAGCCTTCATGGTGCAAACGAAATAGTCATTAACAATGACAGTTTTACAAATCCTAGTTAAGAGCAATGTTACTTAAAAAGTTTAAAAGTTCGCAGGATTATATTCGGAGTTTTGTTTAAACTCAGCACAAATTATAGTAGAGATATTATGTGCTATATCGTGAAGTCAAAGACAAGTTTAAAATTATCTGACGCATTAAAAACAAGAAATTTTTCATTTTAACACAGTTAATCAAAATAATTTTATGTTTCTGAATAACTCTGTAGATTCCAGATATGTGACATTAAGAATCACTTGCAACTGAATTTTTGTTAATCGTTTTAAATGTAGGTGTTGATTGACACAGCAAAATTTTCATTTTTCGTTCTACATTTGAACGAAAACAGACATTGAATGTGCCACTGTGAAAGTAAAAAAGCAAATAAACAGATAGTATTAAAATTATATATATATATATAATTAAATATTCAAGTATAATGCTTGTACGTTTGGTAAATTACGGAATAAAAATAGTTAAGAATTGTTGAAATTGCAAGGAAATTTATCAAATGTATGACTTTTAGAACAAATGAAAGACGTTTCACAATAAAACATCATCCGTAAATATTTTTCGTAGAAGAAAACAACAATTTGCAAAAAAATGCAAATATTCGAATAATATTCGAATAATATTCGAAAATGTTTTCGAATATTCGAACCCTGTTTTAGGGTTCGAATCACACCACTAGTTGCAGCATGAATACCAATGAGGCGTGTGAACGAACCGCTCAGCTATCAGTTCATAGGCCTTTCACAAGTTCTCGAATCTAATATCAAGCACCCCAGCCCCATGCCGTATCAGTATTATCACACACAAACACACATTATCATGCCTCAGACAGACAAACAGAACAGAAATAAACTTCTCCTCCTTCTCAGATACCTCTCAGTACTATATCGTCGTTTCGCATGAGTGTTGCAGAGCAACGTACTTACGCAAAGCAAAATGGGTGTTGCTACAAAACCCTCGCCAGCGTCACGCCGACTTATGGCGTCCTATGTGACTGGCCCTTGGTTTCCAAATTCATTCAGCTAGCGATTTGGTAAGTCAGGTGTTTCTTGTCATTTCTTTATACGGGACTGCATTGGAACTTGTGCGTGTTATAATGGTAGTTTACGCAAATGAGATCAAAATTTCAGTTTGGGGCTCGTTTATTTTTTTTCGATCGGGCCCCGCGAAGGGAAGGAGGGTTGAGGGAGGGGAGGTGGTATCAGTATAATTATTACATGAAAATATTTCTTTCAAATATTTTAGGAAAATTTTAGGCTTTTATATAATTGTGTGATACTTATTACAGTTGGGGATTTTCAATCCCCTGGTTTATTGCTTATTACGACTCGGTAAGGTGTTTCCCGTATGTTTCCTTTTTTCAGCCAAAACCTTGTCATGCGAACTCCACTGAGACGGCTAGGGATAGGACGACCAAATTTGGCAGAGACATAATGTAGCATGTCTAGTTGGTCCAGCTCAATTGTTTTAGAAATTCATTAAAATTTTATTTGCAAAAACGGACATTGAACTTTGAAAACCTTGTCACGCGAACGCCTCTGAGACGGCTAGGGCTAGAGCAACTACATTTGGCAGGGGCATAATGTGGCATGTGTAGTTGGTCCAGCAGAATTTTTTTATTAAAATTCATTGACATTTAATATGCAAAAAAATGCACATTGAAATTTTGCCATTCACGCTATTTATAAGGAAGGCAAACGGTTTGACTGCGCAGCTAAGGGACCCGGTATGATAACAGCGCAGGCATATTGATCGCCGAATGGTACACAATGAGAGCGATTACAGCGTTTCAGTTTTTTTCCATTTGCTAAAAGGTAGCGAGTCTTCACCCTTTGGAGGAATATATATATATATTGCTTTTTTAAAAAACGTTTTCAGTTTACGTTATTTCACACAGAAAGACGAAATTTAGCTCCCTGACAGAGGATGAGGAGACATGAAATCCGCATTTTTTTTTACCACGGCCATTATCTCGAAAACAGTTGGAGATTGGGCGATTTTGAGCTTATTTTCTACCCTTTGAGCATAAAAGACCAGATGTTAGAGGTATCTCGGCGACCTTGACCTCCTCGGTCATGGGTGAAGACCGGAAGTTCACTGTTGTCTCGAAAACGGTTAGAGTGATTTTGAGCGACTTGGGCCAAAAAGACTGTGTAAGAGGTACATCGGTGAGGACCTCCTCTGTCATGGTCAAAGTCCGGAACCGGAATTTGAACGTTATCTCGAAAATGGTTAGAGATAGACCCTTTGGGCCTAAAAGACCATATGTAAGAGGTACTTCGGTGACCTGAAACTCCTCGGTCATGGTCAAGGTGAAAAACCAGAAGTTGACCATTATCTCGAAAACGGTTAGAGATAAAGCGACTTGGAGCTTATTTGGGACCTCCTAGTTCATGCTCAATTTTGAATTCTGAGAGTTCAGAATCGTATTTTTTGTGGCCTTAAGTGTAAGTTTCGCTACTCAGCAGCGAAAACGGTCTAGTTTACATTGTAATACATGAACAAAAGAGTAAATGGGTGTTTATTTTTATATACCAGGATATGGTCATTTTTTATATTACAAAATTGTGAAGACCATTATAAAAATGTGTCACATTGGTAAACTGCGACTAGCACATATACGTTATGGTTTACACACTTTCGGATTATCGTTACAAAAAATATTTACCTTTTCTTACTAGGAATGCTTTTCTTTGCTGAAAGGGACTTTGCCGAACTTTAGGATTCTGCAAAAATTTCACCGCCGTAGTAATCTAGTGAAAGAAGGATAATAAGCTTTAAGCATTTTTAGAAACACCGAACGGGAACGTACAATTCTCAGCCAGTATTAAAATTACGTAAATATACCCAGCCAATTTTTTTTTTTTTTTTTTTTTTGCAAATTTACTATCAATCAATATGCTGATGTGTTTTATTATTTTTTCAGTCATCAGATTATTTGGCAAAGGTAAAACTAGCACAAAATCAACGTTACAGTGATTCATCACTGAGTCTTGGTCAGCAAAGCCTTAGAACATGAGAGCTTTGATTCCAGGTGTTATACGATAAGATACAGCAGATCACAATCAGACTGCCAATCCAATCCGTCACCTACAAGATTTTCCCTTGGTTCCGCAGTCGACGGGCTGCCAGGTTCAGGGGCACTTTTCACCTGTTAACACACCATACACTCCGCTTTAACCAGGCACAACTGAAAACAACGACAGGCTTCAGTTCCCATTCGAAAAAAAAATCGGATAGTATGGCCTCGTTAATTCATTGCAATCGATTCAGCCTCGTTGAATGCGAGCCCACTGCTATCATTCATCCCAATTGTACAGGCGTCCCACTGGATCATTAACTGAACACCAAGAAAAACGGCATCCGCTCCAGAAAGAATCTTGAAGATCCCACACCCCTTATCAAAGGAGTAGTTATATCGATTTCCTGCAACTTGAAGCGTTTTGATTCACTGACATTACACTTTGGTTTCTCTATAACCCCTTTTCGATAAATTCACTTTTTTTTCTTTTCTTCGGCCAAACTTGTTCATTTTCCCTCCCAAGAAGCGTGCATCGGCATTTGAAGGATGTATTTTTCGTCAGCATGCCTTGTTGTCCCAGGGGACATTTGTCTATCTCCCTAGGACAGGAAGACAGAATCAGTCACCTAGGACTACATGCTCAGTAGGTCCACACTACAACAGGACCGATATATGGTTTATTTTTTAACGTTTTGCGCATAAAATCTCTTTTTTTTTCTTCAAAGACGAAATGTTTATAATGCATTTGAATGTAAAATATTACATTGTAATGAAGAACGTGTGTCAAATTTAAAGTTTAGCAAAGTTATTGAGATATAGATGTGTTCTATTGCCATATAGCTGTGCCATTTCCACAACGCTTCCCTCTTACATATCACTGCCAGAAATTTACACTGGAAACGCCGTTTGTAAGAACATGTTACTACTGGGTCAGTGTTAAGTAGATGCGGGCCTTTACTGTATCTGAGTGGTACAGGGTAATGTCCCGGGTAGGGACGGGGGAGGGAACTTGGCATCATGTGTATAAGATGGACAAACGGTAATGATGAGGCCAGGTGTGGCCGCGCGGAATACCATACAGGTTTTACTTTACATCTTTCTATCCATATCTAGAAGATGACTGTTCCAAACAGGTCTTTTTATCTGGGTCTGGAATGCGCGCTACATCACCAATTCCCCACTTCATTGGTGATTTTTTGCTCACCATCATCCCCCTCCCCCCCCCCCCCACCCCCAGGCCATCTCTCTTAACGCAACCCTAACCCTTTCACTCAAGGTTACGGTAACAGTCTGTACCCCAAGTGTAGTCACAGCCATTATATATTACACTGTCTCTGTACACTGTCTCTGTTTTCAAGTAGTCTAAGGAACGCTCCAGGATCATCTGAAAAACGCTGAAATCCACAGCGTAGTTGACATTTATGCTCTGTTGGCAAAACAGCCGACAAAACAGGGAAGGCGGGGAGATGGGGGAGGAGGATGGCGGTGATGTCACCCACCTTTCTTAATTTTCTATACCAGTTTAATGTTGAAAAGTAGGCATCAGAGATGCAAAGCCCTCAGCAATGGGGAACAGACTCGAAAAAAAGAAACAGTAAAACTGGAGGGGACCAATCAATGAAATGAAATCTATGATAAAAATGCATTAAGTACTTAGAGCACCTGAAATAGGATGACAGTGCTTTAAGATGAAAAAAAAAAAAAAAAAACATTTACCATGAGACACTGTCCTTTTCAAAGTCCAACTCAGCCACTGTCCATGGGCGGACATGGCTAATGCACTATTTGTGCTATTAACAAAAGTAGGTATTCGGAGATAAACGAGTTGACAGTTGCCTTTAGAAAGCAGTCCTCACAGTTGTTGAGCAGAAATATAGTTAATAAATGCAGCTTTGGGCGAAGAAAACATAAGTTTTCATTCAGTTATTTCATAGGCATCAACGAGTGCTCATAACGGCCTTTCTTGAGTATATATAGGAATGTTCACAAAGGCCTTTCTGAGTAGCTAGAAGTGGTAATAAAGACCTTTCCAGAGTATCAAGGTATGCACAAGCCAAATGTTGACGACACTTGATAATGGCAGAAATTTAAAAAAATCAAATTCCAGCTGAGCCACTTTCCTTGGGCGAATATGGCTCGTATACAATACCGATCTTTATTAGTCCATGTAGTGTTAACAAGCCAAATGTTAATGACACTTGATAATAGTACAAATAAAAAAAATCAAATTCCAGCTGAGCCACTTTCCTTGGGCGAATATGGCTCGTATACAATACCGATCTTTATTAGTCCATATAGTGTTAACAAGCCAAATGTTAACGACACTTGATAATGGTACAAATAAAAAAATTCAAAGTCCAGCTGAACCACTGTCCTTGGGCGAATATGGCTCAAAGACAACACCGAACTTTATTAGTCCATATACTAGCTACATCTCAAATATCTTAGCAATTGCAAAAGAATTGTAGGCTAGAGAGTGTTCACAAGCCAAATGTTACCGACACTTAATATTGTTTTTTTTTTTTTTTTTTGTTTGGTGTTTAACGTCCCTTTCACCAACTAGAGCAGTGTGCATAGCCCACATATTCCCCACAGGTCCCCCATCAGTTAAACACGGCCATCAATAGTCAATCAAGAGCTTTTCTAAGTCCAGTTGGTGCATTTTCCTTGGGCGAACCTGGCCCATTTACAATACCGATCTGTGTTTGTTTCCATAGAAGCTACCTATCAAGTTTTATTAAAATCCCCGCAGTTGTTCTTCAGATATCGTATTAACAAATTCATTCCGATGTTGAATAATTTCAAGGATTTAGTAAATTTCGAAGTCCATTTGGTTGATTTTCCTTGGGCCAATCAAGGATTTAGTAAATTTCGAAGTCCATTTGGTTGATTTTCCTTGGGCCAATCTAACTCATTTACACTACCGATCCTTGTTAGTGCCCAAAGAAGCCACATACCAAGTTTCATTAAAATCCCTGCAGTTGCTCTTGAGATATGGTGTTAACAAACTCATTGCGATCCAGAATAATTTCCGGGATTTGGTAAATTTCAAAGTCCATTTGGCTCATTATCCTTAAGACAATGTAACCCATTTACAATACTGATCCTTGCTAGTGAACACAGAAGATACACACCAAGTTTCATTAAAATCCTTCCAGCAGATTTTATGTTATCGCGTTAAAAGCTCTTGATGACAGACCGACCGACAGACCGACACGCGGTCGATCGCATATATTCCCAACAGGTTCTACCTGTGGGGAATAAACTAGGATGGGTATATTAGGACGCACTTGTTAAAGAAACAAGTGAGAAAAAAGAAGAAAGGATGAAGAAATAGTAAAAGGAGAGTTCGAAAGAAAGAAATTCCGATTAGTCGCCTCTTACGCCATGCACGGAACAGAACGCAGCTCGTGTATTCTTAAGATTCCCCCATTCCACAGGGGGACTCCCACCCGAAAAATATGATATTTATTAGAGGTGTGACGGTTCACCTCCGGCTCGGTTCGATTCGGTTCGGTTCAACAAAAATTTTCGGTTCGGTTCGGTTTTTTTCGGTTCGGTTCAGCAAAAACAACCGGTAGTTTTCTTTTCAAATATATATATGTATATATATATATATATATATATATATATATATATATATATATATATATATATATATATATATCTCAGGGCTGGTAGAAATCATGACTTTTTAAAAAAAAAGTCATGATTTTTGACTTTTTTTATTTAAATTGACTTTTTGATTTAAATCACAAAAAAAGTCACAGAACATTTAAAAACATACAGAACTGATTTTTCACTATTTATTAGTCTAGTGCCACTGCAGTTCTCAGCAATATCACATCGAATAACTGAACATTTGCAAATAGCTTTTACGTTTCAACTATTTGTCGCATCTCTGTCGAAATATCTTTATATACGGGAGCTAGACGTCTACCAGTCATTTTTTTCAGATTATTGCACCACAAATTTGCTGGGTTAATTACTCTTTGACTTTAAAATCAACAATGATAGTGACTCATAACGGGAGTACTTCTATTGACAGGGCTTATTTGTATAAGACAATAGTCTTGGCGCTGTTATTTATTAAGCAGTCTTGCTATCAGCAAGCAACTGTTTGGAAATTAGTACGGGCACCACAATGGAGAAATACCATTAACTCAGTGTGTACATAAGGCACAAAAGGTGTGGGAATGTGAGTGACTGCGTCGCATGAGCAGCTTAAGTCGTTAATAACCTAACAATGCATTTTCACTGTGTACAGTCAAAGGGGCTTGTTCTAGCATTTTATTGACACATATTACTCTGGAACAAAAAAAAGTCAAAATCGTGACTTTTTTTACTTTTTATAGTGATTAAAATCGCGAATTAAATCACTGATTTAAATCACTGATTTAAGTCATACCAGCCCTGATATATATATGCCTGTTTATTTTTTTTTTATTTATAATTGCCTGCAGTTAATCCGATATTTCTTTTTACCTTAGAACAGATACAAAACCTAACATATAACGGTAATCAGGGTTCGCGGGGTTTTTGTCCACTTTGTGGGCATTTTTTACGAAATGACTCACTTTTTCGGAACCCACCGAGTTTTTCTGGACCCAACTGAGTTACACTTTCCTTTTTTGACTCACTTTCCTGAGAACCCAGCGCGTACAATGACGGTAATGTTTTATATTTATTACCTCAAAGCTTACTTACACAAGAATTTACATTGTTATTGACTGACAGACTCACATGTAGCCATAATAAACGCATGGAATTCGTAATAGGTTCCAAAAAAGTGTGTGAAATAGGTTTATTGATTTGTCCGATCTGATATATATATATTAAAACTAAACTATACTAAAAGAACTAAAATAACATTACCAAATTAATGCATTATCTTGTTATAAATAGCAAAAAAAAAAAAAAAAAAAAACCGAACCGAAACCGTGATTGGGCTTTTCGGTTTTCGGTTCGAACCGAACCGAAGCCTTTTCTCGGTTCTCGGTTTTCGGTACGAACCGTCACACCTCTAATATTTATCATATTTTCGGGTCCTACACTTTTAAAGCGAAAATTACAACCTTCTCGCATTATCGCCCAATGTTCCCTATTATCGCTAACTAAAAAATATCATATTTATCATATTTTCGAATCATACTATTGATTGCTGCACTTTAAAAGCGAAAATTACAACTTTCTTCATTATCGCCCAAAGTTCCCTATTATCGCCCACTTAAAAATTATAGAACTGACCAAATGACAACAAAATTACTGAAATCAGTCAAGCCCGACCAGAAGTACTTGCATGTAACATATTGTGCCCCTGTGCGAATTGGAACTTTGTTTTTTTTTTAGAAAAAAATGGAAATTTGCTAATTTTTAAAAGTTGCAAACTTTGAAGCTCCGTAGATTCAAAAATAAGTCGAAATTCAAAAAATCGAAAAAAGTACTTTTTTGATCCCTTAGTTCTAGTTTCTTTATAAAAAGTTTCGGAATCTTCCGACGAAAAATGAGGGACTAGATAGGTTTTTTCATATTTTGCCCAAATTGGCAATAGAATCGCCAAAAATTGTTAAAACCAAAAAATAAAAAAATTCCCAAATGCAGTAGAGGGTTAGGCACTCGTGTTTAAAATTTGGCAAGAATCGGATTAATAATAAAAAAGTTATTCCACTTGACAGCTGGACGGACAGACGGACGACACTTGCCCCCATCTGTATAGCCTTGTTGGCTTAAAAGCCAACTGGGCTATAAAGGGAAAAAAAGGGCAGAAATTTCGAGAAAATCTACAAACTTATACCTATTTGCAAAAGAAGTTTGCAAGTGGGAGTGATACTCGCTTTTTGACTGAAACGAAAAGCCAGTCTTAGCCCTGCGCCGTGTTCTCGGAATTCAGGCTCATGCTACCAGTGCTACAAGCTGCGGGGGGATTTTTTTTTTGGGGGGGGAAGGGGGGGTAAATCCACCCGTTTGTGTGGTTTTATCATCAGCCATCATCTCCACAATGTTTTGTTAAAACCGAATGTTAAGAGGGAAAACAGAACTGGACTGGATTACAAGGAATAAAGGCACAAGACATTGTACAATTTGTAAAAAGTTGTACATATGTATATGTTTTGTGTATTTTTTTTTTCTGCTTGACACGTATGAAAATGGTTTTATGAGGTTTTTTCTTACTGGATGTCATGTCTTTAACAGCCTAATAAAATGCAACAAAATTTCCAACGTTTTTAGTACATTTTTTTAGTTTTTGCTAGTTTTTGCCAAGGTAAAAAATGAAAATATTCGCCTTCAGAGGGGCTAGAACCCACAGCCTCGTGATCATCAATCCAATATTTTGGCCAAATCACAAAATAAATAAATAAATGAATAATAAAAAAGCAACGAAAAAAAGACAAGATGTATGGAGGATTACCCAAGGAATATTACTGCCAAATTTCAAAGCAATCGGACCAGAAATGTAGAAGAGTAGCATTCTGAAAAATTGTTTAAACACACATACAGGACAACAAATTCCCCAAAAGTGATGAGTATAGCCCAGTGACGATAGTCGGTTAGGCTGAAAAGGAATCATATGGGAACACGTTTCCGAATCGTACCGTTCAATAAGCCGATTCACAGTCTCGTCTACGGGCTCTATGCTGGATGACAGGGTCCCACTTTCGGGGGAGTGTCGATGATGTATGAGTCATGTCAGAGAAAAACATCTTCTAACACATTTTCCTTATTTGTTCCTTCATGTTTTATCTACACTGGGGTCCTGCAAATTTGATTCACTGAACATATGAACAAACCGTAAAATGGCTTATAAGCGGATTCGTACTTAGAATTTTGCTAAAACTGTTGGCATTTCGACTGAAATGGTTTGGGATAGAGGTATTAAACATGACAGGAAATAATAACAGCCAACTTATCACTATGTTTGTGGCACATCGGAATTTTTGTTGATTTTTACCAGCCCCCCCCCCCCCCCACCCCTCCCTATTATTTCTTTATACCTTTATCCTAAGCCGATTTGATCGAAACGCTAAGATTTTTCGATAAAAGTCTAAACAAGAATCTGCTTATCTGGATGTTGCGAGTCTGGAAATGAGATCATGGACCACAATTAATTTTACACAGAACACAGACTTTATGCATAACATTTCGAGGCCTGGCACTCTTCACCACACTGCACGATTTAAAAACACAAGATCGGATGTGCTGGCCCTGGCCTAGGAAGACAGAAAGGGTCAACTGGGACTAGGCCTTTACTCGCAGAAGAATAGAAATAACTAGAAAATGGGGCTTTTTCGATACAATTTTTACTGTGCTCACTGGAAAACAGCAGCTGATCTTACTGATTTCTTCCTGAATTTCGCTCATTTTTTTAATCTCGTTACGCTCAAACAACCACATATTTCAAAGCAATTTTTTCCAGAACCCAACCTACCAGTACTGTGATTATTTTAAAAGCATAACACTTATTTACTGGTTGCATTTGTGCTACATGATAATACACTTACCGCGGCCCTGCTTTTATTTTTACCCTTTGTGTTGTTATTATACCTACGATGCCAAGAAATGTAATTGTGGTGCCCTGTCGGTTTGCAAATGACAGTGGGCGAAAATAGAGGATTTTATCAATATATACCCTGCAGATATATCTTCATGGCAACACCGCGGACTATTTACATATTGTTCTGTTCTTCAATCTGTCGAGAATAACTACGACAGTCACCACATTATTACCTCAGTTTTATCCATTGTTTCTCCCCAAAAAGACCCCAGTTCCAAAGTTCAAAATTTAATAAACAGCAGCCCGAAAATGACAAGTGGTCCAAAATATGAACTCATTTGACACATATAAATAAAAAAAAGTCTCATCTCAAATAATGCTCTCTAGAATGCATCCTTGATATCAATAAAAAGAAAATAAATTATTGACCTCCAAATTAAGATTTTTCTCTCAAATATTTCATTTTTGCTATCAAAAATTGAATTTCTAATCTCTAAAAATCAATTTTAGAGATCATTAAATTTTTTTGGGGATAAGTAAATACCTTTTTTATCTAAAAATATTTATTGATATCAAGAGTTATTTTTTGAGATCAAGAATAAATTTAGAGATATCAAAAATATAATTACAGATAGCAAAATTTAATTCTTGGTATCAGTTATTGCCCAATAGTAGCAGAAAAGGGGGTTCTGCCACAGTGACGTCATTCCACCCCCCTAGCCGGCAGTCAGGACAGCCCCTCCCAGGACATACTATGTACCCCCCCCCCCCCCAGGGCATACTATGTACCGACCCCCCCCCCCCCCCTTACTTGAAATTGCGATAACTTTCGTCATAGTTGACCGATTTGTATGAAAATTTCACTGTTTGATACAGTTTTATGTAAAGTTTTAACATAGTCATGGGCTACTTGCACCGACGGCTGTATGCATTTTTGCAACAAGCCGCCATTTTACCTTTAAAATTGCGATAACTTTCGTTATAGTTGACCGATTTGTATGAAAATTTCGCTGTTTTATTCAGTTTTATATCTAGTTTTAACATAGTCATGGGCTAGTTGCACCGACGGCTGTATGCATTTTTTGTCGCATGCCGCCATTTTAACTTAAAAGTGACCTAATTTTCGTTATACTTAACCAATTTGTATGAAAAGTTCACTGTTCGATTCAGTTATTTCCTGTGTTCGCGGATGCATACCATTTGGCGGATGAATACCATTTGACTTCACCGCTAGATGTCCTTGCTGCTCTACAACTGCAGGTGAGACATTCAAGAGAGTAAAATTCTGCTGAGTCAGCATTCTGAACAAGTTTTAAAAGTTACACACCATATTTTGATTACATGCAAGTAGCATAAATTTCAGAGTGCACTCGTTCAGAGCGTGAAACGATCAATAAATTTGAGAAGGAATGGCATTTTCCCTACGTTAAGCCCAATGTTATGTTTAATGTTATAGTAGTTGGAAAATGACACTTCTAAAGCATAATTAACAAATGTAGTTTTTGGAAAACATATAATGTATAAAATAAGTTTGAACATTCTACCATGGTGTAGTAGGGTAAAAATCAGAGTTCTAAAGCACATTTAACAAATGTAGTTTTTGGAAAACATATAATGTATAAAATAAGTTTGAACATTTTACCATGGTGTAGTAGGGTAAAAATCAGAGTTCTAAAGCACATTTAACAAATGTAGTTTTTGGAAAACATATAATGTATAAAATAAGTTTGAACATTTGACCATGGTATAGTAGGGTAAAAATCAGAGTTCTAAACCAAATTTAACAAATTTAGTTTTTGACAAGCCCTATTCGAAACACGTGTTTGAATTTTTTTTAGAACATATTACGTCATGGTATTGTTCAATAATTTTTTTTAACAAGTTCAACAATTGTTCAACATGTTGTTGTTCAACATGTTGTTCAACATGTTCAACAAGTTGTTGTTTAACATATTAAGACAACTCACTATAGAGCATAAAAGGCACCTGCCCTCAGACATAACGCACATTCTGTATCAAGATACTGAAGAGTGAACATGTCTGCAGTGAGTGAACAACAACTACCATCTATGACAATGCCTGCAGAAAATTTTATAGCAAAGCCTGAGACAATACCTACAGCAAAGTCTAAGGCAGTGCCCATGGTAAAGTCCAAGGTAAAGTCACGTCAGCAGCGTCAAAAGCGGCCACATTTTAGAAAGATAAAACGAGATGAGGTACCAGCTAAGACGGCGTCGTGTAAAATGCGAAAAATTGAGACAGAGCCTAATATGAAGCGAGAACCGGAGCGTAAAGCTGATACCACCATGAAGAAGATGCGTGTAGACGATTCAATGGTTATGATACCCATTAATGGAGAAACATATATTAAATTGGTGAAATATCAACAGAAAGTGATGGTTAACATTCGTAAATATATTACGAATCATGCATCTGGAAGGTTATATCCTACCAAGAAGGGAATTTTGTTGTCATTGAAAGACTGGCAAATACTGAAGAAGCAAATGACGTCAGTGGATCTCATGCTTCAGAAAATGGATGTGTATAAATGTAGTGACTGTTAGAAGATGGTTGAGTAGAAAGTCATATGCGACTGTATACAATTTTAACAGTATGACTATGAAATGAATTAACATTATCTATGTTGATGTAAAGTTAGATCTTATAACATTTATAAACTTATCAATTTAAGTTCTTATGAGTAGGTACATGTATTGGCATAATATGTATTTGAAATAGTGTTGTTTTTATCATAATTGTAAATATTTGTAATATTAAATAAAAGAAACACATATGATGCTTTTCAACTTATTTATTTTTCTCATGCTATACTTGGATATAATACATAATAATAAAATACTTGAATATAATACATAATGATACGATACTTGAATATAATACATAATGATACAATACTTGAATATAATAGATAAGAATGCAAAATTAATTATAATTCTTCTGCATCTGTTTCACTCTGTTGCACCTCACTGTCCATACCACTTTCTTCGTCACTGCTACCATCCTCCTCCTCCTCCATATCTAGTAGCTCTTCAAAGAATGCATTGTTTTTCCTTATAGCAGCCTTTAGTGCTTTTGAATACTTATAATGTTTTTCATCAACAAAGTAATTAAAGTCCTCTAAAATCTTTTGATAATGTTGGCTTTGTTCTAGACGCTGGGTATAGTTGAACAGTCTCATAAACAGTTGTTTTATTCCATGCTTATAAATGGGTCGAGGGTCATAACTTGCTATTTCACGCGCATCTTCAAGTCCTTGTTTTTCATATTCTAAAACCTTTTCTTGAAATTTGTCATCATAGTCGTCGTAGACTTCTTGAACCATATCATACCAAACAGAGTCTATTTCTGACTCACTTTCAGAGTCTGTTTCTGACTCACTTTCAGAACTTCTGTCATCAACATCCTCACCACACGTCTCCATATGTTTGAGCAAAGCTTCTTCGCTGTTGTATAATGCACCACATTCTGTACAAGCATGTGCATTCTTTTCAGATATGTTGACGCTTTGACTTTCCATAGAAGACTCGTCTAAAGTTTCCGTGAAAGGTAGTTTTACAGGGTTTTCCATATCCGATTCTTCATCCACTTCTGAAGTGTGAGCAACCTTTAAGTGTCTTTTAAGATTTTGTGGCTAATTGTAAGATTTCAAACAAATCTTGCATTTATACATCCTTTAGGGTTCAACCTACAGTATTCAAATGATGAGAAAGTCTTTAAACATAGCTTTATATACAACTTATTGAACATGTTGAACAACTTGTTGAACAACAACTTGTCGAACATGTTGAACAACATGTTAAACAACATGTTGAACATGTTGAACATGTTGAGCAACTTGTTGAACAATTTGTTGAACTTGTTCAAAAATTGTTGAACAATACTATGACGTAATATGTTCCAAAAATAACACATGATTGACAGGTTACGTGACTAATGACCTCATGATGACCTCATGATGACGTCATTGACACAGGCGCGCGCTCTTTCAATTACCTGTTTCAGAACCCCCATGGGGATTCTAAAACAGTGACCATTTCCGATTTTTGCATGGCTCCGGATTCATGCCTGGCGCAGTTGTTTTGAATAATGTTTTAGAGTTTGGCAATGGAATCGGTGGAGAAACCGAAAGATAGCGTAGCATTCGTATGGGGCAATTATTCTTTCGCTGAGGCGTTGTTTGATCATTACCTGCGAAACTTCCACCTGAAGGAAAAAAGGGGCTTTACCCAGTTCACATATTCTCCACAATCCTGTTGAGCTAGTGGATCAACTCTATTGATTTGTAAGTCGAACACAAGACTTTGTAACACGGTATAGGGGCGTTTGTCATACTGACAAGTCGATCTCACGCATTAGGGTCCCAAAAACGATCTATATACCAAAAAACTTTGTGGTTCATTTGCCACTCATATGGACTTGAACATGCTTTCCTCGATTCATCAACAAGAATGAGCTTAGACCTTTAAGTATCGAGATAAGTTCGCAAATATTTTCGTTCTTGTTGGTAAATGATTGATCCCACTGATCCCACGTATGCGTAATTTTGAAATGAAATAACTTTCCAACCAAAATGATTTGCGTCAGTCGATATTTGCAAGAACGTAAGACCACCACTTTAAGTCAGAAAGAGTGTTTTTCTAGTAACAACATATCATCCCACGATGATCTTGAGAAGAGTAGGTGGTATGCATTGCGCAATAGTAATTGATATGGATCCACATAATCCTCGCCAGAAGGCGTGCACAGACATATACTTTTCATTCAAAACACAATTAATTGTTCTTTTAATTTCGGAAATATCGGTTTGTAGACTATGGAGCCATCACTGAGGGTTTTTCAATGTGTTAAACATTGGTTATCGCAATCCACAACAGAAATTTTGCGGGGATATTACCACAAAGAAAATTTTTAACGGGTTCGCCCCTCTTACAATTTTTACAATACGTTGTCAACCAACCGCCCATTCAGTGTTGGTGCAGTTTCAGTCATGTGATCAAACCATATCAAACTTATCGCGATCCGAGCAGGAGTTTTTCTACGTCAACAATTTCTTTAATTATGCTGGATCAAACCGAAGGTAAATGCGTATTTTTTTGATATTATTTCTCTTGGATAGTAGATTTACGTATACTGTAAGTTTCATTTTATTTGATTTACGTATATCGAGTTTGCTGACTTTGCTGATTCCCATACGTGGTATTTTTGGGTTTTGTCAAATCGGTTTTCGTCCTATAAATGCTTCCCGGCCACCAAAACGGAGTGTATGTTATTAGTAATTAACAGTGGGGTGATTTCTAAGTGATTTTTTTTTCTCAAAAATCATACTTGGAGGTTTTACCTCATTGTCAGCATACAGTTTGCATTGAGTCGACTCTGCAAACAGGAAATTTTAATCTTCCATCGTCCTTCTCCCCTTCTGCCAGCAGCAGGGCATTGCAAGGTCGTCGGACTCGCAGTTGATCCCAGTTTAGTGAAATCATGTCTTCCATTTGATCTGGTCCATGATGCAACAACTCTCCTTGTGAATTTGCAACCACTATCTCCTTCTGTGGCAATCATGCCAACGTTGATGTGTTGCGACGACTTGACACAGTATGGAGTAGTGGAGCCGCTCATTTCCACCTCTGGTACGGCGTTGGAGTCATTCACGTGGTCGCCACAGCGGCGACGTACCTGTGACGGGTACGCCACCTCGACACTGTGTCGCATTGCTGGATCTCCAACACGGTGTTAGCATCGCTCACGTGTCACGGTACGAGGCCCCTCTCATGCTTAACCGCGGGTGTAGAGTTTGGAAGGGGTTTGTGTATTTTTATTGCAATATATATATCTGAATTCCTTTATCGACACAGGTACGATCACGTGAGCGAGCACGAATCGATGTCGTTACAGCAACGACCTGTCAAACGACATAGATCGATCATGTGCCTGGTGTCCAAGCAGCGAGTCGTCACCGTCACGATCCGCTCTAGTGATGGGTTGTCAAAGCGAGGAGTCGTTGCTGTCACGGCTCATGTATGCTACGAATCACCACTGTCCCGACCCGTGACAGTGACGGGACGACCATATGAAGGATCGCTGCTATTGCGATTCGTGTATTCGTGTATGCCACGGCGGATCATATGATGAGTTACTGTTGTGCTTGCAACATGATGTCACTGTCACGACCTATAAGGTGACCATTATGTGACAGGTCGATCATAGCACGGGTCGTGACCGTCAATGTCGTGTTTTTGTCCGTTGTGACGTTTTGGCGCTACCACGACTTGTGATGTGACGGGTCGTACCTTTCACCACCCGTGACTGGCAAGGGTCGCCACTCTGACGGGTCGTGTCTGCGACATATATGTCACGTACTACTCGCTGTAGAGGCAGTTATCGAGTCGTGCATGTCCCCGGTAGCTTGCAAAGCATATCAGTCACGTGGTAACAGGATTGTATCGACTTTCGTCACTCGTTTGAAGGTAGTATGAAGTGTTTAAGTCGTGTTATGTTTTACTTAACAACTTATACAACAACAGCTACTACTGCCTACTAACGAAGCTTTCTTTTTGTTGTAGACCCACTACTCCTGCTGTCACGGGTCGTAAATGGAACGGGTCGTCACTGTCACGATCAGTGGCAGTGACGGGTCGATCATGTGACTAGGTACGAGTCGTGAACGCGATTGGTCGTCAGTCACCACAGTGGCGGCGACGGCTCGATCATGAGATCAGTCGTTGCTTACACGCGCAGTACGAGTGGCATGTCGTGACTGTGACGACTCGTCGCTGTGACTGGGTCGTCACAGTCACGGGACTGGGCCAAGGGTCGTCCAGGTGACGGGTTGTCACTGTCGGGTGTGCTGCAACTCGGTCACGTGTCATCCACTGCGGTGACTAGCATCGACGCAGCGTCGACTCGAGCACCACACTTATGTGTAGAGCTTTGATCCGGCAGCACAATAGGCCAAGGCAGTGACAGTTTTCTATGCCGTCTATGTCAGCCAGCAAGAAGCGACTGGAGTCTTCATCGGCATCTAGAAGCTAAGGTAACAATTTTGCATTCGGATTTTGAGTGAGAAACGCTCTGAGCCTTTCAAAATCAAAGAGGTTGCCCATAAACTTTATCCGCTGAATCGGAGTCTTGTGATTTCACTCTAGTTGCCATGGTTGCTTTCTTCAAGAAGTTCGGGCGGGAAAAGTTACGACTGACCGCCTATTGGTGTAAATCACAGTTTACGAGGGTCTTCTACGCTGATATGTGAATGTGGTAATTTTGGTCACGCCATAGTACCACCAAAGAATCTAGCAGGTAAGCATGCAGCTTGAATAGATCGGAAGACGCTGCGTCCATTAAATCGAAAACGCAATCAAACAACTAGACTGATTTCACAACCGAGTTGCGAAACAAACACTTCGGATACTAAAAAGATACTTAATGACTGAGCTAAAAAAAATTCTTATCTTATTTCAGTTTTTAAATTCGCATTTTGATTCTTGATTCTGTTCCGGTTTAGGTTTGCATGGAGAATGAAAATTTTTAGACACTATTAACATTCCTTTTATGATTAAAAATTAGATACTAAATTAGATATTAAATAAAACCTAGCCATTTGCAAATCATTTAAGAACGCAGTAATACTTTATAGAAGATCAACGATCAGCAGCACATACTAACCGTTTTCGAGATAATAGTCAACCTCCGGGTTTTTACCTTGACCGTGATCCAGAAGGTACATCCTATGTAATGTTATTTGGGCCCAAAGGGTCGAAAGTGTGCTCAAAATCGTTTTCGAGATAATAGTCAACCTCCTGTTTTTCTTACCTTGACCGTGACTCAGAAAGTCAAGGTTACCGAGGTATCTCTTATGTAACGTTGTGTAAAGTCAAGGGTCTAATCCTCTCCAAACCTTAACGATGCAAATGTCTGGGTCATGGTGAATAACTTACCAAATTTGGTGATACTACCATTAATGGTTACTGACAAGTGGCCTTGACAAAATTTCAAAGACCAATGTCACATTGCTGAGGTGAAAGGTCAAATCCACCCAAAACCTTGACAATGCACATGCTTGGGTCATAGTGATTTATTGCGCTAAATTTGGTCCTGCTAAATTTAATAGTTACCGAGTGGTGACCCGGACAAAATTTTAAAGGTTACGTTTACACTGCTAAGGTCAAAGCTCAAATCCATCCCAACCTTGACGATGCACATGTCTTGGTCATAGTAAAATAATGCACGAAATAGGGCAATACTACTGTCAGTAGTTGTTAATTACTGAGCCCGGACAAAATTTTAATGGTCAACAGGGCATAAAGTTCACGGGGTCCAGTGGACCCCTTATTATTGGCTCGGAACCAATGAAATTTGGTCCTTGGGTCCGCGGCACTCCAGAAAAAAAGACGGTCTTTACTTGCAAGTTATGTGTGTCACAGTGCAACTAACTGATAAGAGAGCGTTATGGCCTGCAGTCGGCATCATTAATTGAGGGATAGAAACGTTCATTTCCATAGCAACTGTTTAGTATCACCGTTAAGATCGAAAATAATTGATTTTTTTCATTGTTTAATGCAGCATCATTCAGTGTTTCATTTTTGTTGCTATAAGTAGTACTTTTGTGATTTGCATGATATCACTAATCGAGTTTATTTTCTTTTGGAATAAAATTGATTTTATAGAATTTAACTTTGTCGGGACCCCACCACTTTACCTCGGGACCCCTGGTTTCATAGATCGGGGTCCCTCGGGACCCCGAGCTGAAAAGTAAACTTTTTGCCCTGGTCAAGGTCACAAATTCAAAGTATGCACCTGTTACATGGCCTTGGAGAGTTTAAAGTAACTTTTATCCGTCAATTTGTGTTCAATTAAGTGTTCTGTATACCAATAACAAAAATTCTGCTTTAAAACCGACCAGATTTTACGCTAAAATTAAGGTTTTTACGATGTCCTTCATCAAAAAGTAGTCTCATAACGTATTTGGCGCCAAATCCCTAGCTCCGGCCGTTATGAAAATATTTAACTCTAAAATAGTCATGACGTCATAAGATGCAGAAAATGGCGCTATACGTAAACAAATTTTGGCTCGAATCGAGTTTGCCACATATCCTACCTGTGTGCCAAGTTTTACTTTCCTAGCTCAAACGGTCTCGGAGGAGATGCGCGAAAACCAAGTGACGAAGAATAACTAAAAAGCGAAATATGAATAAAAAATTAAAAAAGGGAAGAAATAGAAATGTACGGAATTCGAGGAAATACAAAATCTTTTTGGGACGTTGTCCCAAGTATAAGTGAATAGTCTTCGGTTCCACAAATCTGCGCAAAGTTTGGAATGCCGCATCTTGAAACGAATGAGTGCGCAGACTACTTCCCATTCTTCGAACGCTTACGGCTTTTAGCCTGCACACGAACTTCAACAGGAAAAAAAAGAATGAATGCTCCAGATGGAAGCAACAGAAAGAAAGAAACATAAGTACGCAAAAACCACTGTTGTTGCCATAAAACAGTCATTAAAATAAAATATAAGACGACCTAATCACTTTAAATTCCATAAAAACACTGAGAAATGTGATAAAAAATAGATAAGGCAACGTTAACTTGTGATGGAGACATTACGCCAGCGATCCGTGAGATGCTCGACTAGATGCTACGTCGATGCTAGTCACCGCAGCACAACTGACCCGGCGCAGTGACGATCCCTCACAGTTACGGATCGTGACAGTGACAACCCGTCACTTGAACGACCCTTGGCAGCGACGACCAGTCACAGCGACGAGTCGTCACAGTCACGACATGCCACTCGTACTGCGCGTGTAAGCAACGACTGAGCCCATGATCGAGCCGTCGCCGCCACGGTGGTGACTGACGACCCATTGCGTTCACGACTCGTACCTAGTCACATGATCGACCCGTCACTGCCACCGTTCCATTTACGACCCGTGACAGCAGGAGTAGTGGGTCTACAACAAAAAGAAAGCTTCGTTAGTAGGCAGTAGTAGCTGTTGTTGTATAAATTGTTAAGTAAAACATAACACGACTTAAACACTTCATACTTCCTTCAAACGAGTGACGAAAGTCGATACAATCCTGTTACCACGTGACTGATATGCTTTGCAAGCTACCGGGGACATGCACGACTCGATAACTGCCTCTACAGCGAGTAGTACGTGACATATATGTCGCAGACACGACCCGTCAGAGTGGCGACCCTTGCCAGTCACGGGTACGACCCGTCACATCACAAGTCGTGGTAGCGCCAAAACGTCACAACGGACAAAAGCACGACATTGACGGTCACGACCCGTGCTATGATCGACCTGTCACATAATGGTCACCTTATAGGTCGTGACAGTGACAACATGTTGCAAGCACAACAGTGACTCATCATATGATCCGCCGTGGCAATGACGACTCGTTGCATACACGAATCGTAATAGCAGCGATCCTTCATATGGTCGTCCCGTCACTGTCACGGGTCGTGACAGTGGTGATTCGTAGCATACATGAGCCGTGACAGCAACGACTCCTCGCTTTGACAACCCATCACTAGAGCGGATCGTGACGGTGACGACTCGCTGCTTGGACACCAGGCACATGATCGATCTATGTCGTTTGACAGGTCGTTGCTGTAACGACATCGATTCGTGCTCGCTCACGTGATCGTACCTGTGTCGATAAAGGAATTTAGATATATATATTGCAATAAAAATACACAAACCCCTTCCAAACTCTACACCCGCGGTTAAGCATGAGAGGGGCCTCGTACCGTGACACGTGAGCGATGCTTACACCGTGTTGGAGATCCAGCAATGCGACACAGTGTCGAGGTGGCGTACCCGTCACAGGTACGTCGCCGCTGTGGCGACCACGTGAATGACTCCAACGCCGTACCAGAGGTGGAAATGAGCGGCTCCACTACTCCATACTGTGTCAAGTCGTCGCAACACATCAACGTTGGCATGATTGCCACAGAAGGAGATAGTGGTTGCAAATTCACAAGGAGAGTTGTTGCATCATGGACCAGATCAAATGAAAGACATGATTTCACTAAACTGGGATCAACTGCGAGTCCGACGACCTTGCAATGCCCTGCTGCTGGCAGAAGGGGAGAAGGACGATGGAAGATTAAAATTTCCTGTTTGCAGAGTCGAAACAATGCAAACTGTATGCTGACAATGAGGTAAAACCTCCAAGTATGATTTTTGACAAAAAAATCACTCAGCAATCACCCCACTGTTAATTACTAATAACATACACTCCGTTTTGGTGGCCGGGAAGCATTTATAGGACGAAAACCGATTTGACAAAACCCAAAAATACCACGTATGGGAATCAGCAAATTCAGCAAACTCGATATACGTAAATCAAATAAAATGAAACTTACAGTATACGTAAATTACTATCCAAGAGAAATAATATCAAAAAAATACGCATTTACCTTCGGTTTGATCCAGCATAATTAAAGAAATTGTTGACGTAGAAAACCTCCTGCTCGGATCGCGATAAGTTTGATATGGTTTGATCACATGACTGAAACTGCACCAACACTGAATGGGCGGTTGGTTGACAACGCATTTTAAAAATTGTATGAGGGGCGAACCCGTTAAAAATTTTCTTTGTGGTAATATCCCTGCAAAATTTCTGTTGTGGATCGCGATAACCAATGTTTAACACATTGAAAAACCCTCAGTGATGGCTCCAAAGTCTACAAACCGATATTTCCGAAATTAAAAGAACAATTAATTGTGTTTTGAATGAAAAGTATATGTCTGTGCACGCCTTCTGGCGAGGATTATGTGGATCCATATCAATTACTATTGCGCAATGCATACCACCTACTCTTCTCAAGATCATCGTGGGATGATATGTTGTTACTCTTTCTGACTTAAAGTGGTGGTCTTACGTTCTTGGAAATATCGACTGACGCAAATCATTTTGGTTGGAGAGTTATTTCATTTCAAAATTACATGAATTACGCATACGTGGGATCAGTGGGATCAATCATTTACCAACAAGAACGAAAATATTTGCGAACTTATCTCGATACTTAAAGGTCTAAGTTCATTCTTGTTGATGATTCGAGGAAAGCATGTTCAAGTTTTACCCAAAAATGTGAGGACAGTATCGTTTATAAATCATTTATGACGTCTGTCTCAATGGTTTATTCAGATACCTCAACAAAAGTCCATACAAGTGGCAAATGAACCACAAAGTTTTTTGGTATATAGATCGTTTTTGGGACCCTAATGCGTGAGATCGACTTGTCAGTATGACAAACGCCCCTATACCGTGTTACAAAGTCTTGTGTTCGACTTACAAATCAATAGAGTTGATCCACTAGCTCAACAGGATTGTGGAGAATATTTAGACTGGGTAAAGCCCCTTTCTTCCTTCTGGTGGAATTTTCGCAGGTAATGATCAAACAACGCCTCAGCGAAAGAATAATTGCCCCATACGAATGGTACGCTATCTTTCGGTTTCTCCAACGATTCCATTGCCAAACTCCAAAACATTATTCAAAACAACTGCGCCAGGCATGAATCCGGAGCCATGCAAAAATGGGAAATGGAGTATATTTGCTTGGACGATTTGTACGGTACTCGACTTTATCAACGAAACTGGTCCGAGCACGCATCAGTCCAGTTTTCATTAGCATGGACACCAAGTACCTTGAGCTGTTATAACAGTGATAAATGAGTTTTGTGTTGAAGATGAAGATTCCCTCCAATCCTTGTGGATTGATTATGCTCATTAACCGACAAATCACAGAGACCGAAATCTTGCCTCAACATTGCTCACGTGTCATTTATACGGAAGTTTTAACTTGCGTTGTGGTGAGTAAAAACACTTTCATTAGTGCTTTGGTAAAGTGACAAACTCAAAATGTTATGACTCGTTCGCAGAATCTGCCTATACAGTCGCTTATAAACTGTTTGAAAGTTGTCAGAAAATGAGAGGTTATTTGGTCAATAACTGCGTTTGAAATGTGTGGTCTTAGGGGCTCTGCTCTAGCCTTAAGGCTATGCAGTGTCATTCTGTAACTCAATGTGTACATATACTTGTTTTCACTGTAAATAATGCTGTTGTGGGAAGCTCAAATGATCTACTAACCATTAGATCTTTAGGCATCAACAACGATACAGATCCAAAATATCGTTCATTTAAAACACCATTCAGTTGTTTTATTCCCCTCCATCTTAAAGAAAACAACAACAAAAATTAACGTAAATTTTATATAAAAAAGGAATTGGCTTTGTGCTTGTAAGATCAGAAATAAGCTACAGTTTAGATAGGTCACCTTGTCATGTACTAAATTCATTGGTATTTTCTGATTCATAGTGCACTTAAATATATCGTTGCCTCATATGGAATGTCATTTTAACATTTATTGGGCAATAACTGATACCACGAATTAAATTTTGCTATCTGTAATTATATTTTTGATATCTCTAAATGTATTCTTGATCTCAAAAAATAATTCTTGATATCAATAAATATTTTTAGACAAAAAGGTATTTACTTATCTCCAAAAAAAATTAATGATCTCTAAAATTGATTTTTAGAGATCAGAAGTTCAATTCCTGATAGCAAAAAATGAAATATTTGAGAGAAAAATCTTAATTTGGAGGTCAATAATTTATTTTCTTTTTATTGATATCAGGGATGCATTCTAGATAGCATTATTTGAGATGAGACTTTTTTTATTTATATGTGTCAAATGAGTTCATATTTTGGACCACTTGTCATTTTCGGGCTGCTGTTTATTAAATTTTGAACTTTGGAACTGGGTTTTTTTGGGCGGGAGAAACAATGGATAAAACTGAGGTAATCATGTGGTGACTGTCGTAGTTATTCTCGACAGATTGAGAACAGAACAATATGTAAATAGTCCGCGGTATTGCCATGAAGATATACCTGCAGGGTATATATTGATAAAATCCTCTATTTTCGCCCACTGTCATTTGCAAACCGACAGGGCACCACAATTACATTTCTTGGTATCGTAGGTATAATAACAATACAAAGGGTAAAAATAAAAGCAGGGCCGCGGTAAGTGTATTATTATGTAGCACAAATGCAACTAATAAATAAGTGTTATTCTTTAAACATAATCACAGTACTGGTAGGTTGGGTTGTGAAAAAATTGCTTTGAAATATGTGGTTGTTTAAGCGTAACGAGTTTTTTTTAAAAATGGGCGAAATTCAAGAAGAAATCAGTAAGATCGGTTGCTGTTTTCCAGTGAGCACAGTAAAAATTGAATCAAAAGAACCCTATTTTCTAGTTATTTTTATTCTTCTGCAAGTAAAGGTCCAGCACATCTGATCTTGTGGTTTTATATCGTGCAATGTTGTGGAGAGTGCCAGGCCTCGAAATGTTATACATAAAGTCTGTGTAAAATTAATTGTGGTCCATGGCCTCACTTTCAGGCATGCAACATCCAGATAAGCAGATTCTTGTTTAGACTGTTATCGAAAAATTTTAGCGTTTTGATCGGATCAGATTAGGATAAAGGCATAAAGATATGATAAGGAGAGATACCAAAAATCAACAAAAATTCCGATATGCAACAAACATAGTGATAAGTTGACTATTATTATTTCCTGTTATGTTTAATACCTCTATCCCAAACCATTTCAGTCGAAATGCCAGCACTTTCATGCAAAATTCTAAGTACGAATTCGCTTATAAGCCATTCTGCGGTTTGTTCATATGTTCAGTGGATCAAATTTGCAGGACCCCAGTGTAGATAAAACATGAAGGAGGATCAAATAAGGAAAATGTGTTGGAAGTTGTTTTTCTCTGTCATGACTCCTGTGCATCGACACTCCCCCGAAAGTGGGGCCCTGTCATCCAGCATAGAAACCGTAGACGAGACTGTGAATCGGCTGTTTGAACGGTACATTATAATTGTTTAAGTTAAAGGTTATTATGACCTGTAAGAAGAACGTTGCAGTGAATTTGTTTGGCTCCGAATTACACTTCGTGAATTTGAATCCAAACATTTTATTGAATTTGTAAGTTTCGGAAAGGTGTTCCCATTTGATTCCTTTTCAGCCTAACCGCTATCGTCATTGGACTGTTCTCATTACTTGTAGGGAATATGTTGTCCTGTATGTGTGTGTGTGTGTGTGTGTGTGTGTGTGTAAGCAATTTTTGAGAATGCTACTATTCTACATTTCTGGTTCGATTGTTTTGAAATTTGGCAGTAATGTTCCTTGGGTAATCCTCCATACATCTTGTCTATTTTTCGTTGCTTTTGTTTTTTTTATTATTTATTTATTGATTTATTTTGCGATTTGGCCAAAATATTGGATTGATGATCACGAGGCTGTTTTTTTTTATTTTTTAATTATTTTTTTGCGATTTGGCCAAAATATTGGATTGATTATCACGACGCTGTAGGTTCTAGCCCTTCGTTTGACGGTTTTAGCTTGGCTAAAGCTATCAAAAACTAAAAAATGTACTTAAAACTTTTGGCAATTTTGTTGCAATTTATTAGGCTGTTAAAGACATGACATCCTGTAAAAAAAAATAATAAAGCCATTTTTCATACGTGTCAAGCAGACAAAATACACAAAACATATACATATGTAAAATGTTTTACAAATTGTACAATGTCTTGTGCCTTTATTCCTAGTAATCCAGTTCAGTTTTCCCTCTTAACTTTCGGTTGCAAAGCTTGTTATGAATTTTTTAATTTCATTAAAATTAATCCATATTGAATCTTTTGGTCTACCACCTCTATACATTTTTGCAATCTCAAAGTCACAAGTTCTATTTCACTGCCAGCACTTGGTATCTACCTGAGCAATGATCCTGATAAAGGAAACATTATCAGGTCTGGAAAAACACTTTGTCATTCTTTAATACCTTTTTCAAATTCTGTTAAATACACTGGATCAGCAGGAGTAAATCCGAGAAGTAATAGAAAGCGGTTTGAGGTGTTTTTATTGCGTAAAAATTGAAAGACTAATGTAAAAAAGGACCTCAGTGCCCATTATTTCCAGGTATTAGCTCAGTTGGATACATTAATGAACACAGGAAATTTACAAAAGTGTGGCCATAAGGACGCAACAAAAAGACTACTTGAAATAGTTTGAAAAGGGGATAATAGTTTCACCATTTTTGCGATGACCAATAGTATTTTTGCCGGACAATTTATTTTTTGCGTGTGTGTTTTTCTTGCCTGCTTTATTTATGTCTCCCCCACATATTGAGACATATAGTGTTTGTACTTTCTTTCTATTGATAACAAAATGTTGTGTGCAAGACATCTTGAGAACGAAAAGTCCAATCGACTTTAAACTTCATCTGTTTATTCCTTGGCTTGATCGGTTTTGCATAGGTATTCCTTTGGTCAGTTGGACAGTTGTATGAACTTTTAACGGATGTGGTGAAATTAAGAAAGATGTGTGACGACATTAGGTTAAAATATTTTGTGTAAAATTTCTCAGTCACTGTACATCGAAGAAAGTTCAAACATAGTGGAATTGCTGCTTGGTAAGTCAGAAAGATTCTGTCAAATTTTATTGTAAATAGAACGGGCGAGTGCTTTGTATGGGGTCATCATATAAAATATTATACACTTTGAACAATATATTGTGTGCAACATATCTCGACAACAGAAAGTCGTATCGACTTTAAATTTCCTTCGTCAGTCTGTCGGCTGTATCACGTTTTTATTCGTTAGATTCTGTCAAATTTTGTTCGCCAGTAGAACGTCATCGCGTAACATATGCATATAATTTGAACCAGATGCTATTCCTTGGGGAAGTCGGGCTGCTATTTCAACTTTTGTCTCGCGAAGAGACACTTAGCAAGGCGTTATTACGTACGAATTAATTTGTTGTTAGGTAAAATGTCTGGATAGCGGAAAGTCGGATTGACTTCAAACTTGGTGTAGTTATTCCTTGGATAAGGCGCATGGTTTTTGTTAAACATTGAACTCTTGTAGAAAATTAAGAAAGGAGTATGACATCACCACCACTACCTCCCTTCTCCGCCTTACCCGTTTTGTCGGCTCTTTTGTTACAAAGCAAAGCTGTTAACTACGCTGGGAATTTTAGCGTTTCCAGATGATTCTCCAGTTTTCCTGCATTTTTAGACTGCTTGAAAACAATAGCAACATTACTATCGATCCGTGGCTATTTCTTATATTACCTGTAATTGACGTTTTTGTGCATTACTCATCTACAGCCATTACTTTACGTCACTCAATCAGGGGTGAAGGTCATTTGTGGAGCATTATGAAGTTATTATCTACAGCTTCTCCCACTGAGATGAGTCATCTTTTGCGCAGTTATGAAGGCCTTTCTAGTGCGTTTTATGGAAATGTACGAAGAGAAGGTAATGCATCATGTCTATAACTACACTTAGGATACAGACCGTTACCATAACCTTGAGTGAAAGGGTTAGAGTTGCGCTAAGAGCCGTACCTACATTAGATGGCCGGTGGGGAAAGGAAGGGGGTGGTGATGGCGGTAGAGGAAAAGACCAAGTAGGGAAGTGGTGATGTTGTGAGCACCTTCAAGACACAGTGTGACGGACGGGAAATGAAAGACCATTGCTGTTCCTTAATTTATTTCCTATAATGCCTCGCAATGTGGACTGCAATAAACAAAATATTTGAACTCATTGCCACAAAATTAATGCCAAAATACCGATAATTAACAGATAAATCGAGCCAGTATTTAATATAAATTACTCATGAAATATTTCTGACATAAAAACATTTCATTTATTATAGCTAATTATAATCAAGCTCTTACCAATTGTGGTGGACTTTAAACTTCAGGCTAAACCTACATCTGTCCAGTATGAGTGACTTTAACAGACTGACCAAACACGTGAAGAAATAACAATGAATTTGGGACGATATGGTCCGTTGATCAGAACACGTGAATTCCATCGTGACAATGTCTATTCGGTAAAGCGCTGGAGGAGGGTACAATACCTCGTTCATCAGTTTAGGTCTCGTTGGAAACATGAGTATGTCCACTACTTGCAAAGTAGATCAAAGTAGACACGTCGGAGGCGAAATTTCGTTGCTGGAGACATAGTCTTAATTCGAGACGATATGGTCCGTTGATCAGAAAACGTGTCACAGACCATCACAGGGGATCACCTGACTTTTAACACATGTTTCAAATTTAGGGACCATATAAAGGTTAAGTGTACAATCTCAAAAAAAAAACTAACACCAAGTCCGCTACACACAGATTAAAAAATCACTGCCATAAAACCTGTTTGTAATATCCACCTTCAAGACCCGGATAAAGAGATCTAAAATAAAACCTGTTGGTCGTGATCCCTTCCAGATTCGGATAAAAAAGCCCACGGGAAAACCTGCCTTTCTTGACCAACTTCCTGACCCGGATAAAAGTGTTAGGTACAGTACAACTGCTTTAGTAACCAATTCCTTGACCCGCATTCAAAGGACGTACAGTGAAACTCGTCTTAGCAACAACCTCCCGGACTCGGATAAAAAACACGTACACTAAAATCTGTTCGGTGACCACTATCTAGTGTTGTTTATTTTCGAATTTTTGACAATGAATTGTGATTACGTTTGTGAAATTGAGTTCTTTATTTCAGTAGTAAGAGAATGCAGGGAAAACAGGGAACTAAAAAGGTGTCTATTGAAAATATTAAATAAACATGTACTCTTTTGTTTTGTGTGCACTAACCGCTGTAGTTATGGCAATGTTTGCAGAAAGGAATCTTTTATTTCACTAGGGTTCGTCCCTCTAAATTTTAAAGGAGCCCCTTGACCCTATGGAGGACCAGATCGCATAGATACCGACCCTCCTGGGGTACCAGTCTTGCTCTTTCACAAGAGTTCCCCTGGTACCTCGCCCCCAAGCCTCTATAAACTACCACCCGAAATACGATGACACTGTCCCATCTTCATAGTTACCATAAAAGCTCCCAACAATCCACATACTAACAAAATTGACAACAATACCTTTCCTCGTAATAACATCTTTCCAGAACAATAACAGGATGAAAACCATTTCTTGATAAATCTGATATCTGTGTAATTGTAATAAAGAAAGTCTTTCCTTACCTTATTGTTTAGCTTTCAACCCATTCTGGGTTATCGTCTTGGGTCTACTTAATTGTAGCACTCCAGACACGGTATTAACTCTGTTAAACCTTTGTCAAAGACCATACTAGGAACCAACAAAGACCTTCACACGCAAATCACATAAAAGCGTGGCCACCTTACAGTAGCTGGTGATAGTGCCATTCATAAGAACGCACTCTGCCATGGATTGCATCCCTCAGTGGAAGGAGAGCGGACACTGGGTATTGAGGTTTCTTGTCTCTTAGGCAGGCCCCTCAAATACATATTCTGCTAAGTGACCTGTTTGCAAATACATGCCTTTGTAACTGAACTGGCCCGTCACGATCAATAACGGCTGGTCGTCTAGGTTAACTACACTGCGGCTGTAGGGTCAATCGAATGGCTTTGGATGGAGAAGACCGACACGTCTAGTAGAGTATTCGGGTTGTCCTAGCCCTGGGCGGGTAACCTCCGTTGCCGAATTAGGTGTTCATAGCAAAGCCGGGGCCGGCAGTCCTGAAAGAAAATTTTTGGAAAATTTCCGTGGAAAAAAGTCAAACAAGCCAAAATAAAGATAAAAAGGTCACAACACCAGTTTCGAAACGACCTTATTTGAAAATCGAGTCGCCGCCCGAACCCCTCCCGAAGGTCATTATTTGGCTCCGTCGGAAGGACGCCTTAAGCTCCCTCGCTATCGAAAAGGGGCTTAACAATGTAGTTCAGATATCAGTAGTTGATAAGTGGGCATACTAAAACAACATATAATGGGCAGAGTAAAACAGTGACGTAAAAATGACGTCATGACTGTTTCAGAACGCCCATGGGCATACTAAAACAGTGACGTTATAATGACTTTATATTGACGTCAGATGGATGGCGGGCAGACGGCAGACGCGGAGAGACGCGAACAGACGCGGACATACGGACAGACGCGGACAAACGGACATACGGACAGACGCGGACAAACGGACATATGGACAGACGCGGACATACGGACAGACGAGAACAGACAGACAGGCAGACAGCTCCTTAAACGTACATGCTCTCCAATTGTTTTTAAGCAGACTAACTCATAACCACATGGTTGGAGCTCGCATGCCGGGTATTTTGACATAGCAATGGCGTCACACAGATCGACTTAAGCCACAGTAGCCCCCGGCCAGCCGCACGGCAGCCTGACCGGGGCCTGCCGCATACACTGCCAGGATAGGGACTGGGTAACTGTATCTATGCTATGAGAGAGCTGCCAGACTGGCCCCCCCCCCCGGGGCCAGCCACACTTTTTTCTCACTCTCTCTTTTGCTCTCTCTCTCTCTCTCTCTATCTCTCTCTCTCCACACACATACCAACACCACGGCAGACGCAGGCAGGCGAGCAGGCAGCAACTTTTTTCTCACTCTCTCTTTCACTCTCTCTCTCCACACACATACCATCACCACGACTGAGTTAGCGTTTCATTTATTTTAACCCAGACGGCAACTTTTTTCTCACTCTCTCTTTCACTCTCTCTCTCCACACACATACCATCACCACGACTCACCCAGACAGCAACTTTTTTTCTAAGTCTCTCTTTCACTCTCTCTCTTCACACACATACCAACACCACGACAGGCGCAGGACGCAGGCAAGCAGGCAGACAGCAACTTTTTTCTCTCACTCTCTCTTTCACTCTCTCTATCTCCACTCACATAGCAACACCACGGCAGACGCAGGTAGGCGAGCAGGGAGCAACTTTTTTTCTCACTCTTTCTTTCACTCTCTCTCTCTCCACACACATACCATCACCACGACTGAGTTAGCGTTTCATTTATTTTAACCCAGACGGCAACTTTTTTCTCACTCTCTCTTTCACTCTCTCTCCACACACATACCATCACCACGACTCACCCAGACAGCAACTTTTTTCTCAGTCTCTCTTTCACTCTCTCTCTCTCTCTCCACACACACACACACACACACACACACACGCACACACACACACACACACACACACACACACCAACACCACGACAGCCGGGCAGCCGGGCAGACGGACACCTCGCTAAACGTTCAAGGTCCCCAACTGTTTTTTAAGCAGCACAGAGTTAGAGCTCACCTATGAGGCCCCCCTTAAAGTCAAAGGGGGTATAAAAAAGGAGTATAAAAATAGCCCATTTTTAGCATTTCCCACACTTTCATGCATACACACACATACCAACACCATGACATGTTAAGCGCTTATTTTGTATTAGTGGGGGGCCGCTAAAGAGCGGCCGTGGAGATCTTAGTTCCTCTTCTTGGTACCGCTGCCGCCGCTGCTGTCTTCCTTGCAGCCGATCTTCCTCCTATGTGCCGCTACCCCAGCCCTGTTTGAGGTGAAATACGTGCCCAGAACACTATGGTATGATGTTCGGGCTTCATAGCCTCTGGGCAACTCTGTTCGTGCGCTCTCGTTGTGACGCCGGGCGAAATCAGAAAGCCGCAGAAGTCACAGCATCGTCCAGAAAGCGTACGACGTCCTGGAGTGTTGACTCTTTGGTAGAATTGTCCTCCAGTTTCATCTCAACCAGGGCAGTGGTGCGACCATAGTCGGAAGGTGACTGCATCTGGCTGGCGTTGGTCGTTGCTGGCGTGTCTGTTATGTTAGCGACAGCGGCTGCCAGCTTATTAGCAGGGCTTCCAGCAGGTTGTGGGCTGTCTGGCCTCGTGACAGTGGCACTGGGCACGTGCCGCTGCCTGGTCACTTGCTGTTCGACCGGCATCCTATGGATAGTGACGTCTGGCTTCCTCGGCCTAGCCATCTTGACTGAAGTTGCTTTCTTGCAGGGCGACGGATCCGGCAACTTCACTGGTGACTGGTGCCTTGGCCATTTGTGACTCTCCGTCAGGAAAAATTTCTGCTTGCGCTCAGCGCTTAAGAACTCTTCTTTGTACTGCATGTTAACCCGCCAACAGATAGAAGCAAACTGATTGCATAGAGTGCGAGGCTGCCTTAAAACGAGAATGGAGGCAGCCCCCGCCCCCCCCCCCCCGGCCGACTGACTCACTGTATCTATATCATATACCAAGAGCCTGTACCATGTGAGGACCTCCCCCCGGGTACCCAGACATATACCGTATGAGGACCCCCCACCCCCGGCCACTAGGCCACAGGCCACTGTGTCACCAACTCCATATATGAGTAGTATAAAAAGGGTCGTTCGCCATTCATAACATCATGGAATCGTCTCTGATAGCATCTTCAGCTAACACCATGGAAATTGATAGCTTGTTCGGCAACGAAACAACGGCTTTTACAGATGCAGTTTTAACTGTGGAGGAGACTGCTGCGTTCCTAAGTACAATGGCAGAAGCTGAAAAAGCCTTGGAGGAAGCATTAGGGGTTCCGTCAGACGTGTCTACAGTATAGCAAAGAAAGCCTGAGGGAAGCCTTAGGTGCTCCGTCAGACGTGTCTACAGTACAGCAAGAAGTGCCAGATCCAGAGGGATCTGACTACCCGTTCTGGGTTGCAAATGCGCTTGTAAATGGTAGCGCCAAGCCACTTAGCAAAAAGTTAAAGGCACATCTAGAGCATCTTGAGGACGAAGAAGTGGTTAAGTCAAGCGATGACGACAACGATGACGACAACGACGGCGATGACGACAGCGACGATGACGACGACAAGCACCTCAAATCTAAATTTGAATTGAGCAAAACTATTCCTGTTACTGAGGAAGACGTCAGGCTGCTGAAACGAAACTTCCGAGCAGTGCTTCCTCTAATCGATTGCAACATTTTATGGTGTTTATGTGAAGAAGGCTTTTTCGACCAACATACATACATATACCTAACGGAAGAAGTGAACACTTTCATTCAGCTTATCTACATGCTAGAAGGAAACCTAGAGCATCTTCCCGCGTCAGAGCCACAGTTCTCCGAAGCCATGACCCGACGTTTCGTTCGACTTATTAGAAGTCTTCATGAGAAACTTTTTAAGACTTTATGTCTACCGGCGCCAAAGTGTGTTGATGAGGATCGCGATTCCAAATGTGCAAAGGTCATGCTACATGGCTTCAAGTGCCTTGAAGAACGTATTAAGGTGTATGATATGATGGTCTACCTCTATTAAAAAGGACATTTCACCATGCCAATGCTCTTTGAATGGATAATTGATAGTCGCAAACTAGGAGACTTTTTAGTGACAGACCATCTAACAGACGGTTTGCCAACAGCCTTTCTTGATGGTTTCAAACATCTTATAAAACATACATGTAATGTCCATATAAAAGGAGTGAGATGCAAAGTGAAGTCATCATTCAACGCGCAGCCATTGAGAAGACAAGCGGCTTTAAAATTAGTGCAAACTTAACCATTACTCTGGAGCATGGACAATTTGGGTTATTTCTTCGACTCAAACGTGGAGAGAGATGGCTTGCTTTATCACCATCCTTGTGGAAGATTGTGTGTCTGAGCTTATCAAGATTACGCAACCTTGCTTCAAACTCTACTTAACGCAAACTAAATGGCTTGAAGTCATTTCCTACCAAGACATGCGCTATGTGAGTTTTGTGCATACATCACTGTATGAAGGGAAAGAATACAAGTATTACATCAACATGAATGATGGTGAATGGGAGACATTGCTTCAGGAGATGGAAAACATCAGCTCAGTATTATTCGCCAAACGTGAGCCATGTACGGAATGTAATGACAAGAAAACTCCTATCAAGCTGCAAAAGGACAATGTCAAAGCTATCCAAGAAAAGACTGGCTGAAGTTCAATTGGAGAATATGAACGTGCAAAATCAACTTGGACTTACCTGTGAATATTGTGGTGCTTATGGATATGCTTAGGATTATGATTGTCACTGCCACAAGTACAATTGCAAGTTGTGTGAGCCAGACAACTTCTGCAACAAGTGCGGCTCACTAACAGTATCTGTAGAGTAAGACTGAGAGTCATGTACTTGTCAGCTGTCATAGTGTGCAGACGTGTTCTTTTTTCAACTGTTATATGTACATGTGAAACAAGGATGGATGTAGAAACGTGTTTCAAGGAGAAGTATGTGGACTACATGATAAGTGAACTGGCGTGTTTTGGATCTATTCAACAACAACTGCAACACTTTCACATCTATTGGGAACTTGCTCATTCCACGTTGAACGTGTCAAACTTACGTGAGGATTTCATCAAAGAGCGTATGCTTTCAAACATTGACGGAGCTGAGGAGTTTAATGTGGAAGCAGCATATCACTTTTCTCGATTTCATCCATGACTGTTTGATGCAGTGAGAGAGTGGTTAATCTATATTTTAGTATAATGAGACATTACATTGAGACAATATATTGTGCAAAAACATATTGTGAAGAAATGTTATTAGCTGTAGAAAATTTACATGTTTAGTATGTCCTGCTTGTCAAAATGAAGAGTGTCCAGAACATACTTGTCATTCTACATGTGTCTATGCATATTGGAATGGAGCTAAATATTATATTTATTTAGATAAAGTGTTAGATAATGCAAATCAACGTTTTGAAAAATATGGTGTAGATGCTATCACATTTGATGATTTAGGTAGTTGGTTAATAGGCAATGAAGATCAATGGACTCCAATTATTCACACCATTGTATCAATACTTGATTTGTAAGATATGTTGATTGAGTTATAAAATATGTTGGTTGAGTTATAAAAACATGTTGATTGAGTTGTAAGACAAAATAAAACACATGAGATGTTGACAAGTGTTGATCATTTAGTGTTAACATGTCGACGTGGAAAGACTACTTAACCAATATTTACTTTAAACCTGGTCAACCAGGGGCATTTGCTGCTCCTTACAAACTTTATCACATATTTAAAAACATGATCAACCAGTCACTCATTCACAAGTGAAGAAATGGTTGCAAGATCAAGATGCCTTCAGTTTACCACAACCTGTAAAATACAGGTTGAAAAGGCAACGTGTCATTACACGTGGTGTTGATGACATGTGGGATATTGATTTAGCTGACATTGGAAATAGCTCTCTATAATTTTGATACCCGCTTTTTATTGGTTGTGATTCATGTGTTTTCCAAATATCTCAGCCAATACCTAATAAATCACATACCAGTGTCATAGAAACCTTTCAAAAGATTTTTCATGAAACACAACGAAGACCACGAACTCTAAGGTCAGATAAAGGAACTGAATTTAAAAAACAGATGTTTAAAAGCATTTTTGAAGAAAGAGGGAATACATGCCTATACGACAAAGAATAAAACCAAAGCCAACTTTGCTGAGAGAGTCATTCGTACTCTAAAGGGATTGATGTATCGATATTTCCTACATAATCAAACTTATTGCTATATGGACATCCTTTCAGACTTAATGTATAATTACAACCATAGACCTCCTGGTTCCCTCCCTAATAAGAATAAATATCTGCTCCTGCAGATATTCGTAATGACAAAGAATCGAAAGTGTGGAAGTATATGTATGGACACAAATTGAAATTGAAACCAAAGAAGAAGAAAAAATCCTACAAATTTAAAATTGGTAATCAGGTTCGCATTTCCCACATAAAATATGTATTTCAACGGGATTATCACATAAAGTGGACTCAAGAAGACTTCATTATCACACATGATGTGAAGCAAGGAATACACTTGTATCGTGTGAAAGTCTTTTTGGACGAAGATATTGATGGACATTTCTATGAGGAAGAACTGCAGAAATTGACAAAAGATATTGAATCTGTCTACAGAATTGAAAAGGTTTTGAAAACACGAAAAAGACGAGGTTTTAAAGAATTATTTGTTAAGTGGTTAGGTTGGCCAAAGAAGTTTAACAGTTGGGTGAAAGAAACAGACATTAAAAATTAAGTATCCATTCACATGTTTGGTCTCTATTAAAACTTCTCTAGTTAGGGAAATTCTAGAACAAAAATTGATTAAATCCTCTCCAAAAACCATTTTATGGCTCTATGCAGCAGATCAACCTTTGTATAAGGGAATGAAAGGTGTGGAATTTTACCAAGGCATTCCAGATGACATTGAAGAGCGTTTTAACCCGAAAAAAACTTACTCATCATTGATGACTTAATGACCAAAGATCATAGTGATGAGCGAATGACACGTCTCTTTAGTGTTGAGAACAGTCATCAAAATCTAAGCATTATTTTTATTGTGCATCATTTGTTCCATCATGGTAGAGAAATGCGAAATATTAGTTTGAATACATATTACACCATTCTGTTTAAAAATCCTAGAGACAGTCAACAAATAAGTACATTAGCGCGACAAATGTATCCGGGAAAATCTCAATTTCTCATAGAAGCCTATCAAGATGCTGCCAGCAAACCTCATGGCTATTTATTCTTGATTTGAAGCCGAAGACGAATGATCAACTACGTATTCGTACAGGCATTTGACCAAAAGATACATATTACGTATATGTTGATAAAGTAGCGTATGAACAGGAACCAAGTCACTTAACCATTCGCAGCCAAGATGTCGAAACGTATTCAAGCTAATCAATCTTTTCTTCACTTGCTCGCACGCAGCGGGCCATAACGACGTAAATCCTTGCTACAACAAGCTACTAAGGAGGAATTAACTAGCTTGTTTGAAATTTGTTTGAATATATTGCGAGGGCATTTACCCTTAAGCTCAAAAAGATATAAGGAATTCAAGCGTGAACGTCATACCCTATGCACACTGGCAGATAAGAAGATATCACTTCGAAGAAAAAAGAAGTTGGTTAATCAGAAAGGAGGATTCATTGGAGCTATTGCTAAATTTGCATTACCCTTGTTAGCTAAGTTGCTGTTAAAATGAAACATACTTTGAAAATGGTCCTCATTCCTGAATATGAACATAAAATGTTGTTAGAAAAGAAGGGAAAAGATGGTGAGATCAAAACGAAAGTGAATAAGCTTTTACGTGGGAAACAAACCCGTGAAAAGGCAATAGAAATGTCTCAAGTTCTTGGCCGTCATTTACGAACAATTCAGTCACAACAACAACGACAAAAGTCTGTTACATCATCCAATGCAGAAAAATCAGAAAAGTCACAACAGTTTCTAAACCATTTTCAACCTATTTGTCATGTAAAACTAACACAACTTCTGGCAGAACTTAAGAAATATGTACGAGATGGACAAATAAAAATGAACTTGTTTTAAAACGGGTACTGTCATTGCGAATTCCAACATTATTGATTTGTTGAAAGAAGCATTGATTGCTACAAGAAGAAAGGGACGATGAGAACCACCACGTGGTTGGAAGCAGTTTGCTGAGGAAATTGTAGACGCTAATATTCCAAAAACTGTTTTTGGTAAAGAGACAACTCGCGAAGATATTACAAAAGAGATACAACAACGTCAACAAAGGTTGTTTCCAGAAGGATGGGAAACTTTTTGACATGGATAAAAGAGTTATGGTGTTGTTGTTGTAAAGAAAATGAAAATAAAAATACTATTCCTGTAAAATTTAGGTGTGTCAGTGCTTGTTGTCAAGGAGAAGTAGTAGATATCAATGTAGATCATGTAGATGTAGATGATGTAGATAGCAATTTAGACAGTGTGTAGACAGTGTGGATGACGAGTGTCAAACATGAAGTAATGTATATACACATCTAGTCTATCTACATCACACAAACGATTTAGCCGCCATGGAGTCAACAAGTTTTTACATTATTTTACCTAGTAATGCTAGTATGAACTATTATCCCAACAACAAGGCTTCAAATTATCAAATTCGTTTGCCTCGAACCATCTATTTTAAAGGAAAATATGAAGTAGCCTTAGCTGAAATTCAATATCCACATACATGGTCTACGATGAGGCCTAACTGAGACTATTATGTGAAATACATTGCGGATCATACAGGCGAGGGTGTCTTCAAAACAGTGTATATTGCTCATGGTTATTATAAAACCCCTACTGAAGACATTCAAGCGATAACTCATGCCTTTAAAGATGCTTTCACCAATGATGAAGACGATGTGTCTCCAGTGAGATTAAACTATGATAAAATTGCAAGGAAAGTATCTCTGATGTTAAAAGATAATTTTGCCTTATCATTTTCGATAGGATTAGGAGAATTGTTAGGATTTACACCATATTTGGTTTATATTAATGCAAGTGAGGCACCTCATATGCTTAATATGAAACATGGTTTTTATGCACTCTATGTGTATTGTAGTATTTGTGAATCGCAGGTTGTAGGAGATCATTATGTGCCTTTGCTACGATCTGTTGGAATACAAGGACATCATGGAGATATTATTATAAAAATTTATGGAGAACCTCATTATGTTCCTGTAAACACATCCAAATTTGATAGAAATGAATATTAAGGATGACACAGGTGAAAACATCTTATTTAAGTCTGGGAAAGTGATCTGTAAACTCCATTTTCGACTAAAAGCATTATGAAAGCATATAGACACGATCCGTCTATATATCGCAACCATTTTCGTCGTCAAGTGGGTGAGAATTACCAGGATTTAAAGGAGCGCGAATACAATATGGAGATGGTATTGGTTCAATACTGGGATCATTCGCTCGCAAAGCTATTCCACTGCTTAAGGCAGGGGCTAAAATCGTTGCACCACAACTTAAAAAGCTGCGAAAGATGTCGCGAAACATGTTACAGGTCGAGTAGCACAACGTGTGATTGGTGGTGTGTTAGGAGGACAAAAGAGAGCGCAACCAGCAAAACGTGTCAGAAGGCAAAAGGCAGCTAAACGGATAACATCAACAAATTATAAGAAAGATATTTTTTAATCATGTCTTTAATTCATAATCATTCTTGTGAATGTAGTCTTTCTCCATTAGAATGGTTTCGCATACCAGCAACGCAAACTGCTGTAGAAAAAAGTTATAATGTAGACTATAAACCACTGAGTACCATTCGAGAGGGCGCTCCAATAGAATTCTACATTCCTGCGAGTACAGAAGAATATCTAGATTTAAAGAACATTAAACTTCATATTGTATGCTCTATTGTAAAGGTTGGAGCACTATGTAGTGTAGATGATATCAATAATTTGTTTAATCGGTTATGGTCCAATATGAGTTGTTTCTAAATGATCGTTTGGTATCACATAGTAACAATGCCCATGGTTATAGCAGCATCATATCTCATCTCATTCATGACTCGGAAGAAAGTCTCCATTCTGAGCGCTCTTTGCGTCTCATCTATAAAGATACTGCTGGGTCAATGAATGGTCCTGAGGTGAAAAGACCTAATCATGAAAGATATGTATCAGGGTTTCATGTAAATCTTTAGGGTGCTGATATAGGTGACGCAGGAAATAATGGTTTACATAATCGTTATTTGTATACGCGTCGAAGCCGTGAGTTTATGCTTACAGGTGGTTTAAGGGTAGATTTATTTGAGCAGAATCGTTATCTTCCCAATGGTATTAGTATGAAATTACGTTTACATAGACAAAAAGATGAATATGTATTAATGGCTGCAAATAATGGTTTTAAAGTAGAAGTGAGAGAGGCGTTTTTAAGCATTCGCAAAGTGAGGGTTAGTCCAAGTATTCAGTTCTCCTGCTAAGTTTATTATTACTAGAAAAGAATGTAATATTTTAGCTATTCCAGCTGGATTTCAATCTTTTGTGAAACATCTTTTTAGGCCAATTACCAAAACGTTTTGTCATTGGACTGGTTCATAATGAATCCTTTGCTGGAACAGTATTGAGAAATGCATACAATTTTCAACATTTTAATTTAAACTATATGCAACTTCACACGGATGGTAAACCAGTCCTATCCAAACCTCTCAAGCTTAACATAAATCTGGACGCTTTTGAAACTCTTTACAAATCTTTTGATAAATTGAATGGTGAGAAAAGTTCCATTATAAAACGGGAAGATTGGCCTAGAGGTTATGCTTTATTTTCTTTTGACTTAACACCTGATTGTGATGGTGATGATCATTATGCCCTTATCAAACATGGGAATTTGCGACTAGAAATGAATTTTGCTGGTGCCTTGCAAAATACAGTCAATGTTATAGTGTATGCTGAATTTGATAACATTGTTGAAACAAGTGCAAATCGCAGCATTCAATTCGACTACCAGTCATGAACACGAAGCAGATAGAAGCTATACTATCCCATGATGCCACGACAAAAGACTTGTTTCAAGGCATGTTTTCCATGGATCAGTGACCATCTTTACAACGCGGTGCCTATGTCATCAACACAGACGATCATGATGAGCCAGGAGAGCATTGGGTGGCAGTATATTATGACAAAGACCCTGCAGAATATTTTGACTCTTATTGACTTATTCCTATAGACAGTCGTTTGAATAAGTTTTTAAAGTTTAATTTCATTTATAATTCAGTTCCTTTACAAACACCAATATCATCTACATGTGGATTTTATTGTGTGTACATAGGACATAGTCCTTTTGAAATCATTGATGTATTAAGAAGAAGTGATGGTGATTTTGTTGTAAAGGATTTTGTATATAGACATTATAAACCATTATTTTATTGATGTTGTATTAGTTAAGTTGTATTAGATAAGTTTTTGGTGATTGTTAATTTTATTATGAATATTGTAAATAAACAAGACAGTTTTATGCAACATTCTTTTTTTATTGTGTTATACATTATTTACATTTCAACAATCATTTTACATTTCAACAAATCTATTTTACATTGAACTTTTATTTCACAAATACATTCAATACATTAATAAACGAATGCAATCCATACCAATCTAAATTAATATATGTATCATAGACGTTTGTAAATGCTATGAAAACATAACACTGTCCATTGTTAAACTTTATTATTTTAATATCTTCATGTTCAGACAGTTTCAGTTCATATCCATGATCATTCATGTCAATGTCCATCACCATAACGCACATGGGATATGTCAGCCCAATGGACTTGGTACCCCGCATGAGTTTCACTCCTTCCTCTTTGAATTCAAGCGTCAGGTTCTTTCCAATCCAATGCTTGTAACAGAGCGTACCATTCCACTGTGTTGAGGGTGATGTAGTCGTAGAGTTCTGTAAGCTCATCATAATTGCGAAATCGTACAAACACGCCTAGACAGTTCTCAGTCACACGCACTTCTAATCCCTCTGAGAGTTTCAGGAGGAAGCCAGGTATCCTCAGCTCCTCTAGATGGTCTATCAACATGGATTGTTCGTCAGGTGATAGAATGATATACTTTTCAAAATGTCTTAACACAATGTCATCACATAAGTTTCTCAGATATAAGAATCCATTTGTAATGGGTTCATATTCCGATAAAAATTCTTCCATCTCGTTCAACAGTCAGACCAACTGTGAGCTGTCTCCTTGTGTGCAAAGACGTTTTTATGCTCGCATGATGGAAAAGAGTGGGTGTTGTATAGCTTCTAGGAATCGTAAGACTGCGCGCCAGTTCTTCATATCGAAGTCAATCAAATCTGAATATGGAGTATCTGGCACAACTCCAAGATTTCTCCAGAATCTAACACATATGTCAGAATCATGTTCAACCACTAACACTTCAACTTTATTTTCAAGTCTACGTTCAAACCCAGGTTTAAGCGGTATGTTTTTAAAGTCTTTCCACACTTCAGATTTAAACCGATAAGCAGAACTTATTTTCCTAGAACTTATTTTCACTTCGTTCAAATTATTTACATGCGTTCATTCATGATGACAATACCTTATTATGAGCCGTCTTTTATCCACTTCTTTCACTTGCTTCTGCAACATTTTCCATTCAGGTATTGTCAGCAAAATACCCTTTTTCGTAGGACGGTTTCTTCCAGACCTCTTATCTCTGAGGTACTTGCGAAAGTTTACCACTCCTTCATTGCTTTGTTTCATAATCTTGATATACTTTCCATTTCCTAGAGAAAGCATTCCATCCCATGACTGTGGTGTTGGTACCGTCTCCACTTTCAATTTCTTGATGGTAGTGGTAGGATTTTTAACTTTTAAGTCTTTGACTGTATCAGCAAGAATATCCATATCAGTTGTAGATCTCTTACGACTTCCAAGTTCCATGTTAACGCTTCAATGTTCACACCTCAAATAACTTTTACGTTGGAGTTGAATTTGTATAAAGAAGGTTTGGCTACGAGTTTCTTGAACCGCTTTTCCTTGTGAACAAGTCCAACATTGATTCACTTTCTCACATTTTCCATGGTTTTGCCAAACACAGAGTTGTTCATTAGTTTAAAGAAGTCTTTCTCAAATGGGTTCTGAGCTAATTTGCTCTTTTCAAGGTAATGTATTTTGCTAACCATTTGCTCTGTTCAAACATGATGGCGCGATGTCCTTTGGTGACTTACAACCCAAGTGAGACGTGCTGTTGTAAATTCCTGTAATGAAGCACATATTTCTTCTTGTCACACAAGTTAGGAATGAACTTTTCACTGGGTTTGCCTTTCATGTTCAGATCTTCCCGTAGCCTCTGACTGTACTCTGACAATTCTCCAACTTTGACACATTTCCGTTTTGGAGCCACTGGGTGGTGATTATGACGATCATAGATTGAATTTGGTATTCTAAATCCACTTCCAAAATGAATCCAATGTCGTCATCTTCAGCTACATCCATGAACTCGAGGGATTCTGGCACGCTCACCCACATAAATCCTCTTTGTGGCATGCTTTGTGACATGGCCCAGCCAAACATGTTGTTTGCTTACGCATACATGTGTGTGATCACAGATATTCCTCCACGTATGCCTTGCTCAACAATTTGGTACATGTCAATGTCATGGACCAATTCCAACTTCACCTTTGTCGCTTTTAACATATCATCCCAGGACAGTCCTGGCGCTGTATAGTAGTGAGCAGGATCCAATTCATACGTGTTGAGACACACTTGACGAAAATTTTTCAAACACGTCATCTAGCAATAACACATCTAATGTCCGGTACAGGTTGTGGTATTCACCGAATGTGGTATAGTTGAATCTATCCCACACCTTCTGCGCATGAGCATAATCCTCATCGCTAATGTCCTGTTCGTTAAGCTGACTATAAAACTTATCCTTTGATGGTAGCTGCGTTTCAGCAAACTTGGATGGTTCGTCCACGTAATCGTAGTGGTACACTCCCTTTCTCAGCAACAAATCTTGTTGGTTACTATCGTGAATGTGAGAGGTCATGTTGTAGAAGTCTTTCCCTTTTGCTGCAAGGTTGGATACCAACTTCTGTAGAGAGGTACTCATGAACTGAAAGCTGTCTGTAAATTTCAGATTGCTCATGGTGAATGCAATATATTTCTCAATGGTGTTGGGAATGACTGTAATCGTTTCATCTTTGAATTTCCCAATTTCCTCCATGATCAAATGACTGTCATAGCCTCGCAAATTGTGGAAAAACACAGGAATGATAAAAGGATCTTAATCCCCCTGCTGATCTTTTCTAAGTCGAAATTGTGAGTTACATTCACTATGGGCTGCTCCGCGATATTTGCCATTGATGTGGTCATGATCTCTCACACGATCTGCTCCTAGAGGCTCATGACAAATGTAGCAATCAACAGCGTTCTTGAAATTCTCTTTGTCTTCACGAGTAATCACCATATCTTTTGGGTGCTATAAACCACGCAAAATACGATCACGTTCATTCACCATATGGTCTAAAAAGACTTTTACGGCGTTGTGTCCTCGATACACAACTGATGCACGTGTGTCATACTGACTAAGAAGTACATAGGCAAAGCTGTCTGGATGATGATGCTGATACTTGTCTCCTTCTTCATGTTTTTGCGTGAAACATTCAAAATCGGCATAAATCACAAAAGGTGCTCGCTGCTGTTTGGCTACCTTCTTGAATTTGATGAACGGTTCCTTAAGAAATGATAAACGTTGTGCTGCATGCTTGCCCCACCTTCACGATGTCTTGTCGTAATGCCTTTTCTTGTCATTGCTAATCAGAGCTAAGTTTATTTCTCTCGCACTGACGTTTCGACTAAGTTGTATCGGAACAACTACATCTTGTTCGTTTCCAAACACGTTGATGGATACATCGTTCTCCTTTTCAAACTTTGGAATGTCAGTAATTGGTGTCGGAAATGTCATACCCTCTACCTTTAATTCTTTCTCAAATGATTTGTATAGTTTCACGCGATTTGGGTTGTTTGTTGAAGCGTGAAGGTAAGCCAATACTGACCATAAGAAACACTTGTTGTCATCATTCTTAATGTTTATCACACCCTTTGTTTTGTTTACTTTCTTCGGCAGTGGAATAAAACTACTCGCTTCCAGAGGCACCAACGTAGCTGTATGTACTTCAATGTACAGTATGTTATCCAATACCCAGCCAGAGCCTTGTCGCTCATGTTCGTCAAACTTAGTAAATAATTCTTTATAGGCTTCTGGCAAGTCCTGTTCAATATCTGCTGGATTGTATGCTGTATATGTTGGACTGCTGATAAATTATTATCCATTTGTTCTGTCATAACACCTTCAGCATTCGCTGTCAGTTTCTTGAAGCGTGCATGCACTACAATATACCATTTCATTCCATGGTTTAAGGTCTCCAACAAATGTGTCTTAATACGGTTCTCTTGCTGTCGCATTTCAAGCAGTAAATCCAATCCATCATCAGACTCAAACCGTTTTTCCTGCGCGTTTTCACCAAGACTAAAACCATCTACCTCTCCCTACTTGTCCTGCCTTTTGTTTCTTTGAAAAAATGTTCTTCATGAGGCACATTTTCCATCTCAGCTGGTATGCATGTATGTGCTTCAAACGCATCCATAGACAGAAATTCCACATTGCATTTCATACAGAGGATTGGACCGTATGGCCAAATGTCATCTTGTTCCATCTTTCGTTTCTTTACTCCTTTCCCATGCTCTTCACGTTTCATCTTGGCTGGTTTACATGTATGTGCTACAAACAATTCCAGAGATGGAAATGTTACAATACAATCATTGCAGAAGACTGATGTGTCTGAATTTGATGTCACTGTTGTTTTTGTTACGTCAACTGCTGAAACTGATATGCTGAAATGTAATCTCAGACATCCCCTTTTATACGCACTCATACACAGACATAATTTGTGTTTATTTCTTGAGAGAGGATGGCCTTTAGAAGGGCCGAAAGATTTTAGTAAGTTGGCTCTTCACCAACAAGTCGGGTTCCCGCAACTGCACTGGTATCTATAAAACTGCTCCATCGTGAAAGGTCTTCTTGAGCACTTGAAAGGGTGAAAATTATAATACTTGATGTTTCTCAGAGTCGCACCGCACCAGCAGCAGTCCGTACACGGCGGTTCTGGTCCAGGTAATATTACCGTAAACTTATACCATAGCAAACCGCCACAGGTTTTGCAACAGTATCGACGTGGTGCATTGTGGTGTACTGGGCAGTTGTGAGGCTGCCCTGCATATTCCAGCCACACCTAGCACTCGTAGCATTCAGTTGTTAGCGTCACTGCCCCGCCGTTTCGCATCACTGTGTGTGTGCGAATTGTAGACATCTTGCCGGTTGTTTTGGAAAATGTGGCCTTCAACCCCCATTTATACACTACTTTTAAGCAGCCATCAACCGCGGGGGGGGGGGGGGGGGACACGGTATATGGCTGGGCACCCGGGGGGAGGTCCTCACATTGTATATGTCTGGGCACCCGGGAGTGGGGTATGTACATATTGGCTCGTCATTTCAGTTGATCTTCACAACCGCTTCACAACCGCTTGCGACAACATGGAGTACTACATACCCATCAACTACTCGCTGACGCTGAGCGACATTGCGGAGGTTCATCTGCTTGTGGAGCCGCCAGTAAACGTACTTTCTTGCTTTACCTGCTGCCGGACCCAGCTCACGCTACGGTGTTGTATATTCCAGTTTTCCTCAACAGAATGGTTATAACTTGAGAACGGCAAAGAGTCATAGAAGACGGCCGCTACCAACATGCATATTTCAGATCAGTCGTGCTGGGAGAGGCGATTTCCTCCCGGTTAAAAGAGGAGGAATATCCGGCCTGGAGCAGATATTTCCTACAACAAGATTTGGATATCTGCATTCGTTGTGGCTGTATGCTGAGTCCAGACCGTGTGATTGCAGCAGGCTGCGGCCATCAGCTATGTCTCTACTGCGCTGCCATCTGGGTGTACCACACCGCGCTTCGCCACAACTACACCGTTGGATGTTTTACATGTGGCCGGAGAACAGAACAGTACATGTTCAACGGTCAACAGATGACTGAATGTGCCCGACCAGTGCAAGACGTAGTGACGTTTTTCTGAACCGGAGGCGGGCAACAGGTTGAAAAAGATCTTCGGCCCTATTAGGGCCGCCCACTAATACGAAATGAAACGCTATTCGTGTCATGGTGTTGGTATGTGTGTGTGTGTTTGTGGAGAGAGAAAAAAGTTGCCATCTGGGGTTAAAATACCTAGGAGTCTTATGAAATGAAACGCTAACTCTGTCTTGATGATGGTATGTGCGCGGAGAGAGAGAGAGAGAGAGAGAGAGAGAGAGAGAGAGAGAGAGAAAGAGAAAGAGAGAGAGAGAGAGAGAGAGAGAGAGAGAGAGAAAAGGAAGAGACTGAGAAAAAAGTTGCTATCTGGGGTTAAAATACCTAAGAGGCTTACGAAATGAAACGCTAACTCAGTCACGGCTGCTACGGCGGCCACCCACTAATACGAAATAAGCGCTAAACATGCCATGGTGTTGGTATGTGTGTGTATGCATGAGAGTGTGGGAAATGCTAAAAAGGGGGGGGGGCTATTTTTATACCCCTTTCTATACATCCTTTGACTTAAAGGGGGTTCTCATAGGTGAGCTCTAACCATGTGGTTATGAGTCCCTCTGCTTAAAAAAACAGTTGGGGAGCTTGTACGTTTAGGGAGGTGCCCGTCTGCCCGTCTGCCCGCGTCTGTCTGCGTCTGTCCGTCTGCCCGCCATCCATGTGACGTCATTATAACGTCATTATAACGTCTCTGTTTTTTAGTATGCCCATGTGCGTTCTAAAACAGTCATGACGTCATTTTGACGTCATTGTTTTACTATGCCCATTATATATTGTTTTAGTATGCCCACTTATCAACTTCTGATGTCGAACGTTTTAATCCTAGAACGCATAGGAAAATACGACGACACAATCGGGGCAGGCAAGGAGGCAATTTTTGTTGGGTCCCAAGTGGAGATATCTCAAGATATGCTAAGGATCTTTGGCAACGACATTGTGCCAGGCAAATTAATAACAAGCTGTTTGAAATTAATCCTATTGTTGTTCATAAACTGCCTTCCCTAAGTAATGTTCGGAATGGTATGGTTATACACAGAGAAAGAATAGGACATACATATGTGAGTCAAAACATTTTTTTAAGAGGAGAACGGGCACCCAACTGCATCGGATGTCAGGAACCTTACATAGTGAAGCATGTTTATAGACTGTACCGATTTCCAAGACGCCCGCTCACGTCATTTCAGAGTTGACTCTTTGATGAAGTAGAGCCTAGTAAAATTGTACAATTTTTAAAAGAAAACAACCTGTATCAGTACTTCTAAACGCTGCTTATTTTATTATTTTAGAATATGCACGGGTTTAACTGACTTGGATTTAAACTGGCAATATTGTTTTCTAGTCACTGATTATTGACGTGTTTTGACACAGTGTAGCCGGCTTAGGATCGATCTTGTCATTAAACAAATCATATAACTGACTGAGTCTTTTGCAGTATGTTAGCATATGCGTGTGTGAACAGAAAAATTCGGTTTCGACCTAAATTTTTGGTATATTTGTAATAGATAATCTAAACGTTTCTTTCACTATATTAATTAAATTTAATCCTATATCTCAAAGGAGATGCTTATTCATTGGTTTAATTTTGTCTGTTCTTTAGCTAGCCTAACATATTTTCAAACAAGCATGTAATACTTAAAACAACTTTGCAAACACAATATTTTTTGTCTTTTTCACTTTCTCTCCCCCGTTGTTATAAAATATAGGAATAAAGCACATCTTTCTAAAAAACTATAATTTAATCATGGATTACGTCACGGCTAAATCTTAAATCTGATTGGACGCCGCCAAATCCCCCTTCAAAATGGCGGCAGTTGAAAACATTACTTGTTAAGAAAAAAGGTATGTATTTTTTCTTCATTTTTTATTAAGAACAAAAAGTAGCCGAAGTTTTAGATAGGCCGTTATGTAGTTCAAAGAGTGCAAATCATTTTTGTTATGTAATTACACACTGTCAGTATTTTTATTTAGCAAGGAAAGAGCGAGATGATAAATTTGACATTTGTGATTCAGTATTTTATGATAACAGCTTTAATATTACGAAGGTGAACTTTGACGAGTAGAACACAGTCGCTGTTTGAAATAGAAATAAGTCATCATGCACAGATATTTTGTAAATTTCTACATATCCAATTCCCGGTTTGGTCACCAAGTTGAGTAAATGGGAACAAGGAAATGAATTTTCCCGGTACTCGTACTCGTACTTAGAAATATGTGTGTCGACCAGCCAAAGTACCGGAGGTTGTCTTCACAAAGGACTGCACACTAGATAACATCAAAACTGAAGATGTGTGAGTGATGCAAAGGAATAGTAATAAAAGAATGCATAAACTTTCATCAATGCCAGATTAGTCGTAGATGACTTGGTGTCTTTTAGCTCCAAGTCAGTCCCTCCTTACTTTTGCTATGTATTTCTGTCGTGTCTATGAAGGGAGGAAAGCGGATAGTTGCAGCAGATCCAATTTGGTTAAATAACAACCAAAATCTGAAAACACTGGACTACTGGCCACCGGACAGCCGGCCACCACAGAAAAAAAACGAAAAAACAAGACATGGCCACCAGACAGTTTTGAAGAAAAAAAGACTTGTACATGCATTTTCAAAGCCTTGTTGAAATAAGCATTTTATGTGCACTGAGGTGGTGTTTAAGCAACAGTTGCTGCGTGACATTTTGGGGCCTGAGCCTGAATCCTTTTCTTTTTTTCCAAACTGAAGGCACTGAAGCCGGATTGGTATTTTGTGTCGCAGTTTTTCAGTTCTGCGGAATGCCTGACGTTGTTCTAGTGGCTGTTTAAAAAGATAAGAGGCGTGGAAGATGTCGATTTTCAAGCCCATGGATTAATAAATGTTGATTTGATTTCACCTGTGGGCAGCTGTCCGGTTGGGCATTTTGACTGGTGGTCACAATGACTGGTAGCCACTTGTCCGGTGGCCAGTTACATACACCTTGAAACCCGTTCAATGGGAGGCATGCTTCGAAGATTGAAATAAAATAAATTTATATAAAATTAAATAAAATGAATCGCAGATTGCTTAGAATAGTTTGTTTGAACAATATGATTTTGTGCAGTTCCTATGGTTTAAAAAGTTTCAGCTATTATTGCCAATAAAATCTCAGTAAAGGCTATTTATCACATTGTTCTAACATTTCTTTCTTTTTTACCGAGTTCGCGTAATTGTAGCAAAACGCAAGTGTTGCCGAAATGGGACTATCCCTCTCTTTTTACAGCGTTATTAATGGCATACAATATTCCGTTTTTAGCCCACCCGACTATCGTCGGTGGGTTGTACTCATCACTTGTGGGGCATCCGTTGTTCGTAATGTGTATGTGTGCAACAAATTTTTCAACATTCTACTTTTTCTACATTTCTGGTTCGATTATTTTGAAATGTGGGAGGAATGTTCCCTGAGTAATTCGCTACCCAGCTTTGTGTGTGTGTTTTTAGGCCCCAACCCTTAGGAGAGGGGCCTATAGGTTAGGGGTGTCAGTCTGTCCGTCCGTCATCGCTTTTTTGTACACGCCATATCTTCGGTTCTATTGGTCGTAGAGCATTGATATTTAGCTTAAATGAAAGATCTTGACCTGTAGATATGCCTTTTGGTATTTTTAGTCAGATTCGGTCATCCGGTGGTCAAATTGACCAAAATGGGCGATAATTGGGGTTTTATGGAAATAAGTTTGTACACGCTATATCTTCGGTTCTATTAGTCGTAGAACATTAAGAATAGGCTCAAATAAAAGGTCTCGACATGTAGATGTGCCTTTTGGTACTTTGATCAGAGTCGGTGATCTGGAAGTGGTCAAATTGACCAGAATGGACGACAATTGGGGGTTTAGGGAAATAAGCTTGTACACGCTATATCCTCGGTTCTGTTAGTCGCAGAACATTGAGAATAGGCTCAACACATGTGCCTTTTGGCACATTTGGTCAGATTCGGTCACCCGGAAGTGGTCAAAAGTAAAAAAAAGGGCGATAATTTGGGTTTTAGAGAAATATGTTTGTACACGCTATGTCTCCGGTCGAATCTGTTAATAGTTGGGGACAGTATTGTCGACCCTTAATTTAGAATATGCTATTACTTCAGTCTTAATGCTAACCTGAAGGTCAGTTTTAAAAATTGACTTTATACCCCTTTGAATTCGGGGGCGGTTGGGGCGTGCTCGTGTTTCGCAAATACTTTTTTTTTTTTTTTTTTTTGCCGATTTGGCAGAATTTGGGGAAATAGAAAAATGCTTCTCTTCCAACAAATCTGTCCCAGTTGCTTGGAAATTTGACAGGAATATTCCCCTCAAGCTCCTGGATAGGGCTTTTGTTTTGTTATTTTGTTCAGCGATATGGCCTGAATATTAAAAAAAAAAAAAAAAAAAAAAAAAAAACGGTCAGATTGACAAAAAAGATCGCAACGCACTTCTACTTGATGCTTTTCACCAGCAACCTTTCCACTTGCCTGAATAGCTGAACTGGTAAAGCGTTGGACTGATAATCTCGAGGTCTTGGGTTCAAGCCTCGCAGAAGGCTTTTTAGGCCCCAACCCTTGGGTTTGGGGCCTATAGGTTTGGGGTGTCCGTCCGTACAGCTGTCCGTCATCGCTTTATACCCCTATGAATTTGGGGGCGGTTTGGGCCTGCTTGTGTTTCACAAATACTTACTTGTTTTCATTGTCTTTCAGTATAATGTCTCCTTGACCAGGGGAGACATATAGTAACAGTGTTGGTATGTTCTGTGTGTATTTGTGTGTTTGTTGCGAACAAAATGTGTGTGCGAGGTATTTCAAGAACGAAAAGGGCAGGTATATGACGTCATTACCTAAAAATCGTGATTGTAAAATTTGTCAGCCAATGTCAAACTTGGTGGGACTGTTACTTGGTAGGGCCTGTCAAATTTTGCCGCAAGTAGAACGAACGGGTGCGGCGTATGACGCCATCACGTAATATATGGAAATGTTTTGAACAAGATCTTGTGTGCAAAATATCGCGATAACGGAAGGTCGTATCGACTTCAAATTTTTAGGGCTGCAATGGCGACAAATGACAAAAACAAAACAAAAGCCATTAGTCGTTGTTCGCGACAAATTTAGATTAAAACAAACGTAGTTCAAGTAAACTGCAAACATCTGTATCAAAAATAACTTGTTTAGTATCAGCCTTAACCACAGTGAACTAACTTATTCTTTAATTCGTAGAGTGTCTGATCTAGACTTGGTGGGGCAGACAAATTTTGTTCACTTTTCACTGAGACCGAACTTGAAGGGAATGGTAAGGGATGGTGAGTGGCCTTAGCTTTTGTGGAAATAGGTCCAGATTTGGGGGTTTTCGTTATTTAAATGAATCGCGTCACGTTTATTTGTCTCTGAACAATGCTGGACCCTGGTGTTGTTTTCGCAGTCACTGACGCCTTGGTGTCCTTTTCTATTTTGATGCCTTTGTATTTATGGCTGAGATGATATTTCATACCATGGCCCATGATTAGCGGAAACTGACGAACACAAGTTACACTTTCTGTTTTCTATCTATATCCAACTTGGTAAAATATTTTTCAAATTTCAGACAAATTTTCTTTTTGTGAAGCCATGTTTGATAGATTTCTTTTGTTCAGGCTATTCATGTGGCAATTGATGCCCATGTACTTATGAGACTAAAGAATACCGGGTGTGGAGTACTTACAAATTACCGATCGATAAATTGCCTGACCACTGACCGCATTCACTATGGTAACTTAAATCTGATGCCCACTATGTGAACAATTCATCGACAGAACAAACGACAAAAATTCTTTGTCGCTGCAGCCCTACAAGTTATCCCCCGTGGAAGGGAGTGATATAGTTTTGAACTTTTCGGTCTGTCTGTCCGTCTGTCACGCTTTAGTCTCACGCACCTACAGGCCGCATTGATAGGTGGATTCGTTCCAAATTTTGTACACGGCTTCGCTGGACCCTTCCGCAGTGCAGTGACCAAGAATTTTCCGGATCGGAAAAAATTGACAAAATGGCGGACTTTTGAAAATCGGCACTGGACTTAACGTATATACGTCAGCCTCACGCGCCTACAGGCCGCAATGATAGATGTATTCGTTTCAAATTTTGTACACGGCATCTCTGGACCCTTCTGCAGTGCAGTGACCGAGAATTTTTCGGATCGGAGAATACACTGACAAAATGGCGGACTTTTGAAAATCGGCACTGGACTTAGCGTATATACGACAGTCTCGCGCGCCTACAAGCCTCATTGATAGATCGATTCTTTTCAAATTTTGTACACTGCTTCTCTGGACCCTTTCGCAGTGCAGTGACCAAGAATTTTCCAGATGGGACTTAAATTGACAAAATGGCGGACTTTTCAAAACCGGCGCTGTACGTAGCGTACCGGTAGTCTCACGCACCTACGGATTAATGGGTTGATTCGTTTAAATGTCAGACACTACGTCTACCTATCCTTCCACTTTTAAATTTTGCGTAGTCAACACGCAACAGCCTTGCACACACCATATCGCCCACAGGGGATAGACGTACTCCTCGAGACGTAGTTTCATGTGGGTATTCATTGGGTCTGTCGGATGGTTCTGTCAACTTTTGACGGAGGTAGCGAAACTAGGAAAGGCGTATGAAGTCATTACGGTGAAATCATGTATTTAACATTTCTCAGCCGTTGTTTTTTTCAAGTTTTTCTCGATTTCCGATGAAAATGTATTTTATGGCGATTTTTTTAAATTTCTTATTTTTAAGTTTTTTTACCATAATGTTGCGATATCTCCGAAACAGTTTGTTCGATTAGGCTGAAGCGTGGCGGGAAGAACCCACATATAGTGCAAATGGTTACTGCGAAGTGTTTCTTCATTTTCTGGAAAAATGTATTTTTGGCTCGCCAATGTTGTACTTTTAAGCAAGGAATTTTTCCCACGTGACTGATTGGGGGGGGGGGCAGGGGAGACATATCCGTTTTTGTTTTAACAAAAACACTGGGCAGTCTAGTTATGTAAGGGTCACAATGTTTACAGTACCTGGAAGTGGTTTTAACTTTATAGTGGGTCATCTAATATCTTGTGTGACAAAAGCTTCAGCATTTTGACACCAAAATGCCCCCCCCCCCCCCTCCCCCACTCTTCTACCGAGGTGAGTCATGTGTCACACAGTTATGTAGAATACGTTTAGAAATAGAATACCGGCACAGGGTTCGCGCGCGGTTCTCAGGAAAGTGAACTAAAAAAGGGAAAGTGTGACTCAGTTGGGTCCAGAAAGACGCGGTGGGTTCCGAAAAAGTGAGTCATTTCGTAAAAAATGCCCAAAAGGTGGACAAAAACCCCGCCAATGCGAACCCTGCGGTAGAAATGTACGAAGACAAGTTATACATCTTGGCCATAACTACACTTAAAGTGCAGACCCGTTGCCCGTTGACATTTTGTGATATAAGCTTGTATTGATATGTTTTGTGTTCACTGGCCGCTCTAGTTGACCACGACCTTCAAACCGGGATAAAAAGACGTAAAATGGAACTTGTTTGTAGCCACCGTCTTCCAGATTCAGATGAAAAGGTGTGCGGTAAAACGTGTCTGTATTGACTGCCTTCCAGACCCTGATAAAACAGTGCATACAAGGAAAAATGGAGTGACAAAGTTCCAGACCCGATAAAAAGGACATACAGTGAGACCTATTTAAGTGGCCGTCTTTCTGACACGTACAGTAAAGTCTGTACGTGGTGACCAGCGTCCGGATTGGATAAACGATACATACAATAAAATCTCTTTTACCTCATGGTGATGATAATGTTTGGAGAAATGGATCTTTTATTTCAGTAAAAAGAAAGAAAAAAAGGAAAGTTGTTGTTGGGAAATTATGGGTTTATTCGGCGAGACAGCTGTTTTTGTTTTTGTAAAAACAAGAACTTAAATAGGTGTGTGATAAAAGACTTTACTCTTATGTTTGGTGTGCACTGGCTGCTAGTTTGAATTCGGCAGCAAATGCCTGCATCATTTTTCGCAGGATAACCTCGTGTCACAGATCATGAATTACTGATAATATTTACACTTGAAAATTTGTAAAATCCCCTGGCTTTCTTGAATTTGTATGAAAATTTTAGCCGCAGTTGTGGCATGTTCTTTCCCTTTTTTCGAGTTTGTCCGTGGAACTAGTCAGAGGCCGTTAGGGCTGGAAAGATGAAATTCGGATGAAATTCTGATTTGATAAACTTCATATATATTCATATATATATTTATATATATGTATTTAAACTTGCTTTCACATTTCGAGTAGAGTTTTAAAAACCTTTCAGCCTGAGTTTGGTTTGCTTTTCATTTACAAACAAAATAATGTTTTTTATTCCCCACAGGGAATATATGCCATCGACCGCGTGTCGGTCGGTCGGTCTGTCATCAAGAGCTTGTTAACACGATAACTTAAAAACTCCTGCAAGGATTTTAATGAAACTTGGTATGTAGCTTCTATGGGAACAAACGCTTATCTATATAGTAAATGGGCCAGGTTCGTCCAAGGAAAATAGACCAGTGGACTTGGAAAATTTCAGCTCTTGATTGACTATTCATGGCCGTATTTAACTGATGGGGGCCGATCGGGAATATGTGGGCTATGCACAATGCTCTAGTTTTTCCAGATTTCCAAACCTTCTAAGAAACGTTTTTGCCACTTGGAAACATTTCCAGAAAAAAACATTGCTTTGCTCCGCATTGTGAAACGGCATCCCCTGCTCCCTGACTCTTATCCTGAAGGTGATAATTTGTATGAACATTCATTGTATTTAAAATGACCTGATAAGATTTTGCATCCACGCGTCGTTCTGAAAAAAAAAAACAAAAAAAAAACAAACAAACACCATGCTCAGCGTATTGGCTTAATCAAATAAAGCACACATCATCAGTTCGCAGTGTGGCTGTTGGCAGATGCGAGAGTTTGTGCAAATTTTATGCATTGCGTTTCTTGATAAAAAAAATCACGTTTTCATCATGACAATAAAAACAAAGGCGGAAACAAAAAGCGAGGTGCACAACTTAAATCAATTGTGAAATTTGGGAGTCCTAGGGCCAATATGGCCATAATAGTAGTAAAGACAAAAAGACGGACCAGTAAAGAAAAAAAAAAAGAAGTCGGAAACACTGGCCCTGGCCAACTTCAGTATAGTCTTTTCAAGTCTTTGACTTGCCGAGTGTAAGCTAGACGCCCTTAATCCCCAAACAAGACAGATAGGACGAGTAAAGGTCTGACCCCGAGAAGCACTTGTGTTTTCATACGTTTACCCACCCAGTGTCTGTGAGGGATGCGGATAAACGGTAACGGAAAATTGCAAAAAGTGCAAAAACGTAAAACGTGGTGAAAAACAATCAACGTTTTGAACTTTTATTTAACCTATCATGTGACCAATTCTCCTTTCATCGTAACCACGTTAACAGCAAAACAAAGCCAATTGGAAAACAACTAAGCAAATCATGAAACTGTTATCGAAACACAGTTTTCTTCTCGTACCAGCTGCACTGTTACAGGACGGTTCACTGGTGTTCCATGTTGGCCTGGGGCTTTCACCGAACATCGTAGCCTACTCCTCTCACGAACTGCTCCACTGTCTTTGTGCCCTCCCGTCTTTCCACATAAAGCGCGCTTCACGTGGTAGTTCACAACGGGAATTGGCCGGCTAGATAGTGTTGACTTGGGCCGCATCTCCTTTCAGTCAGTAAATCAGCTTCCAAATGGAAGCTTTTATCCTCCTGTGTTGTTTATTCCCCACAGGTAGAACCTGTGGGGAATATATGCGATCGACCGCGTCTCAGTCTGCCGGTCGGTCGGTCTGTCATCAAGAGCTTGTTAACACGATAACTTAAAAAATTCTGCAAGGATTTTCATGAAACTTGGTATGTAGCTTCTATGGGAGCAAACACAGATCGGTATTGTAAATGGGCCAGGTCCGTCCAAGGAAAATGGACCAGCTGGACTTAGAAAATTTCAGCTCTTCATTGGCTATTGTTAACGCGATATCTCAAGAACAACTGCAAGGATTTTAATGAAACTTGGTGTGTATATTCTGTGCGCACTACCAAGGTTCGGTATTGTCAATGGGTTATCAAATTTATCAAATTCTGGAAATTATTCAGCATCGGAATGAGTTTAACAAGATATCTCAAGAACAACTGTAAGGATTTTAATGAAACTTGGTGTGTATTTTCTGTGGTATGTAGCTTCTGTGGGAACAAACAGAGATGGGAATTGTAAATGGGCCAGGTTCGTCCAAGGAAAATGTACCAACTGGACTTGGAAAATTTCAGCTCTTGATTGACTATTGATGGTCGTGTTTAACTGATGGGGGCCTGTGGGGAATATGTGGGCTATGTACACTGCTCTAGTTTGTAATTACATCCATGGTCTATGACGAAATCTCGAATTTGCCTTTATAATGTTCTAGTGACACATGAGTAGTCTGTGTCCTGGAGACGCATCAGTAGCCTACTATGTGCAAAGGCACCGCTATTCCTGCAGCAATGCAGCCACAGGGATTATAGAAACTCCTGGTATGGACGCGAGGTCTGGTGTCTTGTTTCATTTTAGGCACTGAGTGGATTGTCTTTAGTGTTGAGTAGGCCTGTACGATAGTTTCTTGGATGAAAATTTCAAATATGGATAAAGTAACATAATTTCCATTTAGGCACTTTACCATTTTTTCCCTTTACAATTTTTCGGCTTAGTGTTATTGCCATGACCATTTTTTCCGTTAGCATTTCCCACACGAATCTGGCCAGATGTCTCGATACCGGTATATACAACAGATCAGCCGAGAATTCGCAAGTTGATGCTTTTCAACAGTTTATATGCCTTTATTGATTGGTGAACTTAATGTGACTTTTTCTCGACCGCCGATACCTCGGCAGGCAGGTATAGAAATACACGGTGTACCTCTGTCCTTTCGTTCGTCGTCAAGGTTTGTCCTAGACATCTAAAGGACTGCTTGACAGTTCAAATTCATATTTGATAAGGAAACAGGAAAAGTCCCCCCTGGAATACTCCCCCCCCCCCCCCTCGGAATACTCCCCCGACTATTCCCCTTGGAAAACTCCCCCCGTAGGAATATTCCCCCCGAGGAATACTCCCCCGCCCATACTTTATATTGCCATTTCTTCATGCAACAAATGTGGAAACACTTTTTCAAAAGTACATTTTTTCATGCCAAAAATGTGGAAACACTTTTTCAAAAGTACGTTTGAAAAGCCAAAGATTGCAATAGGGTCTTCTGGGTCTTCAGACTTTGCCCTAAATATCCGATGTATCGCCGCAATTGCCTTTGTTCCCACTGACCAAAGTACTTCTGCAGAACTGCTACCACATTTGTTGCATGAAGGAAAGACATGGCCATATAAAGTATGGGCGGGGGGGGGGGGGGGGAGTATTCCTCGGGGGGAATATTCCTACGGGGGAGTTTTCTAGGGGGGGGGGGGATAGCCGGAGGGGGGGGGGAGTATTCCAGGGGGGAGTTTTCCTAGACCCATTTGATAAACGTAACAAGCATTGATGCCAGATTTATCTTTTAGGTTCCTTTCGGTGATGTTCACATGGGGTATTAGAGTGGTGTTAGATTCGATCTTATTCTGATTCGATTTGATTTGTGAGTCTCACGATTCGTTTCTGGAGTTGAATCCAAATAACTGTTTCATATCTTTTGAAATTATCGGCGGTATTTACCGGTATTGCGATCGTGGTGCATACACTGCAGTACCGTATTTCATTTCGGAATACCGGTATTTTTTAGGTTTTTATGTTTGATGTCTAATCTCATAAATACTATAAATATAAACAGCAGCTATGCAAGCACAATCCATGAAAGAATGCCAAGCCTAACCAGGGTTCGTGCTGGGTTCTCAGGAAAGTGAGTCAAAAAAGGAAAGTGTGACTCAATTGGGTCCAGAAAGGCTCGGTGGGTTCCGAAAAAGTGAGTCATTTCGTAAAAAATGCCCAAAAAGTGGACAAAAACCCCGCCAACGCGAACCCTGCCTACTTTTAGTTAAAAATTATTTTTACGTGGTTTTAAAGTAGCACGGCTAGATGTGGTAAAACTAAATAAGAAAACCTGATGTCATTTGCTCAGGATTTTCAATGTGTACGAAATATCTCGGTTCGAACCGGGGTTTTAAGGGAAAACCGCAGTTTGTGCCACGATACAAACCTTTTCGCGGTACAAAACGTAGACCTTATACCATAGATCTTTAAATTTACTAAGCTCCATGTTGATAAAAACCAGTGTAACGATTCGAATGAATCGACTTGGGGCCCGGAGTCTCGATTCTCGCGTTTAATCGTGACACCCCTAGTTAAACAGGTAGTTATTCTTCCTTAGTAAAAACATGTTTGCGCACTTCGTGGCTTGGATGTTGCCGTATCACGTTGGCGCTGATCTTGTGTATTGTACAAGTGATATGCAAGTTCTACGGTAACTTCAACCTTAGATTGCGTGGATGTATCTGCAAATTTCCTGTTACATTCCACGTACAAAGTACAATGTAAATTGTGCCGGAATGGTTTTTAGCCCACCTGACCCGTCAGAAATGGATTGTCTTGTGGTTCGGATCTGATATCCATGCGTGTTGAATAACTGCACTTCCACAGTTTTGAACCTATCCGCTCGATATTAGGAGACTCAGTTCTACCAGCCTTGTGTTTTTTTGTAGTATTTTAAATAAATTTTGATTTGGTCCCTTTTAATTTAAAAAATGATGCAAATGAGTACCTACTAAAAAGAGTAACAGTAAAGAGCCTTGGACCATTCAGCTCCAAACTTAGAAAGTTGCCGGGAGGTGGGTGGGGAGGGGGAGTTCGAAGTTGGCTTTTGCTGTTATATGACATTCTCAAAAATTTCATTTATCGATGATTTTTTTGTCGATTGTTTTGCAAATGGTAGAATATGTAAGTAAATTTGAAATGCATCTGCTCCTAAAATGGAATCAATTTGAAGCATCACGGACAAGATTGTGGTTTGTGCTTTATATAACAATTATATAGTAAAACATCAACATCTTCGATGCCTGGTCCGAACATTGACAAATGTAGGTTTTAGTTATTATTATTATTATTTTTTTTTCATCTGAAGAATAGAAACAATTCGCTTTTGTACTTCCTGTGTGTGAATGGAGTGTGTGCGTTTGTTACACACAGTTGATTTTAGTAACACGATAACTCCCGAATGAAACGTCAGATCAGCTTCAAACTTGGTGAGATTATGCCTTGAGTTGGTCCGACGGTTGGGATTGTATTTGCCATATATTAGACAACACGTGACCTCATACAATGCCAAAACGTGACAGTTGCATCATTACAGTAACTGCAGAACGAATGTCGGATTAGCTTCAAACTTGTTAGAGTAATACCTTGAATGGGTCCAACGGTTCTTAGTGTATTTGATGCCATTGACGTCATATGATGCCATTGACGTCATATGATGCCATTACACATTTTGGCTACTACACTTTGCTAACAGGATAACTGTCGAACGAAACGTCGTATCAGCTTTAAACTTAGTAGGATCATGCATTGGATGGGTCCAATGGTTCAGATCGTATTTGATATATATAGCACCGCGAATTACGGCATATGACGGCAGTACTTTAAATCATTTCTCACTTTTGAAGTGCATCATCTGTATCTTCTGTAACGACAAGCAGCTCACCATTTTGGCATAAATATGTACCCTACCCCACTCCCTCCGCTCCCCAGCAAGGAGGTCTTTTTGGCCGATGAGAATATTCAAAAACAAGGTATATATTATGAGTGTAAGTACACTTAAACAAACCTATACTGGGAAAGGTATACAGGGTTAGGGTTGCGCTCAGAACTGTACCTGCGTTAGAAGTTGGTGGGGGCATCGGGGGTTGACTGTAAGCAACAACACCAACAAAACAAACAAACAAAAAAAAAAAACGTTTAAGAATAACAACATTGAAATGAGGAATTGGTGAGGTAGCGACCAGCATAAAGAACCAGATAAAAACACTAAAACCTGTTTGTAGTTTCTTTCTGCTTGACCCGGATAAGAGAAGTATAGTTAAGCCTGTTTTTGAATAACACCCTCCAGAATAGGATAAAAAAAGAGCAAAAGTAAAACCTGCCTGTCGTGATCCTGATAAAAAAACTCTGTAGTGACCACCTTCCAGATCAGGAGAATAACGTAGAATATCAGCCAGTTTATATGGAGGACGGGGGGGAAGGGGTTGGAGGAAACATTTGTTTTGGTACACAAAAAGGAAACGCAATGGCTGGCAAATAAAAGTAATTGACATGTTCGGGCACACTGATGTTGATGTGCACTGGTCGCTGTAGTTACGGATGGGGTTCAAATGACATTTTTCTTCATTTTCAGATGGTAGTTTTGTTTATTCGCATGGTTGTTTCTTTTTCTTCATTGGCAGGTGGTGGCGAAACCCACAGTGCAGTAGCTGGCGAGAAATACATCAATATGTGGGGGAGCCAAGCTGCAGCTGTGACCACCTCTACGCCCTCTGCCGGAGGGGTAAGATTCCTGATGGTGCACACCCTTCAGGCCTCTGTAGGCTAGGAATATTCTTGGGCATAATCCGGGTGTTTCAACATCGGTGAAAATAGTGTTGATTGTGTGATGGATGGACTTCATCCTATCTCGTTAAATTTAGTTCTATTCAACAGGTTGCGTAAGTAGCCTCACATACATATTGACGCAGGCCGCATGTTGTCATCATCGGAGACAGGGGGGGGGGGGGGGGGGGGGGAGGCGGGAAGAACGGGATGGTCACTTGTAAGTGGTTGAATCCGAATCATTAAACTGTGGTGTAAAAAGGAATGGTTGGAATATCGGATTGGTAAAAAGAGTTCGCTTTGAGGGATTGGGCAGAGCTTATGGATGATGGTTCAGAACCAGCTGGGGCACAGTGCCCACGCATCTTGGTACTTTAGAGCAGCCAGGATCAATACTCGCGCTTGTGTTAAACACAAGCATTTGCTTTTGTATAAAGGGCACTTGATAGACGGGCGGATTGATTTAGAATAGAAAGTTAAATATGTTCTGGTGAGTGCAAAGCGGTTTCACGTTGATTTCAGACACGTGACTAGTTTGCTTTTCTTAGAAGCTGCAGTGAAACAGCGAATCGCAAGGTTCGCAGCCGTTATCCAACAAACTTACTTATTACAAAGAATATAAATATTCTTTCCTTATTGTCACTTAATAGGGGATACCATCACTTCAAATCATCTTTGTACTTTCCAGGTCAAAACGGTCTTCGTGGTTATCGTCTTGACACATACCAGTTGACCTTTCATTTAAAACACCGGTACATCTTTCGAGTGTCCCTGCAACTATTTTGAAACGTTTCTTTTTTATTTTTCAAATATCCATAGTCCATCTGAAACACAAACACCAGGTAAATATTTTTTTGCCTCTTTCAAAGGCGAATTGTCATTTAGTATAAATTCCAAATAAGTAAAAGCAATGAGATACATGAAGTGGAAGCGCAAAGACCAAAATAATGCTTCACACCGGCGTCGTCCGTCCGAAGATACAAAAGTACTTAAATCAGTTTATATTCAACTGGGTGCTGTCTTCGTAATGACCATGGTGAAGTTAGCATGTCGCTAATATCCACCAAGAAAGCATTGCTGGGAAATAAGGATTTGCATTAGTAATTTCAGACAAGATTTTATGAAATTACGTTCAGATTTAGACAGGAGCTCGCAGTAGCCTTTTTGCTGTGTAATCCAAAGCGGTCTACATCCCGCATCCGAATTATTAGTTTTCCTTGCCTGACCGATTCTCAGACACGTGATATTGTTTGCGTGGGATGAGAGAGTGTGTGTGAGTGTTGAAACAGTGCATGTTTGTGGTGGAAACCTCGTGTAACATGTCAGCAGTCAATCCGCCTGTCCGTCAGACTTGTGAGGGAGTTTTTTTTCAGTATGAGTGATCGCAAAAACCTGAGTAAAAGGAAGCTAGAGACAGTGATGATGCACACCTTTTTTATGAACATCAGTCGTGTAGATTTGCCCCACAGGTGGCGGAATTTTGTCCAAATTGAAAGGTGCCCGGTTGATATTGATTGGTTGTCGACCGTCTGACTGTCCACTGTGTTTGGTCATGTTTTGCATGTATTATGTTTAAACACATTGTTTTATGAGTTAAAAAATTCACCCCGAGATTGTCTCTGATGATGCACGGCCTCATACTGTAAATAACAATCACTTTATCGTGTCACCAGCCGGGCTTCTGTGGGCTTGATCGGTAGCGAGGAGACTGACCGAGCATCCAGTTGCTGTGATCCGTACGGAACAACACGAGTACATGAACAATCGCCTTGTGTTTCCACATCCAAACAGCATCGATTGTTTCTGTCTAGTATTTGAAGTGCTGTGAAAACAGCGTTTTCGGATATCACACAGGTGGGGCTGTATTCTACGAACCTGGAGTTCTCCAAAATACCAATGTCTGAAATCAGAATATGTATCACTGGATGAACTAGCTCCCAACACAATAGGAAGGAATTGAGTTCTTAATCCAGAGGAATGAAGCCCCCCAGCCCACCACCCCCGCACATAAATTGCCCCACTGTTATCTTATGCCACAGGGCAAAAGTTACTCGAACACGCGAAAATGAAGTGTTACGTGCATCCCCAACACCTTTAAACGTTTTATTCCATGTGCGGTTCTGTCCCACAGTTACACATCGATCTGTTGTTTCCGGTGCGTTTTTCTTAAAATGTCGACAGGGCGATGTATTGCAGTTGTAGTTCTCCAGGGTCCAGTATTTGTGAAAACTAAATGACAGTGAGAAAAGGCGCTCTTAATTCTGTTAATACACTCACGGACTAAGCTTATAGCATAGGGCAGTCGACAGAGCACAGGGATATGGTAAGGGATGGTTCTGACCAAAATGTCACCGGTTAAAGTGTCCCCAGTTAAAATATACTTAGTCAAAATGTCTCCGAAAAACCGTGGCGGTTAAAATGACCCTGGATAAATTGCACTAAGTTATTTTTTACATGTGCAGTAAAAAATATACTGAATGTTTTTAGCTACATTTTAACAACTGAATTATGTCTCCCCGACCAAGGGGAGACATATAGTGTTTGTACGTTCTGTGTGTGTGTATGTGTGTACGTGTGTGTGTGTGTCTGTGTGTGTGTGTGTGTGTGTGTGTGTCAGTCTGTTGTGAACAAAGTGTTGTGTGCAAGATATCTGGAGAACGAAACGTCGGATCGAGTTCAAACTTGATCGATTTATTCCTTGGTTAGGTCAGACGGTTCTATCAACTTTTGACGCATGTCACGTGGTTAGGGCAAGCGTATGACGTCATTACGTCAAAATCTTTTGGGCGAAATTTCTCAGCCGCTGAACATCGGAGAAAGTTGAAACTTGGTGGGATTGTTGCTTGGTATGTCCGAAAGACTTCGTAGAATTTTTTCGCGAGTAGAACGAACGAATGCGGCGTATGACGTCATTACGTAAAATATGTATATATTTTGAACAAGATCTTGTGTGCAATATATCTCGATAACGGAAAGTTCTATCGACTTCAAATTTTGTATGAACATTCCTTGGGTCAGTCGGACGGTTCTATCAACTTTTCACGCATGTCACGTGATTCGGGCAGGCGTATGACGTCATTACGTAAAAATCTTTTGTGCGAAATTTCTCAGCCGCTGAACTTCGGAGAAAGTTGAAACGTGGCGGAATTGTTGCTTGGTAGGTCCGAAAGACTCTGTAGAATTTTTTCGCGAGTAGAATGCGGCGTATGACGTCATCACGTAACATATGTATACATTTTGCACAAGGTCTTGTGTGCGAAATATCTCGACAACGGAAAGCCGTATCGACTTCAAATTTTATGTGAACATTCCTTGGGTCAGTCGAGCGGTTCTACCAACTTTTCACGCATGTCACGTAATTAGGGCAGGTGTATGACGTCATCACATAAAAATCTTGTGTGCGAAATTTCTCAGCTGCTGAACATCATAGAAAGTTGAAACTTAGTGGGATTGTTGTTTGGTAATTCCGAAAGATTTTGTAAAATTTTTTCGCGAGTAGAACGAACGAATGCGGCGTATGACGTCATCACGTAAAATATGTATATATTATAAACAAAGTCTTGTGTGCAAAATATCTCGATAACGGAAAGCCCTATCGACTTCAAATTTTGTATGAACATTCCTTGGGTCAAACGGACGGTTCTGTCAACTTTTCACGCATGTCACGTAATTAGGGCAGGTGTATGACGTCATCACATAAAAATCTTGTGTGCGAAATTTCTCAGCTGCTGAACATCATAGAAAGTTGAAACTTAGTGGGATTGTTGTTTGGTAATTCCGAAGAAGATTCTGGATATTCTTTGGCTCAGTCAGACGACTGTTTCAACTTTTAAAAAAAATTATCTGTTGTTAAGCAAAATTTCTCGACATCGGAAAGTCGGATCGACTTTAAATTTGGTGTAGTTATTCCTTGGATAAGTCGCACGGTTTTTGATTAAACATTACTAAATTCGTGTAGAAAATCAAGAAAGGTGTATAACGCCAACAACCCCCCCCCCCCCGCCTCCCCATTTTTTGGCTCCTTTGTGTTGTCAAAACATAGGTGTTAACTACGCTGGGGATTTCAGCGTTTTGCAGGAGATTCTCGAGTGTTCCTGCATTCTTTAGAAAGCTTCAAAACAGTAACAGCATTGATGTCGGTCCAATGCTATTTGTTAGTACCTGAAATTAAGCTTTTTGTGCGTTTCTCATCTGCGGCTGTTACGTAACTTGCCACTCAGTCAGGGGTTAGTGTCAGTTGTGGTGCACGATGGAGTCGTCATCTACGAGGTCATGGAATGTTATAGGTCTAAGCAGGTCTAGCTATTGATTTTTTTTCGCCGCATGCTTGATTCGGTTGCCAAGGCATCCTATATATAGGAGCTATTTTGTATCGATCGGCATTGTTTGCAGAAGTTTTTTTCGCTATTAAAGTGGGTCATCTGATATCTTGTGTTATGAGAAGCAGCTCACCATTTTGGCACCGAAATGCCTTCCCCCTTCCCCCACCGAGGTGCGTCATCAGATGCGCAGTTATGAAGAAGGCCTTTCTAGTGCTATTTGGCCGATGGGAATGTGCGAAGACAAGGTAGTCTATCATGGCTGTAACTACACTTAGGGTACAGACCGTTACCGTTGCCTTTGGTAAAAGGGTTAGAGTTGTGTTTATAGTCGGAAATATATTAAATAGCTGTTGTGGGGGGGGGGGGGGGGGGGGGAGGGCGTGTGGAGGATGATGGTTAACAAAAAAAAAATCCCGACCACCTTCAAGACCTGGATAAAAAGTAAGACCCGTTCGTCGTGACCCCTTCCAGATTCGGGTAAAAAGACGTACGGTAAAACCTGCCTGTCTTGACCAACTTCCAGACCCGGATAAAAATGTAACGTACAGTAAAACTACTATAATGACCTATTTCAGATCTGGGTGAGAAGGGCCCACAGTAAAACTCGTTTTAGCGACCACCTTCCAGACTCGGATGAAAAAAAGACGCCCATTTATAGCTGTTTTAGTGACCACCATCTTAGTGGTTTATTTTGAGTTTTTTTACATTGAATTGAGGTTATGTTTGCAGAAATGAACATTTTATTTCAGTAATTAAAAAAAAAGGATTTTTTTTTGGGAGGGGGGAGGGGGGATCAAGGGTTTGGTCGGGGAGACATTTGTTTTTGTTCACAAAAACAAGAAACTAAGTAGGTATCGACTGAAAGTGTATAACATAAGCCTGTACTCTTATGTTTTGTGTGCACCGGCCGCTCTAGTTGATAATAACTCTGTATGAATCTTTTGAACGGCATGTCATTTTGGAACGTTTTGATCAGAGATATTTTAACTTTGAGCTTTAGAGACAGTTTAACTGAAGAGAGTGGAACCGGCTATCAGTGAGGATTTTGGCATATATTGAGAAGGGGGCAAGCAGTTGGCACACTGGTTGGAAAGTTGGCCAAGGATATTTCTGGGATTTTGCGACTGGGGCCGATGGCCATATCCAAAAAACTGGGGGCCATTTTTAAAGCTTTTGGGGAGGGCATAAAATGAACTTACCAAAATAGACAAATTAGGTCGATTTTTCAACATATTTTCTTCACAAACGATAAATACAGTTGATTGCTTAACCGAATTAACAGTGTTTGATAAAAAAAAGTACACATGTCTTGAAACCGTTCTTAAACTATCATTGGAGACTGATAGCGTGTCTATTTGCTCTTTTAAGTCTAGACATAGTTATTTCCTGAAAATAATTCTTTAATTCTAAAAACTTTATAAAAAATGGCCCCCACGGAACAAATCTGGGGCCATTTTCAGAAACTGGGGGCCATAGCGGCTCCCAGTAAAAAAATGGGTCCATTTTCAGAATCTGGGGACCATATCCCCCGCCAAACTGATCCCTGGTTGGGGTACCGTAAAAGAGGGGGTTGTTTTTAGCAAGAAATGCGGTGAGTGTTTATGGATTACCCGACATTTTTTAACCTCTTCATTCCCCACCTCCCCCCGAACCCCCCCCCCCCCCCAAAAAAAAAAAAAAATAAATAAAATAAAAAAAAAATAAGTTCGCACACACTGTTCGTTGGCATTCTTTTTGTATCCCACTTAACCTGAAAGTCGCGTCGAACTGAAAGTACAGGAATAATTCATCAGCCTGTGCGTGATCTTTTGAAATGGCGATTTGGCTTGTACACAAAAACAAAAAATCGTTAAGTGCACATGTTAAAAGATGTAGTATATTCACCGCAAAAAAGTTAAAAAAAAAAAAAAAAAGAAAAAAAATCGGATTTAAGTCTAATTGAAGCCCAGCGCAAGAGTGAAACCCCCAAAAATATATTCGTTGTTGCAGTGGTACTAACGAGACATTCGTAGCAACCTGTAGTAGAAATGTCCTTGAAATGGGCGGAGGAATCGTCCTATCATGTCAAAGAGACCCTAGACGTGTCTGGCCGTCTAAAAGCGTTTAGACTAGATCATTGAACTGCAAGCAGTGTTCTGATTTTTAAGGGGAGATGATTTATACAGATTTTTTTAAGACATAAAAAGACCTCTGCATAAAAAGTGGAAAAAGCGCTTATTGGTTGAAGAAAATACTTGGCAAAACCTGTCTGAGTGGAAGATGTTTTCAATGTGTTATTGATTACGACTGCAGGCAAAAAAAGCAGTGCACATTCCAACCAATAGATTGATGTGCGATGTAGGTCTGAGAGGAAGAAAGTAGCGCGCCTGTGGCTTACTTTTTATGCGGGTTCTTTTTTCTTTTTTTTTTATACGAGAAAGAGTTATGAACAGTTACTGTGCACATGCTTTCAGATAAAACTGCGCAGTTTCTTTCGCATAGCATTACCTAAGGTTGATGCTTCAAACAGTCACACGATTCTATCTTTACTTGTTGGTAAAAAAAGAAGCCTTGCGATAATCATTGATTTAATGCAGCGGCTTATATCCCTTGTGGTCTCGCATAAACCACTCACTCTGCCATTTCTTAACCGCTATAACGATATAAGCATATAAAAGAAGTGCAAGTAAAGAGACTGAAAAAAAAACTCGTGCTTTGTGCATTAAAAAAAATTTAGAAAAAAAGACCACCTGTAAACAGACCCGATATATTTTTGCATCCAACTTTATTATCGTGAACAGAGAAAAAATGACATAGTTTTCAACATTTTTTCAACACCTAAGGGCACTTATTTTACTCGAACACACATACACATAACCAACATGGCTTTTTATGACCTGCTGATATTTTTTCACGCAAACACTGTGAACCAATCCCGGAGGGTCCTTAAAAACTAAAATGAATAAACACACAATTGACCCGGCCTTGGTGTACGACACTAGGTCATTATTGCCTTGATCTGCCCTTGATTTTTACTATTGTTTACATTTTTTCAATGCTGTGTCCTTGCAGAGTGCAGTAGACCATCATAGAAAAAGCATTGCGATTTTCAGCTAGTCAATATTCTGACAGACTTCCTAATATGAAGTAGTTTTATAGCCTTGGCTATAGATACTGCGCTTGCATCAGCCAATTTATCAGCTGTGTTTGGGATATATTTTTTTCATAAACCGAAGTTTGCGGTTAGCATTTTTTTTCTTCGTAGGCGTACCTTGTGAATATCTGGCAATTTTTATACAAGACCAGTTTTAGAATTACTATGAAGCGACTGACGCATGGCATGTTTTATGATGTTAGCTTTTTAACCAGTGGAGAACCCGTCTGTCTTTATTAGGGTGTTGCATTGGTTTTATTACTTTTTTTTATCTGTTTATTGTTGTTTATTGGGGCATTGCATTAAGCATTTGGTTAATTCATAGCATTACTAGAGGTGGCAAAATTAATCGATTGGTGTCAAAAATCGATTTGCCGACCAGCAATATCATACCTGCTGGTCCAGGCCATTCACAAATCTTTTGTTAGGAAAAAAACCATAAGCAGATCCACGAATCCGAAGTGCTGTTGCTATGACACCGCCGACACAATTGCCGTGGCGATGCAGGGCTGCAAATCCCAGACGACCACTTATTGAATTGGTTGGGTGTAAATAAGTAACTAATAGAGGTATGACCTCTCTTCAAACAGTATTATATGACTGTTATTTAATTAAATTCTTAGTTGCCTTAGAAAAAAAGGGTTTGTATTTATCTTTAAATCTCAAAACAATCATATTGCGAAATCCTTAATTAAATACGGGTTGTATGTTTGTTTGATTATTAGTAGTATTTTATGAAGTAGATACTGAAAGTTTTGAGTTCTGATATTTACGGCGCTGTTAATCTAAAGTTTCGACCGCTAGCCGCCCGAAGTCTGTCGTAGGGCTGCCTTTGTCACGAACCGGCCTTAGGTACGCGTTCTATGGTTATAGACTTGATTTGTTGGTGCCATAGTGTCAAAATTGTGGTCTTACCAGGGAGCAAAGTTTTTTTGTCAGATCAGGCAGCTATGTGGGGCTGGTCTGGGTCGATAAAAGTGGGCTTAACTGGCGTTAGTAGTCATGTATATAAAGCGTGACTTTTCTCAGAAAGGGTTTGGTCTTATATTCGAGCCTCGCACAGAGCAATTAACGTAACAATAAGGTACAACTTTTGATTTTAACCATTTTCGTCAGATTAGCTAATTTGGAAAAATTTCTGGGGAAGAAATCGGGTTATCTCGGAAGCTGTAAGAGTCGTCAGTTTGAACCTTATTTTCAACTGCCGTTCATGTAAAATATAAATTATTGATGAGCGGTTGGGTGATTGGTTAGGCGGTACCGTAGTTAACAGGTGTACAAGGTATTGCGACTTGCTGGACATAGCACTGCACAGCGGTGGATTTTTAACACTTGACAAGCCTTTGGCTTGCAAGAGTTATATGAATTTGTGCGAGCAAAATTCGTCCTTTTTTTTTTTCTTCTTGACACTTTTTCCGATTTTTTGTGTCTTCTTCTTCTCTGACACTGGGCCCTACGACCATCAAACTTGGGACTTATGAAGAGCTTGATATGAACATGTGCATGTCACTTTTTATTTTCGTCTTTGATTTCGTTTTCTTTGTTAAAACGCCATGTGAAAAGAGTGTATTTTTTGCAAGTAAATGCGTAGCATTTAATGCACAGCCAGAACACAGTTGCTGAGCTTTGTGCGAGCTCTCACTGCGTAAATGGATAACACGACGTATGCCTGATCGGTCAATAAAACTTTAAGTCAACAACAACCAAACACTACTCGGCTTATAAGACGTATTCAAGCTGTGTTGTTATCCGCCGGGAACCGGACGGATATAGTTTTCATTCTGTCTGTCCGTCTGTCTGTCTGTCCGTCCGTCTGTCCGTCTGTGCAATTTCAGTCTCACGCGCCTACAGCCCGCATTAGTGGGTGGATTGATTTCAGATTTTACCCAGGGGTGCTCCTAAGCATCCCGCAGTGCAGTGACCAGGATTCGACGGGATCGGAGCAAAATTGCCAAAATGGCAAAACTTTAAAAAATTGCAGAAACTGAATAAGGACTTTGCATAACACACATCAGTCTCACGCGCCTACAGCCCGCATTAGTGGGTGGATTGATTTAAGATTTTACCCATGGCTGCTCCTAAGCATCCCGCAGTGCAGTGACCAGGATTCGACCGGATCCGAGCAAAATTGTCAAAATGACAAAACTTAAAAAAATGGAAGAAATGAATTAGGAATGAGCATAACACATATCGGTCTCGCGCGCCTACAGGCCGCATTAGTGAGTGGATTGATTTAAGATTTTACCCATGGCTGCTCCTAAGCATCCCGCAGTGCAGTGACCAGGATTCGACCGGATCCGAGCAAAATGAAAAAACTTTAAAATTTGAAGAAACTGAATTAGGAATGAGCTTTACACATATCGGTCTCACGCGCCTACAGCCCGCATTAGAGGTTGGATTGATTTAAGATTTTACCAAGGGCTGCTCCTAAGTATCCCGCAGTGCAGTGACCAAGATTCGGCTGGATTATTGGATAGATTTTAACGTCTGTTTCATATGACTTCTTCTACTTCACTGACCACAAGGCTGTATGGTGTTCTTTGGAACAGTTGTTCACAGGAACATCATAATCAGGTATACAATTTGCGCGAACCCGGCGGATTCATGCTTCTCGAGCATCTAGTTTGCAATATATTATTCAAGAAATAACCCACTGAAGGAAGTATTTTTGCGTTTAAATTTTTGTCAGGTGTTTAACATTTCGCTAGCGAAATGAGCCTCTAGTTTCTGTTATTATCGTGATTACACGGCTTTACAGAACTGGCTGGTGATTTAACTCGACTGACAGCGAGTTTCACTGAAAGGCTGTTCCATATTTGGGAGCGCCTATGAAATCCTAGCACTGCTTAAGTGGGCCATCTGCCATTGTGCACACATGTGTCCCCCACGCCCTCCCCTTCCTCACCTTTTTCTTTTTGGTGATAAGCGGCCAAAAAAAAAAAAAAAATACAGTAACATAGGGAATTGATGTAGCGACTACCCTCCAGGTCCGGATTGAAAAAAGAAAGACTACGGTAAAACTTGTTTGTAGTAACCACCTGTAAGACCACCTCCTCGATCTGGAGAAGAGTGAAATGGTTCGTTAGTGATCGCCTTTCAGAATCGGATTGAAAGCGAACAGTAAACCCCGCCTGTCGTGACCAGAATAAAAAAGGACTTACGGTAAAACCTCACCACCTTCCGGATCAGGAAAAAAACAGACGTAGGTTGTAACCCCAGTTTATGGTAACTACACTCCGCATTGCTAATCTTGTACCTAGATATTAAGATACCCACAAGTGAAGTAACACAGCCCTGCCCCCCCATCCCCCCCCCCCCCCCGCTCTTCAGAATGGGATTAAGATGTTCCGTAACCCGATTTCTGTGCACATCGCGTACAGATAAATAGGGTATTTATACAGAGTAAAGAGAAATAGCTCTGAATTGTCAAAATTGTCAAAATAAAACTTTGTAAACCGAAAGGAACACGCAAGCGGTGGAAAAGAAGTGGGAGGTGTGGGGCGGGGAGGGGAGGGGTCATTTGTTTTGGTTTACAAAAACAAACCGGCAATGGATGGCGAATGAACGTTTGATATTTTCCGGTTCACTTATGTTGGTGTGCACTGGCCGTTCTAGTCTTAATCAGTGTAGGCAAACTGACTGGCTTGGCCAAATTTGGCAAAAATATTTCGTCTCCAAAAGTTCATTTTCAATTATGTATAGTGCATATAAATCTGAAATGTGTCAAATTGACCAGTTAGGTCAGATGTTAAAGAAGCAGAAGAAGAATTATGATAAGAAGAATAATCTGATCTTCGAAATGGCTAGAGAAGCATCTCGAATCTTGTTCAGATTATTCTGTTGTTCTGAGCAAATGATGTCTGAGTGATGCCAAACAAAGCGTCTGCATTATCCAAAATGATGTGCTACCAGTTTGACTTGGATGGTATTTTGGTGTGGCTATTGCTGTATTTTTCTCGCATGTCAGTGTTATGTCCCTGGACATTCTTATTTTCAAAGCCTGTATTTTTCTTGACTATGCGAAAATGGTGGTAATGTGCAATAACTTTTTTGCACTGAATGCGACATAAAATTATAATAAATAGGTGTGTACGCCGACACCCGTGCAGCGCACCCGAGCATAAGTACGTTCTTGTCATTGGAAACTAGAGCGTTAAACTGTTTCTATTTTATTTGTTTTCGACTTATGAAATTCATGTGCAGTTAAGTTGTACCAAATACAGTAAAACCCCGCTATTAGGGACAAAAAGTGACCGAAGAACTTTGTCCCTTATGGCGGGGTGTCCCTAATTTCGAGGTCCTGTTCTATTTGACAACTACAACTAAAATCTTTGGCTATTTTTTTACACTTTTTCCACCACTAGCTTTGATTATTTTAACTTTATCAGATAGCGAAAGTTCGTTCCGTTTTCTTTTCACATCACCAATATTCATACTTTTTTTAACACCTTGTATAAAATCTTAACTGAGTATAAAGACAACGAATTACTTGTTCTTGTATACGAATATTAAGGGACGGAGCACATGTCAATAGGGTTTAGTAGTATAAAGCTTCTCCCTTAAGCACACATCTTTTGTAATAAGACCTATTATCTTTACATGCACTGTGTTCAATATAAAGTACTCAAAACCCACAGATAACAATAGCGAAAAAACAAACACCACCGAGTAAGAAGCTGATAGGGGTTGTTTACACAACGTACAACATATGGACAGCAATTTGACTGTCCACTATAGAGGGGTTGTTTTAAATGTGTAACTGTACTTACGGGGTAAAAAGAGTGTCCCTAATTCTGAATAGAGGGGTGTCCACAATAGAGGGGTCTAGATATAACAGAACTCTATGGCGTTTTAAAACAGACTGAAAAATGCTGTCCATAATTCAGGGGTGTCCATAATAGAGGGGTGTCCATATCCGGGGTTTTACTGTAATGGGTATACTCCGTATTGTCGATGCCAGAGGCATAAAACTTCCTGCCCCATGTTGTAATTCAGTAGGTGGCGTTGTCTGTGCCGTATTCTTGCCCTTCGCCCTTGCCTCTCTCTGCGGAGAAAAGTATCATTTTGAAACAGACAGAAAGGAGCACAGGTATGTTCTTGTCAAACTATCTTCTTTTATCGTTTTAAAATCTTGATTCAATCGTAACTCCTTCCTTTCACAAACGACTTTGCTATACATTTTGGATGATTACATTTTAACGAAGACCTTGGAGAATCGGAAATAACAACGTATTGTGTTGTAAAAATACCTTGACTTCTGTTTGCGCCATCACTTCTGCTTTCCCTACATTTCAGGTCCGCTTGTTATTCCCCCTTAAACGGAGGGATATAGTTATGGGCTTGCCCGCCTGTCCGCGGTCCTGTCCAGGCTATAATCTCCGAAACTACAGGTCGGATTGTTTTGGCGTTTTACACAGGGCTAGAACGGAATCAGGGCAAAACGTCGACGGCCAAAACATTCACTGACATTATACTTAAAAAACGGAAACCGGAAGACTGAAAATTATTAGAATGAATTGGAATCATTAGAGTGTTCACGTGCCAGTTGTTAGGTCCTGTCGAAACGGGTTTACGATTCCCACTGGAAAAGACGGTGTGGATGCAACTGCATGACTGGAGCAGTGTTCCAAATTCGTATTGGCTGCGTGTGTTACAGCTGCGTTGGGTTGTTGGTATGTAACAAAAAATGGTAATAATCCTGGCACTAAGAAGCGAGATTAAGATAGGTGCATGACGTCATTACGTTAAAATCTTATATTAACATTTCTCAGCCGTTCACCTTCGGAGAAAGTTGTGGGTGTGTCAGCTTTTGTTTCCTCTGTGCCCGTTCTAGTTTTAATTCAGTTTCCTCTCACAACAGCACACGGTACGCGGAATTTTTGGTGTGTAGATAGAAAATTTAGCCCCGAGTTCTCATTAGATCGGAATTAAAATTCCTGATACATCAAAACACATTACAATGAACTGAGGACTGGTCTGACACATCCATTGTCTTTTTTTTTCAAGTGAAAGGACTCGAGCATAATTTTTGTTTTATAGATTTGTTGAAATTTTTTCCACTACAAATTGTGCTGATCGCCTTTTAATTTTTAGTATCAGTAAGCGATGTAAGATAAGATAAACACACAGTCACGCCGTTTGCTTAGACAGTGAAATGTTAACACTTACCCGTTTTCGGTTGTAAGTATGTCCCGTTACACGAGGTGTTTGTGTGGAGGAAAGGGGTGAGAAGGGAGAGAAGGGACTTGCCCTTGAGGCCTTTACATTCTTTGCTACTGTAATGCTATCCCGTTCTGTCACATCATTGTTTTCTCAATTTGTTTTAATCCCGTACCTGGTAGTCTTATGTGACAGAACCAGTAGCAATTTACCTGTTGGATTTAAATAAATCCATTTACCAAGCTAGTGCAAAATATTTAATTGGCCTGGTGATCAGGATCGTAATTAGCTATGGAATATTTTTTCATCATCATCCTCTTCTATGCCTGAATCACTGTCGTCTTATAATAAAATCGCTGTGTTATTGGCAGTACGTAGTAAAAAATTGTAAATAAAAAAAAATCAAGGTGTTTAAACAAGACCACAGTGCCCAGGGCTTTATACATTTTTTGGCGTTTTTTTCCACAGGAAAAAATGGTTCATGCATTCTTTGATCTTGACCTGATATTTTAGTCATTGCACCAAAGTTCTTCACCTTGTTCAACATGAACATAATATCAGGCATGAAAAATATCTCGCAAAAACAGCAAGTCGATAAAAAATCAGGCGAACGTTATGTAATCAAAGCAGTAGAAAGAATCATGTTTGAATTTGCAGGCCTCTCCCCAAAGAGAGGCAATCACTATTTATTCCAAATAGACCCAGACGGGCATGTGTATGCCGTCATTGATTTGCCTATGTCTCTGTATTTTTCTGTGGTATCTTTGATTTAGTTTTAGTGCCTTCAGCCCGGATAGTAACCCTAGGCTGCATCTTGTGTAAGGTCTGTACTGGAATCTAGCCAGCATCTCTACTCCGGGGGAAACCTACTTTCGGCAGCAAAATCTGACTTTCGCAGAGCGCCATAAATACTTTTCGATTCGCAATAAAGAAGGCACAGTGAGAAAGAGAGAGAAAAAAATGGAATTTTTTCAACCAATGGCCTACTTATGAACGAGAAAAAAAATTGTTCATGTTCAGGGAGGGAAGTTAATATTGTGTGTCTGGTAACATCGAGTATGAATACAGTGCCGAACTTTTTCTCCCATAACAGATGATATTGACACAGACGTTTTTTAGCAGTGATCAGGTTAGTGCATTCCATTTTTTGTCAAATAACAATGAACTGTTTTTGTTGCAAGTTAATAGATTTGCAAAGCGCTAAGTACGTTTGGCGAGCTTTATAGGTTGTGGTAGTTGTTTGATAATACAAATTCAAGTTTTATAGCTTCTACGTTTTTGTGCCGAGGGTTTTTTTCTCGGTGTTTTTTTTGGGCAGTTGTGGTTATCTTCAAGCCGAATCAGCTGGATAACTATTGCATGTACTGTGATGTGATGCCATTTTGTGTACATAGAAACGATGCTGTGTTTTATAGGTATAAAAATAAAAAAGATTATCGACAAAATCTGAAAAGTCAAAAGTCTGGATTATATAAAGCTCGTATCCGTTAGGGATGTTTTAGGGCTGAGTTCTGGCTTCGACTGTTCGGGTTTGATGCCATATCGAGTACTTTGAAACAGAAAGCCGTCTTGGAGACTCATACGCGGGGGAAAAACGCGGAAAAACACATGGATAAGTTCCATAATTCTAGGCATTTAGTAGCAATTGACGCGCAAAAACTAAAATGGTATTTGGGAAAACTAGAGTGCGTAATTAAATTCTTAATTTGTGATGCCGTGAAAACATAGCTAACTGGTGGCACAGTGGGCGTGTGACCGGATCTGAAAAAGTGAGATATAAACAGATTAATTTAAAAAAAGAAAAGGAAAAAACACTAATCCGCGGATGCTTTTAGGTTTCGTCATTTTGTACGTGATAAAACGAGCGCCTTTCTCTAGGCGGACCATAATGTAGATCTATGGAACGCGGATGTTTATTGGTGTAGCTTGGCTTCCACAGAGAGAGAGAGAGAGAGAGAGAGAGAGAGAGGAAGAGAGCACAGTTTCTAACATGTTCAATAGTGCTGCGTGGAATGTGGCGGCGCGGAACACTCAGCCAAGTTCCTACGCGGGCTGAAAAAAAAAGCCCCTGAAAACGTCCCTTGATTTGAAGAAGAACAAGAACAGAAAAAAATAGCGCTTGCACTCGACTGTGGCATATCATTCGACAGTGTAAATGTTGTCATTTAGTCCACCTCTTTTATTGACGGTACTTTTTTAAGTGCTGTAGATACACGAGACAGCCATTTTTTATTAGTAGACGTCTGATAGGTTAACGGGCCAATATTGATTGCTATACTGGCAAAACCTCCCGTCGTAAAAAAAAACATTAACCTGTAAAAGCAATCAATTAATTTAGTCTGTATAATTTTTTTTCGTTAATCAGCTGTTTCAGCCACGCTCTTTAGTTATATTTGACAGGAATATAAAAGGTTCGTGGAAGAACAGAATTTCATTTTGAAAGAACTGTTCCGATTTTAAAGTTGCACCTTTTAAAATATACATATGCGGGAGATATCAACGCCTAGTGCAATGATACTCCTTTGCCTCAGCTTGAAATTCGATGGCGTGAAAATGGTGCTCGGAGAGCGCATGCGTTAGCTGTGGTCTTTTTGAGGATAAAAATCTGCTCGTATGTGGAGTTTTTATACCGACCATGTGCCAGATTATAATTTCTTCAGACTAATGGTGAGCGTAAAACATGCGTAAAGTTTTGTTATTGCTGTAAAAAAAATGCTTTTGTTGTTAAAATCTGAAAGGGAAGTTTGTACACACTTAGGTCAAATAAAAAATGGCCGATTTGGTTTACAAAAACGAACCGGTGCTCTATCGACTTTTCAGAAATAGATGATTTTTTTTTCTCAGTTAAATTTGTTTTTAAAGCTGTAATTTAATTTGATGGGATAGTAAGGTCTTGAAGTTAAATACTCGAATAGATTTACAGCATATTTCTATTCAGAACTTTTTCACAGTTTATTGACAAATGCAAATTAATTTATGCCAATTTTATGTTTTTGACGATGATTAAAAGATATTTAAGGGATAGGTTATGATAATTATTTGCCCCATAGCAAACGATTAAACTTTTTGTGATTTATGCCAAATAAATCTGTTTTGTTCTGTAAAAGAAACGCCGGCAAAATAAAAGTGCCTTGCATTATAATGTAAGGATGAGATGGAACTTGACAACTTTTTCAGGTGAAATATTCGAGACAACTCAAAAGGGCTTAATAAAAAAGGGATTTTAAGGCATTGCTTGAGATGAAAGCATTATTCTCAACCTGCCCCTCATGCAAGTGACAATATGAAAAAAAAAGATTGAAAATAATTCTTTATTTTTCTGATTCGTTTAAAAAATATTTAGAAAAAATCGTATATGAATTAAAATAAAAAAAATACGGGTAGATTTCAGTTGGTATTAATTTCTAGTTTTTTTTTTTTTTTTTTTTTGCCGACGGTATTGTTTCTGTAGAAATGTCCATTAAAAATTAAAGATAGATAGTTCTTAAATTGTCAAAATCGCAACTGAATTAGTGTAGTGCCTTTTTTTGTAATGAAGTAAATTTTTACAAATATTTTAAGACAAATAACTTGTGTATATAACTTCAGATGAACGAGTCTGTTCTATTGAATAAAAAAAAAACGCGTAAGCGTGTTCACTCCAGAACTTGCGGCTGCAGTGCCAAAACTCAACTTAATTCTTTTGCAGGTTGTAAGGTTGGGCGGGGTCTTCCGGTTTGGTTGTAACATTGACTGTGTCTTTGCATTCAGGCAAATAAGGCCAAGTTAGTTACCCCATAGTAAGGATGAAAACCGAGGATGTAGTGTGAACACATACACACACACACAAAATAAATAATGAACTAATGAAAAGAAACATTAAAAATGAGTGAAAATATTATGAACTTTTTAACACTTACGATTTTTTTTGTTTTTGTTTTGTTGTTTTTTTGTTTGTTTTTTTTTGTTTTTGTTTTTTTTTTAATTTTTTGTTTTTTGAGAGGGGATGGGGGAGGGTAGAAAAATGGCGCTTTGCTTCACAATGCACCCGTGCATTGTCCTTAAGATGGAATTCAACATTTTCTGCTATAGTTGTCTTTGTTGGTTTTGCTCATTAGAGGTTTTAATATTTAATAACCCTTGAAACCATTGCTCATGTTAAAGCTTAGCACGGGCCATGTGCATGCTTTAGAGAGTTAGAAAACGCCCCTTTTTGGGAAGGATGGGGGGGGGGGTACCAGTGTAGTAGATTATATTTTATATAAGTAAGAAATGCAAGACGTAATGAGTTCACTTTTTTTTTACACATGTTCAAAAGACGCTCCTGGTGCGGTGTACCATTACAAAGATGTTTATGATGAATTATAGTTAGGCAGATTTCCGACGAGAACGCAAGATTCTTTAATTGCTGTTAGCCAAGTCGGTGGAAGAAATCGGCTTTTAATGTTCTGATTGGCTTGTTTGGTGATTGTGGTGGGGTCTTCAGGAACCATTGTGGAGTGTTCATTTCACGGGACACTCAAATGTTCATTTCAGGGTCATGGTCGATTCCCCCTAACCGCATTGCTGTCAGTTAACCTCCCCCTTCCCACCCCCCTCCCCAAACCCCACACACATCGTACGGTCGCACCCACTTCCTGGCTTCTTGAGGATAAACCTCGATTCTCCCTCTCAAACACTTGCTGGTTTCTTGGCGATTTCATGATTTTTTTTTTAGAACTTCTGGGTCGTGCTGATAACGCCTTGCCGTGGATTGCGGGCTGTCCCTTGCCTTCCTTCACTTTTCATTCTCGTTGCCTCGTTCTCTTTTCATAAAAAATAAGATTCATGTGACGTAACATGCACGATTATGTTTATTGCCCAAGCATGCGCCGTTGCGAGCATTCATGAAGATGAGCATGGCAATTGTGGGAGAGCGTCTTGAATGTTGGAAAAGCATGCGCTTTTATGGTTGTTTTAAAAACGCACGGTGCAGAGAAAAAAGGCGCGGACGGCAAGGGTGCAAGGAAAAGGGAGTTGACTGAAAACACAGGGTGCGAGCTAGTGGGTTGTGCGCTTGAGAATTTTTTTTTTTTGTCTTTCGTGAAGAGTTATCTCTGCCAGCATGTTTCACCCATTTTATAACAGCTCGCAGGATCTTTTTACACAAAACCATCGAATGGAATGACAACGACTGTGCCGGGTGAGTGCACTTCATGTGTTTGTTTTGTGCTGTATCGTGTAGTGCATTCTCTTTCTTGTCGTGTTTTTTTTTCCCGTAGCAAATCAAATCGATTTATGCTTAAGCCTTCTCTAATGGCTTCATGTATGTGAAATTTAAGATCGGTAATTTTTTTCATTGTGGAGGACGATTTTTTTTCATAATTTACCGTGCGGGTCTTGCATGTTCATTTCTCTTAATCGTGAACGGAAGGCATTTTTTCCACGACAATATTTTTGAAGTTTTTATTGTTGTTCTTAACAAATAATTTCATACCAAGTGCAACCTGTTGTATTTAATGTTAATTTAAAAGGTTTTTAAGCGTCGGGGTTTTATTTCGTTAAAATAGTGTATACTCAGCAGCTATGAATTAATATGTGTTGTAGGTTGGTCCAATGATTCTTTAATTATTAAAAATGAACGTGAATATCAGAGTTTTGCCATCGAGATACAGTAGGTCCTGTTCGTCACATTCTCTAGGAATTGGGACACCAATTAGGACGAACGTCGAGGTTTTTGTGTTTTCACGCTTTGTTGTATTTTCTCCCATTTGGCATTCGTTTCTGTATCTAAACTGTTTTGCAAAAGGTTCTCGAAGCCTTGTTAAAAAGGGCAGTCGATGATTGAGGTAAATTAGGTTTTTTTTTTTTTTTTGTCGCGGGTATTGTTTGTAACTGTCAACTGGTACAAATGTTTCCTCGTAGTGTTTTACGAAACTGATTTAGCGGGGTTTTTTTTTCGCGGGAGTACTGATGTTATTACGTATTGCCGCGGCATATTTTCGCCTTAAGATCGAAGTGATTGATCCGTAACTGTGCTAACTGTGCGTCTCTAGTGCAGCTTAGTCGAACGGTAGAAAAAAGTTGCAATTCGGCTAAAATCAAGCCTAAAATTGTTCAGTGAAGAAAACATTTTTAAGCATTAATTACTTTTCAGACATATTGAAGAATGTTTTATTTAGGAGTCGCTTAAAAACAACAACAACAAAAATTGAATAGATTTTATAATAAAACAGATCGGGGATGGAGAAGTGAGGGGAGAGGGGAGGGGGTTACGAAACAAAAAAGTAATCATAATTCGCTTAAACTATATCACTAAGTAATTCTTCAGAAAACAAATAAGCGATAAGAAATCTGTTTGTGTATTTGCCTTCTTGTATAGGACATTGCACTACCTCTTGAAGTCATGAAAACAACTCGAGAAAAACTACTGGCGGCTAATATGAGAGCAGTAGTGCTGTATTTGTGCCATGAGTTCGTAGTGTCTGTCTCGTTTGGAGTTAAAAATTGCCAACACATCTGTAACTGAGAAAAAAATTTTTCTTCCGTTATTTGTACTTTTTGCGTTGTTTCAAATCTGCAAAGGTTGTGTAAACAAGGCGAAAACGAAGCATTTACAGAATTAATGTAAACGACGCGAAAACGAGGCTTTTACAGAATTAATGTAAACGACGTGAAAACGAGGCTTTTACAGAATTAATGTAAACGACGTGAAAACGTAGCTTTTACAGAATTAATGTAAACGACGTGAAAACGAGGCTTTACAAAATTAATGTAAACGACGTGAAAACGAGGCTTTACAGAATTAATGTAAACGACGTGAAAACGAGGCTTTACAGAATTAATGTAAACGACGTGAAAACGAGGCTTCACAGAATTAATGTAAACGACGTGAAAACGAGGCTTTACAGAATTAATGTAAACGACGTGAAAACGAGGCTTTACAGAATTAATGTAAACGACGTGAAAACGTAGCTTTTACAGAATTAATGTAAACGACGTGAAAACGAAGCTTTTACAGAATTAATGTAAACGACGTGAAAACGAGGCTTTACAGAATTAATGTAAACGACGTGAAAACGAGTCTTTTACAGAATTAATGTAAACCACGTGAAACGAAGCTTTTGTAAAGTTTGCGTAAACGACGCGAGAACGAGGCTTATCGGTGTTGGTGTGAAAAAAAAACGTAAAAATCAAGTTTCCATCGCTGGCATGAAGTTGTCGAAAACGAGACTTTCTGTTGCTTGAAAAAACGGGGCTTTCCGAAGGTTGTAACGGTGTTACTTGCCATGATACAAAAGGAAAAGACAGCATTGCAGCCGTAGTTTCCACATTGTTTTTCGATATCATTTCCAAGTTCTTCCAAACCGATAAGAGATCTGTCATTTCGAGATTTTTTTTAAAACTTTGTGTGTCGTGCCGTAGATACCCGTTCTGTATGAGAGTGACTTTTTCGGGTGCCCATGTGCCCTACAAGATGACCGGACCGTTTCGAAAAACGGCCCCATGTCTGTCACACAAACAGTATCCATGCTTAAGGATATTATAGTCTGGATCTGAGTATTCCGTACACTGGAGAACCAGCCCCCCAGTTTTGGCACGTATCCAGTTACATTTATACTGTATGTTGAGATGTATGTGTGTTGTAGGGTCCATCATCCTCGTCGCCAGATGTCGTCTCTGCAACAATGGAACCACCTGGTAAGTGGCCCCTTTTTTTAGGCTTTTTGCGCAACAAACTCAAGTGGGACTACTAAAGTGCCGTTTTAGTTGTTGAAATATATTTGTATAGGTGAATTTTACCCGAAGCCTGCATTGCAGATATTTGACTTACAATTTCACTCACAGATTGATGTCGGATCGTTACCAGATTTTTAGCCATTTCTTCGACAGATCTCCTTTGTGATTGATTTTCACTTTCGTGAAACTCCTTATCCGGTCACCAGAAAATATTGAGTTTTCGTCTTGCCTCAATTTCTCCACGACGCGATCGATCATAACTAGATTTGAAACTAAGCCTGGAATGGTTCCAAAGTTTTGGATCCATCCGTTAAGGGCCCGACCCGGGCCCAGGAACCCAAACATATATACAACCATATATATGAACAATTTCACCTAATCTATATTACTTATTGCATGGGAAAGAAACATTTAACAATATGGAGTATTATTCCACACATGTGCAAAATATGGACACGGGTCCGAACTTTGGACCAGTGGACCCACCGGACCCGCTCTAGCCCTGTTCTACACAGCCACAATTACGGACGGAATGGTTGGATTTTTGTGCTGTCCAAATGTTAAAGGGACATTCAGGGGTGCACATAATACCTTCGCATTTTGCCATGGCGAAGGTGAAATCCGTTTGGCGAAGGTGAACAGATTCACCTTCGCCAAATTGAATTTTTTCATAATCAAGCTTGATGAAAAGTTAAATGCTTTAGATAAAGCTACAACTCGGTCAGGACTGAGTAACTACCGATGTAGCTCTATAAAGACACAAACTGGACAATATAGTTAAGAAGATGTAGCCTATAGTTTATATGCAATAAACAAATGAAGTTACAGTTTTAGTAAGAGGGTTAATTTGGCGAAGGTGAATTCGATTTGGCGAAGGTGAGCTGAACGTCCTTCGCCAAATTGGCGAAGGTAAAAAAATCCTTATTTGCACCCCTGGGACACCACATCTGATTGTATAGAAAAAGTACCGTATCATTTTGACGTCGTCATGCGCGTCCGTCCGTCTGTTGTCCGGCTGTTGACAATATTGCCGACGACAGAGGCAGTAATGATTCATTCCGTGGGGAAAATTGTTAAGTCGTAGAAGATATCCGTTCACCTTATTTGTCTTCGTTCACTGAAGGACCACATTAAAAGAGGACTTTAGGCGGGTTGTCCGTGACGAATTCCCTAGGTCTTGTCACGTGCGGAATGTTTACAAACGGACTCGTACAAACATCGATAAAACGTCTTTAATGGCTGGTTTCCTCTTGTGTGTTTCTATCTAGTAAATCAACATGGCGGACAGGACACCATTGTACAATAGTAGCGCAGAAAAGAACAAAACATAATCCGTGTTATTTCTTATAAAAAAAGCGAGCTGTACTTTTTATGATGAGTTTAGGCTAAAATGTGTTTAAACTGAGCATTGGCTAATGAAGAAGAGCGGCCGAAAAACTATTTGATTTGTGAATTGCGTTAGTGGCATGGCGACCCTTCCCTGGGAAATCAAGTTTCCAGCCTGAAAGACTGAATGGGCAGAATCATAGCGGGCTCCTTCAATCAGATCTAGGGTTGTGTTATGTTGCGTACGAGCTGCCGCCTTCGGGACAGACCCATCATAGATTAACTGAAGTATAATTAGATTACGTGGGAAGAAGGCAGTCCATTTTTTTTTATCTCCCGAGCATCATTCGATTATCACAAAATGACACACACACAAAAAAAGAGTACAGTGAATTAGTGACGCCATGAATATCGAACCATCGTTTCAACGGCGTTTTATCTGGCAAATGTTATGAAGGAGCTTATCAAATAGAAGATGGGACACAGTTTAGGGTCAGGGGAGGGATGGCGTAAGGGGTGTCTTTTTCTAACATTCTTTGTATGGGAGTTTTACATTACGGCTGCAGCAAAACTTACAAAAGATGTTAAATTAGTAAAAAGTAACCAAATTAAAGACATCTTTCGCACAGAACATCAGGCATGTTTAATACTGGGTGTATTTTCGGCGGTGCCCTTCAGATGGAATAATTTGCTAAATGTATGGTAGAAATCCTCAGGCTGTGCCTTGTTTGGGTCTAGTTCTGTTACAAGCGACAGCACCAAAGAAGTCGTTAGACAGTTTGAGACGTCATTCAACATAAGATAAAGTGTACGGTAAGGTTCGCGGTTGATATCAAGTGCATCGTTTTGTTGGTGTCAGGTCCTGTGCGAGCACCTCCGGCACATATTGGAGCCCCGGGACATTCAATGGGCCCGAACGTTCCTGGTCCAGTCCATCCTCTGTTTGGCCCGCCGCAGTCAAGCCAAGGCCCTCTGATGTCACCCAGCCGGGCGATGTCCCTGGACGGCCCGCCGCAGGGGCACTTGGGCACAGGGGGCTCCATGCCGCCTCACACGACGCTGACGTCATCGGAGAACCACCAGCCAAGCCAGTCGATTGTCGTACCGACGCCGACGCGCACGAGGACGATCAAATCGTATCACTGCAGGATGTGTGATCAGGTGGGTTAAATCTACATTCTCATACCAGGTACACGAAACTCTTATCAAACAGAAATGCGCGTAGGTTTGATGTGAACTGTGCCAGTGCATGTCCGTATCTTGTTAGCTGTAGTTTCGACGTTATCTGACAAGGGGGTAGTTCCTAGAAATAGGGGGCGTTCACACGGACGAGCGTACAGATAGAGCAAAAAAAAAAAAAAAACTGTGCGAAGTTCAGTTCGAGTCAATTGAACGGTGTAACTATGCCTGTACAACACATGAAAAAAGAACGAAATAAAAACCGATAACCGAGGAGGCAAAATGTATATGAGACTACGTGATTTTTGTTAGACCAGTGCATAAAACCTGTGCAATGTATTTACACAAGGTCACAATTCAGCACAGCTTTTTTTGCTGGTAGGCCGTATTTCGCTCTCAAGTATTGGTAAAAAAGAGCGCTGATAAAAATGGTAAACAATTGCGGTATGATCTTTTTTATGATATAATCATCAGCTGATACGAGAACTACTTGAAATAAAATTGAACATTTAATTTTGTCCTTCATGAGTAACACGTTTTGACAGGAATAAAATTAAACAGTTGAATTTTAACCTGCGTGAATAAAACTTTTTGCTTCTAAAAGTATTTTCATTTTAGTGTTCACTTCGTTTGTTAAACAAAAATCATGAACAAGTCTTAGAACTGCACATATTCAGTAAGAACAGTCTTGAGTTTGCGGACTCGCTGCGTGGCGTGAGCACGGTGCGTGTCCCTGGACCAATGGAGAGATTTCACGTCACAATAAATATGTCATGTTTCCTCACGAACAATTGAGTACAAGTTGACCTTAACTGTGCCACATACATGACTAAATGAGATGGGTTTTTTTTATTTTTATTGTAACATTTCGGACCCTTATAGTGAGTGCCGTGTGTCACTGAAATTTGCGTGGTTTATTGGGTTGGATCTCAGGTGCTGGAGTGGGGACTATTTTCCAGTTGGTTAATCGCCATATGCCATTGCCTCCATGCCCCATAAGGTATAGCACGCGAAACGTAAGCGACCAATGAAGAGGAACGGTAATTAAGCGAAGTAAAAAATACTCAACAGTTTGGAACATAATTAAGACATCATTTTATGAAACTGGCCCTCGACAAAAAAAAAAAAAAAAAGCTTATAGAATCGCATACCTGTGCCTTGTTTTAGTTTTTATTTCGGTTTGCCTTAATACCCACTAACCATTAGTTAATGTAAAGACTGCCTACCAGCCACGGTTCTTTTTCAGATTCTTAGTTCCGGGACGTTCAACAACTTCAACAAATGTCGCTCCTAATTCTGTTAAAAAAGGGATGTTCAAAAGAAAACATCCGGCTTTTAGTAAAATTTAAATATAACTTTGCAAACCGTTAAAGCCATAGATATCATATTGTTGTTCATTGTTTATCAAGTGAATATTTGGGAAATTTCCTTTTCAGTTCGCCGCATCTAAAGTGTGTTACAGTTGTAACACCTGCCGCTCCGGTATCAAATATCACACTGCTTCCCTTCAAATTTAAAATGTGCATTTGAGAGTTATTCTTTTCAGTTCTTCTTTTTTTTTTTTTTAAGATTCTCTCAAACAAGCACAAGCAGCCTTCTCCCTTAGATGCAGAAAAGTAGTGGGATGTTTTTGGTCCGTTTCTGAGCACGTTTCTTGGTTGGAGGTTTTGACATTTTAGCAAACCTTCTTTCTGTTGCCCTGCAAGAACTCCTGCCCGTTGAAGTCTTTCACCATAGGTTGGACTTGTTAAAAAATATCTTTAGCAAAAAAGCAGAAAGGAGAAAAAACTTCTTTGGGCTACAAAAATGTGATTATGAAACACAATAGAGAAAGAAGTTAATACTTCATGAAATTTCACTCTAGTTGCACGTTTCTTATGGCGAGAACTGTGTTTGTGAACATGATAATTCAATACTTCTGACGCATTTGTGGGCTGATGGAGAGAGGAAGCGAATGACTAAAATGTGAAATTTCGTCTGCTAAAATGTCAATTCCTGGCTTTCATGTAAACTTTGTTACCAGTTATGAAAGATTTTCCTGAATTGATTAAAACGAGTGAAATCCGAAGTGCATTAATTTTGCCCTTTGCTAAGTCGTCTCTCCATTCTGCTTCTTTCAGATATTTGATAACAAGTCTGATCTATTGGTACATAGTCAGACGGTTCACAAGGCCGACCCTAAGCCCTATCGCTGTCCAACCTGTCAAAAATGCTTTGCCAACTCGTCCTATCTGTCTCAACACGCGCGGATCCACGCCGGTATTAAGCCGTACAAGTGTCAGATATGCGAGCGGCGCTTTACGCAGCTGTGTCACCTGCAGCAGCACATTCGCACACACACCGGGGAGAAGCCGTACAAGTGCCAGCACCCGGGCTGTGGCAAGGCCTTCTCGCAGCTCTCCAACTTGCAGTCCCATTCACGCTCGCACATGACAGACAAGCCCTACAGATGCAACTCCTGCTACAAGTGCTTCACCGACGAGCAGGGCCTCCGCGACCACATACCTAAACATTCAGAGACGAAACACCTAAAGACGTTTATATGTCGTATCTGCGGGAAGTCGTACACACAGGAGACGTACCTGGCGCGGCACATGACTAAGCATCAAGGTGTTGATCCGGTTGCAAACATGCTCAACTTGACGTCACTGCGGCACCAACAGCAGCAGCAAGCCGCGCTCCAAGCGTCCCTCCAGCAGCAGCAAAACCAGCAGCAAGGTCACAGCGCGCCGACGAGCGCCAACCTCTCGCCAGGCAGTCAGGTCAGTGCCTCGATGACGTCACAACACCCGAGCGTGCACCACATGGGCCACCAGCCGGGGGCTCCGCCGCAGCACCAGCTGCCCACCGTGCACCACCACAGGCAACCAGGCGGCCCGCCCGACCTGCCAGACATCAAGCCCCTGCTGGAGGGCAACGGCTTCGACAGTCAACCGGACGCCAACAAGCCGTCGTCTGCCTTCATGCCCCTTGCTCATTCGTATCCAAGTCCGAATATGATGAACACTGGTGTGCCTTCTAGCTTCCCCTTTGGATCGGCACCGCGGCTGCCAAGTACCACATTGAATTCGCCGCTGTCGCGTCTGTCGCCGCCAGTGAATTCCTCGCCCTACTTCCCGTTCGACTTCCCCAAGACGCGCGATGCCATGGATGGGCGCATGGAGGCGGGTATGATCACGAGCTTGTTGAGGTTACAGCAAATACGGGACTTTTCATCGTCCGTGTTTCCGAAAAGTGAACCAACCTCCCCAGCGCACAAAGATTATACGCATAAAGATTACACACATAAAGATTATACCTAACCGTGTGAGAATTAAAAAGCGAGAGAGAGTAAAAAAAAAAAAGGTTGCCCCACTGCTGATAAATCTACGACACATATATGATATGTGTTGGAATCTCATAGGGTAAAACATGCGAAAGTAGGCAATTTGTTGTTGTGTTCATTTGATTATTACTGTTCTGGGGTAGTATTTGTAAATCTTAGTGAGATAATATGGGCAGAAGGATATGTTTTACCTGGCCGTGTGTTGGGGGAAAAGGTTAAAACCATGTCGAGCCGTCACGATGTGATTGGTTAATGCAATAACGGGTTAACTCGTTGCCATGGCTGCGTATGTACTTTGCAGGCGTGTCGGTACTGCGGTAAAAAAAAGAAATCTGTTAACATTTCACCTTACAAGGGGCTGTTTACGCACATATATAATATGTACTGCGTTGTGTGTGCGCACAAAAAAAGGACAAATACAAAAGTGCTTATTGGTGTCTGAAGATTTTGTAGTGCTAATATCACTCTAAACTATTTGTCCCAAACGAAGCGTATAGTAAAACACGCACATAGGTATTCTTGAATTGAAATCTTCGTATTTATTAGGTAGGACATTTATTTAAGAAGAATTTTCCTGTACTGAATGGCTTTAGCTTCATCTACGTGTAATCCGTTTCTGTGGTACATTGTGAAAGAAGAAAAACACTGCATTTCACATTGATGGGAGCTCTTCTGTGGTTTCCCAGCTTAACTGTTTTGCAAGCTTTAACTTTGGATCCAAAAATCGAAATGTGCAATGAAGGTTTTTTATAGGGACTGTTTACTTTTGAAGAGAAACTGCTGTATACTATTCATAGAGATAAGGGTTATCCCGGAAGTTCTGTGCCAGCTTAGGCCGTTTTGTGGAGGTGATAAAAAATGCTCGTCTTTTTTTTTTGGGGGGGGGGGCAGTGTATGCCTCTGGATAAGCTGGACTCGGTAGTTAAACAAGCAGAAAGGTTTCCAGAGTGGCGAAAGCTTTGCGAGGGTGTGCTTGGGTTGACAGAGTGGTAGTAAGCGTGACACGGCTGCTGCTTGGGTTGACAGTGGTAGTGAGTGTGACACGGCTACTGCTTGGGTTGACAGAGTGGTAGTGAGCGTGACACGGCTGCTGCTTGGGTTGACAGTGGTAGTGAGTGTGACACGGCTACTGCTTGGGTTGACAGAGTGGTAGTGAGCGTGACACGGCTGCTGCTTGGGTTGACAGTGGTAGTGAGTGTGACACGGCTACTGCTTGGGTTGACAGAGTGGTAGTGAGCGTGACACGGCTGCTGCTTGGGTTGACAGTTGTAGTGAGTGTGACACGGCTACTGCTTGGGTTGACAGAGTGCTAGTGAGTGTGACACGGCTGCTGCTTGGGTTGACAGAGTGGTGGTGAGCGTGGCACGACTGCTGCTCCAATCCCAAACCACTAGAACATTTTGGAAGCACTTTTATAAAGATTATAAATAAAATAGGATTGCTTTTGAGACAGAAATTTTCATATCCCTAATTTCGGTAACATCAAGTCAAGCAGAAATCCAAGGGATATTTGCTTCAAACAAGGCAAATCACTGTTTCAGAGAAACATTGAAATTTCCGCTTCAGGAGAATATGTCTAAAGCATAAACGATGAATTCCAACGGATGGAACTCCAAGCCAAAATGTTAATAACCCGCCTTCTAACCAGATTATGGCGTTTGTAGAGTTCCTTTTACTTTCCTAGTATACTGTTCTACTATATTTGACAAATTGCTCTTCCGGTGAGGGTGAGGGGTAGGGGTGGGGGGTTGATTGGGTGCTACAGAAAAATGCTACCATATCTGAGTAATAAGTGTTTGATGTGAATAAAAGAAAGTGAAAAGAAGTATTTTTCGGGGGGGGGGGTGGGGTAAAGAAATGATTTAGTTTAGAACGCAAAGTATGATTAGTGACAACAAAGAAATGATTGCGTACGCCGCCTTCTCTGTTAAATACTGCGATCCGTCGCTGTCATTCTTTTCTCTGGAACTTTGGTTTCTCTTGTTTTGGATTGCAATCAAAACTGTCTGACTTCATGTTGATTCCTCACGGAAGCGTTTTGGAAACCGCGAAAGCAAATGCGCCAATCTGCATGAGTTTTGTGTTATCTTTAGTATTTGTTTACGATTTGAATTAACTTTGTTAGTGTGAAACGGGTCTGTTTGTATTGTTGACCCCTCCTTTAATCTCTAGTGCTGGATTGTGTATAAATTGTAAATGTGCTGTACATACTAGGCAGCTTGCTGGATGAAATAGCCGAGTAAATAACTGTATCGTGCGAATTTTGGACTTTGCCGTTGAGGTCCAAATCAATCTTGCTGCGTTTCTTGTTTTAGTTCTTTTATCATTCTGTTGTGTTAGTTCCAAGTGACGAGTTATCTGGCTCTTTCCCAATGAAACAGAAATGTGTACCTTGTAAAGGAATCAGCACCAAACTCCTTTTTCTTCCAAAGAAGAATAAACATCGTCGTTCAGACTGATTAAAACAATGCACGTATGCGACAGTTTTTAAACTGAATATTTTCCGTGACTTGTGATAAATTCAGTTGGCAATTGTTTTTGCGGCTGTTTCAGCAGACCCGTTACTAATTGATAGTAATCCCTTTCTGTGACTACTTTGGAGAATCGGAGGAAATCAAGTGGACCTATTTTTTTTTTAAACTGCCAATGCATTTACGTTCTTTCATTTATTATGTTTTAAAGGAAATTCAAAATGTCCTTGTTACACTTATTTCTGTTCTTTCAAGTTTTGTAAAAGCTGCAATCATGGGATGCATGAAGCAAGTAACGGTAATTAAAGATAAAGTCGTACAAAAAAAAGCGACGACATTTCCGTCGTTTTATGTTTTCGAAAGCTAATTTTGAATCCTCGTTTTTTTGGTTGGATTGTATTTCGTGCGATATAGTCTGAAGTACATTTATTGTTTGGAATTGTTAAAAAAAACAACTGTTTTCCCAGCATAGCTGCGTGGTTCAACTGCTATCTATAAATAACTAGATTGTATTGTGAATTTACAAAATTTGCAGACGAAAAATAACACGTATCTGTTAAAACAGGTACAGGTCGTACTTTAGAGTTCATTAAGGTCAACCCACTTTGATTAAAAAAAGTGTAAAAAGGTTAACGAACCTCAAAGGTCTCAAATTGTATACCTTAAAAAGCTTTACCTATGCAAAAAAAAAGGGCAAAAAATGGTTCACGTCGATGACACTGTAAATGTTATTTTTAATGGCTGGTCAAAGACAGCCTAAAAATTGTGCGTTAGGAAACTTTTTTTTTTTGATTGGTGTCACGTGGCAGTTTACGTTTTGTTACCTGCATACTGTGTTTATAGTCAAGAGAACTACATACAGCATACTGGGAGGAGTGCTTACTGTTATGTGATATCTAAACGTGTGTGTTTTTTTTTAGCGGATTGTAAAATTCACTCTTTAAGCAACTACACTGTACTTGCAGACAATATGATTGTCTATAAAATTATCTACCATTGGTGCACTATTCATTACAGCCTTTATCGCGTTATACACAATTTACTTTTTATGTTGTATATTTTACAGGTTTTTTTTTAAAAGGTTATTTTGTTGCATTTGTTGCAGCAAACAAAACAAATAAAAAAAAAAGAGAGGCAAAAAGTCCGTCTTTAAAATGCAAGAGAGTATTTATTACGTAAGTGCTATAAGTACAATGAAGTTTGTAAGTTTTCTTAGGAAGTATTTTAAGTACACTTCAAGTTTTGTGTAAAATTTGTGAAACAAATTTGCATATGCCTGTTAAAACTTTTGAAAATTTTTTTCCTGTTGCTGTTTGACAAGACCAAAATTAAGTTTAAGGATGTACTGAGCTCAGCTCTCCCACCTCCTTCCCCCACCCCCGGAGCACCATTAGATGGTCGTTTTTTAAGAATCCGCCCACCCACAGTACCGCGTGTTTCTGAAGCACGGCATGAGCCTCGTCTTGATCTTGTAGTGTTACAGATTGTTGTTATAGTTCTGTCCTTTCCGCAGGATTTTTATGACACTAGGCAGGGAGGGGGGTGGGGGGGGGGGGTTTCTGGCGTACGTTAATTTTTGTTTCCTACTTGCCAAATTAAAAACATAACGTTAAACGACATTTACTTGTGATTCCAACAAATTTATCAAGTGTGGACGCTTGTGGTCGCGGCGCCTTTCTAGATCTCTTCCCGCACCCTCTCCCCCATCCACACTCTCAACCCATTCCTACCGCAACTGGGATTCAAACTCTGTATGATGCAAAGCGGTAAAATCTGTTTCACTTCACGCCATATAGAACTCCAGAAATAATTGAATTTGTCAGATATCCACAAATAGCACGCACCTTTGCGCACCCATTAGCAGCAGTAGTCATTCCTTTACCGAGTCTGGTTGTTTCAAATCAACGAGTATTTGCTGTTTTCTCCCTCACACTTTGAGAGATGTTAAAAGCATCCTTTTAACGTGAAAATATCACCGGTTACGTATAAGGACCCCCAATTTTTGCCCACTGCTGTTGCTTGATTGGTATTGTGATAATGATTTCTCGCACAAAAAAGTATGCCACATAATATAGCACTGAATCAGAGCACCCCTGAAATCTGCTTTATGTGTGGAGCAATATTCTTGCGTGTGAAAAATTAAAAAAAAAAAAAGCACACAGACGCGATAATACCCACGGATCCTTGTGAAAGATAAGCCAAAACGGGTAATATTGTTGGTACTGCTATACTGTAGACAGTGGCAGCCCACACTTCTGCTCGCACCGCTCTTATGTTAAGAGCTGAGGAATGTGAGAGCAGGTGAAATGCAAAAAACAGCTTCTCCATGTTAATACAGTCGAAATCGATTAATCGCCCAGCGGATAATCGCATAGACTGGTTAAATTGCATACTGTAGTAAATCGCATAACCGAAAATTTTGAAGTCGGATCAGAATCAGGATTTATCTCCAGTGTGGCAGAGCCATCATGGTCGTAAGGTTTTCTCGAGCTGCCCTTTTCTTTGCGGATCTTTCCCTTCTTTGATCACTTTTTGACCTGTATTTGGGAGAGACATTGGCGAATGCTTCGTGATGTTTGGAGCGAATCACTCACCTTTGGTTCAGTAATAACATCCGACTGTCTGATGGAGTCCGTTTGTGTCTATAGTCTGGCAAAAGTGCTTCAGAAAGATTCGTGACTGGTGAAAGGTAATTTTCACTAAAACAGTCTGATTCTGCAGGAAAACATCTGTTTTTTAATGATATTTTTTATTCATTTATTTCTCTTATATGTGGGACTAGATTACTTTGAAATATCCTCGTCAGTTGCAGTAGGGATTCACTTCCCATTTCAGACTGGCACGTCTGCTCACAAACAGACACACAGTGATAGACTGTAGCCTCCCTACCCCCCCCCCCCCTCTTCCGTCCTTCCCCTTACCACGTCATGACATGTGTGAAAAGTTAATCGCCCACGTATGCGTTATTATGTTGTCTTAAGCCTTCAGAACCCCCCGTGTTTTTCCTCCCTAAAATTACTCTGAATCTCGTCTGTCAAAATGGATTGGTTGAGGTTTATTATTATTTTTTTTCTGCGGAGGTTAGTTATGAAAACTAGTAGATGGTGAAAGCGCCAGGGCAAAATTCATCAGAAGGCGCGCGCGCGCACACACTCGTCTGCCTGTGACAAGCTGTAGTGATTGAGCACGTGCCTCATTAGGGCCGCAGAGAAGCAAGCCTTCAACATCACTTCACAGCGCACTGACTCTGACTGGCGCGTGGGGAATGCGTTATATTGGATTGGATTGGGCAATGCTGAAGCCCTTGAATTGATATAGCATTAATGTTTACTGAAGTGGAGAAATTTTCCCGGGCTTTCATATTACCCCAGTTCTATTTCCATTCAGAACTGCATACTCAGTTTGTGAATTTTGGTTTTTACTTGTTCGCAATGAAAGAGCTAAATTAGTAATTGCTTCGTTGGTAAGCTGCATTTTGTGGTATGAATTGAGATTGGGAAAATAGTCACCTGCCTTAGGATTTCAGCTTAGTGAAAAAGCTGGCAAAAATACCCGTTCTTTGTCATACATAATTAAGCAGTTGCCCTTTCGGTCTGTTGTATTTATGGTGTGTTCTCAGAATGCATTGCTTTTAGGATTGATGCTGGGAATTTGAGAGTGAAATTGGCGACAACAATTTAGCATCTCTTTGTATAGTCCATACGCCACTGCCCGGAACGATACGATATGACATAGTCGTCACGTGGCGAGATTGCGCATGCGTATTGATTTTAATTCCTGCCTGACGCATCCCCAAACATTTTCCTTTTTTTTACTCCATGTCGTGTTGCCTTAGGGTACACACTGCTAGTGAAACTGGCATAACCTCAGTGTTTCGGCATAGTGTCTTATCACCACTCCCCCCTCTCCCCTCCCCCCCCCCCCCCACGTCTTCCCCGTTGCGAGGGGATGCAAAGTATTTCATGATCTAATCATCTCAATTCGATTAAGTTAATCTGTTTACCATTTGTTTTAAAATGCCCAGCATTACCCGATTTTTTTTGTTTGATTCTTTTTTCTTTACATCGGTGTTGGTGTAGATGGTGTTGAACTATTTTCTAAAAAAAAAAATTGGCAGTGTTGAGAATAAGCTGGCATATGTAGATAGTTTTGAATTTTAAAGTCATTCTTTATCTGTTGCGATAATCCATTAAATGTTAGATGGCTGTAGTTTGGTCAAGCAACGTGAATATTCATTAAATGAAACGACAGATATGCATTGATTCAAAACCTATTGTAGGTTCAAATACAAATGGTCCGCACCGGGAGGTGACATGAGCAATAGGGATACAAGTCATGTTAGAGGATCATGGATAAAAAACCCTTAATCCTGTATTTCTTTATTACAAAAAAAATATGTATGTTGTAAAAACTACATTGTATATTTTTACATGCATGGTGTGCGAAACAAAAATAACGCTTTTGTATTAAAAGTATAGACTGCCTAGAAAGTACATGTCATGTGTGTGCTGTTAATCGTTTGTTAATTGATTTCCTATGAGTGGACGTTTGAAGAAATAGAGAGTAATGTGGCTCTGCCTGCTATTGTTTTTTGTTTGTTTGTTTGTTTCATCCGCGTGTCGTGTAAGAGCCGGCCGACAGATGTCGCTAAACGAATATTCACAAGCCAAGACTGAAATTCACTCACGAGTCACCTTATATTTGTAACAACGTTTTGTGAGGGGGAGGGGGAGGGGGAGGGAGGGGCGCGGCTAGAAATTGTTTGTAAATAAAATGTTCTTCTGTTTTTGTGAAGAGAAACTTCTTACAATGGCTCAATATTAATGGACATGAGCATTGCTGTGCCGTGGAATCGAATCCCAAAAATTAGAAAAAAGTACCTTACGCAGTTAATTGATTTGTAATACTGGGAGTTCACTTATTTGCGAAACAAAGAAAACTTGATATATTTTACTAACAAAGGGGATTCTAGTATAATAAAAAGGCACAATTGTTTTGTGTAAAAATATCCAGAAACGTTGTACACTTCCCCAAAATATTATTGTCATTCCTGTGGCATTTAATTTTGTTGGATATCTTTCACTTGCTTGATGAATGAATACAGGTGGTTACTGATCGGTGATGATGACCATGAAACAATAGCTTCCGTATCTGCGTAACGGAAGGAGGGGATAATCGCTTGTTTCGTTTCAAAACAAACTTGAAATATTTTGTTGATGTTAAAAATGTTTTCGTTATGTGTTTGTTTGTTTGCTCATTGAAGATAGACGCCAGGCCGTGGGCAGTGAGTCGTTTCACTTTTGCATGTTAATTGATTTAAGCACCGGCTGCATGCTCGACATATTTCAGTGGTAGAAAAACTAGTGTTCTGCAGTTCGAAGAGAATTTTTTTTTCTTTTGGAAATTGCGAGATCTGTACTGTCGGGAAATGATAAGGCCTACTTCAGATAATCCAAGCGGAGTATAAATCAGGGTAGGAAGTGTGACGGATTTATACCCTTGAGCAAAAGTAGCGCAATATATAAAGAATGTGATTCAACTTTCTTAAGTTTGCGCGTCTTTTGCTGGGTATAGTGTGCAGTGAAAGTACTCTGGGTAGACGCACGGCTGTATACGGGTCGAGTTTTCAAATATCTGTGTTGCACCGAAGTTGTCACCTCAAGTGGGTGGTCGTTCTGTGGAGCTTGTACAGGTCTTGAGACTGTCAATCCAGAGCCCTCCTTGAAGGCATTTTTTACAAATATCGTGCCGGGCAGCAAAAATTACAAGGAGTGGAAATTTTGTCCACTGTGTCTAGTTGTTTTTTCTCTCTTGTATTGTTTCATTCAATGTAAAAAAAAGTGTTTGTTTTTCTTTTTTTTTTCCCTTTGTGGATAAACAAATTGTAGTGTGCTGTTAATGTGGTAACACGCAAAAGTGGATACAGGGGGAAATCAGTGTTTTGTGTTTTAAATATTGTTATTGTTAAACTAATTATTGTATCACAGTGTACACACAAAGTAAGCACACGAAAAGGTGTGACAAAATTTAGTTTAAATGTATCGGTTACAATGTCTGCTCAGCTAGCGTGTTTGTTTTTTTTTTTTTATGTTTTTTGATAAGATGAACTGTTGCAGTATTATCTTAATCGAAGAAAGAAAGCGATACAAAATTTGAATTTGTATAAAATATAGAACTGAGACATATGCAAGCGTGGAGAGATATTTCATCGTGTTTGTAGCAGATGCAAAGCTTTTTTTTTTTTAAGTCGTATAAGCAGTTATCGGCATTGAAATGTAAATAGTGGGACCATTCGCTGACTAGGTACACATTTTTTTTTTTTTTTTTTGCAATATTGTGATTTATGATGATTGCATTGATTGCGTAATACTTGAAAAAATTGAAAAAAAAAAAAAAAAACCGAAAAGAAGACCAAGAAAAATATGGCATCAAAAATGAATGCGGGTATTCTTGAATTACCAGGCAAGTGACGTCAGTTTCCGGTTTACCGTGCCACGAACTCAATTGGAATTGCAGAGATGAGTAATTTGTGAACTTTTATGAAAACACCAACAAAAACACACAGTGAAATTTAGACCAGGCCGCATCATGAACTCCACTGTCTAAAGTCCAACTTAAAGTATGTCAGTTTCGGATGATAACAATAATATAGAAAAAAATATAGTGACCCGGAAGGTAGAAAAGTTATTGAAATGGAATGACGTGAATTTATCGGTAAATTTGCGCTTGAATAAAAAAAATAACCTTGGACAGCATTAAAAAGCAGAATATGCGTAAATTCTTACAGGTCCGGAAAAGTATATATTGTGCTAAGCGGTATGTTGATATATCTGATCTCGTTACAACGATTTTCTTCTGTAAATAGCCTTCCTTCGGTGGAAAAACATAAAAATTATTTCAGCAACAGCCGTGGCTGAAACATTTTTCAACTTTTTAGGTTTAATTCTGTTATGTGCGGTTATCTTGTATGGTTTTCACTTACGCGGAATTTGTTTACGTTCTTGTTACTCTTGACGTGAAAATAGATTAAGTTTTGTCAACTTTGCACAATTTTTTTTTCGTCGTGGCACGGTGCTCCTACCAAAACCGTACTGTTCGTTCTATAGCCGCCCTGTGAAGAAATTGTTGCAAGCCCCGTTACAGCACCCCCCCCCCCAATCCCGAAAAAAAAGAAGATTTTCATATCGCACTGTATTTTTGGAGTAATGTTTTTCTGCTGATCTGATTTTATATTTTGAAACACATAAAAAAAAGTTTGAAAAAAATATCAACAAAATGAATCAGTAAATGGGTGGCCATATTCTATCATTTTGGCTGCTGGAATGAACACTGGTGCATTCTTGCGAGCTCGTGAAGAACGCACACAAACACATACACAAACTGACGACATCCCGAAAGCTGGCAGGTATTCTAATGCAGCTCCACACAACTTTGGGGAAAGGCATTATCCGTCATAATATTTTAATGCCATTGTTCGAGTGTCATGTTTCACCAAATATATGTGTTAGTCGTCTGTGTTTTAGTGCCACAATTCAAAACGACAATAAAAAGGTTTCTATACCTGCGGTCTTACTAGGGTCTGCCTTGCCCCGTAACGTGTTGTCTGTAGTACGTATGCTAGCTATTTTCAAGACCCAGTTTCTAGTTTTCACTCGGATCGCTTTTGAATTTGGTAGCCCTGTTTCCCATATAACGATGGCGTCTGCGATTTGGCCTAAACAAACATTAAATATGTATCGGTTCAGAGGTCCTTGGTTTAATCATTTTAAATTCTATGCATGTGTGATCTGTGGGTGTTTTCCTAAAAAGGCGTATTACTGTGGCGGGAATTTTAAATTTCGTTTATATTTGACCTGCAGTAAATGGTAATGACCTGACGCGCATTTCCCAATCTTTTTAAGAGACTGGTTGGACACACTTACCCGACTGTCCCCAAGTCCATCTTGTAGTTGGCTTTATCCCACGGTACATACTTAACGACTGGTTCCGAAGGGCTTTGAAATTTGGGAGAAAAAAAGTACGGTATAAGCATTCGATGCTGTTCGTAAATTTTCTGGCAAATGAAACACCCTCCGGTGGATTGGTCGTAACAGTCAAATGTTATACAGGGGGCCATTCCCTGTCTTGTCCAGCTATCCGCAAAGCAACCAGGTTCATAGGGACCCTGGTGTAATTATTGCTATTTTAGTGGGAGTTCTATGATTGTATTGGTTGAGTTTTACTGGGCTGGGCATTGGCTACAGAACAATCCTCTTAGTTTGTACATATGGCGGTGAACAGAAATTAACATTTTTTTTGTGTGTGTAAAATAATTTTTTACGGTTATTTACATTTGCACAGATAGTGAGTTTTAGCGTGCATCAGTCGCCTTAGTCTCGGCTGTCGCGCCGAAGTGGTACCTTTTAAAGTGACTTAAGGCTTGCGCATTTTTTTTCCGTTTCGATTTTTCTTTTTATTTGTCTAAGGCGGCTGTCACGAAGAGTTAGGTGGGCAGCTGCCGCCGGTTTGTTTGCTTGCATGACCTAATGTCCTTTCATTATCAAAATTCATGTAAAAAGAAGTCTTAAAAATGTTACCTTAACATTTAACACGCACTTTTTAGTTGTCATGGTTTTATAATGTATGCTACAGAAGCAGTCATCAGTAAGATGAAGGACTTATTTGTTACGTGAATTTGCATTTTATAAAGTGTGTTATTTTAGTCTGGATGTGTGAAAAGCTTGGTCTTTACTGTTGCGTGTATGACGAAACCGAGCTGTATTCTCACTATATACAGTACCCAAATTATGGTGTGTAAAATGTAACTAGTGTGAAGTTGTGTCAAGTGTCCTGGGATTGCTTGGACTTTAGAATTTTGCATAGATGCAAATCGAAAATTCATTGCACAAAACTCCCACGCCGTTTGTATTACTGTCATATTTTGATTTGAGAAAAAAAAAATTTAAAAAAAAAGAAGAAATTTATCAGTACAGTCCCTAGTACATTTTTAAACAGCTGTTGTTTCCCTTCATGCATGGGGCTGTGTTAACACAGATCGTCTGTTATATTTTAAAATATCATTTAATTGTGATGTGCCCGAGTTTTCCTCTAAACTGGATAGCTGGGTACGTATTCCTTTAACAGTTTATTATTTATGCGCAGTATGAAGCATGATTGTAAGTAACCTTTTGTATAGCCAAAATGTAGCATGGTTTCCCATTGTATTATGTATCTAAAAGCAGGTAATAACAATGAAGGGGGAAAACACCACGTCAAATTACCAGTATTTTCCACGAATCTGTTGTCTGAAATTGTGTTGATATTCATCCTTTTTGGTTATAGCTTTGCTGGAGATGAATTTAAAACACCATTGAATAACTATTTCAAAAAGGATGCACTTACGAAACACTGTACACATTAGAGAGTCTTAAAGACCTTTATACTCTGCACCATTTTATACCGTGTTCGGTAGCTAGTTTTGATACGAGAGGCATAAAATTTCTTTCGTATTTGAAGTTACTCCAAATTTGCAGACCTTCCTTTGTAATTGCTAACCTCACGCCTTGTTCCTCCTCTTGTAATTGTTAGGATTAAAGCTTTGTATAAGTTCTAGGTTTTTCGCGGCGTTAAAAATGGCAAATATATCATCAGATTATCAGAATAGCCCAATTTTTGTTTGGTGTGAAGTGTAATTAAACTGCACTTTGAGGCTGCGTTCACATGATGCATTATAAACTGTTAGGGAGTTGCAACCAGTGAACCCAATGAACCAACGGTGCCCATTGTGAGGTTGAATAGTAAGAGCAAGGCGTAGTGAAAAAACGTGCCCATGCTAAAAACATCCCTAAAAATATCTTCGGTTTTACATCTTGGTGTCATTGACATCACAAGTAGAGGAAAAAACAGGCGACATGCTTGGGTCAAATAGACAGAAAAAAGGGCGATCATGGCCTGGATGGGTTGGTTCCACCAAGTCGAAAACAAGAGAGAAAAATGCCAGTGTTTGGAATACTGTCTATATTGTACATTTAAGTCCATGCTGTATCGGCCATTGGAGATTTTATTTTTATTGGCTATTTTTTTTTTTTTTTTGAGCAGTATGATTGTAATATGCAGTCATATGAATGAAATAGAAAACAGGTTTTATTTTTTCCTCAGACGAAATTATCTATATTTGAACTTACACGACGATTCTCTGCACTGGTGCAATTGAACAGAAGGTGTGATGTGAATGAAGCCTCAATTATGCTACCTGTAATTGGCGTGATTTCCAAGAATGTGTTTGACTTTGTAAAGCTGAAACTTAAGGCCAGGAAAAAAAATAATCCCGTTTCTCATCCCATAATTTGTAAATTGACTCGATCGGGGTGATCTTTTTCTATTTTGAAAAGTTTGACGATCCAGCATTGGTCAGATTCTTGTTTCGTTTTCTTTTTTACCCCACAAGGGACATAACACTTCAAGTTTCGATTTATAAGTTGCCACTTGGGAGCGTTTTAAGCATTCTTGCATGGAAACACGAGCGCTTAACGTACGAGCGGAAATTTTTAATGTAAATTTCTCCGTTTGCAGTCCTTTTTCTGGCTTCCAGGTGAATATGTTTTGCTGTATTTTATACACACGGTCGGCCGGTTGAATTTTTTTTTTTTTTTTTGCTCAGAATTTTTGAGACCCATCGGGTTGACTTTTTGCTTGTGACTTATGTAACCCTGCCAGGGATGAGAAATGAGAGTTTTTTTCTTCGTCTAAAGTACAAAGAGTTTTATTAGTAGTGGCAACAGTTTGTGTAAATACCTTTTGATTTTTGTCTTTTATTGAATTTTAAGCCATATGTTCACGAAACATGTAATTTTCTTAAAACATTAACTGTTACAGTGGGATTTATTCATGTGATTTCAGCCATAAGTGTAAATTTTATGCACTTTAAATTTATTGTTTCTTGCTTATACATTCGAGTCAGTGGTCATTTTACGTGCTACATGTTTCTTATATTTGGTGTAGTTCCGATATTGCTTGATAGCTCCAAGCTTTTGGTCAAATAAAGTTTGTAAAAAATACACGTTTTGTTTTAATTCTATGCGTCCATGGTCTCCATGCACACCACGGTGTAGTGTAAAACGTGGAGTGGAAAGTGGAACAGGATGAGAAGCACGGACGATTCAATCGAACGCACTTTCATTTCATGCGATGCCTTCCCGTTTATTTATAGTTTACCATCTTCAAACAACATTCAACTTTGCTTCAGTCATTTGATTTATGAAAAGGTCCTGTTATTAACAATGATTTTCAAATTTTTACCGATAATAAAGAATTCTAATTGGTGTGCATCTGAGACTAAACACATTTGGATCGTGGGAAGCACACTTGCACAGAAAACTTCTATATTTACATGTAATCTTCAGCCCAACGAACTTTTTTCTGTGGTAATTGAAGTTATGGGGACAAGGGTCGATGGGTGAAAAACCACGATTGTTGGGTGTGGGCTGTTATTTTCACGAGGACTGACTGGACGAAAATGCCCTTGACTACTGGAATATTTCTGTTTAGGTATCAAATAAATTGATAAAAGCTCCTATTAAAGTAGGAGCACTCTGTCTAATGCATACTTTTATACATTAACGCATATCTTAGTACATATGCATACATGTACGTGGACGGCAGATAATACCCCTCCATCGAACTAGACCAGCCTGATAAAGTCGGCTGGTCTGAAAACTTTCTCCAAGGCACAGTCGGATTGGGACGCCTGGACGGCAACGAACGGTCAAAACTAAAGGAGCATATTCATCTGGGAAAACTAGACCGTTTTCACCATTGATTAGCATACATGGGAATCTTCCGGCTTTTTTAGACCAGCCGACTATGTCGGGCTGGTCTTATCTTATCAACAGAGGGGTATCCGTCGTCCGTATGTACGTATGTACGTGTGTAAACTTTTTCTTAAAATGCTTCTTCTCCTTCAGTTTTGATCGGATTCCTCTCAAATTTTGCACGAATGTTCTCTAGGTATACCTCTCTTTAAAAATAATTTTTTTTGGCGCTCCGCCGAAAATTAGCTAAATGGGGGGCATTTCAAATTTTTCGGTTGCCAATTTTCAAAATGCTTCTTCTCCTTCAGTTTTGATCGGATTCCTCTCAAATTTTACACGAATATGCCCTAGGTAGACCTCTTTTGAAAAATTACTCATTTTGGCGATCCGCCAAAAATTGGCCACATGGGGGACATTTTTCAATTTTTTGGTGTCAAATTTTCAAATTGCTTCTTCTCCCACAATTTTGATCGGATTCCTTTCCACTTTTGGATAGTTGTTTTCAAGGTAGATCTCTCTTGAAAAATTACTTTTTTTGGCAATCCGCTTAAAATTGGCCAAATGGGGGACACTTGTAATTTTGTGGTTGCCATTTTTCAAAATGCTGCTTCTCCCACAATTTTGATGAGATTTTCTTCAAATTTTGCACCCATATTCCCTAGGTAGACCTATTTTGAAAAATTACTTATTTTGGCGATCCGCCAAAAATTGGCCAAATGGGGGACATTTTCAAATTTTTTGGTCTACAATTTTCAAATTGCTTCTCGCACAATTTTGATCGGATTCCTTTCCAATTTTTGATAGTTGTTCTCAAGGTAGATCTCTCTTGAAAAATTACGTTTTTTTGGCAATCCGCTTAAAATTTGCCAAATGGGGGACATTTTTAATTTTGTGGTTGCCAATTTTCAAAATGCTTTTTCTCCCACAATTTTGATCAGATTTTCACCAAATTTTACACGAATGTTCTCTAGGTATACCTCTCTTTAAAAAGTTTTTTTTTTTGGCGCGCCGCAAAAAATTGGCCAAATGGGGGGCATTTTAAATTTTTCGGTTGCCAATTTTCAAAATGCTTCTTCTCCTTCAGTTTTGATCGGATTCCTCTCAAATTTTACCCGAATATGCCCTAGGTAGGCCTCTTTTCAAAAATTACTCATTTTGACGATCCGCCAAAAATTGGCCAAATGGGGGACATTTTTTAATTTTTTTGTGTCAAATTTTCAAATTGCTTCTTCTCCCACAATTTTGATCGGATTCCCTTCCAATTTTGGATAGTTGTTCTCAAGGTAGACCTGTCTTGAAAAATTACTCTTTTTGGCGATCCGCCAAAAATTGGCCAAATGGGGGACATTTGTAATTTTGTGGTTGCCAATTTTCAAAATGCTTCTTCTCCCACAATTTTGATGAGATTTTCTTCAAATTTTTTCACCCATATTCCCTAGGTAGGTCTATTTTGAAAAATTACTTATTTTGGCGATCCGCCAAAATTTGGCCACATGGGGGACATTTTCAAATTTTTTGGTCTACAATTTTCAAATTGCTTCTTCTCGCACAATTTTGATCGGATTCCTTTCCAATTTTTGATAGTTGTTCTCAAGGTAGATCTCTCTTGTAAAATTACTTATTTTGGCGATCCGCCAAAAATTTGCCAAATGGGGGACATTTTTCAATTTTTTGGTGTCAAATTTTCAAATTGCTTCTTCTCCCACAATTTTGATCGGATTCCTTTCCAATGTTTGATGGTTGTTCTCAAGGTAGACCTCTCTTGAAAAATTGTTTTTTTTTTGGCGATCCGCCAAAAAATTGGCCAAATGGAGGACATTTGTAATTTTTGTGGTTGCCAATTTTCAAAATGCTTCTTCTCCCACAGTTTTGATCAAATTTCTTCAAATTTTTCACGAATACTCCCTAGGTAGGCCTCTTTTGAAAAATTACTCATTTTGGCGATCATTTTTGTGTCTAATTTTCAAATTGCTTCTTCTCATACAATTTTGAGTATGGCCGCTCATTTTGATTGGTACGCTGTGATGGCAACTATCTTGCGTGTGACATTATCGCATTGGCTGAAAGCCGTTTAACAGCCGACAATGATAACAAAAATTTTTTTAATAGATGGCTTTCATCCCATACTGAGATGTGACCAGTTCGTTTCAACAGAATGTCGACGACCTCCGCATGGCCTTGCTTTTGATCTAAAAAACATACATGAAGTGTTGTCCAAGGAGTTCATTTCAACTGCACTCTTTGAGTGTTTACACATTAGAGTAATTTTCAAAGTAATTTTCTTTGAGTGTTTACACATTAGAGTATTTTCCTTCAACTAATCAGATTGTATGTAATCCCACCACACACTCTAACACGACATTAGATCTTGCATTTGCCTCTTCTACCACTGCTTTTCCCGAAATTATTCCCTGTGTTTGGCCTTTTCACCACACGCTTGGTATTCTTGTCCCCTTATGAAAGAATTGAAAGAATGACTCCTCATCAGCCACAACTACACCGAGCAAGTGAGCGAATATTTTCTCCATTCAGTTACGGCTTTTTTCGTAACCGCTGTCTGCCAATTTGATCATGATTTTGTCTGTGATTCTTGGATATATATTCTGTAGGTCACGGCTGGTCACCATATCCCTGGACCTGCTTTTTTTTTTTTGCCAAATGGACCACTTTTTTTCGACCCCGTTCCCATGTATGGTAAAAGTTTCTGGCTTTTTTTTCGACCACGTTCCCATGTATGGTAAAATTTTCCGGCTTTTATTTTCGACCCCGTTCCCATGTATGGTAAAAGTTTCTGGCTTTTTTTTCGACCCCGTTCCCATGTATGGTAAAAGTTTCTGGCTTTTTTTTTCGGCCACGTTCTCATGTTACTTAGCGAAATGACATTTATAGCCACAAAAAATGAGATTCTTAATATTTCAGTGTCAGAATTATTTAAAAATCTTTGTACACAACCAGGCCAAATGGCCAGTCCCATCAAAACTCCACGTAGCCCAGCTTTTTCTGCATGCCTTATCTCCGTAAACATTCCAACGTTGATTCAACGTTGCGTCAGTGATCCCGGCCACAACGCAAAGTTAAATCTAGTTGTTAGTTGGTTTCGATTGGTGGAGACCACAGACCAATGTCTTTGATTCAACGTTTGATACTGATATGTAGACACTGATTTTGCTCACGAAAAAGAACTTTCGCAGGATTAAATCTGGTTCTAGTTTGGTTATGGTTTATTGTGGCCACAGATCAACGTCTACTCAACGCCTTTACCATCAGCTCGATAAAAACTCTCTTCATTTGTGGTGTTACCTTTCGTCGTAGGAAACCCAACCTTTTCTGGCACTTAATTAACGTATTCGACTCGACGCTGAATATATTTCGGGCGATTTAAGCGGACATTAAAAAAATCGGCGTGGAAAAGAAATTTAGGAAACTGCAGAAGAAAGACGCCTCTCCCCGTTTGCCTTCCACCCCCCACCCCCCCCCCCCTCTCAGTTTTTGCCATGTAGACTTCCATATTCAACGAAAACACGCAGTTGATGAAAAGTGAAAATGTTTAAATCCTTATGACATCATAAAACATTAATATCACGTCACATTGTGACATTATTGTGAAATGAACGAATCTGTCTGCGCGTATAAGAAGGTTAAGGAACCCCGAAATGGCAAAAAGAAGTACAGAACTCGCATTTCAAAATACATTTAACCTTTTGAAAATAAAGTAAATGATAATATTAAAATGATTATAACAATAATGATAAATAAATAAATAAAAAGTAATAGTAATAAATAAAATTAATGACAAAACGGAGATAAGTGGCAAATTAAATATTCATAACTTTCATTCATTTAAAATGTGAATAGAACTTAATAGTGTTGAGCTGAGCATCCCCCAAATATGGGAGATAAGCATCCATGCTGAGGTAGTTGCTGTTCAGCCTAACGGCAAGTTACAACACAAATGCAATATTTGTTCATTTATTGTGGAAAGGTCAGTTTACTATACTGATGGTAGTGTATTTGACCAACCGAAATTTGACCAACCGCAATTTGACCAACCTTTTAATTAAAAAAACGGACATTTGACCAACTTCATAATTAAAATTATTGCCCTATTATTGCCCTTTACTATAAGTAATTACAATTAGAAACTAGAAGCTCTAGCGAAATGTTAAACACTTGACAAAAATTAAAACGCAAAAATACTTCCTTCAATGGGTTATTTCTTGAATAATATATTGCAAACAACACAGCCTGAATACGTCTTATAAGCCGAGTAGTGTTTGGTTGTTGTTGACTTAAAGTTTTATTGACTGATCAGGCATACGCCGTGTTATCTATTTGCGCAGTGAGAGCCCGCACAAAGCTCACTGAGCAAATGTATATTCTGTGCTGTCGTTAAATGCTACGCATTTACTTGCAAAAAATACACTCTTTTCACATGGCGTTTTAACAAAGAAAACGAAATCAAAGACGAAAATAAACAGTGACATGCACATGTTCAGATCAAGCTCTTCATAGGTCCCAAGTTTCATGGTCGTAGAGCCCATAGTGTCAGAGAAGAAGACACAAAAAATCGGAAAAAGTGTCAAGAAAAAAAGGACGAATTTTGCTCGCACAAATTCATATAACCCTTGCAAGCCAAATTCTTGTCAAGTATTAATTACAAATAAAAATTACATTTATATCTGCCGTGCAGGCCCCTCCGCATTTCAAGTTTGTTTTTGGTCGCTACACCACCTAATGATCTGCCCTTTTTTCACTTGTTTCATATACATGTGAGCATCCAAACACAGTTTTAGACCACCATGATTGGTTGTCATGATTTCCATCTCGGCAATTGTTGTTGTTGAAACTGCAATTCAGTTGATCTTGTTGAAATAGCAGCTAAATTTGGTTTAATTTCTGGTTGAGAAATCCCGGTATTTGTACTCAAACCACGTAAAAACACGTACCTGAGATGACAGTACAGCTTCCATCAGGTCTGGGTTTGTTTGTATAACGCCTTGTATAACTCCAGATTACGGAGATTAACGGGGCACGTGGAAGCCAACGCTATGGCACTCAGTGACAGAGAGGGGATTAGCACAACATCTCTGATGCGAATGAGCACTTCGTTGAAATTACTTTTTCTTACGAAACCCCAAACTCCTATATTTATAAGGTTATGTATATCTAAAACTGAAAGTTGGTCAAATGTCAGTTTTTCTATTAAGCGGCTGGTCAAATTTCTGTTGGTCAAATTGCGGTTGGTAAAATTGTATGTACCCCACTGATGGCTAGCATAGTCGGGTCTAGGTGCCGCGGAGGACAAGAGCCGCGGGGACCAATTCTTGTTTTGAAAAATTTTATTTAGAAAAGAAATAAAATACATTTTTCAACATAAAACTTTATTTGACATCTGCTCCGGTAAAGTCGGCCGAGTCCGGAGCGTTCTGTATGACTAGCCAAAAACAACCTACTTACGTGTGATTTGTTGGTCTCCTAACTCTAGAAACACCATCGACTTTACTGTTTTCTCAAATTGACCAAACACTGCCAGAAAAACCACCGACTCTGGCGAATGTACGGTGAGTGAAAGTGATTGCGCTTACCTGTCGATTGCACTTCACACACGTTGACTTCCTTCTTCTTCGTTCTTGGGGGAAATACTGATTGCAATTTGTGTAGAAAGATAATTAACACTTGACAAGCCTTAGGCGTGCAAGGGTTATATGAATTTGTGCGAGCAAAATTCGTCCTTTTTTTCTTCTTGTCAGGTTTTCCGATTTTTTGTGTCTTCTTCTCTGACATTATGGGCCCTACGACCATGAAACTTGGGACTTATGAAGAGCTTGATCTAAACATGTGCATGTCACTGTTTATTTTCGTCTTTGATTTCGTTTTCTTTGTTAAAACGCCATGTGAAAAGAGTGTGGTTTTTGCAAGTAAATGCGTTACTTCAAGAAATAACCCATTGAAGGAAGTATTTTTGCGTTTTAATTTTTGTCAAGTGTTTAACATTTCGCTAGCGGAATGAGCTTCTAGTTCGCAATATGAATTGCAAACTTCTGAATTAAATCCATCAGACAGTAATGGCACTTTACACAAAAACAATCAGCAACAATAATTGCACACTTCAGAGGTTAATCCATCACACACCAGAGAGAACGAACAGCCTCGGTGGCCTAGTGGTTACAGTGTCCGCCTCGAGACCGGAAGATCGTGGGTTCAAACCCCGGTCGGGTCGTACCTAAGACTTCAAAATTGGGGTTCCTCCTTGCTACCCTGTGAGGCACTCTACATGTAAGGGTTAGAAGGAGTTCTGGAATGCCCCATTTCAGTATAATGTGGCAGAGGGATCGCGATATGACCATAGCAGTTGAAAGGGATCTAAAGAACAATGCAATACAATACCGGAGAGAACTATTAATGGCAACCCTTAATTGCCCCTAACTCCAAAGCTATTTTGTTTCTTTTTATTGACCAAAAAATTTTGGTCCCCGCGGCGCTTGTCCCCGCGGCGTTTTTTTCCCCGCGGCACTTGTCCTGTTACCGCATAGTCTTACATGTGGGCTTCAGTGGCAAGATTTCTGTATCCATTTTTAACTTTAGAAGTCTTTGACTTGGTCAAGGCTTATATGAATTTGTGCGGGCAGCGGTTGGGCTATGTTTTTTCCTTGACAGTAAAAATTCATTTTCTTGTCTCAGCTTCTCTAACACTACAGGCCCTAAAATCACAAAACTTTGTACTTATGTAGAACTTGATCTGGGGTGTGCATCCCGCCCCCCCTTTTCTTTTGTCTACGATTTCATTTTCGTGGTTAAAACGCCATGCGAACACAGCTGATTTTAGAATAACCAAATACAGCGCGTTTAAAAGCAAAGTTACGGTTGAGCTAAACAGCACAACTTATGGACGTTACGCGAGCTCTGTCTGCATAGAGAAAAAGTGCTAGTCCGTTCAATCAATAAAGCCGTTGAGCCAACATAACCAAGCAGATGAACATTCCGCATACGTGCTGAACCATAAGCTCTCTGCTTAGTGGTATTACAGACTATGCGGCTTGTAAAAAAGGAATCATGTTGTTCAAGAAATATTAAGCCGTTCAAAGAAATATTTTAAACTTTTAATGTTTGTCAAGTGTTGAAGATTTCGCTTGTTTTATGTGTTGTATATGAAATGGTAGGGAATTTCTTAAATAATTGAGGTAACCTTATAGAATGCTCCAGTATGTCTCTGCCAATTTTGTTCGTCCCAGCCCTAACCGCTTCAGGAGTTGGCGTGATAAGGCTTTGACGGAAAAATAAACAGCAAAATTTTCACTGTTTAAGACAAGAATTGCAAAGGGACAATCTTGTGTACATAGGAAACGGTTCTATGAAGTTATAATTATGGGTATATATACAAATTTAGTTACAAATGTTCCAAATTTATTTATACGTTAGATCATTTAAAAAACAAAATTGACCAGAAACTCCAGCAAAAAAAAAAAAAAAAAAAAAAAAAAACACGAACCAAGTGCCCTATTTGGCAACTTATAACAGGTTTGGAAACGGATGGTATAAAATTGAATGAGAAGATACAGTGCTAAAGTGATAACAATACTTGTCACTTTTCAAGACCAAATGTTGGTACTCAATGTCGATGAATTTCGATATAAAGAACAACACATTTAGGTGTCCCGACAAAAGGTCGAGCGTCAGAAGGTCGAGCGACGAAAGGTCGAGCGTCAGAAGGTCGAGCGACGAAATGTCGAAAGTGGAAAACGCGCCAAAGGGTCGAAATTTTATGTGTACTCTAGCAATGCAAAAAAGTTGAGACATAAGTCTAAAGGATTTATTATCACAAAATACACTAAATTGAAAATCACAAACTTCCGCGAACGAGCACCCAAATGCTAGGGTGCTTAAAGCCTACGAGGTGTGAAAATCGCTGATTCCAAGCTTCGGAGATGTTGTTAGTTCGTGGCTTATTGTTTATCGTGACTTCGTGGACGTTCCAGACTTCGGGAGGGTATCTAGGTGAGATTCGCCGGATTCGCACAGCATCCGCAGCATTCTGGTTGATTCTGTGGTAGGTGTCGGTCACATAGGTAGAGACAAAGCAGTTGATGAGGGGCTCTGCGCCTACAGACCCGGCATGAACTGCAGTTGCCCTTTTATCATGTCTGATGGATTTGACACACGTTAAAGTGCTATTAAACGACTGCCTAAACTGATTATTAATGAACTGGGATGAAGAAACTAATTGCATTTAGTCTGGATAATCTTTCCCACAGTATAGCAATCTCCAGTCATATGTGACAATAGAACAAAGAACGTTTGATGCGTTTTATTACAATTTCTAATATTGAAAATAAAATTAATGTTTATTAATCAACTGAAAAAAATTCTCGACTTTTTGTCTCTTTTTCAACTTTCGACCTTTTTGTTGCCGACCTTTTATCGCTCCACCTTTTGTCATGGATCCCTTTCACAATGAATCCGGTCTTTTGGAGTAGACACATTTAAAGTGTCAAATTTAGTTCCATTAAAAAAAAAAAGAAACGAAAAAGAAAGTGCTATTTTTTGGAATCTGAAACGCAAGCACAAGCGACGTTGGACACGTGATGCAGCTGTCTGCCAACTTTGGTGACGCATTCTTCAAAGCTAAATACGGACTTGAACTTTAAAAATGATAACGGTACTTTTCACTTTTTGAGACAAAATATAAAAAAGTTTGATGTAAAGCACACCCAATAATCTCTTGTAGACAGGAAACACCTATGAAGTTTTAAAACGATTCAACGATAAGTAGAAAAGCGTGTACATTTTCGAAATTACTGATATATTATACAATTTTAAAAGTACATAGAATTTCGCTAAAAAAATACCTTTAGGCGAGGAAAAATAACCTTGGTTCCCATCTCCCGGCCGGATCCATAAAAAAATGACTCGGCCGTCTCTAAAAAATTCAAGTAAAAAAGAAATCGGTCGGTAGTACATTGTGAAGTATTAAGCAACAGATAGGCGCGGAGGCTATGGAGGTATAGGAAATGGCCTTTCGATGGATTTTTTTACTTAAATCTCGAGTCTTCAGCGCTCACATTTTCAAACAAGAAACACTTAAAACGTTTTGCAATAGCAACTTATGAAGTGATAATGTAAGTACTATGCCGGTCGGGTCAAATTTAAAAATGGGATAAGAAACAGACAATTTTTCTTCCTCGCCTTAAGACCATTCAGCCAATGCATGTAAGATAGCCAAAAATAAGTGTTAGCCCATCATCGCTTAGTAAAAGGTGTATCAGTGTGAAATTTATAGGCAGTCTGACGAAATGGCTCAAGAATAAGGGTTTTTGAAATAAAAAAATTAAGTTGGGCTACTCTTCCAGATATTGGAAGCTGACTACTGGTGGACCATTCGTGTGTAATACCAAAGCAATCCAGGCAAAACTCGAGGAGCAGTAGCATTTTGACAAATTTTCTAACACCTAAAGCTCCGAATAAAAAAAAACCCCCAAGTGTAACAAGACCAACGTTACGACGTTGGAGCAAGTTGCGTGCGTCGTTGGAAAATGCGGGATATACTTCTCATTTCTTTATACGGCAGTGCATTGTCACTCGGTGCGTGGTACAGTTTTCGACATGTCTTCTATCAGTTCGTTTCTACGCATCTCTTTGGTATAAATTACGAAAGAAACTTTTGTTTAACTGCAGTATCAGTGCAAAATGAATCTCAGTTGAGACCCGGTGAAAATAGAACATGCGCAAAGTTCTAGATAAACCGTCAGTCTCGTTGTTTTGTATTCCGAGCTTTCAAGTACATATACATATATCTTACAGGGAAAGATTGATTTCAGGGAAACTGTACATACATCCGTAAGTTGAACTCCGTATGCTTGGCTCCACAGTTAGAAAAGACGATGATGCGTGCTTTAAACACTTTAAAATGATCAAAACGGGTCCTCAATTAAACAGCTTCTCATGAGTTTAAATGTTATGTACATGTCAATTAATGATATTTATTTTTTTGTCTTTTCATCTGTGATCCAAATAACAAACAGGGACGATTTCACAAAAAGATTTACCCGGAAGGCGGAAAAAATTCTGAAAATGGCATTCCAGGGGAGAAACATATCTTCACATTTTGCACTCAAGCTTTCGGCACTCGCATTTCCATACAACTAACGCTTCAAATGCTTCCAAAAAGCCTATAAATTGATAACATGCAGGTAGTTGCTATGTTATGTAACTGTTTAATAAACCATTGAACCATATTTTTAGCCCTGCGGGTTATTGTCACAGGGCTGTACTCATTACTTGTGGGGAATTTGCTGTCTGTCATGTATGTGTGTAAACAATTTTTCAAAATGCTACTCTCCCTATATTTCTGACTCGATTGTTTTGAAATACTCATACAGCTTTTAGTTTCTTTGGTGGTTTGGCCAAAACTGGCCAAAATATTGGACAAATTTTGGAAAAAAAAGAAAGAAATACTACTCTTCCTTTAGTGCGATTGCACTGAAATTGACAGGTGTGTCTCCCTCAAGCTCCTGCATCAGATTTATATTTTGTTCGGCGATTTGACGAAAACTGACCAAAATATTGCCCAAAAATGGTATAATTGCAATTTAAAAAATCATGTATCGAAAAGCAGTGCAACGTGCCTGGATTCATTTTTGGATATGTTTGGGTTTTGCAATGATTAAAGTGATTAAACTTAGGGACCGAATTCGGTCCTGACAAGGTTCCGTTTTGTAATTTTCGAGACCAAATAATGTATCCTCAACAATTTAAAAAATGTGTGGCTTATTTTTAAACCCCTTGCTCCTCTTTATACGCGTTACAATTCAAGATATGATTCCAATAAAAGTGTTTCAGAAGACTAAAGGCCCCGCTGAACCTTCAGTGTTTTCTTGTGGATTTGCCCAGAAGTCGTTACACATTTCATTATTCTCTGCAATGTCGTGTAGTAAAGATTTACTCACTCCAGTTTGGCGAGTCTCCCAAAATATTTGATGCTGAAAAATTTGCCAAAATACATGAATTGTAAAAAAAAACCACGCCGAATTTCGCTACTGCGTACCGAACAACCGTAGCATTGAACGTTTTTCCGAGACAACACCGGTCTTGTGATCTAGGTCAAAGCTGAAATCACGCGATTACACCATTGTGTATCTCCGTGATGGAGATGGATTCCAAAAATGAGGTCAGAATCACTCAATCTCTAACGTTTTCCGAGATAGCATAGGTGACGTGACGTGACCTTTGACCTTGAAATTTAGGCCAAAGTTCAAATCACCAAGTTGGCTTTGATGTAACTCAAGGTCAAGGCTCCAAAGGTCAAGGTCACGAGTATAGATTATAGAGTATAGATTTTCTCATTTCACATCACCCTTCACACATAGATCAATTTTCATTTCTCTATCAATCTATCCATCATTTCTCTTTCTCGTCTAGGAGCTCTTGGGTGGAAAATGGAGGTAAAAAAAGAATGAAAAAAGGAAGAAAAGGTAAAATAACCCAAAGTGAAATATTCAATTGCATGTTGGAAATTAATTTTTCTCGAGAAGGAGATCAGCTTGCGCAAGGACATTCTTGTTTGTTATTCAGGAGTATGAAAGCAAAACAGAACTGCACCGGCATGCGAAAGAAGTCCATGGCTTGGAAGAGAAGAGTCACAAGTGTTCACATTGTTTCAAGTCTTTCCCGTCGTCGCAGCAGCTAACGCAGCACTCGCTCGTTCATTCGAACATCCGCAAATACCAATGCAAATTCTGCGATAAAACATTCAAACAGTTATCTCATGTTCAGCAACACCAGCGTATCCACACAGGTAAGATACAAGGAGGAGGAGGCAGGGTATGGGGGGGTGGGGGGATGGGGTTAGAATGTCATATACATTTGTGGGGACAATCGGACACCGATTGACCCGAATGCTTATTGCGCCTGGAACTCGTCACTCATCAATGGCGATCTTCAATATTTTACCGGATTGAATGAACATTTTCTGCTTGAGATCAAACTCAGACCCCCCTCTCGGGGAGATATGTGTAGCTCTAGGTGTGTCCGTCTGCCTGTCCGCGTGTAATCATTTGGTGGCTGTATTTTGTCAGATCAAGTTCTCTCTTCGCCTAAGGGTTGTAATATTATGCGTGATATATATATGTTATTGATCTACAATGCGTTATTTTTTAGTCGACCGAAAATGGACGAAATTGCCCTTCCTTATAAAGCATCTGAATTTAGATGTAATTACACAGTTAGGCTGAGCCAGATCAGTTCTTTTTGTTGGAATCGGCAATAAGTACGCGAATAATGTGTTTAAGGGCCTGGAGTAGGGGGGAGGGGGGAGATGGTGGGAACACATGGTGATGTTGCCAGTCTGTGATCAGTTAGACGTACAAAAACGTGTGTGACGGAGATACAGGAGAGCGGGAGACCATCTTGACACACGGATATTGCCATTCTAGTTTGGTTACATTCATAGGTACCCACTCATGGGGTAGAAGTAGATGATCTTGGACTTTGCGTATGGTCAGTATGTTGGGGTCACCAATTTTGCTTAAAGCGGTTGGGTAAGGGGGGCGGGGTTGGATTGACCCCTTAGGGTTGACGTGTGTCTTGCTGCACACTTGGGTATCTTCCCACACCTCGATCCACTTCTTCCTGAGTTGAAGTTTTATTGTATTTTTAAATCAATCTGGGGAAAAGTCGTCGTCTTCCAATTGCAGCAGTCTGTCTCTGTGTTATATTCCCCTTCAATTTATAGTTCAGTCTTTGTTGTGAAACTTCCTCATTTTTAACATAAGCTTTATTAACAAAAATTAGAGGCAAAATCGGTGTTTGTTTTGCATGTAAAGCCTATTGAGAAAAAGAACACCCATTTTTACTCAATGTCAGCAGTATTTTGTGTTTGTCTAAGTGTATTATGAACTTAAAAACCGTAATGTGATGACGTCGACTAGGATTGTTTCAGAAATTGACTTTTTCGTGGGCGGCAGCCCTTTAAATTAAAGTCACTGTCAACAGTTTTTGATACAACCCCAGGACTTTGGCTTTTACGTGAACAATTAACCTATGATTGTTTTTCGGTCCGGGGTCTGGTTGGAAGTTTTGGGGCAATGCTGTTAGGAATGAAAGGCATAAAAATGAACTCGTGTATTCATCAACAGCTGTGTATAAGGAACGCCCGGATGACCGAGAATGGTGTTTCTTAAATGGAAATCTCCCTCGGTAAAGGTTTGTTACAACGCTTTGGAACTGGAACAGCAAATGGCCCACTGTGGGAGGTGTTCCTCGGCCAGTTTTATTATTAATGCGTTACGTACCGTGGAACACTTCTGCAAGTAAGAAATTGTCCCGCTGGTCCTATCTGTGAAAAGTAGTGAAAAAAGGAAAGTAAAAAAAAATTGTAGGCTGGCCGGGCATTTGACGGATATTTTAGATGTAAAACAAGGCTTCTCGTGGCCTAAGTCAGCCGTAAGTTCATTTTTCCTAAAGCTTTCCTTTAAAACATCTCACTTACGCATGTTTTTGTGCACCATTAAAAACAACCACGGACACAGAAAAGTTCTCGTGATGGAGGGGCAGATGTTTTACGCCTATCCAGTAACCTAGTTATCCCAGAATATTTACGCAGAACAAAATAGGGTTATCTGTACCAGAGAGATTTTTGAATATCCCTCTTGACTAAGATATACTCTTTCATTCGAAAATGGGCATGCATGCATAAGCTCCACGTCGTCGAAAACTTAATTACCCGCCTGCCAGCTAAATAGCTAGCCGAGCAAATGTGACACGACATATCACCCGCGCTACATTGCTTGCTCCAACTAATCTCCCCTAGCATGTCCTACTCATTCAAATTCTTTCTTTTTTCTTGCTGGCCCCAGGCATTTTATTTTTTTCTATTTGGAGAGAGAGAGAGTGAGTGTGTGCAAGTGGGTTTTTGCCTCTAAATAGTCAATGAATGTTCTCACTCAGCTCTCCCCACATTGCATGTAAGATTTTTTAAATTTTCTTTTTTTTCAGGAGCTTAATGCGTTGTTGTAAAATGCATACACTTGCAGTCTCAGGACGAACCCATGTTTCGACCTTTCTATCGGTTTACCAAAACCTTTTGAAAGTGTCACAAAATTTGGTTTCCTTTGCCATTATTACTGTATTTTAACTTCACTCCCGAAAGAGGAGGGGGGGGGGGCACATTTTTGGGGTTTTGTCGATCTTACCGTTCATAAAAAAGAGATCATTATCCCCCATGTAACGAGGGGATGTATGTTTCAGCTTGTCCGTGTCTGTCTGTCCATGTGTCTGTCCACTTTCGTGCGCCCTCGTGTCCGAGCTATATCTCCGAAAGTATTTGTCGTATAGCCTTTTCATTTGACATACGGTTAGAACGTATATTGAAGGTGTGCAATGTCGTATTATTTTTTTAAATTAGCCAAAAATTCTCAAAAATACGACTTGTCAAGAATGGCTGCTTTTCAGGAAATTTGCTAGCACGAAGATAGGTTTTGTCCATACGAGTTCTCCATAACTAGACAATCCAGCTTCTGAAATTTTTTCAGTCAAAATTTATATACTGCAGATGTGCAACGTCACATTATGTTTGAAATCGGCCAAAAATTGCCAAAAATACGACTTGTCCAAAATATATATTTTTATGGAAACTCCTTTGCATGGAGATAGATTTTGTCCAGACTCGTTCTCCGAAACTATTCGATCCATCTTTCTGAAATTTTATGCAGTGAAAATATATATATCGTAGATGTGCAAAATCGTATATTTTTTAAATCGGCAGAAAATTATCAAAAATAGACTTCTCAAAATATATATATTTTTATGTAAACCTGTTTGCATGGAGATAGATTTTGTCCAGACGCGTTCTCCGAAATCATTCGATCCAGCGTTCTGAAATTTTCGCAGTGAAAATATATATATGTATATTGTAGATGTGCAACATCGTCTTATTTTTAATTTAACGGGGATTTGAAGAGGTGGCCGATCCCGTAGTAGCGAGCCGCATCTTTCAGTTAGTTATCACTTAGTATGATCCCTGTTTAATTATGTAGCTACATTATTATCTAGGTAAACTGAGCATCTTAGACCTGACTGTTATTGGTCTTTCAGTTTCTGATCATCCCCATCACCAGTAATGGGAGGATATAGTTATTAGATTGTCCGTCTGTCCGCCCGCGTGTCCAGGCTGCATTTCCGAAACGAGAGAATTGTTTTGAAATTTCACACACGGAAAGAGCAAACATTAAAGGTGTGCAGCGTCGTATTTTCTTTTTTTTTTCTGGGATTTATCAAAATGAGTGTTTTTTCCGTTATTGGAACATCTCCTTGACTATTGCATTTCAGATACGGAAAGAGCATATATGGAAGGTGTTCAAAGTCGTTTTTTCCGATTCATGTAAAATTGTAAAACAAAACACACACACACAATGTTTTGAACTTTGGTAAAACTTTTCGTTTGATATAATTTTGTCTGCGAAACTGGACAGTCTTGGAGACACAGTCTTCCAGGCTGTGTCGCGAAAACTTTTTTTTTCTGATTTCCTTAAAACTTCACATACGAATAACACAGGTATTGAAAATTGCTAGAGGGGATTATTTTTGAATAAAAAGTTAGCTTTTGTGGAAATGTTAAAAATGTAAAACCTGTTAAAATTGTGAAAAACGCAGTGAAAGTGACAGTAATAGTAAACCAGTTTTGACACCTATATCACAGGTCATCCATGTTACACGGGTCATCGTGTCTCTCTGGGGCTCTAGTTTTATCTGTTGCAATCCACTGGTATTCAAAATGTATTTTTAAAAAATGTCCCTGTCATCCACTAATTGAACTTTCCCTCATCAGTTGGATTCTGTCCAAAAAAACCCTACCGGATCTCGGCATTGTAATATTACTGCTGTAGTGAAATTAAACAGGAGCTGCAGAGTGAAATGTTTAATCCGCAAAACCAAAATGCCAAATGACTTTCACCCAGCGGACTTAAGCAAAGAAGAGAGATAACATTCATTTTCTTTGGCTCGGAGTAAAATCTAACGCAAGTTGAAAGCCAATGCTTTCATGAATTTTATTAGATTGATGTTAGAAAAAAAGGGCGAGTGCCTGCATCAGTAATAGTAAGTACAGAGCTGCGTGGACGGGGAATAAAAACCAGTGTGCAAGAGAGTGGGAGTAGCGCACAGTAGACAATTTAGAATGAAAATTAAAGAAGTGAAAAAAGTGGGCAAAACACACCAGCAAAAATGGAATAAAACAAATAAAAAGATAAAAAAAGAGGAAGAAAAAATCAAGAGCTTAGCAATCAGAGTTGTTTTAGCAATGTTTCTTATTAAGGGAACGCATAATGAGATTGGACAATGAAGTTGTAATTGTGACGGTCCCACAAAATAACTGAATTTCGGGAGATCGTTGGGGCCGATAGGTTTTCTTTGCCCGGCATGTGTGAACGATGAATGCGTAAGGAACAAACATAAAGAATGCACAGCGGGAACACAATATAAACAGAAATGTGATTACCTGCTCACCATCGCATATTTTAAGCTCATTATACAGATGATTTGAAATCTCTCGTGCTTTTTTTCTTAACCAGTTCCTTTAAAATGTAATTAGTTCTCAGTCATTGAGTTTGGCAATCGGCGGGAGGAGCGTCGAGACCATGCTATTTGTGTGGGGTATTTCGAAGTGTTCATTACTAAAACAGGCTGATCATATCGCCTTCCACCCTTTTCTACCTCTGCCCTGTCGTCGCAGATAAAGCCCTGTCGTCGCAGATAAAGCGGACTACTTTTCGCGCCATCCACTTGAGATTCGTGCGCAGGGAACGGCGTGAGGTTACTGCTGTGTCTCTGTTGCAGGAGAGAAGCCGTACCGCTGTACGATGGAGAGCTGTGAGAAGGCGTTTGCTCAGTTGTCCAATCTGCAGAACCATATGAAACAGCACGAGAAGGAGCTGAACCCCGGCGGGTCGCGGGACTCCAAGAAGCCCTACAGCTGTCATGTATGTCAACGGCGTTTTGCTACTGAGTCTAGTCTCAATAACCATATAACAAAGGTGAGCTTCACCTCACCCGGCACCCTTACTAAACCGAGCGATAACCGCAGTACCACACTCACACACTCACATGAACATAGGCGAGCTACGCTGTAATGTGGGTCTGTTTGCAGGCAAGGCACCGGTCGTCTATGCGGTTTTCGATCAGTTATGATTTTAACGAGGTTTCTGGCTGCTCTGCCTGGTGTCTCAAGTTTACTTCGCTTTATCCAAAACGATCAAATACATTTTATAGCATAACTTCGACTCAGTAAGAATATTTCAAACACGCATGTGCAGTTACTTGGACAGACACCTGTGCGATTACGTCACATTTTTACTTAAAACACTTGAAACTTTATAATCAAATCCCACTTTCCTGTATTTAACGACTACAATTTATTAACAACTGGGGTATAAAGAAAAACATTGCATTAAAATTACTTGATTATTCATTTCGGGGTTGTTTTTTTTTTCTAGTTACCATGGTGAAAATCACCTGAAAATATGTTTTTTCTTTTCAACGATTGATTTTTTTTCAATACAGCCGTGACAATGAAAAGGACACTACAGCAAGCCAACAGATATATATATATATATATATATATATATATATATATATATATATATATATATATATATATATATATATATATATATATATATATATATATATACGCACCGCAATTTGCTTTGGAAAATAGAATGGGCAGTGAACTGGTTTTCGTCTGAAGTACCTTCAGAGTCCTCTTCTTTACATGTTCAACAATGAACATTAATTACTGAAATTGATGCGTCTATCTTGCAAAGTGGGTGTTCTGTAAGCGAATTTAACTCCTGTATCAGCGAGTATATTCATGTACCGTAATATATTCTCGTCCTTAAGGCACGTGCGTGGTCCTTCCCCCTAAAACAAAGTTACATTTAGATAAAAACAACATTAAGTAAGTAAGTGCATTAACAGTGTCAATAAGCAAACTTAAAATCCGACGTCGCCCTTTGTTTACAAGTTATAGTTCTAATTTACATCTCGTTGACATTTCAAGTTAAAACGATATCTGCTTTTATACCTGGGCCGATTTAGAGGGTGAAATGTGGAGCGACTTGAATCCCAGTCCTCACATAGACATTTCATTAGGTGGTGTTTGAGCCATTGGCATTGTCCTCCGCAGCTGTCCTCCTGATCTTCCGCTTTATGGCTTTTTTTCTCTGCATATAAACTAGTCCACCAGTTGGGTGACGTTATACCAAGTGCAGGTGAGGCGTAAGAGAAGACCTGTCAGCTGCCCATATGATCCCTCAGAAGAGTGTGAAGTTATCAGCTGTGTACACTGAACTCATACTGTGACTTTTAATGGGAGAATCTGAGAAGTAGTGACAAAGTGTGTTTAGTGATACAGTTTAAAGTTTGTATCAACTAGTCTTTGGTTTTTCTATGGAGGAACCTTGGGATGAATAAGTAATGCATTGAAGATGTACACCTCGTATGATGAACGTCGACCATGAACATCAGTTCATCCACAGGGGTCGAACTAGGTCTTATCGCAGAGGTATTCGGAGTGGCAACTTAACAGTTTTGTGTAAGCAAGTCTCTTATTTTCAATGGGAGGATTTTAGCGTGAGGCTTGCAATAAACATAGAAAAGATAACTAGAAGTTCACAAGAAATTGTATCCGCGTACTGTCAACTTCTGCTGTTCTGTCCCATCCCTCGGGGTTTTCATTGCATAAACTGAGAACTCGGGCGGGTCATACATGCTCCAACAGACATATATCTAGTTCTATACCCCAAGTTAGCCGTATAACATTTTACGTTTTGGTTTATCTTTTTGACCGTAATTTTAGCCGACAGGGAGGATTTGAGTGGACTCACATTTCAAGCCTGAATGGGTTTTACAGTAGGTCTGTTTAAAGTAAGGTGTTGTCTTTACAAAGGTTTCACTCACTCTCGGTTTCACATTTTCAAAACTTATTAAATTTTGATGAGCTGATGGTATCGAGTTTTTAAGACCGATGTTGATAGTTTTTTTGCAATGTGATTATGCGCAGTAAGGCTGAAATTTCAGCAGATAGAATATTAAGTTTTTAAAAAATTTGCTCTCCCCACCCTTAGTTGTATAGTTCACAACTATTCGGCGGTTGCGTGGGCAGTTTTTGTTCCCGCGGATATCTCTGCGAGTATTAAATTGTTTGGGTTAATCAAATTTTATTTTTAGTTCTTTTATCAGTTTAGAACCGGCAACATTCTCTACACAACTTTTGATTAACTTCCCAAGTAACTATTCATCTGGTAAGTTTCAACCCAACGATTAACTTCTGTAATGTTTTCGTGTGAAAGCAAACTGTTTAAAAAGACACGAGCGATCGTGGTTTTTGAAATTTATAGCAAAGCAAAAGCCCTTGTGTTTCCCTTTGGGTTTGCAAGTTTATGGAAGGCAAGTGGATCAGAAATGCAGCTCGTATTTGACGATTAGCTGGGTTCCTTCGGGCACTTTATTCAAACATTCGTCGTGCTCAGTGTATTTTCTGTCATTGGCACCTGGCGGGTGTAACGTTGATCATGTGACATGTGGAAACGCGTATGACAAAGAGCAAATCATAAAACATGTGGACTCATGTAACATGTGGCAAACCATATAACACGTGGCCGATCACACACAATACGTGGAAACTCGTATAACGTGTGGCAAATCATATAACACGTGGCTGATCATACAGCACGTGGAAACTCGTATAACATATGGCAAACTATATAACACGTGGCCGATCATACATCACGTGGAAACTCGTATAACGTGTGGCAAACCATATAACACGTGGCCGATCATACAGCACGTGGAAACTCGTATAACGTGTGGCAAACCATATAACACGTGGCCGATCATACAGCACGCGGAAACTCGTATAACATGTGGCAAACCATAAAACACGTGGCCGATCATACAGCACGTGGAAACTCGTATAACATGTGACAAACCATAAAACATGTGGAAACTGATATATAAAATGTGGAAACTCATAAAACATATGAAATTTTATTTATTTATTTTAAAGTTGATGTATGTCACTTTGCATGATTTTCCAGGCTTCCTGGGTACTAAGGCCAGGAAGAAAAACAGCCTTGTTTCTCTTCCCAGTTTAAAAAACAATTGACCCGGCCGGCGATCTTCTTACTTTTTCTCGATAAAATTAGACCTGGCAGGGACCAACTGTATATATATTTTTGATGATTTCAATGAGCAAAATTCTTGATTCGTTTTCACCCGCAAAACATGGTTTTATAAAATGTTTTTATGATCAATTTTTAAGTAATTTTTGAAGTGTTCGAAAGGGGAGCGCCGAAGGTGCGAGCGCAGAATTTTCCTTTGAAAGGTCGTTTTCAGTGATTTTTCTGCCTTCCAGGTAAATGTTTTCCATTTTTACATTTCATTGGTCGCTTTTTTTATTCGAAATTTTTCTGACCTGGCCAATGTTATTTGTTTTCCTCGCCTAAAATTTGAACAGTTACACGCTCTTTTTTTGGAGGACGGAGAGAGGGAGGGGTAAGTGTCCACTGCTGCCATACTTTGGAGAACCAATTTAAATGCTTGTTGTTGCTGAGGAGAGTACTATAGGAAGACTGAAAAAAGGAATCGCGATTGTTTTTGTTTTTTTTTAATACGATTGGATCTTTCAGCATTCTTGAGAACTCTCATTCTGCTTGACGTGAAATGTTAAAAATAATGATCCAATTAGTTCTTTGACAAAAAAAGACAAACTCGATTTTTGAACTCCCCCAAAATTCTTTTAGGGGGATGTTACTAGCGTGCTTTGACAGACAAACGCTTCTGCTCGAGTGGATTTGAAAGAGTAATGATTACGTGGAGCCACTCGGCGTTTTCTCTGATCGAACACTTGTTAACTGCATGGAGTACAAATTATCATCTCTTGGTGGCTAATTGCGTTGCAACGATAAGCAAGACTTTTGAATCCTTGAAACAGGTCACCGTTTCAGTTGTTAGATGATGTTTCATCATGAGTATAATTTGCACTAATTATCCTGACACATTTTGTGCTCGTCGATATCGTTTTGATTCCGAAGGGAGTAGCCCAACAACCTCTGATTGGGCGGGGACATGCACAGCTCCGTTTCACGTGCTTTCAGTTTGACCTGCCTGAATTTATGACCCGTAGATACCACTGTTTCCCTTAAAAATGAAAATTTCAAAGTAAATAAGCATTGAAAACTCGTTTCTCCGTTGTTTGGATATTTTTTTTTGACACTTTGAACTGTTATTATTAGCTGTTGAGACTTGCTTTAATTTTCATTTAACAGATAGAAATATTTATAGTTTTTTGGTCTTATAACTATGACAAAAAATAAAGATCAAACTTCAAAAGAAAAACACTTTTGAGTGATGGTGATGGTGAACGTGACAGCACGTCCCCCCAAAAATTAATTGGTTGCTTTTGTTGAGATAAAAACTGCCGAAAATTGCCATGGCAACTTGTGATGTGCGCTTCTGATTTCTCCTGCATGTGACTTCCGTTTCTAGCCAACTAATGACTTCATCATCAGATTCGCTGAGATAAACTGGTCATCTGGGCGTTCTAAGAGGCTGTGTTTTTTTTCATTCAGTGCGGGACTGATATTTTACTCTGTTGATTATTTCCTGTGGTTATAATTTATTAAGCAATGTTTTTGTGATGTTTAACGTTAATAAAAATTTGACGTTTGACATTTTGCTTCGTAGCCATTATAAATTTGTTCTGAAACCACATTGGACGGCAATGCTGTTTCATGATCAAGCCATCACATTTGTGATGCGCAGAGTTAATATAAAAATCCAGGGGTGGTCGTTAGTCAGCCCATGCTATTAGTAACTCCACTACAGGCGTGCTTTTAGTTGCGCACGCGCAAGAGTATCTTAAACATATTCAACAGCATCAGAAAATGTGTGAGTGACTACTGCCTTTTCGGAAATTAGCCTTTGAATTTTGCGCCACTTTAGCCGAAAAAAAATTCACCTGTCACTATTCCCAGGATTTCAACCTGACTCACAGTTCCATAAATAGAGGAGATAAGGCTTGATCGTTGATGACCTTGTAAAGAGTTTACGCCACGTCATAATGTCGAATCATTTTATGGTTTTGCACAGCATTAAAAGTGACACATGATATAATTACTGTTCTTTGGTAACATTACTATTTCTCTATTTTTTTTTTCACACAAACACAGAGAACATCAAATATTGAATTTTTGATTGGGATTGTGCATTTCATAACTCCAGCTTTTCGCTCTGGCAGAGCTTATTTCCCTCTCATGCCCACAGACCTCATGTTTTGGAGAACGAAAGTATATATATATACCCACCGTCTATCTATCTATCTATCTATCTATCTATCTATCTATCTATCTATCTATCTATCTATCTATCTATCTATCTATCTATCTATCTATCTATCTATCTATCTATCTATCTATCTATCTATCTATCTATCTATCTATCTATCTATCTATCTATCTATCTATCTATCTATCTATCTATCTATCTATCTATCTATCTATCTATCTATCTATCTATCTATCTATCTATCTATCTATCTATCTATCTATCTATCTATCTATCTATCTATCTATCTATCTATCTATCTATCTATCTATCTATCTATCTATCTATCTATCTATCTATCTATCTATCTATCTATCTATCTATCTATCTATCTATCTATCTATCTATCTATCTATCTATCTATCTATCTATCTATCTATCTATCTATCTATCTATCTATCTATCTATCTATCTATCTATCTATCTATCTATCTATCTATCTATCTATCTATCTATCTATCTATCTATCTATCTATCTATCTATCTATCTATCTATCTATCTATCTATCTATCTATCTATCTATCTATCTATCTATCTATCTATCTATCTATCTATCTATCTATCTATCTATCTATCTATCTATCTATCTATCTATCTATCTATCTATCTATCTATCTATCTATCTATCTATCTATCTATCTATCTATCTATCTATCTATCTATCTATCTATCTATCTATCTATCTATCTATCTATCTATCTATCTATCTATCTATCTATCTATCTATCTATCTATCTGCACAAAACTTTTCCAGTTCATATAAAATTTATCACTGCACCCACAGTGTACATAAAATAGACAAAACAAAGCAATCCATTTAACAACAAACTACCTGATACATGATAAAAACTAGACCGTTTTCGCCACAGAGTAGTGAAAGTTGCACTTTGGGCCACAAAAATACAATTCTGAACACTTAAGAAATTCGGAATTCCTTAAAACTATGTGTTAAAAGGCATGCTAATGTGCCTGTGTATCAAAACCCTGTGCAACACAGCTTATGCCACGTTATATCCCAGCAAACACTGTGACGCCGGGAAGAAGTCGATTTGTTCGGGTTTCAGCAACGAAAATAAACGTTGCGTCCAAAGAGCGTTTAAATCAAACGTTTCTTCAATGGCTGTTGAGGACGTTAAGTAGTCGTTCATCTGCGGTCGCACATGTGATCACAACCAAATTGTTTGTAGTTGGTTTTTGCGAGCAAAGCCATGTCTACACATCGTTGCTCATCCAACATTGTGTCAAAGACATTGATCTCTGGTTGCAGGCAGAACCACACTACAACCTGAGTCAATGTTGCGATTTTGCCTGGTACTCACGCAACCTCAAAGCGACTCCGACGTCAGAATGTTTACTGGGATATAACATGGCAAAAGCTGTGTTGCATCGAGTTTGATGCACAGTGGTTGTATTTTGTTTTGATGCACGTGGCGACTTGGCATGACTTCTAACACAGAAGTTCGGAATTTCCGAGTGTTCAGAATCGTATTTTTGTGGCCCAAGTGTAAATTAGCTGCTCGTTAGCGAAACGGTCTAGTTTCATTTTCATTGAAATCTTGGATTTGCGCGGAAATTTTTCCGCACGGCACAGCCAATCGCATATGCAGAAACAAAATAACTGTTTGACGAGTATCCGTGAACAGTTGTGCAAAGAAAATAAAAAATGTTTTAAAAGCATTTTCTGCTGTTTAAAAGATTTATTTTTATTCACCACAAAGAAAAATACATCATTGTTTGCAAATGTTGTATATTGCAGATTTCATTAATATTTAAACGTTTTAAAGAATACTGAGTGTTGCATTAAGAGAAGTCCTCGGCGACTGCCGCGAAGTAATTGGAGGCTTGTGGTAAGGAATCTGCCATAAAAGGGGCATTTCTGGACTGCGCAGTTCAATCCAAAATTTTTGATAGGGATATTGAACTCGAAAAATGCTTTACGAAAAAAAAAAAACTACAGAAGTTTTAGTTTGGCTCTTAGATTTTTTATAAGAACATAAAACTCAATGGTATTTGATTTTGGGCACTACTTTTCTCCAAACGCTTGTTCTGGAGATGCCTCTTTTGCAGATGTTCTAAAAAATTAGCTCTCAAAAGTATTTTCCTCAGAATAGAAAAGAAAATGAAAAAAAAAGCCAAAATTAAACACGGTTCTAAATGCTCCTTTTATGGTTTGGTTCTGTAGGTACATTGCCACCCAGGCCCCACACAGCCTCCCGGCCCTCTATTTATGACCATGCTACGAAGGCCTTCGGCTCACCCGTATGAGCGCTTTGATTCTGCTTCGTCAAACGCCGTCGATCTCCGGTCAATGAAAGGCCTTGACCTTACTACGTCTAGGCAAGGCTATTGGCAGGAAGTAGATAGTAAGCGGCGGGTGTTGGACGGCCCCTCTCATTTTGATCCCAGCGATGCCTCTGCTACGAGGGCACTGGCCGATATCGTTGCCGATAGCATAAGCAATATTTCAACTATTCCACCAAGTGCAGTTACAGGGAACGAAAGTAACCGGGTGAATACGCAGCTGTTTAGAGAGATGAGCTCAAGGCTATTGTGTGAGTTGTTTGCGAATACCCATCACCAGGAGGGCTTGGCACAGAGTGCCCGGATGTTGGCCCAGCTCTTTGGAACGACGTTCCCTGCACCAGTACCGTCAAACGCCCCACACGCGCCGTGCGATGTCCGACCAGCACCAAATGAAAATCTTAATAAGTTCGTGCAGAAGCTAGAGAGTCCCAAAGAATGTTATGCTGCTCCCACAATGCTATCTAATTTACGCGCACAGTCACGGGCGAGTTTCCCATGGCCCGCGACGCAACAGATCCGCTCGCCGTATACGCTCGATCGATCGTCAAATGGTTGCGTCGCACATCTGGTTGATGAAAAACCCGAGGGAGAGTTGTTTGGTAGACGCTCATTTTCGCCGCGAGATAACATGCCATTTAACGAGAGGCATTTCGAATGCAAATCGGAAATCCATCAAAGGCAGTCAGCCTCTCCAAAGTATTATGCGACTAAGACAGGCCAAGAATCGAATAATAATATGGTAGTAGTAGAGCCAGAAAGTGCTGAGGTTGAGGACTATTTTCCTGGAGATGGTTCTCCCGTTCCATATGCTCGTCACTTGAAGTCATTCGGCAAGAGGAGCGCTTTCACGCTCAGTTCGCATGCAGATGACCACTGTCATAGAGAAACGGATTACGCCGCGAATACCAGCTATAATAGAGAGAACCGGTCACCATTTGAAGATACGTATGAAAAAGGGAAGCAGCATGTTTGTACCAAGAAAGAAGTCGTGATGAGTCAAAACAACAACGTGGATTTTGTGTCGGACTGTGGAAATTTCAACGACTTGAGTAACCATAGAGTCTTCAAGGTGGACAAGGATGACGAAGACCATGATTCGCGGAGCTTCTGGTCCAAAGCTGGAGCTTCGTTGTGGGACCGGAAACCGAACGGAAATTCCCGATACTCCCTACCGTCCGGAAAGACACGCTTTAGAAATGAGGAACCCATAGAAGAAGAAGAGGACACGGCAGATTTCGACACCCCGATTGCTAATCTGAGTCAGTTGTCAAAACAAGACCTAAGACTTCTGACTCACGAACAGAGGAACTTGTATAGTTTTCCAACTCAAGTGCCCGTCTTGAAATCCTCTCGGTATCTCGGCAGCGCTGTGCTTGAATGAGTCGGAAATGACGTAAGCATTCCCTTTTGGTTGTATGGAATAAGTATTGTAGTTTCCGGGACTGCTAAAATTACCTATGGCAGTTTGTATACAGAAACAATGGTTATGTACCGTGGCACATTCTTAGGCAAAGTAATCGTCTTTATTTTTTTAATTTGGAATAAAACATAATATTTTTCAGTGGGGTAAAATGGATTATGTGTATAATTTCTGTATTTCGCGTTTGATGTTGCATTTCCTGGCCGCACAAAATGGATGTTGAGATTTTGGCTACGCATGTACGCCTCTTATAGTATGACATCTCGTCCTTGTATGCACTGCGTACGTCTTTCATGTATACACTGTACTCTGTGAACACCAACGCACGGTTTGGCGTCAGGAGCGTAGGTTTTCGCCTGGAATGATAACATCCACGGCGCCAACTGTAGATTTTCGCCTGGAATGATTACATCCACGGCGCCAACTGTATACAGTGCTACACCAAATGCTACTTCCATTTTGTTCCCATTTTTTCATGTCTAAGACACATCACACAGTGACTGCCGCCCCTGAGTGCTAGCAGATTCAGAAAAAAACGCTTCCCCCCTATCCCAAACTAAGGCTAGATGAAAGCGAACAGAAATACATTCATATTTACCCTGACCAGTTTTGAACTCAAAAATGTCATCTTTATTGCCTAGCCCCGTAACAGAGACAGTTGCGTCCTGTTTTCACCCTGGCATGGCGTATCTAAGTAATGCGCGTTCTTCGTAGGGTATAATTTAAGAAAGGAGCGCGTTTTTTAATGTGCTTGTGGTACAAGGCATTGACGACTTCCGGTTCTGTGTGCGGCTTGTGCATAATAGTTTATTTGTTTTGTCTGTAGCTTTGCTTTCATATTTTTTACATATATGTATATATTTGACAGTTGAAAACTTAATTGTTTGAAAGTTGTATAAATGGGTCGCTGTTGAAGCTCAAATGGGACTGCAGTTCTTTGTGAGTATTGTGAGGAGAACGCTGGTCGTGTAATAACGTAGCTGACGCTTCAGCCAAATATATACGTGCATGTTTTGAAACGGAGTAGGAAACCCTGAATGGAATTGGAACGACTGATTCAGACGTCAGCGAAACCTGTTGCTAACTATTAATAGTTAGGGGAAAAAACAGAAAATGCGCGTTGGAAAACTTCCGATGTGATTGGCTGACTTTTTGTGGTCCAATAAAATTGTCACTGAAACTGAAAGGTGTAAAACTAATGTTCTAGTTTTTATCGCGTGAAGTACAAGTATTTTGGGAATGTTATATCGTTAAGTGTTCTCTTGTTTTCATTGTTGCCTGGCCTGTAGTGGCCTGGCCTGTTGTTGCTTGGCCTATAGTGGCCTGGCCTGTTGTTGCTTGGCCTGTATTGCCACAGACGTGCTGAGTGAGCAGTGGTGGAATATTGTAATCGTAAAATGTACAAAAGAAAAAAAAAACGTCAAAGCCGTTTGGACAATTTGATGGACGTTTTGTGATATTTTTTTAATAACTCGGTTGCACCTAACAAGGCAAAAGTTGAAAGGTAGTGAATTGTAAATATACTGGACAGAAAATGCAAAAAGAGGGTACGGTCCTGTTTATTTTTAATAGCAAAAGTACCCCTGCTTGATAAAGTGATAATATGACGCGCTTGCAAACGCCATTCCAAAGTAGTGATCTTACACAAGTCTTTCAAAAAAACACGTAGCAGTTTCAAAGTCACAATGTGCTCCGCATTGTAAAACAAGAGAGCCTAATCTTAAGTAATCTTTTGTGAATTATTATATACTTAACGTATGACTGCATGAAATGTTGTATGTATGGCGCTTTTGCGCCGAATAGGGGGATGGGGGGCGAGGAGGAGGGTTGGTGGGGTGGCGCGGAGTACTTATTTCCTACGGTCTTGAAATTAATAGGAGATAACTTGAGGGTTATGTTCACATCCGGTTGCTAAAATGTGCATGATCTATGTATGAGTTCTCACAAAATTTATTTAGATACCGCCAGATGTAGAACTCAGAGGTCATTCCCGTAGCCTGTAGCTGGTAACCGGGGATAAAATCTTAAGTAATGCAAAAAAAAAAAAAGAAAGAAAAACGAGAACCAAGATTGTCAATCTTTTCCAGGCAAACAGATCGAGTAAACTTTGCTGCCTCTTAAAGTCACCCGAGGAGACAGAAGTTGGCATTGTAAGAAACCGAGTTAGTAAATTCGCCTGTCTTCCCGTGCAATGTGTTGCATATATTTCCGGAGCTGCAGAGGCAGGGGGGGGGGGGGGGGGCTGTGGGGATGGGTGTTAATTGTTAAGACCAGTTATGCTATTATGCATTTTGCTTGTGAAGCATTCTTTCTTTTGTGTGTTCACCGGCTTTTGAAATATGTACAGTCGTTTTGAAAATATGTCCTGTGTCCGGTTGTAAACATGGGTTTGTCTTGGCTACTGTTGTTCGACGGCTTACTGTGAAGAGCTGCAATATTCAGAAAAGGTTATAAGATGCAGTGGAAGAGCGGGGAGGGGTGGGGCAGAATATCACAGAGGGAGAAAGCTTGCTTAGTCTATTCCCCTTCCCTTTCTCTCCCGGGGGAAGTTATACTGTGGGGGGCTGTAGGCTGTTACCGAGTGTCGTTTGTAGAGGGGTAGACTGTTACGGGGCAACGTTTGGTTAGAGAGGGGGCGTGGTAGGCTGTTATAGGGCGTCGTTTGGTTAGAGGAGTGGAATATTTACAGGACGCCGTTTGGGGAGGGGGTAGACTGTTACAGGGCGCCGTTTGGGGAGGGGGTAGACTGTTACAGGGCGCCGTTTGGGGAGGGGGTAGACTGTTACAGGGCGTCGTTTGGGGAGGGGGTAGACTGTTACAGGGCGCCGTTTGGGGAGGGGATAGACTGTTACAGGGCGTCGTTTGGAGAACGGGTAGACTGTTGTTGGGCGTAGTTTGGGGGAGGGATTAGATAGGGCGTCGTTTGATAAGTTTTAATTCGCCGGTTCGATTTTATTATGTGAGTATATGATATGATTCAGTTTATTTGAATGAACGGTAAACATGAACAATTTGGAAACAGCAGAGTACGGACTGATTATAAATGTTGTAGGTCCTGGTGTTCAACTGAGGGCATGATTGTAAATTGGGTGCAACAAATTCCAATAAAATTAGCGTGTTTTGTACAGGTGATACCATAGTTACATGTTTGTTTTGTTATATAGCGAAATTGTAAAAAAGAAATATTGGTACTACTGTTTTTAGCAGTTATCGTTTTTAATCGTTCGTTTTGTTGTACATGTGAGTTTTGACTTAGGCACTACAGTGTACATTTCATAGAATTGGCTTGTTGACCTTTGTTTTTTGCTTTATTATAAGATAGTGTACTTTAGTGAAGGATACCAGTGATTACAGTATTTTAAGGTATAGACGGTACCAGAGACGAAGTACCAGAGTACCAGAGGCTTAGATAGTACCAGAGACAGACAAAACTACAACTGGTGTTGGCGTAACTTTCATCTATTCCGGCAACATTTATTCCGATAAATTTATTCTGGTGATAGTGATTCGGAGACCACTGAGTCAGGGTCATGTCTTGTTCCGTGGTGAGTCGACCCACGCTTGTTTTAGAAGCCACAGTCGCAAACCAGCAAATGAATTGCGCAAAACTCGGAAACAGCCTAAAGTGTATATTAAACCATTTAAAAAAAATACTCTAAGCGTGTTTTCAGACACAGAAATTGGAATAAATGCCGGCTGGTCAAGACAGAATAAATATCTGAGTGAATGTCATAGGTGAGAATCGGAATAGAGGTCGTCGCAGTGAATGTCGTGTATTCTAATTTTAATTTGGTAGTGATTGCTCATTCTTATTTCAGTAACTTGAGTTGTCCAAGTTCTTATTGAATAAAAAAACAATGTTCGTACGCTCATAACAAATTTGCAAATACGGTTGAACTTAAAGAATTCGAGAATGGTCAGATTCTACGTTAGGCGAGCGGAACAGTATGACCTTCACCCCAGCTGCTGTATCGGAAAAAGTACTGCATGAAAGAAAGTACACAAGTTAAGACAAGGTAAAAAATAATGTGCAAAAAAAAAAACAAAAAAAAAAAAAAAACAGGTGGATATTTCAAAAATACCCTGCCAGGTTAAAATCCAGCCTTCACTCTGCACCAAAAAGGCAAAATGATGGGTCTCACTGTTCCGCTGTACTCTCCCTTGGCATTTAAATTTTGTCCACTCTTAAAGGTTATTCCGTTGAAAAATATGTGTATTGCAAAATCGAGTTTGAGAGTTTTTTTTTGGTCCTCGTTTCAATTTTGTGCTAGAAGGCACCGTTCTTCATGTTGATGTTCTGTATGTGCGAATGACATGTTTGGATTCTGTATCAGTGAATTCTAGATGTTCCACCGTCATATAAGCTGCTATAACCGCTGAAGTTGACGTGTTCCATTGTACCCTAGGCAAGTTTGTGGGTATCTTTATCTTGCTTTTACTGCTTTTATAATGTCATGCATAGTATATTATTAGGGAGTTGTTATGACCGTTCTGTAAATAGCGCTTTGTTCCATTGTTGACACGTGGAGTACCAGTACAGAGTACACCACGCCCGTCAACAGCCAGTGGTCAGTTTTCAGTAACGCCCTGATATGTAGGATAACTATAATTCGCGAAGCCAACGGAATTCGTCGGAAAAAAACAGAATCTTGGGCTGATGTCGAAAAGGACGCACGTGAATAGTTTAAAAATAGGCAGGCCTCAAGCTAGAGAGAACTTGGCAAGAACCAAGACAGATATTGTATTATTAAGTGCTGGGAGTCAGCAGGTAGACAGTGGGATCCTGTGCTTGCATTTTCTGTATTTTCTTCTTATTTTCATTTGGTGTTTTTTTTTTTTGGGCAAAATGCTGCTACCGGGTATCCAGATATTTGGGCCAGAGACATTTGGGCGAGAAGTGGAAAGTGTGACATTTGGGCCAGTTCAGAAATGTTTTTAAAATTTGTAATATAATATTTCCGGTGTTCGTTAGTTAGTGTTATTTTAATTTTAGATTTATGGGTTAACTCTGCCCTTTTATATATTTCCTAAAGACCGGAGAAGGGCCTGCTGGCCAGGCGTATGAACCGAGAATTGCATTTATAACAATGGACGGTTTTTGGAGGTGTTGCTTGTTATCTAGGACCAGGGGTTAAAGGGCTAAGGTTACCCTGTTTCATGACATATAATGACATTACTGGGATTTTTCTAAAAGCTGCGATATGCAGATCGGGCGATCTTCTGTATTTGTTTTGCTGGGTACCTGCGACAGTGGCCTACACACAATGAAACTGAAAGGATTCCTTTTAGAGTTCGCAAAATACAGGGGGTGTTCTTACTGCATGCTTTTTTTTTTTGGTCGTATAAATAACAGTGATATAAAAATATAAATTTTCAAGACTCACGGGTCCTGTTGATTGATTGGAAAAAGAATGTTAAAAAACCATCTGGCCCAGATGTCATACTTTTTTTCACTTCTGGCCTAAATTTCACTGGCCCAAACGTCGCTGGCCCAAGTATTATGCATTCGCTGCTACCACAGTGCAAATGAGCCATAAATTATATCAATTATTTCATAATATTTATTTAAAGTCAACGTTGAAGGTGTTGATATAATGGAGAATCTTTGAAAAAAAAAGATTTTTTTGTTGTCATTTGACCCGATTTGCCACGCGTTGACCTGGCATCTACTTGCGCACATGTGCTTTAGCTTGTCATGCAACTTCACAGAAATTGGAGTCTTTTTTTAAGACCAGCCGACGATATTGTCGACTTGCCCTGTCTGATTTTAGAGATCCGTTCGGTATTTGCGTGTGTATGTGTGGCACACATTTGCTGAAAGTATTGATCCTTCGCTCTGATCCAGTAACAGGTTGATTCTAATAGATTCTTTAAAATGGCAGAAGTGTGGAATTCAGAGCCAGCTCATAGACTGCGATGCTTTGTGAGCGCAACTGTTACTGTTTTTTTTTTTAATTGAATAAAACCGTTCCCAGAGTGGCACCTTCTCGAATTATGCAGTCAAGAAGGGGAGAGGAGGGGGGAGGGTTAAAATTTTAAACTAGCAAGAGTAGCCCCGATCGCGTGCAAGTCTCGCACGCCATTTTGCATAATGATGCGCCGGACGCTGTACGAATCATAGCAGCGTATTCGCAGCCTCCAACACGGCAGCCTGGGGTACCACTGCCGATTTCACTGTCAACTTTGGCTGGAGGACTGAATTGTTAACATAAGTTTCGTGCATTGCCCTGTCCATGGACATTCTTGTCCTGGGAGTAGGAACAAGAGCAGAAAATAGTTCAGCTGTAGTTATGATATCTGTCATTAGTAGAGATTCTTCAAAATTCGTGAACGTAAAAGTGAGCCGTTGTATGGATATCCGTTTTCTTGATAGAACATTATCACTTCAGTAGTGAAGAAAATCATCTTGGGTATTAGTACAAAACTAAAGGGATCACAGGCAAGGGTTGCAGGGTGTGTCATACACTCAGGGGGGAAGGGTTGGGGAGGGTGTCATGCACTCAGGGGGAAGGGTTGGGGAGGGTGTCATGCACTCAGGGGGAAGGGTTGGGGAGGGTGTCCTGCACTCAGAGGGAAGGGTTGGAGAGGGTGTCATACAGTTAGGGGGAAGGGTGGGGAGGGTGTCATACATTCAGGGGGAAGGGTTGGGGAGGGTGTCATACACTCAGGGGGAAGGGTTGGAGAGGGTGTCATACAGTCAGGGGGAAGGGTTGGGGAGGGTGTCATACACTCAGGGGAAGGGTTGGAGAGGGTGCCATACAGTCAGGGGGAAGGGTGGGGAGGGTGTCATACACTCAGGGGGAAGGGTTGGAGAGGGTGTCGTACAGTCAGGGGGAAGGGTTGGGGAGGGTGTCATACACTCAGGGGGAAGGGTTGGGGAGGGTGTCATACACTCAGGGGGAAGGGTTGGAGAGGGTGTCATACAGTCAGGGGGGAGGGTGTCATACACTCAGGGGAAGGGTTGGAGAGGGTGCCATACAGTCAGGGGGAAGGGTGGGGAGGGTGTCATACACTCAGGGGGGAAGGGTTGGAGAGGGTGTCATACAGTCAGGGGGAAGGGTTGGGGAGGGTGTCATACACTCAGGGGGAAGGGTTGGGGAGGGTGTCATACACTCAGGGGGAAGGGTTGCAGGGGGTGTCATACACGCAGGGGGAAGGGTTGCAGGGGGTGTCATACACGCAGGGGGAAGGGTTGCAGGGGGTGTCATACACACAGGGGGAAGGGTTGCAGGGGGTGTCATACACGCAGGGGAAGGGTTGCAGGGTGTGTCATGCACTCAGGGGGGAGGGTTGGGGAGGGTGTCATACACTCAGGTTGAAGGGTTGGGGGTCAGACGCCCAGGGGAACGGGTGGGGGTGTTATACACCCAGGGGAACGGGTGGGGGTCATACACCCAACTAAATTTAAACAAAATAAAAATGACAAAAATTGTAACTGCATTTACGAATGGTTTGTAAAAAAAAAAAGAAACTGAAAGAACAAAACCACCTGTGCGCGGGAGATCCTTGCGTGTGTAATGGGGAGGAAAAAAGGTCGTAGCAAGATTGCATGCATGTCCTGTAATCGATTTCTGTTTGTAAAATGTGTTATTATTAATTTGAAATCTCTTCCAAATTAAGTGATGCTTTTGAAGCTTCGCTAATTCATTATCCAGTTACTGTGGGAGCTTGTGGTAAAAAGGGAGTACGGGTAATGGATCTGATAAATGCAAGTGCAGGATTTCATTTTGATGTCTTACATGCGTCCCAGTAGGAACCCAAAAACTAGTAGAATGGGTTGAGTTTAAAGCAGATAATAACTGTGGTAATGCAAATAATTTGTAAAATCAAAAGATTTTTGTTTGTGAAAAACACCGCGAGATTCTGAGAGACGGGGAAAGAGAGAGACATCGAAAGAGGGAGAGAGAAGGGGAGAGAGAGAGGGGGAGATAGAACGGGAGGGAGGGAGATAGAAAGAAAGGCAATGAGAGAGGGAGGGATTGAGGGAACGAGGGAGAAGGGGAGAGAGAGGGAGAGGGAAGGATAGAGAGAGAGGCGAAGGGAGAGAGAGAACGGGAGGGAGGGAGACAGAGAGAGATAGAGAGATAGGGATAGGGAAGGGGAGAGAGAGGGGGGAGGGAAGCATAGAGAGGGAGGGAGACAGATAGAGAGATAGGGAGAGAGGGAGGGAGTGAGGGAGAGAGAGAGAGAGAGAGAGAGAGAGAGAGAGAGAGAGAGAGGACGAGAAAAAGAGGGAGGGAGGGAGGGTGAGAGAGGGAGAGAGAAACAGTAAGAAAGAGATAGAGAGAGAGAGGGAGAGAGAGAGAGAGAGAGAGAGAGAGAGAGAGAGAGAGAAGGAGAGGAAGAGAGAGAAAGAGAGAGAAAAGGAGGGAGAGAGAAAGACAGACAGAGAGAGAAAGAGAGGCAGAGAGGAGAGAGAGAGAGAGAGAGAGAGAGAGAGAGAGAGAGAGAGAGAGAGAGAGAGAGAGAGAGAGAGATTATCTTTAGCCCTACTAATGGGCAATGATAATTAAAAAATAAAAACGGAATAAATAAAAATATGGTACGTGTGCAATAAAATTTTTGTTATCCTGTTTTCGTGTATGAAGTTGTGATGTTCCGTTCGCATCTGCGTTTATTTACCAGAGACCGTCTTTTAAACTACCTTGCATTCTGGGCAAACTTAAAATATATTGAAATGTTTACTTTTTATTTGTACCATCTGGTACAGTAGTTCCCATAAGATTGCGTATAAAATACGTTTTTGTACTTTCAAGATTTCTCATTTATTCCCTTTGCGTGAAATACCGTTTGCGTCGTTGCGCGAAAAGTCGTAGGCGGATTGTAGTGAATCTAGTCTTGGTGTGGCGTCTCTTAAAAAGAATACATGGATGACAGCTGAGCACAGGTTCCTCTTACGCTCTGGTGAAACATATGCAACGTCAAGAGGTGAAATAAAAAGAAAGACCTCCCCTAGGTTTAAAACATGGGTTTTTTTTCTATGGAGATGAATATCACTGAATCATGTTTAAGGTGGCTATAGAGAGCGAAAAACTGAAATGCGTACCAGTTTTGCGATATGGATATATATGATTGTTCAGACACAGCTGACTGTTTATTTCTATATGTGCTTTAATATTGTACAACACAGTGGAAAAACACTGCTATCGGTATAGCTAGGGTTAGTGTTACGAATATTAACTGGTGAGAAAAAATACTGCTATCGTTAGAGCTTGGGTTAGTATTACGAATATTACCTGGCGAGGTCTTAGGACGTTAAATAAATAAAACTAAAAATGATACTAGTAGTCTGCCATTGCTGTCGAGATATTTGCATTTAAAAATGCTTTTAGCATGCAACTTCTTTTTTTTTATGGTGAAATGCTGTTTTTTTTGGTTTTTAAAACATGTGATAACAAATTTTAATTGTTTGGATTGTCTTTTTAAAGTTGTTTTTGTGAACTTATTTGTTATTGTGGGAGGAACCACTAGAGAGTTTAACAATGCGGAATAAATGCTTCAGTGTTCAATTGTGTTTTTTGCGTTGCCCTGACGTATATTTCAATTTTAAATGTATCCAAAATGTTAAAAATATAGCAGCTATAACTGTTTTTTTTTTACAATTGAGATTAAAATCTGCGCCATTTGGTATAAAACAGATAAGCTTCATTTTCCATTTGACCTGGACGACGGGCCGGTAGTATAAAATCAGAAATAACGAAAAAAATATCAACCCAAAAGTGGCATGCTGGGTAACGGGGTGGGGTGGGGGGGGGGGGTGATTTCTGTTCTCCACTCAGCCCACACACTGGCTATCTCTCTGGCATTGTGGACAGCGTGGGTTAAACACGGATGCAGAAAAATTTTCTCCCCCCCCCCCAAATAAAAAATCCCCCCCCTCCGCCCCCCCCCCCCCCCTTCATTTTGATTTTGACAAAAATCTTGTATTGCATTACAAATTGCGGAGTGTTTCTTTTTTCTCGGGAGGGGTTTTCTTTAGGTATCCGCAAATGCAGGACATGAAATCCCTCGAAATGTATCACAGATGACTAGCAGTAATCTGTATTTAACTCCCCGCCTCTTCGTTGTAACGTTTTACAACTCGGTACAACAAGCAGACATCACAGAGCGTCCGCACTATTCTGAACTGAGATAACCATTTCTTTCTCAAACCAATGAAGCAGCACAGAAGAATTTTTATAAAAATGACAGGTAACCTGTTGACCTTTTTTGAACTCACTTTTTACACAAGAAAATCTGTTGTACAAATTAGAAACGTAATCAAATCATAAAAAATGCTAAAAAGAAAGCAGATGAATGTAGTAAAAATGAGTTGTCAATATTACGTTTTGGGTTCGTTTTTTGAAGACTGTTTTGATCACCGTAGGCCAGACGTGCTAAAGATCTTAGAAAATTACTAACATCCTAACATTAAAAAATCTCCAAAAACAGATTTTAAAGATATGAAACAGCGAAGTGTTGCAGACGATTTTCAAATGCTGTTTCTGCACACATTTTCAGCGCAGTAACAGAATGTGGTGGCTGGTGCCAATTTGGAAAAAAAGTGTGAAACCGTTGTCAAAGTATGCTCCCCACAACCATTAAATTACGCGAAATACCACCTCGGGTTAGTCGGTGGTGGCAATTTTGATAACATTTGCGCATCGGGTTCGTAATGGAAAGTATATAAAACCAAAAAAAAAATAAAAAATAAAAAAAAAAAAATAAAGAAAGAGAGAAAAAACAACAACAGAAACAGCGCGGATTTCATCGACCCTTGCGTATAAATTGCGCTCAGGCTAAAATGCCTCAATGCTTTGTGCCAGGCTGTAGTGGAAGTATTTTTAAAAGAAAGGGTGTAGAAAAATGCAGATTGAGCAGAACAAAAAAGAACTTGAAGTTGAAATACCAAGAATTCATGGCGAAAATCAAAAATCATCCTGTCACCTTTGGGAGTCGATTCATATTCATTGGACCAGTAGTTTTTTTATCCCGTTTTTAGTCCCTCTAATAAGATGTTAATGTTGCTTCAGTCAATACCACGCATGCCCACATGTTTGAATTAGGGAAAGCTCAAGAGAAAAAAAATGGCTGCAAATTGATGAGCATTCAGAAGGGCTCAGATGGCTGGAGAAAGCTTGAGGACTTGTTTTGTTATGTTGGATATTTTTACACATTGTCGCAGAAACTTCGCCCGGTGTGGCGTCTCCCATCGCCCTGCCCGCACACTAAAACAACAATGCTCTGCGTTGCCTGCGGTCCATTCTACTTTCTGTTTTGTTGCTTGATTTTGCCCATAATCTTATAATTTCATTTTGTCTACGATTAATAAATCTCATTTTACCTTTTTCTGTATTGTTTTTTTTTTATATTACATTTCCGCTAAATAGACTACAGTCGTTTCAAGAGATCTGTGATGCTCTTACGACAATTCAGCCATGCCGCCCGTGCCCGCTATAACATGGATAAACATTGTCCGATGACAGCGGATTGTGGGAGTCTCATCTTTCTCTTCTCCTCGAAGTTCCTTTTGAAATGACTCGGAAAATACGCGATTTGAGGGCCAAAAGATCCCCTGTCCCCCTTCTTTAATTAGGCATCCTCACAACTCCCCCCTCCCCCATTTCAATTTTTTGTGCGTACTATACTATAATAGTAATAGTAATAACAATTTAACGAATCACAGACGTCGAAAGAACGTTTTCAGCCAACCAGATGTCTGCTGGCATCTTTCTATCCTGCATTTTGTGACAGGGTTAGAATGAAAATCTTTGCTCTGGATGGGTGGCACACCCCCCCCCCCCAAGGGACTTCTCTAATCTCTCTTATGCCTCCCGCTTCTGCACGACATGTTTATTTTTTTTATCATCAACCATAAATGGGGCCTGATGAAGGGGAGGGGGGGTTGTTTGGCGTGGACGGGGCTCGGGGTTATATTCATGCGATGTCCAGACCGCTATCGAAGCGAGATGATAACATAATTTCGTGTGTGGGATATTTTTTGTGTACCCTCAGTTCATTCGTTCTTTAAAGTAAGTTCCCAAGCACCAAGGCCTGTCTTGGCAAATGTAACAATAAGATTTCTTTGTGACCGCTTCTCTTGGAAATTATTTTTTTAATATAAGCAAGTCGTTAAGTCTAAAGCGTCTGTGACGTAATGACAATTACGTTCTCGACCGGCGCTTCCCTGCGATAGCGCGATGTGACCAACGAACACCAACAAGAAAGGTTGGCTTATTGATTGCTTTCGATTTAAGCTCCGAAACCCAAGTTCGGTTTGAGTGCGGGTAGATTTCTTGCCAGTGATGTTTTATGTTTTATATGGAAATGAATCTCTATTTATTGGCCACCAAATTCTAGTTTTGGGATTTAATTGTTGAATGTATAGACTTCTATTTAAGTTTGAGAGGTTTGCCTCTAGGAGGTAAAGTTATTGTAAAATTAACATGTGCGGCAGATTAGTACCGGTAACATCTTATCAAAACGACTTCACAAACAATGGGCAGACTTTGATATGCCGTTTACAGACTTGTATATATCGGCTACTTGATAGATAATGATTTGTGTACAAGGAAGTAACGACTCATTTTAATTAGTGGTACTCAGAAATAGAATATGTCATGTACAGTCTGTTAACTGTACACAGTTTATGTAGTTCGGGGAAGAGGGAGTATCTACCCGACCTGACTCCCCATGCACAACTTCCTTCCCCTCGTGGGAAGTTACTCATGAGTATATCCTCCCACCTGCTCATCTCACGACTTCACTTCTTGGATATGCCCCCCCCCCCAACACCCCATACACATAATTAAAAATTTTGATGGTAAGAGCATTGCTGTTGCCATCTTTAGACGAGGAATATCATTTTTTTCATCCCCCGACCGGTGTTGCGGGCCCAGATGCGTCCCGGCCAGAATGCGTCGATTTACTCTACATTTCTTGATACACGCTCAAGTTTCACAAAATAAGCAGGGACGCAAGTGGGCCTGGGGTCGTTCATGTGTGAAATATGAAACCCCATGGGGAGTATTCGATCTTGAGAGCCCTTCTAAGTAATTAAAACAATCCGACTCAAGACTGCAAGCATCTCGGTAAATGCCGCATTGGAAAAATAAATGTTGGCTATTTGTGTGTGATCTTGGGGCTAGAGATACGCATTTTTTGCCCGATATTCAGTCGGATCCGTAGCAGGTGCGGAGCAGACTGTGTGCATACATTCTCGCCCGGGACGCAATCTGTCCCCCCAATACCGGATCACTAAAAGTGCAAATAAAAACGAAGTGACCCAGCCGGAGAAATTGACACTGAACTTTTGCGGTTGCGTCTTGGGCGCTCGCATCTTCTAAACAAGTAACGTTTAAAATGTTTCAAAGTAGCAACTTATAAATTGATACCACAGGAGAAATGTCACATGAACGTTTTATAAAAACCATTAAACTATATTTTTGCGGAAAAAAATGAAACAACAATTTGAAACAAAAAAATTTTAAAAAGTTCGATATCGGCCGAGTGTAAAATTTTCGAGATAAATAAAAAATATTGCCGGCCAGCCAGGTCTAATTAAAAAAACTAAACTGAGAAACAAGACTATTTTTCTTCCTGGCCTTCCATCAGGCCTTGAATCGTGTTGGCTCACATTAAATATAGGAGAGAGAGGGAGGTGCGGAGAGTGATATATATTTAAACAGACAGACAAACAGACAGACAGACAGACAGATAGATAGATAGATAGATAGATAGATAGATAGACGGATGGATGTATGGATGGATGGATGGATGGATGGATGGATAGATAGATAGATAGATAGATAGATAGATAGATAGATAGATAGATAGATAGATAGATAGATAGACGGATGGATGTATGGATGGATGGATGGATAGATAGATAGATAGATAGATAGATAGATAGATAGATAGATAAGATAGATAGATAGATAGATAGATAGATAGATAGATAGATAGATAGATAGATAGACAGATAGTATGCAGGTATAGAGGACAAGGTCATTTTGTGTAAAAGGATGGGAGGGTGTGCACCGGATGTAGCTGAGGGTGTTGCATAAGTTTTCCCTGCGCGTAAAAACAGCCCGTTTTTACGTAGAAAAGGCCTTTTTTACGGCCAAACCCGTAAAATCTACCTGTCAACGCATTGTCTGTAATATTGTCCTGTGCATAGAAAAGGCCTTTTTTACGGGTGCTACAAAGGGAAAACTTACGCTTCAAGAGCGTAATTTTTCCCTGCATCAATAAAATTCAGCTTTAGACATTGTGTCTCCCTATCGAAACAGGAACAAAGAAACAGTATATGGAGAGGAAATAATTGAAATAATGCGCTCACAGGTGAAATATACAGTCTTGCCCGTAGAAAAGGCCTTTTCTACGTAAAAACAGCCTGTCATTTCAGTATTGAAACTAGACATGAATTTCTGGGGCACAAGGTATTTTTACGCCATCAATCCGTAAAAAAGTCCTTTTTTCTTTTAACTATCACGCCTTAAAGCAAGATAAAGTTAAATCTATCTGTAAGTTAAAAGGGCATTTTTTACGCCTTAAAGGGCGTAAAAAGTCATTTCAGCCACAAAACTGGATATGAATTTCTGACGCACAGGGTATTTTTACACCACTAATCCGTAAAAAGGTCCTTTTTCTCTTTTAACTATCCAGGTTGAAGGTTATATATGTGTAAATCGATTTTTAAGTCGAAATGGAATTTTTACACCTTAAAGGCGTAAAAAAGTCATTTCCGAAATCAAACTAGACGTAAATTTCTTATGCGCAGGCCATTTTTACGCTATACCGTCCGTTAAAAAAAAATACTTTTTTTAACTATCAACTTCAACACTAATATACCTGTAAATGGATTTTTTAAGTTGAAATAATGTATTTACGTCTCATGACGTAGAAAAATCATTTCAATAATAAAATTAGCCATGGATTTTTTACGCAGAGGACTTTTCTACGCGACTATGTGTAGAAAAGTCCTTTTTTATTTTTAACTATCAATCTTTAAAGAACTGAACCTGAAATTATAATTTTCAGTTTAAATGACATATTTATGTCTCAGGATGTAGACAATTAATTTCAGCAATAAAACTAGACATTTCTTCTTACCCTGAGTGCTTGGCCCTTCCTCGCATCCCTCCTAATAATTGTCTTTTATTTAAAAAAATAAAATCCTGGGGATTGGGGGGAAGACTTGGTAAAATATATTTCCATGCGTATCCAAAAACATAACAGGGAGAAAGTGGACAATTCTGAGGCCAGACGCGGTCCTCGCGGAGTACCAATTTCGTTTAAAAAAAATAAGTGTCATTCATCCTCCTTTTCCACAAAAGGGGGTTATTTCGAAGCAACACTCCGGCTTTTGGTTAAAAAGGGGTCTTATTTTAAAACTAGCAATCCGCGTTAAGGGGTCGTTTTAATAAGTCATAGACACGCATGGTAACCATTCGGTACGTGAGTGCCCCCCCCCCCGCCATCCCCCCCCCCCACCCCCAGCTACTCTCCCCGGGATAAATTCATTGGTATCTTGAAAAGTAATTTGCAGGTCATCCGACCAATTAATATTTATGACGGAACACACTTTCAGCGCGTTCGATATATCGTCATAGAATATTGAAATCATTTTTTCGGGAGGGGGGGGGGGGGCGACGGTATGAGGAATGACGTTTACTCAATAAGCAAGATAAACGAGGTGCTAAAATAAAATTCAATTAATCAGTTTCTTCCTCAGTACCACCAAAGCGCATCTGTAATAAGTGGTGGTACTGAGTCTCGCCGGTGGAAAACTCAGTGGTATGTGCTTTTTCAGAGGTGTACGCAGCTTTATGGGGAGAAACAATGTAGATTCAACAAACAAATTACAAAAAGCTGTCAATCAATACACAGGGAAAATTTACGCGCAGGGAAAAGTTATGCAACTGTGAGCGTAAGTTTTCCCTGCGCGTAGAAAAAGCCTTTTTTACGAAGTGCAAATCTTACGACAGGGAAAACTTACGGGACAGGGGCCCAGAAAAGATGGTCGATAGTACTCCAGAAGAAAGTTTTGTAACTGCCTTACACAGTGCTTTGGAAGGCACTGCATTTCTATAAATAAATAAATACAAATTTGCTGTGACTTAGAAAAAGTGAGGGCTTTACTCCGCATCCAAAGGAACAGAAAATTTGGGCCCATTATTTAATTATAAATTCAGGGTAAAACATCTGATGCCACTTTTACTTACATTCTCGCGTACAGTTTTACGCGCCCACGAATTCACCAGTTGGCTGAGGGCGATGTTTCGTAGTGCCCGACTGCCATTTCACTTCACTTATAAGATTTTTACCGCCCTTTTGCCATTTTATCGTCGCCATTTTATCACTGCAATTACAAAATCTTTCGGAATTTTTCACCTCAGATTGCGATTCTAATGTACTTTTGTAATTTTTTTTTAATTAAATATATATATATTTGTTGGGGAATTGCCTCTACCCCTCCCTCTCTTATGAGCATAAATAGTGCACAGATTCGCTAAGAAACCTGTTCCATATGGAAGAAAAAATGCAAGAAGTATTGAATAGTTGTACCAGCATTAGGTTACAAAAGCCGGGCCATGCAACATCGCATTTAGTGTATTTTCCTGAAGTCTGTAATTATGCATATGCAGAAAAGTCAAAGAATTACATTAAGTATTTTTGGATTGATTTTTCATTTAAACATTGAACAGTTGGTCTTTTTTCAACATGTTTAAATGGAAATTTGCATGTGGTGTGTAATGTGTGACGTAACATAATTAAAAATTTGCGTGCCTTTACACATCTCTATGTGACTTGATGTTACTAGATCATGATAGGAGGCCACTTTTTAGCCCAGCCAAGTCAAGTCTATGGTTTACTGCGATCATTTTTATCCGTCGTCATTATGTGTGTCTGTATGTCGATTGCTTTCAAAGCCAGTAAGCCTATTCCCAAGGTAGTCCTTTAGTGGACCAAAAATGGCAAAAGTTTGCCCAGTAAGAATAAGTTTTTCAGTATGGTCATCCACATTGCTGTGCTTGTCTATCGAGTACGCCGAAACTTCGTGATACATTTCTCGTCCGAATACCTTCAAATTAGCAGGAATCGCTACCAGATGGCCCCTTACCAAGCTTATACTTAATTTATACTTTATTTAGGTTAAAAATACAACATTCTGTTCTACGGTCTTATTATGTATAATATGGTTGTCCCAATGCTTTCAAACTTGGCAGGAATATTCCCTCGACGGCCCCCATCATGTTTGTTCTTATTTTGGCGAGGAACCAAAGTTGGCCAAAAAAATGTTAATTTTTAGGTGACCATCAATTATATACAAATTAAATGTTGCTGCTCTTGCAATTTTTGTCAGACCGTTATTACTTTATCAGGTATATTCCTTAAAGTCAAAAGTGTTCGATATTTAACTAAAGTAGGTCATTTTTTAAACTTTTGACTTGGCATATATCGTACGTACGGTTTTCCTTCTGAAGTTCTGGTTTGATTGCTTTCAAATTCGATGAGCTTGCAGTCATTCTTCTCGGAGAGTTTTTTTTTGCGGAAGGGGGGGGGGGGGGGTGGGCATTTTGACAAACTTCGTCAAATTAGGGCCACTGATTGACCAGTTTTCAGAATTCGATTTCCTGTTCCCATTTTATTTGCGTTTGTGGATTAGTTGCTGAGGCTTGGTTCATTGTCCACGATGCTCTTATTGTAAGTGTTCCACCCAATATTTTTAAGTTGACTATCGTTGAGTATTATGATAAATTGGATACATTTTCGTGCTGTCGGCTGATACGCGATTCAGATATGTAGGTCGCCGGACTAAAAACGCACATAACACAATTCGAATAACACAAATAAGAATTGCAAAATTCACTCGTGGCTTTTATAGTTTAAAAAACAAATTTTTGTCCTAGCCAAAATATAAACCCTGAAAAAAAATCGAAAAGGCAGATGTCAAGAACCGGCTGTTGTTCTGATTTGGTGGAAAATATTCAGAAAAATAGGCCTACTCTGTATTGAACATGTTTCTGAAACAAGAATTTCTTTAAAAGCATCTTTGGTCTGCATGTTGCAGATAAAGTTTGCTTGGCAGCGGTTCTAACTGTGAGATTGAAGAAGAAACTAAAAACTAAAGCAAAAAAAGCAGCACTCCAAAAATGCATACCACTTTAAGTAATTACATTTTCCAAGCTGACCAAATTGCTTCTTAAGCCGGGGTGAAGGCAGGCAAAAACATAAATGTCATTTAACAGCAATGAAAGTAAGAGAGGCAGGAAAGAGCAGATACGCCAAGCGGACGACTTTAAAATAAAGTGAGGCGGATCCCTCGTTGCCCCCATCACAAGCTAAATTCTTACATCATTCATCAAAAATGGTTACGACTGCCAGGAAAAGTTTTTCCCCCAAGTGTGGAAATACGTGCAACCATTGACTTTTTTTAGCCCATTAATTCCCATTCCCTTTGCTCAAATTAGGCTCCGCTATGTTTTCCGTAAATGGAGAGATGTGTAACAGGTTGTAGAAGTGAAATTGAATTGTTGGAGAGTTTTTAGCCAGGGCTTTTCAGTCAGTGAGTATTGCCTAAACGCACGTCTTTCTACGCCAGGCTGCCTCCGCGGCATCTTTGGAGCAAATGTGGGCGTAATAAAAAGTGTTAAGGAGCTTTTAAAATGCAAAATAAATTAATATGGTGGTTGAAAGACTATCCTCGTTGCGAATGCAAAAAGTATTCCAGTGCTACCGACAGTGATATGATAATGATGATAATGATAATGATGCTGATTATTGCTATTATTATTGCTATTATTATTGCTATTATTATTGCTATTATTATTATTATTATTATTATTATTATTATTATTATTATTATTATTATTATTATTATTATTATTATTATTATTGTTTCTAAGGCACAATGACAAAAAACTGAACAAGTGCAGCTTTGCTTTTTTTAATTCAATTTTTTTTTCAAATCAAACAACGCAGCTTACAAAAACACTTTTTAGTCGTCTTGGAATTGTTTATGGGGCAGAAGTGAGGGTAGGGTCAGAAGTACTGTTTTGGAAAGAAGAGTCAGGTTGCGGGGCAGTAATGGGTCCAGGGTGGAGGGAGCAACACTCGGCTGGACGGCGACTTCAAGCTGATAAACTCCGTGACTATTTTCCTATAAAAAATGCTTCATATCAGACCGTCTGTTTTATACATGGGAGAATTCGTGCTATATTTTGTCCCTTGCTCGTGTTACCTTGCCCGTCCCTTCACGCCCTTTTTCATTCTACTGGTGAAAAGGCTGATTAATGTTTTAAGTAAAACAGATATGATGTTTCGATGTCTTTGGTTTTCAGGCTGCCCGAGTTGGTCATTAATATATATATATATATATATATATATATATATATATATATATATATATATATATATATATATATATATATATATATATATATAATTTAATAAATATGGTCTTTTAAAAAGATACACATTCTATGAAAATCAGATGGTTTCTTTTAAATTTCTCAGACCAATAGTATTATCTCAAAAAGGTGCAAATTCTTGGATAATAATTAGATTTTTCTTGGTTGTCATTGTAAGAATTGATCCCTTATGAATCGATGATTGATGAGTGTGGTTAAGTGCACAAAAAAGACATGGTAAATCTTTTTTGTCAAAACATTTTCTCGGGTTTATGAGAAAGCTACAATATGAAAGCACATTTTTAAGCATGAAACTGCACATTTTTTCTGTATTAAAATGACTTACCAGACTATAATGGGGATGGTACAAAATTGTGTGCACATATGTTTGATTTTATGTAACACAAGTTTAAGAGGCGTTGTATTTTCTTCATGTCAGTGATACTATAGACTTTAGTTATCTGTGAATTTGGAAAGGTTATCACGAATTGTGCTCAGAAGTTTGTAAAGCTCCTCAACGAACGTGAGAGTGCAGTTTTACAGAACGTAATGGAATACATGAAAATACACTGAAAATACACTGAAAATACACTGCAAATACACGAATAAGGCGAAAAAGGTTGAGTTAATTTTACTACAAGGTCAGTATAGTGTACGGGAGGTATGACAACTGTCAAAACGTCTGGTTTTGAGTGATTATGGAAGGCGAAACAACGTCTACATGCCGTCGTTGGGATTATCTCCAATCTAATCAATGTTGCGGAAAGGATTGAACTAGAAATAGAAATAGCGTCTTCGGGCGTTGTATAGACGTCGGGAGAGCGACGTTGTACAGATATTGATCTTCTTTCCTAAATTTAGTGGGAAAAACTTGCGCCTTCTTGAAATTCCCATATTGCATATCCTCATTTTGATCTATTTTTGAAACAACCAGTTATGGCTGCCATTTCTGGTGAGCGGCAACATGATGAGGTCGTTGCTTGCTTGTGACCTCGACGTCTGTACAACGTTGAAATTTCGACTTCTATAGAACGTCAACTTTCTGACGTCTGTTCAACGTTATACTAAAGATATTGATTAGACGCCAGAGAAAGTGGAATTTTTTTCTGAACAACATTGCTTATCCAACCTCTATTCAACATTTTTTTTTCATAGACGTTGAATAGACATTTAGTTGCGACGAACCACAACTAAATTACCACCAGATTTAATGTTGCGATTTGGTCGGGTCGACGTCGCAAACTGAAGCAGTACTACCAGTGATACTAGGCATTAGTACTACTTACACTCAGCAGTACTACTACTGATACTAAGCAGTACTACTTATTGCGGTTCTACTTCTAGTAGTTGAACGAGATTAGATTGGTCAGTAATTTGCAGCATTTGATGGTAGATGAGATGTCGTGGATTTGCCCATATATTCGGGTTTTTTTCGGCATCTGTGGTAGCCCGCTAAACTCGTTCCACATCTGCTTGGCCAAACACATGTGTCGTAGAACGCATGAGGGCAGAAAAGAAAGAAAGAAACAAAGAAAAGGAAATCAAATGAAATTCAGAATCCAAAAAGAAAATGTCACACAAAGTAAACGAACCCGACATGCGCCTATTTTTAACCACCGTCGTGTGGATAAATCAATCTTTTCGCACTGCTGTAACGTTCCTTCTGGCAGCTTTTAGATGATCCATAACATAATTGGTGCATCTAAACTTTCGGAAAACTTTCGAGATATAATACAGAGAAATGCCGAACTGAAGAGCAATGTCTTTGCTTTGCCGCTTGATGATGAAAATGACCCCTTATCATGACCTATTATTATGTCCCCTTATTACTCCTTTTCATTTGTTCTGAACACCTATCCAGCGAACGATTTTTCTTAGTCGAATTTGGACAAGCCAATTTAAAGCAGGTGTTTGCAAATAGCACGAAGCCGGACTTGGATCTGATTGTTTTGTGAAATTTCAGAACTTACAACATGTATTTTTTAGCAATCCGCTTGCAGGGTTGAGATTTCGCGGTCGCCCGGTCGCCCGTGGCGACCAACTTTTGGCGACTTCTTCGAGTTGGTCGCCCGAGTGGCGACTAACTTTTTTCTGAACATTTTCAGGAAAATTTTGCAAATTTTTTTAATTTTTTAAATTTTTTAAAACAAACACCCCCCCCCCCTCAAATGTTTTAACCCTCTTATTTTTTTTGTTGATTTCTTTATTTCTTTCCACATATGGCCACCTTATTAGTTTCTTTAATTGAAATAAAAACTGTATCCATGAATAACAATTTATTTAGCCACTTACATCTACAGTTTCAAACACGAAAACACTTCCAACACTACTAATATACAGTCACCAAAAATATGTCCAAGCTCAATAATGACATTTCAAAGGCTCAAAGTAATAATTTTCTACATCAAGAGTCAGAAAATGCTTAAAATAGTATTTAAAAACCATATGCACCTTTTTTACTTCCATTTTATATTTAAACATTATTATTTGGAGGGGGTGATTTTATTATAGGGGAGGTCTGTTTGTTATGGCGGGCTTTCCCAAAACAAATCGACCGGGGGTGTGTTTGCTTTAAAACAAATCGACCGGGGGTTGATTTGTTTGGGGTTCAAAACGTTTCATTACACCGGGCGACTAACTTTTGTGCCCGGGCGACCAGAAAATTTTACGAAGTCTGAACCCTGCGCTTGACTTATTCCTGATAGCTGCTCGGGCCATTGTACGGTGGACACGTCAGTAATAGGGCTGTAGCTGTTCACAAAGGGGTTACCCACGTACCAGCTGGTTACCATGCATGTCCATTGTTAAAACGACCCCTAAACGCGGAGTGCTGATTTTTAAATAATCCTCGCCCCCCCCCCCCATTTTTTTAAACGGACTGCACTTCTGAAAGAACGTCTTTCCCTCCCCCCCCCCCCCATCGTTTTGTGGGAAGCGCAGAGTACTGAATGAAAATCACCTCATTTTAAATGAAATTAGCACTCATCGCGGACCGCGTCTTGTCTAAAAGTTACCCCCTTTCTCCATGTATCTGTTAAGCTGAAACAATGTTTACTCAGCTGTTGTTTGAAGAAATAATTTAAAAAAAATCCGCCCTTAAAACTTTGAGGACTTAACTGAAATCAGCTCAGTATGTGCTTCAATAAAATCGTGTAGTTTCTTTCGAAATATCGGACATCGCATGGACGCTTTGCCTTTTCCGAAACTGCAGAAAGCAGAAACTCAACCCCACCCCTTCCCCCTAAAACAAACAAACAAACAAACGAACAAAGAAAAAACAAACAAACAAACCTACGAGCAATACAAAACAGAGATCCGTGCTTTCTCTTCGAGTCTGATTGTTTAATACAGTATGAAAAATAGTAAAAATTCTGAAAAAAAATCCAGTTTGAATTTTAGATTTATAAAATTCACCTCTTTATATCAAGAAATGATCGACTCGTGTATAGAAAAAGAAATTGCGTCAAAATAAAAAATGAAAAAGAAAAAAGAAGAAAGAACTGTTGAAATGCTGCTTCTGTTTTCCATCAAGTACGCATCCCGTTACTCATGCCTTACCTCTTTAACAACACCCTTTTTGAGAAACCACCGTTATGGAAGATGAACTAATTCGCATTCGACACACAGGAACATTCCCGGTAAGCATTTGCGTCCCTCATTTAACGAAAGTTGATTGTGTATAAAGAAATGTATAGTAAATCGATGCAATCGTGTCCGGACGCAACTCAGGCAACAACATCGGCCAGGTCGATTCTTGAACATTTTGAATAAGAAACAAAAGAATTTTCATTTTTGGCCTTAGATGACTCAGACGTGGGAAGTGGCCAGTTTTAACTGAAGTTTATTTGGGATAACACTCTTATGTTGCTTCGAGAAAGCCGATCTGTTTTCGGAACAGGAAAGTGTAAATAACATACATTTGCCTGCCTATAGGCTAACTAAGCCTCGAACTTAGAAGGAATTCACCGAGGGATTCATTCGTGTTTAGTGAACTGCTCTAGTAAATGGACGCTGCGGTGCGAACCAGTGTCACCTGCAGTCTGGTTCCATTGTTGACCTTGAAATTGCTGTCTGCGTCGAAACGATCAGAAGCTCTTGGTACCCCCACCCGCCCCCTCTCCAGCTGCAATCTCAAGTGTGTCCTGTGACATTATAATTCAACATGTGTGTATGACGCGTGCCTATATTTTTGGATAAATAGTAATGTCGGAAAAGATTGGGAGATTTTGAAAGATAAGTGTTTTAGTAATAAGCATATGCAACTAGGTCAGCGTTTATATTCCCATGCCTTTGTTCAAGCATTGTGTTCAGACCAATCGCCTTCGCCGGGTTGGTCTATTCATATCTGTGAGAGGGGGGAGTCCGTCGTCTGTGTGCACGCATGTAGACTTTTGCCTAAAATGTATGCCTAAAACCCATGGTTTTGATCGGATTCCTTCCAAATTTATATGAATGTTGTCTTGGTAGGCCTGTCTTGAAAATTACTTTCTTGCGATGAACTAAAACATTAACCGAATGGCGACATTTTAAACATTTGTTGCAGCCAATTTTCAAAATGTTTCTTTGCCCAAAATTTGATTGGAATCCTTGCAAATTTGTACGAATGTTACCTAGGTAATTCTCTTTTGAAAAATTACCTTTTTTGGGATCCGCCAAATATTGGCCAAATCGCACATTTAAGTTTTGGTATCCAGTTCTCAAAATGCTTCTCCTCATTCAATTTTGATTGCTTAATGTTCGCAACTGGTCTGCTCATGAAAAAATGGCGACCAGCAAAAACTGGCACCATTTTTATTATATGTCTCCCCCTACGGGAGACATATATAGCATTTGGTGTGTCCGTCCGTCCGTCTGTCCGCAGTGAGTTCTTATGAAATTAAAGAGTTGATTTTTCTCAAAACATACATACATACTGGGGTACATGTCTAGATGATACCCGTGTTATTTTTTTTCGTTCCTTCAAAAATTCTTTTTTTGGCAAATATTTGAACATAGGGGGGTTTTTGTGCTTTTTATTTCACTTTTTCAGGCTATATCTCCAAAACAGTTCGTTGGATTAGGCTCATACATCGCAAGAAGAACACACATATAGCGCAAATGTATACTGCAAAGTTTTTCTTCATTTCCGTTGAAAATGTATTTTTGGCGAATTTTTTAATTTTTGATTTTTAATTATTTTTAGCCATATTGTTGCGATGTCTCCGAAACAGTTTGTTCGATTAGGCTGAAACAGGGCAAGAAGAACCCACTTATAGTGCAAATGTTTACTGCGAAGTGTTTCTTCATTTTCTGTAACAATGTATTTTTGGCGATTTTTTTTTTTTTTCAATTTTTTGGGCTGGCCAATGTTGTACTTTTAAAGCAAGGAATTTTTTCCACGTGACTGACTGGGGGGCGGGGGAGACATATCCGTTTTTGTTTTAACAAAAACACTGGAAAGTCTAGTTTTTTGTGAGCTGTTTTCCAAAATGTGTTACATCCTGCAGTTTTGATTCATTTCCTCTAGATGCAGAAGAATGTTCCAGTCATCTTTTCAAACAATTCCTAGTGACCTTCCAAAAATTGCGTAATACCGGGTTTTGAAAATTTTTGGGCTTCACTTTTTCAAAATGGCTTTTCTGTATGTACCTTTAGCCAGGTTACTTTCGGTTGTTATTGGAGTGGTGTAAGGTTACTTTTTTAGGATCAACTAGAAGTTGGAAAATGTTTCGGTAACCAGTTTTAACATGATTTTACCACTTTTTAGTGACCCTACTTCAATACTTAATTAACTAAATCTCGGCTAGTCACAATGCCCCTGGATATTGTTGTTTAATCTCCAAAATCTCGGCTAGTCACAATGCCCCTGGATATTGTTGTTTAATCTCCAGTCCGTTGTCACAGTTTTTATTAAATTCCTCTCAAGGGGAATATATGCGATCGACCGCGTGTCGGTCTGTCGGTCTGTCATCAAGAACTTGTTAACACGATAACTTAAAAACTGCTGCAAGGGCTTTAATGAAACTTGGTATATAGCTTCAATGGGAACAAACACAGATCGGTATTGTAAATGGGTCAGGTTCGTCCAAGGAAAATGGACCAGCTGGACTTCGAAAATTTCAGCTTTTGACTATTGATGGCCGTGTTCAACTGATGGGGGGCATGTGGGGAATATGTGGGCTATGCACACTGCTCTAGCTTCTAAAAGTATTCATGGGGGTTGGAGGAGGAGGACTGGTGTTTGGTTATTTTGTCGGGCAATCGCTTTATCTTTGTTAATTCTGGCCAATCTTCTTTCAACCAAAATTATAGACATTGGGAAAACTAGTAAACTGTTTGTGATTGCAATGTCGTCTTCCGACGTTGACGTGACGTTGGTTTTTAGTCGTGATTTCGACGTCAGTTAGATGTCGTTTCCCGACGGTGTGTATACTGGGGTATTTTTGTTTAAATAGCAAAATCTGTAGTATCCTGACCATTACATCAATTCGATGAAGAATAAGTAAAATCACTGATTGCGCAAATTCGCAAAGGATCTATTTTTGGCTGGCAGCCATTGCAGCTTATTAAAAAATGAAGGTAGTCAAGGCAACGGCTTCGGAAAATAGCAAAGTATGAAAACGAGATATTAAACTTTAAGACAACAGTCTTTTTGCCAGAATTAATCCGGGCCATATTATCACATCTTGTTACCTCTTTACACAGCAGTAAAATATTGGAAAAGTGTAGTGGAGAGCAATGATAAAGTTTGAACAAATATTTGTGGACATCCGAGAGGCGGAATAGCGCAAGTTTATTTAAAAAAAGGGGTCCAGTCACAACAATACCAAGGAAATTCCCATAACCTTATGGCTGCGTGACATACAAGGGACATGAATTCACATTTGATGTTCCCAGGATAATGGGTAAAATCTGTTTTGAAAAGACCCAAAGCAGTTATGGAAATGGAAATGGATATTCCGGGGAAACATGGTCTTAACTTTGACCTAGATTTTCTAGGTCACAGGTCACGTGATGTGTGTTATCTCGGTAGCCATTAGAAATAGATTTTGACCTCATTTTAGGACTTCAGCCTCGCTATGGAATTACATAAGGGTAACGTCGATATCTGAACTTTGACCTTTGTTTTCAAGGTGAAGGGTCACGTGATATGTGTTATCTTAGAAACGGCTAAAGATAAGGCGATTTTGACCACATTTTCGGACTCAAGCACCTCTGCGAGTTTAAACAAGGAATAGCTTCTTGAACTGAACTTTGACCTACATTTTCAAGGTCACAATTTACGTGACCCGTATTATCTAGAGAACCATGAGGGATTAAGTGATTTTAACTTGATTGTCGAACTCCATAAGGAATCGCATTCGTGATCTGAATTTGCCCCCATTTTTCAAGGTCAAGGGTCACAAAAGATTTTGATTCCACCCCTTCAACAGAGTTACATAAGGGGTAACTTCGTGATCTGAACTGAGACATAGAATTCAAGGTCACAGGTCACATTACTTGTAGAGATAGAGCGATTTTGACCTCGTTTTGGACTCCACCGCGTTCTTACTTTATATTAAGGGTAATTTCGTGATGTGTACTTTTACCTACATTATTAGGTTAAAGGTCACCATGACGCATCGTCTCGATAACCGTTATAGATACAGCGATTTTGGCCTCCTTTTCAGACTGCATCCTCTCTTTCGGTATATATATATAATAAAGGAGCATAAACGTTTTACCTTGACCATGGGTCAAGGTCCCATATACAAAAAAGAGTTGTCTCGGCAACTGTTAAAAATAGAGTGATTTTGATCTTATTTTTGGATTCCAACCAGATCTACGGACTTACATAAATAATCAAAATCCATTGGAAAGCGATTTGCAGTTTTGGTTTCAATCGGTACCGTTAGCTTCAAGGCATTCACTCTTCCTGGCCTCGTGCGGATTATTGTTTTACTTATTAACTTGGTTTATTGATATATATAACCATCGCAGACTGGCTGCCTTTCCTGAGCGCTCTCTGCTTATCACCTGATTCTCTCACTAATCACAATAGTTTTACACTGATCCTTCGGCGCTCGAATTATGATGCAAAAAAAAAACCACTTCAGAGTCCTAAAAATAGCAGTTCATAAACTCACAAATGTAAGTGTTATATTACATAAATATTTGGATGAAACCATTAAAACTATATTTATGTGGTGAAACTAGAAAGAATGAATTTGCTGGATCGTCAAAAGGGTAATTTTCCGCTACGCCTACGGTCCACTACGCCCACGGTCCACTACAGCTGCGGTCCACTTATAGGTAGGTGTAGTGGTATGTAATCCGTCAAAAGATGCAAAAATTAAAAAAGTCCGGTTCCGGTTAAGGTTTATTTTTTAGAAAAAAAATAGGAAATAGATCGCCGGTCTGTCGGATCAAACTTTAAAAAAAATGGGACAGGAAACAAGATTTTTCTTCCTGGTCTGAATGCTCAGTTGTCCCTTTGACAGTGATAACCGGCATCCTGCTGCCGCATTGTTGCATTTAATATTGGAAGGAAGTATAGAAATGTGGCCGGTAAATGCCGCATCGAAAGTTTCATTGAAACGTGAAGTAAGAATGTTTTAAATGTATGTGTAGTTTGTAGACTTTTAAATAAGATAATGGCATGCATCGGAATCAATTGGAATGCATCGATAATTTGGTCAAATCAACATCGCTACAAATACTATGTTTGTTTACTGCTGAGTAAAAATGCCCTCTTCCAGTTTACGAACTATTTCCGACTTCAGGGTGTACGTGATTCTTATTCACACATTTTATTCAAAAATCCTCAACAAGCGCAAAAGCAAAACGTGACAGGGCTTGTGCGTGTGACAGCAGAATTTACCAGTGGCGTAAGGCAAGCCTTCCGGCCAACAATATTCATATTTTATTCATTAGCACGACCATGTTACATAAGGCAGCAGGGGCTTTTACACGCTGCACGTAAATGATGGCTCTGCTTTTCGGACATCGATCTTCATGCCATTAGGCACCAGATGCACAATGATGGCAAAAAAAAAATGTGCACGCTTAACGTTAAAACAAATACAAACAAAAGCCGTTTTCCAGGAATAGCAACTGATCGACAAAACAATTCCTTGACGCTGAGACCACCAGAAGTTGAACACTCGCGGTCCACCTGAACCCAGTGCTGTCTTACTCCGGAACTTACGCACAAGTCAGTCAACCGCAAAAAAAAAGCGGTAAAGAAGTGTATGGTTATCGTTTTTTTTTTTTATCAACCGTCTATTATTTTTTCGAGTCTTGTTTGAGTCTGCGTTGTATAGTAGAGACGTAAATACGATTTACACACATACATATTCTTAATGCTTAATCCTACTAATACGATTCGAGACTCCCCTTCAAAACAGGACACCATACGATATGACTTTGAACGTTTGTACTTGGAAAAAAGGTCGGTATTTCTATTATTAAAATATCTGTTTATGCCAAAACATTTCAGAGAAAACAATAATGTTATGTTATTTTGCCGTCTGTTAGAAAAGCCCTTAATGGCCGCCACTCTGGATGACCCCGTTTCCCTGTTGATATCGAGCCCATAGATTCACAATATGGACACTAATAAGGCTCAATCGAGTCTGCTTCACTGATTCCGCACCGGGTTAATATGGGTGCGTACTGGTTTGTACCATTCTACACGTGTCATCCTGCCCTTTGCCGGGCTTTTATTTCGTCAAAGCCACCCTTTTCAATGTGTTTACTTATGGTCTCAAACATAAATAGCCATTTCACAGCCGTTGCTCTAATTGTTCAAACCTTTGACGCTTGTTTTTGTATTTCCTCCTTCGGTTTGAAATTCAGTTGCCTCCTTGCATAACCGAGGCATATAGATACGGTATCGGGTTTAGTGTATCAAGTTTTTCGCCTGTATGCATGTTAGTTACATTATACAGCAATAGAATAGCTAGTCACACCACTTAATACAGGTCTTTTGTGAAATATTGTTGTGACGGCGGCTGGGCTACACAATAACCTCATTCATCATTGTTTACAAAATGCTTGAAATGTTTCATTTCAAAGTTGCAGGCTTTCATTAAACCGACGCAGACATTTTTACTTCAGTGGTAAGAAGAAGAGACTATGAACCGCGAATTCTCCCACAGTTCACTAAATTTCAGAAAGCCCTCATTTTCGTTAAAAATGTCTTTGGCTCTTTGGAAACGTAACAAAAGTACTGTCAAAGCTGCGCTACTTGGTGCTTTTCCCCACAGAAATATATATATGGAATCCGGGACAGAGGGGGCCCTGGACAAAAGGGCCTTCATCATAAGGGCCTTTTCCAAAAGGGCCTTTCCCAAAACGGCCCTAAATGAAAAGTTGGACAAAAGGGCCTTGAGATTTTTTTGGACATAGTTCTCGAATTTGTTTTTATTTTTCTTAACGTACATGAAGCCATCGAGACAAGTTTTTGGCTGTCCTTTATTACTTTGATAATATCCATTGCTGTTGGTCACAGTTCAAGTAAAGACCTCAAATTCAGAACTCCTTATATATCGGCAAGACACTGAGACGCCAACATCATCTGGATTAGCGGTGTGTTTAAACAGCACAGTGAAAAGGAACGAAAGAAAGGACAGAGATTATCTTTTGTGGCACAATGACTCCGAAATCCGGCATCTAAAGACAGTGATGGGAAGTAATTGAAAGAGTCTTTGCAATGAGTAAAACATCAAGGCACTGATCGGTACAAACAGGGATTATCCTGTGGCACAGTGCTTCGGAAATCTCAACAGAGTGATGGGGAGTAATTAAAACAAAACATCGAGGCAGTTATCTGTAAAAATACAATGAAGTTTGTTTTTTTAACTTGTTATTTTGTTACATATTCTATTTAATAATTAAATCTCAAAATTCTAGAAAAAAATCTCAAGGCCTTTTTGTCCAACTTTTCATTTAGGGCCGTTTTGGGAAAGGCTTTTTCGGGAAAGGCCCTTATGTCCAAGGCCCTTCTGTCTGGATATGTATTTCTTGGAAAACTCATCAAACAGAAACTGCAGAATCTCGGAGAAAATCTGCCCGAAAAAAAACCCGCCACCAGAGAAAATCCCTCCATTCGTGCGGATTTTTGTCATACACGAAGAAAGTCCCCTCTATCAGAGACACATTTACAGAAGTGACAACAGAAACGCGGAATTAACAAGGGTTTTCAGTCTTTGTTTTGGATCATAGATGAGTAGATCAGAAATAACAATTGCACTGAGGATTAGCAGGCCAGAGTTGATGATTAGCAAAAGCCTCTTTGAATAACAAACTTCACACACTGAATGGAACGAGGTTTATAAGGAGCCCTCAATATTATCTCCTTTTTTTTCTCTGTATAAACTTTACTCTATTTTTGTTTCAGACACCAACCATCCTTTACCAACACAGCCGCAATTTACTGATATTTTAAAAAAAAGTGTGGGTGAATTCAAATCAGCTTCTGCGGGTATAAAGAGCCCACGTTATCATATGGAACTGTGCACGTTTCACACAGAAAGTGTCTGTCTGTGTTATAAATTAAAGCTTCATGGTATTTTTTCTGCAAAATTTGGCCTGTTTCCTTGGTTGTAAATGGTTGTTGGACCTTTAAGCAACAAGTCAAATCTGGTCGTACCTGTGAGTTTTATATATACAAGTCTAAAATGTTACAGTTTTAACACTCTAAATATCAACTGTGTCCTCAGAGTATTGTCAAAATATAAAACCATACCATTCTAGGTATATTTTTGTCTCAAAAGATCCTCGGCCTGGTCATTATTCACTAAACAGAACCCAGTAAACCACCTTAAGATGCCTTTAGAAAGAAAACCGAGAATTTTTTCTAATGCATGGTTTTTTGTTTTTTGTTTGTTTGTTTTTTTTTTTGAGATTAAAAAGATTTCGGCTGCTCACATTATTCGAGAAAAGAAGCGATCGTAAGTTGCTACTGGTACCTTTCTGTAACATTTTGATACCAAACAACCCCCATTATTTCACACAATCATCCCGTGAGCAGTCTATTAAAATTGCAACAACTGCAATTTAATTAAGGAGTTAAAAATTTAATAACATGTTATAGCAATTATGCACTAGAAAAGTTTCATCAGCAGTTCCGCATTGTGGATACAGCAACACCGGTGTACCGATTTCAGATTACCCCCTTAAATGTTCCCCCCGGCAATCTGAAATCGATTTCAGATTCCTGCCCGGGAATCTGAATTCGATTTCAAGTTATTTCCCCGAGAATCCGAAATCGACTTCAGATTTCCCCAACCGTTTTCAAATCCCCCCCCCCCAGGCATCCCTAGAATTTTTTAAATTTGCATCTGTCAATGTGTATACAGACTTGTAGTGCCATGGTTGTCATCGAAGCAGTGACACTGATCCTCGACGCGCCGATGACTGCTTCCATGTGCATTTTGTGGGACTGGCTTGTGCTTTGGTCTTTAATGACACTGCTACTCCGACTCCGTCTTCCTGTGCCCTCTTGTACACATCAAGCATTGTTTTATTGTTAACCTGTATCTCGTGAATTATCCTCCTGTAGACAAGTGTCCAGGCCTGTCTGACTGAGATGAGTATAAATAAGGAGCACTCTGTTTTTAATTTTGAGAGGGGGAAATTTGAAATCGGAGGGGGGAATCTGAAATCGATTTCAGATTCCCGGGGGGGGGGGGATCTGAAATTGAGGGTAATCTAAAATCTTTACACCGGTTTTATTGGCAGCGCAGTCTTGTTGTAACGACACTATTTTTCCCAAGCATTTAAGCTTTGTTGAAACAAACTTATTTCACTGACAGCTTCATTGTAAAAAAAAAACAACTTTTTTATCAGTATTCGAACCTTTGGCAATTGAAAAGTGCACCAGTACCGATTTATTGGCAGTATTCTGAAAGGCAATTGTATTGTGGAGCAACGATAATTGATTCAGGGATCTTTTATCTGTAAAAACTTTCTTTTAATAAATATTCAATGCATTTCGTTGATTTTGTGCCACTGACTGCGTTGATCAAATGACATAGTTGTTCAAAGTGCTGTAACCGCATTGAAAAAATCTCAATGTATTTAAAGTAAGGCAAAAGCCTTGTATAAAGGGTGCAATTAAAAAAGCATAAGAACAGGTGGCGCGGGTGTAAGTGGGTGCAGGCCACAATGTCATGTATTTTTTTCTTCTGCTAATTATTTCCGTACAGTTTTTTGGCTAGCAGACTTCGTCGAACTGGTCTCATCGCATCAGTAGAGGAGGTGTCTGTCACCTGTATGTGTGTATGTACGTACGTACCTGTGTACGTATGTAAACTTTTAATTAAAAAGCTTCTACTCCTACAGTTTGATCGGATTCTTTTCAAACTTTGTACGAATGTTCTCTAAGCAGGCCTGCGTTGATTTTTTGGCAATCCGCCAAAATTGGACCAATGAAGGTCTTTTAAAATGTTTTGGTTGCCAATTTTTGAAATGCTTCTTCACCGGGAATTTTGATAGGATTTGTTTCAAATTTCGCACAAAAGTTTACTAGGAAGGCCTATCTTGAAAAATTACTTTTTTTTGTCGACCCACCAAAAATTGGCTAAATTTATAATTTTTTAGTGAGCAATTTTCAAAATGCTTCTTCACCCACAATTTTGATCGAGTTGCCGGTAAATTTTGTAGGAATGTTTACTGCGTCGGTCTCTTGGCATTTTTGATGATGCACCAAAAATTGACCAAATAGGGGGCATTTTAAAAAATTTTTGGCAGTCACTTTTCCGAAGCGTTTTTGATCGGATTGCATTCAGATTTTGCATTAATGTTCAATAGGCTACAAAATTTTTTTTGGCGATCTACAGAAAATTGGCTAAGTGGGGGCATTTGAATTTGTTTGTTGCAAGTTTTCAAAGTGCTTTTTTTCAACAATTTTGATCGGATTGGCTTCAAATTTTGCTCAAGTGTTCACTGGGCGGTCTTCTCTTGAAAAGTTACTTTTTGGGAGGGCATTGGTGTATTAGTGTTATGTATGAGTTCACTTTACAGGTGATTTGTTATCATGAAGGGGGAAAAAGTAGTGCGCTGACACAACTGTAATGCTTTCTCGTTTGTTCTCGACTCCTTCTCATTTCCGTTGATTGAAAGGGTTTGCAAAAAGTAGGACCTTCTATGTTGTAATTTGGAATTCTTGTCAGATTATTTCGGTAGCGTCCCGTTGTCTATTGCAGGTTTGTGTACTTGTAGTTTTTGTAGCTGTCGAATTCAAACCAAAGACTGTTTACTACTTTAGTAGTTTATAGTCTTTGTTCAAACCCACAGTTTTCCTGAAACTGATATGGTCAGTTGACAACTACCAACAACAGTAACGGCAAATTCGGCAGTCACATTCAGCAACAACAAAAAGAAATTTAAACAGACTGTGATCGCTGTATTTATAACGCAAAAAGAAATTCGAAGAAAAAATTCAGTTGTTTTTCACAATGACTTTTATGAAGCTTTCTTTCTTAATATCGGCTGGACGGATAAAGGAAAAAGCCTTTTCTGGATCCAGATAATGTACGTAAACACCAGCGTCCGTTTTCTGAGAAACTGCGTGGCGAGAATATGGATTTAATATGTAACCAAATCAGGTGTTTATGCATCTGTTGCACGAGACAGATGCTGAATGAGTTACATAAAATCACTTTAAAATATAAAGCGCATTTCATGATTCTTAGTACATAATCGAAGCTTTTCGCCATCACACGACACTGATGGAAATGTATTTCTTCTCGCCCGGTCATTTACCAATATGAACAACATCTTCGCGTAATTGATTTCTTAGACCACGGCGTTAAATTAAAAATCAATATAAGAAAATAGAATAAAATCCGAAATTGAAATAGTACTGGCAGAGAAACAGATTGCGTTTATTACAATACCATTTTCAACCAAACGACTGGGTGGGGGGGGGGGGATTGGGTAAGGGGTGGAGGATATCCATGGTCTGTATGTGCGTACATAAACTTTTACTTAAGGTGCTTCGTTTCCAACAATTTTGATCGAATTGCTTTGTAATTTTACTTCAATAGTCGATAGGTAGCCTTCTCTTGAAATTTTTTTGTAATTTGTTGTAATTTTTTGGTAGTCAAAGTGCTACCACAGTTTCCATTAGATTGCTTTCAAATTTTTTATGAATGCTCACAAGGTGAATCTCATGAAAAAGTCCTCCAAAGATTAGTCGAATGGATGAATTTTTTAAATTACTTTTTGACTATCCTACAAAAAGTGGCGTAAAATCGGCTCTTGAAAAGTTTTGGGAACCCGGCTTTTCAAAATGCTTCTCCCATATTTAGTTTTGATCAGATTGTTTACAAATTTATAAGAATGGTCCAAGGTTAGGCCTCTCCTGGAAATTTTGAGGATCTGGCAAACTGAGAGACTCAATAACCAAGGTAACAAATGGCATTGTCAAATTGAGTCTGAAGCACTGGCAAGGATTCTGCTTATGAGGATGTGATACTTAGCCTGTCGCTGCTACCAAAAAGGCGTGGTCAGTCTCAGCAATCGCTTTATTATGAGAAAAAATCCTGCGACTGACTACAGAAGCGTAAGGAACAACAGCCAAGCGCATAGAAAGCAAGCCACAGATCACAATTTGTCGGCTACTCCGACGCAATTGGATTTCGTCAATATTTGGACTGTTGAGCTTCTTCTGTCTTACCTGTAGGATAGCAGATACCAATTGTTTTGGGAGTTTTGAAAGATTGGTAGAACCTGGGGCCCCAAAAGGGTAAACTCGTTCAGAAAGGGTACCTATTGACTTTCAAGAAAAACGCCGTAGAAAATCTTCTCTTGGTCACAACAGGCCCCATATCGCTACCGGGAAGCAAACCATCTCAAGCTGCATATGGGAAGCCATAATCAGGGCTGTTGAACTTAGTTTGTGATGGTAGAATTTGTAAAATATGGTCTCCGTAAGGCCAGTGCGATGTATCGAGACTGGATGCTGGGGAGTAAATTGAACATAGGTCGATTTTAGACACGTCTTTGAGCTGGAAATTCTAGTTTCGAAGCGTCGGCACATTGACTTGACAACACATGACCAGACTAGTGTGTCATTTGTTTACAAGTGACTGTTGTCCATAAGAAAGGCATTCGGATTGAGCAGAAGACTGAGCAAAACGATGGACTGCACTCTATTTCTATTGAAGTAACCTGTGCAGTACAGTTTGAATTTGACTGCAGTAGACTTTCTAAAACTCTGTGCCACATGAAGAACAAAATGTGTCTGTCCGCACATACTAAAATTAACGCCCTCAAACAGCAACCACAAATGCCAAGAAACAGACTTGGATAACACTGGGATAATGGAAGCAAACTCCCTTCTCTTTTAGAGGAAGGGGAAAGGAACAACCAGTAGTCAAGGAAGGACGTGCCTACAGAACAAATGCTTTACAGAGCCAATGCAAACGGAAGGACGTACCTACAGAACAAATGCTTTACAGAGCCAATGCAAACGGAAGGACGTGCCCACAGAACAAATGCTTTACAGAGCCAATGCAAACGGAAGGACGTGCCTACAGAACAAATGCTTTACAGAGCCAATGCCTAGCAGGTATAATAATCAGATCGTAGCTACAAATGGCAAGGGCCCGCTGTGCTTGTGTGGCGAGATCCCAGTTTCGGTTTAGGAGACTAATTGTCATTCAAGGAAATTGGACGGGGGCGTGGTACTGCAGGAGTTTAAGTTATGCCGTTCTATAGCAACAACTGCTATTCCAGACCACATGAAGAAGCCTGAGAAGGTGTCAATGTTGTAGACTATTTTCACATTATCTATGGAACCAGATTATCCGGCTGTACAGGAGGCCGCTTCCACCTGAAAGCTGATAACAGTTGGTGGTAGCGTAACGGGAGGAGTGGCAATGACTCGCTCAGAGAGCTCGCAGAAATGGTGCACAATGTGTCCGGACTTTAGGGAAACACGGGGACAAAGTAAGGTGAAAGTAAGATGTCCTTTATGGGCACTTCCTGAAATGTATATTTGCTATAATTTTACGCACAATATTATCTGAAGGTGACATATTTACTTGATGGTGTGCCACACCGATTTTGTTTTTGTTATAGTGACTCTGACACAATTCTAGGTGTTCTGTTTTATTGCTGTTGTGAATTAGAGTTTGAATAAACCTTATCAGTTTCAACAGGTGGCTACGCATACAGCAGAAGTGTTCCATGCGATGTCCCACATTCGTCTTGCCCTGCCAGGGTGTGCGGCGGAAATGTCCCCAAATTACTGTTGACGCCAGTGTTATCTCTAACAGTATTGCTTATAAGGTTGGGTTTTGTAGGCTGAGCGACTGTGCAGGAAACACTCGAATATTCACAAAAAAATCTTTTGGTAGAGGTCCAATCCAGCAGGGGTTTAGCCATGTTGTGTTACTCTTTCTGCTCATTGTTCGCTGTATACTTTCAACAGTAACATCATCACATCTTTACATCATGTTTTTGTTATACACAGAAGATACACAAGTATAACATATATAACACACTCATGCCATAATTACGCCGCTGCTTAGTTTCAAGTTCTATACAGTTTCTGGCTTGAGTCGACCAGCTTACTCAAGGAGCATCCATTTGGTATCTGGCATGGTGTTGCGATGGGCTTACTATGTTTTTATTTCCTTTAAACTTCTTTGATCATTTTCCCATTGACTTTGAGGCGTTTCGAATCCACGTTAATTTTCAATTGTTGTGATAATTGGTGTCGTTGAATTTCGTCGCCCTGGTCATGTGATTTCTTATCCAAAGACAGGAGGGTGCCTTACGCAGGTTGGTTTTGAACTGGGACCCTGTGCTTACCAATCAAGCGTCCTAGCCCCTACCCACAGATGAACTGACAGAATGCAACATTTGCCAAATGCTATTCTACATATCTCCAACAATCAATGTCCGGAACAGCCCTTACTACTTAGCCCTTGATTTGTAATTTTTTTGTAATTTGTATTTAGCTTTAAGATTTAAACCACAAGTGTTCATCAACCTTTTTCTGAGAAACTGGTATATCATGAGATTGTTTGAGGAGATTGTTCACGAACGATACTTAGTTATGACTTGAATCACATAACAAGAGGAGTTCTAATAAGCATCCTATCGATTTAATGGCATAATTATGAGCAGTCTGTTATTAACCCAGCCGACTTGGTCGGACTGGGTTAGTCGTATCGCTGTGGGGGGACTTGTATGTGTGGCTTGTAGGGGGCTTGTATGCTTGTAGGGTGCTTGTATCACTGTATGTGCGTATGCGCGTATGTTTAACTTTTTCTTTAAAATGCTACTCCTCCGACAGTTTTGCTCCAATCGTTTGATATTACACAGGAATGTTCCCTTGGTGGTCCCCCACCTGATTATTACTTTTTTGACGATCGACGAAAAACTGACAAAATGGCGGCACTTTTTGTGCCCGTTTTGACCCATCTTTAAAATGCTACTCCTCCTACAGTTTTACTCCAATCGTTTCGATGTTACGCAGGGATCTTTCCCATGGGTTTCTTAAGTGCTTCTCCACCTAGACTTTGCTTTTTCGCAGATGACAAAAAAATGCCGAAACGGTGGAATTTTAAAAATTTTGTAAAATTGTGTAAATGTCGGCAGATACGTGAATAGTCAAAAACTCTCCATCATCCCTTTTCGGGTAGCTTTTAAATTCGAATTAAATGCAATTTGCATACTTCATTTTTTGGCCTAACAGTATTCGTTCTAGAGTTTTTCTCTCTTTCCTTGTTTGGTAACTCGGCTGGGTCATGTCCTTGGACATGCTTGTTATATTTAGCGTGGATTCTTTGCTCAGAAAACACGCTAATTTTCCTATAGAACCCTTAGTCAGCCAAAAGAATCAAAGCAGTGTATTTTATTACTAGAAAATAATCGGGGATACGCATATCGTGATATTTTTACAACAAAATATGCTGTTTTTCATCTCTTAACCGTGACTTAAATTTATTTCTTTTCATAAAAATAAAATGACTTCAGGTCAGTTCATAAGACCCTACCTCACATTCATTCACATTTCAATCCTTTCACTCACATTTATACAACGAAATATAGAAATGTCGTTTACGAAGACTAAAAGTCGCCAAATTCAAATCAGTAATCATAACACCACTTTTACACTTACCATTTTTGATTTTTCACGCCCACATCGCAGTCTCATAACTGTAATTTTTCTGAACTTGTTTATCCGAACTGCTCCATTTTACCTCAAAATCTCTTCAGATAAATATTTTTCACCAACCGACAGCCTCTGGAGAGTTTAGCATCATTTGGCAATGGTCTTGTCAGTTGTCAGTTTTGCAGATTTATTGGGGTGGCCAGAATATGAAAGTATAAAGTGCTAAAAAGTGAAATTACACGCATTTATCTCTAGAAAGTGCTCAGTAAATTGAATGTCCAGTTCATGAAGTACCTTCTGACATTATTGGCATAAGAAAGAATGTAAATTTGTTGCTATTACGCATCCACAACAACCGACAAAATATGCTGTTGTAAAACAACATATTTTAATTTCAGCTTCAATTTATGACGATATCACAGTGCAGCGAAGAGGCCAAGATTATTGTAGCACAATATATAACATTGCTAGGCCAATGATTATAAACTGTAGCGTTTATTTTTTTCATATCTATGAGCAAAACATAACATGGTCTTGTTGAGTTTATATGGAAACAATACAATGTTCGTTCAAGACTATTGGAAGATACATTAAGAGAACCCCCTTTATTTCATAGTGGACTCGATTAAATGCAGTTTCTTAACTCACTGCACTTTTTATACTTTAGTGTATAGTTCAATGTTGGTTGAATGGCAGGGATAAGGGTGTGTATAATTATATTCTCCAAAAATAATGTTGTTTTTCTGACTCAGGACGATGAAACTTCAGTGCATTTTAAAATTGATAGCTTAGGCAGACAAGTGGAATCTTGTAAACGTGGGTTGAGAGCTTTACAAATAGTGTATGGGAGCGTCATTTGTTTTGCGCGAACCTATTAGAGGTACATCCACGTGTGTCCTATCATGTACTTAAGCTTGTTTAAAATCATACAATGCAGAGGTATTCTGTTGAAAAACGATATCTAGAGTAATAAGCAGATGAGAGACAAACTATATAACTAACTGCGATACCACCGAAAGAGAGAGAGAGAGAGAGAGAGAGAGAGAGAGAGAGAGAGAGAGAGAGAGAGAGAGAGAGAGAAGCATAGCACTGATTCCTGCGGTACTACCGAGAGATATAAACATCACACTGATTGCTACGACACCACCGATAGATATAAGTATGACACTGATTCCTGCGGTACCACGGAGAGACATAAACATAAGACTGATTCCTGTTGTGCCAGCGAGGGACATAAACATAGCACTAATTCCTGCGGTAGCAGCGCGAGTCATAAGCATGCCACCAATTCCTACGCTAATACTGGCAGTGATGAGCATAATACCGAGAGTCATAATCGTAACACTGATTCTTATGGTACCACAGAAAGTCATAACATTAAACTAATTCCCTACATTGCTATGGAAATTTGAGTATAAGCTCTTGCCCAACATGTTGCATCGTCTGTTTTTACCTGTATTATATTACAATGAAATGGTAGAAAATTATTACCAACGGTGTTAGATTAAAAGGGTTGAGTGAAACGTGCTCATTTTTTAGTTGATAGGATTTAATATGCAAATGATTGATGTAGAAACATCATTATAAATTCAGTCAACATGACTGCACACTATATCGCTTTAGAAGTTGTCTTGACTGTTGCTGGAGCAGCTTCAACGTAGCGTGATCGCGTACGGTATTGGTTAAAAGACTTAACAGGGCCATCTGCTTGTAGAACTAAAGGCCCAGTGAGGCAGGATCCCCCGCATAACACATGCCATTAGATAGTAGTAAATTCAATTAAATCGAAAATCCTACGTTGCCTAACAATTTTTGGTCGAATTAAAAATAAGACGAGTTTGCAGATCTACAATATATATATTTTTTCTGCATAAAATTTCAGAACGCTGGATCAAATAGTGCAAACAGGTTTACATCAAAAAATATATGCTTGAGAAGTCGTACTTTTGACGATTTATGGCCGATTTCAAAAATAATGATACGATGTTGCACATCTTCAATATACATTCTAACCGTATGCCAAAGGAAAAAGCCGAAAACTATATCCCTTCGTTACACGGGGCATAATTAACTGATGCACACCAATGTTTTAAATTGTTTACTATTACTAGCTTCTGTTCGAAAACACAAATGATCTGTCTTTCGTCGCATATGGCCTGGATCAAATTCAAAACCGGGAATAGACACAAAATTGGCGATAATTTCTGTATTTTACCCTGCCCGTTGCCATTGCAAAAATTTGTGCCACTTCAGTAACGGGGGCGATGTTTAAAATCTTGTTTATAAATCTGATGCTTCCGAATAAAGATATAATTACGAAGATCTCGATTTTAATCCTCGCATAAGGGAGAAATTTGCTTGAACATTTCTAACGAAAGAGAGATGAAATGCATTTCTTTGTCAGGGGCATTCCTTTGCAATAGATTGAAGGTTCCCTTGTGGCGTTGATGTGTTGTGAAGAGTAATATTATTGAGTTGGTTGTCTAATGTATTTTTATAGCATTGAGTAATAACTCTGGAGGACAGTTACAAGAAAGAGTACGATCTCGATCCATTCGAAAAGGGGACACTTTGTTTCTCTGATGGTAGATGATTTGACAAATAGTATTTATAGTAATGAAAAGAGTTGTAATTAACGTATGAAATTTTGTATTTCTGTATCAATACTTTTTAACACCGATACAGTTGTCTTATAAAATAAAAATAATATTGCTGTTGTGATTGCAGTTATTTGTTATTTGTGTTGGTCTTTTTTAGCTTATCATAAAAAATACGACGAGACTTGTTGTTGGCTTCGTCCAGTTTTTGCGAATTCAAATATTTTGCCAAACATTGCATTCCGACAGATGTTTTGCAGCTAGTTTTGTTCCTTTTATTATGACTCATACCTTCACCGATACTGAGTCGATCTGGATCTGATTCTTTCTCTGCACGAGCTATCGCTGACTGGAATGACAGCGCAAATTTAAAAGTAAGAATTGACGTTTTTGATCAGAGCATTTAGCGCCTGCATGTATGATTGGCTCTCATAGGGTCGCCGTGCAATGTTGAATTGTTTTACATCAGATGCCATATCAAGACATTACAGTGTGTCGTGGTTATTGTGTGGCCTACAGTTTCTGTTGCAACAATGAAACGCCAGTTAGGTTATCGATAAAGGTTTTGAATTTCGACTAGCTTTTTAGATAATTATGTTAACCAAAATCCTCTCTTGCTAAGGAAAAACAAAGCTCGTAGGATCAAACTTTATGTGGAAATGATTTCAGGTGTTGAAATCAATAAATGTGACCCATATCTGTTCAATGATATCAGTTATGCCATAAGTTAGGGCAAGCGACATGTTCTAGTCTGAATCTTATTTAATTGTGTCTAGTCTACGAATTGCAGCATTTGAGAATGACTTGGTAAATGGTGCAAATGATTAATAACACATTAATTATGCATTATATATTAATTAAAATGCCTGTTTGTTGTCTTACCGTTTGTGTCTATTCTATACACTAATTCAACTTTAGACATGGGAGACAGCTTGTGCTAAAAGTGATTTTTCACAGTTGCACAATGAACGCTTAAGAATTTTAAATTGTGATGGGAAATGAAAGCTTTTTTAACTGGAGTAATATGGAAGGACAAAACTTTCCTCAGAATTTGTGTACTGTTTCGCCTTGACCGATGTGAATTATTGTCTGGGTAACGCGTGTCAGGTTTCGCGGTATGCACATATCTGAAACAAACTCCATTTGATCCGCACTGGACGAATATTAGAAGACATCGGTGTTGTGGGAACAAGTTGTCCACTTTGAGAAGATTTTCCATGGCAAATATTTTACTTGAAGAAATTCCTTCCGTTCCTTTGCCATTGGTTGTCTTCACTTAAATGACAGAAGTCGCTTTCAAATAAATATCTTTGAGCGGAGAATGGGGTTTAGTAAAGAAGGTGTTTTTTTGTTATAATGGGATCTGTCTGTTGTTAGGCGAATAAATACTGGGATATTTTACTTTGCCAATGTTACGCACTTCCTTTTTTTACTATTTTTTTGGGGGAGTGGGGGGTTAAACATTAAACTGCATGAGTTCTTGTGCGTTGAGAATGTACCATTCCTGAAAAATGATAAAAATCCGATTTGTGACGAGACATTGGGGCAACAATGCATTCAACAGTGCCCAAATATTAGACAGACCTCAGTAGGGGTACATATCGCAAAATCTCACTATTTCATCACATTCTACTCTAGACATTGTGATGACTTATGTTCCTTGTTTTAAGTTTGGATATAGCAAAAGGAAAGAATTGATCAAAACAAGTTGCATTCATTATAAGTGCAGTTGCTCAAGTCACTGATGTACTGTTTAAAGAAAATGATTAATAAGTGAAGTTGTGGTCCTTAGTACCGTAAACCTGAAGTGACCAACACTTTGAAACAGACTTTCTAGTAAAAGTTTGCCAAGTATTTAAAATATCTTTCATTTAATTATGAATATTAAAAATACAAGCGAAAACATGATATAGAACAATTACATCAAAGGCTACTTTAAAAGTAAGTGGTATTGTAATGCTTTAATTCAAATTTGCTTTTACAAAGTGCCAACAATCTTAAATTTTTGCTTCAACTATGAATCAAGAACAATACCAGCGAAGATATTTTATTCGAAAAGAAACACCTCGGCATTTAGTGCTTGCAGAATTAGGTAATCAGGGTTCGAATGATTACTAGAAAACCCATATTACCGCCATACTAGTGGTTAGAGTCTTTCGAGATTGCTTTATTTTATAGGGATGCATTTGAAAACTTTTGTAAAAAAATTAATAAATGTTTTCCATCTCTGTTGGATATTTGCGTGATCACCAAGAACGTCCAAGGTAAATATTGGGGCTGAAGCTATACCTCTTGCTTTCAAAATATACAGTGAAGGGCTTTAAAATGAACTCAACGTGTCCTGTGTTGACCAAATATCAGTCCGATTTCAAAAATTGAACAACACAAGAGATATTGACACATTAATTTTAACATTCAGTTGTAGAAAGTGCATAAATCTTCAAGTATGGATGTGGAATCATATAAAGTTTGGTGAAGATAGTAATAAATCTTTAGTGAAGTTCAGGGTATTAGTTACACAGTTGTGGAATGTGAATCTCGATGAGGCCAACAACACGATAACCAGGCTCTGCATAATCACACCGAATTTCAGTATTAGCGCTTACTAGTCACTTACTAATGTGCTATACATTTCCATCATATCTCATTTTCATGGCCTTATAAAAAGAGCAATCAGCGCAAATTCTTTGTTAAAATATGAACCGTTTAAGCAGTTTGATTTAATACATGTTTCAGTGGTTGAAAATTAGGTATAATTGAAAATCTGCTCCAGCGAAAAGTTATTTGTTCATATCGGCCTTTTCAGCTCAGAAATGGGCGGGTTCAATTGGCGGTACAAAGACACAGGCATTTTAACAAACCTGTGCTTTTGGGCATCGTTATCTCAAGACCAGTAGACGAGTTTGTAGTTTTCCAACCAAAGCATCACACAGAATATTGTCACTGTTGTTGATTTAGCATCTTTATCCTGTACTTGCTTTCCGGAAGCTGAACATTTCTATTGAACAAACTGAAATATCGTTATGTTTCTTTGTCGCACTGCCTCTCTCAAGTCTAATTAGAGGAATATTGCAATTAAAATCATTCCAAGAAGTGGCGTAAAAACGAGTGTTACAAGTTAATTGTAAAACCAACCGGTGATTCAGAATTGTAGTTTTTTATTCAAGATTATGTTGGCTGTGTCATCTACGCAGGGCTTACTCTGTACGGACTGCCACGCCACTCACATCGGCCTTCAGGAAATAATTTGGCACAGATAATTAGAAATATTTTTATTGCTTTCATTTTTAAGTAAACCTACAAGCCATGTGTTTTCCTCGGCTGTAATGATCTTCGTATTTCTATGCACTTTAATTTGGGAACTTATTTGCATATTCATAAAAAATTGAGCTGGATGGGATGCCAAAAAAGGCTTAGGTTATCTCTACAGTTCAATGGAAAAAGTTCCTGAGTTCTCCCTAGCTGTTCGTTTGTTTGCAAGTGTGTTAAATATAAAGAGGTATCAACATTTTCCCTGTTATTTTGAGAGCTAGAAATGTGTCTGATGGCATAAGGATGCCCAACAACTGGATAACTCAGTTGAATGTCAGATAACTGTTGAAAATGGTGATCATTAACACTTGGCAAGGCTTACAAAGAGTATATTGAAGTTGCGTGGGGTCATGGTTTCGGACGTTTTTCATTTCTTTATTAGCCCTTCATTTGTTTTGCTACTCCTGTGACCACACTGGCCCTAGGACTCGCAAATTTTACACACCTGTAGTACTTTTCCTGAAGTTGTGCACATAACTTTTTGGTATGGCCTTTGCTTTCATTTTCATGATCAAAACGTGAAGCAAAAACTGATTTTTATCAAGAAACGCAACGCGTAAGGTTTGCAGCGGTATTTGCACGCAAGCGTCTCGCATCTGTCAACAGCCGCACTGTGCACTACATAAATGATGTGTGCTTTGTTTGATTCAGCCAAATAGGTGAGCATAGAGAAATGCTTCTGTCGGGTTATAAGAACGACGCATGGATGCAAAATCTTTACCTAGTCATTTTAAATACCCTGAATTTTATATGAATTATCAGCTAATCAAAATCAGGCCGAGAGGTTTTTAAAATTCTGCTCGAAGGGATACAGTGATTTTTAAAATATTGTTTTTTGGACGGGTCGCCTTTGAGAAATAGGTTTTCGTTGCAATCGCATTAACGGTAAACACCAATGTGAGGATTTAACGTTAAAGGTCCTGTAGTGACCTTCAGTGACCTCTCAATCAAGAAAGATCACTCATATTCAAGCCTCAAGTTCAAGCCTCTACCGAAACACTATTGAGAATGAAAATTCTATGTTTGATTAATTATGTTGTAACTAAAATATATTTAGAATTTGGGTGCTGTGACTCCTAGTAGTTTGTTTGTTACCTGTTTGTCTGTGAGTGAGAATTTGCGAATAGTAGTGAAAAGTTTGGCGTCAGTTTGTTTTTTAACGAAAACCTGATAAAATTATTTTTAAAAACTGAAAATTCGGAACCCAGTGGTGAAACTGTAACCAAATTACAGGTCATCAACATGAACAGTCGCATCAAGTTTCATTCAAATTTCCTCGTAGGTTTGTTTCAATCCTCTTCAAATAACGCACAAGCAAGTCTCTCACGCAGGATAGTGTCAAAGGTACAAATTTGAAATTAAGTGATCACCTCAAGAAGTCCTGAGCGATCACCAAAATCTAATCAGGCCGAGAAGTCATCGATGTGAATGACCTTTCGGTGTGAATGTTCAACTTTCGGGCTCATTAGGTTTCATCCAAATCCGTTCAGATGAGTAACCACAGTTACGACAGTATCGACGGTAAAGTTTTAGCTGTTACCGTGAATGATTACGCAAGTTCACCAAAATCTAATCGGTTGTTACCGATATACGATAAGAACACTCACACCTAGGTTCATCAAAATCGGGTCACAGGTTTTGGCGGAATCGTTCATGGGAGAAACGTGATGGACATGGATAGACAGGCGGCCACATCAAGAACACTATGCCCCTCCTCACCTACTTATAATTACAACTAAATGAGTGAAATAATGTGTGGATTCTATTGTCCCTACCTTTTGGATGTGATTATAATGGGACACCTGTACAGCCCAGGGAAAGTCATGCGGAGGTCACCGCGTTCCCAGTATGTGTAAACGCCCTCACTGTTACACAACCAATGTTTTTGTCTTTGCTGCATGTCGCCAATCTGTGTAATTTCTGCTTTGTATTATGTAACTCCACCTGTTTGTTACTTAAGTTTATTGTTTAATGGCGTGATGCATAACTTCTTTAAACATAGTATATTAATTTTTTGGAATATAAAGTCAGTGTGCGAAATTAACGATGGTCCGAGGCCATCCCAAATTGGCTCGGGCCATCTCAGCTTCAATCCAAGGGGCCATCTGGAAATTTAGAGGCATTAAATTTATGAAACTTTATCGATTTAATAAATGAATAGTTTATCTTATATTTTTCCACATTTTTGTGCCAGCTCAGTTTTCTACTTTATAACGAAACCGAAAGTTTCATAGTGCATTTCCTGGAAAATTCAGCGTTGACTTGTTTCGCGATGTGCCGTACTAGTTATGATTTTTATGCCCGGATCTGACCGGGCGAGGAAGGGTATAGTGTTTTTGGCTTGCCCATTTACCCATCTGTGTGTCACACTGTCCGTGTAAGCGCAATTTTGCGAAAGCATGTGAAGTGATTTTGTTGAAGCTCTAGTTAAGCGTTCTCATTGATGACATCTAGGGCTGATGTGTAGGCCATCGCTGAAGTTTCAACGCTATGGTTTGTTGTGTGTATGTGCATCTTGTGAACGATTCCACAAAAGCATGTGAACTGATTTTGATGGAGGTGTGTTTGGGTGCTCTTATGGATGACGTCTAGGGCTGATTAGTTGGCTGAACTCTCATGGCCTCTTCAGATCGCTGCTGGACTTTTTAAATTTACTTTTCGTACTTCGTATGTGTATGGAATACCGTTTTAGCATTTAATGCTTATTTTTGATATCAAAATATAATTAAAGATATCAATAAATCAATGTAGATCTCAATCATGTATATTTTGCTATCATTAATTGAATTTTAGATGGCAAAAAATTATTTTGGAGATCCAAAAATCAAATTTCTAAACTTAAAAAATCTTAAGGGAGACACACATTTACATAAAATTTTTGATCTCAACAAATCAATTTTAGATATCTTTAAATCATTTTTTATATCAATAAATATTTCTTGATATCTCTAAATATTTATTGGTATCAAAAATTATTTTCTGATATCAAGGATACATTTAGAGATATAAAAAATACAACTACAGATAGCAAAAATTAATTCTTGATATCAAAATATGGATTTTTTGAGATCAAAAATTAATTCTTGATATCAAGAAATCAATTTTTGAGATCAAACATTAATTCTTGATATCAGTAATCCCTAATAAATGTGAAAATGGCATTCCATATATGTGCAGGTTTTTTTGCATTTTGTGAACATTTTGATGAAGGGTGAGTGCATTTATGGATGACCTCTGTGCTGATTAGATTTTGGTAACGTCTGTGTGAGTAGATTTTAATGAAACTCGATGTGAGTGTTTATATAACTGACTTCGCGATTTGGTAACATTTTCGCTGCTGAACCTTGACTGCCCAGGTGTAATAGTGTCACATGCCTCTGGTGAACATGGTTTACACAAATCATGTGAACGAATTTGGCTAAAAAGGTGTTTTTCAGTGGATCAAAACGAACTATATTTTATTGTCATGGGGCTTCTAAATTTTCACTTTTAACGCTGGTACTACTAATACTACTTTGTCTGAGTATTTATATTTTTTTACTTTTCATAGTGTTTAGATTTTAATGACAATAAAGCCGTTGAAGGTCACTAATAGACTTCGAACTTTTAATTCTATTGCTTATATTTTTCACCATCACCTAGGATTGACACAACATCCAAACTAGCTCGGGCCATCTCAGCTTTGATCGAGATGGCCAAACGGCCCATCTCCACATTGCGCACACTGCACAGTTTCCTTAAAATATCCCTTGTGTGCTGTAGCAATTTAAATAATGCGTCTACGTTTGTTACACAATTTTAAATTACACCTATTGCACATGTACACCTATGATAAATTGTTGAACTTTTTGCCTTAACATTTTCACAAAAGAGTACCAAAAAGTTGAAAAAAGGTTTTTAAAAAAGCTACTGAAGGTTCATTTTTCATTTCAACTTTCATTCAGATTCACGTGAACCACCATTTATTTACTAAAGGAAGAAAGATAGATTTTTTAAAAAACATTTTTATGTTTTTTTACATGTGTCGCGTCAATATTCTTGAATTTACGAAGTCAGTTACAAGTTTTTAATGTAATTTATTCTGGTATTGAAGGTAGAAGTACGTTGGTGAATAAAATTATATTTCGCCATGTTAGAAATCAACGAACATTTTTATTTAAATTAAATGTGACTTTCAGAGTATGACAGTCCCTGTAACTTCCATCAAAAACATTGTATATAGATTGAAAAAATTGTGATTATCTAATAATACAATTGAATAGCGCAAAACAGGGAGTACTTTTTAATAATGGCTAAAAATACATGGTGTTAAAAACGAAGGCCTTTAAAAAGGAACAATGAACAATGTTAAACTCAGGATTCAGGTTACATCGTGGTGCGTTTGTTTTTAATAATGCTTCGGTTTACAGATACAGTAGACTTAAAACCTCGAAGGCGTTGATATTTTCATTGTGAGAAAGTACATGGGAATATGAATTACAGTAATCGAAATAAAATCCGATGAAGTGAAAAGAAAGTTTGAGGTATCCGAGTTCCCGAGATGGCTTGGTCCTACCGGTATAACGCGTGTCTTGAGTCCCCGAGTTTGGTTCTACCGGTTTAATAGTGTCCGATTCCCCGAGGTTGCTTGGTTCTACCGGTTTAATAGTGTCCGATTCCTCGAGGTTGCTTGGTTCTACCGGTTTAACATGTGTCCAGTCCTCAAGGGTCCATGGTTCTACCGGTTTAACATGTGTCCAAGTCCCCAAGGGTCCTTGGTTCTACCGGTTTAACATGTGTCCAAGTCCCCAAGGGTCCTTGGTTCTACCGGTTTAACATGTGTCCAAGTCCCCAAGGGTCCTTGGTTCTACCGGTTTAACATGTGTCCAAGTCCCCAAGGGTCCTTGGTTCTACCGGTTTAACATGTGTCCAAGTCCCCGAGGTGGCTTGGTCCTACTGATTTCATATGTGTACCGAAAAACAGAAATTACAGCCTGCCATAGCTTGAGGAACATCTCCCGCGTTTCCACGTGACCCTTCAATTAGAATACATAACCAGTAATATGCTTACATTGTATACGTGAAATTAATGCACGCGAATACAATGCAATATGCATAAAACATTTATAATAATCACATATTTGTCAAGAATTTAGGAATTTTTCTTTTCCATAGAAATTCAATCCTTAGTTAAGAGCGAAACCGTTTTCCAAGTAGCTAAAAAATCTTAATTGTTATCGATGTGTGTTTTAGTGTACGGCCATGCGAGTTCGTACTTTTTGGACGGACCATTTAATTATTTGAGACGCTAGATGCCTCTGAACCTTTTTGGCATTTAAGACTTTTAAATTAGAATAGAAGAACCGATCGTATTATTATGAATGTTTTGGTACCTTTTCGACTTCATACTGCATTTGAGCATGACTTTTGAGACAAACCGATGGAGCATCCTCAGTCAACAACCCGGTATAAAGTAACATTTTAAACCAATAAGCGTTGTAGTAAAACCCGATCTTAGCAAAGAAAAACATGGGTATGATTGTAGAATCTGTTTTTAAGAGAGCCCAGAGGATAATATGATGGGAAAAAATGTTCAACTCGATTTTGAAAAAGTGTCATAGGAAAGCCATTATTTTAAATAAACCTAAAAATAGCATTCTATTATCGATAAAAAAAACACGTGTACCTTTTATACCAGTAAAAATTCCAGGCTGTAGGATAAGAGAATCTATGCTAAAATTCATTATGACGCCGAAAAAGTACCGGGGGTTTCCGAAAAAAAGCCCAGGGCTTCTATTTGGAAACTGGCCAATTTCAGGCGCTCATTTAGAAACCAAATAGAAGCCCCGGGGCTTCTATCAGGAAACAGTTTCCTAATTAGAGCCCCGGGGCTTCTATTTTTTAGATGGGGGGGGGGGGGGGTTGTCGACAAGTTTTTATTGGAAAAAAAAAGAAAATTTACCGTCAATCTCTTATTAAAGTACTACATGCTGCTACACGCTACAAAAAATAACAAAACACAAAAGTAACAGTACCTAAAAAGTGTGGTAAAGTGAAGGGGGGGGGGGGGTTGTCTTGTGCGAAGCACAGGATTAAGCAACGACGCAGAACGTGTCTAGGGGTTTGCCTCACATCAAAGGATTAAGTGCAACGTGTCTGCATTGCGACTAAACACGAGTTCTAAAAGGACTTGCAGAGCAGTAGGGGCAACATCACGCCGCCCGTTTCAGTGCTCGGCCCGTTATATTTCCAGTAATACTCCGGAGTATAGGTGGCAGTGGGGAGGGGATGTCTCTTCGCCTTGTGCAAAGCACAGGATTAAGCAACGACGCAGAACTTGTCTAGGGGCTGCCTCATATCAAAGGATTAAGTGCACCGTTTCTGCATGCGAGTAAATACCAGTTCTAAAAAGACTTGCAGGGAAGGAGGGGGGCTATTATTAGGAAACGACTTTTTCAGGTCTTTATGTTAACTCCAAATAGAAGCCCCGGGGCTTTTATTAGGAAACAGTTTCCTAATAAGAGCCCCGGGGCTTTTATATGGGGGGAGCTTCTTTTCGGAAACTCCCGGTACCAACACTCGTAATGACGCAATCGTGTCTCCCACTCGTAGTCATGTCCAAAAATTCTCTCGTATGGATGAGACCTTAACATTATTACTTCAAAGAATTAGCACACTGCCAAATAAGTAGTATTTCTTAGACTAGTTTTGACGTTGAAAACATTCAGTGTTCTTAATTAATTGCATATGTGTGGTGATTTTATTCAGTTTTACATCTCCTAATACAAAATATTCGACCCAGATTTTGTGTCATGCAAAAAGAAAATCTTTTCACGTACAGGGGGAGGGGGATGGAAGGGGGGCAGGAGTGGGGTGGATGTGTAAGTCTGAACATGCCTCTGACTCTCTACTATAAATCAAACTTTAAAACATTGCAATGTACGTCTGTTTAAAAAGAAGACATGACCATTAAAAGTAATGACACATAAAAAACTATCATCTTCCAAACTTTGCCTCAGGTAATTGATATATTTAAGTAGTATTTAACCAGTTATTGGATGAAAATTACATAAATCAAAATCATGTCTTTTTTCTGTTTTTTGTTTGTTTGTTTGTTTGTTTGTTTGTTTGTTTTTTAGTTTTTGTTTTTGTCTTTAGCTTTTGTTTTTGTTTTTCTAAATACGCGATATTCGTTGATGGAGCACTTTTTGGGTTTTACAGCTGCATACCACGCTAGCACAGCCGCACGACCTCACTTGTCAAGTGTGTGAGAAGCAGTGCTTTAACACGGAGAAGTTCTACAGGCATATGCACAAATACCACCCCGACTACTGGAGAGTATTTGCTGGTAAGCAACCAAACCAAAGAAAATTGTTATTGCTAGGTTTAAATAAAAGGCGTAAAAGTAAATAAAATGCAACAGCAAAAAATCGATAAAAAGTAGTTTCGTACCTAAAGAAATCTTTGCCCACTCCATACCCCTTTTTCCCTCTGTAATGTATTGTGTCCCTTTTGATTTTATTTCCATTTTTGTTCACACCAATTTCCTCAACTGTTTTTGCATGTGTGTGCATTTTCCATACAGAGCAGTACGCAGGGGCGGCATGATTTTTAAAGTGAAGGAAAGGGGTGGGCTGGAAACTTCAAGCAAAATTAATCCAGTCGATGTTTTTTTTTTTTTAATTTGGTGCTTTAATTGTGTGTTGAGGGGGCATGGGCACAGTCGCCTGGGGTACGGAGAAATAGAAATAACGGTAGGCGGAAATCTTAAACGGAAAAAATGGTGAAGTGCTGAAATGGAAGAAATGGTAAGTCTTCTGAACAATAAAAACAATCAGCGTTCTGAAATTTTATTTACCCTGTCATGTGACCAGTTCTGCTTTCCTCGTAATCACGTTAAGAGCAAAACAAAGCCAATCAGATTACAACTAAGCAAATCATGAAATTACTATCGCAACACAGTTTTCTTCTCGTAACAGCTGCACTGTTGGCATGGGCCTTCCAACGAATATTATAGCGTACACCTCTCGGGAACCGCTCCGCTGTCTTTGTGTCCTCTCGTCAAAGCTTTCCTCATAGACCGCTTGGAGAATCGCTTCTAAGTCTTCTGTGACTTTCGATGGAGCGTGGCCTACATCGGATCATATACAGCTGATAAAAAGCCCTCTAATGAGTGATCAATGGATTAACAAAGACGCCGCTGCTCCCGCAGCTATACAGATATTGGGATTATAAAAACTCCTGGTATGGACGCGAGGCCTGGTATCTTGTGCTATTTTAGTCACTGAGTGGTTTTATGCTGAGTAGGCCTGTAGGATAGTTTCTTGAATGAAAATTATCCCTTATTTCAAATATGAAAATTACCATAATTTTCGTTTTTAGCACTTCACCATTTTTCCGCTTACCATTATTTCCGTGATCATTTTTCCGTCATTATTTGTTCCATTTTTCCTATACCCCAGTCGCTTTTCCCCTATTCCCTCCCCCACCCCAGCGCGACCGGCCTGTAACTATGGGCATAAAATCTTATAGTTGCGTGACCGCCCCTCCACCTGTAGAATGTAGGTAATCTGCCCCCTCCTCCTGCTCATGCATTGATTAGACATATGTGTGCGTTTCTATTTTAAGACCCCAACCGGGCGAGCCCGGGGGTCTATAGGATTGCTCTCTGTCCGTCCGTCTGTCTGTCCGTTCATGTGCCACACTTTGGATGCTGTTTTGTTTCCACGCAAGTTCTCCGAAACTATTTACCCTAGGCATATGCAACCTTGCACAGTGAAAATATATATATTGAAGTTGTGCAACGTCGTATTATTTTCAAATTGGTCAAAAATTGCCAAAATGGCGACTTGTCAAAAAATTGTGATCTCTTGAGATAACTGCAATGTAAGACTTGGGTGCTTTCCACGCGAGTTCTCCGAAACTATTTATCCTAGGCATATGCTACCTTGCACGGTGATAATATATATTGAAGTTGTGCAACGTCGTATTATTTTTCAAATTGGTCAAAAATTGCCAAAATGGCGACTTGTCAAAAACTGATTTTTTTTTTTAGATAACTGTAATGTAGGACTTGGGCGGCTTTCCAGGCGAGTTCTCCGAAACTATTTATCCTAGCTATATGCAACCTTGCGCAGTGAAAATATGTATATTGAAGTTGTGTAACTTCATTTTAGTTTTCAAATCAGTCAAAAATTGCCAAGATTGCGACTTGTCAAAAATTATTATTTTTGAGATAATTGTAGTGTAACACTTGGGTGCTTTCTTCGTGAGTTCGTCGAAAGAGAGGGGCAAATGCTTCAGTAGCTAATCTGATAGTGTATTGAGCCTCTGTCATAAAGACATAACGAACACGGTACTATTTCACTGTTCTCTCTGCTCTATCAGTTGAAGTAATGTTTTTTTTCCTTCCAATCATTGCTATCGGTTGCTGATTCCTATATTCCAGTGATTGTTATCGTTTAGTCAATCACAGTGTTCAGTTGGGGGTCTGCGCCCTCGACGATGGCTTGTATTTTTTATGTTGTTTGTATATGTATGGTACACATTTTCGCACAAAATTCAAAGTTAAATTTCAACGATAAATGAATGACAGAATGGACTGACATCTTAAGACTTGAAAGCGATTCATGGGTAACTGGGATCAACTTAGTACTTAATATAACAGGTGGCATTTGTTATTAATTGCAATTATGGCATATTCAATCTTTTATTATAGGTGAATTATATACCTTTATGGCATATCCATTTATTTATATGTATTAATTCATTCATATATTATATAATGATATATAGTTAAGGCAGTTGCTTGTGAAGATGTAATCTGGTTGAAACTTGCTAGAAAATCAAAAGTGTCTGAGTAACATAGTTCCAAGAAATAGGCAAGAACTTCTCAAAAGTGCTTTCTAGTTCCATTTTAGCGCAAAAAACATTAAAATGTGAACAGTAATTTATAGACACATAAGTAATATCTGATGAGGAGGGGTGCAGATTTACCCGCTATTGCAGATTTTAGAGGGGGTCGGCAGATTACCGGGGATTGGGCAGATCATGGGGGGAGGTAGCAGATTACCGTTTACCCCATGTGTAACTTGGGCTTTGGATGTGTTATTTATTGAATAAAGTCCTCATATTTAACACTTGACCACGACTTTCAAAGAGTATATTAAAGTTGTACGGAGCCAATGTCTCGGACCATTTTTCTCTTTATTGGTCCGTCATTTTGTCTTTACTATTCCTCTGACCATACTGGCCATATGACTCCTAAATCTCGCACACACGCGGTAAATGATCTGAGGTTGTGCACGTCTCTTTTTGTTACCGTGGAATGAAGTAGCAGAGCTATGTATTTTTTCTAGAAAGGTTTTATTGTAGTATTTGATGATCTTTGTGCTGCCACTGGACAATGTTGGCAAACGTCCACACTTTCTGTTGCCCTAATCGTCACTCGAATATTTGATATTTCGAACATTTTCTTTGTTTCAGTTAGGTCAGTGTTTCGAAAGCCTATTGCATATATGTGTTTATATTTTCAACTCCGTTGAAAAGTATGCGACGTCCGACGTAGTGCATCAGTTACTTCACTTTTCGTGTGCATAGCTAAATCAAAGGACACATAGTTCAACCAGGAAGAAAAAATAGAATTGCTTCTCATCGGAATATTTTGAAATACGTAACCGGGCCTTTGACATGTTTTTACTTTCGTCTTTTAAAAATAGACCTGGGAGGGTACGAACTTATTTTATTTAGGCAAATGTAGATGGCCCGGTATTTGCAAACATTCTTGTTTCGGCGTTTCTGTAAAAAAAATATGGTTTATTGGTTTTGTAAAACGTTTATATCATATAACAATTACATTACCAATTGCAATTTGCTGCTGCGATGCATTTGAAGTGTTTCCGGTATGAAAATACAAGTGCTGAAGGGATGCGCGCAAATATTAAGATAAATTTGTCCTCTAAAAGGCTATTTTCAGTACTTTTCTTTGTTCCCGGTAACTGAGCAAAATACTGCAACTCCTTGGTTTCAATCATGTTAGATTATCAAAATGTTTAATTTGACTTCTGATGTATAGTTATCACTTTGATCCCAAAAAAAGAACCCCCCCCCCTAAAAAAAAATCTTGTATCCAATCAGAATGTTCAAAATGGCCGCCGCCCGTTGTGTAGGTCAAGTCTTTTAAAGACCGTTAGCCTTGCCTACCGGAAGAACTGACTATACCGGAAGAAATACATTGCATTTAAATAAAACTGAGTCAGAAGGAGTTAAAAGGAAATGAAAATATTGACTCCGACCCGGCGTAATGATTTTAAGTCCCCCCCCCCCCCCATCTCAGGCTACCCACCGGTAACTTGAATTCGATATCTTATTATAGGGGTAATTCCAATTCGCTTTATTATTACCGACGGGGGTAATCTGAAATCGAATTTGTATTATCCCCCCCCCCCCCCATCCCTGTTTTTAGATTACCTCTATGTAAAAAGCTTTTAACACGCAGAAAAGGCAGTCTTTTATATTTCTACATTTATCCACATACAAATAAACTAAAATGAAATATTTATTTCATCAACTCTTCAACGGTTCGGTTGCTCATTCAGAATCAAAAGGCTTTTCTTTTTTTACCTATCAATGTCTTTCAGTGTCTGTTAATGTCCCAGTTTTTTCTGAGTAGGTTAATCCCCAGCTCAAAACTGCTAATCCCAGTGTCGGGACGATGTTTTGAGCAGGTTTCCTACATGTGTATAAATAGGGGGTTAATTTTGGTTGTTACATGCAGTTCCAATAACTAAACAAAACAGAAGAAAAACGCTAAAAGTTGTAAAATAAAATAAAAAGTAAAAATAAGCATTTCGGTTTATTTGCGTGTAAATAAATGGAGATGTAAATTACAAAATGTTTAATTTGCCTTCTGATGTATAGTTATAGTTATGTACATTCACCATGTAAATGTAAAAATATAAAAGATTATTAATTTATGGCATGTTAACAGCTTTTGGCATGGGGGTAACTTAAAATCAGTGGGGGTAATACAAATTCGAGCTTAAGTTACCGGGGGGGGGGGTTAGCTTGAATTCTGTACAGCCCCCCCCCCCCCTCCCGGTGTGACAGTATATGTTGCCCCCCTGTATAGCTTACCCCCGGGGGCAAGCTAGCCTAGTCTAGCCCTGGGGGGAAGCTAGACTAGGCTACCTTGCCCCCCCCCTCTGGGATATTTTGCCCCCTGTTCAGCTTCCCCCCCCCCCACCTGGGATATCCCCCCCCCTAAAATAAAAGTTGTTTTAGTTGTATTTTACAGAAAGGGTAATCCGTCTGAATACTCGCTCTCTATTCACAGTTATCGGAGGATTTAGAATTGACTGCAAAAAAGCCACATCTCTTTTTATAATCCACTTTGATTCATTAATTGTATTCGACAATAATGCATAACAGTACAAAAAAATCTCAGGGAAATGGATTTTGCGGCAAAAGTTTACTCCGAATTGAGAAGTTTACTCCTCAAGTAAGTATAAATAGGCTGGTATTTTACCTTCAAATTTATAATTCAAAATGGAATCTGAATTGCGAACATTCACCAACAATACACTCCCGTGTATGGCCTTTACCCCTCCTGCAGCAAAAGCGCAGTGAACTGCAGTGAATTGTGTAAATGACCGTTGAAGTACGCAAAAACTTGATAATTTTCAAGCAGAGAAGAAATTGTGCTGTATAGAGATCATCTACCATTAAAAGCTCTGTTGCAGTTAAGTATTTGTTTCATTTATTCGGTTTTTTGATGGAGGGGCAAAATATCCCAGAGTGGGGGGGGGGGGGGGGGAAGATAGCCTAGTCTAGCTTCCCCCCATCCCCCCCGGGGGGAAGCTGTACAGGGGGCAAGCCTGTTACACCGGTTCACGGATTAAAATATTCGACATAATTCAAATCAGGCTGGCCACTGGAATTCTCTTGAAAAATTCATGCAGGATATTTTCCGTCCTGGCCTAAGTAAATTCATGTCTTGGGCGGACTTAACAGTGTTTTTTCATGCATAAAAATAGTTATTGTCGGTCCCGCCGGTCGAAGGGCACTGGACTATCCAGTTTATAAATTTTATTTTATAATAAAAAACGCAAAAAATTCAACTGCAGTACACATATAACGCGAGGTAACAACGTCTGTCGTGTCGGAGGGGGTGGGGTAGGGGTGGAGAGGGGATGGGGAGGGGTGTGGACATTTATGTTGCGTTGATATGCGCAGCTTCTTGGCCCGACCCTTTCATACAGTTGAACAGGGAGTTCCACAATGTGTAAATCTCTTTCTCTGTCGTTTCTGCGCAGCAGTGAAGTAAATTGCATGATGAAAACAAATGGCGCCAGACGCGAGAATAATCTATTTTTCATTATTAGGTAAAGTCTTGGTATAGAAAACTTGGATGATACCAGTATCAAGTATTATTACATTTAATTCCACTTCCTCCAGGGAGGTTTTCTAAGCGCGGATTCTACGATGTCTTAGTTCATATTAACAAGCCCGACCTTCACCCTCTTCTCACCACCACTCGTATTAACAAGTTCAATTACAGTTCTGTATTTCATAAACCGGTGTAAATGGCTAGCTTACCCTCCCCCTGTACAGCTTCCCCCGGGGGGGGGGGACTAGCTAGCTTAGGTTATCTCAACCCCCCCCCCCCCCCTCTGGGATATTTCGCCACCTCCCTACAAAACTCAACAAATGGCACAAAAACTTAACTTCAAAACTCTTTTACTTGATAAATGCTCAATTTTTAACAATAACAACCAATTCTGCAATTTCAAAAAAAAAAAATCAATTGCCAGTTTCCACAAGGGGTTAAAGGTCATGAACGGGAGTGTAGTGATGGCGTATGTGCGCAATGTACATCATCGGAATGGATTTTCTCAGCCTTCCCAGTGGGTATAATGCTCTTGGTTCAGCAGCGTAGGTCAGCCACTTGTAGGTTTGGTTGCCGACCAAAAGGCGCTGTGTCGTTTGTTGAACTTTCGATTCCATTTTGAATTTTGAATTTCAAGATGAAATACTGACCTATTTATACTTACCTGTGAGGAGTAACATCTCACCTCGGAGTAATTTTTTTACCGCAAAACGAACTTCCAGAGATTCTTAGTTCAGTTATTTATTTAGAAAGTGATACCAAGTGGTGAAAAAGCTTCCAGCTTATTCTTACAGTCAGGACTAAATCTTAAAAAAAAAAACCTTAAAACCAACAGGTGATTAAAAGAGCCAGATAAGAATCTCGGGTAATTTTAAGTTGTGGCATAAGATTTAGTCCTCACTGTAAGTTAAAACTGGAAGCTTTTTCCTACCTGGTATCACTTTCTAATGTAAGTTGAATAAATAACAAAGCGCTTCTTGGATGATGTGGGTGTTATTTATAGTAATCTTAGCAAAAGTATTCGCCTGGGCTCCTTAAAAATGCTAACAAATATTAAGAGAAAAGCAAAGAACTTTCTGATGAAGTATGTTGAATTTAGTCAATAAAGTACTGTAGTTTAAGATAGTTTTATACAGTTTAATTGAGTCCATTTAACCACTGAACAAAACTACATTTACACGCAAAAAAGTTCGTTGGGGGGGGGGGGGTAAATATACTGGACTGGGAAGATAGCTGAGTCTAGCTTCCCCCACCCCTTGAGGGAGAGAGCTGTACAGGGGGGTGTAAGATAGCCTGTTGCACCGGGGGATGAGAAACAAGGTTTTCCAAACCTATCTATGCCAATATAAGTAAACGTAGTGCATTTTAGACCTTAAAAAAATAGAAAATAAAAAACACCAAGAAGGGATAAAAGGAAAAAAAAACAATATTGAACCTCGCTGTCATACAAGTCCATTCAAACAATACGTCGTGTTGCCTGTTGTCAAAAATACCATTATGGTATGCAACAGTTATACCGATTAATTCCGTTCGTTTTGTAATCCTTGCTGTACTATCTCTTCATGGATACCATACTAAGTTTTGTATTCGATTTCTTAGTTTTCATTTTTATTTTTCAATAGCATTGAAGTGGGTTGAAAACAATACTTCCGGTAAGGGTATATAAGCAGTAGTATGGAAAAAATTGTTTGTTTGTTGGAGAAATAATAGAAAAAAGACGGAACAGAGAATTCACTTTGGGGTTGATGCGTACATATGCTGTTATATAGCTGATAATCTTGTAGAAAAAGACAGACGGAATAACACGTTGAAATCCAAAGCCTTTTCATTTACATGTGTAAGAATACTTAACTTATTCTTGACGAAGAAAATACAAGAAAAAAACACGCGAATAATCTGTTTTCGACAATAGATTTGCCAACAACTAACACACATGTGGACAAAAATAGCTGTTCTTAATGCGCTATCGGGTACCTTGTTTTGCTAAAACATAAACGAAAACTTAAAAATATTCACAACTGATACACATAATTTTCTCGATGCAAATACTAAATGTTTTTCAAACATACTAAACTTTGCAGATGTGCTAACCTGCAATTGTGACATCTGTCAGAAAATAATTACAATTTTAAAACTTTATTATTTTTTATATTAACATAAAAAATAAAGGATAATAATAATAGTAATAGTAATAATAATAATAATAATAATAATAATAATAATAATAATAATAATAATAATAATAATAAAAATAAAATGTTATTTATAAGTGTATTAGAAGATGGTGTGTTTTCTATTAGTTTCTTATACAAATAGAACAATAATAGAAAGTGAACGGTCTAAAAATGTCTTTATTATTCGTGTAAATCTTATAATGCTTTAAAAAATATAATTATAAATTTAGGAAAACCGGTTAAATTAAACTGTAACAAAACGTCGCAAATAAAAGCATTGTGATTGAAAGTATTATATTTCTTTATGTTGTTTTATCCAGTGTTTATTTTATCTAAAAATAAAACGATTAGTTTTAAAAATCTGAAGCCAAGTGACTGGCTCTCCTCAGAAAAATTCTTATTTTTTTAAGCTTTATATTTGGGTTCATTGATTCACTACAAGGTAGAAAAGAAAAAAAATATGTTTAAAATTTCAGATTGTAGAGTTTTTAGGGAGAAAAATAACTGTTATACGATATAAACAGACATAAAATAGGGCTCCATAGTCCACATACCGTACTACATCAAAATGACAACTCATTTTGTTGTGCTAATAAATGCGTCGGTAAAGGACAGTGATGTGTCAACAAGTCATAGGGCAAAGATTGGTGTGCACGACGCATAACTTAAAATACGCAAAACGATTGGCTGATTAAAAATAGCATACAGAGCATGCGGCCTGTTCTTTGCACTTTATATACTTGTAATATAATTTTAGATATAAATGTACCTTGTCAAACCAGTGGCATTTTCTGTTTAAAAATTATACGTTTTGAAAGAATAAGGCCTAGACAAAAAGAAAATTGCACTGAGAATGTGGTTGAGACTCAACAGACAAGTCTGATTAATACATATGTAAATTTGATAATGTGTTAAAATATCAAAAACCAATATGTCTGCTGGTAATAAGTACAAAAAGGGTGGCTTTTATAGAGTTCTTATTTTCCCACTCCGGTGAAATCGAACCACGCCAAAGTAAAATTTAACCTACTTACGCAGTGTACGTTTCACATAAATGCTTGTCAAATACACGCCTAAACAGTTCTATTTATATAAAAGACATGTGTAAAAGCTTGGAATGAAAAACCTACCCGAGTTGGGCACAATTAAAAGCTTTTCCAACTAAAAAAAATGCGATATTTTCCGCACCGAAAAAAAAAACATCTGTCCGCTGTTAGCCTTTCACCGGAAATGTTCTTGCCGGTCATTTCACTTTATGTATTCAACCCGTACTGGTATTTTCTGCAGGTTGATTTTCACCCACGTCATAAATTGCACTTTGTCAATAGCAGCGGCCTTTGTGAAATATATATGTGCATTTTTTTTAATTGGTGGTTTTGCTATTTTAAAATGCCTAATTGTTTCTAATTGTCGTTTAATTAGTAGTCGTAACATATACTCAAGAACATAAACTGAGCCCTAGCGTGTTTCGGTGGATAAAATGTGAACTAACATTATTTATTTTTATGAAGAAAATTGTCAGTAAATATGATAAACTTTCTTTTTGTGTAAGGCATCTCACATCTCAGCATCTCGACGAGCATTCCGTGGTGTTTATACATTCCTGACCTCTACAGTTTTTTGTACCTTTGAACCTATACAATAAAATATCAATCCGCCCAGCAGTTCTGTTTAGGTTCAGCAAATTACACCCGCCTTCCTGCAACCATCTGGAATGTCGCTCAAACCTAACACGGGCAAACACAAATCCGACATTTTAGTTGTAGGCTTCTGAGCGATAAAAGGTGTATTTAAAAGACACAGGACTTGAAGCCAAAAAGTTGAAGCAAGTGAAACCCCAGTTTAACCATACCCCCAACTTCTACAACAACTTATCGTATGAATGGTACAGTTGTTGCCTCTGTCTCAGGAATGACTAAAATTAAGGGGAAAAAGTACGGAAGGGAAAAAAGCATATTCTTAACATTTTTAGAAGGGGGGTCACATTTCTGTTAAAAAGCCCAGCGCTCTATTATGTTCTCCGAGAGAGCTTTCAAATATAACAGTGAAAGTGTGTCACAATTTCCGGGGACATTTTGATTCCCTTATTCCGGAAATTCCTGATTCTCTTATTATAACTGATACTTGAGATAACTGACAAACTAAAGATTCACATTTGCCTGGTCCCAGTGATGCCTGTATATTGGCTTGGTTTGTTCATTTTATTTCAGTTCGGCGGGCCCGAAAGTACAGTCAAAACTCTCAAATCCGTAAAAACACTGACACTTATTCTGTCAAATATCATCTTGTTTTGTGTACATTGTTATATATTCTTTGCTGATTTTAAAAAATAAAAATATTTTTGTTTAGAAAAGAGGAAACAGACAGCTAGTTATTATTTTAAGAAATGGAGAGTTTCTTTTTTCTTAGTGAATTGGGGAGAGACTTGATCAGAGGAAAATACAGGGTTTTATTTGTCGAGATAAAAAGGTTTGCACGCGCACGTATATGGTAAACTACACAGAAATTTCAAACTGGACGTTGACAATTGAAAGCAGTGCGTCCATCTGGTCACATGATCATATAGTAATATATTTACATTTATAAATGATTTACTTTCATTACTATCTACAAATTGGACGCCGAATTGCGAGAGGTCTGCGTCGCGTGGGTGTGTAGTTTTAAAACGTAACGCGAACGCTGAAGGTCATCGTTCGGTTAAATAGGTTGCGCATAGGCTGTATATAAGTGAGAGGCTTAGTGTGCAAGAAACCCAGTTATTATTTGACTATTTTGAACCGATTTTTGACACAATAAATTTGCACTAAGCTTCAATACAAGTATATGCGCTGATTGCGCATGGCTGATTTAACAGTTTGCAACTGAAATGTTTTAACGTACCGAAAATGTATTGAAGTTAAATAAATGTGAGTGTGTGGTGTTTACAAAAATATACAAGAAATTATCATTTTAGTCAAATTTAAATGAAATGTCACGTAATAATTTGGCCCGTTATTAACGCTCGAATTAATATCATTTGAATTAAAAAAATAATGTGATAAAATTATATTGAAGTATTTGACCACGGTGTAGATATAACGAGTTGCACTTTTTTCAACACAGCAACATATGTGTAAGGAATCCGGGTCAAAATGTCTCCGCCCAAAAATGTCTCCGGCCGTAATGTCCCCAAAGAATGTAAGGGGGGGTCAAAATGTCTTTTTTTTTTTTTTTTTTTTTTTTTTTTGAGACTGAGAAATTTAAGAGTGCACTCGTACAGAGTGTGAGGGAAAACCGATCGATAATTTCAGAGTGCGCTCGAGTGTGGGAACAATCAATAAATTTGAGAAGGAATGGGATTTTCCCTACGTTAAGTCCAATGTTATGTTTTAAGTTATAGTAGTTGGAAAAATGACACTTCTAAAACACATTTAACAAATGTAGTTTTTTAACACCATATAATATATAAAATAAGTTTGAACATTTTAGCATGCTACTTATTTGAATATTCTAAAGTCATAGTAGTGGAAAAATGGTGGTTCTAGACCAATTTTAACAAATTTTGTTTTTTGACAAAATATGATGTATAAAATAAGTTTGAACATTTAACCATGGTGTAGTAGGGTAAAAATGGTGGTTCTAGACCAATTTTAACAAATTTTGTTTTTTGACAACATATGATGTATAAAATAAGTTTAAACATTTTACTATGGTGTAGTAGGGTAAAAATAAGGGTTCTAGACCAACTTTAACAAATTTTGTTTTTTGACAACATATGATGTATAAGATAAGTTTGAACATTTTACCATGGTGTAGTAAGGTAAAAATCAGGGTTCTAAACCAACTTTAACAAATTTAGTTTTTTACACGTTTCAGACGATTCTACCACTTGGTTGATCGGTTGATTGTTGGAAAATGAAAAGTAAAAATGTGGATAGTTATGTAGGAAAACTGCGCCCATTCAAAAGACGTGTTCGAATGGCAAGCCCATTTTAAAGACGTGTTCGAATGGCAAGCCCATTTTAAAGACGTGTTCGAATGGCAAGCCCATTCAAAACACGTGTTCGAATAATTTTTGAAAGATATTACGTCGTGGTATTGTTCAACAAATTGTTCAACATGTTCAACAGGTTCAACATGTTCAACATGTTCAACTTGTTCAACATGTTCAACATGTTCAACATGTTCAACTTGTTCAACATGTTCAACATGTTCAACTTGTTCAACATGTTCAACATGTTCAACATGTTCAACTTGTTCAACATGTTCAACATGTTCAACATGTTCAACATGTTCAACTTGTTCAACATGTTCAAGGATGTATAAATGCAACATTTGTTCGAAATCTTACAATTGGCCGCAAAGTCTTAAAAGACACTTAAAGGTTGCTCACGCTTCAGAAGTGGATGAAGAATCGGATATGGAAAACCCTGTAAAACTACCTTTCACGGAAACTTTAGATGAGTCTTCTATGGAAAGTCAAAGCGTCAACATAGCTGAAAAGAATGCACATGCTTGTGCAGAATGTGGTGCATTGTACAACAGCGAAGAAGCTTTGCTCAAACATATGGAGCAGTGTGGTGAGGATGCTGATGACAGGAGTTCTGAAAGTGAGTCAGAAACAGACTCTGAAAGTGAGTCAGAAATAGACTCTGTTTGGCATGATATGGTTCAAGACGTCTACGATGACTATGATAACATATTTCAAGAAAAGGTTTCAGAATATGAAGAACAAGGACTTGAAGATGCGCGTGAAATAGCAAGTTATGACCTTCGACCCATTTATAAGCATGGACTAAAACAACTGTTTATGAGACTGTTCACCTATACCCAGCGTCTACAACAAAGCAAACATTATCAAAAGATTTTAGAGGACTTTAATTACTTTGTTGATGAAAAACATTATAAGTATTCAAAGGCATTAAAGGCGGCTATAAGGAAAAACAACGCATTCTTTGAAGAGCTACTAGATATGGAGGAGGAGGAGGATGGTAGCAGTGACGAAGAAAGTGGCATGGACAGTGAACAGAGTGAAACAGATGCAGAAAAATAGACTTATTTGACTAAACTTTATAATAAAGACTTTATAAATGTTGTAACATTTTATTAACTTAAGCGCTGTGTAATATATGTCTTGCTTTGCAACATATAAAGTCGTAAGGTTCCTGACATGGTTTTAATTGACCCTTAAACCATATATCATATATTGGGTATTATAGTTAATTTTGTATTATTATGTATTATATTAAAGAATTGTATTATTATGTAATATATTCAAGTATTGTTTTATTATGTATTATATCCAAGTATTGTTTTATTATGTATTATATCCAAGTATTGTTTTATTATGTATTATATCCAAGTATTGTTTTATTATGTATTATATCCAAGTATTGTTTTATTATGTATTATATCCAAGTATTGAATGAGAAAAATAAAAAGTTGAAAAGCATCATATGTGTTTTTATTGAACATTACAACTATGTACAATTATGATAAAAACAAAACTATTTCAAATACATATTATGTTAGTACATGTGCAGAAGAACTTAACTTAAAATTTTATAACAACTGACTTCACATGAACATAGATAATGTTAATTTCATAGTCTACATATGAAGACAATTTAATTTGAACTACATATCAAATGTACATGTTCATATGAGTCAAAGCTAAGTTCTTGTCAAGCTTCAAAACCTTCGGTCCAATCTTCTGCACTGTGATGAAATCAAAGCATTTATTAAGCTCGTCATGCTGTTAAAACTGTATACAGTCATCTCCCTGTCTACTCAACCATCTTCTGACAGTCACTGCATTTATACAAATCCATTTTCTGAAGCATGAGATCCACTGACGTCATTTGCTTCTTCAACATGTGCCAGTCTTTCAATGACAATAAAATTCCCTTCTTGGTAGGATATAACCTCCCAGATGCATGATTCGTAATATATTTACGAATGTTAACCATCACTTTCTGTTGATAATTCACCAATTTAATATATGTTTCTCCATTAATGGGTATCATAACCGGTGAATCGTCTACACGCATCTTCTTCATGGTGGTATCAGCTTTACGCTCCGGTTCTCGCTTCATATTAGGCTCTGTCGTATTTTTTCGCATTTTACACGGCGGCGTCATAGCTGGTAACTCATCTCTTTTTATCTTTCTAAGATGTGGTCGCTTTTGACGCTGCTGACGTGACTTCGCCTTAGACTTTACCATGGGCATTGCCTTAGACTTTGCTGTAGGTATTGTCTCAGGCTTTGCTATAGAATTTTCTGCAGGCATTGCCATAGATGGCAGTTGTTGTTCACTCACTGCAGACATGTTCACTCTTCAGTATCTTGATACAGAATGTGCGTTATGTCTGAGGGTAGGTACCTTTTATGCTCTATAGGGAGCTGTCACACTCGAGGTTGGACACACTATGTCCTAAAATGTTTAGAAATAACTTTACCATATGCGACTTTGCAGCTAATTGTAAGATTTCGAACAAATGTTGCATTTATACATCCTTTCGGTTCAACCTACACTATTCAAATGATGAGAAAGTCTTTCAACATAGCTTTATATACAACTTGTTGAACATGTTGAACAACTTGTTGAACATGTTGAACATGTTGAACAAGTTGAACATGTTGAACATGTTGAACATGTTGAACATGTTGAACAAGTTGAACATGTTGAACATGTTGAACATGTTGAACATGTTGAACATGTTGAACATGTTGAACAAGTTGAACATGTTGAACATGTTGAACATGTTGAACATGTTGAACAAGTTGAACATGTTGAACATGTTGAACATGTTGAACAAGTTGAACATGTTGAACATGTTGAACATGTTGAACATGTTGAACCTGTTGAACATGTTGAACAATTTGTTGAACAATACCACGACGTAATATCTTTCAAAAATTATTCGAACACGTGTTTTGAATGGGCTTGCCATTCGAACACGTCTTTAAAATGGGCTTGCCATTCGAACACGTCTTTAAAATGGGCTTGCCATTCGAACACGTCTTTTGAATGGGCGCAGTTTTCCTACATAACTATCCACATTTTTACTTTTCATTTTCCAACAATCAACCGATCAACCAAGTGGTAGAATCGTCTGAAACGTGTAAAAAACTAAATTTGTTAAAGTTGGTTTAGAACCCTGATTTTTACCTTACTACACCATGGTAAAATGTTCAAACTTATCTTATACATCATATGTTGTCAAAAAACAAAATTTGTTAAAGTTGGTCTAGAACCCTTATTTTTACCCTACTACACCATGGTAAAATGTTTAAACTTATTTTATACATCATATGTTGTCAAAAAACAAAATTTGTTAAAATTGGTCTAGAACCACCATTTTTACCCTACTACACCATGGTTAAATGTTCAAACTTATTTTATACATCATATTTTGTCAAAAAACAAAATTTGTTAAAATTGGTCTAGAACCACCATTTTTCCACTACTATGACTTTAGAATATTCAAATAAGTAGCATGCTAAAATGTTCAAACTTATTTTATATATTATATGGTGTTAAAAAACTACATTTGTTAAATGTGTTTTAGAAGTGTCATTTTTCCAACTACTATAACTTAAAACATAACATTGGACTTAACGTAGGGAAAATCCCATTCCTTCTCAAATTTATTGATTGTTCCCACACTCGAGCGCACTCTGAAATTATCGATCGGTTTTCCCTCACACTCTGTACGAGTGCACTCTTAAATTTCTCAGTCTCAAAAAAAAAAAAAAAAAAAAAAAAAAAAGACTTACCACAAGTCATTGGTTAATTTGTCTTCCAATCTTGCACTTCCCTTTTCCAAAGAATAACCAAATCTTTCACTTCTCTTTTCCAATGAATAGCTAATGTTTCACTTCCTTTTTCCAAAGAATAGTCAATGTTTCACTTCGTCTCCTATGTGTATTCCAGTCAATCCATCAATTGTTCTTCAACAGCACAACACAATAGGTAAGAGCAACTGTTTTCACTTTTTTTCCCATGTGTATCCAACGGTAGCCAGAGCTTGAATGATGCATATGTGCACAGACAAGGTGCTCTTATAGGAGTGCTGAATCACATACTATGGTTGGTCCATGATGGTTTGGCAATGCAATGATTAGAGTGGTGTCAACCCAACCTTTTTATACTACTGACGGTGAGCCGTGAGCCAGCGGCGTAAAAAGTAGCCGGGAGGGGGGGGGGGGGGGGGGCTCACTAGGTAGCTGGGCCGGGGGGGGGGCTCACTAGGTAGCTGGGCCGGGGGGGGGGTCCCCATGGTATTTGATTCTCTACCAGGGGGGGGGGGTCCCCATGGTATTTGATTCTCTACCAGGGGGGGGGGGTCACAAAATGCAGTGATTCTCTCGTTTCTCAACTACTGACGTCTACATTTTCAAACACGAAAACACCACTAACATACAGTCACAAAAAATCTGTCCAAGCTCAATAATGGCATTTCAAAGGCTCAAAATAATAATTTTCTACATCAAGAGGTAGAAAATGCTTAAAATAGTATTTAAAAACCATATGCACATTTTTTACTTCCATTTTATATTTAAACATGATTATTTGGAGGGGGTCATTTTATTATAGGGGAGGTCTGTTTGTTATGGTGGGCTTTCCCAAAACAAATCGACCGGAGAGTCTGTTTGTTTTAAAACAAATCGACCGGGGGGTCGATTTGTTTGGGGGTCAAAACGTTTCATTACACCGGGACTTCAGCCAATCAGGCATTATTTTCCTTGTCACCTCCCGTTGTTGTCCAACAGCCAACCTCTACGGCAGAATTCGGTCTGTTGGGTATAACACATTTTTACTCCGCAAAACCACTGGGGATTCCGCGAAAACAGTACTCCTGCTTCTTGAAACGTCCACCCATTTTGTGTTCGCACATAACAGAAGGATCTCAGAGGTCAGCTGTCTTATAAAAACGTGTCACTTCCTGGTCGATGCCACAACCAGTCAGACATTCTATTCCGTGTATCTTTTTGGAAGAGGCTACAGCCAGTCAGAGACTTTTTTCCTTGTCACCACCTGGCCGAGGCTACAGCCAGTCGGGCACTATTGCGTGTAACCACATGGCTGAGGCTACACACATTCAGGGAGTATATTGCGGTTCACCACCTGGCCAAGGTTTCAGCCAGTCAGACACTGTTCCATGAAGCCACCTGGCTTGGGCTACAGCCAATCAGACACTATTACGTGTAACCACTGGCCTGGGCTACAGCCAATCGGGCACTATTCCGTATAACCACCTGGTCGAGGCTACAGCCAGTCAGACACTTGCGGGTCACCACCTGGCCCTGACTACAGCCGGTCAGAGAGTATATTGCGGGTCACCACCTGAGCGAGGCTACGGTCAGTCAGTCGATGGATACCTAGTGGATATCAGAAGCGCGTGCCAGATTCGGTCGTCTACGAGGTCGTCTGTGGAATAGCCACGACATCGAGCTGAATATAAAGATCAGTGTCCGCAAAGCTGCTGTGTTGTTCTCTCTATTGTGCGGCTGCGAAACTTCGACCCCCTACAGAAAACACGTGCGGCACTTTGAAACATTCCGTATGCTCTGCCCACGCGAAATCTGCGACCTCCGCTGGCAAGAGCATATCTAATGCACCTGCATTGGAAATATATGGCGTCGTGAGCTTCGAGGCACTCCTAGCACAAGCACAATTCCGCTGGACGGGGCATATGTGCACATGGGCGACTCCCCTACACCTAAGGCGATTGTCTATGGACAGCTAAAGGGGGATAGCCGCCGCGTGGGACGTCCTCTTCTACAAAGACACTCATAGTAAAATTGTTGGGATGCGGTATGACTATAACCTCGTGGAAAGAGGATGCACAGATGACTGCGGCAAAGCATGCCTGTCACGCACAGATGACTGCGGCAAAGCATGCCTGTCACGCACAGACGACTGGGCAAAGCATGCCTGTCACGCACAGACGACTGGGCAAAGCATGCCTGTCACGCACAGACGACTGGGCAAAGCATGCCTGTCACGCACAGATTACTGCGGCAAAGCATGCCTGTCACGCACCGATGACTGCGGCAAAGCATGCCTGTCACGCGTCCGGCTCTCTTCACGACAGAGACCCCACCGGTGCCGAGATCGTCGTGATCGACACCCTCACTGCCATGTCAACTTTTAATATGAACACTGCATTGATTGTCATAATGCAAGCAGACTCTTTTTCATGTTTTATATGGTTCTGTGTGATAAAATATCATGGAAATTCCGTAAAATGTGAACTGCGTTTTTATTTGTGCTTAGAGTTTGTATTTTTTCACGGGAATATTACGAAAATGATTGGGAAGGGAAAAGAAGCATAGACGCACGTGTGAAGATTGGTTGCTTGAAAATATCGTTAATTCAAGGAGTCAATTGCGTGAGTGTAATTGAGGTAATTTGTGTAGGTAACTTGTGACTGAGAGCTGTTTAAATACTCACAAAATACATTTAAAAGTTTCTATTTAAACGGAACGGGACCAAATTCGATTTAAAATGAGAAGTTTTATATTGAAAAATGCTTTAAGAACTAGTCAGGTAGAGTTACTTCTACCTGATGTGGTGTGAAAACGAGTTTGATTTCCTGATCATAAATTTACTTCATACGTTGCCGGTGGGATTATATGGTCTTATCTTTGCACTTCATAAAAGTTAATAATTGCAGTTAGAAAAAAAGGCTAGTGACTTTTGCCCTGTTGCAAATCAAACCATACTTAACAAGAAGTTGCAGTGTGATATTTTAAAAACAAGTTAGACATGAGCTAACACAGTGTTGTTGATGATTGTAGCATATGAGTGACACGGGTGACGGACCACACGCTTCCTTCTTGCGCTCGTGTGTGTGCCGGAGGTGAGCTCCTACCCGTAAATGGTTGTTTGGAGTGAATGCGCCCAGCCTTAAAATCAGGCGTTCAGTTTACTAGCATCCCGCCATCACGCTTGGCAGGGGAGAGAGGGGGAACTCATAAAACGCTGGGCGTCCGTCTGTCTGCCCTGTCCTAATAGTTCATATATTGGAGCTGTGCGGCGTTAGGTTATTTTTTTTCTGTTTATTAAAAATTAAATAATGGCGATTTTCCCCAAAACATGCCGTGACACAGGTGGACTTAGGTATATTGCAGCAAGTTTCGACGGATTCTTTTTTCTTTCTTCCACAGAGAAAGACTATATTTGGAGCTGTGCAACTTCAGGTTTATTTTTCGTTTTTTTTTTTTTTTTGCAAAAATTTAAAAATTGACGATTTTTTAAGTGTCAGTTACACACTTTTGTATTTCGCACGCGCCATATCTCAACAAGTATTCATGGATTCTTTTGTTTCTTCGACAAAGAAAGATAATATATTGGAGCTACGCGATGTCAGGTTATTTTTTGGATTTTTTTTATATTAAAAATTGGCATTGTTTAGTTTCCATAAATTACTGTTACAGCTGTGGACTGTGTACGCGCCGTATCTCAGCAAATTTTAAACATAATCCGTTTCGTTCTTTCCACAAAGAAGGACTATATACTGGAGCTGTGGGGCGTGCGGTTAATTTTCCTTTTTCTTAAAAATAATAAAATTGGCGAATTTAAAAAAAATTCATTACGGATGTGGGCTTAGGTATTTTGTACATGCTGTATCGCAGTAAGTGTGAAATGGATTCCGTTACTTTCTTCCATTAAGAGAGAGGATATATTGGAACTGTGCGACATGAAGTTATTTTTCCTTTTCTTAAGAATTCTAAAATTGGCGATTTTATTTTTTTTAAATGTCCTTAGATATGTGGAGTTGTACGATGTAAGGTTATTTTTGTTTTCTTAACAATTGGCAAAGATTTTGAAAAATTGCATTAGCTAATAGGACTTCGGTATTTTGTTTGCACCACATCTCAACAACGGATCCTGTTTCTTTCTTCCACAAAGAAAGACTACATATTAACGGTTATTTTCTGCTTTTCTTTAACATTGAAAACTTGCTATTTTTTATTGCCATTACAGCTACAAACGTTTTTACGCGTTATATCGCGGGAACTACAGCTTGAAATAACTTGTATTCTGTGAACAATATGGTGGTGGACTCGAAACAGGTTCACTGGTCTACTTGTTAAAAACTTACTTTAAACACAAACATTCAGCGTTAGCAAATTTACTATGAAACTAAATGAACTTTTAAAGTCACATAAATCCTTTAACTGAATTATTTAACGGCATTAAACCATTTTCGGTATTTTTTTTATAAAAAAAAGAACAAGTAACGAGTAGACAGTTGAAAATACTACAGATAAAACAGAGAGTTTAGAACACTACTGACAACGAGACAGTCTTGAAACGACTTGCCGCCTTCCGTCGCCTGTGTAATTGCCATGTGCATTTATATAAGAAATAGACGGGCTTCTTCGGATACGAAGCTGGTATTCATTCTTAATATAATCTTTAAAGCAAGTCGATTTTTGTATTGTTTACTCTTCTAGTTTCTTTTAAAGTAAATAGAATTCGCAGTTCGGTGATCTCAGGAAGAATTGAATACTTTGTTAGTGTTGAGAATAGGTCCAGTTTTTTTTCAGAATCGATTCGGAATCGAAACTATCACCACTTTCGTCAAGTACGTAAAACATGTTTTATGTTATTCGGATATACTTTACAAGCCGTTTTGACTGGAGCGTTAAAACATGTTTTATCAACAAAATAAATGACAAAAAGGTTGCGTATGGTTGAATCGGTATGTTCAGTTCAATATTCAGTAAAATTTGAAATATTTGTCGACAAAGGTATTAGATATGTTGTTTGTCCGAAGACTCTGACGTATTGGAGAAGTAGCTGGGGAATCGAGTCCACGTCTCTAGAAGAAAGAATTTCCGACAAATCGCTGTTGCTATCTGGGATGCATGATATTACCATATCTGTCTGGCACGAATAGTATGTGTGCGTTGGCAGTCTTGGCTACCGTTGGCAGTCTTGGCTAACCCGCCGTTATAAACTCAACTACTAAACAGAGCTCGCAGCATTGTGATTCGTTGTGAGAGCATATCTTGGTCGTCTACATTACCAAAGACTCGTACAAATTCGCCAAATTTCGGTGATTCGGTAAGCACATTTCGACAAATTTTTATTAGTTTTTTCTTTTTTGTGAGGGTCACTTTTGAGTTTTAATCGAGTTGTAGCCAGGGGTGAGTTATCTACCTCAACCCATGCAACCGAAACTTGGTGTAAGCAACCCCCTGCCCCCCCATAATTCCTATCTATTTTCACTTTAGATAGACTATTTGACGGCACGGGCATTTTAGCCAATCGTGTAGTTCGTTGTAATGGGTACTTGACTGTATATGTTTGATATCGCAGCTGACATCGGATAAATTATGACGAATGATACCTTATTCCGTGCCTTGATTGAACTCCCGCCAAAATCGTCAACTAAAAATAGGAGTCATTTGAAATGAGTGCTTTGCAGACGCTATTCCCAAAGAAAACAGTTAAAACCGACCTGCTTTACGAACATGGTAGAGAGCGTTTAGACATGCCCTTTGAAGCACAAAGCATTAGTTACACAGGCAAAGTAATGCGTTTTCCTGTGTGCAATACTGCCAAATGTAAAAGCTAGACATAACAAATCAGACTTAATCATAGATAAATAAATATCATGCTCTTCAACTCCACTGGTGTGGAATTGAATTTTGTGCGTCGTAGAGAAAAGCAGCACACCTCTCTCTATAAAAACGTATCGTTATTTGAAACAGGGAAGGACTTTTTAAACTAATTTGTTAACATTATTCGATGCTTCATTAAGGAAAATAACACGTCCCCAAGGAAATGAAGCGACTGTTGCAAACTGAAACGCCAAATGACGTTTTTGGGATTTCCGTGAGCTCGGTATTTGGGAGATGTAGTTAAAGTGCCTTCCAAACATGAACTTCGACTTATCTTCTTACGTTACCGCTCGTTACCGCTTTCGAAAATATCTTTTCTTCCTGCAGCAGTTTTAAAAATAGGTTTCGCGCATTGCATACGACCGTCAGATCACACTTTTGATAAAGCTTCATGGCTCAGACAGTGAGTGATTCTCCCCCATGATAAATCTCAAATATTGAGATATGAACCCCTCATTTCGTTGACTGATTTTATAGATATGAATTTAGATTGAGAACTGACGTAAGTGCACTCACACTCAAAAGGCCTAACTTCTTCAGACATACAGTGTTCGAATAAATCGATTTGTAACTTAAAAGAAACACAAAAAGAAAGAAAGAAACCACGTCTGTGCTTTCAAATAATTTTTTTCGAGTTGACGGCGGTTGCTTCTTTATAGATATATCCAAAGTTATTTTAGACAGTAATCCAATAAAAATCGGCCTCTGCCTGTTAAATGTGTTAGTCACTCAATTAAACATTGGAAAAAAGTGATTCTTACTTTCTATATAGCAGAATCATACAGGTTGTAGAATAAATTCAAATTCTAAGTATTTTTTTCATGTCTAATTATTATAGTGGCCTGGTGGTTATTGTTGTATGAAGCGATCTGCTTGTCCGTAATTCAGAAAATGCGGTCTCTTCCCTTGATGTTGTAACAGAGTAAAGTCGACGAGATAACTTTATTTAAGCTAGTTGTCAACTAGTGAAAAAAAAACCAAAAAAAAAAAACAAAAAGCAATGAAATGAAAACTGAAAACAGCGGTCAATATGACAAATTATTGGGCGAATTGTGATATTTTTTCTTTGGCTCCGTTTTTGACACGACAGCTGTAAAATGGACCTCCATTTTTTATCCTGGCATTTTTGAGATATTGCTTTCGTTATGTTTTTCTTTTTTTGTTTTCTTCTTTTTTTTTTTTATTGTGGACACGCCCCAGTCATACTGATAAACGGTTCGGGCAAGTATTTCAAAGTGCAATTGAACCCGATATATATTTGTGCTAAAAGCGGGGACCTCATACAGTTGATGTGTGTGATATTGTGGAGCCCATTGACAGATATTCCACAGTTTTTTTTTTTTTTTTTTTTTGTTTTTTTTTGTTTTTTTTTTTTGTTTTTTTTTTTTTTTGTTGTTTTTTTTTTTTGCTTTTCAACAGCAACGTTGGAGCAAAACTGGTAGGGTTACCTGCTGAAATACAAAACTCACCAGGGAGATTATAATGCAATGCAACAGCAAAACCAGTATGTTTTTGGACAGTTCTCGTGCGTCTTAATGTCTCGGGGGTTTTTTTTATGTATGTGTATGTTTGGAATAAAATTGGACTTATATATGAACATTAAAATTTTTGTTGTTGTTGTTGTCGTGATTTTAGCTATTCAAGCGAAGGGGGTGGGGTGGGAGGGAGTGGGAGTCCGCACGTGCCTCTCTTTTGGTTTTATAGTTGGATTTCCTGCCCGTTCTTTACAGTTAAATCACGTTGTTAATAATGTGAGTTTTTATTTCATTTCATTTGTTTGTACTAATCATGAATTTTGCATGCGCTTCTGTTTTTAGTTCAGTCAGAAAAATAATACATGTTTTATTTTCAACAGTTCGTTGAGTAATCCTTAAAAGAGTAGGGATGTTAATAGCCCGCGGTCCCTTCTACTTAACTCATTACAACAGCGCATATTGCCATTTCATGAACACCAACGTGGACTTGTGAATTGATTGTGGTAATTCTTTTCTGTTACAGTGAAAATATTAGTTTCTATTCATTGGCACGGTTGAGGGGAGGTGGCGGGGGGGGGGGTGCGGGGCTGGGATAGGGGAGGTGGCAGGGGGGATGGGGTGGGGCTGGGATCCGTAGCTACTTTTGAAATGCTTTCGAAAATACTCCAAGTTCCAACATACTCTGTGTTCTATTTTTTGTCTCGCCTTCTGTGGTTGCAGGATTTTAGCAAGTACCTGCAAACATTAGGGGATTCTAATGATATAGCTGCTATAGATATAGTAGGTCATTTAGGTTTTATAGTAAAAGCTTATGTGAATTTTTAAGTCACATCGACAAGAATATATTATTGATCTTTCCTTTTTAAAGAAACTCACCTTTATTCTTGTCTGTGAATATCATATTTAAAAATTACTAGTGAAAAAAACTAGGCTGACTGGTTGGGTGCAAAGCCATTAAAAATGAAAAGTGTTGAAACACATTTCCCTTTATGGTTAACAAATGAGGGAGGGGGGCATAAAACAATTTCGGGCTTTCATCGTTATCGCTATCTTACCAAGCGCAGCTTATAGATAACAAAATATAGATAAATAAATAAATAGATTGATAGAGAAAAAGAAATAAGAATTCTTTCAAAATAATAAAAAATATGTATGTATATATTGAAAAGTTTTGGTCCAACCGCTCTGTCTTTTGGCGGATTAAACATGAAAAGATAGGTGGTCTGTCCAGTCAGTTTATTTATGATGAGAAACAAGACTGTTTTCAATCCGTCCTCATCCAGCGAGCAGGGACTGCATCAACAACAGCAACTTGGACGGTGTTAAGCAACTTTGAGACTGTCGTTCAAAAAAAAATATTGAAAATAGTCGCACTGAATGATGATGCTTGCTCCCTGCAGCATCGCACCTCATCAATATTTATGATTCATGCAGTGTCAAAAGTATGCGTGTGCTTTTTTGGCGAAATGTAAGCACGGAGTGGCAGCTTCATAAAGTTGGATGTGAAAATGTAATTAAGAGAATGCTGTTCTTCCACTGGCGTAGGTTTGAGAAGGCATTCTGAAAAAACCACTGTTTCTGAAACATATGCAGCTTTAGTGTTTTTTTTAGCGTTTTATCTTCATGTACGTTATTGCACCTGCAGTCAGAAATCTACATTTTAACTGTGAAAAAAAGAAGCAAACTAAGAAAACGTTTTTATAATTTACCACAGGTGATCGACCATTGACCGATTTCATCAACCCGGAAGCAAGGCAAGCCAAGGAAAAGCCATTTAGTTGTCAGCTCTGTCATAAGAAATATAGCCATGAAACAGGTACTCTGTCTTAAGATTTAATTCTCGGCGGCACAAAAAACATAGTACTACTGGTTTCTATGATGGATTTTCTTGCACGAGAGTGAAAATTTAGTGCCGGCATTTGTCGCCAGCGTGTTGGCACTGGGGTGGAAAAGATACGAAAGGAAAAATCAGGGCCCACAGCAGTGACACGTGCTTGGAAATTATTTTTCTTGGTTTCATAATGTGCTAATATGGTTTGCTTTTCTTAAAGCGTCTTATCTTTTTAACTGTAGCTGAAACACGATGCTTGTACATTGTGTAGTTACACAATGCACCTTTATAATTAAAAAAAAAGTTATTTTCCAAACTATGAAGTTAATTAGATTGTGAATTTCAAGTAGAAACTAATTAATATCCCGAGCAATCAGGCATGGCAATTAATTAAAAAGTGACTTCAATCGACAATTTAAGTGAGTAACTAATTCATTATATGTAAATACAATAGACTATATTTTTATTTCTTCTTTACTATCTTGTTTTTTTTTTTTACGTTATTAGGCTTAACAAAACACTTGGTAACGCACCCAGAATATCGAAATGATCCAAATTTTAAGGACGCAGAAATCTTCACGTGTGGGGTTTGCGAGAAGATCTTTACGAGGGAGAACTATTTGGAGAGGCATATGGAAATGAAACACGACGAAGAGCATGCACGAGCCTATGAAATATACAAACAGAAATACATCAAAAAGACTCCCGTAATTCTTGATTCTCAGAATCCCAACCAGCAGCATAATGTGGCGTTACACCCTCCACTCAGCGGTTCGATGGACCCTTCAGGCAGTGTCCCCAAGCTGGACCGACCGATCGATCAGCGTGATCAAATGGCGCGGCAGTTTTCAATGGAAGGCCCTCCCCCGCCAGTTTCCTTGGCAACGAGCGGGAGTATGAGATCGGAAACAGTGTCGAGGCCGCCACCGGAATCTCCCAGCGATTCGGAGATGGACGAAATACGTCTGGCACAGTCGCGGGATCGAGTGAACAACAGACCTCAGCTACCCTCGCATTCCGAGTCATTCCACAGCGACGCATCGTTTGATAAATCAAGCCCAGGTAGGCCTGCATCGCAGAGGGAACCGCCGCCTCGGTGGTCGGATCCGAGTACACCGCGGGAAAGTCCACGTGGCTTTAGCGATTTACAGCAACAACCGTTTGATATGTCTCAGAGACAACAGTCTATAAATGCAGCTAAATCCCACAGCGCTCCGCCATCTCGGAGTGGACCAGAAAACTTGCCTGTTTTCCCCGAATCATTTTCACGCCACGGCAAAGAAAAAGATTCACCAGATGTTCAAGGGCAGAGGCAAACATTGCCAATGATTCGATCTTACTTGCATCGGCAGATGGCAGAAATAGACACTCAGCATAATCGGCAGCCGGGTAACTTTCTAGAGAGAACAATGTCTGCACCCCACGAAACGCAGCAATCATCTTACGAACAATTCCTGAGAGATCAGCTATTGAATGAGGCGAGGGGCGAAAAGGGGGACACAGACTACTCTCACCATACTCAGAGAACCAGCAGGGATGATATACCTCGAGAAGAGCATTACCTACGTCAGCAGATGTCAGTGGATTCAGCCAGGGACGAGCAAAGAGCAGGGGGTGAGTATTACTCACACATGAGGGCATCGGGAGAAGGAGCGAGCTACCGCCAGCAGGATGACTACCTGGATCGACAGCGCAGCAGCTTGTCCAAGTCGACATCAGCGGAGAGCAGCTCGCAGATGGTGCGTCACGACGATGGCCACTCGTCGTCACAGCAGCTAGACAGACACTTCTACCCGCCGCGCTCGCCGGCGCACGAGCCGTCCGCGCGGTCCCTGGACAGCCATGAGCGCACCGCCGCGGCGGCGACCACGCACGACGACGCGCGCTTTCATGATTATGCCGGCTACGGCACGGCGCATAGTTTGTTCCCTCCAAGCCACAGCGGCATAGGACGCGACAGACTCACAGGTCAGTTCGCCTTCAACCTACCGCCCACGTCCTTGCCGCCATCCGGCTTTCCTCACGCCATGGGTCAAAGGCCGCCATTAGGGAGCCAGTATCCACCTCTAGCACCACGAAGCGAGGAAGAGATCGCACAAGCTCTCGAAAGCTTAGCCAGAGCCATGCGACCGTACAGATAACTAAGTAACTACTAGGCTAAAATTGTAGCACACACATGTCTATTTTGACTCGGTTTTGTGTCAACCAATCAAACCGGTTTTATTTTCGTATTTAATTTCACAGCAACGAAATTTACTTCTTTTGTTGAAGTTTTAAGTGGTTAATGTCAGTTCAAGAACGACATCTACCGATATGTTTTTTGGTAACATAAATATGGCCAGGCCCTCTACTTGGATATTTACAAGTAGTTCGTTGTTTTTTTTATAAAACTACTACAGTGTAAAAGAATAGTAACTGAAACTACAACAGTGGTGGTAACTTACAGTGGAGGCGACGGAAAGTCGAATCAAATTCGATCAAGCGCTATGATTGGCCCCTTTTGTTCTAAACTATGTTTATTCGCTGTTTGTTTAGTGTGTGTAGCCATTCAATTGAACCTAGTTCTGTTTCACTTTAGCCGTTACAATGGCAGTGTAAGAGAGGGTAACACGTTAAAATTTTTATCAGGTTTCTACAAAATTAGTTGTTGATGTACAAACTTATAAGGTTCCAGTATATATGAGTTAGCGAAGCTTGGCTTGATTGTGGCCAGTGGTTATACTGTATATAGGTGGTTATGTTCGCCAATATTTGCAGATTATTGTCAGTCATGAAACATAATCCAAGAACGATCAATGGGAAGAAGTTCCTGAAACGCACTTTCTCTTGCATATGTCGAAAAAAAAAAATAGATGTTTATTTGGGATCTGTGAGATCACACAAGAAGTTGCAAACGAAACTCCCAAAGTAATGCACAGAACAATCTTGGATATTTTCGCAGGCACTTTATTTGACTGGCTATCTCAAAATTACGTGACGCCTTTTTTTTTCTTTTTGTTCACATCTTGACTGCCTAGGAGAAATACTCTGATAATTTACACTTGGGACGTAGTCCCAAGGAGTCATTGCGTTAGCAGCCGTTTCGAAAGTTTCTCTTTTTTTCTCCTTTTTTGTGTTTTCTCCCTTCGTGATTTTTTTTCGTTTTCTTCGTCACCTGTCGGTTTCCACGTATCTCCTCCGAAACGGTGAGGGCTAGGAATATAAAACTTCGAGTTAATAGAGCGGTCTATGGCATCTGGATCCACGCGAAAAATTGTTGACTTATGACGTCACCATATGCGTCTTATGACGTCATTAAAGTTTCAAAGTGAAATATCTGGAAAACGGAAGCAACTACAGCTTCGGAGCAAAGTACGCCTTAAGACTACTTTTTATGCAAGGAACATTTTGAAGGCGTACTTTTTGACATCATCAGAATGACGTCATTTTTAAATTTCTGTTTCTGTACGGTTTAAAAACGGGATTTCAGCACAGAACAAAAATGAAGAAAAAAATTAACTCTTAAAAACCTTAGCCCCCCTCAAACACGCCCCTCCCCCAACCCAGACCCACTTAGCACATGTCACCAGAAGGCGCCTGTATCACGCTGAAAGCCGGGGGGGGGGGCAATTGGTATCTTATGTGTTACCATGCGTATCTATAAAACGCAGAGAAAGGGGGTAATTTTTTAAGCAAGAAGCGGTCCACGCCAAGTGCCAATTTCGCTAAAAAGTCCCGTCTTTCCTAAAAAGGGGCGTTATTTCGGAGTTTCATTCGGCGTTTCATTAAAAAGGGGGTATTATTTCGAAATTAACACTCCGCGTTTTCGGGGTTGTTTTAGTCACGGACAAGCATGAGAACCAGCTGCCACGTGAGTGGCCTCCCCTCCCCTCCCCCACCCCCACCTCTGGGTCTAAAACAACAGTACAAGTTAAGTATCATGCATAGCTTTGCGCTTCTTTGACGTCATACCACAGTCATCAATACTGCAATAACAATGCATTGGCCTTAAGCGCGCTCGGTTAGCTCAAAGAATGCATGCCGATTTAAATTGTCGGTGACTCTCTGTTGAAACGGTTTTGAATGAGAGTGGGAATAGTTAGCTTTACTTCATAACAAAATGATACTGTCCTTTTAATTAATATGATTCTAAATTAATATGAGTGTGTTTGCCACGCATTCCGTTACGTTTTAGCACAGGTGGTCTTCGGCCACATGGGTCATACCCATGGCGCGGCCTCTGTCGTCTATCAGTTCGTCTGTAAACTTTTTGATTAAATGCTATTTCTCCAACAGATTTCAGTTGATCGCAGTAAAGCTTTGTGGATAGCCTATCCACTCAGGCTGGTGTGTATGGGGGGAGGAGCTTATTATTTACTTTTCGATAACAAAAAAGTCTGGCGTATCTAAAACCTCCCTTGCTAAAAAGCTGTCTCTTTCTAATGCTTCGTGAAATTTTGCAATGGAATAGTCAAGATCACGAGGAAAATATTTGATAGATTTTTTTCGATTTTTTAATGCAATCAGTATGGTTTTTAAGTTTTAAAGGAATGCTATAATTTTAGGCCGTTATTATGGTGATCTTGTGCTCCCAGGTGTAAAATTTCGCTACCCAGTAGTGAAATCGGTCTAGTTTAAGTCGGGGTAGTACAACGTATCTAACGCGAGTTGTCAGAGCTTCTTCATTTGCAAATTACTGTTAATATTCGGTAATAACCAGCAAAAAAAAAAAGTAAAAAAAAATACACACACACACACTACAATTATATTTTTAGGTATATTAAGTGAAAGAATGAATAGGTAAATAAATTGGAAAAGTGAAAAAAATTAATTGAAAAGTTACAGAGTTGGGTCTTGCAATTACTGTTAAATGACGCCGTACACAGTCTGTAAATTGAAGGCAGAAACTACCAAGATAGCGTTCCGCTTGTTCTTCTTTCATGTTTTCGTGGCTTTTTTCATTGAATAATTATGAAATATATTTGTGAAAACACTTTATGAAATATGGCAGAAGTTTCACTACTTTTTAGGAAGTATGAATGCAAGATGTGTTGTGTCTTTTTTAAGTATAAGTTACATGAATGGCCAGTTTTAATTCGATTTAACAGGGATCATTCTGCGTACAATCGTTGTATACTTCCATCTCCGGAAACTTTTGAATGAAATGATGCTTTGTGCGTGCTCACTGATTTTTAAGTGTAAAAATCAAGTGTTGTGAGTACAGACCGCAGGTGAAAATCACATCCTGTACAGGTGCTCCGCTAGACACACCCTGGTGAAGTGATTTTCAACTGCAAAACGCATCTTCAGGGATTTTTACTTTTTTTTTTCTTTTTCTTTTTTTCCCCTTTTTTCTTCCTTTTTTGGCCATGAATTTTGGTGGCTTATAAAAGAGAAATATACCCTTTATAATGTCTTTGAATATATTTGTTACGTTCTTTTTCTCTGTTGATGTATTTTCCCCAAAATTCTATACTACAGAACACGATATGGTTACCAAAATATTCCCAAAAAATGTAATGTTAGTTTTCTATTGTCACTATAGAGGTTGGATGATACGGGTGAAAAATGACGTATTCGAATAATGCTATGATATCAAGTGAAAAAAATAATAACCTCATCCTTGGGAATACGTCAGGTCGGGAAGAACCAGGAATCCCCTCACTCGTGCTAAGAGGAGGCGGGTCGCTGGGGAACCGTGCTTAGGGGACCGTGCTTAGGGAACCGTGCTTAGGGTTAACAAAGGCTAGCTGATAAGTGCTGGCAAATTCTACCTCCATTCTTGCTTTATAGTTGATATTATTTAATAACAACATGTATTATCATTTATTCTTGAATATTCTACCACTTTATTGTGATGCCGCTTGTCCATAGTTGTTATGTACATATGTTTGATGTGCATCTTGACAACCAGGGATTTTCACCATTCTAGCCCGTACATACATATTTCAGCTTGTCACCAGTCTTGCTTGTGGTGACAGTTTTATTATTCCTCACAATTATACACGTTAAAAAAGGGTTACTACTCATTACCCTTGACATGCGTTACGTTTTGGATGATTTTCGGATGGTTTGCAGAATGTAATTACGTTATATTTTGGGGAAAGTTGTATTGTATTGTGAGTATCAAGTTTACCAGTTAGACTTATTTTTTTGTGGAAACACGGATTTTGACTGTCTATTTTTTCGAATTTGGTGGTGGTGGTGGTGGTGGGGAAGGGGTGGGGTGTGGGGAGGGGGTGTGGATCAACCTCAGAAACCCCTCCATCCCTGGATCCGCCACTGTGTGTGTGTGTGTGTGTGTGTGTGTTCAGTGATTGGCATGCAGTGACTGGGGCTTATTGTGTGTCTATTTCGGACACGCACGTGACCAGTGTAGGCAATGTGGTTAATTGACTAGAAAACCTTTTGCCCACTTTTTTTTGTTAAGACTAAACAGTTATACATATGCCTTAAATTGCCAGATATTTAGTTTATTGGTGGAATGGGGATTTCGTACGGGAGTGGTGTAGGCAGGGGTGATATTATCGGGCGAAAATACGGCTGGGACCAGGTTTTTTTACTAGGTCCATAGCGTGAAAAAAGTTGACGCATAAATACGTTGTCAATAAGTCTATGTTACAATTTGAATGACTGTATTGTTTGCGAGATGAACAAAATCCCTTGAAGTCACTGCATGGCTAAGAGAGAGTAATTACTCTCTGAACTAACATATGTATGCAAATATCTTTTCTATACTTACCAATGATATGCTTTGGGATAAAAACAGTCGCTTATGGTGTTATTGTGAACGTACGGTGAAATTACCCGGTGATTTTTGTATTTCTGTTATGCATATGAATTGTTATATTTCTGATGTGTTGTTGAATCTTTATGCGAATGTTGAACATTCTCCGCGGTCACCACAGGATTTTCGTGGAGTTGGCGATGTTTTTCAAGCACCTTACATCTGTTTAAATAGAGTACAGCATTATGGTTCATAATTTGTTGTAAACATTGCACCGCACCAAAAAGATCAATAGTGGAAAAATTGTAGAAAAGGTAAATGTTCCTTTTTTTAAGGATAGGATTGTTGGGTGTTTTTCTGAACGAATTCTAAAATGATTAGTTTGTGTGAAAAATGTGGGTTTTTCTCAACGCAATCTAAGAAGATAAATACTTTTTGTTTCCGAGCTGTATCGAGCAAATTATAGATTTATTTGCATTTTACAGCATTTTGTTCCATGCTTCTTTTTGAGTATGCGTTGCTGATCGGGTCAAGGCAAACTCGGCATGGAGTTATCATATACCGAGGCTCTGTGACGTTGCTTACTTTTTCGAGGTCACAGTTAGAAGTTTTTGACAACATTTTAAAAGATTTGTTGTAAGGCTTGTGATTATGTTAGCCACGTGTCAGCCACGTGTGCGAGTTTTTCTTGCAAACAAACTCGCGTGCAGACAACCTCTTTTAGAGTTATAACTATGCTGAAGTTTTTTTTTATTAACTAAAATAAATTAATACTACATTTTTATGAAAATATTTAACACCTGACTCACTTTGAATTTTTGAATTTTATATATTGTGCAGAAAACGAAAACAAAGGAAAGATACTTATTTTATGGGACTTTAAAAGCGATAAAAAATGAAACTTTGTGAGTATGAAATGCGCAGTTCGGACAAAAACAGTTCATTAAAATGATCTAACAACCATGCAAAAACTGATGAGTGAAAATATGAGTTTATTTGTAGGAAACGGCAATTTAATAGTTTTTTACTGCCATCAAAAGGGGGTTTGTTTGCATTTGGGGAGTAGGGGGGGGGTTCCTCTAAATACCGGCGGTGCAGCCTTTAATGTCTGCCACTAGTCCAGTGACCGAAAAATGGCAAATGTATTCAGTCATGATATGTGCATTTTTTCCCACTATGGATCTTTTTGTTTGTGTTTGTGCCAAGCCATTCTGCCCGGATACCAGATTTTTACAACTTGTGAATTTTCTTAATCAAAAGTGCTGAAGTCCCGGTGTTTGTGTTTTTACTTGATATTTAATTAAAATAACTGCATTGTATTGAAAATGGCGTTAATGCATGCATTCGCTTAGAAATTGATGGTATAATTCGGTGTGAGTTTTTTCCATCGGTAGAAAATGAAACAACTACACTTATAAGGAAAAAGAGAGGAAACTATCATGTATATTATTCGCTTCTAAAGTCCTGTGGTTTTAGGGACTGAATAACTTTCGATTTATCCCACTAAGTAGAGTTTTAAAATTTTTCACTGAGATCCGATATAGAATTTTTCATGAAATTTATATACTGTGTTGTTATCCAGAATTCGTGTTGCCCACTTTGTTGCTAGCCTGATTTGTGATTTTATCGTACAAATTTATAACAGTTTTGTATCCAACTTCGTATCTGATTAGAACTGTTTCTTTGCAACACTTGGTCAAATATGATCAGAAGCGATCAACCATCTCTTATAAATTTCACCAGGCTTTTATTGAATTACGTGGTCTGGAGTGGCATCCACTGTCCTTATATTGAAGGACGTCCTTATTCTTGAGATTAGATGGTTCATCCTTAATTTTTATCCTTATTTTTAAAAGACCTTGGTAAGTTTGAGGACAGAGCAGAATAGCTTTTTTATCTTTATTTAAAAAAAGACATCCTAAAAAATAAGGACAGAGCAGAATACCACTCCTGAATAAGACTGACAATAATTATTACCAGTTTATGAGTCCTCTATATCTGTATGTTTTATCTAGCTGAATTTGAAATGGAGATTTACGTGCAGTTTTTTACTTCTGGTTTCTGGAATGTGTGCAGATTTATGCCTTGAGAAATTCAATGTCTAAAATCTGTTCATGGATGACTGTAAAATTGTCCATCTTGATCGATAGCGTTCTGTAGGCTGGTTTCTTTCTCTTCTTCCTTATAAATGTAAATAACATAAAGTAACGGATCCAGTGTGTCAGGTGGTCACAAAGTCCCCTGAATCCTGGAACCAAAGCTGGCGATCCATCACGGGTGTATATACCGTGCATGGCGTGGCTATTTACCGATGAGCAGGCAGTTAATGTGAGGGACAGCCTGAGAGTTTGTTTCCTGTTGGCCAGACCGTGTGCATGCATTGAACCCGTACCATGTAGGTCTTTGCCCGTAGGTCTTTGCCTTCTACGATAATTGCAATTTTGTAAGAGAAAAAAAACACTCTGTTATTCCTATTTGATTAATTGGACTGTTACTTCCAGTTGAGTGTCTAAAATCTGTTTATTTATATATTTTATGGAACCTCTGTTAAATTGCAACTTTTTTAGCAATTTAAAAAAAGACAAAACAAATAGCATTTAGAATGCTGATGAAGTATTGAAAACGCAAAACAACACACGAGGGTTGCGGGTATCCCCTCTACTTTGTGATTCGATGACTGGCCGGCTATAAAAAAAAAACTGAGGCGATAGCTATGTGGAATGTGAGAGTTAATTATCGTTATTCCTGCCAAAACATGAACAAGCGGTTTACTGTTATTACACAGGGTGAGTTTATGGCAAAAGGTGTCAGTCTTAAAAACGAATTGAAATAAGTGTGTTTAAAACTATGCAATACCACATTGATGAAACCGTTTTTAAAACGGCAAAGTTCAATTCTTTGTGGCATTGGTTTGAATTTCTTGATATAATACTAACCTACTGCAAAAATTTTGGGTGAAACTCGAGTAGTGTAGATTTTGAATGGAATCACTTCTCAAATATGCAGTCTGTTATAAAAGCAGGTTAAACCATGAGGGGTTTTTTTTATCAAACAGGTTGAAAGATCAGTTTTTAAAATTCGTAATGTACTCAGAGCGTACGCAGCTGTATTTATGTCCAAATAAATGAGCGGTTTTACATTTGAGATTTACTTGTGAAAATTTTTTCCGATGCATTCACATAGCTATCCCTCGTTAAAAAATGTTTTTTTAAAAGACGTGGCATTTCGTAGAATCGAATTGTGTCTCTAAGAGACTTTTTGCCCAAGGCTTTCATTTCATGTTACATGTTTAACTCTATTTTTTTTTGTATGTATACGTCTTTCTATCATGCATTCTTTGTAAATACTCCTTAACCCTGGATGGCAATACATCTCTGGGTTATATATGTTGCCGTCGCTCTCACCATTCGTGACGAGAGGTTGTGTGTGCTTGCCGGCCAAGCTGTATCCACAAGAGTTTTTCAACAATTATGTGATATAAAAATGTCAACTTTGCTAAAATTTAAATGCCTGCAACCACCCCGGCCCCTAAAAAAGGCGCATTGAAAAATAAGACAGCCGCATTTCAGATTTATTTCTTTAGAAATACTTATAAATACAATATAAATTGAAGTATTATGCAAGCTATTGATGGGTATTGTTTTAATTTTGCCAAAAAAAAGCTTTTTCCGAATAAATTCAGCTTAAAAAATATAGCGTAAAAAATTATTAAAAACTATTAAAACTAAACCATATTTTTTCTATATATACGCATTATATTGAACTACATTAACTGCCTTTGGTTAGTTACGTTTTTATAAGGATACCTTGGTTAGCTGAGCCGCACAAAACTCTGGGGGTTGGAGTATTTATAGGGAACATGTCACGAGTTTGCTTGTACACATTTTGTACGCATATTGGACACATACTCGAATGTTGGTTAATTTTATTTTTATTTGTGTGGCATTTTATGGTTATCGCATAAACTAGGATTTGAATGTGTATATATTAAACCTATCAAGCGGTCACAGAAACCAGTTTTAGGGTTTAAATTGTTTTTAGTTTTGTTAAACAGTCAAACTGTTAACCGCCCCTGAGTACAGATGGGCAGTGTAATTTGCGAAAGAAATTTGCACATTGGGTAAAATTTCTGTAAAATCTAGTGCGTGACTTTTATTTTCTTTAACGTGTAAGCATGCCATTAATGATGCAGGATATCAGTTTTATCGCGTCGTGAGTGTGAACGTGCTAAAACATAAGACACTTAAGCCAGGCATATACTGTCAGGTGATTTCGAAAGCATTGATGGAACGAAACTTGACGGAGTACAACTTGAGATTGAAAAAAGTGGTGTTGGTATAAATGAGGGTTATGGTGTGATTTTGTTTATTATTATTATTATTATTATTATTATTATTATTATTATTATTATTATTATTATTATTATTATTATTATTGGTTTTATCATCCAGACACATTAAATAAAGTGTTCGATGGGCAAAAAATGTCCTTCACGGTATGCCTATTGCTCGTGTACACTCGTGTCAACTCGTGTACACTCGTGTATACTCGTATACTTATCAAAGTTTGAGAAGAAACTACTTTGATGCATTACGGGCGTGTATATTTTAATGCGATTGCTCTTTACCTCAGTATAAGTTCTTTTTCTAAGGACACGAAGACAACATGGGTATGTTTTGTCAATTTAAGAAATCAGGTCTGTCTTTCGTGTTTCTGTGGAACCCACTAACTAAAAAAAAATACATGGAAAAGAATGTAATAAACATAGATTTGAAAATACCTCATAAATAGCTTATTATATTAATAGTTCTTAAAACTTGATCAGTTGTTAGATTTTACTTTAAATGTTTTACCGCGCTTTGTAAATATGCTACGTGTTTCATAATATATACATATATAGAGATTTCTTGTTTTTTCTGGGTTGAAAATTATAAAGCGATATGTTTCTGACCAATAAAGTGTAGCAGTTGATAACAGGGTGGTATAGCGTTACGAGCGATGTAGCTGACCGTTGGTAACTTATTTGTTTGCTGTTTGTTTCATAATCACAAAAGCTTTTAGATTTGAAGTGAGTGTTTCTACTAGTATAGTGTCCCCCTTCTGGAAAGCTGTTAACGAATTGTAAAATGCATCACGAATTTTCACGACGGAGAAAGTGAAACTAATTAATTTAATGGGAGACATGATGCCAGACCATCTTTCCATTGAGTTTCAGGCAATAAATTTAAAATGCGTCATAAACTGTCACTGGATCTCGGAGAGATGACAAAAAATGGCGTGCATTTTGTTGTAATGTTTTACTCAATTTAGTTGAAGTTGAAATTAATTTTGAGTAGAGCACTTGCTTGGTGGAATATTTTTGTATGCGACTTTTTTTTTTCTTCAGTCCAGCTAGCTTAATTGACATACGTAATTTAGGGTGAAACTCACTGCCTGGGATATTGCGTCTTAGTTTTCTTTTCACCACTTTTGACGGTGGTGAGGCCCAGCTGACATTTCTAGGCGAATGACACTGCTTGTGATACGCTCGCCTTGCATTCTGTCCCCATACAGTCGAAAGCTGTTAGTTGCATTTCTCATTTTCCAAAGAAAAAGTTTCGCTTCTTGGTGTTTTTGGTCACATCAAATCTAAAATAACCAAATCTTTTCTTTCTTATTTTTTTTCACTGTCTTAGTATTTCAATTGTTTGGTTGTCCATGAAATTAGAACTTAGTCAAGTGTGGAAGATTTCAGCCCCTGTATTAGATGCCTCCTTTCTCACTTCCATGCAGTTTACTTTCACGGGTAATGCGGTTTCTAAAATACATAGAGTTTACCTACTGAAACCTCTTAGAAAGTTGTTTCTGTTGGGTCACTATTCAAAAAATTTGACTTGCCGATTTTGACTAAACAATCCGTCGGCATCATATAGCTGTATTCCATCTTTTTGAATTTTTCACTTTTATGCGAGTTATATGTGAAAGGGATAGAAAGTCAGTCAGCTGGACCAATGTCCTTTGAAACCCGTCTTGTACTTAAGGATACAAGAATATATTGCCATTTACGAAATTAAATCGCCTTTGTCGATGGCTCTGTGAAGACAAAATTCGAAGTAATGTTCTATTAAGATACTGTATTTAATTATAAAAGAGCTAGGACGGTAGGACTGATTATCGCTATCACTTCTGCGGCAGTCCCTGTAGCATACAATAAAACCATTAAAAACTGAAGGTTTACATATTCCTGCATTTGCAGCCATTTCTGCCAGAAGTCTTTGGGTATGTTCTGGTGTCTCAGGTGACGGGAGTGTGAGTACAACGGATTGCAAACAAGTACAGAACAAGTACAGAACAAGTACAGAACAAGTACAGAACGTGCTCCATTTGGCACAATCTTGGCGGCGTTTTTACATATGTTTAGCGATAAGTCACATTTCGTAGAACGCGCAAAATATAAAACTGTTTAAATAAGATCAATTTATTGGTGATTTAGACTTCAGTATTTTCCAGGTCAGCATTTAAATGCTTATGGAGAAGAATTTTTAATGACAAAAAAAAGAAGATTTTCAGAAATATTTTGTTACCGATTTTGTGTTAATATATGTGATAGAGCAATGAGGTTGCTAATGACCATCATCCTGGAACACAGCGAAAAAACATTCCATTTTACTTGCATCTTTATAATATAACAGGCTAGCGTATTTGTCTTGGCAAGAAATTTGAAAGCATCTTGAAGGTAAACAAATAGCTCAGGTAATGGACTTACGCCCGGCTTCAGGATTTTCCCAGTGATTCCGGATGGTTTTGTATCGTACATTTGCTCCCCCCCCCCCTGATCATGACAGGGTTGTTTTCTTTATCTTAAAAATGTGATCACACAAAAAGAAAGAAAGAAAAATGCGGTTTTTGTACTTGATTGTGGTTCGAGTAGTTCAAACTTGATTGCAATTCGCTGTATCTTGTGCATTTGATATGAAACATTTCAGCAGCAAAGATGCTGAATCACTGATACTTAATTGCCAGTCTTTTGTCATTTCAGGTACTGATTTACGCATTAATACTGTTTTTTTTTAAGTTGTTATACCTCACTTGAAGTTACCTCATAAATAAAACCAGGTTTTTGACATCTTAATTACTTAAAAAAAAGTTTGTTACATTTGATACCTTAATTAATCTACGGTGTTGTTTGAAAATAAGAGAACCAAAGGTCGATGAAATACCTCATTTTACGATAAAACTTCTCTCGAAATTAAGACACTTTGACCGAATTAACATTATAAAAGCTTAATTTGTGGGTTTAAAAATCATGAAATTTTGTTTTTCGCTCGCATGATATTCTATATTTCAAGGTTTCGAATTGATTGCATATCGGATTAACTTTTAAACGTTGGAATTTTTACTGTTATTAGAAAAGCATGGGTTATTTTATACGTTACTGGTGAACGACTGATGCAAAGCTCTTGAATTTGATATTTCAGTGTAAGAACAAGAAGTAAAAAAAGAAAAAAAGCCCAAATAAAAAATTACAACTTGAGTCAAATTTGATAAGGAAACCACATTAGATCGTGTGTTTTGTAGTGAATCTTACCGTCAAATTGGAGAGCAAATACTGTAAGAGGTACATTGAGGGATTCGAGAACTTCTTGTTCACAATCTTGTCCCTAAGCGGAAAAATGATTGGTAGTTTTCACGTCGTGTTTGTATTTTATCTTCAACACCTCCTGTTCCCCCTCCCCCCTCTTTCCCATGGAAAGAATCCTTTTTTGAAGCTATGATTTTTTAAACAGAAGTTCTGAAAAGATTTTACCCTTGTACTATAGACTAAAACGGTTCAATATTTCTGACACTCGAGAAATACATTGGAAGCTTTCGCTTGATTGCCACATACATCCAGTTAAGCCATTTTCACCAAAAACCCCTGTTTGAAGATAAAACTACAATGGAATTTATCACACTGACGCCTTAAATAACACTCCCTCGCGCAACTTAGTAGGCATGTGAATTGTTGACGATCGACTTAATGCTTCTCAATAAATTAAGATAACTAAAACAAAAAACAAAAAAAAAAAACCGCTATTTGGTGGCAATATTTCACTCAGTATCTAGCTCGAAGTACCCTGTACACTTTCATATTTGCCTTCTGGGAATTAATGAATCTGTGCACTGCACTGCATGTCGTATTTGGTCCCGGCTATGAAACACCTTGCAAATAAAAAAAATAATGATAATATACTGCCGCAGAAAGAAGCCAGGAGGGATAAAAATATTCACTGCTTCAGTTGGAAGAGGGATTTGTCATCTTTAAGGCGCGTGTTTCTTTAAATCAGATTAATAGTGTCAGTCATTTCTGTTTTGTACAAGAGAAAAAAATGTATTTTACAAATTTCTATTACATAATTTGTGTAATCGACCTTTTAAATTCTAACGTAGAATGTACTTTAATGTACTGTCTTCAAAAGACTAAAAATTGCATTTTGTAGTCAGTGTGTGCCTGTTAACCATTGAAATTTGTTAAGGCAAAGTACCTTACAAAACGTTAGTTATGTTCTTGAGAAAGTAATTGTTTCGCTTCTGTGAACTGTTTCGAGATATATTATCATGATGTCGAGGGCAAAATTTTCTTAGGAACGTGAAATAAAATGTATGTATTAGACATGCTTTCTCTGACTTGCTTCTGACTGTCGTGCATATTTTTTTGCTGAAATGATCACGCAGAAAATAGTTACATTATACAGCTTTTATTTGTCTTTAAAATCAAAACATAAACATCCAAGATCAGAACTTGGCCCTTGTACAAGCGTATTTCTGTAAATCCATAACTAAACTCGTGAATGCTCCTACTTGACTTACAAGCAATCTTTTGCCCCGGGCTCACTGTTCAGGACACTTCACGCAAAACTTGTCCTCCAACAATAACTTACTAAAATACAACAAGAAAAATTAAAAAGCTACATTTACAAGTCGCCACACGAACAGTGAAACTCAAATACCTCCAAATCGGAGAGTCTGCGGAACGTCACGAAGGGAATATGACATTTTCACATGTCTAAAAGCCTGTTTTAAAGGGGAAAAACTTAGCATTGAGTAAAACATGTCAAATACAAATAATAATTTTAAAAAAGGCCACGTAAAAACTGCTCACCTGAACCTTACATTTTTCGAAAAACGAATCAAAGCGAAATCACACTCAACCAAATACGTTTCGAAAAGTCAGTAATAGACCAAACTCCTTTTTTAAAGTACAAGCCACTTTTGGACCCACCTGGATTAACTTTCCACCAAATTATAGGTGTATTTTTTTATTAATTATTATATACAGCGCTTAAAGTAATGGTCTACCGAATTATAAGACAAGACACTATTCCATAGTGGCAGCGTGCATTTCGGACTAGTGCGCATTTTTATTTAGCTTGCATCGATGCAAGGTTCTTATTTTAGATCAGTGCCCATGTTTATTCAAAAATTCCGAAAAGAATAAAAAATTGTCCAATTCACTCAAAAAGCACAAGCCGTATGCATAACCCCCCCAGAGACAGCCCATACCGAAAATTAATGACACCTTCTAAAAATTGTTGGAGGAAATGCAATTTGAGCCCCCCCCCCCCCCCCAAAAAAAAATACCTGATCGACTCAAAAAGCACAAGCCGTATTCACGACCCCCCTAAGAATGCAACACACCTAAAATAAATGATATCGGATCAAAACTGCAGGAGAAGATGCATTTTGAGGTATTTCTTCAAAAATTCCCCCAAAAATAAAAATTCCCAAAGCGAGTCCAAAAGCACAAGCCGTATGCCCGGCTCACCTAGGGATGTCTCATACCAAAAACTAAATGAAATCGGATAAAAACTGTAGAAGGAAATGCATTTTGCAGTTTTTTTCTTCAAAAATTCGACCAAAATACAAAAATTGCCTGATCGACTAAAAAGTAAAGGCTGTATGCATGACCCCTTATGGATGCCTTATACCAAAAATAAGGAAATCGGATAAAAACTGTAGGGGAAATGCATTTTGAAGTTTTTTCTGCAAAAAATGACCAAAAATAGAAAAATTGTAACATCGACTAAAAAAAAGGCATAAGTCGTATACAAGACTTCTTAAGGATGCCTCAGATCAAAAATGTAGGAGATGTATTTTGAATTATTTTTGAAATTTTTTTCTTCAAAGATTGCCCAAAAATACAAAAATTGTCCGATCGAGTAAAAAAGCACAAGCCGTATGCATGACCCCTTAGGAGTATCTCACACCAAAAATAAATGACATCGGACCAAAAATGTAGGAGGAGATACATTTTAAAGTTCTTTCTTCAAAAATTCCCCAAAAATTAAAAAAAATCAACAGATCGACTAAAAAACAACAAGCCGTATGCAAGACCCTCTAGGAATGCCTCATACCAAAAATACATGACATCGGATCAAAATTGTAGCAGGAGATGCATTTTGAAACAAAAGTTTACTAATTAACAGCTAACTGACTGACGGAAGCCGTCTGCAAACCGATAGGTTTGCCCCAGCCTACGTGTAACCCAAGCTGGGCTAAAAAAAAAAGAAAGAATTATGACGCTCTAGTCTTTTTGCCAAGTAAAGCGTTTGAAATGAATCGTTTCAAAGACAAAAAGCAACGCACCATTAATTCAAAGTCATTAACACACAAGAAAAAAAAATCAAGTACAAAGGTAGTTTCATGTGACAAGAAATAATAACCGTGTGGGTAGGTTAACGTTCTGCCACACGCAATGATGGTGGGGCAGCATTTGAGGTATCTGCTATCATCCCAGGCTATTAATGAGCGACTGATTATTTTCTGAACCTTCGCATCACTGAAGCGGAGGGGTGGGGGGGGGGGGGGGGCGTGAAGATGTAAACGATGACAAGCAGCCTTCACGGTGCTCGGCAGCATGAACATATACGAACTAGTTTCCACACGATGAACTCATGAAATGATCTTTTTTTAATTTTATTTATATTTTATTTATTTTTTAATATATTTGCATAATTTTTTGTGACATTAATATTTCTGTAAGAACCATACAGAGCATCTTGAGAAAAAGAATCAAGTTCCGCTGAGCTTGGGCCCTTTGACGGACCTAAGCCATTTTTTTGTTATAAACGTAACTTCTTTTTTGCTAAATAAGAAAAACGTCATAATACTTGGTGCTTACAATGTGATCACACTAAACCAAGAGGACAAGCTCCTTAGAGCTCCCACTCACTCATAACACAAAACATTTCACACAAATTCCTCCACCCAAGTGTCAAGTGATCAGAAACTGGAAGTGAATGATGGCGTTCGACAAGCTCTAATAAGACATCAACAGGACGAGATCAGATAACTTGTGTATCCGTGGCTGATACATAAACACAACACACATAAAACATTCCCTAAATTAGTATTACTACACAAGAAATAGTTGTGAACACATTTTAATGCTCCACAGGGCAACCCCATCCCTGCCTTGATAATCTATTATAAGTAATCCTTTAGAGTGGATCCAGTTCGGGAAGTTTCCAGGCAGCAAACCCAAGAAATGATTCAAGTGATGGCTGGTACGGCAATCAGTGCATTGTGATCCAACTAAACAGCAAGGCTCACTTCAGTATTTTCTTTATCGAAGCACCTTTGAATCTTAAAGAAATCACCAACTCTATCCCATAACCTGGTAATTCCCCACTGTAAACGGTGACCGAACTTTTTTTTTTTTTGGGGGGGGGGGGGGGGGTGGGGGGTGAACATTTGCATCATTTTCTTTGTGATATTAATATTTCTGTAAGAACCATACGGAACACATTGAAAAAAAAAAAAGAATAAAGTTCTGCTGAGCTTGGGCCTTCTGACGGCCTGAGCCATTTTTTGTTACAAATGCAGCTTCTTTTTTGCTAAAAAAAAAAACAAAAAAAAACAAAAAACGCCATAACACTTGATGTCTACAGTGTGATCATACTAAAACAAACCAAGTTACAATAGATAAGAATGAGCCAATGATACACGTACTGCGAAGCACCTTCTGAGCTGGCTGCTTGGGGTATTGGGCTGGGGTGGGGAAGGGGGTCATTATACAAGATATAATTACTTTGCAACCGGTAAGACCTCATTTGATTTATTTAAATGGTGTGTTTTCAAATTAAACAATCTGTATAAAAATCAGAATCGTTAAATAACATAAAACTAATAACATATACATAAGAAAACCATGCCCGAGTTTGTATATATACAGCTGACTACAAACCTCAATTCAAAACTAAAACTATGTACACAACATCCTGAACGTATATTGTTGCAACCGATGCACTTATGCCAGGACAGTCGCAAGTGTCAGAGGTTAAAATTCCAACATAACAACTAAATGTCAAAAAGTTGACTACTGATTTCATGCAAAAATAGCGAAAGACTGCTCATAATTATACACCAGCATCTGTAATAAAAAAAAAATCATGGCTATGATAACAGTGTGGACGGTGTCACTGGACGGTTTTCGATGACAACATAAAATAAGAAATAGTTAAAAACACACAATTAATACCCAATTACCAATTTCTGATGTCCAGAATAAAACCGGATTTATTTTCAAATAAAACGTGTGTTGTATTGTACAGCGTGAATCACTGTGATATGGACGGCAGTAGGGGTCCATCGCTAGAAAGACGAGGTCATATGCACGGTATCGAGACATGATGTCGGCGGTCAAGATGTGCAACGTCAAAATGTCGTCGACCTCACAAAAGGTCGACGGATAAAAAAAAACGCAAAAACTAAAAAACGTCGACAAGTTATATTGAAAAATTGCTTGGTAAAAAGTCTCCGTCTCCACCCCACCCCCCCCCCCCCCCCACCCAACAGTCGGCATATTATTTAATTGTGCCAAGCCTCACCGCATTTAGCAATGCTCGTTTCAGGACCCATTACTATCGCTCATTTCTGCCATGCACCAAGTGCTTGCTCTTTGTACACACATATTCGAATCTGACTACCTTTTGACTCCATTGGAGTGATACGTCCGCTTTTTCAGACATAATGTCCGCTTTTTCAGACATAATGTCTTAATAGGAATAATAAATTCCAATTTATTCACATATCCAGTCAAATTTATTAAAAATCTAGTCTGGATCATTTCGACTGAAAAGAGGGTCAGTTTTATCCACCTTTACACTTGTCGACGCTTTTTAGCGTTTACGTTATAGACATCAACCTTTCATGCATTTTTACTTGTCGACGTTTTGACCGTGTCCACGTTTTTATATGTCATTCAGCACGAATGACGTGAATTTCAATACCTTCTGTTTCAGGCACAATACACAAAGAAAGAGACACGCATATCACAGTATATGTATCACCATCACGATTCTTTGGTGAGCTCGCACTACAGTGGTATCACCAAGAAGCGGCTACATGGCGTAGCAATGTACATCCCTGTGCATCCCACAGTACACATATGTGTGCACAGCTGTGTCAAACAGCTCCAGCATATTTAATGTCATGATTTTCCACACTTTAGAAAAATGCAGCAAAAAAATTCAAAAAATAAAATGAACAGTAGCTACCCTTGACGCCTCCTGTCTCGCTTGATGAACGTCTGCATTACGAACAGAACTCCTCTGATTTGACTCTTCAGAAGATTCTATTAGATTTTATGTATGACAATTCTAAATGTTATAACGGATGAAGAAAAAAAAAAACATTTCGCAAACCTACGTATTTGATATGCACTGAGTTTAAACAGACAAGGCCAGGGAAGATCTATTATCGACTTCGACAATCCAAACCGCACAACGAATCTCAGGCGACTTGCAAGAACTGCTTTCGCTGTCAGCGATGCGCGCTGTCCGTAGAAACAGGCCGGTCGCGCCTAGCACGTGGAATCCATTCTCTCCTGTGTTTTTTTTTTTTCGCTAAGGCCCACAACACAGCGCAGCGACACGACAAAAACAATAATACAACAAAACAAGGCTCTCCTTTACCACTTTTTATTTTGTAATGCAGTCAAGCCACTGGCTGTGATGGTGCCATAGTTCTGCGTATAGCCCGCGCCTAGCGTAGCTTTCGCCGGCCCTGTTTGAGGATTATTCTTGACGTTTTCATACTGCTTCTTGCCGAATGCTGGTCGAGGTCTTTCTTTAGTTCCTGAAGGTGGTCGCTGGTGTGGAATCTGTGGCGTCAGGAAAAAAAAGAAAAACAGTGGATTACACCCTAATTGCAGCACTATGACCGTTTTCACGTCAAGGCGAAGTATGCACGAATACGCGCTGTAAAGATGGTACTTGCATAGATGTACAGAGTTTGCGTTGAAAAAGTTTCACTTACTGCACTGTGCAACAGCTTTAAAATATCTTTACCTTTTACTGCATAAAACACTCATCTTTTTTAAACTTAATAACTTAACACTGTGCCGTTTTTTTTTGTCCCCCCACACTAAGAACAGAATTGTGCATTTGCTTTTGCGATATTTCCACTCCTGAATATATGAAACAGAAATGTGCATACACCACAGAAGTTAGTCAACGGGAAAAGCGAGCCGAGGGTTAGAAAACGGCATGATAAAAGCAGCCAGCAGCAGTAATAGCCGTTGAGAAAAGACAAGACTAGTTAATGCAGAAAAAATAGAAGATTACTATTAGTAATTAAAAGCCCAGCCGCAGTACAATCAAGGCAAACGTCAGCTACTTAGTGCCTATGCATCTACATGAAATTCAAGAATGTTGTGAAGTTTGCAGTTTGCAATACACGTGTATCCATTAATCGCTCACTCTTAAGGAATACCACAGATTCTAAAGGTAAATGCTACCTCCGATATGGCAATTGCGAATGCGATATCCGCGGAAGGAAAAAAAAGCTAATTGCGTCTTAATTGAATACCACCCCCACCACTATCATGTCAATCGTAGCCGCAAGTTTTAATTTTGAAGGAAATAACCAGCATCAACGCTTTGACCCCGACACCAAACAACAAACTTAACAGTCTCAAATTAATATTCATCAAAATCTTAGTTTTGGCAACCGGTATTTGTTTTTCGGGGGGGGGGGGGGGGCGGGACGGATAAGATGTCGGCTTTGGGATCACCGACCATTCATATGTGATATCGCCAAATTAAACACTGTATTATTTATAATAAGAATTCGGAAGCAAATAAGAAACCAGACAGTTTTTTTTTTGGAAGGCTATTCCAGAACAGACCACCAATAATTCAAATGTCACAGCAATCATTAATGCTTCATTTTTCTCATATCAAAGAGTGAAAATAAGTTGAATTTGTAAATTCTTATCTTTTGGCGGAAGGAAAATAAAGAATTTAATTAATATTTCATTGTTTATTAAAATGTCGGTAGTTCAGTGTTGAATAACCTACTGAAATTTAAATTTTTTAAAAATTTATTTGTATTTTCAATTTTTAAAAATATTTTTCTATTTATAGGGTAAGAAAATAAGTTATTTATGGAATCTGCAATATAAAATCGTGAAATAATGAAAAAAAAATCGATTTCTGTGACATGTGATTTATCGGTAGTCTGTTCAGGAATAGCCTACCAGAAAAGCTGGTTTCTTATTTGCTTCAGAATTCTTATTTTAAATAATACCGTGTTATTAGTTCATTCACAACACTATTATTATTTTTTTGCATTTTCTCTTTTCATTTTGTCTTTGCCGACGAATCAGGGGGAAAAAACCTTTCAACAAAAAATAAATAGCTGGCAATATAATAATAATAATAATAAAAATAAATAAGTTGGGAGATATGACTTCTGTGAGCAGGAAAACCACCGGCTTGACGTGAAAACTGCGGACATACGCCACGCATCTGATTGTTGCATGGGTCGATTCTAGTTGAACATAGCTCTTGTCGGTGTGACTGCCAAGAACAGCCGCGTCATGAAACACACAACAATAATGGCGCGCAAACCACCACAGTGCCGTATGGGAATTATGGGTTTTGCTTACAGCTCCGTTGCGGTTATCCCGACCATGATCACGGGCGTCCTCTACACAAACAAGCCTTTTTTTTACCCTTTTGCCTAGGTCACCCTCATTGCTAATCACACGAACAAAGCTGCTTCAATTCTGTTACTGTATTTTATTCCTGTGTGGCCAAACGACAAGGACCAAGTTCTCTCCGATTTCACCATAAAATATTTCGTCTCATGTTTTAACTGAAACTTAATACTTTATACTTGATACCGGTCCTGTGATTGCTCACAGTGATAAGAAAAACGTGCACCTATCAAGTATAACGATTGTATTTTAACAATTGTTGACATGTATAAATTTATATTACTGAAGGCTGCTACGAAAATAGCTTTCTTTCCCTGAGGGATATAACCCTGGTAACCGTCTTACATCGTGGCCGAGTGTCTTTTCAATGAGACTACCCATACAATGAGACAATCAACACCTGGGCTCCCCCCACCCCTCCCCCCCCCCCAAAAAAAAAAAAAGTAATAGATAAACAACAAGCCATCGTCGAAGGCGCAGACCCCAACCGGACACAATAATCAGTGACACAGGACCTAATAGCAGTACTACTTTGGGTGACACAAAATAGAGACGAGGATGTATAAACGAAAACATTGTCGATCTGAGTACAGCACATATTCGATAACTCGAATATATTGCTGAGCTCCCAATATTTTCTTGGAGTCTTAAATTATTCGGTAACTCGAATATTCCATAACTCGAAGTCTTTTACACGGTTCGGTGACGTTCTAATTATCGAATGCTTACTGTTTATATTGTCCACGAATGGAAGGGGTCGGGGCAATAAGGACTTTTGCACAACAACGCTTCGTCGCACAGTTCCACTACTCGGTCTTTCTAGGTGCAAAAGGAAATTAAAATCGGTTGAATGGTGCAGGAGATATAGCGCGTACAAACTGCATATGAGGTCAAGCGCAAAAGATTTCCGCAATTTTTTAATTTTTGGCGAAATTCAAAAATAACGCTTCGTCGCACAGTTCCACTACTCGGTCTTTCTAGGTGCAAAAGGAAATTGAAATCGGTTGAATGGTACCGGAGATATAGCGCGTACAAACTGCATATAATGAGGTCAAGCGCAATTTCAAAGTTTCCGCATTTTTTTAATTTTTCAAGAAATCCAAAAATCACGCTTCGTCGCACGGCTCCACTATTTGGTCTTTCTGTGTGCAAAAGGAAATTCAAATCGGTTGAACGGTGCCAGAGATATAGCGCGTACAAAAATCGGACGGACGGACGGAAAGACAGACAGACAGACGGGCTGACAGAGGTCAATCCTATAGACCCCTCCGGATTTACCCGATTGGGGTCTAAAAATACCCGGGCTTCCCAAAATAACAGAAAACCATATTTGTTTTTGGAAGATTGTTGTCAAGATGCAACCAGACATCGTGGAGTACAACTTCAGACACAGCCCTAAACAACTGTCACAGAGCACATGTAACCTGTCTCGAACCAAAAATTTAACAGAATACCAAGTCAAGTTAAAACAAACAAAACAAGACAAGCTATACTAAAGAAAATACCGCGTGAGGGTTCTTCCAGCTAGCCTTGGCGTTCTGCCACAGTTTGGAACTCCCACAGCCTTACCCGTGGCAAGTCCATCTTGCTATTTTATACCCCGAGAGGAGGTATCCACATTTTGTATTAATGCCCCCCCCCCCCTACCCCTCCAACCCCTCCTCGAGGAGATATCTGAAACAACCGTCACAACGTTACAAAAATACTACGACACAACAAAACCAAATGCATAAATTATCAACTCAGTCACACTGTCAATTTTGTGTTAATACACAAAAATTACCATTCGTACAGCATCATATTCCAAGATAACATCGGGGGATCGGAACGAACCCCCCCCCCCCTCCACCTTCCTTTTCCCTTTACGGTTTCATGTTATAATCTTTCATGATTAGAATCTATCTACGCACTAAGTTCTAATTTACTAACGGCCCCTGTGCAAAATCTGACCGCGGTTAATAATCTAAATGTTGCAACTCGTGATGTGACTATATGTGTGCACGCTTTTTAGTGAAACTACAGTCGGATCTAACAAAAAAAAGTGTCCGAGGACACAATGCCCAGCTGTGAACTGATCAGACTGTAGTCCTAAATTTACCACTGGGAGTCTCCATCAATCTTGAACATCAAGTGTAGGATGCATTCTATCGATCGGTGTATTTGAGATAACTATCACTGTGCAAACCGTTGTTTTTTAACAGCTGACCTCTGGAGAAATCAAGCTGTTATTTATAACCACAAAGCGGACGGATTTAAGAAGTAGTCCCTCCCTTTCAATCAGAGTACTATTTTCGCTGAATCCGCAGTGAGTCCACTGAACAAAAAGTCTTCTGTACAATAGACCGAACCGCCGTACAGATTGACTTTTGTATAACAACCCTGTACAAACGCGAATTAGAGCTTACTTCCTGCTTTCAAAATTTCAGTTGCATTCCAGTTGAAGTCCAAAATTTTTCAAAAATTTTCTGGATGGCCCCCAAAATTGTTCATATGTGTAAGTTGGCTCCAACAATATGAGACTACGGTTATTTTGCAAAAGGCACCAAAATGGAAAAAAAAACTAAACAGAACAAGAAGTAAAGTAACTGAGAAAAAAAAATCAAATTTTGTGGCGGTCAAGCCTCATAGTAAACAGTATTACTATGCTGCTGAATTTTGTGCCAATAAGTAGGTTTTCTCGTGAAAAAAAGGTCGAAAGAACGGACGATACATTTCAACTTTCCGCTGTCTTATGACAGCGGGGTTTGAAAAATAAAGATTAAACTCTACATATTTAATATTTTCACAATAATAAGCAAGGTAAAAAAAAGTCTAGGGTATGCACATTTAATACGGGTACGATACTCGGATTTATTAATCTTACTTTCCATGGACTCTGACTGATGTCTGTGTTTATTCGAGGCTTTTGCCTCATTAAACTTTGAAATGGCTGGTTGTTACTATAGACGTAAAACTGCAATAACCAAGAAACAGACATTTCATCAAGTATACTGTATTAAAAAATCGAAACGTTTTTTTTCTCCTTTTTTCAAACATACTGCAAACTAAAATAAGTAAGATACACATGAAGCAATGACTGATTGCTGGGAAAGGACGTTCATCTGTTGGCCTTTGACCCTCGCGGGCTGCTATCACGATAACTCGACGATTCGAAGCGGATGGATTTCATCCACAGCCCTGTAACTAGCCGAGGTTTTCAATCTTTACCCGGTGGTCTTCCTGCTTGAAAATCTAGATTCTAACGAGACACAACCCTACAGAAACACTGTTTTTTTTTTCAAAATTTTTCTGGATGAAATAACATGTTTGCCCTGGGGAGCAGCATCGACATTTACAAAATTTAACCAAGGCTATCCCCTCTGGAGCATTAAAATTTTGGACTACCACTGTTTTATCCACCCACGTTCAGTTTGGAGGGCGGATAGGAGAGGGGGAAGACGGAGCATAACATATTTGTCTTAGAATAACATCCACTGATGTGGGTTGGGGGAACTAATGACCATAGAGGCGGTCGAAACATTTGAAAACATTCCCGCGAAAACAGTTCCAAACCATTATTTATCAACAATATCACTTTTCGGCGCCACTGCGAATTTCTCAAATGGTCGAATCATCTTCTGGAGCATAAAACAGTTGTAAGAGCACGAGGTCTACACGTCAACATTGAAACGTTCAGACTGAATATCATACATGAAAGAAAAGTTAATCCCAAGGCACGTCACGTTTTTGTAATGATGGCTTTGTATTTAGTCAATTAGAAACTCGTTATTTAGTGCATCAGATGTTTTATTTATTTTTATTTTTTTATCATATGACACAGTTTAATGTCTGCTTATAATATATATATATATATATATATATATATATATGAAATAACTTTCAGCTCCCCCTCCAAATAAATCCTACCACTATCTGTGGAAGACACCAATAGCAATATAAACGTTTAAGCCTGTCTGAAGTACAGCACTACACCTGCAGTGATATTTCAATGTTGACATGAGCGCCAAGGCGAAGGGTTTATTTCAAAAGGCGCATCCTTTGCGCACATATTTCAATTCAATGTTTACATTTTGATGTTTTATATACCTGCACTTTGACAACACGTGTATCACATATAAATTGCAAAAAAAAAAAAAAAAAAAAGAAAACAAAAGAAAGAAAGGAAAAAGAAGCAACCACATACACACTGAGAATTTTACAATGGATTCGATATTCACTACAAAGCACAAACAGGTGTGGGGTGGGGGGACAGCATTTGATTGCACGGCTAAAATATATTGAGTAATAGATATATTCCAAAATTGCTTGGCGACTGTTGATACTTGCCATTGGCAGCCATCGTCTGGGGTACAACATGGGCTGCATGAGCTGTGAACTCTACATAGACAAACACACAGACATACAACGCTGTATCATTGTGAACAAGGTTCATGTGTGTGTGCGTGTATGCGTCAACGAACATGCAGGGCACCAGCAAAAATAACATCCCACGCCAGAGGGAAAAACAACAGTACATTTTAGAATATACTGACAAGAATTCGTCAGGATTCAACAAGATCAGGGTTGAGATTTCGCGGTCGCCCGGTCGCCCGTGGCGACCAACTTTTGGCTCGGGCGACCAACTTTTTAGAGTTGGTCGCCCGAGTGGCGACTAACTTTTTTACTAAGTATTTTCAGGTAAATATTGTTTATTATTTTAAACACCATTTTACGTGAAAATGACTTTTGCAAAAATTTTGCTTTCAGGGCGATTTTCACATTTGAAATAAATTTCAAATAACTACAGATTATGGATACTTAAAGACACCTTTTGTTGTTGTTTTTCATGTGAGGCGGGCTAGACAAATTTTGCAAAAATTCCGCTGGGCGACTAACTTTAGTGCCGGGCGACTAACTTTTTAAATTTGGTCGCCCGGAGGGCGACCAGAAAATTTTACGAAGTCTCAACCCTGCAGATGTGCACGAAAAATTAACTCTCCCAACCCGATCCATGGAAATGGATTTCTTTTTTACTTGTGCGAATCGTTGCGTCCCGAGACGCAAGTTTCTCTGGTCCTTCCACGTCCCGGGACGTCCCCGCCCTAGCGAGGGCGATGATATGGCATGATTATCGAAGAATGAGTGATTAAAGATGGGCCATGACAAGGCATATAAAGTTATCAGAGTAGAACTATGTTGCGATAAGTTATCCAAACGAACATGTTGTTTAGCTACGGGTTTTCTGGGACTGTCAATCCGTGTCACTTTCTCCACACATAATAACAACAATTGGACACAACTTTCTCACTGATGTTGCCAATAAGACTATGAAAAAAATTCGCCATAGCCAAAAATAAGGGCGGGGGGGGGGGAATATTTGAAGGGTTGAAGGGCTGGTATCAGAAAAAAGTTGCACATGTGACCTGTGGGCTATCTTTTTCAGCTGGATCATGAACATCCACTAAAATTACTTTTTTTGTCAAAATCTGGGGCGGGGGCTCATGTCGAGAAAAGCATGAATGCCAATACCTAAATTCTCACTGGAACCTAACACGCCGATAGGGCATGAACACAACCACAGAACAGCCGTTACTCGACGTGCGCATGACTGCAGCGCCTCGCTTATTATTATTTTCAATATTTTCGTGTGAAATGCAATACAAACTGTCTTCGTACAAACTGTCTTCGTCATAGACCTGTCATGCCAAATGAATTTTGGACGAAGCATCCGCCAGCTGACTTTTCTTGTGATACTGCTCTGGAGTATACATTCATAGAGAGATATCGGAGCAAGCTCTATCCCCCCTCCCCCAAACCCACCACCACCAAGTCTGCCTCTGCAGGAGCCTCTGCCACCTCCACAGATGTTTCCCTCGCGGCTTCTCTTTTCTTTATTAGTTTAATATTTCTTTTGCATGTTTGGGACATCTAATTTTAAACAAAAAAAAAATCCTATTTTTTCTTTATTTATTTTTACATTTATGCACAAATCTGGAGTTGTATTTAAAGACTGTCGGATCTACACGTGACCTATTCAGGTGCCGGTGCTAAAAAATATTATTGTTAACGCCGAGCACAGTGTTTGCTTTTATCAAAGTATTTTTCACTGAAATTTAATAACTGCTTTGATGGGTCTATTGCAGATTCATGAGCACATTTTAGATTCAAACCCTCCTTGAATGCTTTACTCACAACACTTCACCAGTCTATGAAACATCTCTGCTGTTTCTATGACAACAATTTTCTACGCGGACACAACATTTTCGGCAGAGAAAAATTGGAGAAAAGCTGCAACGCGGAAACGGCGTTCTGGAAGGTCTGGAGACAGGAGGTGAGTTGGTGTACCAGTTAGTCCCTTTGACGTGAGAAGTTGTTTTTTTTTCGCACTTTTTAACAAAATTACGTTCAAACCACTTTATTAATGTCATTTAATATTTCTAATTACTTTCTTACATTTTTCTTAATAAAAAGAAAGCTGTAATCGACCAAAATTAAAATGTTCATTTCCCAAGAGATCATTATCCAATTTCATAAGAACATACCACGCCGCGTAAAAAGTTATAATAAATTGTTAAAGGGTTATAAAAATTATCGCGCTTCTTTGTTCTCTTACAATTTGATGAAATTAATTTACAACATGAAAGTTTTAACAATGCACCAAAAAAAAAAAAAATTAAATAAATAAAAGTAGCAATAATAATTACCCATTTTTAAGACAGAATTTTTGGTGAACACCCTTTCACTTCGCAATTTTATAAGAGTTCACAGCATTTATTTTAAAGTGTTTTTTTTTTATGAATTTACAAAAGACAACACACTCGCAAACTCAAACATGAAAATCGTATGCTCCACCAACACGCAGTAAGTCATGCAAGAAACGTTTGGCATCGAATGGGATCAATGCACATCTGCAGCTATTGATCAGTAAGAAAATGTTAACGTTTAGATCAACATTTTTGTGTTTGGTCAATGATGTTTTCATGATTACTCGACATAAGTCAATATATGCTTTGTTACAGGACTTAGTGGCGTTTTGATTACACAAACAATTTTAACCCATCGCCTTTTGCGTTCTGGTCGGCAATGGAAAAGTATTAACTTGGAAACAGACCAGACTGCAACATTTCCCAACTCATGAAACAATAATTCATGCTGACTCAAAATAAGTCTTTTTTTGTTTTTGTTTTTAATTTATTTATTTATTTTTACAAATAAAACTCAAAATAAGTCTGCTAATTGTTAATGCGTGTTTATACAATTTTACATCCTTCTTCTTTCTGTTCCAAACATCGATTGAACTAGATGCTGTCAGAGAGCAGCAATATCCCCCGTGAAACCCTAAATATTACCCCTATGCAATATCTAAGCTAATGGATTACCATTGACAGGACACTGGACACCCTTCCTTGAACGACAAATCAACAATACTACAAACTGTCTTTGAACAGATATAACCCGAATCTATTTTTTATTAATCTAATGTAATCTAATCTAATCACGAAGTCCACTCCGTTTGCATATATGTCGATTTATGACGATTTTTAAAAGCCTGTCATTTTGTCAATTTTGCTTCGATCAAACTGAAACCTTGACGTTGCACATCTTTATACCCTATATGTTGCCTATATGAAATATGAAAGCTGAATTATGCTTCGTTGATATAGAAGTGGTGTCCACAAAGTCCTATACATGTGCACATATGTCTATTTTCGACGATTTTCAAAAGCCTGTCAATTTGTCAATTTTGCTTCGATCAAACTGAAACCTTAACGTTGCACATCTTTATACCCTATATTTTGCCTATATGAAATATGAAAGCTGAATTATGCTTCGTTGATATAGAAGTGGTGTCCACAAAGTCCTATACATGTGCACATATGTCTATTTTCGACGATTTTCAAAAGCCTGTCAATTTGTCAATTTTGCTTCGATCAAACTGAAACCTTGACGTTGCACATCTTTATACCCTATATTTTGACTGTATGAAATATGAAAGCTGAATTATGCTTCGTTGATATAGAAGTGGTGTCCACAAAGTCCTATACATGTGCACATATGTCTATTTTCGACGATTTTCAAAAGCCTGTCAATTTGTCAATTTTGCTTCGATCAAACTGAAACCTTCACGTTGCACATCTTTATACCCTATATTTTGCCTGTATGAAATATGAAAGCTGAATTATGCTTCGTTGATATAGAAGTGGTGTCCACAAAGTCCTTAGCTTGAAGAGGGGACGGACGGACGGACGGACGGACAGACAGACGGATGGACAGACGGACGGACAATCTCAAACCTATATCCCTCCGTTTCACGGGGGAAAATAACCACACACGTCAGTTAGTAACATAAAGATACTATACTTGATAGGTGCAACGCGGAGTGTTAACAAATAATTTAGTTAGAAAACCCAATTAAAAATGCCCCACTTTATTTGGACAACACACATGCTTGCAGAAGTCAAGGACTGTCTCTATGTGTATCCGCTGAAACTATATCTCTTTATAAAAAGAAAGGGTTTTACAGTTGTATTCTGTATTTTTGAGGCTCAAAGTCGCCAACAACTCGGACCGTTTTTTAATAAAAATTAGGCGACAAAAAAAAAAAAATAAATAAATAAAAAAAAATATATATATTGGACATTCTCCAGTTTTTGATTGCCACAAGTTGTGACACAAACATAGACAGGTGGTCAGTTTTAAACGTGAGCCAACCGCCGATCCCTTTTCCTATTCTGTGTATCCGCATGGGTGTTTTCGAAACCGAATCCCATTGCTTTCAGAATAGTTTGGACAACGCACATCGTACAGAAGCAAGTCACCTACTGAAGGACATTTAATTGCCATACACGAAAAGTAAACAACACTGTCCATGGACAATGCCCTAGCTCATGAAGGCTGATGTCAAATTTTGTGACATATAAGTATAACCTATAACCCAAATTTCAAGACAGAAAGGCTGGCATCAGACAAGATATTAGTGAAAAAAATGGTTTATCGCTAATATATCCGCCAATTTTTGGCGAATCGCCGAAAAATAGTAATAGCCACGTGTTTCGGCCAATTTTTTTCGAATCACCAAAAAAGTAATAAGCAGGTGGACATGTGTACCACTGCCTTCCATCAAAATTTTAGGACGTTTCCATTTAAATCCTAGGAGGAGATACGTTTTCATGAAAATTGTTTTTGGCTACTATTTCAACCAGTTTTAGGCAAATTGCGAAAAAGCGTAATAGCCAAGTGGGCACCAAAGCCTGCCACCAATCTCAAGAGATTAAGGTCAAATACCTAGAGCCAGTTGCTTTTTCAATGTTTGTGGCGAATCGCCAAAAAAGTTATAGTCAGATAGGTATAATTTCCGCTTCGATTATTTTCCAGCATTTCGTTAAGAACTTACTGAATTTTTTTATTTTTAGCCAAAATTTTCGCCAATTTTTGCCAATCACAAAAAAGTAACAGCCAGATACGTCGTAACGCTTGCTACTCTCACTTAAATTTCAGGACAGAAAGACTATTTTCCTGGATATAGTCAAGATTTAATGAAAAATTTTGGTGTTTCGATAATATTTTCGCCAAAAAAGTAACAGACAGGTAGGTTGTAACGCCTCCTACCTTCACCTAAAATTTCAAGACAGTATGACTATTTTCCAGCAGTTATTTAAGATTTCATTGAAAAATGTTTGTTTTTTTTGTTTTTTTGCCAAAATTTGGCCAATTTTGGCCAATCACCAAAAAGACAAGTTGGTCAGTGAAACCGACTATGTCCCCCGCCGTACAATCCCAGTATTTGATTTTGTTAGGTTGGACTACAACCCTTCGTATCATATTCGTGAATTTTAAAATTTCAGCCTGGCCAATGTACTTGGGCCAACATGGCTCATTTACAATAGCAGTTCTTGTTACCACCCATACTACCTATGTGTATAACATTTTGCCAATTTTTTTCAAAAAATGTAGGCTTGAGTGTGTTAGCAAACTCATTCCAGTATGTAAGGGTTGTGAAAATTTCTGAAGTTCAGCTGGGCCAATGTCCTTGGGCCAACAGGGCTCATTTACAATACCGACCTTTGGTGGTTCCAATACTTCCTATATCTAAAAGATTTCAACAATCTATCCAGAATTGTAGGCTTGAGTGTGTTAACAAACTCATTCAGCTGAGTAAAGATTGGGAAAATTTGTGAAGTTCAGCTGGGCCAATGTCCTTGGGCCGACAGGGCTCATTTACAACACCGACCTTTGTTGGTTCCAATACTTACTATATCTAAAATGTTTCAACAATCGATCCAGAATTGTAGGCTTGAGTGTGTTAACAAACTCGTTCAACTGAGTAAGGATTGGGAAAATTTGTGAAGTTCAGCTGGGCCAACGTCCTTGGGCCGATAGGGCTCATTTACAACACCAAACCTTGTTGATTCAAATACTACTCACAGTTACGATATCTGGTCAATCGATGCAGAAATGTAGGCTTGAGTGTGTTAACAAACTCATTCCAGTATGTAAAGGTTGTGAAAATTTCTGAAGTTCAGCTGGGCCAATGTCCTTGGGCCGACAGGGCTCATTTACAATACCGACCTTTGTTGGTTCCAATACTTACTATATCTAAAATGTTTCGACAATCGATCCAGAATTGTAGGCTTGAGTGTGTTAACAAACTCATTCAACTGAGTAAGGATTGCGAAAATTTGTGAAGTTCAGCTGAGCCAACGTCCTTGGGCCGATAGGGCTCATACACAATACCAATCCTTGTTCGTTCCAGTACTAACCATAGATACAATATCTTTACAATCGGTGGAAAAATGTAGGCTTGAGTGTGTTAACAAACTCATTCGACTGAGTAAGGATTGGGAAAATTTGTGAAGTTCAGCTGGGCCAATGTCCATGGGCCGACATGGCTCATTTACAATACCGATCCTTGTTCGTTCCAGTACTACCCATATATACAATATCTTAACAATCGGTGGAAAAATGTAGGCTTGAGTGTGTTAACAAACTCATTCGACTGAATAAGGATTGGGGAAATTTGTGAAGTTCAGCTGGGCCAATGTCCTTGGGCCGACATGGCTCATTTACAATACCGATCCTTGTTCGTTCCAGTACTACCCATATATACAATATCTTAACAATCGGTGGAAAAATGTAGGCGTGAGTGTGTTAACAAAAAAGGTGTCGACAGACGGACAGACGGACGGACGGACAGACAAACCCGAACACTATAGTCCCCCGGCGGGGGACTAAAAAGTAATAGCCAGATTGGTGGTAACGCTTGCTACTTTCACTTAAAATTTCAAGACAGTTAGACTATTTTGCTGGATATAGTCAAGATTTTACACAAAATGGTACTTCGCCAATATTTTCGCCAATTTTGGCGGATCGCCAACAAGTACAGCCAGGTAGAAACTTATGCACCCTACCTTCCACCAGTGTTTTTGAACGTTTTCACAAAAACCTTAGGAAGAGATACGTTTTAAAGAAATTTGGTTTTTAGCCAATTTCTTTTTCGCCAATTTCTGGCGAATCGCCAAAAAAGTAACAAGATTGTCCAAGGACAAAGTCCCAGCTTACGAAAAGCAAAAAGACCAATTCCAGCGTGCATGAGCAAGGGAATTTCCCTGAAAAATTGGGCTTCAAAAGATAGACGGCAAAGAGCTAGCTCAATAATTAATTTAGCACCGGACCAGAACAAAGACCGATAAATGAATACAGATTTCTTTCCCAGAAAAATGGGAAACAGATTTTTTGTATCTCTGGTAGACTGGATAGTCTGATAGAGATACCTTCAAACAACGCTCCCATTTCGGACCAGTGCGCATATTTATGTAACTTGCCTCGATGCGCGGTTCTTATTCAGACAAGTCAGCATGTTTATTTAATTTGCGTTGATGTGCGGGTCTCATTCTTGAACAGTGCACATGTTTATTTAACTTGCGTTGATGTGCGGTTCGCATTTCGGACCAGCGTCCATGTTTTTTTACCTTGTGGTGATGTGCGGTTCTTATTTCGGATCAATGCGCATGTTTATTTACCTTGTGTTGATGTACGGTTCTTATTTCGGATTAGTGCGCATGTTTATTTGCCTTGTGTTGATGTGCGGTTCTTATTCCGGATCAATGCGCATGTTTATTTACCCTGTGTTGATGTGCGGTTCTTATTTCGGATCAGTGCGCATGTTTATTTACCTTGTATTGATGTGCGGTTCTTATTTCGCATCAGTGCACATGTTTATTTAACTTGCGTCGATGTGCGGTTCTTGTTCCAGACCAATGCGCATGTTTATTTTACTTGCGATGATGAGCGGTACTTATTTTGGACAAGTGCATAAGTTTCCTTAGGTTGCCTTGATGCGCGGTTCGCATTTCGGACCAGTTTGCATGTTTATTTAACTTACGTTGATGCACGGTGCTTATTTTGGACGAGTGCATATGTTTATTTAACTTGCGTTGGTGCGCGGTTTGCATTTTGGACCAGTGCGCATGTTTATTCAAATTGCGTTGATGAGCAGTTCGAATTTCGGACCATTGCGCATGTTTATTTAACTTGCGTTGATGCGCGGTTCGAATTTCGGATCAGTGCGCATGTTTATTTAACTTGCGTTGATGCGCGGTGCTTATTTTGGACCAGTCCAAATGTGTATATTAAATTGCGTTGGCGCGTGGCTCGCATTTCGAACCACTGCGCATGTTTATTTAACTTGCGTTGATGCGCGGTCCGAATTTCGGACCAGTGCGCATGTTCATATAATTTGCATTGATGCGCGGTGCTTATTTTGGACCAGCGCAAATGTTTATTTAACTTGCGTTGGCGCGTGGTTCGCATTTCGAACCACTGCGCATGTTAACTTAACGTGCGTCGATGTGCGGCTCTTATTTCAGGCCAATGCACATATTTCTTTAACTTGAGTTGATGCGCGGTTCTTATTCTGGACCAGTGCGCATGTTTATTCAAGTTGCGTTGATGCGCAGTTCTTATTTTGAATAGTGCGCATGTTATTCAAGTTGCGTTAATGCGCAGTTCGCATTTCGAACCAGTGCGCATGTTTTTTTTTAACTTGCGTTAAATCTCGGTTCCCATTTCTGACCAGTGTGTTTGTTTATTTAGCTTGCGTTGATGAGCGGTTCGCATTTTCCACCAGTGCGCATGTTTATTTAACTAGTGTTGATGAGTGGTTCGCATTTTGGACCAGTGCGCATATTTATTTAACTTGTGTTGGTGCTCAGTACTTATTATGGACCAATGCAAATGTTTATTTAACTTGCGTTGATGCGCGGTTCTCATTTCAGACTACTGCACATGTCTATTCAACTTGCAACAAGTGCGCATGTTTGTTTAACTTGCGTTGATGTGTGGTGCTTATTTTGGACCGGATAGCATGTTTATTTAACTTCCGTCGATGCGCGGTTCGCATTTCGGGCCATTACCCATGTTTATTTAACTTGTGTTCATGCGTGGTTCTCATTTCAGACCAGTGCGCATGTTTCTTTGGGTTACGTTAATGCGCTGTTCTTTTTTCGGACCAGTGCGCATAATTATATAACTTGCGTTGATGCGCGATTCGCATTTCGGACCAGTGCGCTTTTTTATTTAACTTGCTTCGATATGCGGTTCGCATTTCGGACCACTGCGCATGTCTATTCAACTTGCGTCGATGCGTAGTTCTTTTTTCGGACCAGTGCGCATGTTCATTTAACTTGCGTTGATGCGCGGTGCTTATTTTGGACCAGTTCGCATGTTTATGTATCTTCCGTCGATGCGCGGTTCACATTTCGGACCAATGCGCATGTTTATTTAACTTGCATCGATGCGCAGTGCTTAATTTGGACTACTCCGAATGTTCATTTAACTTGCGTTTATGCGCTGTAGGAGATTCATTTAATTTGTTTTTCTCAAAAACTTCGAAAAAAAATTCAAAAGTTTTCCAATTCACTCAAAAAACACAAGCCGTACGCATGACCCCCTGGAGACGACTCATATCAAAAATAAATGAAATCTGATACAAACTGTACGAGGAAATGCAATTTGAATTTTTTTCGTCAAAAATTCCCCCAAAATTCCCTGATCGACTCGAAAAGCACACGCCGTATTCACGACACCCTAAGCATGCCTCAGCCCCCAAATAACTGATGTCTGATCAAAACTGTAAGAGAAAATGCATTTTGAGGTATTTTCATCAAAAACTCCCCCCGAAATCAAAATTTTTAAGTCGAGTCAAATAGCACAAGCCGTATGCCCGACCCACCTAGGGATGTCTCATACCCAAAAAAAAAAAAAAAAAAAAAAAAAAAAAAGAAATCGGTTCAAAATTGTAGGGTAAAATGCATTTTGAAGTTTTTTTTCTTCAAAAACTCCCTAAAAATACAAAAATTGTCCGATCAACTAAAATACACAAGCCATATGCACGACCCTTTAGGGTGCCTCATACCAAAAAACCAAAAAAAAAAAAAAACAAAATGACATCGGATCAAAAATGTAGGAGATACATTTTAAAATTTTTTCTTCAAAAATTCGCCAAAAATTCAAAAATCACCCGATCAACTAAAAAAGCACAGGCCGTATGCACAACCCCTTGGGGATGCCTCACATCAAAAATAAATCACATCGAATCAAAATTGTAGGAGTAGATGCATTTTGAACTATTTTCGAAATTTTTGCTTAAAAAATTCCCCAAAAATACAAAAATTGTCCGATCGACCAAAAAAGCACAAGCCGTATGCACGACCCTTTAGGGGTGCCTCATACCAGAAATAAATGACATCGGGTCAAAAATGTAGCAGGATATACATTTTAATTTTTTTTCTTTAAAAATTCGCCAAAAATTCAAAAATCACCCGATCAACTAGAAAAGCACAAGCCGTACGCGCAACCGTTTAGGAATGCCTCACACCAAAAATAATTGACATCGAATCAGAATGGTAGGAGTAGATGCATTTTGAACTATTTTCGAAATTTTTGCTTAAAAAATTCCCCAAAAATACAAAAATTGTCCGATCGACTAAAAAAGCACAAGCCGTATGCGCGACCCTTTAGGGGTGCCTCATACCAAAAATAGATGACATCGGTTAAAAAATGCAGGAGGAGATACATTTCAAAAATTTTTCTTTAAAAATTCGCCAAAAATTCAAAAATCACCCGATCGACTAGAAAAGCACAAGCCGTATGCACGACCCCTTAGGGATGCCTCACACCAAAAATAAATGACATGGGATCAAAATTGTAGGAGGAGATGCATTTTGAAACAAAGTTTACTAAATAAACAACTAACTAACTAACTAACTAACGGACGCCACCGCAAACCGATAGGAATACCCCAGCTTACGTGTAACGTAAGCTGGGCTAATAACCAGGTAGGTACTTATGTCCGCTACCATCAACCCGAATCTCAAGACATTCAGGGTCAAAACCTAGGAGGACATACGATTTTTCAACGTTTTAAAAGCATACGCACATACTTTCAACGACTGCTATAGCCCCTGCTTCTGAAAGAAGCTGGGGCTGAAAAAATTCATTGCAGGTCTTTCCCCTTCGCCAGGCTGCCTCGTAATCAAATACGGGTCTTCCTCTATAGCAAAGAGGAGCTTATAATCATTAAGTGGTACACAACGAGCAGGAAATGGAATAGCATGCCACGCGTAAGTGCTGCTACATGCGCCCGCGCAGCCTGCAAACACACACGCGCTCACGTAATCCAAATACCGAAAACACACCCGTGCTCACGCAATCCGAATACCGAGAACACACCCGCCCTCACGTAATCCAAACACCGAAAACACACCGGTGCTCACGCAATCCGAATACCGAAAAAAACACCGGTGCTCTCGCAATCCTAACACCGAAAACACACCCGTGCTCATGCAATCCGAATAACGCAAACAAACCTGTGCTCAAGCAATCTGAATACTGAAAACACACCCGTGCTCACGCAATTCGAATACCGAGAACACACTCGTGCTCTCGCAATCCGAATACCACAAACACACCTGTGATCGCACAATTTGGGTACCGCAGACATACTCGTGCTACCCCATCCTGATCCGCACCCACACCCGTATTCATGCAGTCCGGATACTGTTAACATACCCGTGATCATGCAGTCTGGATACCGTAAACATACCGGTGCTCAAGCAATCCACAAACGGCAAACATACCCGTCCAGATACCACAAACACATAAGTGCTAATGCAATACTACGGTGCTGAAGCAATCTGGATAGAACGAAGAGCGTATGCACGAAGCATCGACAAAAAAAAAAAACAAAAAAAAAACGAAACACACCGGAAATTTTACAGTGTTAAGTCTGCATATGAGGAACAACTAGAACTGTTATCGAAGCAAATACTTTTGTTTCGTTACGTTAATTTACAACAATTATGCCCGCAGTGTGTGTGTCGCTGGTTGCACACTTGTCCAAGCTACCCTCACTAAATCATGATGAAAAATACTGCTATCTCCGCAATGCACACTGGTTTTATAAAACTGTCAAGTGCCAAATAAGGAACCTGTAGCAGATCCTTAATTACTGGCTCGGGAAAAAACCGCTACTCATTACCCAATTTTAACAATAAACAGCAGAAATTTAGAAATTTAACAGAAATTTAATGTTTAGATTAGACACAGTCTACTCTCTTAATTGTAAACGGAGTTATTTTTTTTAGCAAAATGTTAAGGACAAACAAAAATTCGAAGAAACGCCAGTGTAAAATAATATTGCGCCACACACACATCCTCACACACGCCAGCTATAACAAATCGAAATCCGCACACACAGCCTTGCATATATAGATCCAGACAATCGGTACGTGCAAATGTTTGTTGTTTTTTTTTCTTTTTAATGTAAAAAAATAATAACTACTAACACTCTATCATTTAAAATAAGAATTGTGAAGCAAATAAGAAACCAGATATTGTTTGGTAGGCTATTCCGGAATGGACTACTGATAAATGAAATATCACAGAAATAAATTTTTTTTTTTATTATTTCATCATTTTAGCTTGCAAACTATGTAAAAAACTTATTCTCTTGGTTTGGAAATAGAAAAATATGAAATATATTGAAAACACACATAAATTTAAAAAATTAGTTGTGTTTACTTCGTTGCGGCCTGAGTTATGTGCTCATCGCCTCCAAGTACTTGCGAACAACAGGACAAAGGGTTCAAATAATGACACATTACACGTAGCTGTGGGGTTTGGTTTGGTTTTGGTTTGTTGATGTTTAAGTCCCTCTCACCGATCTCAGCGCTTTATCAGGACTACCCTGCCACATTATACTGACATGGGCCATTCCAGTTTGAATCCCTTGGAGGATCACAATGAGTGCACAGCTAATAGGCACGAGCAGGATTCGAACCAGCACCGGCTATACAACCTCTGTGTAAAAGTGCCACTGTGTAAATGATTTACAGGCACTATGAACAACGGACAAGAATTGTGTGGACATAATTATTTCATGTTAATTTCAGTGATACTGTAAACTGTAAATAGATAGGTACCTTATAAAGTTTGTGCATGGCAATCCTTTTGGTTTTTTGTTTTATTTGAATAAACAAAATCAACTTCGTTTTATCTGAATAAAAAAAAAAAAACTCATCTTCTGACTTAAAAAAATCTTGAACCTCCCGTTAATGAACACCTCGATATAGTGAACATTTTGATCGGTCCCCACAGTGTTCATTATAGGTTTTACTGTACCGACATTTTAACAAAAAGTCAAAATAACAATTCAATTTTCCAATACTTTTATTGTCCTTTAGCCAAAAGATAAGAATTTACATTGTTCAATTTATTTCCACCCTTTTGGCGCAAGAAAAATGAAACATTATTGATTTATTTGACATTCGATTTATCGGTAGTCTATTCCGGAATAGCCTACCAAAAAATATCTGCTTTCTTATTTGCTTCAGAATTTTTTTTTTCAAATAATACGATGTTTACTGTTTCAAAACAAGTTAACCCATAGCCCCATTTGTTTTACTCTTTTTACAGTGTTACACATCTAACGCTACAAAAATGACATTGTTCTGTGTTAAAAACCAGACATTTTTAAGTTACCGAAATGGCCTAGAAGTGACGAACCTGTTGGCTAGGTGAAGCTGGTACCTACACAAGCGCATCATAAATTTGCACAGTGACAAGAAAAGGGCCTAAAATTAGTATTATGCCCTCTTTCAAATTATTTCCGGTTGTAAATGGCTGATTTACGTAATTAGATAAAAAAAAACCCTGGCTGCTCTGACGTGTAACAAAGTACTGGGCAAACACATGACAAATGGCTGTAAATGGCAAGGATCACCAGCCAGCAAGCAGGACTAAGGAACATATATACCGTCGTGCATAGAGGAGCAAAGACAAAAGAGACTTTCAAAGACGGAATTCTTTCTGGAGACGAAAACCTGCACCAAAGTACTTGGATAACAATACATTAAAATGGCACTGATTAGAGAAGAATCCACTGTAACGACATCATCAAATTGGAAGGGTTTCTTCCCATTCCTCTGATATGGTAGGTGTGCTGGCCAATGGCGATGTTCCGCCAGTGACATTTATTCAGCACAGATATTAGTTGGTACGAAGACTAACTCTCCCGAAGAAATGATTTTGGTTGCCCCATCCCCCTACACCGGCGCGCCCCCTCCCCCCTCCAAGGACAAAAAAATGCTTTTCAAACATTTATTATGAAATATTTTTCTGTACTCCTGAAAGGAATTCATACTCCGTTAGTTGTATTTTTAATTTGCATTATGTGGCGTTATTATTATTACCAAATAAGTCGCTAGTATGCGACGCCGTTTCAGTTACAATTCAGACAGGTTTTAATCAGCTGACCTCACGTTAAACCGATTCTACTCAAGATCTCGGAGGCGCAGTTTGTCGAACAAATATTTCACAGGGTGGGTCTGTCATTAATGAGACCACAAACATACTCGCTCAAAACTACAGACCGAAGGCAAACAGTGCATTGTCAAAGGACTAAACGTGTTGAACATTTCATAAAGGAATTGGAAAACGCATCGTACCTTTTTTTGCCAGTATCACAGATAATAGTTGAATAAACATCAGGAACTTTTGAAATTACGACAAGTACGTGACAAAATATTCAAATATCCACTTGACTTTTTCAATGATCGCATACGTAAGTAAGTCCAACATACTCACATTTTAACGATCACATACATAAATATGTCCAACGAAATTACTTAACTATAAAGCAGGATACAGGGTGTTGAATAGAAACAAAAACAAACAAACAAAAAAGCTTACCACTTTATTACTAGTGACTGACAGGTGGCCATCTCTGAGAATCTGGGGGTTTGCTATACCACGGGAGAAATTGGCGGGCGGCGTTTTGTTCGTGGTCGGGGCCGGTCCAGTTCGCCCTGCGACCGGCGCCGAGGCTCCACGAGTACCCGGCCTCCCAGACTGCAACACAAACAGATATGTACTTACAATACACGATTCACTTAAACCGGAATGGGTTAGAGCGACATACTGATCAAACAGAACTCATTTAACAGACTCAGTTTAACAAAATACTATACCAGGTCCCGGCGATATTTTAATAAGGGTTAACTACATATTAAAGACCAACTAATGTGAGTGGGGCAAGCATGGGAGCTGTGCTCTGTGGCATAAGGCCGCTCCAAGAAGATGCTGCACTAAAGAGGGAAATGTCTGGAAAACCAGAGCAACTAGGGGTGCGGAGTGGGGAGGGGGGGGGGGGTCCACTTCGGAAAATTGATCACAATGTTATAGCTCATCAACATGTAATGAGTTGTGTATACCAGACACAGCGAACTGACTGGGTCCCATTTTAAAAGGTTCAGCACAATTTTGAAACGATTTAAAAGAGAATGTTTCTAAGAAAAAATCAACAGGGTTTGTCGCCGTGTTCATCGTCACGGTATAAATAACATTGGACGTGGCTTTTAATGTATTTCGCAACTCTCGTTCATTCGGAGTTATTTTTATCAAGCTATTTTCAGAAAAAATTGAGGAAACTGAAACACTTCTAAGATAAAAAAGAAAGTGACTGCTAAAATCCATACACGATGGAGTCAAAAATACTAAACTGCTTTTTTTATCTTTTTATTTTTAATTTTATTTATTTTCTTTTTGGTCATGTAGGCGCTACGTAGGATGCAAGAGCAAAATATTTCAAGAGATGCTACCAATTCTAAACAATTCAATGGGTTTTCAACAACAGGCACACGGACTTTCTTTTAGTATCTATTCGTTTATAAAGAATTTCTGACACGACCCGCCTAAAAATAACGATACTTTCATTAGCAACAATACTCCAAAGCCCAACAGTAAAAGGTACATCTCTGCCATGCCACGAATCTACGAAGAATTTGTACGTTCCAAAAACGTAACGTTCATTAAAGAAAAAAAAAAAAGAAAAAACGAAAATAAGGTCTTACTTTGAGAGATACATAAAAATTCGGTAGACAGGAATATCCCCCCCCCACCCCCCAACCCAGTGGCGTCATGTACACGAGGTTTCCTAGAAATGAAGAAAAAAAAGAGGACAAAAAAAAAAAAAAAAAAAAACACGCTGAGAATGTCCAATTGCATAACTAGTGAACGCACACCAGCAATCAGATGAAAACCAATGTTCTTCGGACACGTTCCCCACCAATTACACTTGTTTCCACAGCATCACTGCCCAATATTTCCCAACTACAGACAGGTCATTACGCACAGACATTAACCTATTTCTACAACATGACATGATATTCTGCCATTTCTAATTGCAAATTAATGAAGTGAAAAAAAATCAGTCATTATATTAATTACTAGGGCGGAGAGAGCTACTTTTCATTTTACATCAATATTATAAACTACGCCATTTATCAAATCCACAGCTGGACGCGTTAGACATTTTTTTTTTAACTTGACATCGTTTTTTTCCAACAAAATCGACACTGAAATAGAGGTTTGCCATGTACATAAGCGTGTAGATCAAACGGCAAAATACACGAAATGAAATACCAATAAGTGTATTTTATATTGTGCCATTGACGTTCAATACATGAACTTGGCATTAATAATAAACTTCACCCCCAGAGCCTCGTCATTTATATAGGAAACAGTTAAACCACTTCAATAAATTATTTATAACAATAGAAATCCAGTTCTGTGTCATTTATAGTAAAACCAGTTCATATTCTAACGTGCAAAAAAATATGCTGAAGTGCAAAAAGGGAGGCATAACACTGCTCCAAACTGTCACGAATCATACCGAGTGCATATTCTTTTAAAATTTAATCATAAGAAACTTCAAACTCCCGACCCCTGACTTTTCTCTTTAAATATATGAATATATATTTTTAAACTTATATATAGATGGCTATAGGAAATAGGTGCAAAAACGTCACAGGAGTGCCAATAACGACACAAAAAATGATGGAAATAAACAGAAAGGAAGCAGTTGCATTGATTGGGATGTATTGTTCATGAGAAATATGTTTGGAATAAACATGAAACCGACAGCTAAGTTCTCGAATGTCTCGTTAAATGTTTTGACAATTTGACTTAAATAATGAGGGAGCCCGGCAGATGGAGTTACAACTTAGCGAAGACCTGGCTACCGCCGTGAAAAATAGTCCGCTAAATAACAAAAAGCGGACAAAACCTGTGTTAAAAATGATGCAGAAAACTACGCAAAAGACGCCCATACAAGTGCTCTACTCGTGCAGGGTTCCCATATCGTCTTTCATAAAACAAGGCGGAGGAGAGCGCTGAAAGTGCCGAGAAAAAAAAATACGCCACGCTGGCTGGGAGGAGGAGGACGTTTCAAGACCATTCCCCAAGTACGACTAGAATTCTCACTTAACAGACTGCAGTCTCAACAGCCAAACGGCCGAAATTCCACCACCAGCATCTGAGAGATTCGTTTACATTTTAATTTTAATTTTGCAACAAAGTCAAGAGCTAAAGTATTCCCCTAAAAATAACCCGATCACCAAAAAATAAATAAATAAATAAAATAATAATAATAATAATTTCTTTAGAAAAACCCTCTTGTTTGGAAGGTTCAGCCAAGAGATCCGAGATGGATGGAATCACATTTTGCTGATGGACTGTCTACGACTGCATACAATAACTGGTGCTTTCTGGATCCCTTTTTTTATTTTTTTTTATTTTTTTTTTATATTTTGGGATATGGTGCTCTCTCCATCCTCAAGTGCACAACAAAGTAATGGGAACCCTGAACAAACTCAGCAAATGCAAAACAGTGAAACAACCACCTCCAAAAAAGTTGTCACTATTAGACACTATACCAGCACAAAGCCACTGCTTAGCACGACCGCCCAGCAAAAGTGTGTAAAAATCACATGCAAAAAAAAAAAAATAAATAACAAATGACAAGGGTATAAATATACATCACTGGGAAGCCACGCACATATAGAAAGACGTATTCACAAAGCTTTTTTTCCCACAAAAATATTCCAAACTTTGATAATCAAAATTGGTTGTGATTTACCGACGGTCGAGAACTAGCTTCGGCCATGCTAATTGCAGATTGTGACTGGGACAAATAGGGCAAATGTTGGGGTGAGAGTTGGGGCGATTCCACATTTTCCTCCTACAATACCAATAGTCAATAATCAATGAAACATTAACGCCAATTACACTGATCATTCAAGAGCATGACATCCTGCACTTATCTCCCGGTCGAAAATAAGATCTTTCTTCCTCTAGAGTTTCAATAACTTTAAAGAAAAAAAATTACTAATTTTGAATAAAAAATCGATGCCAATTATTCTATCGTCTTGATCCTTTTTTCTCGATTTACGAAGACATGCTGTGCACGTTTCTGCACCCCCCCTCCCCCTCACCCTCTTTATCATGTCTCTTCTCTCATATGTATATATATCTATATATGAAAATGCCGCTTCACAGCTTCAACTTTGGGGTATTTTGTTAGGGCACTTGATAAACTCTGGAATGATCACTGAATAAAAACATCAACTTGAACAAGCTACAGTACGATTTAACAATGATTCGTTAGATTTTCAATCTATCCACACCCAAATTTATTTCTTAATGGTTCTGCACTTAAAAAGCACCATGTCACAAATATATCTACCCGCAAATTGGTAAATGGGACTGATTGCTCCAAAGCAGAATCCACTCAAGGAACTATTTTTAAGGGAATTGTCATGGAGAATGGTGATCATTAGCATTAGTGATAAAAGGAAGTAGATGGAACATTTTCAGCATAAAGAATTAAAAAAATCAAATTGCCATGCTAAAAAAAAAAGGATACTAAATTAAAACAGATTTACATATATTATAAAGGTATCTTTTTCCACGGGCAAGATCCATATGCTTTTTTTATTCCTCGCTTTTTAGCAGACACACTGGCACGCTACACTTCTTCAAGTATGTATTGCTGGTCCACGAAATTTTTCACACGAACGAAATCTATTTTAGAGCTGCACTAAGTCTCCACCAAAACAAGTTGGAGGCAATTAAGGCAAACTCTTCGTAAACGGACTCTTTGCAAATGAAACATCAAAGTGTAGCATGTCAGAGAAGAAAAAATCAAATCAACAGAGAAACTTGAGCCTAATGGCAGATACTCTCACGGCCCTTTCGGACTATGAACCCGCCAGATTTTATTGAAAAATTTCCAGAAAAGTGGGAGACTAACTCCATGTGTATGCGTCAATTTTCACAGACGTGGGCTAAAGCAGTATTTAAAAATAATTCTTTAGAAATTCTGTCTCTTGCGCAAATTGTTACCGCAGCAGCAGTGAAACACAAACGACAAATTAAATTTTGATTTCATGATGATACAGGCGACAGAATAACTTACCGCGTTGACGTTTTCAAAGCTCCTTTGCCTGACTATATATTGTGATTTAGGTCTGCCCTGGAACTGAGCGGGCACAGCGGGGCCCGTGGGTGCCGCTTGTGTATTGGGCGCCGTTCTACCAAATGCTACAACCACAACACGTAGCACTGTCCAGCAAGCACATGGTTATGCAAAATGTGAAGAAACATACTCTCAAGTATTAATTTAACAACTGAATTATTCCAAGCAGTAAGCCATGTTCAACCCTCACCCCCACCCCTCCGAAATTCGGTCATGATATTGTCAGTTACCGGATGCTAGACGGTGGACTGGTATGACGAAACATTGTTCTAGTCAGCTGTTGGAAATTACGGAGGGACAGTCAAACATACAGAGTATTTTTCAGTCTCCCTTTCGAATCCAGTTTGGTGAAGGAGTCTTGAAAAGGGTAATCACTAACACAATAAATTAATTGTACGCAACAATATGTCGTGAAGAATTTGGCGTATGCCAAACGACGCAAAGGCGCCGCTCTGAACCACCCCGAATCAAATGACTTCACCCGCAGGCCTCGCAACAGCTGCCTTTTTTTTAACAGCAGTTTCTCAATTGTGCCAAAGATATGTTTTGCAAGCAATCCAACCACAAGAGCAAATCGAAAATTTTACAGAATAATCAAAACTTGTCCGGAAAACGGACGAATAGTGCCAAAACAGGCTTACAAAAGTGACAACATCGCCTGATCCCAGAGATGACCTGTGTTTCATTGCTAAATAAATGTCACGGCATTTACCTGTTTTATTTGAAGCAGTGTACTTCTTTGACGATGAATTCTGCATGCCTTCCCCAGCCCCAACAGCCGGCGGCCGGCCACCAACGGGCGAGTTTTTACCCGGCGAGTATTTGCCATTGGTCACGTGATGCGTGGGCGACGTCCGGCGCTGCTGTTCGGCGTGCGGCTCGCCGGGTGGGTGCTGCTCGGACGCCACTGTCGTCGGCCGGGACTCGCCGTCCTCGGCCCGCCGTGCCTCCTCGCCCTTCCGTCGCCGCCGTCGCTCCAGCTTACGCTGCATGATCATTTCGTAGAGTTTGCTGCGGTACTCCTCAACCGTTAATTGCACGTCATCACTTAATGGAGGAACGACGTCATATCCTATGACCTTTTCTTCTGAAGGATTGTGAAATCTGCAAACAAAAGATGTAACTCTTTACGCCCTTTGGTGTATCTTGCATTTACGTGCTGTTAAAATTACGTCCCAAACGCCAATTAGTAAGGCTCTTAACACTTGAAGGCCAGCTTTTTAAACTATTGTGGATACCCACAAACCTCATTAGACACACAGACACATTGCTGGGAATCATAATCCACTCACAGGCCTCCATGTCACGGAGACTTCAGAGCCAATAACTTTAATTTTTATGGCAAATTCTATGTCAAAAGACACGCAAACTCAAAAATTAAACACATGAGCATCATTTTATATCCTCAACTAAACAGCCAAGTTCTTTCAATTTCTAAGTATATAACATCTCCTTATCTTCCATTCCCTAGCACCGCCGGCCTTCGTACCTTCTTACATAGGGATGCTTAAGTATTTGGTCTGCAGTGGGTCGTTTTTCAGGATTAAATTGCAACAGTTTCTTAATTAAGTCTATGGCATCGTCGGGTGCGTCCGGCAGTAACTCGCGAAGAGGCTTCCGCGGCCTAAAACACAACTCTCACTGCGTCAAAAACACGTCAACAGCGCGCCAAAATATTCCTAAATATATAGCTTTATATATGTTCTCTCGTGACACTTTGGTTTTCGCGAAAATAGCTTCTCATATATTTGTCGCAAAAACGCAGATTCTTTGAACAACCAGCTCTACACCAGTGTTTTATTTTCAGATAAGAGTCGCATATACCGTTAAAAACAAATTACCTTGAATGAAATAAAATTATTTTCCCTGTACTAATCAGCCATTTTTATTCTTTCATTCTCATTGAAATCCTCTGACTCGAAATTCAATCAATTAAATAACCATTTTCAATAGCAAATCCATGCCCAAGAATGCAGACCAAAGTAACAGTCATGCTCAATTAGCCCAACGCGTACCCCACAGCAGCGTGTCTTGGCATAAAACTGAAAACACCTCTTCTAATTTAAAATGACGCATCATCTGAGACAATATTTTAATATAAGAAAACAACCTGTATTTACGCGGCCACTTACTTTTTTGAGGCTCTTTCTATGACTGAAGCACCATATGGGGATTCTATACTTTCTATGTCTTCCCTTGACGGAGGGTCTACTGTACTCATGATGCGCTCTATTTGATTCAAAGTTGAGGAGCCAGGAAACAGTGGTTTTCCCAGCAGCATTTCACCCAGTATACATCCCAACGACCACATGTCCACGCCCTTTGTGTATCTAAAACCAAGAACGACGTCTTTACATTTTTCAACATTGTGTATAGACACATATACATAGGAGAATACGTGTGTTTGCTGAACAGTAACATCTGCATTTTCTGAAGACTGAACAGCGCCTGGAATCTAATTTTTTTTTACTTCGAATCACCACCAAATATTCTAGAAAGAATTTGGCACAAGCTCGTTAAAATTTGGTCCTTACTTATGTGAGGCAAGCAGAATTTCCGGGGCTCTATACCATCGTGTTGCCACATATTCGGTAAGATTCGGGTCCCCTTGGTCATCGACTGTGATTTGTGATAAGGATCGAGCCAGTCCGAAATCACAAACTTTGACAAAGCATTCGCCGTCTAATAGCACATTTGAAGGCTGCAATAAGCAATATTAAATTCAAAGATCCGAACGCTCATCTAAATTATTACTTATATTACTTTTGGTATTAAAATTCAAACCACAAAACATTCACTTAATACACCCCCAATCACAATAAGTACACTGTGGCACGCTTAACCTGCTCACTGGCCAAACTTCAGAGCCATAATTTACACAGCTGCTCACCGATTCAATGAAATTTCCAAACAACTATTATGCGTTTTCACTTCTCGCTTTACGATACGCGACACAAAGGCAGTGTTGGCCAATGGCTTGAAATAAAAAAAAAGTCTTATTTGTATGTGTCTTGAAAGATGTGCAAAACTATAAACAAACACAAATAAATAATAAAAAAAAAAGCCCCGCTTGGGCTACTCTTGGTATGTCAGGAAGCAAATTTAAAAATATATAATAATAATAATAAACAGGCGCAGAAGTCCAGACAAAAGCAGAAAGAGTAATGCTCACTTTTTGGTCTCTGTGTATGACATTCCCTGAGTGAAGATACTTGGTGGCTTTCAACAACTGGTACATAATATATCGTTTATGAATATCCTTCAAAATGTTCCCGCGTTTTATGACATTGTGTAGGTCTGTATCTAAAAGTTAAAAACCAAAAAGTAAAGTACTATGTCATGGTTATACCTGAAAACAGGTCTATACCTTGGTCGTTAAATCAACATTTACCTAAATCAGCTACAATTTCAAGCATACTTATAAAATAATGTGAGCGTTCTTGGCGGTAACTTTGAATTCGGTCTAATGAGGTCGACAACTTTTGGGCTCGGTCTGATGAAGTTGACAGATATACATATACACCATAAACAGGAATCACAATTCTTGAAATGTTGCAAGTTGATGTGCTCCAAATGCCAATATCAGTGGAATCGTTCCAAATTGATGCTTTTTGCGGGAAAAAATTCAACGATCATTTACCCATAAATTCAAAAACTAGGTAGATATCTTTATCGTTGTCGGCTTTGATAACGTTGTGGAGCTTAATCACATTTGGATGATCACCGAAATCTTGCAGGAACATAATTTCCCGAAAGGTTCTCTGAAAATGTCAACGAAATAAAGACATCACAAAAACAGAAGAGAGATCTCTTAAATACACAAATGGGTCAATGATATATAACAAAAATTCTTACATATCAAGCATGTTTTCACACAATTTGCTTACATTTACAATTTGCTTTGTTTCAGTATTTCACTTATGCGTAAAGAATAAAAAACAAGTAAGTATTTGTGAAACACACGCAGGCCCCAACCGTCCCCCAAATTCATAAAGGTATAAAGCGATGACGGAAGACGGACGGACACCCCAAACCTATAGGCTCCAATCCGAAGGGTTGGGGCCTAAAAAACACATTTTACATCCAAACACAAAAGGGAGAAAAAACACCAAGGTGATTTTTTTTTCGCTATAAGTTGTACAAAGAACAAGTATGAAGAAAACAATGGGTTGTAGTTTGGGCACCTGCGCATCCGTCTGGTTCCTAAATGCATCAAATATCTTCTTAAGCGCCACGACCTCTCCCGTTTTCCTGTCGATGGCTTTCCAAACAATCCCATATGCCTTTAAAATAGAAAACAAATACATAAACACGACATATAAATCTATAAGATGTTTAAAGAAACTGATTTCTGAAAGTGATTTTCTACACTTCACCTTCGGACATCAACAGACATATTAAGACCACATCAATAGTTAGATACCCGTGTCAAATTTAAGAAATTTAGGTCTTGTTTGTTTGTAATGAACTAACTAATCACCTTTCGCAAACACAATCAAAGTGGGGTTACCTGTGTAAATATGGGGGGGTACGCACAAGTTAGAAGCAAAGTCTACGTTTTATCTTGCGAGAATGATGTTCAACTCGCCGAAAAAAACATTTTCTTTTAATTTGTCCAGAGTACCAAATTTATCAAGAATTAGTCAAGATAAAATTCATACCTTGTATTACCAGTTATACTGTAAGGAAATTTAAAATGAGGTCCAATCACCGTGTATGTACCGTTTCCGAAGTAACGTCACTTTTTTTCAAACTTAGATCAAATTAGCCAATTTGGTTAAATTTGAAAAACTGAATAACTCACAAAATTTACATTTTAGATTACAAAATGTGCGATGGAGAGTTTGGAAATGAGGTCCGAATATTAGTTTCTCTTTTAAGTTTCCGGTAAAATCTCACCGCCACCAATCGAAATTTCGTCAGATTAGCTAGTTTTGAAAAAACTGATCAATATAAATAATATATACCTTATATCAATAGTTGTACTGCGAGACGGTCGAAATTAAAATCTAAATCTCTTACGGTTTCCGAGATTTTTTTAAAAATTTTGCCCCAAATAGTCAGCATCTATATGACATCTGAAAACTGAAAGACCGAGTTGCTCAAAATCTGAGCATTTTAAAAATCCGAATTTAAACAATTTTGACATTGCACCAATTTTTAGCGGCTCTACAAGAGCACTTCTAGTCTCGTAGCTAATTAAACAGAGAAAGCACATGCCAAATAATTGAAAGCGTTATGACAAAAAAGCACTCTTACCTTACAGTTTTGAAAATAGATATATGAAAAATTGCTCAAGATCGAGATTTCAGTTCTGTCATGCCGCCGTTTTTCGGCACACAGCCAAAAAAGTAATAGCATAAAAGAGGATTATATAATGCCAAATTTAAATGTGACCCGACTTCAAGCCCAAGGGTTTTGAAAATCAGCAAAAATTGCTCTTGAAGTCCGGCCAGTTTTTTGCTGACAGCCTCGTTGTTGACTTCTAGTGAAACGCTCATGTACAGAACTAAAACAATCCGAACACAACTAAAAAAGTAGTGGCATTTTGAAAGGTCTAACGTACATACGATAGCTAAGCCGTCTTTCGATCGCACTAGACCAGCCCGACATAATCGGCAGGTCTAAAAATAAATTGAATTTATTTTTTCCTGCTTCATGGCAGAAATCATTTAAACAAACAATATGCTTCCCATTAAAATGTTAAACCGCCCTCGCTTCATAAATTCCGCGTTTGCAACTTATTTAATTACGCATAATCACGCTTGTATGTTTCGGAAAAATGCGCAAGAATTCTTCGTCTTGCCCGCAAGTCAGCCAGGTGAAAATTAAAGAATTTACAGAAGAAATAATATATGAAACTAAACACTCTCGCTCAGGTTTATACAAACACACTTATTTTTGATTAAAAGGACTTCGACATTTAGGTTGAAATCCCTCAGACATCACTGAAATATATCTATGGACTCTCCGTTTTTTTTTTTTACAGGTAAACAAAGAAACGAAGACAAACACGGGCCTGTGCGCATTTTGCTTTAGCTCCAAGAAGCGGTGCGCTAAAAAGTTTCCAGGCACCGCTTCAAAGCCTCGCTATATAACGATAAGCAAGTCAACTACGCTCGCTTTGAGGCACCCCTGTGGCTACTTTGTGCGAGATTCAACGACCCATAGATTTTTATTGGCATTTGCTAAAGGCCCTCAAAGTACAACGGTGATCATATACAACTTCTGTGTTACGCTTTCTTACGTGAAATAGTAACAATAATTTTTGCAATTATCAACCAAAAAAACTTTTAAATTTATATTTCAAAAGGAACGTAAAAATCAAAAGTCAAATATTGTGGGATGAACAAATAAAAGATATACAGCTCACTAAAAACTGTGCCTGTTATACGAAAGGGGCATATTGGCCATGAACTTTCTGCTGATGTTTGAATTATAGGGGCTGGTATGCAGGATTCGTGCCTAAGAACATATGAAATTGACCCATATTAGTGGAGCAATGGAAGGCTTCGTAGCTCTGACGGAGAGATATACGATGTTTTACGAGTCAGAGCTACTCGGAGCTAATTTTACTTGGGATACCCAACGCACGTCACGTGGTTGTTTGCAGACTGAAAATATGTTTATATCCACTAAACCATGACACTATACATTCCGGTGTACTGTATTCTTATACGGCTAGGAGCTGCTTAAATGATGCTTCGGAGGGGTGGCGAAGATATACGCCATGGCGCCGCAGTAGATAAAAGTGGGTTTCTATGAAAAACCATACATGTATAGAATACAAACCAAAACAGAAGTCAAATGAACATGGAGGAAGTTCATATACAAATCGTTCAAATTATGAACTATTCATGAATTTAAAAATACATTATAGGTAGTGTTTAGTGTGAAAGTATGCATGCTGAATCACGAAAATTCAGACTGAAACAAGCAAGCCCATGAGTACAATGAATATTTAAGACATATGGTCCATATTTCGTCTAACTTACCCCCTTCCCAAGTCTCTTTTTAATTTCATATTTCTTGGTAATATGTTCTTCTATTTCAGTGCTCATTTTGGTTAATTTTCATTTTTATCTTTTCACCAAAATATCTGAAACCACATCACTCCCAATGTTTGATATCCATTCATCTAAAAATAGTTCTTAGTGATAACTAATTATCACCTCAGCTGACACTGTTTCACACTGATTTGTAACTATTTCTTTAAGACATTTGTATAATATTGTAATTTCAAACAGATTACAATTAAATCAACATTCTTCTTAAGTTGGCGTATTAATATTGAACGAAGTGGATTTAGCACACAAATTCCAGTGACGTTGCAATTTGCGCGAAATTTGCGTAATAACTATGGGGATGGCCTTGAATAGTATATCGCCCCGTTTTCCAAAATATTATGATAAGTTGTTTCATGATATAACACTCATCACATATTCATTTCTAAATAGGGGCTTTAATGTCGATTCAGAATTCTTTAATCTTGGGTATAATTTTCCGGTTTCACTTTGTTCTTACTAAACAAAAATTGGATTACCTTTAAACTTTAATGCTCAAGCTAATTGTGAAGTTACCAGAACGTTTACACAGATTTGTCTCAACCCGTAGTTATGCACTTGCATGACTGTATAAAGTCTTTGGATTTTGACAATCGAAACATGAAAGCAACTGTTTCGGTTTCTGCATAAAATCAAGGTAGCTTGCAAAACAAAAGTAGTTATATAATGAGAGAGCTACTGCATTTTTTGCTTGGATACCAAGAAGTGGATGAGAGAGCTACTGCATTTTTTGCTTGGATACCAAGAAGTGGATGAGAGAGCTACTGCATTTTTGCATAGCACCGAAAAATGGATGAGAGAGCCACTGCACTTTTTGGGAGCGAAAGTGGATGACGAAAGAAAACGTCATTTGATGCAGTTGGAAGGATTGCGAGTGAAAGAAAGATGTTTCCGGTGAAACGTTGTATGGGGATGCTGAGAGGGTGACTTTTTTTTTTTTTTTTTGCCACCGCCGCTTTGCCTTGAAAGAAAGGCGGGGAGACGGTTTTTTTTTTATTTTTTAAAGCATATCCCACACATTCGCTGCTGCTGCCATCAACTGTTCTGATGTTCTCCCCTCCCCTTTTATACGCGGACGGACTTTAGTTACTGTAGTTAAACTACAGCGTGGCAGCGTGAGAAGAGAAAAGAGCTCTTTGAAGTTTAAAAATCATTTTATTTACAACTATTTCATATTCATATATACATTAGAAATATGCTATTAAAAACATTAAAACACTAAAGTTAAAAGTTAAACGTTAAAAAAAAACACTAAAAACACTAAAAGTTAAAAGTTAAACGTTAAAAAATCATATTCATATATACATTTGAAATATGCTATTAAAACACTAAAACACTAAAACACTAAAGTTAAAAGTTAAACGTTAAAGAACACTAAGACACTAAAAGAAGTTCTAATGATTTTCAGTCACCATTTGTTCCCACACTCCGCATGGTTTTAGTTGTGTTTCACTTGTATTTGATAATATCGCGAGTCTCCCGGCCGCATTGAGCCATCTGTTGAGAGTCAAACAAATAATTTTATTTACAACTATTTCATATTCATATATTCATATATTCATATGCTTTCATATATACATTCGAAATATGCTATTAAAACACTAAAGTTAAAAGTTAAACGTTAAAAAAACACTAAAAACACTAAAAGTTAAACGTTAAAAAATCATATATTCATATGCTTTCATATATACATTCGAAATATGCTATTAAAACACTAAAATACCTGTTGAGATCCAAACAGGAAGATGTCTGATTTGATACCACAGGTGAGGCACTGCATCGTGTAGTTTCCTGCAATGGCTTCTAGAAAAGCCGCCATCAGGGAGCAATGGAGGCACGCTGTATGTCCACACTCCAGAGCTATGCTCTTGTCATAGAGCATAAAGACATTACATCCGGGGCAGGTCGCAAAATCACGTCTCAAAAAGTATTCTGCCCATTCCGGGTATTCTTCTTCCTCGATAGTGCTTGGTATTTGTTCCCCCAGCATATACATCCTCATGTATGCGTGATTGAATTTACCATCTTCAATGTTTTCAATTCGCTTTCCCATTGTGATGCTACGGTCAAAAGTAACCGGTATGTTAACGACTTCAATGTTCTTCGGGTCAGGCAGCATCTGTGCAAACTGTTTCCTGTATGATGGTTCTCGCAGGCGCCGTGGTTCAAATTCGCACTTCTCAACTGATTGGATATTCTTCTCGCAATCCAAATGAAAATAGAGCTCCATGATAGTAGTTATATGAAGATTGGAGTGTTTTAGTGTTTTAATAGTATATTTCAAATGTATATATGAATATGATTTTTTAACGTAAAAGTTGGAGAGGCGCGGAGGGCATTATATACTCTGCAGCCGATCGACGTCAGACCACCCCCCCCCCCTCAGCGCACAGCGATCAGCGTGTCGACGACGACCCCCCCCCCTCAGCGCACAGCGATCAGCGTGTCGACGACGACCCCCCCTCAGCGCACAGCGATCAGCGTGTCGACGACGACCCCCCCCCCCCTCAGCGCACAGCGATCAGCGCACAGCGATCAGCGTGTCGACGACGACCCCCCCCCCCCTCAGCGCACAGCGATCAGCGTGTCGACGACGACCCCCCCCCCCCTACCACGAAAGAAGAGGCAAAAATCATTTCCCAAACAAAAAGAAACTTATGTGAGGGGGGTTTTAAAAGCATTTTTCACACATTTATCTTGACGAAATGAATGGTTATGTAAATGCCATCATTTATGCAGTTGTTAGCGTGATTAAAAGCCATTAACGATGGCTTTAGCGGTGACTTTAGCGGTGGCTTTAGCGGTGACTTCCGCGCTGAAGTGTAGAAAAAAAAAACGACCACCCACCCCCCTCCCCCCTCCCCCCTCCCCTCCCCTATCACTAAAGAAGAGTTAACCCCCCTCCCCCCTCCCTCCCCCCAAAACTCATATATAAGGGTCTGATGTCGAGTTGTAGTCAAAAAATCATGGAAGCGCTGCTGAATACACCTCCTCTTTTTCCAGCTATCAACATGGACGATTTGTTTGGGTATACTTTTGATGTCATGCCAGTATTACCAGTGGAAGAGATAGATGCATTCCTGGAGCACATGACAGAGGCTGAAAAAGACTTGGAGGAACTGTTAGACATTCCATTAGACGGCACAGTACAGCCAATGCTAGATGATAAGGAAGCGTTAGGTGCCACTACTACTGCTCCGTTAGATATACTTCCAGTGCAGCAAGGGATACAGCAAGGAATGGAGCAAGACATGCCAGATCCTGAGGGCCCCGACTACCCAATCTGGGTTGCACATGCACTTGTCAATGGTCGAAACACACACCGCAGCACAAAGTTAGAAGCTCATTTGAAGCAACTTAAGGAAGAAGTGAGCAACGACGACGACGACGACGACGACGAGTCCAGCGCTAGCGAGCCCGAGGAGGGAGAAGTGTTAAGTGATGATGAAGAAGGCAAGCATTTGAAATTTGAATCGAGTAAGACCATCCTTGTGACTGAGAAAGATGTGTCGCTGTTGAAAAGAAACTTTCAAGCCGTGCTTCCTCTGATTGATAGCAACATTTTATGGCGTTTATGTGAAGAAGGCTTTTTCAACAAGCATACGTACGCGTACCTAATGGAAGAAATGAGCCCTGTCATGATGCTCATGTTCATGCTAGAAGGAACCCACAAGGATGTTCCGGCGTCAGAGCCAAAGATCACCGAAGCCATGACTCGGCGTTTCATTCAACTGTTTAGACTCTTTCATGAGGAGCAGTTTAAGGCGTTGTGTTTGCCAGAGCCGAAGTGTGTGAATGAGGGTCGCGATTCCAAATGTGCAAAGGTCATGCTGCATGGTTTCAAATACCTTGAAGAACGCATTCAGGTGTATGATATGATGGCCTACCTCTATGAAAAAGGACATTTCAACATGCTAATGCTGTTTCAATGGATACTAGGGCATCGGACCTCAGGAGACTTTTTAGTGATTGTCATGAGACAATCTTTAACAGGTGGTTTACCAACAGCCTTTCTGGATGGTGTCAATGAGATGACTCCGCGATTTTACAAGCATCTCATGAAAACTTACATGTAAAAGGTATAAAAGGGGGGCGGCAGCGGCAGCAGCGGCAGCAGCGACAGCAGCGGCAGCAGCGGATCACAAAGTCTACAATCCTTCACCGTAATGTCATTTCACAGATGTGCAGAGACCATGGATGATGTCTTCAAAGTGAATTATGCTGACTGGATGTTTTCAAAGCTTTCTGCTTTTGAATCGGAATGGACGGAGCAAGTGAAGAATTTGCATCAGCATTGGGAAGCTGTTGGAAAGACCATTCCAAGTGATTGTTTCATCCACTCGTTTCTACGTGAATGTGAAGATTTACATATACTATCAGCTTATGACATTGATTCAGCATTTATCCATGCGAATACAATTTGGGCAGAGGAGCTCATGTTAAGTGTAGCTGCAAGAATCATTTTTTTTATGATGATAATGTTTCATTGATGACGAATGTATCCGACCTTGTTCGATTCAACCATGGACGAGTGGAAGTGAATTCAAAGCTTTGCAAGCAGTTTGAAAAGCTTGACTCAGCGGATGGTTGGGTATAAAAGGGGGGTGTGGACTTCATCAGTACAGTAGTGCAGCAGTCATGGAGAACAAGACAAGCAGCAGCAGCAGCAGCAGCAGCAGTTTTAAAATTAGTGCTACTTAACCATTACTGTGGAGCATGGACAATATGGACCATTTCTACGCATCAAACGTGGAGAGAGATGGTGTGCTTATTCCCCATCTTTGTGGAAGATTGTGTGTCAGAACGTGAAAAAATGCCGCGACATTGGCTTTAAACTGTACTTAACGGAAACAAAGTGGCTTGAAGTCATTTCATACTTGGACATGCGCTATGTGAGCTTCGTGCGTACATCACGGTTTGAAGGGAAAGAATACACACATCACATCAACATGAATGATGGTGAATGGGAGGCACTGCTTCAGGAGATGGATCACATTGACTCCGCCTTATCGGGTGAACCGTGTACGGAATGCCATGGCAAGAAAACGATCATCAAGTTGCAAAAGGATGATCGGATGAAGGTGTCAAAGTTATCCAAGAAAAGACTGGCTGAAGTTCGGTTGGAGAATATGAATGTACAAAATCAACTTGGACTTGCCTGTGACTATTGCGGTGCTTGCGGATATATGGAGGATTATTATTGCCACTGCCACAAGTACAATTGTCAGATGTGTGAACCAAGCAACTTCTGCGGCAAGTGTGGAGTACTTAAGGTGTGTGAAGCACAGTAGAAGCCCTCACACGCACACGCACAGCAAACAAGATGGATGCATGTTTTAGAAAAGCTTATGTTGACTTGATGATTGCTAAACTGGCTTGCTGCGGCACTCCAGACTATCAGCTTTATCACTTGGACGCTTATTGGGATGTTGTACATCACAGTCTTGATGTGATGGAACTACATTCACGATTTCTTGGAGAATGTGACAGAATTGGAGTAGAAGAAGATCCTGACTTTGACTTTGATGCTGCCCTCTATTCTGCTCGCACTGACGTGGAAGCATATTTCACCGTGGTGGACTATTTGAGAGATTGCTGTGGACTACAAGAAGAAGAGGAAACTGAGCAGCCTTGTCAGCTTTGTCAGGTAAGCCAAACCCTTTTAACAACCAACAACACTAACAGCAACAGCTAACAATGTTTTTCTTTCTAGCAAATTTAATTGTATGTGAGTGGTTTCAACGTGAACAAAGAAAGAAAATGATAGAAGAGGTAGCAGATATATTCAAACATATTGTATTGCAGGAAGAAGGTATGTTAGAATAAACCAAAGTCGCCATGGAGAATCGTGTACTATTTAGCGGTCACAAGGATGTTCTTTCCAACATGTTTCCAGCACGCCTTGAAAAGTATGGACATACATTCAACTCGAGTGAAGCGTTGTATCAATATGAGAAAGCCGTGTTTCATCACCGTCCGGATATTGCTTCAGCTATTGTGTTATCCAGAAATGGCTATGAAGCAAAACGTTTCGCCCAAGTGATAAAGCCATGTCCTTTATGGCATACAGTGAAGAGAAGCAAAATGCAAGAGGTGTTACAAGTCAAATGGAATCAGTGTGCATCGTTTCGCAACAAGTTAAAAGACTGCAAAGACAAGACTTTAGTGGAAGCCACCTATGATCCTTGGTGGGGAGCTGGTGTGAAACATGTGTCATTTCGTGGATATTCTGGTCAGAATATCATGGAAAAGTTGTTAGAACAGTTGTGTGTGACGGGGGGTATAAAAGAGACTGTGCCTCCAACATCATCTTACTTGCCGTCGTCGTCGTCGTCGCCGCCGCCGCCGCCCAGCCGCTCGCCCAGTCCGCTCACCAGTCCTGGTGTGGAGACGTGTTTTTGTGTGAACCTATGAACTTGACAGCGTAAAGAGTGAAGCTCTCAAGAGTATACAGACATGGCAGATATGACACTGAGACAATATATTGTGCAAAAAGCTTATTGTGAAGAAATGTTATCCGCTGTAAAAAAGTTTGCATGGTTAGTATGTCCTGCTTGCCAACATGAAGAGTGTTCAGAACATACTTGTTATTTTGCATGTGTCTATACATATTGGAATGAAGCTAAATATTATATTCATTTAGATAAAGTGTTAGAGAATGCAAATCAGCGTTGTGAGAAATATGGTGTAGATCCAATTACACTCGATGAACTCAGTCATTGGCTAGTATTCATTGAAGACCAATGGTCTCCAGTGATTCACACCATTGTATCTATACTTGATTTGTAAAAACTTGTGAGTTAAGCGATGTTGGTTGAGTTAAATAATAAAGCTGTTTTTGTTGAGAAGGTGGATTTTTTGGTGTTTGGCCTCATGTCGTGATAAAACCGTGTTTACCCCACGAGACGACCTCGTTAAAAAACTTCACATATCTACTGCCTCTCCACCCCCCCTTCCTCCTTTTTGATTACATCTAAGTGCTGAGTCAGTCTTTTTTTTTGGGGGGGGGGGGGATAAAGCTTTATTAACTCTTAAGAGAACTCTTAAGAGAATTCTTAAAGGAACTCTTAAGAGAACTCTTAAGAGAACTCTTAAGAGAACTCTTAAGAGAACTCTTAGGAGAACTCTTAAGAGAACTCTTAAGAGTTAAGAGAACTCTTAAGAGAACTCTTAAGAGAACTCTTAAGAGAACTCTTAAGAGAACTCTTAAGAGAACTCTTAAGAGAACTCTTAGGAGAACTCTTAAGAGAACTCTTAAGAGTTCTCCTAAGAGTTCTCTTAAGAGTTCTCTTAAGAGTTCTCTTAAGAGTTCTCTTAAGAAAAAAAAAACTGACTCAGCACTTAGATGTAATCAAAAAGGAGTCTTTCACTCGAGACGTCAAGTGCTGCTGCTGCGCTGCTCGTGTTTTTGCTTTTCATTCGGTGTGACCATGTCGACGTGGAAAGACTACTTGACGAATATATACTTCAAACCTGGACAGCCCGGGGCATTTGCTGGTCCTTACAAACTGTATCACATCTTAAGAAAGCATGATCAACCAGTGACACAGTCGCAAGTGAAGAAATGGCTACAGGATCAAGACGCATTCAGTTTACTCCAACCTGTCAAATACAGGTTCAAAAGACAACGTGTGATTACACGGGGCATTGATGACATGTGGGATGTGGATTTGGCTGATATGGGAAACATAGCTCCCTATAATGATGGCACACGCTTTTTACTCATTGTCATTGATGTGTTTTCCAAATATGTGTGGGTGCAGCCACTACCTAATAAATCACATACCAGCGTCATACAAGCTTTTCAAAAGATTTTTCAAGACACGCGCCGAAGACCACGCACTCTAAGGTCTGATAAAGGAACGGAATTTAAAAACAGATGGGTCAAAGCATTTTTGAAGAAGGAGGGCATTCATGCTTATACCACAAAGAATGAAACCAAAGCCAACTTTGCTGAGAGAGTCATTCGTACTCTAAAGGGGATGATGTATCGGTATTTCCTACATAATCAAACTTACCGTTACGTAGACATCCTTCCAGACTTGGTGTACAATTACAACCATAGGCCTCATGGCTCCCTTCCGAATAAGTATGCTCCTGCCGAGATTCGTAAAGACAACGAATCGAAAGTGTGGAAGTATATGTATGTCGACAAACTCAAATTGAAACCGAAGAAGAAGAAGAAGAAGTATAAATTGAACATTGGCGATCATGTTCGCATTTCCCACATTAAATATGTGTTTCAACGGGATTATCACATCAAATGGACGCAAGAAGTCTTTATAGTCACACATCGGTGTAAGAAGCAAGGAATCCATTTGTATCGTGTGAAAGACTTTTTAAACGAAGATATTGATGGGCATTTCTATGAGGAGGAACTGCAGAAAGTGACCAAAGATATTGAATCTGTCTACAGAATTGAAAAAGTCTTGAAAACCCGTAAAAGGCGAGGAGGTGTGAAAGAATTACTTGTCAAGTGGTTAGGTTGGCCAAGCAAGTTTAACAGTTGGGTGAAAGAAACAGACATTCAAAGATGAAGCATCCCTTTACATGCTTGGTCTCTGGGCCTACAGGCAGTGGCAAAACGTCTCTGGTGAAGGAAATTTTGGAACAAAAGTTGATTCACCCCTCTCCGAAAAGCATTTTATGGCTCTATGCAGCAGATCAGCCTTTGTACAAGGGAATGAAGGGTGTGACATTTTACCAAGGCATCCCAGATGACATTGAAGAGCGCTTTAACCCGAAAAAACCAAACCTACTCATCATTGATGACTTAATGACCAGATGTCATAGCGATGAGCGTATGACACGTCTTTTTAGTGTGGGTAGCAGTCATCAAAATCTAAGTATCATCTTTATTGTGCATAATTTACTCCATCATGGGAAAGAGATGCGAAATATTAGTTTGAATACCCATTATATCATTCTGTTTAAAAATCCGAGAGACAGTCAGCAAGTCAGTACATTGGCGCGGCAAATGTATCCTGGAAGATCTCAATTTCTCATAGAAGCCTATCAAGATGCTACCAGCAAACCCCATGGTTATTTATTCATTGACTTGAAGCCGAAGACGAATGATCAACTGCGTATTCGTACAGGCATTTTACCAAAAGATACCCATTATATATATATTGATAAAGCCGTGTACGACCAAGAACCAAGTCATTTAACCATTCGCAGTCAAGATGTCTAAACGCATTCGAACGAACCAGCCTTTCCTTCATTTGCTTGCACGCAGTGGGCCTAGACGGCGTAAATCCTTGCTACAGCAAGCTACGAAGGAGGAATTAACGAGCTTGTTTGAAATTTGTTTGAATATATTGCGAGGACATTTACCCTTAAGCTCAAAACGGTATAAGGTATTCCAGCGTGAGCGTCATACCCTACGTACTCTGGCAGACAAGAAGATATCCCTTCGACGAAAAAAGAAGTTGGTGAATCAGAAAGGAGGATTCATTGGAGTGATTGCTAGATTTGCATTGCCCTTGTTAGCCAAGCTGCTGTTAAAATGAAGCATGCTATGAAAATGGTTCTCATTCCTGAACATGAATACAAATTGTTATTGGAAAAGAAGGGGAAACATGGTGGTGGCGACATCAAAGCAAAAGTCAAGACACTTTTACGTGGGAAACGAACGCGTGAAAAGGCCATGGAAATGTCTCAACTCCTTGGCCGCCATCTACGAACAAGTCAGTCCCAACAACAGCGGCAGCAAAAACCCTCACCACCACCACCACTAGAAAAGCTCGTGTTAAGTCATTTTCAACCGATCTATCATGGAAAAGTACAACAACTTTTAGCAGACCTGAAGAAACATGGTACGACATGGACAGAGAAGAATGAACTTGTGTTGAAAACGGGCGATGTCATTACAAATTCTAACATGGTTGATTTGATGAAAGAAGCATTGGTAGCGACAAGAAGAAAGGAACGCACCATACCACCCCATGGCTGGCATCCGTTTATCCAGGAAATTGTCGATGCTAATATTCCAAAAACAACGTTTAGTAAAAAGACCACTCGTGAAGACATTGCAACAGAAATGAACCAGCGTCAGCAAAGACAGTTTCCGATAGGATGGGAAAATTTTTAACATGGTTGAAGGGGTATGGTGTTGTTGTTGTGGTGGCCAGGAAGAGAAACCGACTATTTCGACTATTTCGACTATTCCTGTGAAGATCCGATGCACAAGTGTGTGTTGTGAAGGAGAAGTCCATCAGCATGATGATGATGATGATGATGATGATGATGTAAAAGAGGATGAGACTTTGCATACTTGGTCGAATGGCGCGCGCTATCCTGAGGTACCTGATGAGGTACCTGATGAGGTATATAGGCAACGACGACGACGCACCCATACCATTTGAGAGGTTCCCTACCATGGAGTCGACAAGCTTTTACATTACTTTGCCGAGCAATGCGAGTATGAACTATTATCCCAACAACAAGGCTTCGAATTATCAAATTCGTATGCCTCGAACCATCTACCTGAATGGAAGATATGAAGTGGCTTTAGCTGAAATTCAATATCCGCATACATGGACAACGATGAGACATGGCATGGACTATTCTATTCAGTATCGACAACACCTATTCGATGATCCTATTCTTAGCACTCTCGATATTCCTTATGGGTACTATAGAACCATACAAGAACTATGTCAGGCAGTCAATGGAGAAGCAACTAATGCTCTGAAACTTACAGAAGCTATTCGGCTAAAGTATGATAAAATTAGACGACGTGTGTTTCTATTTCTCGATTATGGCTATGAAGTGTCCTTCTCCACTGGATTAGCTGAGATTTTAGGATTTATCCCAGATCACTGGTATACTGAAACGTGTACAGCTGACCATAAAGCCGATGTGAAACAGGGGTTTTATACACTGTATGTGTATTGTAGTATTTGTGAACCACAAGTGGTTGGGGATTATTATGTGCCTTTGCTACGCTCTGTTGGGATACAAGGCCATGATGGCGACATTGTTATGAAAACGTACAGCGAACCGCACTATGTCCCTGTAAACACATCCAAATTTGACATGATAGAGATGAATATAAAGGATGACACAGGCCATACTGTTCCATTTCAAACTGGAAAGGTGATCTGTAAACTTCATTTTCGACCAAAAGCATTATGAAAGCCTACACACACGATCCGTCTGCATATCGCAACCATTTTCTTCGTCAAGTGGGTGGAGAATTACTAGGATTCAAAGGAGCGCGAATATAGTATGGAGATGGTATTGGTTCAATACTGGGATCATTGGCTCGTAGAGCTATTCCACTACTTAAGGCTGGGGCTAAGATCGTTGCGCCACATCTTAAGAAGGCTGCAAAGAATGTTGCGAAAGATGTTACGGGTCGAGTAGCACAGCGTGTGTTTGGTGGTGGTGATGTCCATAAAAAGAGAGTGCAACCGACGAAACGTGCCAGAAGACGAAAAACAGCTAGACGGATAACATCAAAAAAACATAAAAGAGATATCTTTTAAAATCATGTCTCTCATTCACAATCATTCGTGCGAATGCAGTCTTTCTCCATTGGAATGGTTTCACGTACCGCCGACGCAAACTGCTGTAGAGAAAAGTTATAATGTCGACTATCAACCACTGACTACCATTAGAGAGGGGGCTCCCATAGAATTCTACATTCCTGCGAGTACAGAAGAATATCTGGATTTAAAGAACAGCAAACTTCATATTGTATGCCGCATTGTAAAGGCTGATGGAACAGTGTGTGGCGCAGATGATAATGTCTCTTGCATCAATGATGTGTTTAATGGGTTATGGTCTAATATTGAATTGTTTCTGAATGATCGGTTGGTTTCGCATAGTAACAACACCCATGGCTATACCAGCATTATCTCTCATCTCATCCATGATTCGGAAGAAAGTCTCCATTCTGAGCGCTCTATGCGGCTCATGTACAAGGATACTGCTGGGTCGATGAATAGTTATGAGGTGAAAAGACCTAATCATGAACACTATGTATCCGGGTTTCATGTCAATGCCGACGGTGGTGATCTAGCTGAGCAAGGCAATAATGGCTTACATCATCGTTATTTGCATACGCGTCTCAGCCGTGAGTTTATGCTCGCAGGTGGTTTGAGGATAGATTTGTTTGAGCAGGATCGCTATCTTCCGAATGGTATCAGTTTGAAGTTGCGTTTCCATAGACAGAAAGATGATTATGTATTGATGGCTGTAGATAATACCTATAAGGTAGAAGTGAAAGAGGCATTTTTAACCATTCGCAAAGTGAGGGTGAGTCCAGGGATTCAGTTAGGGCATACAGACGCATTGCTGAAAAGTCCTGCCAAGCTCATCATCACTAGAAAAGAATGTAAAGTCTTGGCCATTCCGGCAGGATTTCGGTCTTTTGTGAAAGACAACATCTTTTTGGGTCAATTGCCAAATCGTATTGTCATTGGGCTGGTTCATAATGAAGCTTTTGGTGGGTCAGTATTGAGGAATCCATATGATTTCAAACATTTTGATCTGAACTATATGCAACTGTACACGGATGGTGAACCAGTCCTATCCAAACCGCTCAAGCTTGACATTACACAGAACAAGTACCTGGACGCTTTTGAAACGCTTTACAAATCGTTTGATCGATTGAATGGTGAGAAAAGTTCCATTATTAAAAGGGAAGATTGGCCTAGAGGGTATTCTTTATTTTCGTTTGACTTAACACCGGATTATGATGGAGCTGATCATTTTCCCCTGATCAAGCATGGGAATTTGCGGCTAGAAATGAACTTTGCTAGGGCTTTGCAACCTACCATCAATGTCATCGTCTATGCTGAATTCGACAACATTATTGAGATCAGTGCCAATCGTAGCATCCAATTCGACTACCAGTCATGAACACGAAGCAGATCGAAGCTATCCTGAGCCATGATGCCGCGACCAAAGACTTGTTTCAAGGTGTGTTTCCCATGGACCAGTTACCACCGTCTTTACAACGCGGTGCCTATGTCATCAACACCGACGATCATGATGAACCAGGAGAGCATTGGGTGGCAGTGTATTATGACAAAGACCCTGCGGAATACTTTGACTCTTATGGACTGTTACCTCTCGATGAGCGTTTAGAAACATTTTTAAGAAATGACTATATGTATAATTCCATCTCATTACAAACGCCGATATCATCGGCGTGTGGTTTTTATTGTGTATATTATATATGGCATAGAGCTCGAGGTCAGAGTATGTTTGAGATTGTGAATATATTAAAAAGAAAGGATGGGGATTTTATTGTAAAGGATTTTGTCTATAGACATTATAAACCATTGTTTTATTAATGGTGTAGTTAAGCTGTAGTTAAGTTGTTAAAGAATTGTTCAAATGTTGGGAAAAGAAAACTCTAAGTTTCAAACTGGTCTTGTTTATTAGTGTTTTCTCCCCCTCTTATCTACCAACTACTTTTTACAAGTTCTCTCTCAATACATTGATCAATGTATGCCATTCATTACAATTTAAATTAATATAGGTATCATAGACATTACACCCACGTTTGTAAATGCTATGAAAGCTTACATAACACACATCACCAAACTTTATCACTTTAACAGTTTCATGTTCAGACAGTTTGAGTTCATATCCTTCTTCTTCTATGTCCATCAGCCGCATCAGCCGCATCAGCCGCATAGGCTGTGTCACCTCAATGGATTTGGTACCCCGCTTGAGTTGTATTCCATCCTCTTTGAATTCAAGCAGAAGATTCTTCCCAATCCAATGCGTGTAACAGCGCGTTCCATTCCGCTGTGCTGAGGGTGATGATGTCGCAGTCTTCTGTAAGCTCGTCATATTGGCGAAATTGTACAAACACGTCTAGACCGTTCTCAGTCACACGCACATCTAATTCATTTGAGACTGCTAGGAAAAAGCCTGGTATTCTCAACTCGTCTAGGTGATCCTTCAACACGGATTGGTCCTCAAGCGATAGGACGAGATACTGTCCAAAATGCCGTAGCACAATGTCATCACATAAGTTTCTCAGGTAGGAGAACTCATAGGTCATGGGTTCATAATCCATCAAATAGTCGTCTTCCATCGCGTCCATGTATTTATACTCGGATGATGTCAAACAGTGGATGCTGTATCGCTTCGAGGAATCGTAAGGCTGCGCGCCAGTTCTTGATATCAAAGAAGATCAACTGTGCATAGGGTGTATCTGGCACAACTCCCTTATAATCCTCTGGGTAATCCTGTAAAAGATTTCTACAGAATGTCACACGTATGTTAGAATTATATTCAGCCACCGTCACTTCCAGTTTATTTTCAAGTCTGCGTTTAAACCCAGCTTCAAGCGGTATGGTTTTAAAGTCTTTCCACACTTCAGGTTTAAACCGATAAGCAGAAATTCTCTGAGAACCCATCATCACTTCATTCTTCTCATTGACAGTAAGGTAAACACCATTGTTTAACATGAGTGCATTCATGATTGTTACCTTGGTATGACTGGTCGTCTTGTCTGCGAAGCCTTTTATCCACTTCTTTCACCTGCTTCTTCAGCATTTTCCATTCAGGTATGGTCAGCAAGATACCCTTTTTCGTCGGACGGTTCCTTCCAGTCCCCTCATCTCTGAGGTACTTGCGAATGTTCACCACACCTTCATCACTTTGTTTCATAATCTTGATATACTTTCCATTGCCTAGAGAAAGCATTCCATCCCACGACTGTGGTGGTGGTGGTGGTGTCGCCGCCGTCTCCACTTTTAATTTCTTGATAGTGGTGGTGGTGGTGGAATTGTTCACGTTCAAGTCTTTCACTGTATCTGCTAGAGTATCCATATCCGTTATATCCGTTGGCACAGATCGCTTCATGTTCACCCTCAACTCACTCTGAAACTGAAGTTTGGTGAAAGTCATCCCCCCCCTTTTATACTGTTGCTGCCGCTGCTGCCGCTGCTGTCTTGTAATGCCCATGCGCCAAAGTGGAATAGCCATCATTTAACACGTATCGCTTATCATCAAAGGGGGAGAGAGCTACTTTCCTCAACTTCTCCGAGAAAATCTGGTGGTTATGACTTCGAATGATGTGTCCTGTCACCATCATTTGCGTTTGGTTGAACAAACTGTCTTTATATTGCTGATGTTTCATACGTCTTTGACACGCATGAGTAATCCCTTTGGCTGTACGTTTTTCTTTCCCACCATACATCATACTGTACATTTTTGGCCGAAGTCCAACAAACTCTTCAATGGGGATACCTGCCGTCTCATCTTTCATTTTCCCAAGCACTTTCTTGTTCACGGTGGAATGCAAGAAATGATCGGGGGGATAGTCACTTGTGTCGAACAAGTCAGCATCTTCCTGCATATCCTTGTAGATATCATCCGTTTCTATGTCATAACATAGACTGTCGGTGTCACTGAACAACAGCTTGGCGTCAGGATACTTGGTCATGATGTAGTTGTAATGAAAGTCAAACATGAGCACTTTGCTGAGGTCAAGAATGGTGAAGCCGACTTGAATGGGCTTATCCAGAAGCAAATCCACTTTGTGTAAATGTACCGCGGTCAAATCGTCATTGAAAATTCTAAATTGGTGGAATGAAGGTTTGGCTACAAGTTTCTTGAACCGCTTTTCCTGGTGAACGAGTTCCACTTTGATGCGCTTTCTCACATTTTCCATGGTTTTGCCAAATACAGAGTTGTTCATCAATTTGAAAAAGTCTTTCTCAAACGGGTTCTTAGCCAACTTTCTCTTTTCCGTGTTCAACGAGATGTATTTCGCCAACCATTTGCTCTGTGTAAACATGATAGCCCGATGCACCTTCGTGACTTTCAATCCCAGTGACACATATTGCTGTAAATTTCTATAATGAAGTACATAGTTCTTCTTGTCACACAAGTTGGGAATGAGCTTTTCACTGGGTTTATCTTTCATGTTCAACTCTTTCCGTAGCTTCTGACTATACCCGGATAATTCTCCCACCTTCACACATTTCCGTTCTGGAGCTACTGGGTAGTGATTATGACTATCATGGATTGAATATGGATATTCCAAATCCACCTCTAAAATGTATCCAATCTCATCCTCTTCATCCACTTCCATGAAGTTAATGGATTCTGGCTCGTTCACCCACACAAATCCACTTTCTGGCATACTTTGTGACATGGCCCAGCCGTACAAGTTGTTTGCGTCGAGGTACATCAGGTAATGGGTTGGTTGCATAGGGTCATACTCTGCTACGTAGGGGTTATTTGCTTTCGCATACTTGTGTGTGATGACAGATATTCCTCCACGTAGACCTTGTTCAACCATTTGGTACATGTCAATGTCATTGATCAATTCCAACTTCACCTTTGTCGCTTTTAACATCGCATCCCACGACAGTCCTGGCGCTGTATAGTAGTGGGCAGGATCCAATTCATACGTGTTAAGACACACTTGACGAAAATTTTCAAACACGTCAGCCAACAGCAATACATCCGATTTCAGGTATAAGTCGTGGTATTCACCAAATGTAGTGCAGTGGAATGTCTCCCACACCTTCTGTGCATGCACATAATCCTCATCGCTAATGCCTTCTTCACTGAGCAGACTGTAAAACTTGTCCTTGGACGGCAGTTGTGTTTCAGCAAACTTGGATGGCTCATCCACGTAATCGTAGGGGTACACTCCCTTTCTCAACAGTAACTCTTGCTGGTCGCTATCGTGAATGTGAGAGGTCATGTTATAAAAGGTATCTTTTCCTTCTGCCGCCAGGTTGGATACCAACTTCTGTAGAGAAGTACCCATGAACTGATAACTGTCTGTAAATTTCAGATTGCTCATGGTGAATGCAATATATTTCTCAACGGTGTTGGGAATAACCGTAAGCGTTTCATCTTTGAATTTGCCAATTTCCTCCATAATCAAATGGCTGTCATAGCCTCGCAAATTGTGGAAAAAGACAGGGATGATAAACGAATCTTTAACACCCTGCTGATCCTTTCGAAAACGGAATTGCAAATTGCATTCACTATGTGCAGCTCCACGGTATTTGCCATTGATATGGTCATGATCTCTCACACAATCTGCTCCTAGAGGCTCATGACAAATGTAGCAATCCACAGCAGTCCTGAAATCCTCTTTGTCTTCACGAGTCATGACCAACTTCTTTGGCTGCTGTAAACCCTGCACAATACGATCACGCTCATTCACCATATGGTCTAAAAAGACTTTCACAGCATTGTCTCCTCGATACACGACTGGGGCACGTGTGTCATACTGGCTCACAACCACATAGGCGAAGCTGTTTGGACGATGATGTTGGTACTTGTCTCCTTCTTCATGCTTTTGCGTGAAACATTCAAAGTCTGCATAAATCACAAAAGGTGCTCGCTGTTGTTTGGCTACATTCTTAAACTTGATAAACGGTTCCTTGGGGAATGATAAACGTTGCGCTCCATGCTTGCCACACACTTCGCGATGCTTATCTAACAGATCTTGTCGTATAAACCCGTGAAGGCAGTTGAAACAATAAAATGCACTTCCATTATGCTTTGATCGATAAGCCATCAGTTTGCTGAAATTCTTGATGAGACAGTAATGTCTTGTCCTGTCATTACTAATCAAAAGTAAGTTGATTTCTCTCGCGCTGTTGGCGCTGTTAGCGCTGGTGTTTCGACTCAGTTGTATCGGAACAACGACATCCTGTTCATATCCAAACACGTTGATGGATACATTATTCTCCTTTTCAAACTTTGGAATGGCCGTAATCGGTGTGGGAAATGTCATGCCTTCCACCTTTAATTCGTTCTCAAATGGCTTGTATCGATGCACACGCTCTGGGTTTGCATCTGTTGAAGGGTGAAGGTGAGCCAGTACCGACCATAAGAAGCACTTGTTATCTTTATTCTTAATGTTTAATACAGCCTTTGTATTCTTCACTTTCTTCGGCAGGTCCATATAACAGCTTGCTTCCAGAGGTGTTGATGTAGCTGTATGCACTTCAATATACAGGATGTTATCCAACACCCAGCCAGAACCTTGTCGCTCATGTTCATCAAACTTGGTAAACAATTCTTTATAGGCTTCTGGCAAGTCCTGCTCAATATCCCCTGGATTGTAGGCTATATATGTTCGACTGCTGATAAAAGCATTATCCACTTGTTCTACCATCACCCCTTCAGCATTCGCTGTCATTTTCTTGAAGCGTGCATGTACGACAATGTAACATTTCATTCCATCATTTAACGTTTCTCGTAAATGTGCCTTAATCCGATTCTCTTGTTGCCGCATTTCAAGTAATAAATCCGATCCATCTTCAGGCTCAAACCGTCTTTCCTGCGCGTTTTCACCAAGACTCACTCTTCTCCCTCTCCCTACTTGCACTGTCTTTGGTTCTTTGCATACATGTGTGTCAAACGCATCCATAGATGGAAATATCTTAACACATCCATAGCAAAGGAACGGATCAGGTCTGATAATACTATCTTCCAGCGTCTTTTGTCTCTTCACTTCTATCTGCTGAATAAGCTCTTCCCGAGCACGTTTCAACCTTGCTTGTTTCGTAGCCATCCTTGTTGTTGTCGCTGCTGCCGCTGCCGCTGCTGCCATCAACTGTTCTGATGTTCTCCCCTCCCTCCCCTTTTATACGCGAACGGACTTTAGTTACTGTAGTTAAACTACAGCGTGGCAGCAAGAGAGAAAAGAGCTCTTTGAAGTTTAAAAAATCATTTTATTTACAACTATTTCATATATTCATATATTCATATGCTTTCATATATACATTCAAAATATGCTATTAAAACACTAAAACACTAAAACACTAAAACACTTAAGTTAAAAGTTAAACGTTAAAAAACACTAAAACACTAAAAGTTAAAAGTTAAACGTTAAAAAAAAAATACTAAAGTTAAACCACTAAAGTTAAATACTAATGATTTTCAGTCACCATTTTTTCCACGTCAAACTCTCCGCAGGGCTTTACCAGCACGTCGGCTCACCACAATCGCACTGGTAGCGATAAAACTGATTCATAGTGAATGGTCTCTTGGCACATTTAAACGGATGCATGTTGTAATATCTAAAGTTTTTCAATGCTGCTCCACACCACCAACAATCCAACAACGGTTCTGGTCCTGGCAATAATGCTGTAAAGTTATATGGCAGCAGTCCGCCGCAGGTCTTACAACAATAATGCCTTGGTGCATCATGCTTTACTGGACAATTATGCGACTGTCCATCATACTCCAGCAAGCAGAAGCACTTGAAGCACTCAGTTGTTAGCGTGATCATGCCGCGGCCTTTCTTCCACACCCTGTAATTGTACCTCTTCTGCTCCTCCTCCACAGGTGTTACAGACGACGGAAAATGCAAAGTTTCCTCTAAGGCATACTTCATCTCTGCCTCCACCTTTGCTTTCTCTTCATTCAATGGTGTGCGAATTATCACTGCCTCATTTGGTTTGAATTGACTCAGATCATCTATGGCATCTGCTGACGAGTTCATCTTGTTTGTGTGTGTGTGTTAAATGGCATCTCCTCGACTCACTTATATAGTGAGTTTTGGGGGGAGGGAGGGGGGGGGTCGTCGTCGACACGCTGATCGCTGTGCGCTGAGGGGGGGGGGGTCGTCGTCGACACGCTGATCGCTGTGCGCTGATCGCTGTGCGCTGGGGGGGGGGGTCGTCGTCGACACGCTGATCGCTGTGCGCTGAGGGGGGGGGGGGTCGTCGTCGACACGCTGATCGCTGTGCGCTGAGGGGGGGGGGTCGTCGTCGACACGCTGATCGCTGTGCGCTGATCGCTGTGCGCTGAGGGGGGGGGGGGTCGTCGTCGACACGCTGATCGCTGTGCGCTGATCGCTGTGCGCTGAGGGGGGGGGGGGGGTCGTCGTCGACACGCTGTGGGCTGAGCGCGCTGTGGGAGGGGGGGGGGTGGTCTGACGTCGCACTACACCATGAATTGCCTGACCTGTGGAATCAACTCTGACATTTTCCTGTTTGGCTCTCAACAGATGGTACAATGTGGCAGGGAGACTCGTGATATCATCAAGTACAAGTGAAATAAACACACGTAAAACAATGCAGAGTGTGGACTGAATGGTGACTGAAAATCATTAGTATTTAACTTTAGTGGTTTAACTTTAGTGTTTTTTTAACGTTTAACTTTTAACTTTTAGTGTTTTAGTGTTTTTTTTTTAACGTTTAACTTTTAACTTTTAGTGTTTTTTTAACGTTTAACTTTTAACTTTAGTGTTTTAGTGTTTTAGTGTTTTAATAGCATATTTCGAATGTATATATGAAAGCATATGAATATATGAATATATGAATATGAAATAGTTGTAAATAAAATGATTTTTTTTAAACTTCAAAGAGCTCTTTTCTCTCGCTGCCACGCTGTAGTTTAACTACAGTAACTTTCGTAGTCCGTCCGCGTATAAAAGGGGAGGGGAGAACATCAGAACAGTTGATGGTAGCAGCAGCGAATGTGTGGGATATGCTTTTAAAAAAAACCGTCTCCCCGCCTTTCTTTCAAGACGCGGCAACGTTTCACCGGAAACACCTTTCTTTCACTCGCAATCCTTCCAACTGCATCAAATGACGTTTTCTTTCGTCATCCACTGTCGCTCCCTTTTCGCAAAAAGTGCAGTGGCTCTCTCATCCACTTTTCCGTTGCTATGCAGTGGCTCTCTCATCCACTTTTACGTATCCATGCAGTGGCTCTCTCATCCACTTTTTGGTATCCATGCAGTGGCTCTCTCATCCATTTTTCGTTGCTATGCAAAAATGCAGTAGCTCTCTCATCCACTTCTTGGTATCCAAGCAAAAAATGCAGTAGCTCTCTCATCCACTTCTTGGTATCCAAGCAAAAAATGCAGTAGCTCTCTCATTATATAACTACTAACAAAGGAAAGGGCAAGAAATCAATTGCATTTTTTCAGCTAGCTGGCAAACACGGAAAACAGATCATTCAAGTAGCTGTGACTAAAACATTATTGCTGTTCTTGTTCATTTGTGAGAAACTTAAGTTTTCCTCATTTCCAAAATGTGAAGTGAAAAGGTAAACTGCAAGTGATTTGAGATAGATGAAATTTTCTTTGAACGAAATAAGGGGAAAGTTATGTTTTTTGTTATAAAACTGAAAAGTTCTACGCTAGGCTATCGTAAAAAGAGCAATTAAACAAGCAGGTGACGTGCCTTGTCTAAACACGCTTGATGCTACAAAGAGCAAAGCTTCCAGTGGCCGTCCGACAGCAGGTGGCATGGCACTTGGGAAGGTAATGTGAGAACCCTAGGGTTGTTGCCCTCTTTCTTTTATAAATATTTTGGTTAAGTATTGAAAGATTTTTAGAATACAAGCCCAGCAGGTTAGGTGTCTGGACGTAACATTCGCTTGGAAGGATAAAAAAGATCCCGCACTCTCTATGCTGCCAACAACCAACAGCCATTCCCTTTTTAGGCAATGTTTTTCAGAAAGAGCTCTGCCTGTCATATTATTGATAGTGTTACAACTATCCACCCTTGGGTATTGTTTACTGAATGTGTTCTATCTGGTCATGTGACCATGTGACGTAATAACCAGAATGGCTCAGATGTAAATAGAGGTTTCAACATAAATCTAGTCGCATCATTCAATAACAAAACATGGTGGCAGCGGTGACCACGCTGAAAGAGATATGTAGGACGAGTGTTCAGCTCACTTGCAAATTTAGTGCACTCAACGCCACAAACAGAAGAAATGGCAACAAACCCCATTCCCGCCCCTCAAACGTTCGATTTCAAGAAGCCAGAGGAGTGGGGCAGATGGCATACTCGTTTTGAGCGGTATCTAGCAACTGCCCAAATAACTGATGATGAGGAAAAAGTAAACACCCTAGTGTAATGCATGGGTATCGAAGCGGAAGACATTTTAACCAGTTTTCAGTTATCCAATGATGAGATGAAATCGTACCAGACAGTGAAAAACAGATTTGAATCTCACTTCAGTGGGAAGAAAAACCTAGTGTTTGAACGTGTCAAATTTAGTAATCGTTGTCAAGGCATTGATGAAACGGTAGACAACTTCATAAAAGACTTGTGGATCCAGATTGAAAAGTGTAATTATGGCGCCATGAAAGAGGAACTGTTACGTGATCGCATTGTTGCTGGAATCAGAGACAAAAAGTTATCAGAACAGTTGCAGAGTGAGAAAGATCTGAAACTTCAAGACGCCATAGACAATGCACGAACACGGGAAGCCGTCCAAAGACAGTCTGCGCAGCTAAGCACATTCAAGCCAATATGGTGCGCAAACAACCATTCCATAGGGACTCAAAGACACAAAAACCAGTAAAAACAAATCACCAATCGCGTGCAGCGCCAAGACGTCATCATCAACAACAACAACAACCGCCATGCCATTGGTGTGGTAAAAACAAACATTCCAAACAAGATTGCCCCTCGAAATATTCTACGTGCAGCTTCTGCAAGAAAAAGGGGCACTGGGCGGTTGTCTGCAGAACCAAGCAACAGAAACGAAGTGAGGGATGAAGACCACTTTCAGGACATCGACCCAGTTCCATTCCATGTACACTGCAGTGGAGAGCAGTTCTTAGGGGCTGTTCATATCAAGGACAATGACGATAAGTTTATGCTAGATGTAACGGCAAATCAACATCCGGTTTTGTTCAAAATAGACACCGGCGTAGATGTATCGGTAATCAGTTTTGATTTATACAATCGGATAGCTAAACAGGTTCCCCTGGAACCTCCAGAAAAGGTTCTGATAGGTGCAAATTCTGAGCCCTTACAAGTACTTGGTCGGTTCAATGCGCGATGTGTCACTAAATCAAACAAGGCTTGTTCAGAAAATTTTTATGTCGTAAAAAATTTGGCCACACCCTTACTGGGCAAACCTGCAATCAGTAAATTGCAACTTGTCAGCATTGCCAGTACAATAACTTCATCCGATTCTAAACAAAATGTCCTGGAAAAGTTCCCAAAATTATTTTCAGTATTGGGGATGATAAAAGATTTCGAGTACAAAATATAAATCGAACCGGATGCGCAGCCATTTGCAATAGATACACCAAGAAGGGTTGCTCATCCATTGTTGCCCAAGGTTAAAACAGCGTTAGATGACATGGTACAGCAAGGGGTAATTCGACGTCTCGAACCAAACGAGACTTCACCTTGGTGCGCTGGTGGTTGAAAACCAAAAAACGGGAGAAGTACGCATTTGCGTCGATTTAACTCAACTAAACAAGTACGTAATACGTCCCAGATATCAACTTACCACAGTTGAATCAACACTCGCTAAGTTACAGGACGCCAAAATATTCACAAAACTTAACGCAAATAGCTCCTTTTATCAAATCAAACTTGCTGAGTATTCGCAGGGGCTAACTCAATTCATCACACCATTTGGAAGATATTGCTTTTTATGCCTTCCATTTGGTATTTCGAGTGGGTCAGAGGTATTCCAGGAGGTTATACATAATATTGTGGGACAACAACCACAATATTCAATATTCAAATTGACGATATATTGGTGGACAGCAAAGACATTGCGTCACACCAACAAGCCCTATTTCCGGTTTTGGAGAAGTTACAAAATGGCAGAATCACTCTAAACCCAAGCAAGGGTGAACTCCTCAACACAGAGGTAAGTTTTGTAGGGCATAAAATTGGTCCCAGTGGTATTTTGCCAGATGACAGCAAGATAAAGGCTATCACACACATGCCTACACCTACAAATATAACAGAGCTACGTCGTTTTTTAGGAATGGCAAACCAATTGGGTAAGTTTATCCCAGATCTCGCCAACATGACACAGCCATTGCGTGAACTCATCAGAAAGGAAAATGATTGGTCAAGGGGTAAACAACAACAAATAGCTCTGGAGAAAATCAAAGAAGAACTAAGTTCTCCAAACACTCTGAAGACATACAGTGTCAAACACGAAACAAGAATCATGGCTGGCAGCTCATCATTTGGGCTAGGTGCAGTTCTTCTGCGAAAAGAGCCAACTACAGGTGAATTTAGACCTGTCTCATACACGAGTAGAAGTCTAACAGATTGTGAGCGACGGTATGCACAAATTGAAAAAGAGGCTTTGGCCTTGACCTGGGGTTGTGAAAAATTGGCTGGGTATTTCTTAGGCTTAGATTTCACGTTAGTCACTGACCATAAGCCTTTGGTGCCTATACTTGCCAAAAAGGGACTCGACGAAATACTCCCTAGGATGACTCGATTCAAAATCAGGCTCATGCGGTTCAGATTCAACATACAACATTTACCAGGTAAGGAAATGTGCACTCCGGATACCCTGAGCCGTGCTCCATTGTCCACAACAAAAGAAGACAAAACGAATTTAGCTGAGGAAACGGAAGCATTTGTCAAGCACGTAATTGAAGTTCTTCCCATCACTGAAAGAAAGTTAGAACAAATTCGCGAACTTCAACATGAAGATGAAGTGTGCACAAAAATAATGTTGTACACCCAGGAAGGTTCGCCTGATAAAAGTCAAGTTCCACTATTTTACTCCCTTATATGCAGTTTGCGGGGGAGTACTCCATTCAAGATGGCCTCCTACTGAAGGACAGCAGAATAGTCATTCCGTCCTCAATGCGTCTTGAAATTTTAGATCGTATACATGATGGCCATCTTGGCATTACTACATGCCGAGAAAGAGCAAGAACTTCAGTTTGGTGGGTTGGGCTATCAAAACAGATTGACGACATGGTCAAAAACTGCCTGACCTGTATTAGGCAGCAGCCCAAAACTGTGAAGCCATTGGAACCAACTCCACTTCCGGACAGACCTTGGTAGAAGCTAGCTTGCGATTTATGTGAACTTCGAGGTAAGACCTACTTAGTAGTGGTAGATTACTATTCCAGGTATTTGGAAATTGCTCTACTTAAAGATGGTCAAAATGCAGGTGCTATAGTAAATCACCTCAAATCAATTTTTGCAAGACATGGAATGCCGGAAATTTTAGTTTTCGACAATAGCGGACAACTACAAAACAGTGCAATGCCGAAATTCAGTATGGAGTACAATTTTCTCCATTTAACATCTTCGCCAACTCACGCGAGCGGAAATGGGTGTGCAGAAATTGCGGTAAAAACATTCAAAAACCTCATGAAGAAAAATAACGATCCGTACGTAGCACTTCTCAATTATAGGTCAACTCCCAGGTCAACGAAGAGACCCGATAAGTTGAACTGGTAAACAAATTTTGAACTATCGAATGGACTCTGGAAAATACAGTTGGATATTAACCGCTTGCGTAAATAATTCTCTTAGTCAGTGTTTGATATCCAGTTCGCATATAGGTATTTCGTTTATTTATTTATTTTTACTAATCTAGTGTATTAAAACAAGTTAGTTCATATTGTATATATTGTTATAGCTATTGTCGCCCACTTTATAGACTCATCACACAACCGACACCGGAAGTAAAAAAAGGAGGTGAGTCACAATTGAGTAAAGTATTTTCCCATGCTTATGCTTCTTAATGTTCTTTCTACTATTATGTTTTTTTTTCTTTTAAGAGAAATGTACTTTAACGTTAATGTTGCTTCGCAGGAAGTAAATATTCAGCAACAGTTAGTCATTTTTGTACTCATTTATCGCTCTTAGCGGAAAATATTTATTGTGTAAAATTCAAACCAGTAAAATGTTTAAAAAGTATTGACAGTTTAGTTAATATTCTTCGCATGAAATAAAGTCGTGTATTGTTTCAGTAAAGCAGTATCTAATCATTTTTTGTTTAAGAAAGGAGATGTAATATTATTGATAGTGTTACAACTATCCACCCTTGGGTATTGTTTACTGAATGTGTTCTATCTGGTCATGTGACCATGTGACGTAATAACCAGAATGGCTCAGATGTAAATAAAGGTTTCAACATAAATCTAGTCGCATCATTCAATAACACAACACTGCCACTCTCTTCGTGTTTTGAATATTTCCTTATCATTTCTTTAAAACCAATTTGCAATGGTGTCGTGTCCAGATTCCTCCGCGGGCAAATTCAGTTTGACATTGACTATCTGGGAGTCCCTCTCTTGGTAGCCGTTCATAAAACTGCCTGGCAAGGTTGGACAGGGCAGACTTAAAAACTTTAATCTCCGAGACTTCTAGACTTATAGACACCTGACAGCCATTGAAAACCGAGGATAGCGTTAGTTAAATAGCAAGGTAGAATTTAAAAAACTGTTAAGAAAAAATAGTGGAATAAATTATAAATCATAGACAAAGTTAACTCTTTTTATTAAAATATATTCTGAATTGAAGATGGCTGCTTTTAAAAGAAACAGACCAGAATAGTCGCACTTTTTAAACTGGCAAATGGTGCACATTTTTCAACTCTCCTACATCTCATTTAAGGCTGGAACAGTCGCAATTTTTACGAGCTGAAAGGCGCATCTCTGCTACTCTTCGAAAGTGGGTCAATAAATGAACCCATTATCCACCACCCCAAGCGACACTGTGGGTTCTCTAATCGCCAGGGTCGAAACACTGGCGCAGTCAGCAGGATATTTTCTGGATCAAAATTCTTTTTTTATTTTTTAGTCTTGAAAAGACGAACTTGGAAGAAGACAGGGTAGTGATATAAAAGTTTTCTCTCTTTTGTCGTTTTAGTAGAAAAACAAGCAAAACAACCGTTTCACCACCGTACCCAACGACTTGTCGGCTCAATTTTACTGCTCTGAGTGAGGAAAGATCCCTTCCTGCCTCTTCTGGGCGTATAGAGCCAGCAACTAGGCGTATCAAACCTGTCTGTGGTGTAAAACTGTGTTACGATGCCACTCTGGGTCTTACCACAGTTCTATGTTTCCAAAGTGACCCTACAGGGACAGTAGACCTTGGAACCAGATTTGCTGATGCTGCCGTTATTCGTTTTCACCGTAAGTATTCGTTCCATTATTTTGGGTAACAATCATGTTTTAGCTTCCGTTTGCGAGAGAACTGAATGAAGTCATTCTCGGTATGGCAACCTATTTTTCCTCGAACTAACAAAGTAATACCCACGTGGTGAAAATTTGAGATTTTAGAAAAGTATGGGTTCTATCCTCGAAAGTTGAGGATAGAATCCCTATTCGGCATATTGATTGTGTTTCTGATACGGATTAATTGTATCAAGCTCGACAAAGAAAAGTTTCACGTACTTAAACTATGAATAAAAGCTTTGATAAAAAAACTGGAGGTAAGCGAGGACATCTGGCCGGATGGTCAAGATTGGGAGGACAGTGAAATAGTTTTAGGAGCTTGTAAGAGGCTTAATAGCTACGAAGATTTGCCCAATGCGGTTAATGGGAGCCCACACCAAAAATTAAGAACGAAGATGAGGGATTATATCGTTCATTTTCTAAAAGTTCAGTGAAATCTGCCTATGAGTTGGAAGAAAAAGAGCGTGAAATTGAGGAGAAGGGAGCGTATGCTTAAAAGAAAAGAGAAAAAGTATGAGCGAGTTAGAGATGGAAAGAAAAACAGTCCAACGACAGGGAAAGAAAGCTTGAGGAAATGTTAGATAGAACAATAGTTGCGTTGGACGAAAGGGATAATTATATCGGGAGTAGGGAGAAAAGTGTTCGGCAATTGCAGGAAACTGTGAATCGACTACACGTGTTTATTGAGAAATGCATATTCTCTGTAGTCAAGAGTATCACGACCCTAACCGAAGATTCCGTTAAAAAATCTTTTTTTTCGGCCTGTCCAACAGGCAGACAAATTGGCCGAGCCGTTGCATTCAGCAACCAAGTCTTCATTTTTAGGAAAAAGTAAGGATTACGCGGTTGGACAGCCGTGCATAGCCCTGTGATCGGATATACAGAGCCAAGAAAAGGCAGATTTAGGCTATGGGTATGAAGCTGATATAGTGGAGAAATATTATTGGGATGAACAATATCTTTCTGACGCCAAAGTGCGTGCAAAACGTCCCAGGTTTCAGCATCTGTCAAGTTTCCATGGTCCTGTTTTCTATTGCTGTAGTACGCCCAAGATCGCTGATATAGATTTGCCCCCCCCATATTTCCTCAAGAAAAGGTCTCATTTTTCGGATAACGGCCTCCTAGTGAAAAATCAAAGCTGCAAGAATTTGCAAATCCAACATCCGTTCTTGAAGAAGAAAGGCGTAGGTTGGAACCATCTACTACTCGCTTAAAAAATCCATGTGCTTTTAAACTATATCATGAGGTTTCATTGCACCTAAATACGAGGGAAATGTAAATGTTGTGCCCGAGAGGTGCTAAGAAAATTTACTTCTCAGCCGTATAATCGAAAAGACCACAATTCACAAGTACACAGGCAGCAACTAGCATGACGAGAGTTTTTCCGGTAGATAGAATCAGGAAACGAATAATTCTGCCGAATAAATAACAGGGAAATACACCGCCATCTGACTATTTAGTCCATTAGGAGCTGTGTCGTGAATTAAACGAGTGGTTTGAAGAAGAAATTATTTATCGCTGAAAGCAGTTTTGGAAAAAATGATTTGGTACCGAGAGACAGATAGCAATATTCCTGGCACAGCTGCAGAGAAGTACAAACAAAGAAAAAGAGTCCTAACAAGAACTGTCAGACGGCATATCCAGGTTAGTTGCAAAAGCCTATCTCACGGCTCCTAGTGAAATGATCAAAATTCTTACTCTGCAACACTTTATGAAAGGCCTACAGAATCGGAGTTGCGCATGACATTAAACTCGAAAGACTAAAAAGTGTGCGTAAAGTAGTTTTACTTGCGATTGATTGTGATGCGATCGAAAAGGCTGAGCAACAGAAACTCCAGGTAAGAAATCGGTCAGAGAAATAAAAACAGAAATCGACAGTTCCGCTAGCAAGCAGAGAGGTAAAAAAGGTTAAAGACAAAAGCAATGTGCACTAAAATAAAGCAGACAAGTCCAAAGGTTCGGGAAGTAGTGACATGAAGGCATTAACAGGCCAGTTGAGCAAGTTTTTAAAGCAACTTGATTAGCAGATGTCAAAATTGTCTAATGACAAAGCCTAAAAGTCCGAGAAGAAAGTTCTCCTTGATGGGATGAAGTGCTATAATTGCAACAAAAAAGGACATTACGCGTCAACTTGCCCGGAAGAAAAACGTAAGGATAGCAAGACGCGTGCAGCACCCAAAACTAATCAGGAAAACTAAGCGAGACTGATAGCGAGATTCGTGGCCCAGTCCCAGAAAGTGAAACAGGACCTGTAAAAGAGCATTTGATAAAATCGAGCGTGCTTCAAACTGGTTTGTCAGGTTTACATGTTAAGGGTACAGTGATAGTAACCAAGGTAGATTTTGTAATCGATACTCGGTCATCTGTCACAAATTTATAATGGATTTACCCAAATCAAACCGGCCTGAAGTTCGAGAATATCGAGATAAATTGACTTTAGCTGTTGGCAGTAATTTGCCAGTTGTTACGCAGTTGATTTGCCTATAACACTTGAAACTACTGAAGTTATTCATTCGACAGTTATTGCAGAAATAGAGATTCAAACTCGAAAAAAGCGGCGCATAGGGCGACAGCGAGTGAAACTGTGATTATTCCGCCACTTAGTGAAAGTATTGTACCAGGCTTAGTTCACCGGAGGGGTGTATTGGCTAAGTGTAAGTGTAAAGGTTTAGTTCCACTGTGAGTGATAAGTACCTATAACAAACCTTTAGTTTTGAACAAAACACCAACATGGTTATTGTTCACCATGTCATCGATATTCATGGGTTTAAAGATGAAAAAGACAACAATTCTGAAGTTAACCAAGTTCCTCTCGAAATCTGTGACGAGAATAGTGATAGCGAGGTCAGAGACGACATACAGGGTTCTTTACCAAAGCATTTCCAAGAGTTATTTGACCTTAGTTGTGGATTCCTAAAATGTGAACAGTGTAACTAGGTTAGGAACTCATTGCTTAAGTTCAAAGGTGTGTTCTCTTCCGATTGACTGATATAGAACTGGTATAGTCAAGTATAAAACTGACACTAAAACCGGTCAGATTGCCTCCTAGAAAGGTTTCCATCTATTTACGAGAAGCAGTAGATAAGGAGATTTACAGGCTTTAAGAAACGAAAGTTATTCGGCCCTCTTCATCTATGTGGTCTTCGTAGATGGTGGTCGTTAGAAAGGCAAACGGAGAAATAAGAATTTCTCTAGCCCAAGGCTGTGAATGCAAGGCCAAAGTACGATAAATTCCCTTTGCCCCTTATAGATACTTGTCTGGAGAGTAGGAATGGTTCCCAGTTCTACAATATGTTAGATTTAACTTCTCAGATAGAGCTTGTAAAAGAGATGCATGTAAAAAAGTTTTGCGGTGCCGGATAGGGGGACTTTTGAGTCTGAAACCTTTCCATTTGGGTTGCACTCAGGTCCTTGTACATGTCAGCATTAGAAGGAAGGGATAAAGGCCGGTCTTAGCTGAAAAATAGTTCTCATTTAGATGATGACTTAATAGAGTGCGGCAAAATTAAAAAAAAAAGTTTGAAAATCTCAAACAAGTCCTTGACAGACTACTTCGTTCTAACTTGAAAGTAAAACCAAAGTAAAAGTCCAAACGCATCTTATTCCAGCGGTATGTATCGTTCTCAGCTCAGTTTGTGTCCGAAGGGATTTCCACTTGCCCTGAGAAAATCAGAAAGTTCGACAGTGACCAGTTCCAAAGAACCCCACAGAAGTAAAAGGGTTTTTTGGTCTTTGTTCATACTACAAGAGCTTTATTAAAAAATATAGAGACGCTGCCAAACCCTTGAATGATCTATCTAAAAAGGACCAAGAATTTGTGTGGTTAGAGGAAAGTGAGAGCAGTTTCAGAAAATCTTCAGTAGCCTTGGCAATTGTAGCTTTTCAACATATGTATTTTTCATACTGTCTTCTCGTTGCCAACTCATACGAAAGTAGTTATTTTCGGTGCCGAAGAGCTGAAATGTGTACCAGAAGTTGTCTTTCTATTATTTTTTTTTAGCATGGGTGTGATGAAAGGGAATAACACGTGTTAAATTTTGAAACACAATATCGATGTCTGACGCTTAAGAATGGCATCAACTTGAAGTATTTGAGTGGATCAAAAACCTAGTTAAATTTTTGTTTAACAGTGAGGAGTTTTGTTCTAAGCACCAAATTTGCATATTAAAGCATAGAAAAAAAAAGATATCAAAATACAGCAACTTTTATTTCGAGATCCAATATCACAGGCATACCTCAGAGCTCAATGTATCATTGTGGTTTGTTGATGTTTTAAAAGGGTAGAAAGCTGAGTCTTATAACAGACATTCGAAAATTAAACAGTAAATACCCTTATTAACAAAAGTAATGTATACATGCTGATTGTGATTATTTAGCATCTAATGACTAGATCATATCAATTCGATTCCAGAATGTTTCTGCTAAGAATTGCTAGGATCCAGGGGTTGTAAGAAAAGATTAGAAATCACATCTTGAACCTTCAGCGTCCCTACATTTCATAGGAAATAAATGTTCTTCAATTCACGGGTGCGTGCTATCCTTATTCCATGTAATTGTATACCGAACTTGAAAAAAACGACATTAGGCAGGTGTTTTACTGAGGTTGTCAAGGTAAGACTCGTCACCAACACACAGACAGGCTCTATTGTTTGCAGACGCCATACTTTCAAAATAGTTATTTATATGTGTTCTTATTAATACTTTTGAGTAGGGTTTTGTATACGTATCGATAGCTGCACAAAACTGTTTGCTCTTGTGTTTTTATGTTGTGCCCACTGGAACTGTAGAACAATTGAATGTGTGATAGAGATTTGTAAACATTCACGGATGCATAATATATTAAACAGGATATTGCTCGGTTTGATTTGATTAAGAAACCTGTAGCTTATGGGTAAAATCATAGATGTTCTTTCATAGAAATCAACTGGAATTATTAACACTTCTATTGCGATTGCTCTTTTCAAAGGCGTCAACTCGCAAGCACATAAGGGGCAATATATCCGCCGTCGCTAATCTGAATTATTTGTGCTTCAAGCTTGTGAGCAGTGAAGTACGAACTGACAAAAACGTTGGAAGATAAAATTTCTTGTTGGTGTTTTATACTGCGGGTTGACAACTTTTACCAACTTACGCCAAACAGCGCCAACGGCTGGTCAATGCAGAACAGACCGGTTTGCAGATGTCTTAATGATCGCCTGCAAGTATTCGCAGTTATTTAACACCCACACTTGAGCGGAGTCAATGTTCCAGCTGATGAGGATTAGAGCGAATACAACAATGTCATCATCCACTTTTCGCTCTAAATCCAAGTGTTTTAGATGTGATAATTGCTAAACATGTTGAAGCAATGATCACAATACATTTTATGCGAGCCTAACTTCGGTTTCTTGATTTTATTGTTAAAATCTCCATTAAAATACAAGAATAAACGTTATATAGAGCCTAAAAACAGAAACTGAAAGCTGTGCGGTTGGAACGTGTGAAGGAAAAGCCTTTACTAAAACTATGAAACAGCGTACAGAATTTCAAATAAGATTCATTCTTTTCCCTTCGGCAATTAACTATTATAACTTATTATAACCTGCTAAATCAGAAAGACTTAAGTGCATCGCGTCTATCGGAAAACATTGGTGACGATAAAACTTCTTACGCAATTCCACCTTGGTAAAATCTAGGTACAGGTCCAAAGGCAATACTCTCTGAACCTTTTAACAGATTCTTTGTAAACATATGATGAAACGTATGTTGTATGTGAAGTGTATAATTTCATCCATTCATGCGACGGCATGGCTCAAAATCCGTGCATATTCATGTTCACTTGGGTAAAGTTGGATAAACACTGTTCAGTGTATAATAATTATACAAATCAAGAGGGTTTCGAAACCCTTATCTTCTGCTAGTGCTGATAACACTAGCAGGTGGTGTCGTTGGTATCCTTGAACAATGTATAACAGTGGTGGAGTTGAATGCATTTGTTTACAATACTAACCGATTTTGAGCTTTCTTTGACCACTGATGTTGGGATGTTATACTCAAACGAATTGATGTTTTTGGAAGCATAATTTCGTGTCAGTATTTTAACATTATATGCAAGATAATACTCCAAAACTTATCGATAAAATTTTGCTTGCAAATAAGTGATGAGATTTTTTTAAGTAGGTATTTTTAAATCTAGCTATAGATGTCTCAGTTACGCTTCCTGAATAACGAGATACAGTCAACAAAACTTTATTTAACGGGATTTCCATTTAGAAATGTAGTTAGAAATATTAGCGTTTTAGGTATAACGTTTTACTTCAAGGTAAAATGAACCACTATCGTTTATCACTCATTTTAATGGTCAATTTGTTCTAGTTGAGGTGTTTCAATTCAATATGAAACCGTTCACGAGGTATTAATCCATGCAAAACGTTTTGTAACACTATACTTGCACTTCATTGGATAAAAAATTAACTGATGTTTTTATTCATCACGAATACATTTAAGTCAATTGACCAACTAAAATACAATTTTGCGAAAAATTAGATCGTCATAATTGACACGGTAACTTGGCTACAAACTTATCAGCGAATACCTAGGAAATTCGAAAACTAGTGAGTGTCTTCTTGAAAACAATAACTGGTACATATTATATCAAAACAATCATCAAGATTCTTGGACAACGATAAAATGTATTTTCATTTTCTAAAGAAAATGTGACTTTTGGGAAATATACATCCAGTTGAAGGGTGGAGGAAGGGGCATTAAAAGTAGGATAAAAGAGGGGCTCCGAAAACAGAAAGTGACGTCATAATGACGTCAGGAGGTGTTTTCGGAGCCCCATGGGGTTTCGAAAACAGTGACGTCATATTGACGTCATATGGACGTGTTATTGACGTGATATGGAGATCATATGGAGATCATATGGAGATCATATGGAGATCATATGGAGGTCATATGGAGGTCATATGAACGTCATATGAACTTCATAATGACGTAATATGGAGAGTGGGCGGCCATTCAAACGGGCGGCCATTCAAACGACCATTCAAACGGGCAGCCATTCAAACAACCATCCAACGGCAGACGGACAGATGAGACACCTGCCCAAACGTACAAGTTCTCCATTTTATAAATAGAGAACTCATAGCTACATGGTTAGAGCTCACCTATAAAACCCCCTTAAAGTCAAAAGGGGGTATAAAAAAGGGGGTAAAAAAATCAACTTTTGTTTTAAGCATTTCCCATACTCTCATGCATACACATACATACTAACACCATGACACGATTAGCGCTTATTTCGTATTAGTGGATGGCCCTTAGAAGGGCCGGCAGGTTTTTGCTGCCGGACTCAGAAAAATTCGACGATGTCTTTGACTGGCCTTGCGCAGTGTGTTAATTGCTGGCTGTTGAAAACGTAATGATCCGTTTTCAGTCCGCAGGTGAAGCATGCAGTCGGGTATTCATCAGCAAGCGCCATCATCTGAGTCCAAATTGCAGCGCAGTAAATACATGATTGATGGCCGCAATCCACAGCAATAACGCGATCAGGACTGAGCATGCAGCCGCATGCGATACATATGTCGAGGTCTTGCTGGAGGAAGAATCTTCCCCATGCTGGATACTCTTCCTCCTCAAGTCTTGATGGTATCGATTCCCCCAGCATGGTGCATCGGAAGTAAGCCTCGACGTAATGTCCCTGCTCAATATTTTCCAACCGCTTTCCCAGCGTCACCCTCCGGGTAAAAAAGACCGGAACACAGAGGACCTTGGCGTTGGCAGGGTTCGGCAGCATCTGGTAGAAAAAATATCTCACAGGCTGGTTCACTGGCGGCACCACCGGCACTTGCACCTCCCTGACTTCCCTCACCGTGAGAACATCGTTTAACGCATAGAAGAGCTCCATAGCCGTGAGAGATGAAAGCGGTTGTGAGCCTGAACTGAAATGGCTACCACTTATATACCACTTGAAGTAAGGCCCTCCCCCGGTTCTCACTGAGGACCCCCCCCCCCCCAGGACAGCGGCAAACTGCCTACATAAAGTAAGGACCCCCCCAGGGACAGAGGTAAACTGCCTACATAAAGTAAGGACCCCCCTGGGCAGCGGATATGAAGCAAGGACCCCCCCCCCCTGGGCAGCGGATATGAAGCAAGGACCCCCCCGGGCAGCGGATATGAAGCAAGGACCCCCCTACCCTGGGCAGCGGATATGAAGCAAGGAACCCCCCCCCTGGGAGAGCATATAATGCGAGGATGCTGCTAGTAGTATATAAATGCGGGCAAGGCAGTGACGCTAACGACTGAATGTTTTAAGTGCTGGGTGTGGATAGAGTATCCAGGGCAACCACACAACTGCCCGGTACACCACAATGCACCACGACGGTACTGTTGTAAGACCTGCGGCGGTTTGCTATGGTACAAGTTTACTGCACGATTACCTGGGCCGGAGCCATGCACAGACTGCTGGTGGTGTGGTGCGACGCTGAAAAACTTTGGATATTATAATTTTCATCCTTTCAAGTGTGCACGAAGACCTTTCACGATGGAACAATTTTACAGATATCAGTGTGATTGCGGAAATCCGACTTGTTGGTGAAGAGCCAACTCACTAACATCTTTCGCCCCTTCTAAGGGCCATCCTCTGCTGTGAAATGAAAAACGCAAATTCTGTCTATGTATGAGTGTGTATAAAAGGGGTATGTCTGAGATTACATTTCAGCATTTCAGTTTCAGCAGTTGACGGAACAACAACCAGCTATGATGAAAAGTGAAGAGCATGGGAAAGGAGTAAAGAGACAAAGGATGGAAGAAGATGACATTTGGCCATACGGTCAAGTTCAGTGTATGGAATGCAATGTGAAATTTCCATCTATGGATACTTATGAGACACACACATGCAGTAAAGCTAAGATGAAAGGAGCAAAGAGACAAAAGATGGAAGAAGATGACATTTGACCATACGGTCAAGTTCAGTGTATGGAATGCAATGTAAAATTTCCATCTATGGATACTTATGAGGCACATGCATGCATACCAGCTGAGATGGACAATGTGTCTCATGAAGAACATGTTTCAAAGAAACAAAAGACAGGACAAGTAGGGAGAGGTAGAAGGCTTAGTCTTGGTGAAAACGCGCAGGAAAAACGGTTTGAATCTGAGGATGGATCAGATTTACTGCTTGAAATGCGACAGCAAGAGAACCGTATCAAGGCACATTTGTTGGAGACCTTAAACCATGGAATGAAATGGTACATTGTCGTGCATGCACGTTTCAAGAAACTGACAGCAAATGATGAAGGTGTTATTGTAGAACAAGTGGATAATGCATTTATCAGCAGTCCAACATATGCAGCATACAATCCAGCAGATATTGAGCAGGACCTGCCAGAAGCCTATAAAGAATTATTTACCAAGTTTGACGAACATGAGCGACAAGGCTATGGCTGGGTATTGGATAACATACTGTACATTGAAGTACATACAGCTACGTTGGTTCCTCTAGAAGCGAGTAGTTATATTCCACTACCGAAGAAAGTGAAGAAAACAGAAGGTGTGATAAACATTAAGAATGATGATAACAAGTGTTTCTTATGGTCAGTATTGGCTTACCTTCACCTTCATGGCAACAACCCAAATTGCGTGAATTATTACAAACCATTTGAGAAGGAACTAAAGGTAGAGGGTATGACATTTCCGACATCAATTACTGACATTCCAAAGTTTGAAAAGGAGAACGATGTAGCCATCAACGTGTTTGGATATGAACAAGATGTAGTTGTTCCAATACAACTTAGTCGAAACGTCAATGTGAGAGAAATCAACTTACTTCTGATTAGCAATGACAAGACGAGGCATTACTGCCTCATCAAGAATTTTAGCAGACTTATGTCTTATCGATCAAAGCATAAGGGTACATATTTTTATTGTTTCAACTGTCTTCACGGGTTTGTACGACAAGATAATTTAGATAAACATCGTGAAGTGTGTGACAAGAATGGAGCACAACGTTTATCATTTCCCAAGGAACCCTTCATCAAGTTCAAGAATGTGGCTAAACAGCAGCGAGCACCTTTTGTGATTTATGCTGACTTTGAATGTTTCACGCAAAAGCAAGAAGAAGGAGACAAGTATCAACATCATCGTCCAAACAGCTTTGCCTATGTGGTTGTGAGCCAGTACGACACACGTGCACCAGTTGTGTATCGAGGAGACAATGCTGTGAAAGTCTTTTTAGACCATGGTGAATGAACGTGATCGTATTGTACGTGGTGCAGAGCGGCCAAAGGAAATGGTGATGACTCGTGAAGACAAAGAGAATTTCAAGAACGCTGTTGATTGCTACATTTGTCATGAACCTCTAGGAACAGATCGTGTGAGAGATCATGACCACATCAATGGCAAATATCGTGGAGCAGCACACAATGAATGCAACTTACAATTCCGACTTAGAAAAGATCAGCAAGGGGATAAAGATTCTTTTATCATTCCCGTGTTTTTCCACAATTTGCGTGCGAGGCTATGACAGTCACCTGATCATGGAGGAAATTGGGAAATTCAAAGGTGAAACGATTACAGTCATTCCCAACACCATTGAGAAATATATTGCATTCACCATGAGCAATCTGAAATTTACAGACAGCTTTCAGTTCATGAGTACCTCTCTACAGAAGTTGGTATCCAACCTTGCAGCAGAAGGGAAAGATAACTTCTACAACATGACCTCTCACATTCACGATAGTGACCAACAAGATTTGTTGTTGAGAAAGGGAGTGTACCCCTATGATTACGTGGACGAACCATCCAAGTTTGCTGAAACACAGCTACCATCAAAGGATAAGTTTTATAGTCAGCTTAGCGAAGAGGACATTAGCGATGAGGATTATGCGCATGCACAGAAGGTGTGGGATACATTCAACTGTACCACATTTGGTGAATACCACGACCTGTACCTGAAATCAGATGTGTTATTACTAGCTGACGTGTTTGAAAATTTTCGTCAAGTATGCCTCAACACGTATGAATTGGATCCTGCTTATTACTATACAGCACCAGGACTGTCGTGGGATGCAATGTTGAAAGCGACAAAGGTGAAGTTGGAATTGATCAATGACATTGACATGTACCAAATGGTTGAGCAAGGCATACGCGGAGGAATATCTGTGATCACACACAAGTATGCGAAAGCGAATAATCCCTACGTAGCTGATTACAATTCTGAGATACCAAGCAACTATCTGATGTACCTCGACGCAAACAACTTGTATGGTTGGGCCATGTCACAAAGCATGCCGCAAAGAGGATTTATGTGGGTGAGCGAGCCAGAATCCCTCGACTTCATGGATGTGGCTGAAGATGACGACATTGGATTCATTTTGGAAGTGGATTTAGAATATCCAAATTCAATCCATGATCATCATAATCACTACCCAGTGGCTCCAGAACGGAAATGTGTCAAAGTTGGAGAATTGTCAGAGTACAGTCAGAAGCTGCGGAAAGATCTAAACATGAAAGAGAAACCAAGTGAAAAGCTCATTCCTAACTTGTCTGACAAGAAGAAATATGTACTTCATTACAGGAATTTACAACAGTACGTCTCACTAGGGTTGAAAGTTGCTAAAGTTCATCGCGCCATCATGTTTGAACAAATGGTTGGCAAAATACATTACCTTGAACACGGAAAAGAGAAAATTGGCCAAGAACCCATTTGAGAAAGACTTCTTCAAACTGATGAACAACTCTGTGTTTGGCAAAACCATGGAAAATGTGAGAAAGCGAATCAATGTTGAACTGGTTCACAAGGAAAAGCGGTTCAAGAAACTTGTAGCCAAACCTTCTTTCCACAAATTCAAAATTTTCAACGAAGATTTGATCGCGGTACATTTACGCAAAGTGGATTTGCTTCTGGATAAACCCATTCAAGTTGGCTTCACCATTCTCGACCTCAGCAAAGTGCTTATGTTCAACTTTCATTACAACTACATCATGGTCAAGTATCCCAATGCTAAGTTATTATTCAGCGACACCTACAGTCTATGTTACGACATAGAAACGGAAGATATCTACAAGGATATGCAGCAAGATGCTAACCTGTTCGACACAAGTGACTATCCGCCGGATCACTTCCTACATTCCAACGTGAACAAAAAAGTGCTTTGGAAAATGAAAGATGAGACGACAGGCGTCCCCATTGAAGAGTTTGTTGGACTCAGACCGAAAATGTACAGTTTATTGTGTGGCGGGAAAGAAAAATATACAGCTAAAGGCATCACTCGAGCTTGTCAAAGACGTATTAAACATGTGCAGTATAGAGACAGTTTGTTCAAGAAAACTCAAACAACGGCTACAGGACACATTATTCGAAGTCATAGTCACCAGCTTTTCTCGGAGAAGATTAGGAAAGTAGCCCTCTCCCCATATGACGACAAGCGATATGTATTGGATGATGGCTATTCCACCTTAGCGCATGGACATTACAAGGCTGTGGTATAAAAGGGGGAGGTCCTCCAACGGAAGAGTTATTTGAGGTGTGGACATTGAAGCGTTAACATGGAACGTGAAAGTCGTGAGAGATCTACAATTGATATGGATACTCTTGCAGATACAGTTAAAGACTTAAAAGTGAAAAATCCTACCACTACCATCAAGAAATTGAAAGTGGAGACAGTGCCAACACCACAGTCGTGGGATGGAATGCTTTCTGTAGGAAATGGAAAGTATATCAAGATTATGAAACAAAGCAATGAAGGAGTGGTAAACATTCGCAAGCACCTGAGAGATTAGGGGACTGGAAAAAACCGTCCAACGAAAAAGGGAATTTTGCTGACAATACCTGAATGAAAAATGCTGAAGAAGAAAGTGAAAGAAGTGGATAAAAGGCTTCGAAGACTAGAAGGTGGCTCATAACAAGGTAAAAACATGAATGCACTCATGCTGAACGGTGGTGTTTACCTTAGTGTAAATGAGAGGAATGAAGTGATACTAGATTCTCAGACAAGTTATCATCGGTTTAAACCTGAAGTGTGGAAAGACTTTAAAAACATACCACTTGAACCTGGGTTTAAACGTAGACTTGAAAATAAAGTGGAAGTGACGGTAGCTGAATATGATTCTAACATACGTGTAGAAATCTGTAGAAATCTTTTACAGGATTATCCAGAGGATTATAAGGGAGTTGTGCCAGATACACCATATACAGATTTGATCCTCTTTGATATCAAGAACTGGCGCGCAGTCTTACGATTCCTAGAAGCTATACAACATCCACTCTTCACCATCTTGCGAGCATAAAAACGTCTTTGCAGACAAGGAGACAGCTCATAGTTCATCTGACTTTTGAACGAGATGGAAGACTTTTTATCGGAATATGAACCAATTACGCATGGATTCTCATATCTGAGAAACGTATATGATGACATTGTGCTAAGACATTTTGGAAAGTATATCATTCTATCAACTGACGAACAATCTGTGTTGAAAGACCATCTAGAGAAGTTCAGGATACCTGGCTTTCTCCTGACAGTCTCAAATGAATTAGAAGTGCGTGTGACTGAGAACTGCTTAGACGTGTTTGTACAATTTCGTCAATATGACGAGCTTACAGAATGCTACGACTACATCACCCTCAACACAGTGGAATGGCACGCTCTGTTACAAGCATTGGATTGGAAAGAACCTAACGCTTGAATTCAAAGAGGAAGGAGTGCAACTCATGCGAGGCACCAAGTCCATTGAACTGACGCATCCCATGTGTGTTATGGTGATGAACATTGACATGAATGATCATGGATATGAACTGAAACTGTCTGAACATGAAGATGTTAAAATAATAAAGTTTGGTAGTGGACAGTGTTATGCTAGTTTTCATAGCATTTACAAACGTGGATGTAATGTCTATGATACATATATTAATTTAGATTGGTATGAATGGCATGTGTTTATTGATGTATTGAATGTATTTGTTAAATAAAAATTCAATGTAAAATAATTGTGAAATGTAAATAATGTATAACACAATAAAAAAAGAATGTTGTATAAAACTGTCTTGTTTATTTACAATATTCATAATACAATTCACAATTACCAACAACTTAACTAATGCAACTTAACTAATACAACATCAATAAAATAATGGTTTATAATGTCTATATACAAAATCCTTTACAACAAAATCACCATCACTTCTTCTTAATACATCAATGATTTTAAAAGGACTATGTCCTCGAGCTCTTTGAATTATATAATATATACAATAAAATCCACATGTAGAGGATATCGGGGTTTGTAATGGAACTGAATTATAAATGAAATTAAACTTTAAAAGCTTATTCAAACGACTGTCTATAGGTAAAAGTCCATAAGAGTCAAAATATTCAGCAGGGTCTTCGTCATAATATACTGCCACCCAATGCTCTCCTGGCTCATCATGATCGTCTGTGTTGATGACATAGGCATCGCGTTGTAAAGATGGTAACTGGTCCATGGCAAACACACCTTGAAACAAGTCTTTTGTCGTGGCATCATGGGATAGGATGGCTTCTATCTGCTTCGTGTTCATGACTGGTAGTCGAATTGAATGCTACGATTTGCACTTATTTCAACAATGTTATCAAATTCAGTGACTGTATTTTGCAAGGCACCAGCAAAATTCATTTCTAGTCTCAAATTCCCATGTTTGATAAGGGCATAATGATCAGCACCATCATAATCAGGTGTTAAGTCAAAAGAAAACAAAGAATAACCTCTAGGCCAATCTTTCCGTTTTATAATGGAACTTTTCTCACCATCCAATCTATCAAAAGATTTGTAAAGAGTTTCAAAAGCATCAAGATATTTGCCTTGATTTATATCAAGCTTGAGAGGTTTGGATAGGACTGGTTCACCATCAGAGTAAAGCTGCATAAAGTTAAGATTAAAATGTTCAAAATTGTATGGATTTCTCAATACTGTTCCAGCAAAGGATTCATTATGGACCATTCCAATGACAATACGTTTTGGTAATTGGCCTAAAAAGATGCTATCTTTTACAAAAGATTGGAATCCAGTTGGAATAGCTAAAACTTTACATTCTTTTCTATTAACAATAAACTTAGCAGGACTTTTCATCAATGCATCTGCATGTCCCAACTGAATACCTGGACTAACCTTCACTTTGCGAAAGGTTAACAACGCTTCTCTCACTTCTACTTTAAAACCATTATTTGCAGCCATTAATACATATCCATCTTTTTGTCTATGTAAACGTAATTTCATACTAACACCATTGGGAAGATAACGATCCTGCTCAAACAAATCTACCCTTAAACCACCTGTAACCATAAATTCACGGCTTAGACGTGTATACAAATAGCGATTATGTAAACCATTATTTCCTGTTTCAGCGAGATCGTCACCATCAGCATTTACATGAAAACCTGATACATATCTTTCATGATTAGGTCTTTTCACCTGATGAGTATTCATTGACCCGGCAGTATCTTTAAAGATGAGACGCATAGAGCGCTCAGAATGGAGACTTTCTTCCGAGTCATGAATGAGATGAGATATGATGCTGGTATAACCATGGGTATTGTTACTATGTGATATCAAACGATCATTTAGAAATAATTCAATATTAGACCATAACCCATTAAACAAATCATTGATACATGACACGTTATCATCTACACCACACAGTGTTCCATCAGCCTTGATAATGCGACATACAATATGGAGTTTACTGTTCTTTAAATCTAGATATTCTTCTGTACTCGCAGGAATGTAGAATTCTATTGGAGCACCCTCTCTAATGGTAGTCATTGGTTGATAGTCTACATTATAACTTTTTTCTACAGCAGTTTGCGTTGGTGGTATGTGAAACCATTCTAATGGAGAAAGGCTACATTCACAAGAATGATTATGAATTAAAGACATGATTAAAAAATATCTTTCTTATGTTTTTTTGATGTTATCCGTTTAGCTGCCTTTCGCCTTCTGACACGTTTTGCTCGTTTCGGTTTCTTTTGTCCTCGTAACCCACCACCAAACATACGTTGTGCTACTCGACCTGTAACATCTTTCGCGATATCTTTTGCAGCCCTTTTAAGATGTGGTGCAACGATTTTAGCCCCTGTCTTAAGCAGTGGAATAGCTTTTCGAGCCAATGATCCCAGTATTGAACCACTACCATCTCCATATTGTATTCGCGCTCCTTTAAATCCTGGTAATTCTCCAACCACTTGACGAAGAAAATGGTTGCGATATATAGATGGATTGTGTGTGTATGCTTTCATAATGCTTTTGGTCGAAAATGAAGTTTACAGATCACCTTTCCAGTTTGAAATGGTACATTATGGCCTGTGTCATCCTTAATATTCATTTCTATCACGTCAAATTTGGATGTGTTTGCAGGAACATAATGAGGTTCTCCATAAGTTTTCATAATAATGTCTCCATCATGTCCTTGTATTCCAACAGAACAGAACAGCAAAGGGACATAATAATCACCAACAACTTGTGGCTCACAAATACTACAGTACACATAAAGCGTATAAAATCACTGTTTCACATCGGCTTTATGTTCAGCTGTACACGTTTCAATATACCATTGATCTGGGATAAATCCTAAAATCTCAGCTAATCCAGTGGAGAATGACACTTCAAAGCCGTAATTTAGAAATAGAAAAACGCGTCGTCTAATTTTATCATACTTTATCTGAATATCTTCTTTAAGGTCATCTTTCATAGAATTAGTTGCTTCTTTATTGACTGCCTGACATATTTCTTGTATGGATCTGTAGTAACCATAAGGAATATTGATTGTGTCAAGAACAACATTATTCAGTGGTTGTTGTCGATACTGAATAGAATAGTCCATTCCATGTCTCATGGTTGTCCATGTATGTGGATATTGAATTTCAGCTAAAGCCACTTCATATTTTCCGTTCAGATAGATGGTTCGAGGCATACGAATTTGATAATTCGAAGTCTTGTTGTTGGGATAATAGTTCATACTAGCATTGCTGGGTAAAGTAATGTAAAAACTTGTTGACTCCATGGCAGCTAAATCGTTTATGTGATGTAGATAGACTAGATGTGTATACACATTACTTCATGTTTGACACTCTTCATCCTCACTTTCTACATTGCTGTCTACATTATTGTCTAAATTGCTATCTACATGATCTAAATTGGTATCTACTACTTCTCCCTGACAACAAGCACTAACACACCTAATTTTTACAGGAATAGTATTTTTATTTCCATTTTCTTTACAACAACAACACCATAACTCTTTAATCCATGTTAAAAAGTTTCCCATCCTTCTGGAAACAACCTTTGTTGACGTTGTTGTTGCTCTTTTGTAATATCTTTCCGAGTTGTCTTTTTACCAAAAACAGTTTTTGGAATATTAGCGTCTACAATTTCCTCAATAAACTGCTTCCAACCACGTGGTGGTTCTCGTCGTTCTTTTCTTTTTGTAGCAACCAATGCTTCTTTCAACAAATCAATAATGTTAGAATTTGTAATGACAGTACCTGTTTTTAAAACAAGTTCATTTTTATCTGTCCATCTCGTACCATATTTCTTAAGTTCTGCCAGAAGTTGTGTTAGTTTTACATGATAAATAGGTTTAAAATGGGTTAGAAACTGTTGGGACTTTTCTGATTTTTCTGCATTAGATGCTGTAACAGACTTTTGTCGTTGTTGTTGTGATTGAATTGTTCGTAAATGACGTCCAAGCACTTGAGACATTTCTATTGCTTTTTCACGAGTTCGTTTCCCACGTAAAAGTTTATTCACTTTCGTTTTGATTTAAACATCTTTTCCCTTCTTTTCTAACAACATTTTATATTCATATTCAGGAATGAGAACCATTTTCAAAGTATGTTTCATTTTAACAGCAACTGAGCTAACAAGGGTAATGCAAATTTAGCAATAGCTCCAATAAATCCTCCTTTCTGATTAACCAACTTCTTTTTTCTTCGAAGTGATATCTTCTTATTTGCCAGTGTACGTAGGGTATGACGTTCACGCTTGAATAACTTATACCTTTTTGAGCTTAAGGGTAAATGTCCCCGCAATATATTCAAACAAATTTCAAACAAGCTAGTTAATTCCTCCTTAGTAGCTTGTTGTAGTAAGGATTTACGTCGTTTAGGTCCGCTGCGTGCGAGCAAGTGAAGGAAAGGTTGATTCGCTTGAATACGTTTAGACATCTTGGCTGCGAATGGTTAAGTGACTTGGTTCTTGTTCATACGCCACCTTATCAACAGATACGTAATGTGTATCTTTTGGTAAAATGCCTGTACGAATACGTAGTTGATCATTTGTCTTCGGCTTCAGATCAATGAATAAATAGCCACGAGGTTTGCTGGTAGCATCTTGATAGGCTTCTATGAGAAATTGAGATTTTCCAGGATACATTTGTCGCGCTAATGTACTTATTTGTTGACTGTCTCTAGGATTTTTAAACAGAATGATGTAATGTGTATTCAAACTAATATTACGCATTTCTCTACCATGATGAAACAAATTATGCACAATAAAAATAATGCTTAGATTTTGATGACTGCTGCCAACACTAAAGAGACGTGTCATGCCTTCATCACTATGACATTTGGTCATTAAGTCATCAATGATGAGTAAGTTTGGTTTTTTCGGGTTAAAACGCTCTTCAATGTTATCTGGAATGCCTTGGTAAACTTCCACACCTTTCATTCCCTTATACAAAGGCTGATCTGCTGCATAGAGCCATAAAATGGTTTTTGGAGAGGGTTTAATTAACTTTTGTTCTAGAATTTCTCTAACTAGAGAAGTTTTACCACTGCCTGTAGGTCCAGAGACCAAACACGTGAATGGATGCTTCATTTTCGAATATCTGTTTCTTTCACCCAACTGTTAAACTTCTTTGGCCAACCTAACCACTTCACAAATAATTCTTTAACACCTCGTCTTTATCGTGTTTTCAAGACCTTTTCAATTCTGTAGACTGATTCAATATCTTTTGTCACTTTCTGTAGTTCTTCTTCATAAAAATGTCCGTCAATATCTTCATCCAAAAAGTCTTTCACACGATACAAGTGTATTCCTTGCTTCTTACAACGATGTGTGATAACCTCACATGTGCGATGTGCGAACCTGATCACCAATTTTAAATTTGTAGGGTTTTTTCTTCTTTGGTTTTAATTTCAATTTGTCTACATACATATACTTCCACACTTTCGATTCTATGTCTTTACGAATATCTGCAGGAGCATACTTATTAGGGAGGGAGCCATGAGGTCTATGGTTATAATTATACACTAAGTCTGGAAGGATGTCCATATATCGATACGTTTGATTATGAAGGAAATATCGATACATCATTCCCTTTAGAGTACGAATGACTCTCTCAGCAAAGTTGGCTTTGGTTTCATTCTTTGTCGTATAGGCATGTATTCCCTCCTTCTTCAAAAATGCTTTTACCCATCTGTTTTTAAATTCAGTTCCTTTATCTGACCTTAGAGTTCGTGGTCTTCGTTGTGTTTCATGAAAAATCTTTTGAAAGGCTTCTATGACGCTGGTATGTGATTTATTAGGTAATGGTTGCACCCATAAATATCTGGAAAACACATCAATGACAACCAATAAAAAGTGGGTGTCATCATTATAGGAAGCTATGTTTCCCATGTCAGCTAAATCAATATCCCACATGTCATCAATTCCACGTGTAATGACACGTTGCCTTTTAAACCTATATTTTACAGGTTGTAGTAAACTGAAGGCATCTTGATCCTGTAACCATTTCTTCACTTGTGAATGAGTGACTGGTTGATCATGTTTTTTTAATATGTGATAAAGTTTGTAAGGACCAGCAAATGCCCCGGGTTGACCAGGTTTAAAGTAAATATTGGTTAAGTAGTCTTTCCACGTCGACATGTTAACACTAAATGATCAACACTTGTTAACATATCTTGCGTTTTATTTTATCAACACATCTAACATTTTATCAACATATCTTGCATTTTATCAACACATCTTAAAATTTATTTTTTATCAACATGTCTTACAAATCAAGTATTGATACAATGGTGTGAATAATTGGAGTCCATTGATCTTCAATGTATATTAACCAGCTACTTAATTCATCAAATGTGATAGCATCTACACCACATTTTTCACAACGTTGATTTGCATTATCTAACACTTTATCTAAATGAATGTAATATTTAGCTTCATTCCAATATGTATAGACACATGTAGAATGACACATATGTTCTGAACACTCTTCATTTTGACAAGCAGGACATACTAAACATGCAAACTTTTTTACAGCTAATGACATTTCTTCACAATATGTTTTTAGCACAATATATTGTCTCAATGTAATGTCCACCATTATACTGCAATGTAGATTAACCACTCTCTCACTTCATCAAACAGTCTTGGATCAAATTGAGCGAAGTGATATGCTGCTTCCACATCAAACTCCTCAGTGTATGTTTGAAAACATACACTCTTTGATGAAATCCTCGCGTAAGTTTGGTACGTTCAACGTGGAATGAGCAAGTTCCCAATAAATGTCAAAGTGCTGCAGTTGTTGTTGAATAGATCCAAAACGTGCCAGTTCACTTATCATGTAGTCCACATACTTGTCCTTGAAACATGTTTCTACATCCATCTTTCACATGTCCATATAACACGTCTGCACACTATGGCGGCTGGTAAGCAAATGACTCTCAGTCTTATTCCGCAGAAACAGTTAGTAAGCCGCACTTGTTGCAGAAGTTGTCTGGTTCACACAACTTGCAATTGTACTTGTGGCAGTGACAATCATAATCCTCAGCATATCCGTAAGCACCGCAATATTCACAGGTAAGTCCAAGTTGATTTTGCACATCCATATTCTCCAATTGAACTTCAGCCAGTCTTTTCTTAGATAACTTTGACACTTTCATCCGATTGTCCTTTTGCAGCTTGATAGGAGTTTTCTTGCCATGACATTCCGTACATGGCAATAAGGTTGAGTTAATGCTATCCATCTCCTGAAGCAATGTCTCCCATTCACCATCATTCATGTTGATGTAATACTTGTATTCTTTCCCTTCTAACAGTGATGCTTGCACAAAACTCACATAGCGCATATCCAAGTATGAAATGACTTCAAGCCACTTCGTTTGCGTTAAGTACAGTTTGAAGCCAATGTCGCGTAATCTTGCTAAGTTAAGGCACACAATCTTCCACAAGGATGGTGATAAAGCAAGCCATCTCTCTCCACGTTTGATTCGAATAAATAATCCAAATTGTCCATGCTCCACAGTAATGGTTAAGTTTGCACTAATTTTAAAGCTGCTTGTCTTCTCCATGGCTGCGCGTTGAATGATGACTGCACTTGACACCTCACTCCTTTTACATGGACATTACATGTATGTTTTCATGAGATGCTTGCAAAATCGCGGTGTGATCTCGTTGAAACCATCCAGAAAGGCTGTTGGCAAACCGTCTGTCAAAGATTGTCTCATAACAATCACTAAAAAGTCTCCTCGTTTGCGACTCCCAATTATCCATTGAAAGAGCATTGGCATGGTGAAATGTCCTTTTTCATAGAGGTAAGCCATCATATCATACACCTTAATACGTCCTTCAAGGTACTTGAAGCCATGTAGCATGACCTTTGCACATTTGGAATCGCGATCTTCATCAACACACTTTGGCGTCGGTAGAGATAAAGTCTTAAAAAGTTCCTCATGAAGACTTCGAATAAGTTGAACGAAACGTCGGGTCATGGCTTCGGAGAACTGCGGCTCTGACGCGGGAAGATGCTCTATGTTTCCTTCTAGCATGTAGATAAGCTGAATGACAGTGTTCACTTCTTCCGTTAGGTACATGTATGTGTGCTGATCGAAAAAGCCTTCTTCACATGAACACCATAAAATATTGCAATCGATCAGAGGAATCACTGTTTGAAAGTTTCGTTTCAACAGCGTGACGTCTTCCTCAGTAACAGGAATAGTTTTGCTCAATTCAAATTTAGATTTGAGCTGCTTGTCATCGTCGTCGCTGTCGTCATCGTCGTTGTCGTCATTGTCGTCATTGTCGTCGTCACCGTCGTCATCGCTTGACATGACCACTTCTTCCTCCTCAAGATGCTCTAGATGAGCCTGTAACTTTGTACTAAGTGGCTTGGCGCTACCATTTACAAGCGCATTGGCAACCCAGAACGGATAGTCAGATCCCTCGGGATCGGGCATTGCTTGCTGTACTGACTGTACTTCTTCAGGCCTAGTTTGCTGTACTGTAGACACGTCTGACGGAGCCCCTAATGCTTCCTCCAAGGCTTTTTCAGCTTCTGCTAGTGTACTTAGGAAGGCAGCAGTCTCCTCTGCAGTTAAAACTGCATCTGTAAAAGCCATTGTTTCATTGCTGAACAGGCTATCAATTTTCATGTTGCTAGCCGTTGCTGCTTTTCGAGACGTCTCCATGATGGTTTGGCAATGCAATGGCCATAGCGGTGTTGACCCGACGTTTTTATACTACTGAGCCGTGAGCCCAGCGGCTAAAAAGTCGGTGAGCCGGGGGGGGGGGGGTCCTTGCTTCAGGTCGACTGACCAGGGGGGGTCCAATATAATAGCAGCCTCGCACTGTATGCAGTCAGTCTGCCTTTGATCATTGAAGGAGTAAGAGCTAAAAATGCAACACAAAGATGAATTTTTCTCGCCAGAGCTTCGGGCTCGCTACTTCTTGTAACAGAAGGATGTAGATCTCTGGGAAGATATCTATATAGAATATCAAACATTTCTATTTCGACAGTGGAGGAATTTTCTCAGGAACAGACCTGAAGAAGAGTTCAACCGGTTTGGCAGGGCGGCGGAGGAACGATACAAGCGCCAGAGGGAGAGCTTGCTCGACAGGAGCCAGGACCCGCCGCCCTGCCAGGAAGAAAGGCCAGCCAGGACCACAGCAGCGACAACCACGACGGCGGCGACCCCTGTCAAGGTGACTCCTGCTGCAGCCACGGCGTCGACGCTGACGACTCCGCCGATAGCGATTCCAACGGCAGCTGATGTCACTGTCTTGAAGGTTCCGGCGGAAGAAGTTGTAGTCAAACGGCGAAATCTTCCTAGCGCTACAGTTACCAGGCCGGAGACAGTGACACCAGCTCCTGAGGAAGAGCTAGCAGCCGCTGTCGCCAGTATAACGGACCTCACGCAGGTGGACTTCAGCCTCATGCAGTCGCCCTCCGATAATGACTGCACCGTGGAACTGGTTGACGTGAAACAGGAGGATGGCTCTTCCAAAAAGTCATCCCTCCAGGATATCGTAGAGTTTTTGGATACGGCGGATAATGTGCAGTTTTGCAGCTTCTGCCTTTTGGAATACCGGCAGGAACCTCTCTACGAGTCCACGAACAGACATGCCCAGATGCGTTAAAGCCGGAGTACCATTATTGTAACGTTCTGGGTAGAGGTTTCAGGACACACAGGGCCGCGGTAGCAGCGCATAGGAGATGGGCTGGCTGTAGGGAGGATGACGGCAGCGGCAGAGGCGGAGACGGCGACGGCGCCAAAGCGAAATAGTAGGGGAAGCGGCGGCAGGGGAAGCGACAGGAAGTGAACCGGCGGAGAAAGCAGAAAATACCTCCACGGCCGCTTTTTAGCGGCCACCCATTATTACGAAATAAGCGCGAATCGTGTCATGTTGTTAGTATGTATGTGTATGCATGAGAGTGTGGGAAATGCTAAATAAAGGGGTCTATCAATCATTGATTTATACCCCCCATCTGTCCGTCTGACCGTCTGAAAAAGCTAAACAAATTGCTGCCTGGGTTAAAAATACCCTGGCATGAGAAATGAAACGCTAAATCTGTCCGTCTGCCCGTCTGAGAAAGCTAAACAAATTGCTGCCTGGGTTAAAAATACTCAGGCATGAGAAATAAACGCTAAATCTGTCGGTCTGACCGTGTGATGTGGTGTTATGTGTGTGTTAAGAGTGAGAAAGCTAAACAAATTGCTGCCTGGGTTAAAAATACCCAGGCTTGAGAAATAAACGCTTAATCTGTCCGTCTGACCGTCTGATGTGTTATGTGTGTGTGGAGAGAGAGATTAAAAAAATTAAAAAAAATGATTGTCTGTCTGACCGTCTGAGAAAGCTAAACAAATTGCTGCCTGGGTTAAAAATACTCAGGCATGAGAAATAAACGCTAAATCTGTCGGTCTGACCGTCTGATGTGGTGTTATGTGTGTTTGGAGAGAGAGAGAGAGATACAAAAATAAAACAAAAAGACTACCCTTTTATCCGGATGTCCTTTTATCCGGGTGCCCTTTTATCCGGATGCCCTTTTATCCGGTTGCCGTAGGTGTTATGTATGTGTACGCAGTGAGAAAGTTAAAAAAAAGAGCTATTGTTGCCTGTATATACCGTAATGGGTAGAGAGCTCTGGGTTAAAAATGGCGTCTCTTAAGGAAAAGAGAGCTCATTTTTAATTGCTGCTACGGCAATCCATTAGTGAAGGTATGGGGTGAGAAAGCCGAAAAAAGAGTTGTTGTTGCCTGTATATGCATTGAGAGAGCTCTGGGTTAAAAATAGCGTCCCTTATTTAGATCACTTCTAATTTCTGCTACGGCAATCCATTAGTGAAGTTGTGGGGCGAGAAAGCCGAAAAAGACTGTTCGTTTGCCCCTCAGACGTCGTGGGTGTGATGGAGAGAGAGAGGGTTAAAAATTAAAAAAAAACATGACTGTCTGGGTGTCCGTGTGTCTGGGTGTCCGTGTCTGGGTGTCCGTGTGTCTGGATGTCCGTTTGTTCGGTTGCCTTAGGTGTTCTGTGTGTGTACGCAGGGAGAAAGTTTAAAAAAAAAGAGTTGTTGTTGCCTGTATATACCGTAATGGGTAGAGAGCTCTCTGGGTAAAAAATGGCGTCTCTTAAGACGGCGTTGCTCACGTTTAATTGCTTCTACGGCAATCCATTAGTGAAGGTGTGGAGTGAGAAAGCCGAAAAAAGAGTTGTTGTTGTCTGTATATGCATTGAGAGAGAGCTCTTGGTTGAAAATAGCGTGTCTTATTTAGGTCACATCTAATTGATGCAACGGCAATCCATTAGTGAAGTTGTGGGGCGAGAAAGCCGAAAAAAGACTGTTTCTTTGCCCCTCAGCCGCCGTGTGGAGAGAGAGACAAAAATTTAAAAAAAAACATGACTGTCTGGGTGTCCGTGTGTCTGGGTGTCCGTGTCTGGGTGTCCGTGTGTCTGGGTGTCCGTTTGTTCGGTTGCCGTAGGTGTTATGTGTGTGTACGCAGTGAGAAAGCTTTAAAAAAAGAGCTGTTGTTGTCTGTATATATCGTGATGGAGAGAGCTCTCTGGGTTAAAAATGGTGTCTCTTAAGGAAAAGAGTGCTCATTTTTAATTGCTGCTACGGCAATCCATTAGTGAAGGTGTGTGGGTTTAGAGAGTGAGAAAGCCGAAAAGACTGCTTGTTTGCTCCCAGCTACCGTGTGGAGAGAGAGGCACAAAAAACCAAAAAAAAAAAAAAAAAAGGCTGTCCGTTTGTCCGACTGTCCGTTTGTCCGGGTAGACCGTTTGTCAGGGTGTCCGTTTGTCCGACTGACCCGTTACCAGTCTGTCATGGTGTGTGTTTGGAGTGAGAAAGCTGAAAAAAAAGAGTGGCCATTGCTTGTATACATACAGTGGCATGCGGTGAGCCGTGAGCCAGCGGCTAAAACCGCCATGGGGGGGGGGGGGGGCGGTGGAGCCATGAGCCGGGGGGGGGGTCCTGTCGACCAAGTCACCCATATAGATAGTGTATGCTAACAGGTCGCTTGGCGGGGGGGGGGGGTCTCTATGAGCCCTTTGCTGTCCGGGTGCTCGAGTGCTGGGGTGCTCGAGTGCTCGAGTGTTCGAGTGCTCGAGTGCTCAGGTGCTCAAGTGCTCGGGTGCTCGAGTGCTCAAGTGCTCGGGTGCTCGAGTGCTCAAGTGCTCGAGTACTCGAGTGCTCAAGTGCTCGAGTGCTCGAGTGTTTGAGTGCTCGGGTACTGGAGTGCTCGGGTGCTTGAGTGTTCGAGTGCTCGAGTGCTCGGGTGCCATTTTGTTGTTTGAATGGCCGCCCGTTTGAATGGTCGTTTGAATGGCCGCCCACTCTCCATATTACGTCATTATGACGTTCATATGACGTTCATATGACCTCCATATGACCTCCATATGATCTCCATATGATGTCCATATGATCTCCATATGATCTCCATATCACGTCAATAACACGTCCATATGACGTCAATATGACGTCAATATGACGTCTTTTTTTCGGAACCCCATGGGGCTCCGAAAACACCTCCTGACGTCATTATGACGTCACTTCCTGTTTTCGGAGCCCCACTTTTATCCTACTATTAAAGGCGGGAACCTGGCCGCCTTCGACTATAAAAGTACTTCAACTACAAAAATGTCCAACTTCCTTTTAAAATGTAACAAGTTAAGAATTCGGCAGGCCCGAGCCTATAGCCAAAAACACCACGAGAAAGTTGAGAAAATCAACTCAGGCTAAGAGTCGAATGCTGAACGCTACTGCAAAAATAGGCCTGCATAAAACACAGTGATATCTTTGTTTCATTCAGTTTCAAGGCTTAGTACTTATGTAGACTTTAGAGCTAGAGCACATCTAACATTTTTCAAATTTATTCCTGCTTTGTTGTCCTTGTTATAATTTTTTACCTGTGTGTTCATTATGGCTATTCAAGGTCCTTTTAAAGCAAATATGTGATTGGTTGTGATTTGCTGTCATTTATACAATTTATGATCTGCCACATGTTTGTATTTTAATTGTGTATATTGTTATCACACATATTGCGGCTTTTCGAGATCAACAAAATGCATCTCAAATTGTTGCAGACAAAATATCTTGATTTGGGAAAATCAAAGTTTACTGTTACAAAGCCGTGTTGGTAGTGTTAATGCAGGTGCCAAAATAAATACACAATAATCTCTAGCAAACAACTTAACTAATTAGTTAGCAGAAGGAAGACATGCATGTTTCAACAACGATGAAATCATATGCACGAGTTACTTGATCCATCTAAAGGAGTTGTTCAACCAAATTAAATTAAGCAAAAAAGTTGCGACAATTTAAAATATTTTGACGTATACAGTAGAAAAACAAATGCGAACAAAATAATATTAAAAAAATTTTTGACGATATATTTAACTTCAAAATAAACTAGGAAATTATGGAAAAGGCAGTTTGCCGAGCTATGTAGCACAAATGGCTGGGAAAAGAAAACATGTACACTGGGAAAATATTGTGCACATAGCTATTAAAATATGAGAAACCATGTTCCCTACGACAGTAAGGAAACAGTTTCTAACTAGTAATATTTTTTAAGTTGTTGGCTAGCAAAAAACAACCTGCTGTTTTCTTAAGTCACACATATTTAAAAGAAATGACATTGTTTTATATGCAGGTCCGACTGTGTCATCTAATTAAACTTAAAATTATGATGCAACCGAAGATAAAAAAATTGAGTTTGCTTCATTCAGCACTGTTTAAAATATTTTCGAAGCTTGCGTGCAAAGTTTGCTTTTCAGTGTCAACCAATGGTTGCATAGAATTGAACAAAACAAAAAAGAATACAATCTTTAACAAATCGTGATAATACAAGTTCTGGGCAGTAACAAGGCTCGGAAACCTCCAGCAGGAGACTTATGAAGCCTCCTGGTTCTACTATAGTTGCAGAGTCTAAATTTAGAGACTGAAATCGCTGAATGGCATTTTGCTAAAGAGATAACAAATAAATATTTCCCTTCGATAATCCTGAGCGATAAAATATTTGAGCTTTTCTAGAACTGTAAAAGAACAAATGCTTTCAGCCATTATATACTGTTTCTATTATAATGTATTGTTATTCTAATGTAATGACTAAGCTTTATGTAAATTTTTGCAATTTCTGTGATCATTGTGTGTCGTCTAGCAAAGATTTGTTATTGGTATATCTAATTATTATATGTTATATCAGGTCCTGAATACTGAACAAATACATGTTAGAATTTGAGATTACCTCGATGGCAAACCTGCTAGGGACTAGATTAAATTTTTGTCTTGAACCGGTCAAATATTTTATACTTTAAATGATACCTATGCAACATTTATGTAACTTGACTCTTTTTAACATGTGTTAAAAATTTTATACTTCAGATTTTATCCACACAGCATTTTTGTATGAAATCAACGAAATAAACTTTCAATGAACTTTTATTGCAAAATTCTTTATCACCGTAAACTCATGAAGAACCAGTTATCGGAACTTTTTGGAGAGGCATATTCATTGCCCTGCTTAGTCCTAACAGGGGACATGGCATTCACAGTATTTGACAACAGTGATGTGTTCCCCGTTTTTACAGTTATGGTAGTCAAGCATGCAGTAGTTGCTGTACGTCCTACCGTCACTACCACACAGAGGCATGTATATAGCTGGGCAAAACATGTTACATCCAGAAACTAAAACAAAAGAGACCAGTAAAATATAAAAGGAAATAATATGTTGTACATGCAGTATCTTAACTTGAAACCTAATTGTATTAACCTTATCTTACCCTGCAGCTTTGTCAAACATTGAAAGGGCTTCAAAATAATTAATATGTTAAGGAGACATACCTTTACATGACACAAGATTCATATCACACATTTACTCAGGCATCTTCAAAAGTTAAAACGCAGCTTTGCCAAACATATGAAGAGAAAAATCTGCCTACACTCTAATTCCAGTTTCACTTTCATTTTGTTTTTGATACTTTCAGTTTTTGACCATGTTTACAATTTGTGATAAGCATATGTCTTTAGGCATTTAATAAGAAACCAAACGAAGTATCATTTAAACCATCTAACCTAAGCAGCACAGAAGTTTTTTGAAAGCTTAAAAACGAGAGGAAAATAAGACGTGTCTGACACTCACAGAAAAAGGCTTGACTACAAACTATCATTGCCGCAAAAATGATTCCAAGCATTTGAACTTTCATTGTTCTGGAACAGTTCTCTTCAGTCGCAAACTAAACATCAGAAAGTGATCAAATAATATAAGTAAGTTTTACATCTTCATTTTGAATCTTTCTCTCTCAAGTATGGAATTAAAAATTCTTGTTTTTTATTTATGCATATAAAAATAAGATAAAAGATATCAATGTAATTTACCTTAAACTTTATTTTGGTAGTGTTGATGTGACTTTCTCCGTTGAGAAACTTATCTTAACTTGTGAATAGCGACATTTAACAGTAAAAAATTTCAAAAGAACACCATATGCTAAAATTCGAAACAAAGCAGAAAAGAAAAGAATCTTTTCTCGATTAATACAATTGTTTCCAACAACAGGGAGAAATCCTATTCGGTAAATCGGTGTTAAAACACATGTGCTTATTCAGTAATTGTTGCTTTAACAGATATATTGATAAATGATAAGTAAAAACTAAAACGTGCTTTTTAGTCATATCAATGACGACAAAACGTTTTTAAATAACAGATGTTTGAAAGTTTTCTTAAAAGGTATTGAGAACTGAAGATATATAAAAAATATGTTTGGGATTTTTGCTTTAAAAACTGTATTTAATTTCAAGTCGTCAAAATTTAACATGCCGAAATGACCGTAGCACAGAATCATTTAATTTATGTCCTAAAGAGTTTAAATTGAGCTTCTTCTCAAGATATTTCAGATCTGAGTACAATCTGAGTACGAAAATATAGTTAAAAACAGTCTTATTTGGTTTTCGACATACAAAGATACTTGATGATGGATCTTGTAAACATTTTTTAATTTATAAGGGTCCTGACTTTCGAGGTGAAGGTCAACATGAAAAATTAATCTGAGACTAATATGCAATGTTCAGTCTGTGATTCAGACTCTTAAATTGATATAGAATTTACAATTAATACAGAATTGTTCAATAAGCATAAAATCACGCTCTTGTTATGGAACACGTGTCCATTTAGATGCCAGAGAATATGAATGTCTGGATAATGGCATCGATGTTGTGTTGCGTTCTGATGTTGCATTGGCGTTGTTTGGGGCACGGCTTCCGTTTGAAGCTATCTCAAGGGACACAGGATGTCTGTTTATTTTAATGTAGTGATTATTTTCATACAATTGTATATATAATGTATATATTTATACGTGTCATACATTAGAGCAGATCATATACATCTGCTAATATGGTTACTCTTTCAGATTACTCTTTCTCGTGATGAATTCCTTTCAAAAATCACCTTACTGTTTTTCCTCAAATAAAGAAACAATATTCTAAGATCTATTTTCGGTGTTTCCTAACTTGATGAAGGAAACCACTGATGTTGTTAAATTTGATTAGTAATTGCATAGAGTTAACGATTTCCTTTATATTATGGAATTCCTTGTCATAAAATATTGGCCTCTTCTTAAAGGTGGATTCAAGACAAAGACATACAATATTTTATTACTTTAATCTTTTTCTTCATTTTTTAAAAATGTAGGATACGTTCGGAAAAGCCTCTATTAAATTAAATATATGATGTAAGACTAAAATGTTAAAATAAAACTTAGGAACCACTGTAATTTACATTCATTTCCTACTGTAAATAAACTCCATCTAATCATAAAAATCAAATCAATTTCAAAACTATTACTTAGTCAAGACATACAAAAATTATTTTTCAGCTCAGAACAAATAAATATTTTCAGTTTCTACTCTCGGTTATTTACTCTAGTATTGTGTCGTATGGACAAGTTTAATTCTGAAGTAGTAACAAAATTTAAGAGCTTAAGTTAAATTTCGAATAAAACTGCTATGCAATTAAAAAGCTTAAAAACGCATCTGAAACTGTGGGAATCTATTACCTAATAGGCAGTCTCAGTAACATTTTATGTAGAGAAAACGACCTAATCGGATCCCAGTCATCCATAATTTTATTAATTTTTGAGTAATAAACAAAGTAAGATAAAATAGTAGATGATTTTAAAGTTGGGGGTATTAGTTCATACGACTTAGTGGTTATCAAAAAAATCCTTGAGGTTATCTTGGTTATCAAGACTTTGGGTTAAAATTTTATAAAGCTCTATAGTCCACGGAGAAATGGAAGAGTGTAGTAGACTGCACCTAATTTTACATGCACATTTCTATATCAGGGCTGGTATGATTTAAATCAGTTGATTTAAATCATGATTTAAATCGTGATTTAAATCAACGTAAAAAAATCACGATTTTTGATTTTTTTGATTTTTTTATATATCTTTTGATTTGTTTTCTATTTAAAATGTGTGTCATTCAGACTGTGTTCACTGAAGGCACTTGGAGACGCCTTTGTTTAAACATGGCATTTCATATGGTACGCTTATTAGTGCACATGAGCCTCCGAGGTGGGGAGAAGGCGTTTAGTTAGGGGCAACACGCTTTAAGCCGGTAACTGCCTGTGGTGTTTCAAAAGAAACCCTTGAGTCTCATAGTATTTTTATGACTGTTTGAGCAAGTAGTCTGAAGTGAATATGTAATCGCAAACTAATCTTCAGAAACTCCCGTTAGCATCGATATCTCCAACGCACTCCGGCCTTTCTCTCAACAGCTTGTGCTTGTAAACAAAGTATTAGTGTTACGCGTCGAGCGAGGTTATTTAAATAACCCCCCCCCCCCCCATATCACTGCTTTTTCGAGTGTTAATTGAACAAACCTCGGAGTGGAAACGGCTGGAAACTGGCGTTTTGCTACCGATCGCTCAATAAATGAAGAATTGAACTTGAAGACAGTTATCTGAACATTTGAAAATTGAGGACAGTTGTCACAGATTTTGTGAAATGTAAATGTTTTTGGAGTACAAGGGAGTGTTACAAGTCTTCAATTAACTGTTTAAAAGTTGTGCCTTTGGATATTTTGTCGGGTTTTTATTTCAGTTTGATTTATATAAAAAAAAATCAGATTTATATCAAAAAAATCAAAAATCGTGATTTTTTGAAAAAATCGGATTTTTTTCCAGCCCTGTTCTATATATGTACAGTTATAGAAAGTGTAACAGAGAAAACTTTCTGTTTGAACTGCAATCAAAAATAAAGCAACATGTAATACCCACAAACAAAAAAAGATGAGAAAGCCCTAGGATTTGGTGTCGGTCAGTTTTGTGCGATTTCTGATACCATTGTTCACTTCTTTTGGCAATATCAAGTTTCTTCAGTAATCATAAGTAGATTTCTAAGCATGTTGAAGCTATCGGACTCATTCTCTTTAATATATGGGACTTTGTACCGGAAAAAATAAAGATCACCTTTCTATTTTAATAAAATATAATTTATTTCAGTTCCAAATAAGAAGTAAAAATGTTCGTGAAAACATATTTAAAGAAAATCAAGATACAGTGAAGATTAAAAACCTTAAAAGAAGATATTTTAAAATTGCATTTTGAAGAACCCATCTCACAGACAGTAAATAGATTTTTACACGGATAAACAGGTATCTGGAATGTGGTGTGAACTCCTTGGTAACCTTTCGAACCTTCGAAACTGCTCTGATATGGCATATACGCGGTACTTACAGTTGGAAAGTATAATCAACTAGAGCACAGTAAGTACAGTACAAGACTACACAAATCGTATTACTTTTATACTTCGGGGTTGGGAAGTACCCAGAGTTTGTTGAATTCATGCGTTACATCTTGGCTTGAGTTCCTTTTTTGTGTCACGTCAACTTGTACAGTTAAATGGTCGGAGGGACAACGACTAAATGTTCCTGAGGCATACTTTTGCATGAATAAATTATACTCCTCTACTTTTATTTGAAATGTTTACATTCTCTATCACAAAGGACAATGAAATTGTGTTATTGAAACACATTATCTACACAGTCAGCATTATATTGTTCGTTGCACTATTTACAGCATGTACGCAATTAAGTGCTCTACACAGGTTACACTGGAGGGCAGACTTTCTTGTAGTCCTGTTAATATCTGTTTTGTTAGCTCTACGGTTTTTAGATTACATTAAACTAACTTTGCTATTCACTCACCATAGCGGTTGAAAATTAAGACGTGAATGCAAATGAGGAGCCTCAAGAAGTTAAATATGACTCCCATAAACACGGCCAAGTATAAAAAATACCGTAAACGTTAAATATAAAAGCAATTTTATCATTCTTATAAGTCTTATATATCCCTAAGTTTAATTAAACGAAGTAGGTAAAGCTAATTGCGAACCATAATGAACTCAGCATGCCTCTGAAATTCATGATTGTATAGAGACGAGAAAAAGGAATCAATTTCAGCTGAATAACAAAAACTAGGAGAAGAAGCAGAAGAAAAAGAAAGAGAACATTGTGTTGCAGGATGTGGCTTAGGTTGTAATAAAAAGATCTTTCTTACTTGGCATTCATGTCTTAGATGTTTTAAGCATTAGTTTGAAATGTTGTGCATTTATATTCATATTTACATGCTAAGCAATTATATTCAAATGTGCTATTTTGAGGGGTTCCATAGGAGTAAAAATTCGGATAAGGTTTTGAGCTGTTGAGTAGTCGTACTGCTAAAACATGCACGGATGAAGTACTTTTTACGATTAATACAAGAAATTACAAAATCTGCATAATGTCACAAGAGAACACGAAATAGTTAAAACAGTTTCAGGCGAACACCTTTATCACAAATGCTAAGATTTAGCATATTACAGATCTGAGAAATTTAAAGGATGAAATGTTGCAAGAAAAAAGGCTTTATTTTGTGTTATTTGGGGGATAATAAAACTTGTGTTTCTTCAAAATCATTGCCACTCTTCATCTGATATTCAGTGAATAATTTTCTTTTGTTAACGCTATCACAGCTGCACTTCTTTGTATGTAAATAAACTGTCAATATCCCTGAGTGTTATACCCCCACAGCGCATAATTGAATATGACTGTGCTATAATAATAATAATAATAATAATAATAATAATAATAATAATAATAATAATAATAATAATAATAATAATAATAATAATAATAATAATAATAATAATAATAATAATAATAATAATAATAATAGTGAAAATAATAACAATAATAGATATTGACTTATTAAGAGGCAAAATGAAATATTATTGCCCAGCAGGTAAATGTTGACGTTTAGGTCAATATTGAAATTTTAAGTGAATGCATGCTTTATTATATGACTTGAGTGGGGTTCTGATTACAAAAGTCTATCGATTACAAACATCTCTCGATATCTGCGTTACAATCAAAGTTGCCAGATTATTGCCTTGGGAAATAACTCAGATTATAGCATTTAGTCGAATCATATAACCAAATACAAATATGATATTGTTTGGAGTGTGACATGCAGTTTTGTTCACAAGGGATGAAATGTTATACGAAACTTCTCAGTTCAGATGTACGAATGCGTGTCATGTTGCTAGTTATCCAGAGCTGTGCTGGTGTGAGGCGCTCTACGTCATTGGCTATCGTGATGGCTGTGATTCCACATATGGAATAAATCAGTTGCGTAGCACTAATTATTTGCACCTCAGATATATGCATTCGTATATATTTATATAAGGTAAAAGTCTTATCTTTCTGCAATAGTACAAAAATTTCGAAAGTTTAAAGGTATAGTTGTATAGTTTGGGAACGGGATATCGGGAGAACATTTGTTTTTGTTTACTTAGAAGCTGATTACGAGTGAAGCATATGGAATCGCCATAGCGATTCCAAAACCTATATTTTAAAACATTCCTCATTAAAGTATAACAATTATCCCACAAATAAATTATTTTAATTTCAGAAATACCGGCTTTTAGATTCCGAACCCATCACTGTGGATTTTTCAATGTGTTTAACATTAGTTATCGCGAGCCATAATAAAAAATTGGCGGGATATTACTGCAAAGTAAATAACCGGTTCCTCCTGTTACTATAATTATCATACGTTGACAACAAACCGACTAATCAGCGTCAGTGTTGTTCCAATCATGTGATCAAACCATTCCTAACTTAACGCGTTCCGATATGGGGGAGTTTTTCTCCATCACCAATTTTTCTTAATTATGACAGATCAAAACCAAGGTAAATGCATCCGTTTGAATACAAGAGGTGCGGGCAGGCTATAAATATGCAACAGCCTGCAAGGTGGCGCCTCTGGCGGAATACTTTGACAACAGGAATGAAAACAGTGAAAACAAGAAAAACCTGCTTTAAAAAATGCCCGTGCGACAATTTGTGCAGCTTGGGGTTGTAATAATTACAAAGGAGTGGAAAGAATATTTCATCTTTCAGTTTTCCCCGGGAACCGAGTACATATGACAAATGGATACAGAATATAAGTCGTCAGAATTTGAAAGGAAAATCTCCAAAAGATCTAAAACACAGACGGATTTGCGCTCATCATTTTGAAGACAGTCAGTTTATGAATAAACACCAAGGGTAAGATTTTTTTTCATTTATTGAGCGAAATTGTTTGTTAAGTTGTTAAGTTGCCTATGCAAGTCTTTTGGGGCAGTGGTTGGGAGTGTGGGTGTGGGAAGATGGGTTATGGGGGGCATTTAAAAAATGAAACGTTTTTCCTTGACAAATGTCATGTCAGTTTTTTTCACTTATAAGGCTTCTTCTTCTTCTTCTTCTTCTTCTTCTTCTTCTTCTTCTAGTTTTCTTCTTCTTATTATTATGATTATTATTATTAATAGTATTATTATCAAACCTTGTACCATTTTTACTCATAAAGAAAATTTGATATGGTGTGCCGTGCCAACGCCCCGAACCCACCGAAGCAAATCACCGCAAAGCAATCACCACCGACTACTAGAAAGTTGCCTTCACCGAAGAAACCGAAGTTCAGCCAACCGGAAAATACTAAAAACTCCGCAAGACACGTGCGATGAGCGAAACTGACGAAGAAAAACCAGTCGCTTCGGAGTAAAATTGCAAGATTATGGCGTCAATTAATAACTCCAAGTAAGAAAAAAGTGAAAACGACCAAATCGATGCAGGCATAGAAAGTGTTGCAAGGTTCTGTACCAGATTTTCCCAATTGCCCAAATAAAAATGGGTACACGTTCGAAATATGTTCATCGCTGGACTGACCAGGATAAAGCTTTCGCACTGACATTATTTCATTCAAGTCCTAAATGTTACAGAATTCTTGCAAAATCCTTTGCCTTTCCGTCGGTTAGGACATTAAAAATGCATGCAAAAAGTAAACATCAATGATGGATTTCATTCTGCTGTTTTTGAGGGTTTGAAAGATATAGTTTCTTCTATGAAGGAAGAAAATAAGCTGTCTTCTATTATGTACGACGAACTGTCAATAAAAGAACAGATTGTATATAATGTCAAAAGTGACAAAATTGAGGGGTTCGAAACTTTAAACTCGGGAATATGCTCGAAGTATATTGCCAATCATGCCGGAGTTTTTATGGTTCGCGGTCTTTCTCAAAAGTGGAAACAGGCCATCGGGTATTTCATATCGGGCGGTCCTTTGTCATCTGAAAGTTCGCAGCAGTTGGTTTTAGAGTGTGTGTCAAAGTTGCACGATATCGGCTTAAAAGTTAAACTTTTTGTGTGTGACCAGGGAAGTAACAATCAATCAATGATCGAGCGCTTGGGTGTGGTGTGGGAATAGAAAGACCATATTTTACTGTAGGTGACAATAAGATTTTTGTGGCGTTAGACCCTCCTCATCTCATACAAAATATCAGAAATAATCTGAAGAAATCAGGCTTTACAATTGATGGTGAGGAAATTATATGGTCATTTATTGAAGAGTTTAACAATTTCTATTCAACATTGTCCATAAGACTTGCACCAAAAATTCCTGCAAAAAAGATGGAACTTCCACCCTTTTCTGCAATGAGGGTGAATATGGCAACACAGGTTTTAAGTCACACTGTAGCGGCGGGAATTTCAACTTTGTGTTCACTGGGGGAAATGGATGAAAATGCATTGCATACTGCAAATTTCATCAAACAGTTTTTATTTTCAACAGTAGCGAAATATCGTCATCGCATCCATTCCGAAGCGGTATTAGGCCTGACTCAAAACATATAACATTCTTAGATGAATGCACAAAATGGTTAAAAAAGGAACCAAAACTTGAACAGGGAAAATTTACCATGTTTGAAGGATTGGAAAATATCTATTTCGTGTCTAAAATTGCTTTGGAATGACCTCTTTGCAAATCGCAATCTCAAATTCTTATTAACCAATCGCATGAACCAAGATTGCCTCGAAAATTTTTTCTGTGATAAGGGAAAAGGGGGGGACACAGGCACAATCCAGATTCAGTTCAATTTAGAGTCGCTTATGGAGATGCATGTGTAGATTCGATGTTTCTGAAAAAAAAGCAACTGTGCTGGTGATTTAGATTGTTTTTACTGAAATTACAGGGATTTCAAGAGGCTAACCCAAACGTACAAGTGCCCAATTTACAACAAAATAGAAATGATGAAAAGCGCGAAATTCCTGAAAGTATTCAATGAGTGATATCTACGCTTTTTATGAGCGATCTTATTATGGAGCAAATAATTTAGTTCAGGATGTGTCTTTTCAGGATTTGCATATCACAACCCTTACTGAATTAAACATTAAGACGGAGGTGAAACAAGTCTGTTTCTGAGACACTAACGAGTAGACAGGAGCTTTCTCCGTTAAACAGTTTGCGCTAAGTTTATATTTACACCCGGACACTTTAAAATACGCATCGGATGAGGAACTTAAAGTGTTACGCGTTCTTGCCTCGATATCAGCCTCAGTAGTCTCGGCAAAGTCACGCCTTAATGCAGCTCCAACGGTCACGATAACCAGAGAACCTTCCTTGCCTAAAGTTATACAACCGCCGCCTCTTCCTTTGATGGCCCCTATATAGACTGGAAGGAGACATCATTTACAAGAGGATTCAATTTATGGCTCGTGCTCTTCTTCCTTGTCAGGCGAGGGGGAACCAGTGGTTATATGTAAGCAGGAGCAAATCCTGTCTACGCTGAGTTCGAGAACAACAGGGAACAACACACCCTCCTCACCGGTTTTGATTTCTGTGTCTCATCCTGCTCCTCACTCAACCACCTGAGCATTGGCACTGACTTTATCCCAATCGATGTCATACCACGCCTTTCCCCGTGTCATGACCCCGGAACATTATTAGTCTTTACGGTTAATACGCACTTGAACTCCGCCGGATGTTGAGTTCGTGCCAGAGGACTGGGAAGAAACCTCTAAAGCGGATTTGTCTGCATCAAATTTACCTTTCAGAGGTATCATTAAATTTATAGCAGACAATTCTGCAGCCTCCGTCACCACTACAAAGTCGCAAATCAGTAGATCGTCTTTTTGCTTCGAGGCTCAATCTCCACCACCACTACATGAAGGTTTCTGGGGCCCGGCTGCATGCATGGCAAATGTATTACAAGCCAGAATAGAGGAGCTGCAAGCGCTACAATACATATCTCCGCGCCAGTGGTCGTGTCCCCTGTCAGCTAAAGTATTATATGTGAGGATAGCTACATATCAATCGAATGACAGTCTATTACAAACCCAACTGCTCGCCTACCAAAGGTTCTCTATGATTAAATCAATTAGATTAGTTCGCTTATCAAAGGATGAATGGTGTTTTATGATTGTACAAGATGACTAGATTTAGTTCTGTAATCATCATCACATGAAAGATTTTTATTGATTGCAATTTCATTTTATAAACTTATGTTGAGTTAGATTGCTTGAAAATAAAATATTCGTTTAGTTTTAGCTATTTTTCTTAAAGAAAACTAAATAAAATTAAATGTGAATTAAAATGACACCTCACATCTTTCAATATGGACACCCGACAAAATTCATCAAATACACTCTAAACCAGAGCATGTTGGCCATTTCGGTGGATCTGTCCAATGCGTACCTACACATTTCAATGCAGGGGGCGTCGCATCGTTATCTGGCCTTCAGGATAGGGGACCAAAATTCTTGGTTTCTTGCCCTACCGTTCGGTTTGTCGATAGCAACGTCTGTGTTTACCCAGGTTATGAAGGTAGTAAAACGTTGGGGCCGTCATGTAGGCTTGTTCATTTTCCAATATCTCAACGGAGACGGGCAGATTCTTTTATCTCAGTTGGCCACACTTGTCAAGCAGTGGGATATCCTCCTCGGTCTCTTGGTCAATTACAGGAAGTCTGAATTGATCCCGGTTCAACGCATGGAGTTCTTAGGCGAATTCATGGACTTTGAAAGGGCCAAAGCGTTTTCCATTTAAAATCAGATTCAAAAGCTTTCGGGTTGTGAAGGTAGTGAAACGTTGGGGCCGTCAAGTAGGTTTGCTCATTTTCCAGTATTTCAACGATTGGTTGTTTGTGAGCGGAGACAGGCAGATTCTTCTATCTCAGTTGACTACGCTGGTCAAGCAGTGCGACGTCCACGGCCTGTTGGTCACTTACAGGAAGTCGGAATTGATTCCGATTCAACGCATAGAGTTCTTGGGAGAATTCCTTTATTTTGTAAGAGCCAGAGCATTTCCCGCTTACAGATCAGATGCAAAAGCTTTCAGGTCTAATTGCGTAAGACGTTTCCTCTCCTAAGCCTTGCGTGTCCCTGTTAAAATCACTTCTCGGATTGTTGGTAGCAACAGAGAAGACAGTCGAGCTAGGCATATGTCATTTTCGAGAGTTTCAGCGCTTTGCTTTGAAGACGTTGCCTCGTCGCAGGTCAACGCGTCATCGGATACGCCTTTCCTTATTAGCTCTGAGGGATCTCGACTGGTGCTCGTGTCAGCTTAGTATCCTAAAAGGTGTACTCTTCTCTCTCCCAGCCCCATTGAGGCAGGTACAGACCGATGCGTCTTGCAGGGGTTTTGGGTTCTTTTCCAGGGACGCAATTGGAAGAGTCATTGGTTGGATCACGAATGTAAACTGCATATCAGTATGTTGGAAATGAAGGTAGTGGTCCTTGCTTATCAAGCTTTCTCCAAGGTTCTCAAAGGTCACTTGATTCATTTTCTGGGGGACAATCAAACAGTAGTATCTTATTTGTTCAAGCAGGGTGGCACGTATTAACTGACGTTGTCTCATCTCACCAAACAAGTCCTCTTGTATACTGTGACTTTGTCATTGAAGCATCACACATTGCAGGCAGTCTGAATGTTCTGGCCTAACTAGCTTTAACAATGGGCCAGATGGTACACACGGAGTAGGGCTTAGCGGATTACAAGTTTCACTGGATTTTAACTCGCTTTCTCCGTATCCGATCTTGGCAGCTTTAGCAATCGATGTGTTGATTTGTCACCGGCCTCCAGCGGTGTTGTTTGTGTTTTCATCATCCTCTCTAATATTGAAAGTTCTCATAAAGATTGGGAACAAGAAACCAAACTGCAAATAGCTCCCGATCTGCCTTGGCTTCTTGTGTTGATGCGGTTACCTTGCGTCAAGAGTCTTTCAATTCCCCTGGAGTATGGCAGTCCGCGTCAACCTCATTGGCAGTATTATAACTCGATTCCCCAGTTGTTTCGGCTGAAACTATGGTGTATAAGTTTTCCTTCATGAAAGCCAAAGGATTCTATCAGACAGTCACTGCCTGTGGCAGTGGCCGATTTTTTTTTACCTTTTCAAAGTCATGAAGGTTTCAGTGAGATTGATTATGACATACCGCTTAGCTCTCACATTTATTCTGAAGCATTCATCGGGTATGATATTCTGCTTAGGACGTGTTGTTGTATTTTCTCAGGTCTTTTAAACTAAAGCGCCCTATTTCTGACAGAGCAGTGTGCCTTGGGATTTGTCACTGGTCTTGAAATATCTCACGTTTTCACTTTTCTGTCACTCTATCATTTTAGACAAGTTACTCGCATTTAAATGTGCTTTCCTTGTTTCTCTGGCGTCAGGCAAGCACTGCGGAGAAATACACACATTACAAAACTCTACTCATCAAGTTAATGGTTCATGGGAGGCGGTAGTCCTAAAACCTTTGCCGTTTTTTCTGGGCACGACACATATTGCGATCAAGGGCTTAGGTACATTTCAGGAAATTATGATACTTGTCTTGCTGGTTGTCAGGTTATGTGGCAGTGTCGACACCGCGTCGTTATGCCCCGTCTAATTACTACGCGCAAAAGTAAAGGATCAAGTAGCTACTGTAACACTTTACAGCCTCGTCTATTTGTATCCTTTATGCGTAGCATCACATTAGCTCGTTCTAATTCGTCTATAGATAATTATATCAAGAAAACCATATTGCTGGCATATGAAGATACAATTAAAGATCCTGAAGATGTAATTCAAAAGTGATTGTCAATTAAAGCTCATCAGTTTAGACATGTAGCGCACTCCTCACGTAATGCTAATGGTGTGTCAAAGTGTGATTTATAGCGGGTTGGCTTTTGAACCTCGCCTAATATGTTCATTAAGCACTATTTGCAAGAATACACAACTGAAATGTTGAATAGTTTGCATAGTCTTGGCCCGTTTGTTGTTGCTGAATCAGTGATTCCTAATAGCCCTCGTTCTTACAGGACTCCCCTGCAGTGGGGCGGAAAGAAAACCTTCAAGAAAAGGAAGGCAAATAAGTAGACCCTGTGTTGTGAATACTCCGTTCAGTTCTGCTTCTAAAGCACGTAACCCTATTTGTCATGCGACTGACGCTGTGTCGACCCGGCGCAGTTACGTCTTGTACGATGGTTGGGATTTCGGACAGTAAAGGTTTGCACATGGTATACCACGACACTGCGACGGGTCGGCACATATGGTTCTGCTGCACTGGGCTAAATTGTTATGTATCACAAGTCTTATGGAAAGAGAGAGAGAGAGAGAGAAAGAGAGAGAGAGAGAGAGAGAGAGAAAGAGAGAGAGAGAGAGAGAGAGAGAGGGAGAGAGGGGAGAGAGAGAGAGAGAGAGAGGGAGAGAGAGAGAGAGAGAGAGAGAGAGGACATTAGCTCATGATGGGCACTTTGTGATGAAAGCATATTCAACGTTATTATTGTTATGGGAATGGCCAGTTCGCGCTGAGACCTCGCTGAATTAAAAAAATAATTGGAATTCAATTTCCTTTATTAATGCTTTTCCAGCACAATGTCTTGTAGACAATGTGTCAACCATTTCGTATGCATTTGGTGTTCAATTCCTACCACCAGTTCGAGTCTCCCATACCGATAGCTTCGTAGTCTACAAGCCGATATTTTCGAAGTTAAAATTGAAAAATTTAATTTCTTAACACTCATTTTTATAAGTAAAATATCTTGAAGACGTAGAAACCATTACTCGAATTACACCCGCACACCTTCCCATCAATTGGGATCATGGTGCACGATAAGTTTGAGTATTGTTCGATTACATGGCTGGAACTGCACCGACGCTGATTGGTCGTTTAGCTGACAACACAGTGTCTCTTTGTGTAGTTGTGTTCTGGTTCTGGTTAAAACATGATGTTAAATGATGTAAAATGATGTTAAATTTAAGCCTAAGTAGGATCTCTTATTTTTGCTAAGTTTCGTACAAAACAGCCCATTTGCCTGTTGTATAACTGACATCAATGCCAGAACAAGAGTGATCAATACTAGGGTCATATCACTGTTTGAATCACCCTCAAAAAGTGGCAAAAGCGCCAACATAGTTTCGTCAGCCATGTTTATTCTTCACAAATTTATAATGTCTTTTTTGTGCAGCATTCTTAAAAAATTATAATGTATTCTGCAGAAAAATATACGTCAGAATGAAATGCGGCTTAAGTCGGACTACAAATTTGTCTTCGCATTAACACCACTGTGGTCCTTATGGCCTAAGACCACAATTAATTTACTTATATGTTTCTTTATAGAATTTCGAAATCTGACGTCTTCTACAACATTGCTGGGAAATCAAGCTTTATTAAATCCTTCAAACTAACCCTTGAGAAGGCAAAAAACACCAAAATATTTGGGGGTTGACCAATTGGATTTTTTGCTATCTCGCATCAAACAGGGGCACCCATGGATCTCGAAGTCGCTCGATCACATGAAAAAATTACTGAACTTTGACGTCATATTTCTCAAAAACAATACGCTTGATTGCAAGGAGTTTAAGCATGTCTCTAGTACAACCCTTTGGGAACATAAGTATGCCACAAGTTTATTACTGATTGCCCGGAACAATCATAACATTATCGAAAAAGTACAGCTGCCATGCTAATAGTCTTCCTGTTATTGGGCAATGAAGGCGGAAGTAATTGTGGTCTTGTTCCTTATATGGGGCAATTATTTTTGAAATTCTTAATCAAAGTTATATTTTCTTAAACAATGCTGTATAGGAAATAAACTTGGGAAAAATGAGCAAATCGAACGATGCATAACAATTTCGCAGTGCATTTCAGATTGCTACCAAATTATGATAATTGGATTTTTGTCAAACAAAAAAATTAAAACTTGAAGGGTTGTAACTTTTTTATTTTGAAAGTTATTTTGTTTCCGTAACCAGTAATAGTTATTGTAAAGAGCATGTTACAGCACTTATATTTCCCACTTGGCATTGAAAATGCCAAATGGGGATGGGTTGCCTCGAATTCTTCACCTATTTTTCCTTTTTTTTCTCGCTTTTTTTTAATTTTTTTTCTTCTTCCGCCGAATCGGTTTCCAGACATCTCCTCCGAGACCGCTGAAGCCAGACCAACCAAACTTGGCACATGTATGGAGGGCCATCTGAAGTGGTGCACCTGATAAAAATTTTTGACCTTGACCTTACTGGTCAAGGTCAAATCGCGAAAAAGGTCAAAAGGTTATCAGGCAATTACTCCAAGGCCGTTGAAGCTAAAAAAGCAATACTTGGCACATATATAAAGGGCGATGTGATCTAAAGGAATCGATAAAAATTTTTGACCTTGACCTTGACCATGACCTTGAAATTGCGAAAAACGTTATTTAAGAAAAACAATGAGTTATCTCGAAAATCTCCAAGACAGCTGGAGCTAGACCAACTAAACTTGGCACTTGGATGGAAGGTGATCTGAAGTAGTGCACCGGGTAAAAATTTTTGACTTTGACTTTACTGGTCAAGGTCAAATCGCGAAAAAGGTCAATCGGTTTCCAGACATCTACAGCAAGGCCGTTGAAGCTAGAAAAACCAAACTTGGCACATATATAAAGGGCGATGTGATCTAAAGCAACCAATAAAAATTTTTGACCTTGACCCTGACCATGACCTTGAAATCGCGAAAAACGTTATTTTAGAAAAACAATGATTTATCTCGAAAACGGTAAGAGATAGAGCAATTTTGACCTCATTTTCGACCTCCACCCCGTACACGACGATACAAGGGTATAACTTTCGGTGTCCGTGACCTCCAGGTCACTTTCGAGCCCCAAACCCGAAGATGGCCTTTATCTCGAAAACGGTTAGACTCTCTTTCTGTCTCTCTCTCCCCCCCCCCCCGCTCTCTCTCTCTCTCTCTCTCTCTCTCTCTCTCTCTCTCTCTCTCTTTCTATCTCGCTAACGTGATTTTGAAGTTTATCAGTGTGGAGGTGCGGGTGGGGGTTGTTTAATCACGAGTGTGTATCCTCCGATCAATATGAGCTTGACTGTAAAGACCTTTTCACGTGTTGTGTTGCACCATTTTACCACCGACCTTAATAGAGATTAAAACCATCATAATGTTATCATGTCGTTTACGATCAAAAACATTGAGGGAAATCAAAAACACATTCCCTCTCTTTATCTCAGTGTGACATTATTTATTTGGGCTTTTGGTACATTTGATATATATCACATTACTGTCATCGAAGGTAAGTCCTTTTTTCTCCCTTTTTCTCTGCTGTGCTAACTCGGAAATGTCTCTCTCGCTCTCTCTCTCTCTCTCTCTCTCTCTCTCTCTCCTCTCTCTCTCTCTCTCTCTCTCTCTCTCTCTCTCTCCTCTCTCTCTCTCTCTCTCTCTCTCTCTCTCTCTCTCTCTCTCTTGAAAATGCCAAATGGGGATGGATTGCCTCGAATTCTTCACCTATTTTTTTTTCTCGCTTTTTTTTTTTTTTTTTTTTTCTTCTTCCGCCGAATCGGTTTCCAGACATCTCCTCCAAGACCGCTGAAGCTAGACCAACCAAACTTGGCACATGTATGGAGGGTCATCTGAAGTGGTGTCCCTGATAAACATTTTTGACCTTAACCTTACTGGTCAAGGTCAAATCGCGAAAAAGGTGAAGCTAGAAAAGAGAAACTTGGCACATATATAAAGGGCAATGTTATCCAAAGCAAATGATAAAAAATTTTGACCTTGACCTTGACCATGACCTTGAAATCGCGAAAAACGTTATTTAAGAAAAAACAATGAGTTATCTCGAAAACGGTAAGAGATAGAGCAATTCTGACCTCATTTTCGATCTCCACCCCCTATACGACGATACGTAAGGTATAACTTCCGGTGTCCTTGAACTCCAGGTCACTTTCGAGCCCCAAACCGGAAATTGGCCCTTATCTGGAAAACGGTAAGAGATAGAGCAATTCTGACCTCATTTTCGACCTCCACCCCCTATACGACCATACGTAAGGTATAACTTCCGGTGTCCTTGACCTCCAGGTCACTTTTGAGCCCCAAACCGGAAGTTGGCCCTTATCTCGAAAACGGTAAGAGATAGAGCAATTTTGACTTCATTTTCGACCTCCACCCCCTATACGACGATACGTAAGGTATAACTTCCGGTGTCCTTGACCTCCAGGTCACTTTTGAGCCCCAAACCTGAAGTTTGCCCCTTATCTCGAAAACGGTAAGAGATAGAGCAATTTTGACCTCATTTTCGACCTCCACCCCCTATACGTAAGGTATAACTTGCGGTGTCCTTGACCTCCAGGTCACTTTCGAGCCCCAAACCGGAAGTTGGCCCTTATCTCGAAAACGGTAAGAGATAGAGCAGTTTTGACCTCATTTTCGACCTCCACCCCCTATACGACGATACGTAAGGTATAACTTCCGGTGTCCTTGAACTCCAGGTCACTTTCGAGCCCCAAACCTGAAGTTTGCCCCTTATCTCGAAAACGGTAAGAGATAGAGCAATTTTGACCTCATTTTCGACCTCCACCCCCTATACGTAAGGTATAACTTGCGGTGTCCTTGACCTCCAGGTCACTTTCGAGCCCCAAACCGGAAGTTGGCCCTTATCTCGAAAACGGTAAGAGATAGAGCAGTTTTGACCTCATTTTCTACCTCCACCCCCTATACGGCGATACGTAAGGTATAACTTCCGGTGTCCTTGAACTCCAGGTCACTTTCGAGCCCCAAACCGGAAATTGGCCCTTATCTGGAAAACGGTAAGAGATAGAGCAATTCTGACCTCATTTTCGACCTCCACCCCGTATACGTAAGGTATAACTTGCGGTGTCCTTGACCTCCAGGTCACTTTCGAGCCCCAAACCGGAAATTGGCCCTTATCTGGAAAACGGTAAGAGATAGAGCAATTCTGACCTCATTTTCGACCTCCACCCCCTATACGACCATACGTAAGGTATAACTTCCGGTGTCCTTGACCTCCAGGTCACTTTTGAGCCCCAAACCGGAAGTTGGCCCTTATCTCGAAAACGGTAAGAGATAGAGCAATTTTGACCTCATTTTCGACCTCCACCCCCTATACGACGATACGTAAGGTATAACTTCCGGTGTCCTTGAACTCCAGGTCACTTTCGAGCCCCAAACCGGAAATTGGCCCTTATCTGGAAAACGGTAAGAGATAGAGCAATTTTGACTTCATTTTCGACCTCCACCCCCTATACGACGATACGTAAGGTATAACTTCCGGTGTCCTTGACCTCCAGGTCACTTTTGAGCCCCAAACCTGAAGTTTGCCCCTTATCTCGAAAACGGTAAGAGATAGAGCAATTTTGACCTCATTTTCGACCTCCACCCCCTATACGTAAGGTATAACTTGCGGTGTTCTTGACCTCCAGGTCACTTTCGAGCCCCAAACCGGAAGTTGGCCCTTATCTCGAAAACGGTAAGAGATAGAGCAGTTTTGACCTCATTTTCGACCTCCACCCCCTATACGACGATACGTAAGGTATAACTTCCGGTGTCCTTGACCTCCAGGTCACTTTTGGGCCCCAAACCGGAAGTTGGCCCTTATCTCGAAAACGGTAAGAGATAGAGCAATTCTGACCTCATTTTCGACCTCCACCCCCTATACGACGAAACGTTAGGTATAACTTCCGGTGTCCTTGACCTCCAGGTCACTTTCGAGCCCCAAACCGGAAGTTGGCCCTTATCTCGAAAACGGTAAGAGATAGAGCAATTTTGACCTCATTTTCGACCTCCACCCTCTATACGACGAAACGTTAGGTATAACTTTCGGTGTCCTTGACCTCCAGGTCACTTTCGAGCCCCATACCGGAAGTTGGCCCTTATCTCGAAAACGGTAAGAGATAGAGCAATTTTGACCTCATCTCCTTCAAGACCGTTGAAGCTAGACCAAGCAAACTTGGCACATGAATAGAGGTCATCTGAAGTGGTACATCTGATAAAAAGTTTTTACCTTTACCTTGCTGGTATAGTTGGCAGTATTTAGGAGGATATTCTACACTCAGACGTAAAAATTGTTAAGAAATACCAATATCATCTACGTTCCGTTTACAGTTATCATTCCAAGTGGGGTCTAATTCGCTGTGCGAATTTCGGTCTAGTTCCTTCATTTGAAATCTTGTACCTATGAGAAAAATTTTTGGACAAAAAATTTTTTTAATTTTTTTTTTATAAATTCCAAAATCTTTCAGTGGAATTTGTAAATAACAGAACAAAGTGTTAAAATGTGTAGTTTTGAAGCTGTAATATTTGCTTAAAGGACAGTAAAGGAATTGAGTACTCGCAATTAGTGGCGGCCTTTAAAAAGTAAATAAACTGAATGAGGACCTAATGGCCAATTTTGGGAGTTTTTGCACCTATTGAATATTTACCAATATATTTTTCCTTTTGCATGATTTCTAAATTTGGTAACTGTTGTTTTGCCGTGGTACTAAACATCATAAAACGGTTACACATTTTTTTACCTTGAACTACGTGTCTGGCAACAGAAATATCCAAGCTAAAAACGTAAAACAGTGAATAAAAATCAATATTTACCTCCTTTTTAAAAAATATATATATTTCTTACCAAAACCTGCCTATTTGTAGCCAGTTCATGACACATATAATAAAAGTTTAGTTTTTCAAATGATCAGGCTGAATAAACAGAAAAACATGCCCACATAAAACCAAAAATAAATCGCCCCCCCCCCCAGAATCATCGATATTTGCAAAAAATCACATAAAATACATGGCTGTTTCACACTTTATTCAAACGGAAATGGCAATTTTAAGCTGTTCCTATGTAGGTTTGGAGCTATTCTACTTAAATATGGCGCTTTTAAAGCCTGATATTCAAATTATCAATAAAAATTACAATATTTCAAAAAATGACATCGTAAATCACACAAAATCTACATTTAAAACAAAAATTTAAGCAATATAATCAAAAGGCTTAGAAAGCAACAGTTTTCAATATTTTTGGGCCAATTCATGGCAGTTTGTGGAAAAATAAGACGATACATCCTTCTATAGTCCTAGACCTCCCACTTTCATATATGCCATTTATATGGGGCAATTATTTTTGAAATTCTTAATCAAAGTTATATTTTCTTAAACAATGCTGTATAGGAAATAAACTTGGGAAAAATGAGCCAAATCGAACGATGCATAACAATTTCGCAGTGCATTTAAGATTGCTACCAAATTATGATAATTGGATTTTTGTCAAACAAAAAAATTAAAACTTGAAGGGTTGTAACTTTTTTATTTTGAAAGTTATTTTGTTTCCGTAACCAGTAATAGTTATTGTAAAGAGCATGTTACAGCACTTATATTTCCTTCATTTGAAATCTTGTACCTATGAGAAAAATTTTTGGACAAAAAATTTTTTTAATTTTTTTTTATAAATTCCAAAATCTTTCAGTGGAATTTGTAAATAACAGAACAAAGTGTTAAAATGTGTAGTTTTGAAGCTGTAATATTTGCTTAAAGGACAGTAAAGGAATTGAGTACTCGCAATTAGTGGCGGCCTTTAAAAAGTAAATAAACTGAATGAGGACCTAATGGCCAATTTTGGGAGTTTTTGCACCTATTGAATATTTACCAATATATTTTTCCTTTTGCATGATTTCTAAATTTGGTAACTGTTGTTTTGCCGTGGTACTAAACATCATAAAACGGTTACACATTTTTTTACCTTGAACTACGTGTCTGGCAACAGAAATATCTAAGCTAAAAACGTAAAACAGTGAAAAAAAAATCAATATTTACCTCCTTTTTAAAAAATATATATATTTCTTACCAAAACCTGCCTATTTGTAGCCAGTTCATGACACATATAATAAAAGTTTAGTTTTTCAAATGATCAGGCTGAATAAACAGAAAAACATGCCCACATAAAACCAAAAATAAATCGCCCCCCCCCCCCAGAATCATCGATATTTGCAAAAAATCACATAAAATACATGGCTGTTTCACACTTTATTCAAACGGAAATGGCAATTTTAAGCTGTTCCTATGTAGGTTTGGAGCTATTCTACTTAAATATGGCGCTTTTAAAGCCTGATATTCAAATTATCAATAAAAATTACAATATTTCAAAAAATGACATCGTAAATCACACAAAATCTACATTTAAAACAAAAATTTAAGCAATATAATCAAAAGGCTTAGAAAGCAACAGTTTTCAATATTTTTGGGCCAATTCATGGCAGTTTGTGGAAAAATAAGACGATACATCCTTCTATAGTCCTAGACCTCCCACTTTCATATATGCCATATGGGGCAATTATTTTTGAAATTCTTAATCAAAGTTATATTTTCTTAAACAATGCTGTATAGGAAATAAACTTGGGAAAAATGAGCCAAATCGAACGATGCATAACAATTTCGCAGTGCATTTAAGATTGCTACCAAATTATGATAATTGGATTTTTGTCAAACAAAAAAATTAAAACTTGAAGGGTTGTAACTTTTTTATTTTGAAAGTTATTTTGTTTCCGTAACCAGTAATAGTTATTGTAAAGAGCATGTTACAGCACTTATATTTCCTTCATTTGAAATCTTGTACCTATGAGAATAATTTTTGGACAAAAAATTTTTTTAATTTTTTTTTTATAAATTCCAAAATCTTTCAGTGGAATTTGTAAATAACAGAACAAAGTGTTAAAATGTGTAGTTTTGAAGCTGTAATATTTGCTTAAAGGACAGTAAAGGAATTGAGTACTCGCAATTAGTGGCGGCCTTTAAAAAGTAAATAAACTGAATGAGGACCTAATGGCCAATTTTGGGAGTTTTTGCACCTATTGAATATTTACCAATATATTTTTCCTTTTGCATGATTTCTAAATTTGGTAACTGTTGTTTTGCCGTGGTACTAAACATCATAAAACGGTTACACATTTTTTTACCTTGAACTACGTGTCTGGCAACAGAAATATCCAAGCTAAAAACGTAAAACAGTGAATAAAAATCAATATTTACCTCCTTTTTAAAAAATATATATATTTCTTACCAAAACCTGCCTATTTGTAGCCAGTTCATGACACATATAATAAAAGTTTAGTTTTTCAAATGATCAGGCTGAATAAACAGAAAAACATGCCCACATAAAACCAAAAATAAATCGCCCCCCCCAGAATCATCGATATTTGCAAAAAATCACATAAAATACATGGCTGTTTCACACTTTATTCAAACGGAAATGGCAATTTTAAGCTGTTCCTATGTAGGTTTGGAGCTATTCTACTTAAATATGGCGCTTTTAAAGCCTGATATTCAAATTATCAATAAAAATTACAATATTTCAAAAAATGACATCGTAAATCACACAAAATCTACATTTAAAACAAAAATTTAAGCAATATAATCAAAAGGCTTAGAAAGCAACAGTTTTCAATATTTTTGGGCCAATTCATGGCAGTTTGTGGAAAAATAAGACGATACATCCTTCTATAGTCCTAGACCTCCCACTTTCATATATGCCTTATATGGGGCAATTATTTTTGAAATTCTTAATCAAAGTTATATTTTCTTAAACAATGCTGTATAGGAAATAAACTTGGGAAAAATGAGCAAATCGAACGATGCATAACAATTTCGCAGTGCATTTCAGATTGCTACCAAATTATGATAATTGGATTTTTGTCAAACAAAAAAATTAAAACTTGAAGGGTTGTAACTTTTTTATTTTGAAAGTTATTTTGTTTCCGTAACCAGTAATAGTTATTGTAAAGAGCATGTTACAGCACTTATATTTCCTTCATTTGAAATCTTGTACCTATGAGAAAAATTTTTGGACAAAAAATTTTTTTAATTTTTTTTTTATAAATTCCAAAATCTTTCAGTGGAATTTGTAAATAACAGAACAAAGTGTTAAAATGTGTAGTTTTGAAGCTGTAATATTTGCTTAAAGGACAGTAAAGGAATTGAGTACTCGCAATTAGTGGCGGCCTTTAAAAAGTAAATAAACTGAATGAGGACCTAATGGCCAATTTTGGGAGTTTTTGCACCTATTGAATATTTACCAATATATTTTTCCTTTTGCATGATTTCTAAATTTGGTAACTGTTGTTTTGCCGTGGTACTAAACATCATAAAACGGTTACACATTTTTTTACCTTGAACTACGTGTCTGGCAACAGAAATATCCAAGCTAAAAACGTAAAACAGAGAAAAAAAATCAATATTTACCTCCTTTTTAAAAAATATATATATTTCTTACCAAAACCTGCCTATTTGTAGCCAGTTCATGACACATATAATAAAAGTTTAGTTTTTCAAATGATCAGGCTGAACAAACAGAAAAACATGCCCACATAAAACCAAAAATAAATCGCCCCCCCCCCCCCAGAATCATCGATATTTGCAAAAAATCACATAAAATACATGGCTGTTTCACACTTTATTCAAACGGAAATGGCAATTTTAAGCTGTTCCTATGTAGGTTTGGAGCTATTCTACTTAAATATGGCGCTTTTAAAGCCTGATATTCAAATTATCAATAAAAATTACAATATTTCAAAAAATGACATCGTAAATCACACAAAATCTACATTTAAAACAAAAATTTAAGCAATATAATCAAAAGGCTTAGAAAGCAACAGTTTTCAATATTTTTGGGCCAATTCATGGCAGTTTGTGGAAAAATAAGACGATACATCCTTCTATAGTCCTAGACCTCCCACTTTCATATATGCCATATCATTATATGGGGCAATTATTTTTGAAATTCTTAATCAAAGTTATATTTTCTTAAACAATGCTGTATAGGAAATAAACTTGGGAAAAATGAGCCAAATCGAACGATGCATAACAATTTCGCAGTGCATTTAAGATTGCTACCAAATTATGATAATTGGATTTTTGTCAAACAAAAAAATTAAAACTTGAAGGGTTGTAACTTTTTTATTTTGAAAGTTATTTTGTTTCCGTAACCAGTAATAGTTATTGTAAAGAGCATGTTACAGCACTTATATTTCCTTCATTTGAAATCTTGTACCTATGAGAAAAATTTTTGGACAAAAAATTTTTTTAATTTTTTTTTTATAAATTCCAAAATCTTTCAGTGGAATTTGTAAATAACAGAACAAAGTGTTAAAATGTGTAGTTTTGAAGCTGTAATATTTGCTTAAAGGACAGTAAAGGAATTGAGTACTCGCAATTAGTGGCGGCCTTTAAAAAGTAAATAAACTGAATGAGGACCTAATGGCCAATTTTGGGAGTTTTTGCACCTATTGAATATTTACCAATATATTTTTCCTTTTGCATGATTTCTAAATTTGGTAACTGTTGTTTTGCCGTGGTACTAAACATCATAAAACGGTTACACATTTTTTTACCTTGAACTACGTGTCTGGCAACAGAAATATCCAAGCTAAAAACGTAAAACAGTGAAAAAAAATCAATATTTACCTCCTTTTTAAAAAATATATATATTTCTTACCAAAACCTGCCTATTTGTAGCCAGTTCATGACACATATAATAAAAGTTTAGTTTTTCAAATGATCAGGCTGAATAAACAGAAAAACATGCCCACATAAAACCAAAAATAAATCGCCCCCCCCCAGAATCATCGATATTTGCAAAAAATCACATAAAATACATGGCTGTTCCACACTTTATTCAAACGGAAATGGCAATTTTAAGCTGTTCCTATGTAGGTTTGGAGCTATTCTACTTAAATATGGCGCTTTTAAAGCCTGATATTCAAATTATCAATAAAAATTACAATATTTCAAAAAATGACATCGTAAATCACACAAAATCTACATTTAAAACAAAAATTTAAGCAATATAATCAAAAGGCTTAGAAAGCAACAGTTTTCAATATTTTTGGGCCAATTCATGGCAGTTTGTGGAAAAATAAGACGATACATCCTTCTATAGTCCTAGACCTCCCACTTTCATATATGCCATATTATATGGGGCAATTATTTTTGAAATTCTTAATCAAAGTTATATTTTCTTAAACAATGCTGTATAGGAAATAAACTTGGGAAAAATGAGCCAAATCGAACGATGCATAACAATTTCGCAGTGCATTTAAGATTGCTACCAAATTATGATAATTGGATTTTTGTCAAACAAAAAAATTAAAACTTGAAGGGTTGTAACTTTTTTATTTTGAAAGTTATTTTGTTTCCGTAACCAGTAATAGTTATTGTAAAGAGCATGTTACAGCACTTATATTTCCTTCATTTGAAATCTTGTACCTATGAGAAAAATTTTTGGACAAAAAATTTTTTTAATTTTTTTTTTATAAATTCCAAAATCTTTCAGTGGAATTTGTAAATAACAGAACAAAGTGTTAAAATGTGTAGTTTTGAAGCTGTAATATTTGCTTAAAGGACAGTAAAGGAATTGAGTACTCGCAATTAGTGGCGGCCTTTAAAAAGTAAATAAACTGAATGAGGACCTAATGGCCAATTTTGGGAGTTTTTGCACCTATTGAATATTTACCAATATATTTTTCCTTTTGCATGATTTCTAAATTTGGTAACTGTTGTTTTGCCGTGGTACTAAACATCATAAAACGGTTACACATTTTTTTACCTTGAACTACGTGTCTGGCAACAGAAATATCCAAGCTAAAAACGTAAAACAGTGAAAAAAAATCAATATTTACCTCCTTTTTAAAAAATATATATATTTCTTACCAAAACCTGCCTATTTGTAGCCAGTTCATGACACATATAATAAAAGTTTAGTTTTTCAAATGATCAGGCTGAATAAACAGAAAAACATGCCCACATAAAACCAAAAATAAATCGCCCCCCCCCCCAGAATCATCGATATTTGCAAAAAATCACATAAAATACATGGCTGTTTCACACTTTATTCAAACGGAAATGGCAATTTTAAGCTGTTCTTATGTAGGTTTGGAGCTATTCTACTTAAATATGGCGCTTTTAAAGCCTGATATTCAAATTATCAATAAAAATTACAATATTTCAAAAAATGACATCGTAAATCACACAAAATCTACATTTAAAACAAAAATTTAAGCAATATAATCAAAAGGCTTAGAAAGCAACAGTTTTCAATATTTTTGGGCCAATTCATGGCAGTTTGTGGAAAAATAAGACGATACATCCTTCTATAGTCCTAGACCTCCCACTTTCATATATGCCATATCAGGCCTAAGACCACAATTAATTTACTTATATGTTTCTTTATAGAATTTCGAAATCTGACGTCTTCTACAACATTGCTGGGAAATCAAGCTTGATTAAATCCTTCAAACTAACCCTTGAGAAGGCAAAAAACACCAAAATATTTGGGGGTTGACCAATTGGATTTTTTGCTATTTAGTTTTTCAAATGATCAGGCTGAATAAACAGAAAAACATGCCCACATAAAACCAAAAATAAATCGCCCCCCCCCCAGAATCATCGATATTTGCAAAAAATCACATAAAATACATGGCTGTTTCACACTTTATTCAAACGGAAATGGCAATTTTAAGCTGTTCCTATGTAGGTTTGGAGCTATTCTACTTAAATATGGCGCTTTTAAAGCCTGATATTCAAATTATCAATAAAAATTACAATATTTCAAAAAATGACATCGTAAATCACACAAAATCTACATTTAAAACAAAAATTTAAGCAATATAATCAAAAGGCTTAGAAAGCAACAGTTTTCAATATTTTTGGGCCAATTCATGGCAGTTTGTGGAAAAATAAGACGATACATCCTTCTATAGTCCTAGACCTCCCACTTTCATATATGCCATATTATATGGGGCAATTATTTTTGAAATTCTTAATCAAAGTTATATTTTCTTAAACAATGCTGTATAGGAAATAAACTTGGGAAAAATGAGCCAAATCGAACGATGCATAACAATTTCGCAGTGCATTTAAGATTGCTACCAAATTATGATAATTGGATTTTTGTCAAACAAAAAAATTAAAACTTGAAGGGTTGTAACTTTTTTATTTTGAAAGTTATTTTGTTTCCGTAACCAGTAATAGTTATTGTAAAGAGCATGTTACAGCACTTATATTTCCTTCATTTGAAATCTTGTACCTATGAGAAAAATTTTTGGACAAAAAATTTTTTTAATTTTTTTTTATAAATTCCAAAATCTTTCAGTGGAATTTGTAAATAACAGAACAAAGTGTTAAAATGTGTAGTTTTGAAGCTGTAATATTTGCTTAAAGGACAGTAAAGGAATTGAGTACTCGCAATTAGTGGCGGCCTTTAAAAAGTAAATAAACTGAATGAGGACCTAATGGCCAATTTTGGGAGTTTTTGCACCTATTGAATATTTACCAATATATTTTTCCTTTTGCATGATTTCTAAATTTGGTAACTGTTGTTTTGCCGTGGTACTAAACATCATAAAACGGTTACACATTTTTTTACCTTGAACTACGTGTCTGGCAACAGAAATATCCAAGCTAAAAACGTAAAACAGTGAAAAAAAATCAATATTTACCTCCTTTTTAAAAAATATATATATTTCTTACCAAAACCTGCCTATTTGTAGCCAGTTCATGACACATATAATAAAAGTTTAGTTTTTCAAATGATCAGGCTGAATAAACAGAAAAACATGCCCACATAAAACCAAAAATAAATCGCCCCCCCCCAGAATCATCGATATTTGCAAAAAATCACATAAAATACATGGCTGTTTCACACTTTATTCAAACGGAAATGGCAATTTTAAGCTGTTCCTATGTAGGTTTGGAGCTATTCTACTTAAATATGGCGCTTTTAAAGCCTGATATTCAAATTATCAATAAAAATTACAATATTTCAAAAAATGACATCGTAAATCACACAAAATCTACATTTAAAACAAAAATTTAAGCAATATAATCAAAAGGCTTAGAAAGCAACAGTTTTCAATATTTTTGGGCCAATTCATGGCAGTTTGTGGAAAAATAAGACGATACATCCTTCTATAGTCCTAGACCTCCCACTTTCATATATGCCATATCAGGCCTAAGACCACAATTAATTTACTTATATGTTTCTTTATAGAATTTCGAAATCTGACGTCTTCTACAACATTGCTGGGAAATCAAGCTTTATTAAATCCTTCAAACTAACCCTTGAGAAGGCAAAAAACACCAAAATATTTGGGGGTTGACCAATTGGATTTTTTGCTATCTCGCATCAAACAGGGGCACCCATGGATCTCGAAGTCGCTCGATCACATGAAAAAAATTACTGAACTTTGACGTCATATTTCTCAAAAACAATACGCTTGATTGCAAGGAGTTTAAGCATGTCTCTAGTACAACCCTTTGGGAACATAAGTATGCCACAAGTTTATTACTGATTGCCCGGAACAATCATAACATTATCGAAAAAGTACAGCTGCCATGCTAATAGTCTTCCTGTTATTGGGCAATGAAGGCGGAAGTAATTGTGGTCTTGTTCCTTATATGGGGCAATTATTTTTGAAATTCTTAATCAAAGTTATATTTTCTTAAACAATGCTGTATAGGAAATAAACTTGGGAAAAATGAGCCAAATCGAACGATGCATAACAATTTCGCAGTGCATTTAAGATTGCTACCAAATTATGATAATTGGATTTTTGTCAAACAAAAAAATTAAAACTTGAAGGGTTGTAACTTTTTTATTTTGAAAGTTATTTTGTTTCCGTAACCAGTAATAGTTATTGTAAAGAGCATGTTACAGCACTTATATTTCCTTCATTTGAAATCTTGTACCTATGAGAAAAATTTTTGGACAAAAAATTTTTTTAATTTTTTTTTATAAATTCCAAAATCTTTCAGTGGAATTTGTAAATAACAGAACAAAGTGTTAAAATGTGTAGTTTTGAAGCTGTAATATTTGCTTAAAGGACAGTAAAGGAATTGAGTACTCGCAATTAGTGGCGGCCTTTAAAAAGTAAATAAACTGAATGAGGACCTAATGGCCAATTTTGGGAGTTTTTGCACCTATTGAATATTTACCAATATATTTTTCCTTTTGCATGATTTCTAAATTTGGTAACTGTTGTTTTGCCGTGGTACTAAACATCATAAAACGGTTACACATTTTTTTACCTTGAACTACGTGTCTGGCAACAGAAATATCCAAGCTAAAAACGTAAAACAGTGAAAAAAAATCAATATTTACCTCCTTTTTAAAAAATATATATATTTCTTACCAAAACCTGCCTATTTGTAGCCAGTTCATGACACATATAATAAAAGTTTAGTTTTTCAAATGATCAGGCTGAATAAACAGAAAAACATGCCCACATAAAACCAAAAATAAATCGCCCCCCCCCCCAGAATCATCGATATTTGCAAAAAATCACATAAAATACATGGCTGTTTCACACTTTATTCAAACGGAAATGGCAATTTTAAGCTGTTCCTATGTAGGTTTGGAGCTATTCTACTTAAATATGGCGCTTTTAAAGCCTGATATTCAAATTATCAATAAAAATTACAATATTTCAAAAAATGACATCGTAAATCACACAAAATCTACATTTAAAACAAAAATTTAAGCAATATAATCAAAAGGCTTAGAAAGCAACAGTTTTCAATATTTTTGGGCCAATTCATGGCAGTTTGTGGAAAAATAAGACGATACATCCTTCTATAGTCCTAGACCTCCCACTTTCATATATGCCATATCGGGGCAATTATTTTTGAAATTCTTAATCAAAGTTATATTTTCTTAAACAATGCTGTATAGGAAATAAACTTGGGAAAAATGAGCCAAATCGAACGATGCATAACAATTTCGCAGTGCATTTAAGATTGCTACCAAATTATGATAATTGGATTTTTGTCAAACAAAAAAATTAAAACTTGAAGGGTTGTAACTTTTTTATTTTGAAAGTTATTTTGTTTCCGTAACCAGTAATAGTTATTGTAAAGAGCATGTTACAGCACTTATATTTCCTTCATTTGAAATCTTGTACCTATGAGAAAAATTTTTGGACAAAAAATTTTTTTAATTTTTTTTTTATAAATTCCAAAATCTTTCAGTGGAATTTGTAAATAACAGAACAAAGTGTTAAAATGTGTAGTTTTGAAGCTGTAATATTTGCTTAAAGGACAGTAAAGGAATTGAGTACTCGCAATTAGTGGCGGCCTTTAAAAAGTAAATAAACTGAATGAGGACCTAATGGCCAATTTTGGGAGTTTTTGCACCTATTGAATATTTACCAATATATTTTTCCTTTTGCATGATTTCTAAATTTGGTAACTGTTGTTTTGCCGTGGTACTAAACATCATAAAACGGTTACACATTTTTTTACCTTGAACTACGTGTCTGGCAACAGAAATATCCAAGCTAAAAACGTAAAACAGTGAAAAAAAATCAATATTTACCTCCTTTTTAAAAAATATATATATTTCTTACCAAAACCTGCCTATTTGTAGCCAGTTCATGACACATATAATAAAAGTTTAGTTTTTCAAATGATCAGGCTGAATAAACAGAAAAACATGCCCACATAAAACCAAAAATAAATCGCCCCCCCCCCCCAGAATCATCGATATTTGCAAAAAATCACATAAAATACATGGCTGTTTCACACTTTATTCAAACGGAAATGGCAATTTTAAGCTGTTCCTATGTAGGTTTGGAGCTATTCTACTTAAATATGGCGCTTTTAAAGCCTGATATTCAAATTATCAATAAAAATTACAATATTTCAAAAAATGACATCGTAAATCACACAAAATCTACATTTAAAACAAAAATTTAAGCAATATAATCAAAAGGCTTAGAAAGCAACAGTTTTCAATATTTTTGGGCCAATTCATGGCAGTTTGTGGAAAAATAAGACGATACATCCTTCTATAGTCCTAGACCTCCCACTTTCATATATGCCATATCGGGGCAATTATTTTTGAAATTCTTAATCAAAGTTATATTTTCTTAAACAATGCTGTATAGGAAATAAACTTGGGAAAAATGAGCCAAATCGAACGATGCATAACAATTTCGCAGTGCATTTAAGATTGCTACCAAATTATGATAATTGGATTTTTGTCAAACAAAAAAATTAAAACTTGAAGGGTTGTAACTTTTTTATTTTGAAAGTTATTTTGTTTCCGTAACCAGTAATAGTTA